>CM050451.1:61206064-62456064 GCA_027563935.2 Costus lasius
GCCACTTGTCTCATTCAAGGAATATTCACATTGTGACAAACAATTGAACATCCTAGTAGGGTCTGTCCAGTACATCCAATGTACCCATGAGTCTACATCTTATTCCATGCTCGAAGCATCCTATAAGATTAGAACACATATTAGTCTTAATCATATCAAGGCTGTCTCATGTTCACCAAGATATCTCGACTAAGGACTTAACTGCATGTCAGCCCAGCTGAGCAGCATTGAGACATTATTCAGAAGAACATATATTGCAGCAGACAATGTAGCTAACTGAATAATAACCATGCCTTTATAAACATAAACGTTTATTACACGATACTGTTACAATCCCAAGGCATCAAACATTAGGCTTAAGGGCATACCCCAACAATCTCCCACTTGCACTTAATCTAATGGTTGAGAAATCTCAAACCCATATTATTACAGTGCTTCTCATGCTTCTGCTGCGCCAGAGGCTTAGTAAGCGGGTCTGCCAGATTGTCATCTGTATGAACCTTGCAGATTTTGATCTCGCCTCGATCTATGATCTCCCTGATCAAATGAAACCGTCTCTGTATGTGCTTGGACTTCTGGTGCGACCGTGGTTCCTTTGCTTGTGCGATTGCTCCAGTGTTATCACAGAAGATAACCAAAGGATCTGCACTCGAAGGAACAACACCAAGTTCTCCCACGAACTTACGAATCCACACTGCCTCCTTGGATGCTTCCGAGGCTGCAACATACTCGGCTTCTGTTGTGGAATCAGCAACAGTTGACTGTTTGAAACTCTTCCACACCACTGCTCCTCCATTCAAGCTAAAAACATAGCCTGATTGCGATCGGAAATCATCCTGGTCAGACTGGAACGAAGCGTCAGTATATCCTTCAATACTGAGTTCTTCCTGACCACCATATATCAAGAACATATCTTTGGTCCTCCGCAGATATTTTAAGATGTTCTTGACTGCAATCCAGTGCGCCACACCTGGATTACTTTGGAAACGACTGGTCACACTTAACCCGTAAGCGACGTCAGGGCGAGTACACAACATCGCATACATAATGGAACCAATAGCCGAAGCATAAGGCGTATTGTCCATTTCATCTTTCTCAGTCTGTGTTTGTGGACACTGACTCTTCGAAAGACTCAGACCATGTCTGACTGGAAGATATCCTCGTTTAGAATTCTCTAAATGAAATCTTTCCAGAACTTTATCGATGTAAGTACTCTGGCACAGCCCGAGAAGCCTCTTAGATCTATCCCTGTAGATCTTCACACCTAATACATAGGCTGCTTCTCCTAAATCTTTCATCTGGAAACATTTCCTTAACCATGCCTTCACAGCATGCATTTCAGGAATGTCATTTCCAATGATCAAGATATCATCGACGTAGAGGACTAGGAAAGTAATCACGCTCCCACTAAACCTCTTATATACACACGGGTCATCCTCGTTCTTGACGAAACCAAATTGAGTGACTGATTCATCAAAATGAATATTCCAGCTTCTTGATGCTTGCTTGAGTCCATAAATGGACTTCTTTAACTTGCATATCTTATGACGATCTGATGGATTAGTGAAACCCTCAGGTTGTGTCATGTACACATCCTCATCCAGATTTCCATTAAGGAAAGCTGTTTTCACATCCATTTGCCAAATCTCATAATCATAATATGCAGCTATCGCAAAAAGAATCCGAATAGACTTAAACATAGCTACAGGTGAGAAAGTTTCATCATAATCTATCCCGTAGATTTGTTTGAAACCTTTCGCAACTAGCCTGCCTTTATAGGTAACCACGTTACCATCCATGTCAATCTTCTTCTTGAAGATCCATTTACAGCCTATAGGGATAACTCCCGGAGGCGGATCAACCAAATCCCAAACTTGGTTATCTGACATGGAGTCCATCTCGGCGCGCATAGCTTCAAGCCATCTCGCTGACTCCGGTCCACTGACCGCATCCGCATAAGTGAGGGGTTCATCATGATCAATGATGTAGATTCCGTCATAGCGCTCAGGCTGTCGACGAATCCTTCCCGATCTTCGCGGTTCCCGTGATATCTGAGCCTCAGGTTGTTCAATAACCTGATCTACTGGCTCAGGCTCATCCAATTTTGCTTGAGCACTTTGTCCTTCCTCTGGATTCTCATCCAGCTTTATTTCTCTCCCACTGGCCTCTTGCAGAAGAAACTCCTTCTCAAGAAATATGGCCGTCCGAGCAACAAAAACCTTGTTCTCTTTGGGATCGTAGAAATAATAACCCTTAGTTTCCTTAGGGTAACCGACAAAGATACATTTGTCAGATCTGCTCTCTAGTTTCCCAGAGGCGAGCTTTTTGACATAAGCCTCGCAGCCCCAGATCCTGATAAATGTCAAGCTCGGCTGTTTCCCATACCATAACTCATATGGAGTTTTTGAAACGGCCTTGGATGGCACTCGGTTTAGTACCTTTGCAGCTGTCTCCAGTGCAAATCCCCAAAAGGAGTATGGAAGAGTAGCCTGACTCATCATAGAACGAACCATATCGAGTAACGTTCTATTTCTCCTTTCGGACACACCATTCCATTGCGGTGTTCCTGGCGGAGTGAGCTGTGAGATAATCCCACACTCCTTCAGATAGTCAGTAAACGTATGACTCAAGTATTCACCACCTCGATCTGAGCGAAGTGCCTTGATATTTCGGCCTAGCTGATTCTGTACTTCATTCTTGAACTCTTTGAACTTGTCAAAAGATTCACTTTTATGTCTCATCAGATAGACATAGCCATACCTACTGAAATCATCAGTAAAGGTAATGAAGTACTGATAGCCACCTCTGGCATGTTTACTAAATGGCCCACACACATCACTGTGTATAAGGTCAAGTAAACCTGAAGCCCTTTGACCTTTGTGAGGAAAAGGTGACTTCGTCATTTTACCCATCAAACAAGCTGTGCATGTATCAATCTCCTTGTAGGAGAATGATCCTAGCAGTCCATGATCATGCAACCGCTTAATGCGTTTCTCGTTAATATGGCCTAAACGACTATGCCATAGCAAGGTGCTGTCATCAGCATACTTGGCTTTCTTAATATCAATATTTTGTATAGAACGCTCCATGTCCAACATGAATAATCCATTGCTAATTGAACCAGTTGCATAAACAATATTATCATAAGATAAAACACACTTTGAAATATTGCATTCAAAGAAAAATCCTTTCCTGACAAGAGCAGGAATGGAGATAATATTTTTAGTAATACTGGGAACAAAATAACAATTCTCAAGTTCCAATACAATTCCAGATGGTAAAGAAATGAAATAGTCTCCTACAGCAACAGCAGCAACCCGTGCCCCATTTCCAACGCGTAGGTCCACCTCATGCTGTCCCACCTGTCTTCTTCTCTTGAGTTCCTGCACATTTGAACAAATGTGAACTCCACATGCAGTGTCCAACACCCATGATATAGAAGAAGAAAACATGACCTCAGTCACGAATATACCTGAGCCAGAAGCGATGCTTCCCCTCTTATCTCCTTGGAGCGCATTACAGTCCTTTTTCCAGTGACCCAGCTGGCCACAATGGAAACACCTGTATTCCTTAGACCGCTTCACCTTCTGCTTCAGAGCCTTGCTGTAGCTCTTGACAGGGGTCTTGCCCTTCTTCCCCTTCTTCTTGTTCCTTGAAGGAACCATTAAGACAGAGGTCGAAGGCTTTCCCTTCAGAGTCTCCTCAGTAGTGAGGAGCATATTCAGCAGCTCTGCCGGAGTACAATCGATTTTGTTCATATTAAAGTTAATAATGAACGCGTCGAATGAAGGCGGGAGAGACTGCAGAATAATATCCACAGCAAGCTCCTGGTTGATGGTATGCCCCAGTTTCTCTAGAGCCTCCTTGTGCCCAATCATCTTGAGCACGTGAGCTCCCACTGGGCTCCCTTCAGCCAGTTTGCTCTGAAAGAAGAGCTTCGTCAAATTATAGCGTTCAGTCCTCGCCTGTGCAGCATACAGCATCTTGAGGTTTGCTATCATGTCTATAGCAGACATATCCTCATGCTGACGCTGCAGCGGTGGCGTCATAGACGCTAACATCAGGCAAGCGACATCAATGCTATCATTGACGTGCTTTTCATAGGCTTCCCGAACCGCCCTTGCGGCGTTCGGAGCGGGCTGAGGCGGTATCGCCGTCTCGAGGACATACAGTTTCCTCTCTGCCTTAAGAACAATCTTAAGGTGTCCAAACCAGTCAGAGAAGTTCGGCCCAGCAAACTTCTCCCTTTCCAATAGGGATCGCACATTGAAGTTCATGGTGTTCGTTGCTGCAGGTATCTACAACAATGCAAGAACAGCAAGGTCAGTATCAATGTTAAGAATCAATCAGGACTTAAGAAAGATTCTTTTTCTCACTATTTTATCTGGCTGAAAAATCCAGCAAAACAGCCCGAAAGAGTAGACACTCTTTTAGTGAGATGGGATCCGGATTTCATACTTGGTCTCCGCGTCCCGCTCAGGCGAGATAAGATGCACAGAGAGTACAAGCACTAATCTCCGGTAGGCAGTCCCTGCCGATCGCCAACCCATGCGATTCCCCTTCATCTGGGCAATCCAGCAGACTGTGCCAACTGAGTTGGTACAACACAGTCTCTGATCCCATAGATGGCTGCCTCCATGTGCTACCATATGCGCCACATATGTAGCCTACATGGTCAAGCTGACCCGACCTACTCCCTGGACCACCATGTGCTATGCTGAGCAACGAGAAGGGATAAATCCCTACTCTGTAACACACAGGTGTAATCCCACACCGTCTGAAGATAGATGGACGTGCCCACTGAGTGGGTACAACACGGCTACAACGATAATCAGAACAGTGAGGTTTCGCGTCAGAAGGCTTACGAGCTTGATATTTTAGCGTTGGATTTTAACGGTCTTTTATCTTCTTCACTATCATACAATTCCTATGGTGATAGCAGAAGATAAACTAATCATGCAATTCTAATATTTTAAACAATAATAAAAGAAAGCATGAATCTTATGTGGTAAAAGCCCAAAGCCTAAGTAAGACCTTAACCTAACTCAAGTCTTCACTTGCTTTTCTTCATAGGGCTTTTGCTGCTGATCTGGCCCAAACCTGGGCCCAAGCGCCATCTGCAGCTCTGGTGCGCCCACCAGGAATATGCGCCAGGTCCTAGGGTCGAACCCTAGACCTCCTACCTGGTCCAGCCACTGCTGCAAGCGCCTCTGCCAAGTGTGCACTGTGCTCTTGTCTAATTAAATTACAAATTTAACTATCTAGACAAGATTGACACGCAGGTCAATTACACATTATAAATTAATTAAACTGTGATTCGCATATCACAAAAATAAAAATTAATTTACAATTAATTCCCAGGCACGCAGGCCCCAGCACAGCACTCATTAAACACGGGCAGCCCACATAAGATTAAATAGACAAACATATGCATCAACTAACATGTGATCCTTTCAAGAAAATTAAATTTCGAAAACCCCTTGGGATCAATTTTAATTTTCCTTATTTGCCCTACTACCTTACAATGGTCCATTACTAGGGATCCACTCATCAGACCTAGTCAGATCCACTGCCCTTGCATGCACCAAGTCCTAACTGACTTGA
The DNA here is from genome assembly GCA_027563935.2 of Costus lasius. Lineage (NCBI taxonomy): Eukaryota > Viridiplantae > Streptophyta > Magnoliopsida > Zingiberales > Costaceae > Costus > Costus lasius. The sequence goes on from CM050451.1 coordinate 61,211,669, forward strand.
GTCGACCAAAAGGCCAACCATGCATGCGCCAAGGGCTGAACGACCACACTGAGGTCTGGCAAGCGGGAGTGACCCCGGGCCTAACTCATGTGCGTTCATAGGTTGTCTCAATCAGACACCGCTACACGCCTGTCTGCAGTCGACCTACAGCCACCTCTGGCTTGCGCCAAGGTGCTATCTGGTCGACCCATCTAGGCTGTCAGATGGTCTGATCAGACTAATTGGATCTAGACTAGATTGAGATTTCAACCCTAATAACCCATCTAAGGATTTAAAGTAGGCGCCTTAGATCTAAGGTGAATCGCGCATATAATACAGGTTTTGAAAAACATACATATGCGCCAAGAACAAGCGCCAACATAAAATGTAACATGAAACATTTCGCATGAAACATCTAAGATGCGCAAGTTATAGATCTAAGCATGTAATGAGTAACAAGGATCACAAAGAAAGCAAACATATTATCATGCATGAAAAACTTGGCTCTGATACCAATTGAAGGCACCCCTAAACCTAAGGGGGGCGAAACCCTAATAGGAGGCGCAACAAAAATTCTAGCGGAATCTAGGGTTTCTAAAAGATCGCATAGCATGTAATATATTCAACTTTCAAAGTGAAACGATTCTCACCATTGCCATCACTTAGATGATGTCTTGGAAGGAAAGGCGCAAGCGAACCTTCTCCTTAGTTTCGCACACAAGGTGATCAATGCGCCTACTCCCTTGATGCTCCTTGTGCTAGCAAGGCTTCAAGGTTGTCTTGTCGAAATGGAAGGGAAAAGAGAGATCGCCTTGCTTAGTCGAATGGTCCCTCTTGTCGTCCACAATGCTCCACACGAGAATGCCCTTCGAACGAAAAACCAAAAAGGGCGACAAAGGCGTGAAGAGGCAAGTGAGATGCAACGTGAGATCATGGCCACGTTTGAGGACATGCTATCTAAAAATAGCCAAGTCCAAACGTTCATGCGACCATGTATTAACCCACTCGCAAATGCCTTATCAATTGAACCATGCGCTCAACCAATGAGCCGGTTCAAATCAATTTGGTTTAATAACCAAATAAACCAAGCAATCAGTCCAGACCATAATAAACCCTAAGGCTCTTGATCTGACCGTCGATCTCTTAATGCTTCTGATCTGACCGATCTAGCATCTATTCTCTTGATCGAAGCTTACCGATCTCAAGCCCTAATCAATCAAACATGATCAGACCAGATCTCACTCACAATCAGAGATTAAATCCCTTTATACTGAACCCGAACAATTCAGTCCATACGATCTGACTTAAGTAAGCCATATCATCAAATTGTGCGACCCTGAGGGTTTCCTTTAAATGTCGGTAACGATAACTCACATTATCACGATCAGTGAGGGGTATCTAGCAACACATCACTGTCTCCCGATATAAAGGAAAGAGTCTTCCAAGACTATACCCAAATTACAGCACAAGTGTGAATCAACTCACAATGCATGCAAATTTCCTTTGCCACTGGATGTTCTTATTGGACAAGCGTGTCAAGCTTGTAGCTCCAATATGATGAGCATGATTAGATCAGAAGAACACTGTCACCTGGGTATGGCCATACTCTTTTCTCAATCATCTCATCCAAGGGGCCCCTTTAGAACATCACACTCCTTAAACAAGGAGACGGCAATCCTATGTCTATCACTAGTGCCCTAACCTGATTCAAGTTCACCATCCAAGATAGTCTATAATCATTATGTTTCAAATGATATTGAACTACCTCAAAACAATGACAATCATCATTTAGAAAACACAAGTGATCTCAAGTCAGAGGAAATGTGCCACTTGTCTCATTCAAGGAATATTCACATTGTGACAAACAATTGAACATCCTAGTAGGGTCTGTCCAGTACATCCAATGTACCCATGAGTCTACATCTTATTCCATGCTCGAAGCATCCTATAAGATTAGAACACATATTAGTCTTAATCATATCAAGGCTGTCTCATGTTCACCAAGATATCTCGACTAAGGACTTAACTGCATGTCAGCCCAGCTGAGCAGCATTGAGACATTATTCAGAAGAACATATATTGCAGCAGACAATGTAGCTAACTGAATAATAACCATGCCTTTATAAACATAAACGTTTATTACACGATACTGTTACAATCCCAAGGCCTCAAACATTAGGCTTAAGGGCATACCCCAACACTAATCTTATAGGATGCTTCGAGCATGGAATAAGATGTAGACTCATGGGTACATTGGATGTACTGGACAGACCCTACTAGGATATTCAATTGCTTGTCACAATGTGAATAATCCTTGTTTGCTACAAGTGGCACATCTCCTCTGATTTGAGATCACTTGTGTTTCTAAATGATGATTGTCATTGTTTTGAGGTAGTTCAATATCATTTGAAAGATAATGGTCATAGACTATCTTGGATAATGATCATGAGTCAGGTTAGGGCACTAGTGATAGATATAGGATTGCCGTCTCCTTGTTTAAGGAGTGTGGTGTTCTAAAGGGGCCCCCCCGGCTGAGATGATTGAGAAAGTGTATGGCCATACCCAGGTGACTGTGTTCATCTGGTCTAATCATGCTCATCATATTGGAGCTACAAGCTTGACACGCTTGTCCAATAAGAACATCCAGTGGCAAAGGAAATATGTATGCCTAGTGAAGCCTAGTGAAAAGGATTCACACTTGAGCTGTGTTTTGGGTGTAGTCTTGGAAGACTCTTTCCTTTATATCGGGAGACAATGATGTGTTGCTAGATACCCCTCACTGATCGTGATAACGTAAGTTATCGTTACCGACATTTAAAGGAAACCCTCAGGGTCGCACAATTTGATGATATGGCTTACTTAAGTCAGATCGTGTGGACTGAATTGTTTCGGTTCAGTTTAAAGGGATTTAAACTCTGATTGTAAGTGAGATCTGGTCTGATCATGTTTGATTGATTAGGGCTTGAGATCGGTAAGCTTCGATCGAGGGTGTTGATGCTAGATCGATCAGATCAGAAGCATCTGGAGATGAATGGTCAGATCTAGGACCTTAGGGTCTAATTCGATCTAGACTTAATGTTTGGGCTGATTTGGTTTGGTCATTGAACCAAACATCTTGAACCGGCTCATGGGTTGAGCACAAGGTTCAGGTGGGAGAAGAGAGTTGCGCATGGTTCACTTGGTGAACGCATAACGCATGTAATCAAGGCTTGCTATTTTGGGAACTTTCGGTTTTCAACGTGGGAACGTTTCCACGTTCACTTGCAACGCCTCCTCTCTATTCCTCTCGCTAATTCGCTCTTGGCATTGGACGACTCACGGCTGGTGGCGTGAAGGTTGACGACAAGAGGATTCGGCCAAGTTTTCATCTCTTCGTCCCTCAAACGATCAAGGAAGCTTTGGAGCATTGCTAGCACAAATCGCCCCAAAGAAGTAGGCCTTCTTCCTCTTGTGTGCGACAACCTTTGGAGGAGATCTCTCTTGCTTTCTTCTTCCAAGATACCATCCAAGAGATGGCGACGGTATGGATCCTTCTCATATCCATCTAAGTTGATCATATGCGATATAAAGATCTATGAAAGCCCTTCTTCCGCTTGCAAAAGGTTTTATGCGCCATCCTAATAGGGTTTTCGCCCCCCCCCCCTCTTGAAAGGGGTTCCTTCAATTGTTTGGATGGCGACTTGGAAATAAGAGGGCGATGTGGCTCTCCTCCAAAGTGAACACACACAAGATGGTGATGGCTTCCTTCTTGGCGTTCCTTGTGCTAGCAAAGCTCTCCAAGGTGTCCTAGCCGTGTGAGGAGAATGAGATGCTCTCTTGGCGTTTTTCGAACCTCCTCCTTGGCGTGAAGTCACTCTACCAAAATGAGAGGAGTCTCGAGAGTAGAAGATGGGCGACGAGAGAAGCGTTACCCTCGAACGTGGAGGCGTGCTTCTATTTTGGAAAAATTCAACTTCCAAAAATAGCAAGCCCTCAACGCATGATGCGTTCACTCCAAGTGAACCGATCGCATCTTCTTCTCCCTTTGAACCATGCGTTCATATAATGAACCGGTTCTATAGTATTTGGTTCAAAGACCAAATCAAACCAAGACTTGGTTTAGATCATACAAAACCAAAAAGGCTCAAGATCTAACCATACATCTCTTGATGCTCTTGATCTCATGGATCAAGCATCAATTCTCTCGATCGAAGCTTACCGATCTCAAGCCCTAATCAATCAAACATGATCAGACCAGATCTCACTTACAATCAGAGTTTAAACTCCTTTAAACTGAACCTAAACAATTCAGTCCACACGATCTGACATAAGAAAGCCATATCATCAAATTGTGCGACCCTAAGGGTTTCCTTTAAATGTCGGTAACGATAACTTAAGTTATCACGATCAGAGAGGGGTATCTAGCAACACATCACTGTCTCCCGATATAAAGGAAAGAGTCTTCCAAGACTACACCCAAACCACAGCACAAGTGTGAATCCAATTCACTTGACATACATGTTTCCTTTGCCACTGGACGTTCTTATTGGACAAGCGTGTCAAGCCTGTAATTCCAATATGATGAGAATGATTAGATCAGATGAACATAGTCATCTGGGTATGGCCATACACTTTCTCAATCATCTCATCCAGGGGGCCCCTTTAGAACATCACACTCCAAACAAGGAGAAGGCAATCCTATATCTATCACTAGTGCCCTAACATGACTCATGCTCATTATCCAAGATAATCTATAACCATTATATTTCAAATGATATTGAACTACCTCAAGACAATGCCAATCATCATTTAGAAACACAAGTGATCTCAAGTCAGAGGAAATATGCCACTTGTTTGCATACAAGGATTATTCACATTGTGACAAACAATTGAATATCCTAAGTAGGGTCTGTCCAGTACATCCAATGTACCTATGAGTCTACATCTTATTCCATGCTCAAAGCATCCTATAAGATTAGAATACATATTAGTCTCAATCATATCAAGGCTGTCTCATGTTCACCAAGATATCTCGACTAAGGACTATACTGCATGTCAGCCAAGCTGACAACCATAGAGACATTATTCAGAAGTATACATATAGCAGCAGATAATGCAACAACCTGAATAACAACCATTGCCTTTATAAACATAAAGTTTATACATGATACTGATAATAACCCAAGGCCTCAAACATTAGCCTTAAGGGCATACCCCAACAGTCTATGGGTTGGAAGGAGGACACTTGAGGCCCCCTTTAAACGAGGGGGCCGACCTCCTTCGAGTTCCCTTCTGCAATGACCTCTGGTGGTGTGCCTTCAAAGTTCAAACTGCCCTTCGACTTCACTAGAATCCAGTTCAGGTGGCGCTGCAAAAGTAGTTATGACTCTGGGCAATGAAATAGTGGTTGGAGATGGAGATGGATGCAGTAAATGGGGGCTCGGTAATGGAGTAAATGCAAGGCAAGGGGTGGAGGAGCAAGCTCAACTCTAGGGGAGCAAGCTCAACCCTCTACAATCGCATGCTAACACAGAGATTTTCGAAGTTTCAAAATATTCAGTCTAGTGTCCAAAGTGTACATGCGCAGAGTTTAAACCTATTGCCAATGTTATAATTTTTGACATGATGAGTTCTTGATGGGGAGCTAAGTAGCCGTTGGATGACTTCTTTGATGGGGCTAAGTAGCCGTTGGCTAAGCAGGATGGAGTGTGTTTGACTTGATGTAAAGTTGAACTGGACTCGGTCCTAATGTTGGATAGCCTGAGTTGACCTGACTTGCATTCCAGCTTAATCTCATTTGAACTTACGAGCAAATTGACCTCCAAGACTGGTATTGAGCTGGTTCTCCAGGATGGTGTTGGTTTTGATCTTTACCGGTGGTTTTTTTTATCAGCTTGAACCCCCACGGCTGGTATTAAGTTGATCTTCAAAGGCTGGTTCTTCAGGATGGTATTGGCTGAGCTTCGAAGGCTGGTATTAAGTTGATCTTCAAGGGCTGATACTTCAGGATTGTATTGGCTGAGCTTGAATATAGGCCGGTATTCGGCTTGATCTTCAAAAGTGGTCTTGAACTTGGTTCTTCCAGCTGGTATTAAGATGATCTTCAAAGGTTGGCGGGTAGGGCTAAATCATGGCTGAGTTTGCATCTACGCCAAAGTCACATTGATGTTGGGAGCTAGGTGCCTGCATGTGCAATTACAAGTCTGCATTCCTAGGCTAGAAACATCCTACTACAACCGCTACAAAATAAAACAAAGGCTTGGAAAATAAACCTAGGCTAATCCTAACTACCACAACAACATCCAAATTGAAATATAGAACTTACAAAATTGTTCTACCAAACTAGCCTTATGACAAACAAGACTAGGTAGAACCAAAACAGTGTAATGTCATCTGTTGGGGTATGCCCTTAAGGCTAATGTTTGAGGCCTTGGGATTATTTCAGTATCATGTACAAACTCTATGTTTATAAAGGCAATGGTTGTTATTCAGGTTGTTACATTATCTGCTGCAATATGTATACTTCTGAATAATGTCTCAATGCTGTTCAGCTTGGCTGACATGCAGTATTTGTTGGGGTATGCCCTTAAGGCTAATGTTTGAGGCCTTGGGTTTGTATCGGTATCATGTAATAAACTGTTATGTTTATAAAGGCATGGTTATTATTCAGTTAGCTACATTGTCTGCTGCAATATATGTTCTTCTGAATAATGTCTCAAAGCTGTTCAGCTAGGCTGACAGGCAATAAAGTCCTTAGTCGATATATCTTGGTGAACATGAGACAGCCTTGATATGGTTAAGACTAATATGTGTTCTAATCTTATAGGATGCTTCGAGCATGAAATAAGATGTAGACTCATGGGTACATTGGATGTACTGGACAGACCCTACTAGGATATTCAATTGTTTGTCACAATGTGAATAATCCTTGAATGTAACAAGTGGCACATTTCCTCTGACTTGAGATCACTTGTGTTTTCTAAATGATGATTGTCATTGTTTTGAGGTAGTTCAATATCATTTGAAACATAATGGTTGTAGACTATCTTGGATGATGAGCTTGAGTCAGGTTAGGGCACTAGTGATAGACATAGGATTGCCGTCTCCTTGTTTAAGGAGTGTGATGTTCTAAAGGGGCCCCCTGGATGAGATGATTGAGAAAGTGTATGGCCATACCCAGGTGACTATGTTCATCTGATCTAATCATGCTCATCATATTGGAGTTACAAGCTTGACACGCTTGTCCAATAAGAACATCCAGTGGCAAAGGAAATATGTATGCTTTGTGAGTTGATTCACACTTGTGTTGTTTTTGGGTGTAGTCTTGGAAGACTCTTTCCTTTATATTGGGAGACAGTGATGTGTTGCTAGATACCCCTCACTGATCGTGATGACGTGAGTTATCGTTACCGACATTCAAAGGAAACCCTCAGGGTCGCACAATTTGATGATATGGCTTACTTAAGTCAGATCGTGTGGACTGAATTGTTTGAGTTCAGTTTAAAGGGATTTAATCTCTGATTGTGAGTGAGATCTGGTCTGATCATGTTTGATTGATTAGGGCTTCAGATCGGTAAGCTTCGATCGAGAGATTGGATGCTAGATTGGTCAGATCAGGAGCATCAAGAGATTGACGGTCAGATCAAGAACCTAAGTGTTTGTTATGGTCTGGACTGAATGCTTGGCTTATTTGGTTATTGAACCGAACCAAAGTGAACCGGCTCATGAATGAGCGCATGGTTCAAGGGTGAAGAGAAGTTTGCGCTTGGGGTAAACCCATGGTCGCATGAGTGCATGAACGTGGGAGTGTTTCTATTTTTAGAAACCATGACTCCTAAACGTGACATCGCCTCACGTTACTCCTCTCTCACGCCTATTGTCGCTCCTTCCTCTCGTCGCTTGCTCATTCGAGAGTGCATGTGGTGTTGACGAAAGGAGAAGGAAGTTTTTCGCTAAGCCAAGAAGATCTCATCCCTTCCATACGAGAAGGATACTTGGACGATCCTTGCTAGCACAAGGGACGACAAGAAGAAGCTATACCTCATCTTGTGTGCGACAATTTGGAGGAGACCTCTCTTGTTCTCTAGCTTCCAAGACGCCATCTAGAAATGGCTATGGTATGGTTCTATCACTACTATACAATCGGTTTTGTTAATCATAATACCATGCAAGATCTAGAAACCCCCATTCCGTTGCTTTCATTCTTCATATGCGCCTATGATTTAGGGTTTCGCCCCCTTGTGGGGACCTTTCAAATGGTATCAGAGGTATGGTTAACGCATGTTTTATGATTGCTTAAGCCCTTTTGTGATCCTTGTTTGTGAATAACGCTTAGATCCTTGTCACCCCCTAGGTTAGATCCAAAAGTCTAATCAGACCATCTGACAGCCTTGATGGGTTGACCAGGTAGCACCTGTGCGCAAGCACGTGGTGGCTACAGGTCGGCTGCAGACAGGCGTGTAGCGATGTCTGATTGAGACAACCTATGAACGCACATGAGTTAGGCCCGGGCTCACACCCGCTTGCCAGACCTCATTGTGGTTGTTCAGCCCTGGCGCATGCATAGTTGACCTTATGGTCGACTCAAGTCAGTTAGGACTTGGTGCATGTAAGGGCAGTGGATCTGACTAGGTTGGATGAGTGGATCCCTAGTAATGGACCGTTGTAAGGTTGTAGGGCATATAAGCAAAATAAAATTGATGCCCATGGGGTTTTTCGAAAATTTTATTTTAATGATTGGATCACATGATGATTGATGCCATGTGTTTGTCTATTTATTCTTATGTGGGCTGCCCATGTTAATTCTGTGCTGTGCTGGGGCCTGCGTGCCTGTATTAATTTTGTAAATTAATTTTAGATTGTGATCTGCGAATCACATTGCTTTTAATTTATAAAATGTAATTGACCTGCGTGTCAATCTTGTCTAGGTAGTTAAATTTGTAATTTAATTAGACAAGAGCACAGAGCACACTTGGCAGAGGCACATGCAGCTTGAGGCTTGACCAGGTGGGAGGTCCAGGGTTCGACTCTGGGACCAGGCGCGTTTACCTGGTGGGCGCACCTCAGCTGCAAATGGCGCTTGGGCCCTGGTGTGGGCCAGATGAGCAGCAAAAGCCCCATGAAGCAAAAGCAAGTGAAGACTTAAGTTAGGTTAAGGTCTTACTTAGGCTATGGGCTTTTACCACATAAGATCCATGCTTTCTTTTATTGCTTATATAAGTAGAACAGCATGTTTTAATTTATCTTCTGCTATCACCATAGGAATTGCATGATAGTGAGGAAGATAAAAGACCGTTAAAATCCAACGCTAAAATATCAAGCTCGTAAGCCTTCTGACGCGAAACCTCACTGTTCTGACTATCGTTGGAGCCGTGTTGTACCCACTCAGTGGGCACGTCCATCTATCTTCAGACGGTGCGGGATTACACCTGCGTGTTACAGAGTAGGGATTTATCCCTTCTCGTTGCTCAGCATAGCACGTGGTGGTCCAGGGAGTAGGTCGGGTAAACTTGACCATGTAGGCTACATATGTGGCGCATATGGTAGCACATGGGGGCAGCCATCTGTGGGGTCAGAGATTGTGTTGTACCAACTCAGTTGGCACAGTCTGCTGGACTGCCCAGATGAAGGGGAATCGCACGGGTTGGCGATTGGCTGGGACAGCCTACCAGAGATTAGTGCTTGTACTCTCTGTGCATCTTATCTCGCCTGAGCGGGACGCGGAGACCAAGTATGAAATCTGGATCCCATCTCACTAAAAGAGTGTTTACTCTTTCGGACTGTTTAATGGATTTTTCAGTCAGATAAAATAGTGAGAAAAAGAATCTTTCTTAAGTCCTGATTGATTCTTAACATTGATACTGACCTTGCTGTTCTTGCATTGTTGTAGATACCTGCAGCAACGAACACCATGAACTTCAATGTGCGATCCCTACTGGAAAGGGAGAAGTTTGCTGGGCCGAACTTCTCTGACTGGTTTGGACACCTTAAGATTATTCTTAAGGCAGAGAGGAAACTGTATGTCCTCGAGACGGCTATACCGCCTCAGCCCGCTCCTGTAAGATCCAAGGATCTTAAGTCCTGGTAAGCATTATTTAGATTTAAATAAAATCATTAGCTGTGATATTTTATTATGATTTAAATAAAATTATTGGATGCTAATTAACTGGCTTATTGATTGTTAATTTGTAATTATTTGATTTGAGTTTATTGGTTGTTAATTTATTGTAAATTAATTAGAGATTATTTATTTGATTATTGGCTGTTAATTTATGATGAATTATTATTGGTTGTTCATAATAAATTAATTAGGATTTATGGGTTGTAAGTTGTAAGTTAATTAATTAGACCTTATTGGTTAATTAAACCCTTATTGGATGTTAATTAGACCTTATTGGATTTTCGTTAAGTTAATGGTTAAATTAATGGGTTTTTGAGTTGGCGCTAATTGGGTTTTTAAAATTCAAATTATTAGTTAAATGGATTAAACCCGATTTGGATTAATGGGTTAATGGGTTAAGAGTTAAAAACCGAAAATTCAAATTAATATTTCGATTAGGGTAGAGTGTTGGCGATTTTTTTGCTTGAAAGAAACCTTGGGCGACGGCTTGAAGAACTTGGTGACTTCTTGAGGAACTTAGGCGATTCTTGAAGAGTTCTTGAGGCGATTTTGGTGATTTCTCCATCTCTTTTCCTTTGGCGAATTATTCCTTGGTGTTTGGTAGCATCTTTCAAAGGCTTAGACGAATTTTTGGAAGGGTTTTTCACCTTGTGTTCTCGGTTCAAGGTGAGTGGGATTGTCTAATTGATTTCTATCTATTTGTTTGTGTTAATTGATGAGTTAGATGATATATTCGCTTGTTGGAAATCTTACCATGCTAAAACCGAAATTCAAGACTTCACTATGATGAAAACCGAATTTTGTAAAGTTGAATATATCATGAAAACCGAATTTTTCAAAGGTGATTATATGATGATTATTTAACCGAAAATTTGTATGAAATTTAAGGTATTTTTATAGGAATTTTGGTAGCATTAAATCATTGAATTTTGGGTATGAAATTCTTGTTAATTATAGTTAAACCGAAATCAATTTTGGTAACATTAAATCAATGATGTTTGTAGTTAACATGAAAACCGAAATCTTGATGTTCTTGATAATTGTTTATGAAAACCGAAATTGATGTTTGTAGTTAACATGAAAACCGAAACCTTGATGACCTTGATAATTGTCTATGAAAACCGAATTTTGGTGTTTGTAGTTAATATGTTACATGTGGTAATTTGTAAAGTAATTTATATGAATACTTGTTTTAAATTTTAAGTTGATTTTATGGATGCTTGATATGACTGTTTCTTGGTGTGTGTAATATGTTAAATAATTATGGTGTTATATTTATGGCTAAGTATCTGTATTTGAGAAACTTGAGTGACAACATAGCAAGGTTTGATTAAACTAATCAGCATGAAATTTAAGGACTACACTATATTCGGTGATATTCGAATATAAAATATTATGTGTTATGTTATATAATTTTGAACAATATGTGTGATCTTGTGAATTTTGAACATTATGTGTGATCTTGTGAATTTTGAACAATATGTGTGATTATGTGAATTTGGAAAATTATGTGATTATGTGATGGTTAGGACTAAGGCTAGGTGTAACTATGAACTCAAGGGGATAGTCCTTATGTGTTATGTTAAGGGTTTGAATTTCAGCCCTGTATTGTGATATGTGAGGAGGTTGATGTTCAGCCTGCCTAGTATGATTATTGTGATGGGGGTTGATGTTCAGCCTGCCCGATATGATTTTTGTGATGACTATCCTAGAGTCTAGTTGACACTTAGGAGTCCACCTTTGTGAAATATGTTCACCTATGTGAAATATGAAATAAGATGTGTCTGTTGTCCAGTAGGAACCTTTTGGGAGAACGGGTTTTGACGCAAAGTGCCATGTCTTGGTCGGACAGGGGCCACCTCTTGATGTCATTACTCTTTTATGTGATGGGGTGATATAAGACGCAAAGTGCCATGTCTTGATCAGACAGGGGCCACCTCTTGATGTCATCACTCTCATTTTGTGATGTTGGGTGTCGTAGAGCAAAGTGCCACGTCATGACCTGACGGGGGCCACCTCTTGAATCTACACACAATCCATCGATGTGTTATGGGGTGAGAGAGCAAAGTGCCACGTCGTGACCTGGCGGGGGCCACCTCTTGATTCTACTCACTATCCATGTTTATGTGTTGCACGAGATTTTGCAGCTCCCAGTGCTTTGGCCAAGCCGGGTTAGACCATATTGGTCACTACTGAATATGCTGGACCACTAGGTTAATTAAGTATGGTGTGTTTAGTTGGTTTAGAATATATGTGTTTAATTGGGTTAGAGTAAAACTCTAGAACCTGAATTTGTTATATGCTAGTGTGTACATTTAACTGTCTATATGACTTCTGTTTCTTTATTTTGTTATATGTTGACATAATGTTCTGTTAAATATTTTTAAAAATAATCTGCCTATATTTTTGAATGTATGTTATGGATGGTCGATTTAGACTATCCACTCACTGGGCTGTGTAGCTCACCCCTCACTATTTTCAGGCATAGAGCAGGGGCGCATGTCTTGAGTGCATTGGCGTGGATAATTATGCTGTTTGCTGTTTTAAGAATTTTTATGCTTAATTCTTGGGGCCGGTTGTGGCCTTAACATAAACTATATGAACTATGTGAATCATGAGACTATGTGAACTATGTGAAGTATGTTGCCAGTTATGGCAGTCTTATGAGTTTGATTTTTGTGTCACCGCGGGCTTCAGCCTGGTTTCGGTGTTTGGTATGAGTTTATAAAATCGATTTTGTGATTTTGTTTTGAATTTCGGCTTATTGTATATTCTGTGTAATCGGTTTTGATATACCCTGTAACTTGCATATGTCTAGTGCAAGTATTGCCTGGTGGCAGGTACCTTTATGGATTTTATGAATTTGAATCGGTTTTGATATAACTGTTGCCTTGCATATGTCTAGTGCAAGGATTGCGTGGTGGCAGGTACCCTTATGAGATTTGAGTTTTGTGAATTTGTGTGTATTAAATTATGGAAATTTTTCAGATCGTGTTTTCATCACTCGGTTTTACCTAGCATATGATCGATCTTATATGAAACATCCTGTATCATTTGTGAATTGTGCCATTTGTTTGGGGTTAAGAATGTGGGATGTTACAGAATGGTATCAGAGGAGTTGGCTAGCTAAAACTTAGTTCGGGGGAAAACATGTTTGTGTATTGCTAGACACCTGATAGGTTTATGTTTGATTTCCTTACTATGATATGCGTGTGTAGGCATTTAAGATGGTGCGAACCAGAGGAAATACTAGTGATGAGGGCGAGCAGACCCCGAACCTCACGAGAACTATTGAGGCTCTGACTGGCATGGTTCAGCAACAAGGTGCTATGATAGAGAGGCAAGCTCAGATGCTGCTGCAGCAGCAGACTCAGCACCAAGAAGCACAACAGCAGCTTTTGCAGCAGCTGACTCGAGAGAGACCCCAGACTACTACTCGAGCGGTGGGGGATGACTCTCAGGAGGGCGCTCACAGGCGCTATGCTTCACTTGTGAGTGAATTCCAGAAACTGGGTCCTAGCTCATTTTATGGGGGCTCAGAATCCAGTAATGCCGAGAACTGGCAGTTGTGCTTGGAAAAGATTTTCCAAGTCATTCGCTGCTCAGATGAGGATAAGTTATGTTTGACCACCTATATGATGCGTGCTGACGCAGATGAGTGGTGGAAAGGCGTGGTGAGACTTGCCGAAGAAAGACATGAGATTGTAGATTGGCCTTACTTCTTGTCTCGATTCAACGAGAAGTACTTCCTAGATAGTTTGGTGGAGGACCGAGAAGTGGCATTTATTCACCTGGAGCAGGGTGATATGACTGTGGACCAGTATGAATTACAGTTCACGAAATTGGGAAAGTATGCTCCTCACCTGATAAACACTGAAAAGAGGAGAGCTACCAAGTTTCTCAGAGGTCTCAGATGGGACATTAGAGAACAGGTTGGTGCTCAGCATTTGGAGACCTATGTTGAGACTGTTGGGAGAGCACGCACCATTGAGAGATACATAGCTGAGAGGAGTTCTCATGTTGCCGTGACTGTGATTCCTGCGGCTGAGGCGGCGGCTCCTCAGTATGGTAGTGGCGGCAAGGGTAAGAAGTACCCTAAGCATAAGGACTACAAGAAGAGCAGGTATAAGCCTTACTCTTACAAGGCACCGCAGCAGTCCAGGGATGCACCGCAGCAGTTCAGGGATGCCAGGGATGCAAGAAACGGTATCACTTGTAGTCATTGTGGGCTCAAGGGACATCTAGTGAAAGACTGCCATAGGAAGAATGGTGTATGCTTCAGGTGTAAGAAACCAGGGCACATGGCTAAGGACTGCAAAGAACCTGAGATGCAACCTAGAGGCGCAGATAAGCCTACAGTCCAGACTAGAGTGTATGCTGTGGCTGAGAAGGATACACGAGCTTCCCGATCCGTCGTGGAAGGTACTTTATTCGTATTTGATCAGTTAGCCCGCATATTATTTGACCCTGGTGCAAATTTATCTTTTGTATCTGTTAGATTTGCTGCATGTTTACCTGTGTTACCTAAGGTGATGAATTATGTTGTGTCTGTGAGTACTCCCTTAGGAAAGTCATTATCTACAGACACTGTGTGTGCTGATTGTGTGGTACATGTAGAGGGTTATGAGTTTCTAGTGGATTTAATCCTCCTAGACATGCAAGATTATGATATCATCTTAGGAATGGATTGGTTGTCTTCCCATCATGCCTCTGTGGATTGCTTTGAGAAAGTAATCACTTTGAATTTGTTAGATGGGAATCGACTTTTTGTGAGAGGTCTAGTGTCAGACCAAGGACCGCATGTGATATCTTTCCTGCAGGCCAGGAAATTACTTGCTAATGGGTGCAAGGGTTATCTTGCGCATGTTAAGGTGCAGGATGATTCTACTTCTGATTTGACTCAGATGGCGGTGGTGAAAGAATTTCCTGATGTGTTCTCTGAAGAATTTTCAGGCTTGCCACCGATTAGAGAAGTAGAGTTTGGCATTGAGTTGGCGCCAGGTACGGCACCTATCTCCAGAGCTCCTTATCGTATGGCTACTTCAGAGTTGGCCGAGCTTAAGAAATAACTGGAGGAATTGTTAGAGAAAGGATATATTCGGCCTAGTGCTTCTCCTTGGGGAGCGCCAGTGCTATTTGTGAAGAAGAAAGATGGAACCCTGAGGATGTGTATAGACTACAGGCAATTGAACCAAGTGACTATCAAGAATAAGTATCCTCTTCCCAGAATTGATGATCTATTTGATCAATTACAGGGAGCGACAGTGTTCTCTAAGATTGATCTGAGATCAGGGTATTACCAGCTGAAGGTCAAGGATGAGGATATATTTAAGACTGCTTTCAGGACCAGGTATGGGCATTTCGAATTTTTAGTTATGCCTTTTGGACTGACAAATGCACCTGCTGTCTTCATGGATTTGATGAACAGGGTATTCCATGAGTTGCTTGACTCTTGTGTGGTGGTCTTTATAGACGATATATTGGTGTACTCTCAGACTACCTCAGATCATGTCAGTGATTTGCGCAGAGTATTGGAGATCTTGAGGAAGAACCGACTATATGCCAAGGCTAGTAAGTGTGAATTCTGGCTGGAAAAGATTAGTTTCCTTGGGCATGTGATTTCTGGTCAGGGGGTGTCTGTAGATCCAGTTAAAGTGCAAGCCATTCTCAATTGGGGAAGACCGACTAGTGCTACTGAGATCAGAAGTTTCCTGGGTTTAGCAGGTTACTACCGGAGATTTGTTGAGGGATTCTCCAAGCTGGCGGGTCCTCTAACTAAATTGACCAGAAAGGAGGCTAAGTTTATTTGGGATGATAAGTGTGAAGAGAGTTTTCAAGAGCTGAAAAGGAGATTGACTAGTACACCGATCCTCATTATACCTAGTGATGGGGAAAGGTTTACTGTTTATACAGATGCTTCTGGCAAAGGGTTGGGTTGTGTCTTGATGCAGAAGGGTTCTGTAGTAGCCTATGCTTCGAGACAACTGAAGGAGTATGAATTGAACTACCCTACTCATGATTTAGAGTTGGCGGCCGTAGTCTTTGCTTTGAAGATATGGCGTCACTATTTGTTGGGTCAGGAGTTTGATCTGTTCACTGATCACCAGAGTCTCAAGTATATCTTCACTCAGAAGGACTTGAACATGAGACAGAGAAGATGGATGGAGTTGATCAAAGACTATGACTTCTCCATTCAGTATCAGGCTGGAAAGGCCAATGTGGTGGCGGATGCTCTGAGCAGACATCCAGTTACTTCAGTAGCTGCTTTACGAGTCAGTGAGTGGCGGTTACTGCAGGAGTTCAGCGATCTCAGGATCAGTGTTACTCCTAGAGTTCAGTCGGGTTATGTGGCTTTTCTCAGAGTACAGTCTGCTTTGTTGCAGAAGATCAGAGATCAGCAGTCTGTGGATCCGAGATTAGTTCACATCAGGGATAGTCTGGTTGATGGCGCAGTTCAGGATTTTAGCCTGTCTGATGATGGTATTCTTCGGTTTCGTGGAAGGGTATGTGTCCCTGAGGAACCGAGCTTGAGGAAAGAAATATTGGAGGACAGCCATAACTCCAAATATTCTCTACATCCTGGTGTGACTAAGATGTATCAAGACCTCAAGAAAAGTTTTTGGTGGCCGGGTATGAAGAAAGAAGTATCTGATTTTGTCTCTAGGTGTTTAACCTGTCAGACTGTAAAGGCTGAACACCAGAAGCCTGGTGGTTTGTTGCAGCCCCTTCCTATTCCTGAGTGGAAGTGGGAATGCATCAGTATGGATTTTGTATGTGGTTTGCCCAGAACCAGATTGGGTCATGATCCTATTTGGGTGATTGTTGATAGACTCACTAAATCAGCCCATTTTCTCCCGATTAAGATGACTTATTCGTTAGAGAGGCTGGCCAGATTGTACATTGATGAGATAGTCAGACTACATGGAGTGCCGGTTGATATTGTGTCTGATAGGGACTCTCGATTTCTGTCCAGATTTTGGAAGAGCTTACAGGAAGGTTTGGGTACTAAGTTGAGTTTTAGTACAGCATATCATCCTCAGTCTGATGGCCAGACGGAGCGTACTATACAAACTCTAGAAGATCTGTTGAGAGCCTATGTGGTTGATTGGAGTTCTGAGTGGAACCGGGATCTATCTTTGATAGAGTTTACTTATAATAATAGCTTCCACTCCAGTATTCAGATGGCTCCTTATGAGGCTTTGTATGGGAGAAGGTGTAGGACTCCCTTGTGTTGGGAGGAAACTGGTGACAGAATGATTTTGAGATCTGATGCAGTTCAGGAGACTACTGATAAGGTCAGAGAGATCCAGGATAAACTGAAAATTGCTCGGGACAGACAGAAGAGTTATGCTGACGACCGTCGTCGTTCCTTGGAGTTTATGGTAGGGGACCATGTGTTCTTGAAGGTGTCACCTACTAAGGGTGTTATGAGATTTGGCAAAAAGGGCAAGTTGAGCCCTAGGTTTGTAGGCCCTTTTGATATTATTGAGAGAGTTGGTCCAGTGGCTTACCGATTGGCTTTACCTCCTGTTTTGGATCATGTGCATAATGTATTCCATGTCTCTGCTTTGAGGAAATATCATCCTGATCCATCTCATGTGTTGGAGTTGGAACCTCTTCAGATTCAGAGTGATTTGACTTTCGAGGAAAGACCTCTCCGGATTGTTGATAGAAAAGATAAAGTCCTGAGGAACAAGACTATACCTTTAGTAAAGGTTATCTGGGGAAATCAGTCAGTTGAGGAGGCGACATGGGAGACTGAAGCTGATATGAGGAAATTTTATGCTTACCTCTTTGATGATATGGATGCTGAGCTTTAGAGGACTAAAGCTTTATAAGGAGGGAGGGATGTAAGATCCAAGTATCTTAAGTCCTGGTAAGCATTATTTAGATTTAAATAAAATCATTAGCTGTGATATTTTATTATGATTTAAATAAAATTATTGGATGCTAATTAACTGGCTTATTGATTGTTAATTTGTAATTATTTGATTTGAGTTTATTGGTTGTTAATTTATTGTAAATTAATTAGAGATTATTTATTTGATTATTGGCTGTTAATTTATGATGAATTATTATTGGTTGTTCATAATAAATTAATTAGGATTTATGGGTTGTAAGTTGTAAGTTAATTAATTAGACCTTATTGGTTAATTAAACCCTTATTGGATGTTAATTAGACCTTATTGGATTTTCGTTAAGTTAATGGTTAAATTAATGGGTTTTTGAGTTGGCGCTAATTGGGTTTTTAAAATTCAAATTATTAGTTAAATGGATTAAACCCGATTTGGATTAATGGGTTAATGGGTTAAGAGTTAAAAACCGAAAATTCAAATTAATATTTCGGTTAGGGTAGAGTGTTGGCGATTTTTTGGCTTGAAAGAAACCTTGGGCGACGGCTTGAAGAACTTGGCGACTTCTTGAGGAACTTAGGCGATTCTTGAAGAGTTCTTGAGGCGATTTTGGTGATTTCTCCATCTCTTTTCCTTTGGCGAATTATTCCTTGGTGTTTGGTAGCATCTTTCAAAGGCTTAGACGAATTTTTGGAAGGGTTTTTCACCTTGTGTTCTCGGTTCAAGGTGAGTGGGATTGTCTAATTGATTTCTATCTATTTGTTTGTGTTAATTGATGAGTTAGATGATATATTCGCTTGTTGGAAATCTTACCATGCTAAAACCGAAATTCAAGACTTCACTATGATGAAAACCGAATTTTGTAAAGTTGAATATATCATGAAAACCGAATTTTTCAAAGGTGATTATATGATGATTATTTAACCGAAAATTTGTATGAAATTTAAGGTATTTTTATAGGAATTTTGGTAGCATTAAATCATTGAATTTTGGGTATGAAATTCTTGTTAATTATAGTTAAACCGAAATCAATTTTGGTAACATTAAATCAATGATGTTTGTAGTTAACATGAAAACCGAAATCTTGATGTTCTTGATAATTGTTTATGAAAACCGAAATTGATGTTTGTAGTTAACATGAAAACCGAAACCTTGATGACCTTGATAATTGTCTATGAAAACCGAATTTTGGTGTTTGTAGTTAATATGTTACATGTGGTAATTTGTAAAGTAATTTATATGAATACTTGTTTTAAATTTTAAGTTGATTTTATGGATGCTTGATATGACTGTTTCTTGGTGTGTGTAATATGTTAAATAATTATGGTGTTATATTTATGGCTAAGTATCTGTATTTGAGAAACTTGAGTGACAACATAGCAAGGTTTGATTAAACTAATCAGCATGAAATTTAAGGACTACACTATATTCGGTGATATTCGAATATAAAATATTATGTGTTATGTTATATAATTTTGAACAATATGTGTGATCTTGTGAATTTTGAACATTATGTGTGATCTTGTGAATTTTGAACAATATGTGTGATTATGTGAATTTGGAAAATTATGTGATTATGTGATGGTTAGGACTAAGGCTAGGTGTAACTATGAACTCAAGGGGATAGTCCTTATGTGTTATGTTAAGGGTTTGAATTTCAGCCCTGTATTGTGATATGTGAGGAGGTTGATGTTCAGCCTGCCTAGTATGATTATTGTGATGGGGGTTGATGTTCAGCCTGCCCGATATGATTTTTGTGATGACTATCCTAGAGTCTAGTTGACACTTAGGAGTCCACCTTTGTGAAATATGTTCACCTATGTGAAATATGAAATAAGATGTGTCTGTTGTCCAGTAGGAACCTTTTGGGAGAACGGGTTTTGACGCAAAGTGCCATGTCTTGGTCGGACAGGGGCCACCTCTTGATGTCATTACTCTTTTATGTGATGGGGTGATATAAGACGCAAAGTGCCATGTCTTGATCAGACAGGGGCCACCTCTTGATGTCATCACTCTCATTTTGTGATGTTGGGTGTCGTAGAGCAAAGTGCCACGTCATGACCTGACGGGGGCCACCTCTTGAATCTACACACAATCCATCGATGTGTTATGGGGTGAGAGAGCAAAGTGCCACGTCGTGACCTGGCGGGGGCCACCTCTTGATTCTACTCACTATCCATGTTTATGTGTTGCACGAGATTTTGCAGCTCCCAGTGCTTTGGCCAAGCCGGGTTAGACCATATTGGTCACTACTGAATATGCTGGACCACTAGGTTAATTAAGTATGGTGTGTTTAGTTGGTTTAGAATATATGTGTTTAATTGGGTTAGAGTAAAACTCTAGAACCTGAATTTGTTATATGCTAGTGTGTACATTTAACTGTCTATATGACTTCTGTTTCTTTATTTTGTTATATGTTGACATAATGTTCTGTTAAATATTTTTAAAAATAATCTGCCTATATTTTTGAATGTATGTTATGGATGGTCGATTTAGACTATCCACTCACTGGGCTGTGTAGCTCACCCCTCACTATTTTCAGGCATAGAGCAGGGGCGCATGTCTTGAGTGCATTGGCGTGGATAATTATGCTGTTTGCTGTTTTAAGAATTTTTATGCTTAATTCTTGGGGCCGGTTGTGGCCTTAACATAAACTATATGAACTATGTGAATCATGAGACTATGTGAACTATGTGAAGTATGTTGCCAGTTATGGCAGTCTTATGAGTTTGATTTTTGTGTCACCGCGGGCTTCAGCCTGGTTTCGGTGTTTGGTATGAGTTTATAAAATCGATTTTGTGATTTTGTTTTGAATTTCGGCTTATTGTATATTCTGAGCAATCGGTTTTGATATACCCTGTAACTTGCATATGTCTAGTGCAAGTATTGCCTGGTGGCAGGTACCTTTATGGATTTTATGAATTTGAATCGGTTTTGATATAACTGTTGCCTTGCATATGTCTAGTGCAAGGATTGCGTGGTGGCAGGTACCCTTATGAGATTTGAGTTTTGTGAATTTGTGTGTATTAAATTATGGAAATTTTTCAGATCGTGTTTTCATCACTCGGTTTTACCTAGCATATGATCGATCTTATATGAAACATCCTGTATCATTTGTGAATTGTGCCATTTGTTTGGGGTTAAGAATGTGGGATGTTACAGCTCCGAACGCCGCAAGGGCGGTTCGGGAAGCCTATGAAAAGCACGTCAATGATAGCATTGATGTCGCTTGCCTGATGTTAGCGTCTATGACGCCACCGCTGCAGCGTCAGCATGAGGATATGTCTGCAATAGACATGATAGCAAACCTCAAGATGCTGTATGCTGCACAGGCGAGGACAGAACGCTATAATTTGACAAAGCTGTTCTTTCAGAGCAAACTGGTTGAAGGGAGCCCAGTGGGAGCTCACGTGCTCAAGATGATTGGGCACAAGGAGGCTCTAGAGAAACTGGGGCATACCATCAATCAGGAGCTTGCTGTAGATATTATTCTGCAGTCTCTCCCGCCCTCTTTCGATGCGTTCATTATTAATTTTAATATGAACAAAATCGATTGTACTCCGGCAGAGCTGCTGAATATGCTCCTCACTACTGAGGAGACTCTGAAGGGAAAGCCTTCGACCTCTGTCTTAATGGTTCCTTCTAGGAACAAGAAGAAGGGGAAGAAGGGCAAAGCCCCTGTCAAGAGCTACAGCAAGGCTCTGAAGCAGAAGGTGAAGCGGTCCAAGGAATACAGGTGTTTCCATTGTGGCCAGCTGGGTCACTGGAAAAAGGACTGTAAAGCGCTCCAAGGAGATAAGAGGGGAAGCTTCGCTTCTGGCTCAGGTATTTATGTGACTGAGGTCATGTTTTCTTCTTCTATATCATGGGTGTTGGACACTGCATGTGGAGTTCACATTTGTTCAAATGTGCAGGAACTCAAGAGAAGAAGACAGGTGGGACAGCATGAGGTGGACCTACGCGTTGGAAACGGGGCACGGGTTGCTGCTGTTGCTGTAGGAGACTATTTCATTTCTTTACCATCTGGAATTGTATTGGAACTAGACAATTGTTATTTTGTTCCCAGTATTACTAAAAATATTATCTCCATTCCTGCTCTTGTCAGGAAGGGATTTTCCTTTGAATGCAACATTTCAAAGTGTGTTTTATCTTTTGATAATATTGTTTATGCAACTGGTTCAATTAACAATGGGTTATACATGTTGGACATGGAATGTTCTATACAAAATATTGATAATAAGAAAGCCAAGTATGCTGATGACAGCACCTTGCTATGGCATAGTCGTTTAGGCCATATTAACGAGAAACGCATTAAGCGGTTGCATGATCATGGACTGCTGGGATCATTCTCCTATAAGGAGATTGATACATGCAAAGCTTGTTTGATGGGTAAAATGACGAAGTCACCTTTTCCTCACAAAGGTCAAAGGGCTTCAGGTTTACTTGACCTTATACACAGTGATGTGTGTGGGCCATTTAGTAAACATGCCAGAGGTGGCTATCAGTACTTCATTACCTTTACTGATGATTTCAGTAGATATGGGTATGTCTATTTAATGAGACATAAAAGTGAATCTTTTGACAAGTTCAAAGAGTTCAAGAATGAAGTACAAAATCAGCTAGGCCGAAATATCAAGGCACTTCGCTCAGATCGAGGTGGAGAATACCTAAGTCATGCGTTTACTGACTATTTAAAGGAGTGTGGGATTATCTCACAGCTCACTCCGCCAGGAACACCGCAATGGAATGGTGTGTCCGAGAGGAGAAATAGAACGTTACTTGATATGGTTCGTTCTATGATGAGTCAGGCTACTCTTCCATATTCCTTTTGGGGTTTTGCACTGGAAACAGCTGCAAAAGTACTAAACCGAGTGCCATCCAAGGCCGTTTCTAAGACGCCATATGAATTATGGTATGGGAAACAGCCGAGCTTGACATTTATCAGGATCTGGGGTGCGAGGCTTATGTCAAAAAGCTCGCCTCTGGGAAACTAGAGAGCAGATCTGACAAATGCATCTTTGTCGGTTACCCTAAGGAAACTAAGGGTTATTATTTCTACGATCCCAAAGAGAACAAGGTTTTTGTTGCTCGGACGGCCATATTTCTTGAGAAGGAGTTTCTTCTGCAAGAGGCCAGTGGGAGAGAAATAAAGCTGGATGAGAATCCAGAGGAAGGACAAAGTGATCAAGCAGAGTTGGATGAGCCTGAGCCGGTGGAACAGGTTATTGAACAACCTGAGGCTCAGATATCACGGGAACCGCGAAGATCGGGAAGGATCCGTCGACAGCCTGAGCGCTATGACGGAGTCTACATCATTGATAATGATGAACCCCTCACTTATGCGGATGCGGTCAGTGGACCGGAGTCAGCGAGATGGCTTGAAGCTATGCGCGCCGAGATGGACTCCATGTCAGATAACCAAGTTTGGGATTTGGTTGATCCGCCTCCGGGAGTAATCCCTATAGGCTGTAAATGGATCTTCAAGAAGAAGATTGACATGGATGGTAACGTAGTTACTTATAAAGGCAGGCTTGTTGCGAAAGGTTTCAAACAAATCTACGGGATAGATTATGATGAAACTTTCTCACCTGTAGCCATGTTTAAGTCTATTCGGATTCTTTTCGCGATAGCTGCATATTATGATTATGAGATCTGGCAAATGGATGTGAAAACAGCTTTCCTTAATGGAAACCTGGATGAGGATGTGTACATGACACAACCTGAGGGTTTCACTGATCCATCAGATCGTCATAAGATATGCAAGTTAAAGAAGTCTATTTATGGACTTAAGCAGGCATCAAGAAGCTGGAACATTCGTTTTGATGAATCAGTCACTGAATTTGGTTTCATCAAGAACGAGGATGACCCGTGTGTATATAAGAGGTTTAGTGGGAGCGTGATTACTTTCCTAGTCCTCTACGTCGATGATATCTTGATCATTGGAAATGACATTCCTGAAATGCATGCAGTTAAGGCATGGTTAAGGAAATGTTTCCAGATGAAAGATTTAGGAGAAGCAGCCTATATATTAGGTGTGAAGATCTACTGGGATAGATCTGAGAGGCTTCTCGGGCTGTGCCAGAGTACTTACATCGATAAAGTCCTGGAGAGATTTCATTTAGAGAATTCTAAACGAGGATATCTTCCAGTCAGACATGGTCTGAATCTTTCGAAGAGTCAGTGTCCACAAACACAGACTGAGAAAGATGAAATGGACAATACGCCTTATGCTTCGGCTATTGGTTCCATTATGTATGCGATGTTGTGTACTCGCCCAGACGTCGCTTACGGGTTAAGCGTGACCAGTCGGTTCCAAAGTAATCCAGGTCAGGCACACTGGATTGCAGTCAAGAATATCTTAAAATATCTTCGGAGGACCAAAGATATGTTCTTGATATATGGTGGTCAGGAAGAACTCAGTATTGAAGGATATACTGATGCTTCGTTCCAGTCTGACCAGGATGATTTCCGATCGCAATCAGGCTATGTTTTTAGCTTGAATGGAGGAGCAGTGGTGTGGAAGAGTTTCAAACAGTCAACTGTTGCTGATTCCACAACAGAAGCCGAGTATGTTGCAGCCTCGGAAGCATCCAAGGAGGCAGTGTGGATTCGTAAGTTCGTGAGAGAACTTGGTGTTGTTCCTTCGAGTGCAGATCCTTTGGTTATCTTCTGTGATAACACTGGAGCAATCGCACAAGCAAAGGAACCACGGTCGCACCAGAAGTCCAAGCACATACAGAGACGGTTTCACTTGATCAGGGAGATCATAGATCGTGGCGAGATCAAAATCTGCAAGGTTCATACAGATGACAATCTGGCAGACCCGCTTACCAAGCCTCTGGCGCTGCAGAAGCATGAGAAGCACTGTAATAACATGGGTTTGAGATTTCTCAACCATTAGATTAAGTGCAATTGGGAGATTGTTGGGGTATGCCCTTAAGGCTAATGTTTGAGGCCTTGGGTTTGTATCGGTATCATGTAATAAACTGTTATGTTTATAAAGGCATGGTTATTATTCAGTTAGCTACATTGTCTGCTGCAATATATGTTCTTCTGAATAATGTCTCAAAGCTGTTCAGCTAGGCTGACAGGCAATAAAGTCCTTAGTCGATATATCTTGGTGAACATGAGACAGCCTTGATATGGTTAAGACTAATATGTGTTCTAATCTTATAGGATGCTTCGAGCATGAAATAAGATGTAGACTCATGGGTACATTGGATGTACTGGACAGACCCTACTAGGATATTCAATTGTTTGTCACAATGTGAATAATCCTTGAATGTAACAAGTGGCACATTTCCTCTGACTTGAGATCACTTGTGTTTTCTAAATGATGATTGTCATTGTTTTGAGGTAGTTCAATATCATTTGAAACATAATGGTTGTAGACTATCTTGGATGATGAGCTTGAGTCAGGTTAGGGCACTAGTGATAGACATAGGATTGCCGTCTCCTTGTTTAAGGAGTGTGATGTTCTAAAGGGGCCCCCTGGATGAGATGATTGAGAAAGTGTATGGCCATACCCAGGTGACTATGTTCATCTGATCTAATCATGCTCATCATATTGGAGTTACAAGCTTGACACGCTTGTCCAATAAGAACATCCAGTGGCAAAGGAAATATGTATGCTTTGTGAGTTGATTCACACTTGTGTTGTTTTTGGGTGTAGTCTTGGAAGACTCTTTCCTTTATATTGGGAGACAGTGATGTGTTGCTAGATACCCCTCACTGATCGTGATGACGTGAGTTATCGTTACCGACATTCAAAGGAAACCCTCAGGGTCGCACAATTTGATGATATGGCTTACTTAAGTCAGATCGTGTGGACTGAATTGTTTGAGTTCAGTTTAAAGGGATTTAATCTCTGATTGTGAGTGAGATCTGGTCTGATCATGTTTGATTGATTAGGGCTTCAGATCGGTAAGCTTCGATCGAGAGATTGGATGCTAGATTGGTCAGATCAGGAGCATCAAGAGATTGACGGTCAGATCAAGAACCTAAGTGTTTGTTATGGTCTGGACTGAATGCTTGGCTTATTTGGTTATTGAACCGAACCAAAGTGAACCGGCTCATGAATGAGCGCATGGTTCAAGGGTGAAGAGAAGTTTGCGCTTGGGGTAAACCCATGGTCGCATGAGTGCATGAACGTGGGAGTGTTTCTATTTTTAGAAACCATGACTCCTAAACGTGACATCGCCTCACGTTACTCCTCTCTCACGCCTATTGTCGCTCCTTCCTCTCGTCGCTTGCTCATTTGAGAGTGCATGTGGTGTTGACGAAAGGAGAAGGAAGTTTTTCGCTAAGCCAAGAAGATCTCATCCCTTCCATACGAGAAGGATACTTTGACGATCCTTGCTAGCACAAGGGACGACAAGAAGAAGCTATACCTCATCTTGTGTGCGACAATTTGGAGGAGACCTCTCTTGTTCTCTAGCTTCCAAGACGCCATCTAGAAATGGCTATGGTATGGTTCTATCACTACTATACAATCGGTTTTGTTAATCATAATACCATGCAAGATCTAGAAACCCCCATTCCGTTGCTTTCATTCTTCATATGCGCCTATGATTTAGGGTTTCGCCCCCTTGTGGGGACCTTTCAGTATTGTCCTTAGTTGAGATATCTTGGTGAACATGAGACAGTCTTGATATGATTGAGACTAATATGTGTTCTAATCTTATAGGATGCTTCGAGCATGGAATAAGATGTAGACTCATGGGTACATTGGATGTATTGGACAGACCCTAATTAGGATATTCGATTGCTTGTCACAATGTGAATAATCCTTATATGTGAGCAAGTGGCATATTTCCTCTGACTTGAGATCACTTGTGTTTCTAAATGATGATTGGCATTGTTTTGAGGTAGTTCAATATCATTTGAAACATAATGGTTATAGACTATCTTGGATAATGAGCATGAGTCATGCTAGGGCACTAGTGATAGATATAGGATTGCCGTCTCCTTGTTGGAGTGTGATGTTCTGTTGGGGCCCCCTGGATGAGATGATTGAGAAAGTGT
The DNA here is from genome assembly GCA_027563935.2 of Costus lasius. NCBI lineage: Eukaryota > Viridiplantae > Streptophyta > Magnoliopsida > Zingiberales > Costaceae > Costus > Costus lasius. The sequence continues at coordinate 61,238,624 of CM050451.1, forward strand.
ATGGCCATACCCAGATGACTATGTTCATCTGATCTAATCATTCTCATTATATTGGAATTACAGGCTTGACACGCTTGTCCAATAAGAATATCCAGTGGCAAAGGAAACACATATGTCAAGTGACTTGGGTTCACACTTGTGCTGTGGTTTGGGTGTAGTCTTGGAAGACTCTTTCCTTTATATCGGGAGACAGTGATGTGTTGCTAGATACCCCTCACTGATCGTGATAACGTAAGTTATCGTTACCGACATTTAAAGGAAACCCTTAGGGTCGCACAATTTGATGATATGGCTTACTTAAGTCAGATCGTGTGGACTGAATTGTTTTGGTTCAGTTTAAAGGGATTTAAACTCTGATTGTAAGTGAGATCTGGTCTGATCATGTTTGATTGATTAGGGCTTGAGATCGGTAAGCTTCGATCGAGAGAATTGATGCTAGATCGATGAGATCAAGAGCATCAAGAGATGAATAGTTAGATCTTGAGCCTTATGGTTTAATTTGATCTAGACCAAGGCTTGGTTTGATTTGGTCCTTGAACCAAATGTAATTGAGCCGGCTCATCAAGTGAGCGCATGGTTCAAAGGGGAGAACATTGCGATTTGTTCACTAAGCGTGAACACTTGAACACATTGAGGGTTTACTATTTTTGGAAATCATGCTTTCCAAAATAGGTAGCACGCCTCACGTTCGAGAGCATTGCTCTATTCTCGCTCGCATCTTCCTCTTGTCGCCTCTCTCCTCTCGTGTGGTGAGTCTTGACGCCAAGGAGAGGACTTGACAAAGCCTAGAGATCATCTCAACCTCCTTCACGCGATTAGGAGACCTTGGAGCTTTGCTAGCACAAGGAACGCCAAGGAGTAGCCATCTCTCGTCTTGTGTGCGATTGCCTTTGGAGAAGAAGCACACGCCTCTTTCCTTCCAAGTCGTGATCCAAAGCAATGGCATTGGTATGATCTCTCACTAGATCTATACAAAATGTTAAGTTGATCTATGTTCATATATGCGATCCTAGGAAACCCTAGATTCCGCCTTGAGAAAATTTTTATATCTGCATGATTAGGGTTTTCCCCCCTTTATAGATCTTTCAATTGGTATCAGAGCATAGTTCCTTGTATGATTCATATGATTGCTTATCGTGATCCTTATTTGCGCTTAAGAGTAGATCTAAAGGTATAGGTCATCATGCGAAACTAGATGTATGTTTATTACTTGTTGGCGCATGTATGATGTTTGGCGCATGTTGTTGTTTTTGTCAAAAACAAAACTTATCTTGCGCGCATCCAGTAGATCTAAGCGCCTACTTTAAAATCTTAGACGGGTTATTAGGGTTGAAGTCATCGTCCAGTATAGACCCAACAGTCTGATCAGACCATCTGACAGCCTAGATGGGTCGACCAGATGGCACCTATGCGCAAGCATGAGGTGGCTATTGGTCGACTGCAGAAAGGCGTGTAGCGATGTTTGATTGAGACAACCGATGAACGCTCATGATTAAGGCCCGGGGTCACACCCGCTTGCCAGAACTCATGAGGGACGTTCAGCCCTTAACGCATGCATTGTTGACCATGAGGTCGACTCAAGTCGGTTATGACTTGGTGCATGCAAGGGCAGTGGGTCTGACTAGGTCTGATGAGTGCATCCCTATTAATGGACCGTTGTAAGGTAGTAGGGCACATAAGGAAATAAAATGAAGCCAATGGGATTTTCGAAAATTTTATTTTCTTGATTGGATCACTTGATGTTTGTATAACATGATGAGTGTTTATTTCATCTTATGTGGGCTGCCCAAATTTAATGTGTGCTGTGCTGGGGCCTGCGTGCCTGGATTGATATTGTAAATTATTTATTGTGATCTGCGCATCACATTTTTAATTAATTTATAAAGTGTAATTGACCTGCGTGTCAATCATGTCTAGATAGATTAAATTGTAATTTAATCAGACATGAGCACAGAGCACACATGGCAGAGGCGCATGTAGCAAGTGGCTTCACTAGTGGGAGTTCTAGGGTTCGACTCTAGGACAGGCGCATTTTACCTGGTGGGCGCATCTGAGCTGTAGTGGGCGCTTGGGCCCGGGTTGGGCCAGATGAAATGCTAAAGACCCATGAAGAGCTCAAGTGAAGACTTAAGTTAATTAAGGTCTTACTTAGGCTTAATGGGCTTTTACCACATAAGATCATCATGCTTTTAATTTACTGTTTAAGTAATTTAGTAACTGCATGATTTATTCTTCTGCTATCACCATAGGATTTGCATGATAGTATGAAGATAAAAGGACCGTTAAAATCCAACGTTAAATATCAAGCACGTAAGCCTTCGGACGCGAAACCTCACTGTTCTGACTATCGTTGGGGCCGTGTTGTACCCACTCAGTGGGCACGCCCATCTATCTTCAGACAGTGTGTGATTACACCTGCGTGTTACAGAGAAGGGATTTATCGCTTCTCGTTGCTCAGCATAGCACGTGGTGGTCCAGGGAGTAGGTCGGGTCAGCTTGACCATGTAGGCTACATATTGAGCATATGGTAGCTATATGGAGGCAGCCATCTGTGGGATCAGAGACTGTGTTGTACCAACTCAGTTGGCACAGTCTGCTGGATTGCCCAGATGAAGGGGAATCGCACGGGTTGGCGATTGGCAGGGGTTGCCTACCAGAGATTAGTGCTTGTACTCTCTGTGCATCTTATCTCGCCTGAGCGGGACGCGGAGACCAAGTATGAAATCTGGATCCCATCTCACTAAAAGAGTTTTACTCTTTCGGGCTGTTTTGCTGGATTTTTCAGCCAGATAAAATAGTGAGAAAAAAATCATTCTTAAGTCCTGAATTGATTCTAACATTGATACTGACCTTGCTGTTCTTGCATTGTTGTAGATTCTTGCAGCAACGAACACCACAAATTTCAATGTGCGATCCCTACTGGAAAGGGAGAAGTTTGCTGGGCCAAACTTCTCAGACTGGTACGGACACCTTAAGATTGTTCTTAAGGCTGAGAGGAAGCTGTATGTCCTCGAGACGGCAATACCGCCTCAACCCGCTGCGAACGCCGCAAGGGCGGTTCGGGAAGCTTATGAGAAGCATGTCAATGATAGCATTGATGTCGCTTGCCTTATGCTTGCGTCTATGACGCCAGAGCTTCAGCGTCAGCATGAGGATTTATCTGCTATAGAAATTATAGCAAACCTCAAGATGCTGTATGCTGCACAGGCAAGGACTGAACGCTATAACTTACGAAACTTTTCTTTCAGAGCAAACTGACTGAAGGGAGTCCAGTGGGAGCTCACGTACTCAAGATGATTGGGTACAAAGAGGCTCTAGAGAAACTGGGACACACCATCAATCAGGAGCTTGTTGTAGACATCATCCTGCAGTCTCTCCCGGCCTCTTTTGATCCATTCATTATTAATTTTAATATGAACAAGATCGACTGTACGCCGGCGGAGTTACTGAACATGCTCCTTACTACAGAGCAGACTCTTGAGAAGGGAAAGCCTTCATCCTCTGTCCTAATGGTTCCTTCTAGGAACAAGAAGAAGGGGAAGAAGGGCAAAGCCCCTATCAAGAGCTACAACAAGGCTCTAAAGCAAAAGATTAAGCGGTCAAAGGAATACAGATGTTTCCATTGTGGCCAGCTGGGTCACTGGAAAAAGGACTGTAAAGCGCTCCAAGGAGATAAGAAGGGAAGCAAGACTTTCGCTTCTGGCTCAGGTATTTTCATGACAGAAGTCATGGTTTCTTCTTCTATTTCATGGGTGTTGGACACTACATGTGGAGTTCACATTTGTTCAAATGTACAGGAACTCAAGAGAAGAAGACAGGTGGGACAGCATGAGGTGGACCTACGAGTAGGAAACGGGGCACGGGTTGCTGCTGTTGCTGTAGGAGTTTATCACATCTCTTTACCATCTGGTCTTGTATTAGAACTTGACAATAGTTATTTTGTACCGAGCATAACTAAGAATATTATCTCTATTCCTGCTCTTGCCAAGAAAGGGTTTTTCTTTGAATGCGAATTTTCAAAGTGTTATATTTCTTTTGATAATATTGTTTATGCTACTGGGTCAATTAACAATGGGTTATTCATGTAGGACATGGAATGTTCAATACAACAGATTGATATTAAGAAAGCCAAGTATGCTGATGACAGCACCTTGTTATGGCATAGTCGTTTAGGCCATATTAACAAGAAGCGCATTAAGCGGTTGCATGATCATGGACTGCTGGATCATTCTCCTATGAGGAGCTTGATACATGCAAAGCTTGTTTAATGGGTAAAATGACGAAGTCTCCTTTTTCTAATAAAGGTCAAAGGGCTTCAGGTTTACTTCACCTCATTCACAGTGATGTGTGTGGGCCATTTAGTAAACATGCCAGAGGTGGCTATTCATACTTCAATACCTTTACTGATGATTTCAGTAGGTATGGTTATGTCTATCTAATGAGACATAAGAGTGAATCTTTTGATAAGTTCAAAGAGTTCAAAAATGAAGTACAAAATCAGCTAGGCCGAAATATCAAGGCACTTCGTTCAGATCGAGGTGGAGAATACTTGAGTCGAGAGTTTACTGACTATCTGAAGGAGTGTGGGATTATCTCACAGCTCACTCCGCCAGGAACACCGCAATGGAATGGTGTGTCCGAGAGGAGAAATAGAACCTTACTGGATATGGTTCGTTCTATGATGAGTCAGGCTACTCTACCTTACTCCTTTTGGGGATTTGCACTGGAAACAGCTACAAAGGTACTAAACCGAGTGCCATCCAACGCCGTTTCAAAGACTCCATATGAGTTATGGTATGGGAAACAGCCGAGCTTGACATTTATTAAGATCTGGGGTTGCGAGGCTTATGTCAAAAAGCTCGCCTCTGGGAAACTGGAGAGCAGATCTGATAAATGTATCTTTGTCGGTTACCCTAAAGAAACTAAGGGTTATTATTTCTACGATCCCAAAGAGAACAAAGTATTTGTTGCTCGGACGGCTATTTTTCTTGAGAAGGAATTTCTTCTGCAAGAGGCCAGTGGGAGAGAAATAAAGCTGGATGAGAATCCAGAAGAAGGACAAAGTAGTCAAGCACAGTTGGATGAGCCTGAGCCAGTAGATCAGGTTACTGAACAACCTGAGGCTCAGATATCACTGGAACCGCGTAGATCGGGAAGGATCCGTCGACAGCCTGAACGCTATGATGGAGTCTACATCATTGATGATGAACCCCTCACTTATGCGGATGCGGTCAGTGGACCGGAATCAGCGAGATGGCTTGAAGCTATGCGAGCCGAGATGGACTCCATGTCAGATAACCAAGTTTGGGATTTGGTTGATCCGCCTCCGGGAGTAATCCCTATAGGCTGTAAGTGGATCTTCAAAAAGAAGATTGACATGGATGGTAACGTGGTTACCTATAAAGGCAGGCTAGTTGCGAAAGGTTTCAAACAAATCTACGGGATAGATTATGATGAAACTTTCTCTCCTGTAGCTATGTTCAAGTCTATTCGGATTATTCTTGCGATAGCGGCATATTATGATTATGAGATCTGGCAAATGGATGTGAAGACCGCTTTCCTTAATGGAAAACTAGAAGAGGATGTGTATATGACACAACCTGAAGGTTTCACTAATCCATCAGATCGTCATAAAATATGCAAATTAAAGAAGTCCATTTATGGACTTAAACAAGCATCAAGAAGCTGGAATATTCGTTTTGATGAATCAATCAGTGAATTTGGTTTCATCAAGAATGAAGATGACCCGTGTGTATATAAGAGGTTTAGTGGGAGCGTGATTACTTTCCTAGTCCTCTACGTCGATGATATCTTAATCATTGGAAATGATATTCCTGAACTACATGCGGTCAAGGCATGGTTAAGAACATGTTTCCAGATGAAAGATTTAGGAGAAGCAGCCTATGTATTAGGTGTGAAGATCTACAGAGATAGATCTAAGAGGCTTCTCGGGCTGTGCCAGAGTACTTACATCGATAAAGTCCTGGAGAGATTCCATTTAGAAAATTCTAAAAGAGGGTATCTTCCAGTCAGACATGGTCTGAATCTTTCAAAGAGTCAGTGTCCACAAACACAGACTGAGAAAGATGAAATGGACAATACGCCTTATGCTTCGGCTATTGGGTCCATTATGTATGCGATGTTGTGTACTTGCCCAGACGTCGCTTATGGGTTAAGCGTGACCAGTCGATTCCAAAGTAATCCAGGGAAGGCACACTGGATTGCGGTCAAGAACATTTTGAAATATCTTCGGAGGACCAAAGATATGTTCTTGATTTATGGAGGTTAGGAAGAACTCAGTATTGAAGGATATACTGACGCTTCGTTCCAATCTGACCAGGATGATTTCTGATCGCAATCAGGCTATGTTTTTAGCTTGAATGGAGGAGCAGTGGTGTGGAAAAGTTTCAAACAATCAATTGTTGCTGATTCCACAACAGAAGCCGAGTATGTTGCAGCCTCAGAAGCATCTAAGTAGGCAGTGTGGATTCGTAAGTTCGTTCAGGAACTTGGTGTTGTTCCTTCGAGTGCAGATCCTTTGGTTATCTTATGTGATAACACTGGAGCAATAGCACAAGCAAAGGAACCACGGTCGCACCAGAAGTCCAAGCACATACAGAGAAGGTTTCACTTGATCCGGGAGATCATTGATCGAGGCGAGATCAAAATCTGCAAGGTTCATACAGATGACAATCTAGCTGACCCGCTTACAAAGCCTCTGGCGCAGCAGAAGCATGAGAAGCACTGTAATAATATGGGTTTGAGATTTCTCAACCATTAGATTAAGTGCAAGTGGGAGATTGTTGGGGTATGCCCTTAAGGCTAATGTTTGAGGCCTTGGGATTATTTCAGTATCATGTATAAACTCTATGTTTATAAAGGCAATGGTTGTTATTCAGGTTGTTACATTATCTGCTGCAATATATATACTTCTGAATAATGTCTCAATGCTGTTCAGCTTGGCTGACATGCAGTATTGTCCTTAGTCGAGATATCTTGGTGAACATGAGACAGCCTTGATATGATTGAGACTAATATGTGTTCTAATCTTATAGGATGCTTCGAGCATGGAATAAGATGTAGACTCATGGGTACATTGGATGTACTGGACAGACCCTAATTAGTATATTTGATTGCTTGTCACAATGTGAATAATCCTTATATGCGAGCAAGTGGCATATTTCCTCTGACTTGAGATCACTTGTGTTTCTAAATGATGATTGGCATTGTTTTGAGGTAGTTCAATATCATTTGAAACATAATGGTTATAGACTATCTTGGATAATGAGCATGAGTCATGTTAGGGCACTAGTGATAGATATAGGATTGCCGTCTCCTTGTTGGAGTGTGATGTTCTGTTGGGGCCCCCTGGATGAGATGATTGAGAAAGTGTATGGCCATACCCAGATGAATATGTTCATCTGATCTAATCATTCTCATCATATTGGAATTACAGGCTTGACACGCTTGTCCAATAAGAACATCCAGTGGCAAAGGAAACACATATGTCAAGTGACTTGGGTTCACACTTGTGTTGTGGTTTGGGTGTAGTCTTGGAAGACTCTTTCCTTTATATCGGGAGACAGTGATGTGTTGCTAGATACCCCTCACTGATCGTGATAACGTAAGTTATCGTTACCGACATTTAAAGGAAACCCTTAGGGTCGCACAATTTGATGATATGGCTTACTTAAGTCAGATCGTGTGGACTGAATTGTTTTGGTTCAGTTTAAAGGGATTTAAACTCTGATTGTAAGTGAGATCTGGTCTGATAATGTTTGATTGATTAGGGCTTGAGATCGGTAAGCTTCGATCGAGAGAATTGATGCTAGATCGATGAGATCAAGAGCATCAAGAGATGAATGGTTAGATCTTGAGCCTTATGGTTTAATTTGATCTAGACCAAGGCTTGGTTTGATTTGGTCCTTGAACCAAATGTAATTGAACCGGCTCATCAAGTGAGCGCATGGTTCAAAGGGGAGAACATTGCGATTTGTTCACTAAGCGTGAACACTTGAACACATTGAGGATTTACTATTTTTGGAAGTCATGCTTTCCAAAATAGGTAGCACGCCTCACGTTCGAGAGCATTGCTCTATTCTCGCTCGCATCTTCCTCTTGTCGCCTCTCTCCTCTCTTGTGGTGAGTCTTGACGCCAAGGAGAGGACTTGACAAAGCCTAGAGATCATCTCAACCTCCTTCACGCGATTAGGAGACCTTGGAGCTTTGCTAGCACAAGGAACGCCAAGGAGTAGCCATCTCTCATCTTGTGTGCGATTGCCTTTGGAGAAGAAGCACACGCCTCTTTCCTTCCAAGTCGTCATCCAAATCAATGGCATTGGTATGATCTCTCACTAGATCTATACAAAATGTTAAGTTGATCTATGTTCATACATGCGATCCTAGGAAACCCTAGATTCCGCCTTGAGAAAATTTTTATATCTGCATGATTAGGGTTTTCCCCCCTTTATAGATCTTTCATCATCAAGTCCAAATGCTAAAAGTAACATAATAACAAAACATAATTTAATCCCAAAAGATGCCCCTACATCATTTCCCAAAGTGTTTGTCTAATCTTGCTTGTACTAATCTCTGGGAAAGGGTATAGGTGGCATATAAGGTGCAGGTGAACTAGGTTTAGAAACATCAATCTGATATGGCTCATCACCTTTAGGTTCATCACCTTGGTGAGGTGGCAAGCTAGTTTGGGATGACTCATACACATAAGATTTTTCTAATTCTATTTCAATATCATGTTCATCATTAGGCTCTTTTTCATTATCCTTAGATTTCTTTTTAGGTTCATCTGATTGTCTCTCACTCCTAGTAATGATAGAATTACAGTGCTCCCTAGGGTTTAATTCAGGTTTAGCCGGTAATTTTCCTGGGGGTCCGTAAGAGGTGCTTGCTTGTTGTGCAACTTGATTTTCTAAAATTTTGTTGCGGGCTGCTAATGATCCTACTTGAGAAGCAAGTTGGCTAACCAATCCCTTAAGATCTTCCACTTCCTTATTTTGGTTTGTCATGAATTGATTTTGACTCCATAAACTTTTCAACCATAGACTCAACATTAGAATTTTGAGGCTGGTTTTGGGTTTGATTTTGCTTCTATTAGTATCCTCTATTTTTAGTTTGTCCCCCTACATTGTTATTACTCTTCTAAGATAAATTAGAGTGATTCCTCCATCCAGGGTTGTAAGCACTAGAATAAGGATCATTGTTTTTTACTTTGATTGAAATTCCCTAATGCATTAACTTGTTCAGCACCCTAATTAGCAATGACTTTACACTCTTCAGAATAATGACCATTATTACCACAAATATCACACACAATAGAAGATGAAACTGAATCAGTTTGAATTTAAAAAGAATCAAATATGTTACACAAAGTATCTACCTTTTTAGCCAAGGTGTGCTAGTTATCACTTTCATTCTTACCCTAAGAAGGTTGATACAGCACTCCTCTCTCTGTAGTCCACTGGTTGTGATTCAAAACCATCTCCTCCAGCAACTTAAAAGCATCTTCAATGGTTCTGCTCATGAGAGCTCCTCCTACAGTAGCATCAACAGTTTGTCTGGTATTATAAAGCAATCCATTGTTAAAAGTATGAATTAGAACCCAATTTTCAAGGCCATGGTGAGGACACTTCCGTTGTAAATCATTAAAATGCTCCCATGCTTCGCTAAAAGATTCGTCATCCCTCTATGTAAAGCTTGTTATCTGGTTTCTCAATTGGATGGTCTTGCTGGGTGGAAAGTATTTCATCAAGAAGGTATTTGATAGTTGTATCATTAAGAGAAAAAGGAAACAATCTCAGTTTCAGTGCATCATTAGAAACACCATTAATCTTACTTGTATCACATAATTCAAGAAACAAAGCAAGGTGTTGATTAGGATCTTCATGTGGTGATCCTCCAAACTAATTTTGCTGGATCATAGATAAGAAAGCAGGCTTGATCTCAAAATTGTTAGCCTCTATAACCGGTCTAGCAATGCTAGAATGTATCTCTTGTGGATTAAAGGCTGCATAGTCCCTAAGTGATCATTTTTCTGCCATGACTACTTCTTCTTCTTTTCTTCCTTCAAACCTAAGTTTCTTGCGCAGTCTAAGAGTTTTGCTAATCTCAAGCTCTAGAGGAACTAGAGGTCCTGATCTAAGATTCCTGCGCATGCACAAGTAGATAGATCAAATAACTCAAAATAAGCAGAAAAGAATAGCAAACAGTAAATAAAACAAAACCTAGTCTAGCAATCCTTTCAATATCATCAATATTGACAAAAACCAAGGTCCCCGGCAATGACGCTAAAAACTTGTTGTGTCCGAAAGTGCATGGATACTCGAAGTAATAATTAAGATATCGAACCACAGAGACCACGTTTGTCAAGTACTGAATAATCAATTTCTCACAAGCTAGGCAATCAAAAATGATGAAATCAAACTATCAGAAGCTACACGAAAAAGTCAGAGAGAGAAACTGGGACTAGGGTTTCATCCACCTTAATTTGAATGACTAGATCTAAATAAGAGGTCGTCAGTCAAATTTTATTATGATATAGATATAATTTACTTAATAAAGAAATCATCTCGCTTTCGCGTAGATAATTTACAAATAACCAATCCTTACTTTCGCACAGGATCTATTCAATGCTGAAGATAAGTAAATCATTAACAAATAACTCAAAGATCACTTTCATACATCCAAATCCTAAGTGATGTAGGACAGGGGCGTGTGACAATTTTACTAATTTGAAATCACTTATTTATTTTTTTTGTATTTTCAGAAAAGAACTTCAAAGTTCAGAAAACAGTCGAATTCTAGGCAACATAGATATTTAGTTAAGAAAAGTTCATATGCCTGGGAGAAAAATCCATATCTCATAAATTTGAACCGCCTAAACCAACATGTAGAACTAAATTAATTCTTTTGAATGGTATCAAAATTATAGAGTTCAGATCTGTTGGACAAGAAGGGCATCTGCAACAAACAAGCTACTCATATTAGAAAATAAGAGAATATCAGAAGTTAATCATTCAGCATAACTTGTTATGTAGCGTAGGAGGATCCGGTGACATTTCCATGGGTCCAACTCTTCCAAGTGGTAGAACGAATCTCGTTCTTCCTGGATGTGCCATAGATCTGGGTTTGCAACTCTTCCAGGCTCATTAAATTCCTGCAAGAAGAAGACTAATCATATTAGTTTTTAGAACAATTGCAGGAGTTAATCAAATATGAAATTTTCTGATGCTTTTGAGGTTGATCGATTGTCGCTTCAGTTGGATCGACTCATCCAATTAGTAGAGCAAGATGAGCTCTTCCTATTGACACCAAAGATCAAGCTTTTGGTTTCACCGATTTCATAAGGTACCTGCAAGAACATGCGTAGTCAGATTAACAAAGAATAAAAACTGAAACAGAAAACATTAAGATCTGGAAACAGGGGATGTGTGGGCGCGGAGCATGGTTCGTCGCCGGACGGCCGGTGGCACACGAACTCGAAACCTGCTACGACTGGAACTTGCTGGAGTGATGGAAAATAGGTGGCCAGAGTTTTGGGTCGAGTGGTGGCCGGTCGGAGGAGGGCGACGAGGAATGGCGGACTGGGCATAAGGCTGGCGGAACAGGGGAAGTGGGAAAGAGGGATAGGACGCGTCGCCGGACGACCGGTGGTGCACGAACACCGAAACTACTACAACTGGGAGTCTATTGGATGATGGCAGATCTGAGGCCGGAGTTAGGTGGTCGACGGTCATTGGTCGGAGGCGAACGGCGTTGAAGGGCGGGAGTAGGGCGGAATCAGGGCGAGAACAGGGGATCGAAAGGAAGTTTCGATTCCGGTGATCGGCGCGGCGGATGGGCGGATGCCGGCAGCTGAAAGTTCATCTGAGGGAAGGGAAGGGCTGGCCGAAGGTTTGTGGAGATCCGGCCAGTAGATCGTCGGTGGCGAGGTTGCGAAGTTTCAAAAATCTTGAAACTGTGGCGACAGGGCGTCTGATCTTGGGAGGAAGAAGAGGATTGAAGAGTGGAGAAGAGGGGTGGAAGGGCTCGGCTCTAGAAGGAGAAGAAGAAGGAGAACATCCGATAGAAGAGGAAGATTACTAGACAACTATTTCATTACTCAAATTCATCAAATCTTTCTGTTACAATGGTTTATGCGAGAGATACATATAAGCAGAGGTTTGGAGACGTTGTAGTCGAGAGTTAAAGAGACGTTGCAGCTTCCTTCTTTGATTGCAATAGATAGACGTTGGAGGAGTTTCCATTGTTGGCTGCGAGCATTGCAAGGTTCCAGCGTTGAAGATGAACATTATGAAAAAGGTTGGTATTTCCTTTGTTGGCTGGCTACTGCGTGAAGCTTGGCATTGACTTGGCCTCGATTTGTTGATTTGGAGCAGGCGCATCTTGATGTAGCTAGGATGGCACATATGCAGCATCTTCATATGAACGTTAGATTGATGAGATCACTTGATTGGCTTGATTTGAAGCAATTGGCTGATTTGCAACATCTTCTTATTTGGTAAATGAGCTTGGTTGAATATCTCTTGGAGTGCTTGACGTAGTTCTTTTATTGTGCTAGTTTAGGGGTTGAGCTTGCTAGCTTATTTGTGACCCTCCAGGCCTTTGACTAGGGTACTCGTAAACTCCACTTGTAGCTTCTTGGCTTGTGGTCCCTGCCTCCATCAGTTCTCCCCCAGTGAAAAAAATTCTTCCCCGAAGAATTGTCCTTGCGTAGGTGGAGGAGTTCAACAATCAATATCCATAGTCCAAGCTGCAAGTCAGGGACACCTGTAGAAAATTCCCTTTCTCAGCCATACTCATTAGTAAGTTTGTCATAGAAAATCATAGGACTTAGAAAAGAACAAGGAATGATGAAATCAACATACTCAATTTCAATAAGAGCATAATGCAAAGCGTGTTTGAGTTCATTATGTTTTGTTGATACTAATGGTGGCTTAAGGGTGTGGGTAGAAGGACCTAAAAGACAAGATTCAAGGATCATAGGGTCCTGAGAGAAATTTTCTAAGCTTATGGGTGTTCCTAAGGGTTGACATTTAGGGTCTAGGTTGAGCTCAGAAGGCTCTAACTTAGGTTATAAATATGGTTCAAGAGGACCTATGGGTTTGGGTTCAGTTTTAGGTTCTCTAATAGTACTGTAATTTTGGGTTTGGGAACCTGTGGGTATGGGCCCTAGAATTGAAGGTAATTGTGATGGTTCTATTTCACTCTTAAGTTGAGACAAGTCTACAACGGTCTTTGAGGGCAACTTAGGGGTAGTTTGACTCTCAGACAAGTGAACTATGGGTTCTTTAGCTGGAATGCTAGACTCAAGTTGAGAACCTGTGGGTATGGGCCCTAAAATTGAAGGTAGAGGAATGGGTTCTACCTCATGGTTTGCTTGTTGAGTTTCACATGTGTTATATGGGCTTGTTTTTGTTCCCATGGTAGACTCTAAGGTTTGTATAGTCTCTTGAATGTTGGAGGGAGTAGGTACCTTAGGGGTTCTAGGTTTGGACCTCTTGATCTTAATCTTTGGGTTTTGGCACCTTAAGACATATGAATCATCTTGCCTTTGGTAATACCCATTGACATCATATAACCAAGGTTCTCCTAGGTGGACATGGTATGTACCTTCTAAGAGTAAGACATAACACCAAACTTCTAGTAGAAAGGTGCCTAACAAAATAGGAACTAAGCACATATGGTTCACTAAGGTTTTGGTTCCATCATCCCTACTAATGGTGTAAGGGTTTGGGTTAGGCTCTATGGCAAGGCTAAATCTATCCATGGCAATAGGAGTTATGAAGTTGAAGCCTATGGACTCATCTATGGCTACCTTACACATCTTATCTTTCATTTTGTTGTAGGTATGGAAAAGATCATTCCTAAGGGTTACCCTATATGTTGGGAGTCTCTCTAGGTATTGGCTGTGGTTTTCCTCTTGAGTTTCACATGTCACATATGGACTTGTTTTAGACTCTAATGTAGACTCTGAGGTTTGAGCAAGTTTTTGTTGGAGTGGTTGGCTTTGTGTTCTAGGTTGGTCAAGTCCTTTCCTATATGTTGCCTTAATATGTTGTTCTACCATACTAGCTATTTGAAAAGCATCTTCTATTGTGTGTATGGGGTAGTAGGTGAGACCTCTTAATCTCAAAGTTAAGACCATCTATAAATCGGTTACGCACAACCCAAGGATGTTCTCTAGCTCTACTCCTATGGTTGAGGGTCTTAAACTTTAGAATGTATTCAGCTACATTCATGTTCTCTTGTGTAAGAAATCTTTCAGGAAGAGAGGAAGGACCATATTTTTCCCTGAGTTTATGAAGCATGTCATCCCATCTCTCAATGGGTAGCATATTGTCTCTTTCCAAGGTTTGTTCAACAGTGGTCCAGTAATATCTAGCAGATTCTTGTAAAAGTAACTTGGTGAACCTAACTTTGCAATGTTCAGGCATGGCAGTAAAATAGAAATAATGCTCAAGTTTTGTTGACCAATCATTAAAATCCTTAGGGTTAAGAGAACCACTAAAGGTAGGGGGTTGGAGTCTAGTAGCCATGAGATGTTTTGAAAACACAATATAACCTTTTCAAAAATAGAGCTCCTTAAGATTTCAAAAATGATTTCAGCTAGTATGAAAAGATATATCTGAGAATAAATATACTAGCATGCATATTCAATGAACAACTAAGCATGAAAGCACATAATAAGTTTTTTTTTTAATATCAAAGAGCAAAAGTATGGAAACTAAATAATATGAACAATGAAACATGAAAGCGTGTAAATTTTTTTTTTCTCAATTGCAAGTAAATAGCAAATACTTAACTAACATGCAAAAAACAATGGAAGCAACAAAACTAACAATTTTTTTTCTATGCAAAGAGCAAAGCAAAGGATCGCGTGGGCAGACAAGAGTTGACCACAATCTTGCTCTGATACCAAGTTGATGTAGGACGGGGGCGTGTGACAATTTTACTAATTTGAAATCACTTATTTATTTTTTTTGTATTTTCAGAAAAGAACTTCAAAGTTCAGAAAACAACTGAATTCCAGGCAACATAGATATTCAGTTAAGAAAAGTTCATATGCCTGGGAGAAAAATCCATATCTAAGAAATTTGAACCACCTAAACAAACATGTAGAACAAAATTAATTCTTTTGAATGGTATCAAAATTATAGAGTTCAGATATGTCGGACAAGAAGGGCATCTGCAACAAACAATCTGCTCAGATTAGTAAATAAGAGAATATCAAAAGTTAATCATTCAGCATAATTTGTTATGTAGCGTAGGATGATCCAGTGACATTTCCATGGGACCAACTCTTCCAAGTGGTAGAACGAATCACGTTCTTCCTGGATGTGCCATAGATCTGGGTTTGCAACTCTTCCAGGCTCATTAAGTTCCTGCAAGAAGAAGACTAATCAGATTAGTTTTTAGAACAATTGCAGGAGTTAATCAAATATGAAATTTTCTGATGCTTTTGAGGTTGATCGATTGTCGCTTCAGTTGGATCGACTCATCCAATTAGTAGAGCAAGATGAGTTCTTCCTAGTGACACCAAAGATCAAGCTTTTGGTTTCGCCGATTTCTTAAGGTACCTGCAAGAACATGCATAGTCAGATTAGCAAAGCAAAAAAATGAAATAGAAAACATTAAGATCTAGAAACAGGGGATGTGTGGGCGCGGAGCATGGTTCGTCCCTGATGACATGTAAAAATATGATATTTCGTTACTCAATTTCATTCTTATTTTAGAGCATAATGCATGTTTCATCTCATATATTTACTCAAATGCTTCATATTCTTCAGAACCTTCACTTTTCCTCAGTTTTAATGAAATGCAAGTATTTGACCTCAAAATCAATGGAATTTGGAGAATTTGAAGGTATGGGACGATTTCCCATGATGAGATGGAGCTACACGCCAAATTTTAGCTCAATCGGAGTCCTCTATAGTGTGCACGGCCATGGGTGTGCATCCATGCATGGCCGTGCATCATAAGTCATCAGAATTTACTTAACCAACCCGTACACGGGCATGGCCGTGCATCCATGTATGGCCGTGTATCGTAACGCGTACAGCTTGATAGGCGTCCGGTATTTTGCCTGTAACTTTATATCCTGGGCTCAGAACTGGACAAAATTTGGGGAGCACCTTCCCAACTTAGCCACTAACGTTTTGGGTCCGGAATCATTGTATTTAGTCAAGCAACGAAGGAGAATGAGGCAAAAGGGCGACAACTTAGGGTTTTGCGGTGATTTTCTGATCGGCGACAATGTTCCGGCGGGTTTCTCTCTTCGTTCCGACATGGAGGATCACGCTGAGCCATCTTCAATAAAGGATCCACCATTCCTTTTGGTTTGATTCGATTTTCATGAGAGATTCTATGTATTTAATGATGTATACTATAGCGTAAACCTTATTTTTAGGGTTTGGGCGTAGCCCACTGTAAGAATGCTTGATAATATGACTTGATCTATATGTTTCTCTATTTATCTTTGTTCTTATCCATGTTTAGGATGTTTTAATTCTTGTTTACATACTGGCCATATGTATGCATGCTTTAGATGTCGAGGGAAGGACTGAGAGGTGAACCATGAGCATCGGAACCCCTAGACTGGACTGGTAATTTCATGTTGCGAGAGCACTCGAAATCACTCGAGGAACCCTAATCTTTCACAGATCCCATTGGATTCGCCTTAACCCTAGTAAGCCACGAGAGTAGGAGACTTGGGTTAAGACGGATACCGGACCATGTCCTGAGAGTGAGCGCGTCTGTACCCTAGGAAAGGTTACCTTGAGAACTTAGATAAAACTTTATTTAAATTGTCAAGCCCTAATATTTATGCATGCTTCAGTGTGGTGAAACTGGTGGTGTATATGCCCTAGGACCTAGTTTTGGTCCACTTATGTACTACTTGACTTTGATATTTATATCATTCTGGCATTGTCGTTATCTATGTTTGTTTACATCTGCGCATATGTACTAACATGATAATGTCCCTGGAGACAGATTGGATCTGTGCTCGAACTATAGTCCCCAGTCGATGTACCTTAGTGGATAAGGGACAGCTCTGGTACATGTGAGGCTGGTATATGGGCTGGTTACGCATGGGGTGCTAACGCAGGCATATGGGTATATCAGTGGTGGATATACTGGACCGACCCGCTGTGAGGCTCTGACTTGGTGTCATGAGTTAACCTCACAAGTGACAGGAGATGCATTGATCCCTTGACTTGAGGTCATTGACTCTTCTGTATGGTTAGGAACATGCTTTGATACAACCTAACGTCTCGCCGTAGCAGGGAGGTCATAACGGTTGTCATTGGGTATGTGACGACCCATATGAGAAGATCAATGGACAGACATAGGATTTTCCCCTTCCTACGGGAAGCTTGATATCCACGGGGCCCCCTATGGTTGCATGACTGGAAGTGTATGGCCATACCCAGGTGAAAGCCTGATTTAGTCATGACCATGAGATTGGGTAAAAATAAAGTGGTGACACACTTTGTCCAATCGGATATTAGTTCGGCAAAGAGACTGTAATGCATCGGTATCTTGTTGCGATGATGGGGATGTCGATGTGATATCCATTCCGAAGACTTGGGTAGTAGCGATGCACTGCTAGGTGCCAATCACTGCTTGTGATGACTAGGTTCATCACTACCAACGTCTGAGGAACCTACAGGGTCGCACAACTTGAACTCGGGTTCTCGCATTGATCGGGTAGCCTATTGATTGAGTTATTGGATAACTCAGATCTGTTTGGGAGAATCCATCAGCACCACTGTTCTAGATGAGATGAAAGGAATCATTTGGAGCTAACTTATTTTTTGGGCCTAGTAGGCCAAATGGGCCCAACAGACCAAGTTGGGCTAATAAGCCAAATGGGCTCAATGAGCCATTTGGGCCAATGGGTCAAGTGGAATGGCGCAAGCAACTTGGAGTGAGCTTGGCACATTTCCATGAGGTGGACAAACCCAAGTTGGCATCTTCTTAAGGTGGGAAGCTTGGAGCTTCTCACTTGGAGAGGATGAATCTACTTGGGCGAATTGGGCTTTACCTCTTGAAGAGGTGTGTCTCTTCATGAAGAGGTGAATGAACTTGGGTGCATGGGACTTGGAATGGGTGAATTGGGTTTTACCTCTTGAAGAGGTGTGTCTCTTCGTGAAGAGGTGCGCCTATTCATGGGTATATAAACCCCCTTCCTCCCCCCTTGTTGTTGTTGTTGCGTTGTTGCCTTCTTGCCCTTTGTCCCCCTGTCGCCACTCCTAAAAAGAGGGAGAGGAATGTTCTCCCATTGCCTCTCCTCTTCCCTTTAGTGAGTTTGGATCTTTGGAAGTTCCTTGGCGCCCTCCTCTCCAAAGTTGGACTTTGGATTTGGTTGATTCCTGTTTGGATCTTAGTGGAGTGCTTCAAGAGTTGGACTCCGACGAAGCTCCACCTCCTCTCCTTGGCATCTCCTCTGGACTTAGCGCAAGTGATTGAGGAAGTCTCCCAAAGGCGTGGATCTTCTTCCCGAGGCTACCACCGGGCGTGGAAGAAGAGGACTCGAGGTTCGGCTGCGTGCGAGACTACAGAGGGCGAACATTTGGGCGCCTGCATCGCATCCATCATATTCGTTGCAAGGTATCATCTCCTACTCACCGTGTCGATCTCCTCGCAAGACTCGATCTTCTGGGTTTTTGGGACTGGCCTGTTTCGGGGATTGCTTCCGCTGTGCTTGTCTGTAAAAATTTTAAAATCCCCGGGGTTTCCCAACAGAAACCTAAAACCCCGAATCTCTCTCATAATCTCAAAACCCCGTTTGCTTTGCTCTCTGCGCTGCTTGTTCTTAATCTGCCCTAGTTTAACTACTTGCTCTAGGACATTGGCCATTTTCCCATTAATCATTAACCTAGCTTTCGATTGACTGATTTGTTAGTACTTGACCCTAGTCCCTGTGGGTTCGATCTTTTTATTACGCGATAGACCGTGAACTTCTGGTAGCAGCCGTCTAGGCCCTATCAAGTTTGCACATATGATTCTTTGGTTTACTGTAGTTGATTGATGTAATTAACCCGATTCATTATTGGTAGAATTTTGAAGAGTATGCTTGTTACTCTACCTTAGCCTTGATATGCATCTTATGTGTAGAAAGCGATTGTATCTAGTTTCTATCTCTACTTTATTTGTGCACTTTGTCATGGGGGTTAGAAATAATAATGGTGGTACTGAAGTGTTCTTGTACATTGCACTTTGTACTTCCACTTGGCACTATTTATAGCATCTCAATAGCAAAAGGGTTAGTGGTACCTAAGTTCCTTGTTCATCATACTTGGCACTACCCCATAGTTTTCAATAATGACAGTGGTACCGAAGCGGTACCGAAGCACAGCTTGGCACTTGGCACTGTTGTTAAAAAAAAAAAGGCACCACATAGGGACTATGTGGTACAGATGCTATTCTCCAATGACTTAGTACACAGTGTTATGCTTTTTGAAAGCTTAATCAATCATATCATGTGCGTGAGATGCATTGTAGAGGTTTTTGGTTATGTAACATTGCATGTTCTATAGATTGTATTCATGATAATTGGTTTAATTTGCTTTCCATACTGCATTATAACCTGAAGAGTTGTTGTGTTTAACCATTAACCTCATTAGCTGATGGAGGCAGTAGCCCTGCTCTGAGGAGATCTGCTCGGACTCGTAGGGTACCTAATCGATATGGGTTCCCTTAGAGTCCCCTCTCTCTTGCATTGCATTTTAGGGTAGTTTGTTTTTTCAATAAAACCATGCATCATGTAGTCATTTATGGCAAGTCCACTTGTAGTAGGTAGTGCATTGTAATTCATAAAACTTTATGTACTCTTGCATCATAGTAGAGTAGTGCATGCATGCATTAGGATCATCTTGGCAGGACATTCAAGTAAGAAGTAGCTCAAGTTCCAGCTCAATGTCACTCAAGGTCCACTCACCAAGCTCAGCTCCAGAAAAGGAAGGAAGACTTCAAAGTCCCAGTTCACTTCAAAGCCATGCTATAACTCACTTGCCATACTTGTTGGGTGCCTCTCCAATAGAGCCATCAGCCACCTCATCATCCAATCAAGAAGATATGCGCCAACCTCTAGTCCAAGCAAGGAAGGGATTCAAAACCCTCACTCATCAAGATCCACAATCAAAGGAATTATCCATCAAGATCCACAATCAAAGGAGGGCATTTATGAAGACATTTATGATAAATTGCCATCTCTTGTTGCCGCCCAAGCTCTCATGGAAAGGATTCAAATTTCGAATCTCTTCTCCATGCGCCAACAACATTTCGCCAAAGGATAAGAAGACACTCTCATCAAAACATTTAATGAGTTGCCAAGAGAAGATCACCAAAGAAGGAAGCTCTTAAAGAGGATTTGCGCCAACCTCCTCTTGATTTTGAAATTCAAATTCCATCCATCTTTGTAATAGGCTCATGGAAGCTAATGACTATCCTGCCCTAGCCCCATCTCGCCTATAAAAGCATAGTCTCCCCCTTGTATTTCGATTACCTCTTGATGAAATAACATTGTCTATTAGTTGCCTAGCTTAATTACTTGTGTTAGTGATAAGATTCTTCTTTAGCCGAGCTCTTCCCCTTTCTTCTAGCTCTTCCACCGAAACCCTAAGAAGCTCTCCTCTTTGTTTGTGTGCGCAACCACAAGGAGGACTTCTTTCACCCTCGGTTTGGAGCAAGAAGAGAAGCACCCTCGGCCTCAAGGAGTTCTCATCCCTTTCGGCTAAGTCTTTTCTCTTCATCTCTTATTTGAATTTGAGAACTCTTCTCTACACTAATCTTTGTTTATACAACTTGTAGATTGCGCTTGGAGTGGCCTAAGAGGGGCGTTCCCCCTCCCCTTCTCCTATCTCTTCTCCCTCTCTCTTTAGTTACTTAGGATTAGCAGGGGAATTTGTGAGGCTTAACCTCACCCCTTGATTTGATTCTGTATTAAAATCCGTGACTTGTACGGAATTTCTGTGATTGTTTGTAAGCTCCACCCTACACCTTCCATCAGAGTTGGACCGGTGAAGATTGGGAAGCACAGCCCATCAATTCTCAAGGGCTGCACTGTAAGTTTATTTTCCAGCATTTACTGCTTTCTAGTGTAACCTTTATTTACTGTTCTTAGTTTAAACTCAGATTTTCCTATATTTTAAAATACAAAAAAAATTAGTTTCCCAACCTCGTTAGCATAACTTCGGTTTTCTCTTATTATTAAGCTATTTATTCAAACCAGTTTTCAAAATCGTTGTTTGAATGTTTTAGACCCCCCCGTCCTACATCATTAGGCCAACTTAAGCTACTTTGAGATTCCTTATTCCATGTTATCATTGTATTCTAGACAATTCTATTGCTTGAGGACAAGCAAAACATTAAGTCCTATGATGAGATGGAATCAGATCACACAACATGACCAATGATTCCCCATGTCATCATTGTATTTTAATGAAATGCAGGTATTTGACCTCAAAATCAATGGAATTTGGAGAATCTGAAGGTATGGGACGATTTCCCATGATGAGATGGAGCTACGCGCCAAATTTCAGCTCAATCGGAGTCCTCTACAGAGTGCACGGCCATGGGTGTGCATCTATGCACACACGGCCATGCATCATAAGTCATCAGAATTTATTTAACCGAGCCATACACGGGCATGGCCATGCATCCATGCACGGCCGTGCATCCATGCACGGCCGTGTATCGTAACGCATATAGCTTGACAAGCGTACGGTATTTTGCCTGTAACTTTCTATTCTGGGCTCGGAATTGGACGAAATTTGGGGAGCACCTTTCCAATTTAGCCACGAACATTTTGGGACCAAAATCATCAGATTTAGTCAAGCAACGAAGTAGAACAAGGCAAAAGGGCGACAACTTAGGGTTTTGCGGCGATTTTTTGATCGGCGACACTGTTCTGGCGGGTTTCTCTCTTTGTTCCGACATGGAGGATCACGCTGAGCCATCTTCAATCAAGGATCCTCCATTCCCTATGGTTTGATTCGATTTTCATGAGAGATTCTATGTATTTAACGATGTATACCATAGCGTAAACCTTATTTTCGGGTTTTGGGCGTAGCCCACTGTAAGAATGCTTGATAATATGACTTGATCTATATATTCCTCTATTTATCTTTGTTCATATCCATGATTAGGATGTTTTAATTCTTGTTTACATACTGGCCATACGTATGCTTGCTTTAGATGTCGAGGGAAGGACTGAGAGGTGAACCTTGACCATCGGAACCCCTAGACTGGACTGGTGATTTCGTGTTGTGAGAGCCCTCGAAATAACTCGAGCAACCCTAATCTGTCACAGATCCCATTGGATCCGCCTTAACCCTAGTAAGCCACGAGAGTAGGAGACTTGGGTTAAGACGGATACCGGACTGTGTCCTGAGAGGGAGCGCGTCTGTACCCTATGAAAGGTTACCTTGAGAACTTAGATAAAACTTTATTTAAATTGTCAAGCCCTAATATTTATGCATGCTTCAGTGTGGTGAAACCTAAAACCCCGAATCTCTCTCATAATCTCAAAACCCCGTTTGCTTTGCTCTCTGCGCTGCTTGTTCTTAATCTGCCTTAGTTTAACTACTTGCTCTAGGACATTATCCAATTTTCCATTAATCATTAACCTAGCTTTCGATTGACTGATTTGTTAGTACTTGACTCTAGTCCCTGTGGGTTCGATCTTTTTATTACGCGATAGACCGTGCACTTGCGGTAGCAGCCGTCTAGGCCCTATCAAGTTTTTGGCGCCTTTGTACATCAGGGACAAGTCCAATCTTCTATTTTAGACTCTGTACATCAGCTTCAGGAGCGACTACATCGACGCTGGGGATGAGCATCATTGGTCTCACCCGTCACTTGGTCAGCTTTCTGTTTTTCTAGTAGTTTATTTTACTTATTAGTTTGCATCTATCTGCTTTTAGTTTATTACATTCTTAGTTGCATGTTTTATTTTTCTTAGTCGTATCAACATCTATAGTGTCTTACCCAACCCCACTCTTTTCATTCATGATATTTGCTTTGTCCTTTAGTATTGCATTGTTCTATGCCTACTTGATTGCTTGGGATGGGAATCTTGACTTTTATCTGCCAATGGTCTATAATGGTTATGGTTTGCACATATGATTCTTTGGTTTACTGTAGTTAATTGATGTAATTAACCTGATTCATTATTGGTAGAATCTTGAAGCGTATGCTTGTTACTCCACCTTAGCATTGATATGCATCTTATGTGTAGAAAGCGATTGTATCTAGTTTCTATCTCTACTTTATTTGTGCACTTTGCCATGGGGGTTAGAAATGATAATGGTGGTACCGAAGTGTTCTCAATAGCATCTCAATAGCAAAAGGGTTAGTGGTACCTAAGTTCCTTGTTCATCATACTTGGCACTACCCCATAGTTTTCAATAATGACAGTGGTACCAAAGTGGTACTAAAGCACAACTTGGAACTTGGCACTGTTGTTAAAAAAAAAGAAAAAAAAAAGAAAAAAAAAGGCACCACATAGGGACTATGTGGTACTGATGCTATTCTCCCATGACTTAGTACACAGTGTTATGCTTTTTGAAAGCTTGATCAATCATATCATGTGCGTGAGATGCATTGTAGAGGTTTTTGGTTATGTAACTTTGCATGTTCTATAGATTGTATTCATGATAATTGGTTTAATTTGCTTTCCATACTGCATTATAACCTGAAGAGTTGTTGTGTTTAACCATTAACCTCATTAGACCTACTTAAGCTACTTTGAGATTCCTTATTCCATGTCATCATTGTATTCTAGACAATTCAATTGCTTGAGGACAAGCACAACTTTAAGTCCGATGTATTTTGATGATATGAAAAAATATGATATTTCGTGACTCAATTTCATTCTTATTTTAGAGCATAATGCATGTTTCATCTCATATATTTACTCAAATGCTTCATATTCTTCAGAACCTTCACTTTTCCTCTGTTTTAATGAAATGCAGGTATTTGACCTCAAAATCAATGGAATTTGGAGAATCTGAAGGTATGGGACAATTTCCCGTGATGAGATGGAGCTACACGCCAAATTTCAGCTCAATCGGAGTCCTCTACAGAGTGCACGGCCATGGGTGTGCATCCATGCACGGCCGTGCATCATAAGTCATCAGAATTTACTTAACCGAGCCGATATCTGCAAAACTTTCTACACAGAAATCGACCAAAATTACAGTAAAATAAATAGATTATGGTAGTACCATGATTTATTCTATAAGTTCAATAAAACCACGGTACCGTAATATTGACTATTTGGAAGTAGCATGTCTCATGCTAGCCACTATGGCACCTGAGCTGTGTTGGGAAACCTTGGGGATATTTTACAAATTTCAAAGATAGAAATTACACAAAACATTGCACAGCGGAAGCAATATCCCCGAAATGAGCTGGTCCCAAAAACCCAGTGAAGATCGCAAGCGACGGAGTCGACACGATGAGATAGAAAATACCTTGAGCAAGGCGAGGCTGATGTCGAAGTAGGCACCCAAGCGTGCACCCTCTACAGTCTCGCACACACGGATCACCTCGAGTCCTCTTCTTCCACGCCCGGTGCTAGCCTCGGGAAGAAGATCCAAGCCTTGTGCTTATTCCTCAAGCCTTGTGCCACCTCCAAGGTATATGCGCCAAGAGGAAGATGAGGAGAAGGAAGTCGCCAAGCAACACCAAGTTCCTCACGCCAAGAGGAAAGGAAGATGAAGTGTTCTCGGCTAGGGTTGGATGGAAGAGATGCACCACTACCTCTTGCTCTCGCCTCTCTCTTGTGATCACACCTTCAAGATTAATTGTATGTCAAGAGGGGGCGTCTAGGGCCTCTAATATAGAGCAAGAGTCGGTCTAATGTGTGGCCACAATTCAAATCAAGTGGGCGGCTAGGAGAGGATGTAGGAGAATTAATCAAGTTAATCAAGTCCTAATCCAATTAGGACTCTAATTGATTCAAACAATTAAATCCTATTCCAATTAGGATTCTAATTATTTAAACAATTAAATCTTAATCTAATTAGGATTCTAATTAATTAATTAAATAATTAGTCCTAATCCAATTAGGATTCTAATTAATTAATTAATTAACCCAAATGATTAATTTCAAACCATAGGCGTTAACTCTAGTCTAACCAGGGTTAAGCACACGCCTACTTTCTCCTTCTCCTTAAGCCCAGTAAGCCCAACTTTACAATGGGCCCAGCACAAGGTCCATTATGCATGTTAACCAAGCCCTTGGATCCAATCCAATTTAACCCAAGGTCAAACTGGGCTAACCATGGTTAATATGCCGTAAATAGAAGTTGGCTCCAATGAATTTCTTCCATCTCATCAGGCCCATTGGCGCTGACGAAATCTCCAAAAATATATATGAGTTATCCAATAACTCGATCATAAGGCTTCTCGATCAATACGAGAACTCGAGTATCAAGATGTGTGACCCTGTAGGTTCCTCTGACGCTGGCAGTGCTGACCAAAGGTCACCACAAGCAGTGAGTGGCACCTAGCAGTGCATCGCTGCTACCCAGGTCATCGGAATGGATATCGACATCGACATCCCCATCATCGCAATCAGGTACAGATGCATTACAGTTTCTTTGCCGAACTGATATCCGATTGGCCAAGTGTGTCACCACTTGTTTTTATCCAATCTCATGGCTATGACTAAATCAGGTCTCACCTAGGTATGGCCATACACTTTCAGTCATAAAACCATAGAGGAGCTCCATGGATATCATGCTTCCCTTATGAAGGGGCAAATGCTATGCCTGTTCATTGACCTTCTCATATGGGTCGTGATATGCCCAATGACAACCGTTATTACCTCCCAACTGTAAGATCCGGAAATTTAATAGCAGGTAAGAAAATAAAATTTTGTTTATCTAGCTTTGTTGTGGAAGTTTTTCAATGAGGTAATGTATTGACTTATGTATTTTTCCTGCGATGTAAAAATATGTGTCGCGGAGAGGATTCGAACCTGCGACTTAAGGCGTAGAATGTGTGCTGCACACCACTAGGCTAGTGGTGTCTATCTATTAGAAAAGGGTAAGAGCCCTTGATAAGGGTGAGGTGGAGAATAGCTTATACTAAAGGGTTATTGGATCTTCCACTTATGTTGCTATTGGGTTTGGATCTTTGGAGGCTTAGTGGGCAAAAATCGTAAAGCTAGAGGGATCCATGTTCACCCACATTTTCCCTCATTGCTCACGATTTTTCTCCCTTGGGTGAAGGTGGCGGCTTGCCTTCTTCTCCCTTCTCCTCTTCTTGTGGCCGGCGGCGAGTGGTGGTGGAGGCGACTTCCGGCGACTCCTTGAGCGCTTCCGGCGACGTGTGTGGCGTGAGGGAAGGTGTGGGGAAGTGTGGTTTGGAAGAACCGAAATCAAGGTGAGTGGATCTTCTCTTCCACCTAGTTCATGTATATTGGGATTGTTGCTTGATTTAGAGAAGATTAATGCTTAGAAATATGACATGAACTCTTGATTTCAAATTTGTATATGTTTCCTTGTTTTTCCCCAAATTTCGAAACCCTAGTTTGCATGAAAAATTAGGGCTTTTCATCTCTAAGACTTCTAATCATCAATTAGACTTTGATTAATCATGTATGTGGCTTTAGATTTTTCAATTGCATGAAGATTAGGGCTTAATTGAGAATTTCGCCCCTTCTTCATGAAATTACGCCCAAATGTAAGGGTAAAAATTGGGGCAAACCAGATTTTTATGAAATTAGGTATATGAGGACTCTACCGTTTTTTTTGGGGAATTTTTGGAAATAAAAGTTTCTGTTGACTGAAATTGACCTAGGGGTAATTCGGTAAATTTGCTAGTTAAATTGGGGGAAAACTTGAAATTTCGAATCTAAGGATCATGAGGGACGTAATGACTATTTTTACGAAATTTTTGGATAAGTTTTTCTGCATGACTTAAACTTTGAACTAGGGGCATTTCTGTCTTTTGTTATAAGAACTAGGAGAAAACTATGAATCTGTGATATCCTGTATTTATGTTATCTACGGATGAAATTTGGTGAATTTTCTGTATTAGTATGTATTTTTAGTTGAATGGTGTATGTAGAAAGTAGTGATGTGAAATATTGATTGATAACCTTGGATGATAACTTAGAAAAGGTTAAACCATGTTTGCATGAAATCTAAGGACTTTTCCTGAACTTGATTGATGTGATGTCCGAGACAATGTTCGTGTTGTATGCGTTCGATAAGGGTCCTAGACATGGGTGGACTGAACCTAAGGGTTAACTAGAGCACTCAGTGAACAGTCATTCTGATTTGGGGTTGGAGAATCCACCCATCCTATTCTGCTTTGTTTCCGGTAATGGAGGGACTGTTCTAGAGTCTAGTGACCAGGTTAGAGGTTCAGGGTTCCGGTTTGTGTTAAGGGTATTTTGTCCAAGTGATAAACCTTATGAGAGTTGGGTGTTTGAAACAAAGTGCCACGTCTTGGTCAGACGGGGGCCACCTCTTGAATTCATTCACCTTCCATTCTGATCTGTTCCTGTTTTCGTTCCCGGTTGTGGGGGTGTTGTGTTCCCGGTAAAGGGGGTGCGGTTGAGTGTCGTAGAGCAAAGTGCCACGTCGTGACCTTGCGGGGGCCACCTCTTGAATCTACGCCTCACCAATGTTCATTGCAGGTTACTCTGCAGGTTACTCTCAGTGCCTTGACGAAGGCCGGGTTGGACCCTCGGGGTCAATTCTGAAATCACTGGACAATAGTTGTGTGAGTCTTAGTTTGTTAGCCGGATAGGCTGTTTTGCGGTCTTGTTGCCCGGGGGTGTGGGTGTATTGTTTTCTGATCATGATTGTGATTTATGGTTATCGGTTTTATTATGTATCATACTTTGCCATCTTCCGTTAAAAGTTTTGAAAAGATATCTGCATCTATTATTGATTGTATATTAATGGATGGTCGAACGAGACTATCTACTCACTGAGCCGTGTAGCTCATTCCATGATATTTCCAGATGCAGGGCAGAAGCCTAAAGCCTGAGCGGATGTTTAGTTTTCTGACTTGATATTTTGGGGCCTGCGAGCCTATGCTTTTTGAGGGCCGGATGTGGCCAGGGTTCTTATGATTTTGTTTATGGACATGTTAGCCGGATGTGGCTGGTTTGCTGATTTTCGATTACTGTGATATTGTTGCCGGGTTGGCATTTGGTTTTGATACGACTGTTAAACCGAGGGCTTAAGCCTGTTTTCGGTGAATTCTGTATTGTCTAGTGTTATTCGATTATCGTGGTTTATTAGTTTGATGTTGTGATAAGGATTGAGAATTTTGTTTTCGAACTGGTGTGTTTCAGTTTGTGGTCGGCATGTCGACCCACATTGTGATATTATGGAGCATGTACAGGAGTTTTCTTAGTTTTTCTGGGGACATGCTGCCGAAATTTTCCGAATCGGTTTCTGTAAGCTATTATTCCCTAGCATCTGTATTGTTGTTTGTGTGTGACGTTCCCTATCTTCCGCGGTTTCTGTCTGTGATTGGGGTTTATTCTGAGGGGGCGTTACAGAATGGTATCAGAGGAATGAGCTAGTGAATAATAGCTGTATTGGGGGTGGAAAACCTTGCTTGTGTATTGCTAAACAGCTAGGAACCTTGTTTGAGAACTGACTTGATTGTAACTTTGATCTATGTGTATTGAAGGAGCCAGTATGGTGCGCCCCAGGTTGAGTGCTAGTGCGGGCGGCAGTGATCAGACTGCTGAATTCCTGCGGGCCATGGAGTCTTTGACTGGTATGGTGCAGCAACAGAACGCACTAATCCAGCAACAGGCTCAGATGCTGCAGCAGCAGCAGACCCAGCACCAGGAGGTGCAGCAGCAGCTGTTACAGTAGAATCGCGAACAGCAACGCGAGTTCAGAGAGCAGTTGCAGCTTCTATCTCAGACACAGATACCGACGCAGGGGCGGGGGTCTGAGTCTGGCTCGGGCTCGGGGGTTAGCTTGCCGGAGGACACCCATAAGCGCTATGCCTTGCTTGTGGGTGAATTCCAGCGGTTGGGCCCTAGCTCTTTTTATGGGACTCCAGATTACAGGACGGCAGAGGACTGGCTTTTGGGCTTGGAGAAGATCTTTCAAGTGATGCGATGTTCAGATGAGGACAGATTATGTTTGGCCACTTATATGATGCGTGGTGACGCAGATGTGTGGTGGAAGAGTGAGCAGAGACTCGCGGTGGACAGATCCGAACCGGTGACGTGGCAATACTTCTTGTCCCGGTTCAATGAGAAATTCTTTCCCACCAGCCTGGTTGAGGATAGGGAGGTGGAGTTTATCCACTTGGAACAAGGAGACATGACGGTGGATCAATATGACTTGATGTTCTCAAAGCTTGGGAAGTATGCCCCACACTTGATAAATGCTGAGGATATACGAGCTAAGAAATTTCTCAGGGGTCTCAGAAGGGATATCAGACAGAAGGTAGGATTGCAGCACTTGGAGACTTATGCTGAGATGCTGGATCGTGCCCGCACCGCAGAGAAGTACATCCTGGAGGAGCAGACCGAGACGGCCCTAGTTGTAGCCCCTACAGCTGAGGCACCGGTTCCCCAGCAGACTGGTGGAGGCAGTAGGAAATACCATAAGGGGAAGGACCAGAAGAAAGGCTGATACAGACCTCACCAGGGGAAAGGAATTCAGAGACCGCAGCAGGCATCTCAGCCACAGCAGCGGGGTACTGATGGCCGGGTAGAGGACAGAGTCTGCTACCATTGTCGGGCCAAGGGTCACCTGAAGGCGGACTGCCACAAGAAGTTCGGGGCGTGATTCAAGTGCGGAAAAGTGGGGCACAGGGTCAGAGATTGCACGGCACCTGAGCCACATATCCGGGGTACCGATAGACCAGCTGTCCAGGCCAGAGTCTATGCCGTAGCAGAGAAGGACACTCGAGCTTCCCGATCCGTCGTGGAAGGTACCTTACTTGTATTTGATCAGTTAGCTCGTATTTTGTTTGATCCGGGGTCCAATTTATCCTTTGTGTCTGCTAACTTTGCTTCTAGACTGCCTGTCTCACCTAGAGTACTAGGTTACACAGTTTCAGTATGTACACCCCTGGGGGATAGTTTATCCACTGACATAGTCTACCCTGACTGTGTTATTCACATAGAGCAGTACCAGTTTATAGTTGATTTGATACTGCTAGGCATGCAGGATTATGATTTGATCCTAGCATGGATTGGCTATCTTCTCACCACGCTACAGTGGATTGCTTTGAGAAGATTATTGTAAGATCCAAGGATCTTAAGTCCTTGTAAGTATTATTCTTGATTTAAATCTTTGACTGTGATATTTTATATTTTTGATTTAAATAAAATCATTGGTTGTGATATTTTCCTATGTTTTGATCTTGACCCTAGTAATTAATTAATTAGAGCTTATTGGTTGTTAAATTATAATTAATTAATTAGTGCTTATTGGTTACTAATTTATAATTAATTAATTGGATGTTAATTTAATCCTTATTGGATTTTCGCTTAACTATGGGTTATTGGGTTTACACTTAAATTAGATTTAAAATTCGGATTAATTAGTTAGCGGGTTTAAAATTAAAAACCAAAATTTTAATTAGGTAATTGCGGTTAGGGAAGGAGAGTTAGCGTTTTTGGCTTGGAGGAAACCTTGGGGGCGGCGGCTTGAAGGCTTGGGCGATCTCTTGGAGGCTTGGACGAATTTCCCCTTCTTCCTCTTCCTTTTCCCTTGGCCGGCGTTCTTTGGTGTTTGGTGGCGCTTCTTCTTCCATTGGTGGCGACATTGGTGGAATTTCAAGGCCTTAGACGAGTTTTTGGATCATCTTGGTGTTCACGGTTCAAGATAATAGGTGAGTGGGGTGTCTTGTTCGAATTTTATCCTTTTGGTTGTGATAGATAAATAATTTTGATTTCTTAGAAACTTCATCATGCTAAAAACCGAAACCCAAGATGTATCTATCATGAAGACCGAAATTTGACAACATGAAATTTAAGATATCTTTTATATGGAATTTAGGTAGCTCTAAATCAGTGATTCTTGGGCATGAAATTCTTATTAACTAGGGTTAAATTTTAAAGTAGATTGTAGCATGTAAATTGTAGAAACCGTGGACTACTTGTGATATTATGTAATGTAGATTGTAAGAATACAAATTTTAATCCTAAGTTGATTTTTGTTTCTCTATGTGCAGCATGTTATATAATTATATCCTATGTTAATTTTTATGAATTTCTCTATGTGTAGCATGTTATATATTTATGGCCATGTATCTTTGTTTGAGAAACTTGGGTGATAATTTAGCAAGGTTAAACCAAACTGATCAGCATGAAACCTAAGGACTCTACAAAACATTATATGATTATGTGGTTTCAAATGTTATGTGTTGTGGTCTGTGTACCCATTATGGATAGGACTAAGGCTAAGTGTAACTATGTACTCAAGGGGATAGTCTATATGTGATATGTTAGGGGTTAGAGATTTCAGCCCTGTGTTTGTGATATGTGAGGGGTTGATGTTTCAGCCGCCTGTTGTGATTATCGTGATGAAAATGACTATCCTAGAGTCTGGTTGACACTTAGGAGTCCACTTTTGTGAAATAAGATATAAGTTGTGTCTAGTGGTTGTCCAGATAAGGAACCCTTTGGGAGAACGAGTGATTGAAGCAAAGTGCCATGTCTTGGTCGGACAGGGGCCACCTCTTGATGTCATCACTCTTAGACTTTTAGATTTTTGTGTTATGGGGTGGTGTAGATCAAGGTATCACATCTTGACCGAATGGGGATCACCTCTTGAGTCTACACACTGTCCATGTTTGTGTTGCATGTGATTTGCAGGCTTCTCCCAGTGCTTAGGCCAGAGCCGGGTTGGACCATAGTGGTCACTCTTGATTTATGCTGGACAACAACTAAGTGGTTGGTGTGTTTAGTTAGTTTAGAGTATGGCTCTAGAACTTTGGTTACTTTGGGGTGACATTTGTGTGATGTCTGTACATTTAATTGTTTATATGAGTTCTGTTCTTTGTTTTCTGTTCTTTGTTTTAGTTATATGTTGACATAATGTTCTACTAAAGATTTTTAAAATAATCTGCATGTATCTTTGAGTGTATGTTATGGATGGTCGATTGAGACTATCCACTCACTGGGCTGTGTAGCTCACTCCCTCAATATTTTCAGGTGTAGAACAGGGGCGCACTACCTGAGTTAGCGTTTTATATGGGACTTGTGTTGATATGGATATTATGCTGGTTTGATGTATAA
Source organism: Costus lasius (assembly GCA_027563935.2). NCBI lineage: Eukaryota > Viridiplantae > Streptophyta > Magnoliopsida > Zingiberales > Costaceae > Costus > Costus lasius. The sequence goes on from CM050451.1 coordinate 61,270,890, forward strand.
GATTTAATTGTGTTTAGTTAACTGGGGCCGGTTATGGCTAAACTTTGTGAACCAGTGTTGCCGGTTGTGGCAGTTTTGAGATTTTGATTTTTGTGTCACCGAGGGCTTGGGCCTGTTTTCGGTGTTTGGGTCATTGATGTTAGTTCCATGAGTTTATAAAACCGATATTGTGGCTTTGCTTCGAATTTCGATTTGATTCGTATTTTGCGATCCGATTTGATATAAATGTGAACTTGCATATGTCTAGTGCAAGTATTGCCTGGTGGCAGGTACCCTTACGTGATTTATGGATTTTACGGATTTTATGTGGTTTTGATATAACTATTGACTTGCATATGTATAGTGCAAGTATTGCGTGGTGGTAGGTACATTTGTGAAATTGTGTTTTTTTGGAAATTCAATGTGTGGATTCTCGAAAAATTTTCAGATCGACCTTTCCTGAACTTGGTTTTACTTAGCATGTGCATCGATCCTGTGTGATAACATCCTGTTATTTTGTGACTTGTGTTGCTTGTTTGGGGTTAAGATAACGGGATGTGACAGAATGGTATCAGAGGAGTTGGCTAGCTAAAACTTAGTTCGGGGGAAAACATGTTTGTGTATTGCTAGACACCTGATAGGTTTATGTTTGTTTTCCTTACTATGGAATTTGTGTGTAGGAATTTAAGATGGTGCGATCCAGAGGAAATGCTAGCAGCGAGGGTGAGCAGACCTCAGATCTCACGAGAACCATTGAGGCTCTGACAGGCATGGTACGGCAACAGGGTGCCATGATAGAGAGGCAAGCTCAGATGCTGCAGCAGCAACAGACTCAGCATCAAGAAGCGCAACAGCAGCTCTTGCAGCACTTGACTCAGGAGAGATCCCAGACTACCACTCGGGCGGTGGGGAATGACTATCGGGAAGACGCTCACAGGCGCTATGCCTCGCTTGTGAGTGAATTCCAGAAACTGGGTCCTAGTTCCTTTTATGGGGGCCCAGAATCAAGTACTGCAGAGAACTGGCAGTTATGCTTGGAATAGATTTTTCAAGTCATGCGTTGCTCAGATGAGGACAAGCTGTGTCTGGCCACCTATATGATGCGTGGTGACGTAGATGAATGGTGGAAGGGCGTGGTGAGGTTAGCTGCAGAAAGACAAGAAACAGTAAATTGGCCCTACTTCTTGTCTCAATTTAACAAGAAGTATTTCCCTGATAGCTTGGTAGAGGACCGGGAGGTGGAATTTATTCACCTGGAGCAGGGTGATCTGACTGTGGACCAGTATGAGTTGCAGTTCACTAAGTTGGGAAAGTATGCTCCTCACCTGATAAACACTGAAAAGAGGAGGGCTACCAAGTTTCTCAGAGGTCTTAGATGGGACATTCGAGAACAGGTTGGTGCTCAGCACTTGGAGACATATAGTGAGACTGTTGGGCGAGCACGCACCATCGAGACGTACATATCTGAGAGGACCGTGACTGTGATTCCTGCAGTTGAGGCGGCAGCTCCTCAGTTTGGTGATGGCGGCAAGGGTAAGAAGTACCCTAAGCATAAGGACTACAAGAAGGGCAGGTATAAGCCTTACTCTCACAAGGCACCGCAGCAGTCCAGGGATGCACCGCAGCAATCCAGGGATGCAAGGAACGGTAACACAGAGGATCGGATTTGTCATCATTGTGGGCTCAAAGGACATCTGATGAGGGATTGTTATAAGAAGAATGGTGTATGCTTCAGGTGTAAGAAACCTGGGCACATGATCAAAGACTGCAAGGAGCCTGAGATGCAGCAGAGAGGCACAGATAAGCCTACAGTCCAGACTCGAGTTTATGCCGTGGCTGAGAAGGATACACGGGCTTCCCGATCCGTCGTGGAAGGTACTTTATTTGTATTCGATCAGTTAGCTCGCATCTTATTTGACCCTGGTGCAAATTTATCTTTTGTATCTGTTAGATTTGCTGCATGTTTACCTGTATTACCTAAGGTGATGGATTATGTTGTGTCTGTAAGTACTCCCTTAGGAAAATCATCATCTACAGACACTGCTTGTGCCGATTGTGTAGTGCATGTAGAGGGTTATGAGTTTCTTGTAGATCTAATCCTTTTAGACATGCAAGACTATGATATCATCCTAGGTATGGATTGGTTATCCTCACATCATGCCACTGTGGATTGCTTTGAGAAAGTAATCACCTTGAATCTACTAGATGGGAATCGGCTTTTTGTGAGAGGTCTGGTGTCAGACCAAGGACCACATGTGATATCTTTCCTGCAGGCCAGAAAGTTACTTGCTAGTGGGTGTAAGGGTTATATTGCACATGTTAAGGTGCAGGATGATTCTACTCCTGATTTGACTCAGATGGCGGTGGTGCAAGAGTTTCCTGATGTGTTCTCTGAGGAATTTTCAGGCTTGCCACCAATTCGAGAGGTAGAGTTTGGCATTGAGTTGGTGCCAGGTACTGCACCTATCTCCAGAGCTCCTTACCGCATGGCTACTTCAGAGTTGGCCGAGCTTAAGAAGCAACTGGAGGATTTGCTGGAGAAAGGTTACATCCGGCCTAGTGCTTCTCCCTGGGGAGCACCAGTGCTGTTCGTAAAGAAGAAGGATGGAACCCTGAGGATGTGTATAGACTACAGGCAACTGAACCAAGTGACTATCAAGAATAGGTATCCTCTCCCCAGAATTGATGATCTATTTGATCAATTACAGGGAGCTACAGTGTTCTCTAAGATTGATCTGAGATCAGGGTATTACCAGCTTAGGGTCAAGGATGAGGATATATTTAAGACTGCTTTCAGGACCAGGTATGGGCATTTTGAATTTCTAGTTATGCCTTTTGGACTGACGAATGCACCTGCTGTTTTCATGGATTTGATGAACAGGGTATTTCATGAATTGCTCGATTCTTGTGTGGTAGTCTTCATAGATGATATCTTGGTGTACTCTCGGACTACTTCGGATCATGTCAGTGACTTGCGCAGAGTGCTGGAGATCCTAAGGAAAAACCGATTATATGCCAAGGCTAGTAAGTGTGAGTTTTGGCTAGAAAAGATCAGTTTCCTTGGGCATGTGATTTCTGGTCAGGGGGTGTCTGTGGATCCAGTTAAAGTGCAAGCCATCCTTAATTGGGGAAGACCGACTAGTGCTACTGAGATCAGAAGTTTCCTGGGTCTAGCAGGTTACTACCGGAGGTTTGTTGAGGGATTATCCAAGCTGGCGGGTCCTTTAACTAAATTGACCAGAAAGGAGGCCAAGTTTAATTGGGATGACAAGTGTGAAGAGAGCTTTCAGGAGCTGAAGAGAAGGTTGACTAGTACACCGATCCTCATTATTCCTAGTGATGGGGAAAGGTTTACTGTCTATACGGATGCTTCAGGCAAGGGGTTGGGTTGTGTCTTGATGCAGAAGGGTTCTGTGGTAGCTTATGCTTCGCGGCAACTGAAGGAGTATGAGTCGAACTACCCTACTCATGACCTAGAGTTGGCGGCCGTAGTCTTTGCTCTGAAGATATGGCGTCACTATTTGTTGGGTCAGGAGTTTGATCTGTTCACTGACCACCAGAGTCTCAAGTACATCTTCACTCAGAAGGAGTTGAACATGAGACAGAGAAGATGGATGGAGTTGATCAAAGACTATGACTTCGCTATTCAGTATCAGGCTGGAAAGGCCAATGTAGTGGCTGATGCACTGAGCAGACATCCAGTAGCTTCAGTAGCGGCACTACGGGTCAGTGAGTGGCAGTTATTGCAGGAGTTCAGAGATCTTAGGATCAGTGTTTCTCCTAGAGTTCAGTCGGGTTATGTGGCTTTCCTCAGAGTACAGTCTGTTTTGTTGCAGAAGATCAGAGATCAGCAGTCTGTGGATCCGAAATTAGCTCAGATCAGGGATAGTTTGATTGCGGGTGAAGTTCAGGATTTTAGCTTGTCTGATGATAGTGTTCTCCGGTTCCGTGGAAGGGTGTGTGTCCCTGAGGAACCGAGCTTGAGGAAAGAAATATTGGAGGATAGCCATAACTCCAAATATTCTCTACACCCTGGTGTGACTAAGATGTATCAGGACCTTAAGAAGAGCTTTTGGTGGCCGAGTATGAAGAAAGAGGTATAAGATTTTGTCTCTAGGTGTTTAACCTGTCAGACTGTAAAGGCTGAACACCAGAAGCCTGGTGGTTTGTTGCAGCCCCTTCCTATTCCTGAGTGGAAGTGGGAATGCATTAGTATGGACTTTGTGTGTGGTTTGCCCAGAACCAGATTGGGACATGATGCTATTTGGGTGATTGTTGATAGACTCACTTGTAGAGTCCCCTTCAAGGGGGAGCGCAAGGGGGTGAAACCCTAAGGGTGGCGCATATAACATTTTCGCATGAAGATGCTAGGGTTTTCACCAAAATCGCATGCAATATATTCTTATGATCAACTTCAAATGATTGAATGGATCAAGCGGAAGTTCATACCATAGCCATGAGTGGATGCGGCTTGGAAACAAAGACCAAGAGAGATCTTCTCCACAAGTGACGCACACAAGAAGAGAGATGGCTTCCTCTTGTTGATCTTTGTGCTAGCAAAGATCTTCAAGTGTCCTTGCCGAATGGAAGGGATGAAAGATGAGATCTTGCTCGGGCGAGAGCTCCACTTCTTCGTCCACACCTTCTCCACACGCAAAAATGCAAGAAGACAAGTGAAGTGAAGTCGTGAACGTCTTGGCGTTAGGCGTTTTGAAGAAGAGGTCTTGATGACTTACCATAAATGGAAGCATGCACTCATAAACGACCAAAACGCCTTCACCCTTTCGAACCATGTGTTCACATAAGTGAACCGGTTCTCCCTTTTGGTTCAATTGCATTTGGTTCAAAGAAAACCAAATCAAATAAGCCCAAGCCATGGTCTAGATCATATCAAACCCTATGGTTCCAGATCTAACCGTTTATCTCTTGATGCTCCTGATCTCACCGATCTAGCATCATCTCTCTCGATCGAAGCTTACCGATCTCAAGCCCTAATCAATCAAACATGATCAGACCAGATCTCACTTACAATCAGAGATTAAATCCCTTTAAACTGAACCCAAATAATTCAGTCCACACGATCTGACTCAAGTAAGCCATATCTTCAAATTGTGCGACCCTGAGGGTTTCCTTTAAATGTCGGTAACGATAACTTATGTTATCACGATCAGTGAGGGGTATCTAGCAACACATCACTGTCTCCTGATATAAAGGAAAGAGTCTTCCAAGACTACTCCCAAATCACAGCACAAGTGTGAAATCACTTCACAAGGCATACATGTTTCCTTTGCCACTGGATGTTCTTATTGGACAAGCGTGTCAAGCCTGTAGCTCCAATATGATGAGCATGATTAGATCAGATGAACATAGTCACCTGGGTATGGCCATACACTTTCTCAATCATCTCATTTAGGCGGGGGCCCCTTTAGAACATCACACTCCTTAAACAAGGAGACGGCAATCCTATATCTATCACTAGAGTCCTAACCTGACTCATGATCATTATCCAAGATAGTCTATAATCATTCTTTTTCAAATGATATTGAACTACCTCAAAACAATGACAATCATCATTTAGAAACACAAGTGATCTCAAGTCAGAGGACATGTGCCACTTGTTGCAAACAAGGATTATTCACATTGTGACAAGCAATTGAACATCCTAGTAGGGTCTGTCCAGTACATCCAATGTACCCATGAGTCTACATCTTATTCCATGCTCGAAGCATCCTATAAGATTAGAGCACATATTAGTCTCAATCATATCAAGGCTGTCTCATGTTCACCAAGATATCTCAACTAAGGACATTACAGCATGTCAGCCTAGCTGAACAGCATTGAGACATTATTCAGAAGCACACTTATTGCAGCAGACAATGTAACATACTGAATAACAACCATTGCCTTTATAAACATAAGAGTTTATATACATGATACACATAGAATCCCAAGGCCTCAAACATTAGCCTTAAGGGCATACCCCAACATCACTAAATCCGCCCACTTTCTCCCGATCAAGATGACTTATCCTTTAGAGAGACTGGCTAGGTTGTACATTGATGAAATAGTCAGACTGCATGGAGTGCCTGTTGATATTGTGTCTGATAGGGACTCTCGGTTTCTGTCCAGGTTTTGGAAGAGTTTACAGGAGGGTTTGGGTACTAAGTTGAGTTTTAGTACAGCATACCATCCTCAGTCTGATGGCCAGACGGAGCGTACTATCCAGACTTTAGAAGACCTGTTGAGAGCTTATGTGGTTGATTGGAGTTCTGAGTGGAACCGGGATCTATCTTTGATAGAGTTCACCTATAATAATAGCTTCCACTCTAGTATTCAGATGGCTCCTTATGAGGCTTTGTATGGGAGAAGGTGTAAGACTCCCTTGTGTTGGGAGGAAACTGGTGATAGATTGATTTTGAGATCTGATGCAGTACAGGAGACTACTGATAAGGTCAAAGAGATTCAGGATAAACTAAAGATTTCTCGGGACAGACAGAAGAGTTATGCTGATGACCGTCGTCGATCCCTGGTGTTTGTGGTAGGGGATCATGTTTTCTTAAAGGTGTCACCTACTAAGGGTGTTATGAGGTTTGGCAAAAAGGGCAAGTTGAGCCCGAGGTTTGTTGGACCTTTTGACATTATTGAGAGAATTGGTCCAGTGGCTTACAGGTTAGCTTTACCTCCTGCTTTGGAGCATGTGCATAATGTATTCCATGTTTTTGCCTTGAGGAAGTATCATCCTGATCCATCTCATGTATTGGAGTTGGAACCTCTTCAGATTCAGAGTGATTTGACCTTTGAGGAAAGACCTCTCCGGATTGTGGATAGAAAGGATAAAGTTCTGAGGAACAAGTCTATACCTTTGGTAAAAGTTATCTGGGGAAATCAGTCGGTTGAGGAGGCAACCTGGGAGACTGAAGCTGATATGAGGAGGTTGTATGCTTATCTTTTTGATGATATGAATGTTGAGCTTTAGAGGACTAAAGCTTTATAAGGAGGGAGGAATGTAAGATCCAAGGATCTTAAGTCCTTGTAAGTATTATTCTTGATTTAAATCTTTGACTGTGATATTTTATATTTTTGATTTAAATAAAATCATTGGTTGTGATATTTTCCTATGTTTTGATCTTGACCCTAGTAATTAATTAATTAGAGCTTATTGGTTGTTAAATTATAATTAATTAATTAGTGCTTATTGGTTACTAATTTATAATTAATTAATTGGATGTTAATTTAATCCTTATTGGATTTTCGCTTAACTATGGGTTATTGGGTTTACACTTAAATTAGATTTAAAATTCGGATTAATTAGTTAGCGGGTTTAAAATTAAAAACCGAAATTTTAATTAGGTAATTGCGGTTAGGGAAGGAGAGTTAGCGTTTTTGGCTTGGAGGAAACCTTGGGGGCGGCGGCTTGAAGGCTTGGGCGATCTCTTGGAGGCTTGGACGAATTTCCCCTTCTTCCTCTTCCTTTTCCCTTGGCCGGCGTTCTTTTGTGTTTGGTGGCGCTTCTTCTTCCATTGGTGGCGACATTGGTGGAATTTCAAGGCCTTAGACGAGTTTTTGGATCATCTTGGTGTTCACGGTTCAAGATAATAGGTGAGTGGGGTGTCTTGTTCGAATTTTATCCTTTTGGTTGTGATAGATAAATAATTTTGATTTCTTAGAAACTTCATCATGCTAAAAACCGAAACCCAAGATGTATCTATCATGAAGACCGAAATTTGACAACATGAAATTTAAGATATCTTTTATATGGAATTTAGGTAGCTCTAAATCAGTGATTCTTGGGCATGAAATTCTTATTAACTAGGGTTAAATTTTAAAGTAGATTGTAGCATGTAAATTGTAGAAACCGTGGACTACTTGTGATATTATGTAATGTAGATTGTAAGAATACAAATTTTAATCCTAAGTTGATTTTTGTTTCTCTATGTGCAGCATGTTATATAATTATATCCTATGTTAATTTTTATGAATTTCTCTATGTGTAGCATGTTATATATTTATGGCCATGTATCTTTGTTTGAGAAACTTGGGTGATAATTTAGCAAGGTTAAACCAAACTGATCAGCATGAAACCTAAGGACTCTACAAAACATTATATGATTATGTGGTTTCAAATGTTATGTGTTGTGGTCTGTGTACCCATTATGGATAGGACTAAGGCTAAGTGTAACTATGTACTCAAGGGGATAGTCTATATGTGATATGTTAGGGGTTAGAGATTTCAGCCCTGTGTTTGTGATATGTGAGGGGTTGATGTTTCAGCCGCCTGTTGTGATTATCGTGATGAAAATGACTATCCTAGAGTCTGGTTGACACTTAGGAGTCCACTTTTGTGAAATAAGATATAAGTTGTGTCTAGTGGTTGTCCAGATAAGGAACCCTTTGGGAGAACGAGTGATTGAAGCAAAGTGCCATGTCTTGGTCGGACAGGGGCCACCTCTTGATGTCATCACTCTTAGACTTTTAGATTTTTGTGTTATGGGGTGGTGTAGATCAAGGTATCACATCTTGACCGAATGGGGATCACCTCTTGAGTCTACACACTGTCCATGTTTGTGTTGCATGTGATTTGCAGGCTTCTCCCAGTGCTTAGGCCAGAGCCGGGTTGGACCATAGTGGTCACTCTTGATTTATGCTGGACAACAACTAAGTGGTTGGTGTGTTTAGTTAGTTTAGAGTATGGCTCTAGAACTTTGGTTACTTTGGGGTGACATTTGTGTGATGTCTGTACATTTAATTGTTTATATGAGTTCTGTTCTTTATTTTCTGTTCTTTGTTTTAGTTATATGTTGACATAATGTTCTACTAAAGATTTTTAAAATAATCTGCATGTATCTTTGAGTGTATGTTATGGATGGTCGATTGAGACTATCCACTCACTGGGCTGTGTAGCTCACTCCCTCAATATTTTCAGGTGTAGAACAGGGGCGCACTACCTGAGTTAGCGTTTTATATGGGACTTGTGTTGATATGGATATTATGCTGGTTTGATGTATAAGATTTAATTGTGTTTAGTTAACTGGGGCCGGTTATGGCTAAACTTTGTGAACCAGTGTTGCCGGTTGTGGCAGTTTTGAGATTTTGATTTTTGTGTCACTGAGGGCTTGGGCCTGTTTTCGGTGTTTGGGTCATTGATGTTAGTTCCATGAGTTTATAAAACCGATATTGTGGCTTTGCTTCGAATTTCGATTTGATTCGTATTTTGCGATCCGATTTGATATAAATGTGAACTTGCATATGTCTAGTGCAAGTATTGCCTGGTGGCAGGTACCCTTACGTGATTTATGGATTTTACGGATTTTATGTGGTTTTGATATAACTGTTGACTTGCATATGTATAGTGCAAATATTGCGTGGTGGCAGGTACATTTGTGAAATTGTGTTTTTTTGGAAATTCAATGTGTGGATTCTCGAAAAATTTTCAGATCGACCTTTCCTGAACTTGGTTTTACTTAGCATGTGCATCGATCCTGTGTGATAACATCCTGTTATTTTGTGACTTGTGTTGCTTGTTTGGGGTTAAGATAACGGGATGTGACAATTATTACTCTGCATCTGCGTGATGGGAGTCATCTGCTGGTAAGGGGCCTGGTGTCTGATCAAGGGCCTCTTATGATATCATTTGTGCATGCCAGCAGGTTGCTAGCCAGTGGGTGCAAAGGATACCTTGCACATGTTAAAGTGCAAGAAGACTCAGATCCAGACTTAGCTCAGATGGAGGTAGTCTGTGAGTTTCCAGATGTATTCTCAGATGAGTTTTCAGGTTTACCTTCCCATAGGGTCGTGGAGTTTGGTATTGAGCTGGTGCCTGGTACAGCTCCAATATCAAAGGCTCCTTATCGTATGGCCACCTCAGAGTTAGCTGAGTTGAAGAAGCAGTTAGAGGAACTGCTTGAAAAGGGGTATATCAGACCGAGTGCTTCACCCAAGGGAGCGCCAGTCTTGTTTGTAAAGAAGAAGGACGGAACACTGAGGATGTGTATAGATTTCCGCCAGCTGAATCAGGTGACTGTAAAGAATAAGTATCCCCTTCCGAGGATAGATGATCTGTTCGATCAGTTGCAGGGTGCCACTGTGTTCTCCAAGATCGATTTGAGGTCAGGATACTATCAGCTCAGGGTCAGGGATGAGGATATCCTGAAGACTGCTTTCAGAACCAGGTATGGTCACTACGAGTTTGTAATTATGCCTTTTGGACTGACCAATGCACCTGCTGTTTTTATGGATCTGATGAACAGGGTGTTTCACGAGCTGTTAGACACTTGTGTGGTGGTATTTATAGATGATATACTGGTATACTCCCGTACTTATCAGGATCACGCTAGGGACTTGCGCAGGGTACTAGCAATTCTGAGGAAGCACCAGTTGTATGTTGGGGTATGCTCTTAAGGCTAATGTTTGAGGCCTTGGGATTGTAAAAGTATCATGTAATAAACTCTTGTGTTTATAAAGGCAATGGTTATTATTCAGGTTGTTACATCATCTGCTGCAATGTGTGTTCTTCTGAATAATGTCTCAATGCTGTTCAGCTAGGCTGACATGCTATATGTCCTTAGTCGAGATATCTTGGTGAACATGAGACAGCCTTGATATGGTTAAGACTAATGTGTGTTCTAATCTTATAGGATGCTTCGAGCATGGAATAAGATGTAGACTCATGGGTACATTGGATGTACTGGACAGACCCTACTAGGATATTCAATTGCTTGTCACAATGTGAATAATCCTTGTATGCAACAAGTGGCACATGTCCTCTGACTTGAGATCACTTGTGTTTCTAAATGATGATTGTCATTGTTTTGAGGTAGTTCAATATCATTTGAAATATAATGGTTATAGACTATCTTGGATAATGATCATGAGTCAGGTTAGGACACTAGTGATAGATATAGTATTGCCGTCTCCTTAATTGGAGTGAGATGTTCTGAAGGGGCCCCCCTTAAATGAGATGATTGAGAAAGTGTATGGCCATACCCAGGTGAATATGTTCATCTAATCTAATCATGCTCATCATATTGGAGTCACAGGCTTGACACGCTTGTCCAATAAAAACATCCAGTGGCAAAGGAAACATGTATGCCTAGTGAAGTGGATTCACACTTGTGCCGTGGTTTGGGTGTGGTCTTGGAAGACTCTTTCCTTTATATCGGGAGACAGTGATGTGTTGCTAGATACCCCTCACTGATCGTGATAACGTGAGTTATCGTTACCGACATTTAAAGGAAACCCTCAGGGTCGCACAATTTGATGATATGGCTTACTTAAGTCAGATCGTGTGGACTGAATTGTTTCGGTTCAGTTTAAAGGGATTTAATCTCTGATTGTAAGTGAGATCTGGTCTGATCATGTTTGATTGGTTAGGGCTCAAGATCGGTAAGCTTCGATCGAGAGAGTTGATGCTAGATCGGTGAGATCAGTAGCATCAAAAGATGAACGGTCAGATCTTGAACCTTAGGGTTTAATTTGATCTGGACCAATTCTTGGGCTGATTTGGTTTGGTCGTTGGACCAACTACATTGAACCGGCTCATATGTGAGCGCTTGGTTCATATGAGAGAAGAGATATGCGTTTGGTTCACTTCATGTGAACGCATAACGCATGTATTGAAGTCTTGCTAATTTTGGCATTTCGGTTTTTCCAAAGTGATGAACGTCTCAACATTCGATCACAAGACTTCTCTAACGCTCGTCTCTCCTTTGCTCTTGACAAAACACACACTCTTGCGTGGTGTAAGTTGACGAGAAGAAGGATCGGCCAAGAGAGACTTCATCATCCCCTTCCATTCGACAAGGAAGCTTGGGTGCCTTGCTAGCACAAGGGACGCCAAGGAAGTAAGCGATCTTCATCTTGTGTGTGAACTTTTGGAGGAGATCAAAGTTGCTCTCTTCTTCCAACGCACCATCCAAGCGATGGCCATGGTATGGATCTTATCCAATCTTTGCAAGTTGATCATTGAAACATACATGCGATCATAGAGAACCTAGATTCCGCAAGAAAAGGTTTTACATGCGCCTATTAAGGTTTGCGCCCCCCTCTTGAAAGGGGTACTCACAATTGGTATCAGAGCCGGTTCTATGTATGTTCCTTTGATTGCTGCTTTGTGATCCTTGTTTGATAAGTAGATCTAATCTTGCGCATCTACATGTTTAGTAGTGAATATACATGATGTATGTTTTACTCCTTTGCGCATATGTTGTGGATGATGGCGCATGTTGGCTGTTGTTGTTTTTCTTATAAAACTTGATCACTTGCACGCCCCATATTAGATCTAAGCGCCTACTATAAACCCTTAGACGGGTTGATGGGGTTGAAGTCACCCTCTAGGTTAGATCCAATAGTCTGATCAGACCATCTGACAGCCTAGATGGATCGACCAGATGGCACCTGTACGCAAGCACGAGGTGGCTATAGGTCGATTGCATCACAGGCGTGTAGCGAGGTCTGGTTGAGACAACCAGTGAACACACATGAGTTAGGCCCGGGGTCACACCCGTTTGCCAGAACTCATGTTGGTTGTTCAGCCCTTGGCGCATGCATGGTTGACCATTAGGTCAACTCGAGTCAGTTAAGACTTGGTGCATGCAAGGGCATGGATCTAACTAGATAAGATGAGTGGATCCCTATCAATGGACCGTTGTAAGGTTGTAGGGCACATAAGAAAAGTAAAATTGAAACCAATGGGTTTTCAAAATTTATTTTCTTTATAATGGATCACATGTTGCTTGGATGATGCCATGATGCTTGTTTATTTCATCTTATGTGGGTTGCCCTTTTAATGTGTGCTGTGCTGGGGCCTGCGAGCCTGGTAAATTGTAAATTATTATTTTTGTGATCTGCGAATCACATTTTTAATTAATTTATTGTATAATTGACCTGCGAGTCAAGCTTGTCTAGATAGATTAATGTAGTTTAATTAGACAAGAGCACAAAAGCACACATCGCAGAGGCGCATTCAGCTGGTGGGCGCACCTGAGCTGCATTGAGCGCTAGGGCCCTGGGTTGGACCAGATGAGATGCAAAAGACCCGAGAAAAGCAAGTGAAGACTTAAGTTGATTTAAGGTCTTACTTAGGCTCTATGGGCTTTTACCACATAAGATCCATGCTTTCTTTTATTTTCTAAATAAATAGAATTGCATGAGTTATTTATCTTCTGCTATAGCCATAGGTTTTGCCTGATAGTAAGAAGATAAAAGACCGTTAAAATCCAACGCTAAAATATCAAGCTCGTAAGCCTTCTGACGCGAAACCTCACTGTTCTGACTATCGTTGGAGCCGTGTTGTACCCACTCAGTGGGCACGTCCATCTATCTTCAGACGGTGCGGGATTTCACCTGCGTGTTACAGAGAAGGGATTTATCGCTTCTCGTTGCTCAGCATAGCACGTGGTGGTCCAGGGAGTAAGTCAGGTCAGCTTGACCATGTAGGCTACATATGTGGCGCATATGGTAGCACATGGAGGCAGCCATCTGTGGGATCAGAGACTGTGTTGTACCAACTCAATTGGCACAGTCTGCTGGATTGCCCAGATGAAGGGGAATTGCACGGGTTAGCGATTGGCAGGGACTGCCTACCAGAATTAGTACTCGTACTCTCTGTGCATCTTATCTCGCCTAAGCGGGACGCGGAGACCAAGTATGAAATCTGGATCCCATCTCACTAAAAGAGTTCTACTCTTTCGGGCTGTTTTGCTGGATTTTTCAGCCAGATAAAAATAGTGAGAAAAAGAATCATTTCTTAAGTCCTGGATTGATTCTAAACATTGATACTGACCTTGCTGTTCTTGCATTGTTGTAGATTCCTGCAGCAACGAACACCATGAGCTTCAATGTGCGATCCCTACTGGAAAGGGAGAAGTTTGCTGGGCCAAACTTCTCAGACTGGTTCGGACACCTTAAGATCGTTCTTAAGGCAGAGAGGAAACTGTATGTCCTCGAGACGGCTGTGCCGCCTCAACCCGCTGCGAACGCCGCAAGGGCGGTTCGTGATGCCTATGAAAAGCATGTCAATGATAGCATTGATGTCGCTTGCCTGATGCTAGCGTCTATGACGCCACCGCTGCAGCGTCAGCATGAGGATATGTCGGCTATAGAGATTATAGCGAACCTCAAGATGCTGTATGCTGCACAGGCGAGGACTGAACGCTATAATCTGACCAAGGTTTTCTTTCAGAGCAAACTGGCTGAAGGGAGCCTAGTGGGAGCTCACGTGCTCAAGATGATTGGGCACAAGGAGGCTCTGGAGAAACTGGGGCATACCGTCAACCAGGAGCTAGCTGTAGACATTATTCTGCAGTCTCTCCCGCCCTCTTTTGATGCGTTCATTATTAACTTTAATATGAACAAAATCGATTGTACTCCGGCAGAGCTGCTGAATATGCTCTTGACTACTGAGGAGACTCTGAAGGGAAAGCCTTCAACCTCTGTCTTAATGGTTCCTTCTAGGAACAAGAAGAAGGGGAAGAAGGGCAAAGCCCCTGTCAAGAACTACAGTAAGGCTCTGAAACAGAAGGTTAAGCGGTCAAAGGACAACAGGTGTTTCCACTGTGGCCAGCTGGGTCACTGGAAAAAGGACTGTAAAGCGCTCCAAGGAGATAAGAGGGGAAGCATCCCTTCTGGCTCAGGTATATACGTGACGGAAGTCATGGTTTCATCTTCTTCTATTTCATGGGTGTTGGACACTGCATGTGGAGTTCACATTTGTTCAAATGTACAGGAACTCAAGAGAAGAAGACAGGTGGGACAGCATGAGGTGGACCTACGAGTTGGAAACGGGGCACGGGTTGCTGCTGTTGCTGTAGGGGATTATTACATCTCATTACCATCTGGCATTGTATTAGAATTAAACAATTGTTATTTTGTACCCAGTATTACCAAAAATATTATCTCTATTCCTGCTCTTGTCAGGAAAGGGTTTTCCTTTGAATGCAAGATTTCAAAGTGTTATCTTACTCTTGATAATATTGTTTATGCTACTGGTTCAATTAACAATGGGTTATTCATGTTGGACATGGAATATTCTATACAAAATATTGATAATAAGAAAGCCAAGTATGCTGATGACAGCACCTTGCTATGGCATAGTCGTTTAGGCCATATTAACAAGAAGCGCATTAAGCGGTTGCATGATCATGGACTGCTGGGATCATTCTCCTATGAGGAGATTGATACATGCAAAGCTTGTTTATTGGGTAAAATGTCGAAGTCTCCTTTTCCTAATAAAGGTCAAAGGGCTTCAGGTTTACTTGACCTTATACACAGTGATGTGTGTGGGCCGTTTAGTAAACATGCCAGAGGTGGCTATTCGTACTTCATTACCTTTACTGATGATTTCAGTAGGTATGGTTATGTCTATCTTATGAGACATAAGAGTGAATCTTTTGACAAGTTCAAAGAGTTCAAGAATGAAGTACAAAATTGTTGGGGTATGCCCTTAAGGCTAATGTTTGAGGCCTGTGGGAATGTAACAAGTATCATGTAATAAACTATTATGTTTATAAAGGCATGGTTGTTATTCAGTTAGTTACATTGTCTGCTGCAATATATGTTCTTCTGAATAATGTCTCAAAGCTGTTCAGCTGGGCTGACATGCTGTTATGTCCTTAGTCGATGTATCTTGGTGAACATGAGACAGCCTTGATATGGTTAAGACTAATATGTGTTCTGATCTTATAGGATGCTTCGAGCATGGAATAAGATGTAGACTCATGGGTACATGGGATGTACTGGACAGACCCTACTAGGATGTTCAGTTGTTTGTCACAACGTGAATATTCCTTGTATAAGACAAGTGGCACATTTCCTCTGACTTGAGATCACTTGTGTTTTCTAAATGATGATTGTCATTATTTTGAGTTAGTTCAATATCATTTGAAACATAATGATTATAGACTATCTTGGATGGTGAGCTTGAGTCAGGTTAGGGCACTAGTGATAGACATAGGATTGCCGTCTCCTTGTTTAAGGAGTGTGATGTTCTAAAGGGGCCCCCTGGATGAGATGATTGAGAGAGTGTATGGCCATACCCAGGTGACAGTGTTCATCTGATCTAATCATGCTCATCATATTGGAGTTACAAGTTTGACAGACTTGTCCAATAAGAACATCCAGTGGCAAAGGAAATATGTATGCTTTGTGAAATGATTCACACTTGTACTATGGTTTGGGTGTAGTCTTGGAAGACTCTTTCCTTTATATCGGGAGACAGTGATGTGTTGCTAGATACCCCTCACTGATCGTGATAATGTGAATTATCGTTACCGACATTTAAAGGAAACCCTTAGGGTCGCACAATTTGATGATATGGCTTACTTAAGTCAGATCGTGTGGACTGAATTGTTTGGGTTCAGTTTTAAGGGATTTAATCTCTGATTGTAAGTGAGATCTGGTCTGATCATGTTTGATTGATTAGGGCTTGAGATCGGTAAGCTTCGATTGAGAGAATGGATGCCAGATCGGTCAGATCAGGGGCATTAAAGAGATCGACGGTTAGATCTAAAGCCTTAGGGTTTATTTGATCTAGGCCTTGTCGCTTGGCTTGGTTGGTTCTTAAACCGAACCAATTGAACCAGCTCACTAAAAGAGCGCTTGGTTCATAGGGAGAGGAGTGGGCGACGAGTTCACATAGAGTGAACGTTGGGATGAGGAGAGGTTACTATTTTTAGTAACCATGATCTCCATGTCGAGTGGGCGCTCATCCGAAATAGAGTATTCTCTATTTTCGCCAATTCACTTATTCCTCTCGCAATCTTTTCTTCTCGACTTGGTGTGCGGCGACGCTTGAAGGTTGAGGAGGATTCGGCCAAGGAGAAAGACATCTCTTTTCCCTTCACTCGACAAGGACCTCTTGGAACCTTGCTAGCACAAGGAGCACCAAGAGAGATAGCAACATCATCTTGTGTGTGACGACAAGGAGAAGATCTACTTTGATCTTTGCTTCCAAGGAAACATCTTTCCATGGCGATGGTATGAATGTTTTCTTATTGTTATCAAGTTGATCTTTTGCATGCGTATCGATCTTATAACCCTAATTCCGCAAGAGAACAATTTTATGCGCCATATGCTCTAAGGGTTATGCTCCCCCATGAAGGGGACCCCCCTTATTTAAGGGGTTCTTTCAACTGGTATCAGAGCAGGTTGAATGCATGTTATCTTGATTGCTTAATGATTTGCGTGATCCATATATGCGAATGTATGCTTAGATCTTCAACATGCGAAAGTTACATGATGAAAATCTTGTCTATATGTTTATCTTGCGCATGTTAGTTGGCGCTTCTAAGTTGTAGTTTTCTTTTCAAAACTTATACACTTGCGCGACTAATGCTAGATCTAAAGACCTTACTGTAAACCCTTAGACGGGTTACTGGGGTTGATGTCACCCCCTAGGTTAGATCCAATCATGTCTGATCAGATCATCTGACAGCCTGAAAGGGTCGACCAGATAGCACCTTGGCGCAAGCCTATGGTGGCTATAGGTCGACTGCAGACAGGTGTGTAGCGATGTCTGATTGTGACGATTAATGAACGCACCTGAGTTAGGCCCGGGGTCACTCCCGTTTGCCAGACCTCAGTGTGGTCGTTCAGCCCTAGCGCATGCATAGTTGACCTTTTGGTCGACTCGAGTCAGTTAGGACTTGGTGCATGCAAGGGCAGTGGATCTGACTAGGTTGGATGAGTGGATCCCTAGTAATGGACCGTTGTAAGGTTGTAGGGCAAATAAGGAAAAATTAAAATTAATCCCATGGGGTTTTCGAAAATTTTAATTTTTATCGTGGATCACATGTTTGCTGATTTGATACATATGTTTGTCTATTTAGTCATATGTGGGCTGCCCATATTAATTGTGTGCTGTGCTGGGGCCTGCGTGCCTGTATTAAAATTGTAAATTAATTATTGTGATCTGCGAATCACTGGGTTTTAATTTATAAATGTAAGTGACCTGCGTGTCACTCTTGTCTAGATAGTTAAATTTGTAATTTAATTAGACAAGAGCACTGAGCACACTTGGCACAGGCGCATGCAGCAATGGCTGGACCAGGTGGGAGGTCTAGGGTTCGACCCTAGGACCTGGCGCATTTCCTGGTGGGCGCACCAGAGCTGCAGATGGCGCTTGGGTCCAGGTTTGGGCCAAATGAGCAGCAAAAGACCCATGAAAAGCAAGTGCAGTCTTAAGTTAGGTTAAGGTCTCACTAGGGCTATGGGCTTTTACCACATATGACACATGCTTTCTTTTATTGCATAAATATTAGAAATGCATGATAGATTTATCTTTTGCTATCACCATAGGGATTGAATGATAGTAATAAAGATAAAAGACCGTTAAAATCCAACGCTAAAAATATCAAGCTCGTAAGCCTTCTGACGCGAAACCTCACTGTTCTGATTATCGTTGGAGCCGTGTTGTACCCACTCAGTGGGCACGTCCATCTATCTTCAGACGGTGCGGGATTACACCTGTGTGTTACAGAGCAGGGATTTATCCCTTCTCGTTGCTCAGCATAGCACATGGTGGTCCAGGGAGTAGGTCGGGTCAGCTTGACCGTGTAGTCTACATATGTGGCGCATATGGTAGCACATGGAGGCAGCCGTCTGTTGGGGTCAGAGATTGTGTTGTACCAACTCAGTTGGCACAGTCTGCTGGACTGCCCAGATGAAGGGGAATCGCACGGGTTGGCGATCGGCAGGGACTGCCTACCAGAAACTAGTGCTTGTACTCTCTGTGCATCTTATCTCGCCTGAGCGGGACGCGGAGACCAAGTATGAAATCTGGATCCCATCTCACTAAAAGAGTTCTACTCTTTCGGGCTGTTTTGCTGGATTTTTCACGCCTGATAAAATAGTGAGAAAAAGAATCTTTCTTAAGTCCTGATTGATTCTTATACATTGATACTGACCTTGCTGTTCTTGCATTGTTGTAGATACCTGCAGCAACGAACACCATGAACTTCAATGTGCGATCCCTACTGGAAAGGGAGAAGTTTGCTGGGCCGAACTTCTCTGACTGGTTTGGACACCTTAAGATCGTTCTTAAGGCAGAGAGGAAACTGTATGTCCTCGAGACGGCGATTCCGCCGCAGCCCGCTCCGAACGCCGCAAGGGCGGTTCGGGAAGCCTATGAAAAGCACGTCAATGATAGCATTGATGTCGCTTGCCTGATGCTAGCGTCTATGACGCCACCGCTGCAGCGTCAGCATGAGGATATGTCTGCTATAGACATGATAGCGAACCTCAAGATGCTGTATGCTGCACAGGCGAGGACTGAGCGCTATAATTTGACAAAGCTCTTCTTTCAGAGCAAACTGGCTGAAGGGAGCCCAGTGGGAGCTCACGTGCTCAAGATGATTGGGCACAAGGAGGCTCTAGAGAAACTGGGGCATACCATCAACCAGGAGCTTGCTGTGGACATTATTCTACAGTCTCTCCCGCCTTCATTCGACGCGTTCATTATTAATTTTAATATGAACAAAATCGATTGTACTCCGGCAGAGCTGCTGAATATGCTCTTGACCACTGAGGAGACTCTGAAGGGTAAGCCTTCAACCTCTGTCTTGATGGTTCCTTCAAGGAACAAGAAGAAGGGGAAGAAGGGCAAGGCCCCGGTCAAGAACTACAGCAAGGTTCTGAAGCAAAAGGTGAAGCGGTCCAAGGAATACAGGTGTTTCCACTGTGGCCAGCTGGGTCACTGGAAAAAGGACTGTAAAGCGCTCCAAGGAGATAAGAGGGGAAGCTTTGCTTCTGGCTCAGGTATATTCGTGACTGAGGTCATGTTTTCTTCTTCTGTATCATGGGTGTTGGACACTGCATGTGGAGTTCACATTTGTTCAAATGTACAGGAACTCAAGAGAAGAAGGCAGGTGGGACAGCATGAGGTGGACCTACGCGTTGGAAACGGGGCACGGGTTGCTGCTGTTGCTGTAGGAGACTACTTTATTTCTTTACCATCTGGACTTGTATTGGAACTGAACAGTTGTTACTTTGTTCCCAGTATAACTAAAAATATTATCTCCATTCCTGCTCTTGTCAGGAAGGGATTTTCCTTTGAATGCAATATTTCAAAGTGTGTTTTATCATTTGATAATATTGTTTATGCAACTGGTTCAATTAATAATGGGTTATTCATGTTGGACATGGAAAGTTCCATACATAATGTTGATATTAAGAAAGCCAAGTATGCTGATGACAGCACCTTGCTATGGCATAGTCGTTTAGGCCATATAAACGAGAAACGCATTAAGCGGTTGCATGATCATGGACTGCTGGGATCATTCTCCTATAAGGAGATTGATACATGCAAAGCTTGTTTGATGGGTAAAATGACGAAGTCTCCTTTTCCTCACAAAGGTCAAAGGGCTTCAGGTTTACTTGACCTTATACACAGCGATGTGTGTGGGCCTTTTAGTAAACATGCCAGAGGTGGCTATCAGTACTTCATTACCTTTACTGATGATTTCAGTAGATATGGGTATGTCTATCTGATGAGACATAAAAGTGAATCTTTTGACAAGTTCAAAGAGTTTAAGAATGAAGTACAAAATCAGCTAGGCCGTAATATCAAGGCACTTCGCTCAGATCGAGGTGGTGAATACCTAAGTCATGCATTTACTGACTATCTAAAAGAGTGTGGGATTATCTCACAGCTCACTCCGCCTGGAACACCGCAATGGAATGGTGTGTCCGAAAGGAGAAATAGAACATTACTAGATATGGTTCGTTCTATGATGAGTCAGGCTACTCTTCCATACTCCTTTTGGGGTTTTGCACTGGAAACAGCTGCAAAGGTACTAAACCGAGTGCCATCCAAGGCAGTTTCAAAGACGCCATATGAGTTATGGTATGGGAAACAGCCAAGCTTGACATTTATCAGGATCTGGGGCTGCGAGGCTTATGTCAAAAAGCTCGCCTCTGGGAAACTAGAGAGCAGATCTGACAAATGTATCTTTGTCGGTTACCCTAAGGAAACTAAGGGTTATTATTTCTACGACCCCAAAGAGAACAAGGTTTTTGTTGCTCGGACGGCCATATTTCTTGAGAAGGAATTTCTTCTGCAAGAGGCAAGTGGGAGAGAAATAAAGCTGGATGAGAATCCAGAAGAAGGACAAAGTGACCAAGCACAGTTGGATGAGCCTGAGCCGGTAGAACAGGTTATTGAACAACCTGAGGCTCAGATATCACGGGAACCGCGAAGATCGGGTAGGATCCGTCGACAGCCTGAGCGCTATGACGGAGTCTACATCATTGATAATGATGAACCCCTTACTTATGCGGATGCGGTCAGTGGACCGGAGTCAGCGAGATGGCTTGAAGCTATGCGCGCCGAGATGGACTCCATGTCAGATAACCAAGTTTGGGATTTGGTTGATCCGCCTCCGGGAGTTATCCCTATAGGCTGTAAATGGATCTTCAAGAAGAAGATTGACATGGATGGTAACGTGGTTACCTATAAAGGCAGGCTAGTTGCGAAAGGTTTCAAACAAATCTACGGGATAGATTATGATGAAACTTTCTCACCTGTAGCCATGTTTAAGTCTATTCGGATTCTTTTCGCGATAGCTGCATATTATGATTATGAGATTTGGCAGATGGATGTGAAAACAGCTTTCCTTAATGGAAATCTGGATGAGGATGTGTATATGACACAACCAGAAGGTTTCACTAATCCAGCAGATCGTCATAAAATATGCAAGTTAAAGAAGTCTATTTATGGACTTAAACAAGCATCGAGAAGCTGGAACATTCGTTTTGATGAATCAGTCACTGAATTTGGTTTCATCAAGAACGAGGATGACCCGTGTGTATATAAGAGGTTTAGTGGGAGCGTGATTATTTTCCTAGTCCTCTACGTTGATGACATCTTGATCATTGGAAACGATATTCCTGAAATGCATGCTGTAAAGGCATGGCTGAGGAAATGTTTCCAGATGAAAGATCTAGGAGAAGCAGCCTATGTGTTAGGTGTGAAGATCTACAGGGATAGATCTAAGAGGCTTCTCGGGCTGTGCCAGAGTACTTACATCGATAAGGTCCTGGAGAGATTTCGCTTAGAGAATTCTAAGAAAGGATATCTTCCAATCAGACATGGTCTGAATCTTTCGAAGAGTCAGTGTCCACAAACACAGACTGAGAAAGATGAAATGAACAATACGCCTTATGCTTCGGCTATTGGTTCTATAATGTATGCGATGTTGTGTACTCGCCCAGACGTCGCTTACGGGTTAAGCGTGACCAGTCGTTACCAGAGTAATCCAGGTTTGGCGCACTGGATTGCAGTCAAGAACATCCTAAAATATCTGCGGAGGACCAAAGATATGTTCTTGATATATGGTGGTCAGGAAGAACTCAGTATTGAAGGATATACTGACGCTTCGTTCCAGTCTGACCAGGATGATTTCCGATCGCAATCAGGCTATGTTTTTAGCTTGAATGGAGGTGCAGTGGTGTGGAAAAGTTTCAAACAGTCAACTGTTGCTGATTCCACAACAGAAGCCGAGTATGTCGCAGCCTCGGAAGCATCCAAGGAGGCAGTGTGGATTCGTAAGTTCGTGAGAGAACTTGGTGTTGTTCCTTCGTGTGCAGATCCTTTGGTTATCTTTTGTGATAACACTGGAGCAATCGCACAAGCAAAGGAACCACGGTCGCACCAGAAGTCCAAGCACATACAGAGACGGTTTCATTTGATCAGGGAGATCATTGATCGTGGCGAGATCAAAGTATGCAAGGTTCATACAGACGACAATCTGGCAGACCCGCTTACCAAGCCTCTGGCGCAGCAGAAGCATGAGAAGCACTGTAATAATATGGGTTTGAAGTTTTTCAACCATTAGATTAAGTGCAAGTGGGAGATTGTTGGGGTATGCCCTTAAGGCTAATGTTTGAGGCCTGTGGGAATGTAACAAGTATCATGTAATAAACTATTATGTTTATAAAGGCATGGTTGTTATTCAGTTAGTTACATTGTCTGCTGCAATATATGTTCTTCTGAATAATGTCTCAAAGCTGTTCAGCTGGGCTGACATGCTGTTATGTCCTTAGTCGATGTATCTTGGTGAACATGAGACAGCCTTGATATGGTTAAGACTAATATGTGTTCTGATCTTATAGGATGCTTCGAGCATGGAATAAGATGTAGACTCATGGGTACATGGGATGTACTGGACAGACCCTACTAGGATGTTCAGTTGTTTGTCACAACGTGAATATTCCTTGTATAAGACAAGTGGCACATTTCCTCTGACTTGAGATCACTTGTGTTTTCTAAATGATGATTGTCATTATTTTGAGTTAGTTCAATATCATTTGAAACATAATGATTATAGACTATCTTGGATGGTGAGCTTGAGTCAGGTTAGGGCACTAGTGATAGACATAGGATTGCCGTCTCCTTGTTTAAGGAGTGTGATGTTCTAAAGGGGCCCCCTGGATGAGATGATTGAGAGAGTGTATGGCCATACCCAGGTGACAGTGTTCATCTGATCTAATCATGCTCATCATATTGGAGTTACAAGTTTGACAGACTTGTCCAATAAGAACATCCAGTGGCAAAGGAAATATGTATGCTTTGTGAAATGATTCACACTTGTACTATGGTTTGGGTGTAGTCTTGGAAGACTCTTTCCTTTATATCGGGAGACAGTGATGTGTTGCTAGATACCCCTCACTGATCGTGATAATGTGAATTATCGTTACCGACATTTAAAGGAAACCCTTAGGGTCGCACAATTTGATGATATGGCTTACTTAAGTCAGATCGTGTGGACTGAATTGTTTGGGTTCAGTTTTAAGGGATTTAATCTCTGATTGTAAGTGAGATCTGGTCTGATCATGTTTGATTGATTAGGGCTTGAGATCGGTAAGCTTCGATTGAGAGAATGGATGCCAGATCGGTCAGATCAGGGGCATTAAAGAGATCGACGGTTAGATCTAAAGCCTTAGGGTTTATTTGATCTAGGCCTTGTCGCTTGGCTTGGTTGGTTCTTAAACCGAACCAATTGAACCAGCTCACTAAAAGAGCGCTTGGTTCATAGGGAGAGGAGTGGGCGACGAGTTCACATAGAGTGAACGTTGGGATGAGGAGAGGTTACTATTTTTAGTAACCATGATCTCCATGTCGAGTGGGCGCTCATCCGAAATAGAGTATTCTCTATTTTCGCCAATTCACTTATTCCTCTCGCAATCTTTTCTTCTCGACTTGGTGTGCGGCGACGCTTGAAGGTTGAGGAGGATTCGGCCAAGGAGAAAGACATCTCTTTTCCCTTCACTCGACAAGGACCTCTTGGAACCTTGCTAGCACAAGGAGCACCAAGAGAGATAGCAACATCATCTTGTGTGTGACGACAAGGAGAAGATCTACTTTGATCTTTGCTTCCAAGGAAACATCTTTCCATGGCGATGGTATGAATGTTTTCTTATTGTTATCAAGTTGATCTTTTGCATGCGTATCGATCTTATAACCCTAATTCCGCAAGAGAACAATTTTATGCGCCATATGCTCTAAGGGTTATGCTCCCCCATGAAGGGGACCCCCCTTATTTAAGGGGTTCTTTCAAAAATCAGCTAGGCCGAAATATCAAGGCACTTCGTTCTGATCGAGGTGGAGAATACTTGAGTCATGCGTTTACTGACTATCTAAAAGAGTGTGGGATTATCTCACAGCTCACTCCGCCAGGAACACCGCAATGGAATGGTGTGTCCGAGAGGAGAAATAGAACGTTACTTGATATGGTTCGTTCTATGATGAGTCAGGCTACTTTACCTTACTCCTTTTGGGGATTTGCACTGGAAACAGCTGCAAAGGTACTAAACCGAGTGCCATCCAAGGCAGTTTCAAAGACGCCATATGAGTTGTGGTATGGGAAACAGCCGAGCTTGACATTTATAAAGATCTGGGGTTGCGAGGCTTATGTCAAAAAGCTCGCCTCTGGGAAACTGGAGAGCAGATCTGACAAATGCATCTTTGTCGGTTACCCTAAGGAAACTAAGGGTTATTATTTCTACGATCCCAAAGAGAACAAGGTATTTGTTGCTCGAACGGCCATATTTCTTGAGAAGGAGTTTCTTCTGCAAGAGGCCAGTGGGAGAGAAATAAAGCTGGATGAGAATCCAGAGGAAGGACAAAGTAGTCAAGCACAGTTGGATGAGCCTGAGCCGGTAGAACAGGTCACTGAACAACCTGAGGCTCAGATATCACGGGAACCGCGAAGATCGGGAAGGATCCGTAGACAGCCTGAGCGCTATGACGGAGTCTACATCATTGATAATGATGAACCCCTAACTTATGCGGATGCGGTCAGTGGACCGGAGTCAGCTAGATGGCTTGAAGCTATGCGAGCCGAAATGGACTCCATGTCAGATAACCAAGTCTGGGATTTGGTTGATCCGCCTCCGGGAGTAATCCCTATAGGCTGTAAATGGATCTTCAAGAAGAAGATTGACATGGATGGTAACGTAGTTACCTATAAAGGCAGGCTAGTAGCGAAAGGTTTCAAACAAATCTACGGGATAGATTATGATGAAACTTTCTCACCTGTAGCCATGTTTAAGTCTATTCGGATTCTTTTCGCGATAGCTGCATATTACGATTAAGAGATCTGGCAGATGGATGTGAAGACGGCTTTCCTTAATGGAAATCTGGATGAGGATGTGTATATGACACAACTAGAAGGTTTCACTAATCCATCAGATCGTCATAAAATATGCAAGTTAAAGAAGTCTATTTATGGACTTAAACAAGCATCTAGAAGCTGGAATATTCGTTTTGATGAATCAATCTCTGAGTTTGGTTTTATCAAGAATGAAGATGACCCGTGTGTATATAAGAGGTTTAGTGGGAGCGTGATTACTTTCCTAGTCCTCTACGTCGATGATATCTTAATCATTGGAAACGATATTCCTGAACTGCATGCTGTTAAAGCATGGTTAGGAAAATGTTTTCAGATGAAAGATTTAGGAGAAGCAGCCTATGTACTAGGTGTGAAGATCTACAGAGATAGATCTAAGAGGCTTCTCGGGCTGTGCCAGAGTACTTACATCGATAAAGTCCTAGAAAGATTTCATTTAGAGAATTGTAAAAGAGGATTTCTTCCAGTCAGACATGGTCTGAATCTTTCGAAGAGTCAGTGTCCACAAACATAGACTGAGAAAGATGAAATGGACAATACGCCTTATGCTTCGGCTATTGGGTCCATAATGTATGCGATGTTATGTACTCGCCCTGACGTCGCTTACGGGTTAAGCGTGACCAGTCGGTTCCAAAGTAATCCAGGTATGGCGCACTGGATTGCAGTCAAGAACATTTTAAAATATCTGCGGAGGACCAAAGATATGTTCTTGATATATGGTGGTCAGGAAGAACTCAGTATAGAAGGATATACTGACGCTTCGTTCCAGTCGGACCAGGATGATTTCCACAACAGAAGCTTGAATGGTGGAGCAGTGGTGTGGTGTGGAAGAGTTTGTTGCAGCCTCGGAAGCATCCAAGGAGACAGTGTGGATTCGTAAGTTCATTCAGGAACTTGGTGTCGTTCCTTCGAGTGCAGATCCTTTGGTTATCTTTTGTGATAACACTGGAGCAATCGCATAAGCAAAGGAACCACGGTCGCACCAGAAGTCCAAGCACATACAGAGACGGTTTCACTTGATCCGGGAGATCATTGATCGTGGCGAGATCAAAATATGCAAGGTTCATACAGACGACAATCTGGCTGACCCGCTTACCAAGCCTCTGGCGCAGCAGAAGCATGAGAAGCACTGTAATAATATGGGTTTGAGATTTCTCAACCATTAGATTAAGTGCAAGTGGGAGATTGTTGGGGTATGCTCTTAAGGCTAATGTTTGAGGCCTTGGGATTGTAAAAGTATCATGTAATAAACTCTTGTGTTTATAAAGGCAATGGTTATTATTCAGGTTGTTACATCATCTGCTGCAATGTGTGTTCTTCTGAATAATGTCTCAATGTTGTTCAGCTAGGCTGACATGCTATATGTCCTTAGTCGAGATATCTTGGTGAACATGAGACAGCCTTGATATGGTTAAGACTAATGTGTGTTCTAATCTTATAGGATGCTTCGAGCATGGAATAAGATGTAGACTCATGGGTACATTGGATGTACTGGACAGACCCTACTAGGATATTCAATTGCTTGTCACAATGTGAATAATCCTTGTATGCAACAAGTGGCACATGTCCTCTGACTTGAGATCACTTGTGTTTCTAAATGATGATTGTCATTGTTTTGAGGTAGTTCAATATCATTTGAAATATAATGGTTATAGACTATCTTGGATAATGATCATGAGTCAGGTTAGGACACTAGTGATAGATATAGGATTGCCGTCTCCTTAATTGGAGTGAGATGTTCTGAAGGGGCCCCCCTTAAATGAGATGATTGAGAAAGTGTATGGCCATACCCAGGTGAATATGTTCATCTGATCTAATCATGCTCATCATATTGGAGTCACAGGCTTGACACGCTTGTCCAATAAAAACATCCAGTGGCAAAGGAAACATGTATGCCTAGTGAAGTGGATTCACACTTGTGCCGTGGTTTGGGTGTGGTCTTGGAAGACTCTTTCCTTTATATCGGGAGACAGTGATGTGTTGCTAGATACCCCTCACTGATCGTGATAACGTGAGTTATCGTTACCGACATTTAAAGGAAACCCTCAGGGTCGCACAATTTGATGATATGGCTTACTTAAGTCAGATCGTGTGGACTGAATTGTTTCGGTTCAGTTTAAAGGGATTTAATCTCTGATTGTAAGTGAGATCTGGTCTGATCATGTTTGATTGGTTAGGGCTCAAGATCGGTAAGCTTCGATCGAGAGAGTTGATGCTAGATCGGTGAGATCAGTAGCATCAAAAGATGAACGGTCAGATCTTGAACCTTAGGGTTTAATTTGATCTGTACCAATTCTTGGGCTGATTTGGTTTGGTCGTTGGACCAACTACATTGAACCGGCTCATATGTGAGCGCTTGGTTCATATGAGAGAAGAGATATGCGTTTGGTTCACTTCATGTGAACGCATAACGCATGTATTGAAGTCTTGCTAATTTTGGCATTTCGGTTTTTCCAAAGTGATGAACGTCTCAACGTTCGATCACAAGACTTCTCTAACGCTCATCTCTCCTTTGCTCTTGACGAAACACACACTCTTGCATGGTGTAAGTTGACGAGAAGAAGGATCGGCCAAGAGAGACTTCATCATCCCCTTCCATTCGACAAGGAAGCTTGGGTGCCTTGCTAGCACAAGGGACGCCAAGGAAGTAAGCGATCTTCATCTTGTGTGTGAACTTTTGGAGGAGATCAAAGTTGCTCTCTTCTTCCAACGCACCATCCAAGCGATGGCCATGGTATGGATCTTATCCAATCTTTGCAAGTTGATCATTGAAACATACATGCGATCATAGAGAACCTAGATTCCGCAAGAAAAGGTTTTACATGCGCCTATTAAGGTTTGCGCCCCCCTCTTGAAAGGGGTACTCACATTGTATGCTAAGGCCAGCAAGTGCGAGTTTTGGTTGGATCAGATCAGCTTTCTGGGGCATGTGATATCGGGTCAGGGCGTGTCTGTGGATCAAGTGAAGGTACAGGCTATCCTGAACTGGGGAAGACCAACTAGTGCCACAGAGATCCGGAGCTTTCTGGGATTAGCAGGATATTACAGGAGGTTTGTGGAGGGGTTCTCCAAGCTAGCGGGTCCCTTAACCAAGCTGACTAGGAAAGAGGCTAAGTTTGTTTGGGACGAGAAGTGTGAGGAAAGCTTCCAGGAGCTAAAAAGGAGATTGACCAGTACACCCATCCTTACCATTCCTACTGATGGGGAGAGGTTTACTGTTTATACTGATGCCTCAGGCAAAGGACTGGGCAGCGTCCTGATGCAGAAAGGGGCCGTGGTAGCCTATGCTTCACGGCAACTGAAGGAGTATGAGTTAAACTATCCCACACACGATTTGGAGTTGGCGGCAGTGGTTTTTGCACTGAAGATATGGCGCCACTATCTATTGGGACAGGAGTTTGACTTATTTACTGATCATCAGAGCCTCAAGTACATTTTCACTCAGAAGGAGTTGAATATGAGGCAGAGAAGGTGGATGGAGCTGATAAAGGATTATGATTTCTCTATTCAGTATCAGGCCGGGAAAGCCAATGTGGTAGCTGATGCATTGAGCAGACACCCAGTTACTTCGGTAGCAGCACAAAGAGTCAGTGAGTGGCAGTTACTACAGGAGTTCCGAGAGCTCAGGGTTGAGGTGTCTCCCAGAGTTCAGTCTGGATATGTGGCTTTTCTCCGGGTTCAGTCTGCTTTACTACAGAGGTTGGCTGCCAGGCCAATGGAGGATTTCAGCTTATCTGGTGATAGTATTCTGCGGTTCCGTGGAAGGGTGTGTGTCCCTGAGGAACCTAGTCTGAGGAGAGAGATCTTGGAGGAGGGTCATAATTCCAAGTATTCCTTGCATCCCGGAGTCACAAAAATGTATCAGGATTTGAAGAAAGATTTCTGGTGGCCGGGCATGAAGAAGGAGGTCGCGGTGTTTGTATCTCGGTGTTTGACCTGTCAGACTGTGAAGGCCGAACACCAAAGGCCTGGGGGATTATTGCAGCAGCTCCCTATCCCGCAGTGGAAGTGGGAGTGCATTAGTATGGATTTTGTCTGTGTTGGGGTATGCCCTTAAGGCTAATGTTTGAGGCCTTGGGATTATATCAGTATCATGTATAAACTCTATGTTTATAAAGGCAATGGTTGTTATTCAGGTTGTTACATCATCTGCTGCAATATGTATACTTCTGAATAATGTCTCAATGCTGTTCAGCTTGGCTGACATGAAGTTTTGTCCTTGTTGGGGTATGCCCTTAAGCCTAATGTTTGAGGCCTTGGGATTGTAACAGTATCATGTAATAAACGTTTATGTTTATAAAGGCATGGTTATTATTTAGTTAGCTACATTGTCTGCTGCAATATATGTTCTTCTGAATAATGTCTCAAAGCTGTTCAGCTGGGCTGACATGCAGTTAAGTCCTTAGTCGATGTATCTTGGTGAACATGAGACAGCCTTGATATGGTTAAGACTAATATGTGTTCTAGTCTTATAGGATGCTTTGAGCATGGAATAAGATGTAGACTCATGGGTACATTGGATGTACTGGACAGACCCTACTAGGATATTCAATTGTTTGTCGCAATGTGAATAATCCTTGTATATGACAAGTGGCACATTTCCTCTGACTTGAGATCACTTGTGTTTTCTAAATGATGATTGTCATTGTTTTGAGGTAGTTCAATATCATTTGAAACACAATGGTTATAGACTATCTTGGATAATGAGCTTGAGTCAGGTTAGGGCACTAGTGATAGACATAGGATTGCCGTCTCCTTGTTTAAGGAGTGTGATGTTCTAAAGGGGCCCCCTGGATGAGATGATTGAGAAAGTGTATGGCCATACCCAGATGACTATGTTCATCTGATCTAATCATGCTCATCATATTGGAGCTACAAGCTTGACACGCTTGTCCAATAAGAACATCCAGTGGCAAAGGAAGTATGCATGCCTAGTGAGTTGATTCACACTTGTGCTATTTTTGGGTGTAGTCTTGGAAGACTCATTTCTTTTATATCGGGAGACAGTGATGTGTTGCTAGATACCCCTCACTGATCGTGATAATGTGAGTTATCGTTACCGACATTTAAAGGAAACCCTCAGGGTCGCACAATTTGATGATATGGCTTACTTAAGTCAGATCGTGTGGACTGAATTGTTTAGGTTCAGTTTAAAGGGATTTAATCTCTGATTGTGAGTGAGATCTGGTATGATCATGTTTGATTGATTAGGGCTTGAGATCGGTAAGCTTCGATCAAGAGAATAGATGCTAGATCGGTGAGATCAGAAGCATCTAGAGATCAAAGGTCAGATCAGGAGCCTTAGGGTTTATTTGAGATCTGGACTTGATTGCTTGGCATGATTGGTTTTAAACCAAACCAAATTGAACCGGCTCATGAAATGAGCGCATGGTTCAAGGTGTGGCGACATGTTCACTTGGCGTGAACATTGGAGCGGTGAGTGGTTGCTATTTTTAGTAACCATGATCTCCAATTGGAGTCACTCACGTTCGAATAGAGTGTTCTCTATTCTCGCCTCTCGCTCTCAATATTCCTCTCGACTTCCGTGTGTGTGGCGACGCCTTGAAGGTTGAGGAGGATTCGGCCAAGAGAACGACATCTCATCTTTCCCTTCCATTCGGCAAGACAACCTTGGAACCTTGCTAGCACAAGGAGCACCAAGGAAGAAGCACATTGTTCATCTTGTGTGCGAGACTTTGGAGAAGAGGCGTTTGCAACTTTTTCTTCCAAGGCGCCATCTTGAAATGGCTATGGTATGAATCTGTTTCTTCTATTTGCATTCGGGTTATAATGGTTGATCATATCTCATGGAACCGATCTTAAGAAACCCTCTTCCGCTGCTTAAAAGTTTTAATATGCGCCTTACTTAGGGGTTTCGCCCCCTTTATGGGGTTCCTTCAATTGGTATCAGAGCCAATGTTTCATGCGTGTGTTATGATTGCCATGTTATGTTTTATGATCCATGTTTGCGCAAGATAACAGATCTATAGGTCACATGCGAATGCTTATGCTGTAGTTGTAAGTTGGCGAAAATACATGTTTCTTATAGATGTTATTTTCTCCCTGGCGCATGTTGTTGGCGCATGTTTTATTGTGTTTTCAAAACAAATAACTTGCGCGATTCATCTTAGATCTAAAGCACCTACTTTAAACCCTTAGATGGGTTATTAGGGTTGAAGTCACCCCCTAGGTTAGATCCAAAAGTCTGATCAGACTATCTGACAGCCTTGATGGGTTGACTAGGTAGCACCTGTGCGCAAGCACGTGGTGGCTACAGGTCGGCTGCAGACAGGCGTGTAGCGATGTCTGATTGAGACAACTGATGAACGCACATGAGTTAGGCCCGGGGTCACACCCGCTTGCCAGACCTCATTGTGGTTGTTCAACCCTGGCGCATGCATGGTTGACCTTATGGTCGACTCAAGTCAGTTAGGACTTGGTGCATGCAAGGGCAGTGGATCTGACTAGGATGGATGAGTGGATCCCTAGTAATAGACCATTGTAAGGCAGTAGGGCAAATAAGGAAAATTAAAATTCATCCCAAGGGGTTTTCGAAATTTAATTTTCATGAATGGATCATATGTTGATTGTTGCATATGTATGTTTATTTAATCTTATGTGGGCTGCCCGTCTTTAATGAGTGCTGTGCTGGGGCCTGCGTGCCTGGTTAATTTTGTAAATTAATTTTATATTGTGATCTGCGCATCACATTGCTTTAATTTATAAAATGTAATTGACATGCGTGTCAATCTTGTCTAGATAGTTAAATTTGTAATTTAATTAGACAAGAGCACAGAGCACTCTTGGCAGAGGCGCATGCAGCAAGTGGCTTGACCAGGTGGGAGGTCTAGGGTTCGACCCTAGGACCTGGCGCATATTCCTGGTGGGCGCACCAGACCTGCAGATGGCGCTTGGGCCCTGGTTTGGGCCAGATGAGCAGCAAAAGCCCCATGAAGAAAAGCAAGTGAAGACTTAAGTTAATTAAGGTCTTACTAGGGCTATGGGCTTTTACCACATAAGATTCATGCTTTCTTTTATTTATTGTTTAAATATTAGAATTGCATGATTAGTTTATCTTCTGCTATCACCATAGGAATTGCATGATAGTGAAGAAGATAAAAGACCGTTAAAATCCAACGCTAAAATATCAAGCTCGTAAGCCTTCTGACGCGAAACCTCACTGTTCTGATTATCGTTGGAGCCGTGTTGTACCCACTCAGTGGGCACGTCCATCTATCTTCAGACGGTGTGGGATTACACCTGTGTGTTACAGAGTAGGGATTTATCCCTTCTAGTTGCTCAGCATAGCACATGGTGGTCCAGGGAGTAGGTCGGGTCAGCTTGACCATGTAGGCTACATATGTGGCGCATATGGTAGCACATGGAGGCAGCCATCTGTGGGATCAGAGACTGTGTTGTACCAACTCAGTTGGCACAGTCTGTTGGATTGCCCAGATGAAGGGGAATCGCACGGGTTGGCGATTGGCAGGGACTGCCTACCGGAGATTAGTGCTTGTACTCTCTGTGCATCTTATCTCGCCTGAGCGGGACGCGGAGACCAAGTATGAAATCCGGATCCTATCTCACTAAAAGAGTGTCTACTCTTTCGGACTGTTTAATGGATTTTTCAGTCAGATAAAATAGTGAGAAAAAGAATCTTTCTTAAGTCCTGATTGATTCTTAACATTGATACTGACCTTGCTGTTCTTGCATTGTTGTAGATACCTGCAGCAACGAACACCATGAACTTCAATGTGCGATCCCTACTGGAAAGGGAGAAGTTTGCTGGGCCGAACTTCTCTGACTGGTTTGGACACCTTAAGATTGTTCTTAAGGCAGAGAGGAAACTGTATGTCCTCGAGACGGCGATACCGCCTCAGCCCGCTCCGAACGCCGCAAGGGCGGTTCGGGAAGCCTATGAAAAGCACGTCAATGATAGCATTGATGTCGCTTGCCTGATGTTAGCGTCTATGATGCCACCGCTGCAGCGTCAGCATGAGGATATGTCTGCTATAGACATGATAGCGAACCTCAAGATGCTGTATGCTGCACAGGCAAGGACTGAGCGCTACAATTTGACAAAGCTTTTCTTTCAGAGCAAACTGGCTGAAGGGAGCCCAGTGGGAGCTCACGTGCTCAAGATGATTGGGCACAAGGAGGCTCTAGAGAAACTGGGGCATACCATCAACCAGGAGCTTGCTGTGGATATTATTCTGCAGTCTCTCCCGCCTTCATTCGACGCGTTCATTATTAACTTTAATATGAACAAAATCGATTGTACTCCGGCAGAGCTGCTGAATATGCTCCTCACTACTGAGGAGACTCTGAAGGGAAAGCCTTCGACCTCTATCTTAATGGTTCCTTCAAGGAACAAGAAGAAGGGGAAGAAGGGCAAGACCCCTGTCAAGAGCTACAGCAAGGCTCTGAAGCAAAAGGTGAAGCGGTCCAAGGAATACAGGTGTTTCCACTGTGGCCAGCTGGGTCACTGGAAAAAGGACTGTAAAGCGCTCCAAGGAGATAAGAGGGGAAGAATCGCTTCTGGCTCAGGTATTTATGTGACTGAGGTCATGTTCTCTTCTTCAATATCATGGGTGTTGGACACTGCATGTGGAGTTCACATTTGTTCAAATGTACAGGAACTCAAGAGAAGAAGGCAGGTGGGACAGCATGAGGTGGACCTACGAGTTGGAAACGGGGCACGGGTTGCTGCTGTTGCTGTAGGAGACTATTTCATTTCTTTACCATCTGGAATTGTATTGGAACTAGACAATTGTTATTTTGTTCCCAGTATTACTAAAAATATTATCTCCATTCCTGCTCTTGTCAGGAAGGGTTTTTCCTTTGAATGCAATATTTCAAAGTGTCTTTTATCTTATGATAATATTGTTTATGCAACTGGTTCAATTAGCAATGGATTATTCATGTTGGACATGGAGCGTTCTATACAAAATGTTGATATTAAGAAAGCCAAGTATGCTGATGACAGCACCTTGCTATGGCATAGTCGTTTAGGCCATATTAACGAGAAACGCATTAAGCGGTTGCATGATCATGGACTGCTGGGATCATTCTCTTACAAGGAGATTGATACATGCAAAGCTTGTTTGATGGGTAAAATGACGAAGTCACCTTTTCCTCACAAAGGTCAAAGGGCTTCAGGTTTACTTGACCTTATACACAGTGATGTGTGTGGGCCATTTAGTAAACATGCCAGAGGTGGCTATCAGTACTTCATTACCTTTACTGATGATTTCAGTAGATATGGGTATGTCTATTTAATGAGACATAAAAGTGAATCTTTTGACAAGTTCAAAGAGTTCAAGAATGAAGTACAAAATCAGCTAGGCCGAAATATCAAGGCACTTCGCTCAGATCGAGGTGGAGAATACTTGAGTCATACGTTTACTGACTATCTGAAGGAGTGTGGGATTATCTCACAGCTCACTCCGCCAGGAACACCGCAATGGAATGGTGTGTCCGAGAGGAGAAACAGAACGTTACTTGATATGGTTCGTTCTATGATGAGTCAGACTACTCTTCCTTACTCCTTTTGGGGTTTTGCACTGGAAACAGCTGCAAAGGTACTAAACCGAGTGCCATCCAAGGCAGTTTCAAAAACTCCATATGAGTTATGGTATGGGAAACAGCCGAGCTTGACATTTATCAGGATCTGGGGCTGCGAGGCTTATGTCAAAAAGCTCGCCTCTGGGAAACTAGAGAGCAGATCTGACAAATGTATCTTTGTCGGTTACCCTAAGGAGACTAAGGGTTATTATTTCTACGATCCCAAAGAGAACAAGGTATTTGTTGCTCGGACGGCCATATTTCTTGAGAAGGAGTTTCTTCTGCAAGAGGCCAGTGGGAGAGAAATAAAGCTGGATGAGAATCCAGAGGAAGGACAAAGTAGTCAAGCACAGTTGGATGAGCCTGAGCCGGTAGATCAGGTTATTGAACAACCTGAGGCTCAGATATCACGGGAACCGCGAAGATCGGGAAGGATTCGTCGACAACCTGAGCGTTATGACGGAGTCTACATCATTGATAATGATGAACCCCTCACTTATGCGGATGCGGTCAGTGGACCGGAGTCAGCGAGATGGCTTGAAGCTATGCGCGCCGAGATGGACTCCATGTCAGATAACCAAGTTTGGGATTTGGTTGATCCGCCTCCGGGAGTTATCCCTATAGGCTGTAAGTGGATCTTCAAGAAGAAGATTGACATGGATGGTAACGTGGTTACCTATAAAGGCAGGCTAGTTGCGAAAGGTTTCAAACAAATCTACGGGATAGATTATGATGAAACTTTCTCACCTGTAGCTATGTTCAAGTCTATTCGGATTCTTTTCGCGATAGCTGCATATTACGATTATGAGATTTGGCAGATGGATGTGAAAAGAGCTTTCCTTAATGGAAATCTGGATGAGGATGTGTATATGACACAACCTGAGGGTTTCACTAATCCATCAGATCGTCATAAAATATGCAAGTTAAAGAAGTCCATTTATGGACTTAAGCAAGCATCAAGAAGCTGGAATATTCGTTTTGATGAATCAGTCACTGAATTTGGTTTCATCAAGAACGAGGATGACCCGTGTGTGTATAAGAGGTTTAGTGGGAGCGTAATTACTTTCCTAGTCCTCTACGTCGATGACATCTTGATCATTGGAAATGACATTCCTGAAATGCATGCTGTTAAAGCATGGTTAAAGAAATGTTTCCAGATGAAAGATCTAGGAGAAGCAGCCTATGTATTAGGTGTGAAGATCTTGCAGGAATCCCCTTCAAGGGGGAGCGAGAAAACCCTAAGGTAAGAACCCCTTTCGAGAGGGGGGCGCATTCAAAACTTTGATAGCAGAAGCATAGACTTTTAGGGTTTGATAAGATCGCAAATGGTATAGCTATATGATCAACTTAATTGAACTTTAGATCAAGTTATGATCTTACCAATGCCATGGATGGATGGCGGCTTGGAAGAAGAAAGATCGAAAGGGATCTTCTCCTTAGAAGACACACACTAAGTGATGAAGGCTTCCAACTTGCGCAACTTTTGTGCTAGCAAAATGCCAAGTTGTCCTTCTCGAGTGGTAGGATGATAAGATGATGCTAGGGCCGAGAGTTCTTGTTTTCGTCCTCCCCTTCTCCTCGTCGTTGTAAGATCCAAGGATCTTAAGTTCTGGTAAGCATTATTTTCTATGATAAATTATGATAAATTATTTGGATTTAAATAAAATCATTAGCTGTGATATTGTATTATGATTTAAATAAAATTGTTGGGTGCTAATTAATTGGCTTATTGATTGTTAATGTGTAATTAATTGATTTGAGGTTATTTGGTTGTTAATTTATTGTAAATTAATTAGAGAGTATTTATTTGTTTGTTGGCTGATATTTTATGATAAATTATTATTGGTTGTTCATGTTAAATTAATTAGGATTTATGGTTGTAAATTGTGAGTTAATTAATTAGAACTTATTGGTTAATTAATTAGACCTTATTGGTTAATTAATTTAATCCTTATTGGATGTTAACTTAAATCCTTATTGGATTTTCGGTTAAGTAATTGGTTATTGGATAAGTTAATTAAATTAATTGGTTAACTATGGGATATTGGAATAAAAATTCGAATTAGCTAATTGGGTTTGAAAATTCGAAATTATTAGTTAAGTGGGTTAAACCTATTGGAATTAATGGGTTGAAGGGTTTAAAATTTAGAAACCCAAAGTTTAAGTGGTAAATTCGACTAGGGTGAGATTATTGGCGATTTTGGAGTCTTGAGAAAATTAAGGTGGCGGCTTGGAAGAAATTGGCGACTCTTGGAAAGCTTGGAGACGATTTTTTGGTGTTCTTCCTTCATCTTCTTCCCTTGGCCGAAATTCTTGAGTGGGTGGTGGAGTTTCTTTGGCGTCTTCCTAGAAGAATTTCAAAGGCTTTGAATGATTTTGTTGAGGGGATTTTAACCTAAGTTTCAAGGTGAGTGGTGTGTCTTTTTGATTCCTATCAATTGGGTTGTGTTATTTGATGCTTTAGATGGATTAGAAATTTGTAATGTAAAAACCGAAAATTCAAGTCTTATTTTTGTTATAAACCGAAAGTTACAATGGTATGTTTGTTATGGAAAATCGAATTTAAGGATATGTCTTCATGAGATTTTTGTTAACTAGGGGTTTAATTTAAGTTGGAAAGTTTTATCATGCTAAGAAGCGAATTTGTGCTATTTATTTCTGAAAAACCGAAACTTGATTTTAATTTTGATATTGTGGTTAACATGTTTACATGTGAATTGAATCTTGATAATTCTCCATGAAAGCATAGTTTAGGGGATTTTTCATGAAAACCGAATGTGAGGCATGTTTCCATGAAAACCGAATTTAGGGTACTTATTGTATGTGATTTTGGTAATATTAAATCAGTGATTTTGGTATGATTTTGGTAATATTAAATCAGTGCTTTATTAGTATGAAATTTATGTTAATTGTTTGTGAAAACTGAATTTTGATGTTTGTAGTTACATGGAATAATGTGTAAAATTATATGGACATATGGTTTAGTTTTATGTAATTTTATGAATGCTTGAGGACATTGGGTGATGATTTAATTTTATGAATGCAATGTTATGTTATAAAACTCATGTTTATTTAATTAAGACCATGTATTCATGTTTGAGAACATTGGGTGATAATTTAGCAAAACTACACTGAACTGACCAGCATGAAATATAAGGACTACACTATATGATCTTCATTATGTGATTATGTGATTTTGATCATTATGTGATTATATGATTTTTTTTACCAATATGTATGATTATGTGATTTTTGAACAATATGTGTTATGTGATGGATTTTGTGAATTTGGAAAATTATGGATTTTGTGAATTTGGAAAATTAGGTGGTTATGTGATGGTTAGGACTAAGGCTAGGTGTAAATATGAACTCAAGGGGATAGTCCTTATGTGATATGTTAAGGGTTTGAATTTCAGCCCTGTATTGTGATATGTGAGGGGGTTGATGTTCAGCCTGCCTATTATGATTATTGTGATGGGGGTTGATGTTCAGCCTGCCGATGTGATTTTGTGATGACTATCCTAGAGTCTAGTTTACACTTAGGAGTCCACCTTTGTGAAATATGTCCACCTTTGTGAAATATGAAATAAGATATGTCTGTTGTCCAGTAGGAACCTTTTGGGAGAACGGGTTTTGACCCAAAGTGCCATGTCTTGGTCGGACAGGGGCCACCTCTTGATGTCATTACTCTTTTATGTGTTGGGAATGATATAAGACCCAAAGTGCCATGTCTTGATCAGACAGGGGCCACCTCTTGATGTCATCATTCTCGTTTTGTGTTGGGAATGATATAAGACCCAAAGTGCCATGTCTTGATCAGACAGGGGCCACCTCTTGATGTCATCATTCTCGTTTTATGTTATGGCGTGATAGACCAGCGTGCCACGTCGTGACCTGACGGGGGCCACCTCCTGATTCTATTCACTGTCCATGTTTATGTGTTGCACGAGATTTTGCTGCTCCCAGTGCTTTGGCCAAGCCGGGTTATACCATATTGGTCACTACTGAATATGCTGGACAACTAGGTTAAATATGTGTTGGTATGTTTAGTTGGGTTAGATTATGTGTGTTCGGTTGGTTTAGAGTATAACTCTAGAACCTGAGGTTATTATATGTTGGTGTGTACATTTGACTGCTTATATGACTTTTGCATTAAATTGTTGTTATATGTGGACATGATATCCTGTTAAAAGATTTTTAAAATAATCTGCATGTGTTTTTGAGAGTATGTTATGGATGGTCAATTAGACTATCCACTCACTGGGCTGTGTAGCTCACCCCTCACTATTTTCAGGTGTAGAGCAGGGGCGCAGTTAGCATTATAGGGATGCTGTGAATTATGCTTAATGTATTTATGCTTATGATGCCGGTTGTGGCTAAACTCTATGAATTATGTGAACCATGTGATGTGAACTATGTGAATTTGTGTGGCCAGATTGTGGCAGTTAACTGAGTTGGATTTTTGTGTCACCGCGGGCTTCGGCCTGGTTTCGGTGTTTGGTATTAGTTTATAAAATCGATTTTGTGGATTTGTTTTGAAATTGAAGTTGATGTGTATTTTTGCAATCGGCTTTGATACAACTGTAACGTGCATATGTCTAGTGCACGTATTGCGTGGTGGCAGGTACCTTTATGTGATTTATGAGATTTGTGCTTTGAAGATTTTATGTGTTATGAATTATGAAAATTTTCAGATCGTGTTTTCTTGAACTCGGTTTTACCTAGCATTTGATCGATCTTATATGAAACATCCTATTACCTTTGTGATTGTGTTATTCATTTGGGGTTAAGAATGTGGGATGTTACAGAATGGTATCAGAGGAGTTGGCTAGCTAAAACTTAGTTTGGGGGAAAACATGTTTGTGTATTGCTAGACACCGGATAGGTTTATGTTTGTTTTCCTGACTGTGGTATGTGTGTGTCACAAGCGCTATGCCTCGCTTGTGAGTGAATTCCAGAAACTGGGTCCTAGTTCTTTTTATGGGGGCTCAGAAGTATGTAATGCTGAGAACTGGCAGTTGTGTTTGGAAAAGATTTTCCAAGTCATGCGCTGCTCGGATGAGGATAAGTTATGTCTGGCCACCTATATGATGCGTGCTGACGCAGATGAGTGGTGGAAGGGCGTAGTGAGACTTGCCGAAGAAAGACATGAGACTGTAGATTGGCCTTACTTCTTGTCTCGATTTAACGAGAAGTACTTCCCAGATAGCTTGGTTGAGGACCGAGAGGTGGAATTTATTCACCTGGAGCAGGGTGATATGACAGTGGACCAGTATGAGCTACAGTTCACGAAATTGGGAAAGTATGCTCCTCATCTGATAAACACTGAAAAGAGGAGAGCTACTAAGTTTCTCAGAGGTCTCAGATGGGACATTAGAGAGCAGGTTGGTGCTCAACATTTGGAGACCTATGTTGAGACTGTTGGGCGAACACGCACCATTGAGAGATACATAGCTGAGAGGAATTCTCATGTTGCCGAGGCAGTGGTTCCTGCAGCTGAGGCGGCGGTTCCTCAGTATGGTAGTGGCGGCAAGGGTAAGAAGTACCCTAGGCATAAGGATTACAAGAAGAGCAGGTATAGGCCTTACTCTTACAAGGCACCACAGCGGTCCAGGGATGCACCGCAACAGTTCAGGGGTGCCAGGGATGTAAGAAACAGTAACACTGAGAACGGGACTTGCAGTTATTGTGGGCTCAGGGGACATCTGGTGAAAGACTGTCATAGGAAGAATGGTGTATGCTTCAGGTGTAAGAAACCAGGGCATATGGCTAAGGACTGCAAAGAACCTGAGATACAGCCTAGAGGCGCAAATAAGCCTACAGTCCAGACCCGAGTGTATGCTATGGCTGAGAAGGATACACGAGCTTCCCGATCCGTTGTGGAAGGTACATTATTTGTATTTGATCAGTTAGCTCGCATATTATTTGACCCTGGTGCAAATTTATCTTTTGTATCTGTTAAGTTTGCTGCATGTTTACCTGTGATACCTAAGGTGATGAACTATGCTGTGTCTGTGAGTACTCCCTTAGGAAAGTCGTTATCTACAGATACTATTTGTACTGACTGTGTAGTACATGTAGAGGGTTATGAGTTTCTGGTAGATCTAATCCTCTTAAACATGCAAGATTATGATGTCATCCTAGGAATGGATTGGTTGTCTTCACATCATGCCTCTGTGGATTGCTTTGAGAAAGTGATCACTTTGAATATGCTTGATGGGAATCGGATTTTTGTGAGAGGTCTAGTGTCAGACCAAGGACCACATGTGATATCTTTCCTGCAGGCCAGGAAATTACTTGCTAGTGGATGCAAGGGGTATCTTGCACATGTTAAGGTGCAAGAGGATTCTACTTCTGATTTGACTCAGATGGCGGTGGTGAAAGAATTTCCTGATGTATTCTCTGAGGAATTTTCCGGTTTGCCACCAGTTAGAGAAGTGGAGTTTGGCATTGAGTTGGCGCCAGGTACGGCACCTATCTCCAGAGCTCCTTACCGTATGGCTACTTCAGAGTTGGCCGAGCTTAAGAAACAACTGGAGGAATTGCTAGAGAAAGGGTACATTCGGCCTAGTGCTTCACCCTGGGGAGCGCCAGTGCTATTTGTGAAGAAGAAGGATGGAACCCTGAGGATGTGTATAGACTACAGGCAGTTGAACCAAGTGACCATTAAGAATAAGTATCCTCTTCCCAGAATTGATGATCTATTTGATCAATTACAGGGAGCTACAGTGTTCTCTAAAATTGATCTGAGATCAGGGTATTATCAGCTTAGAGTCAAGGATGAGGATATATTTAAGACTGCTTTCAGGACCAGGTATGGGCATTTCGAATTTTTAGTTATGCCTTTTGGACTGACAAATGCACCTGCTGTCTTCATGGATTTGATGAACAGGGTATTCCATGAGTTGCTTGACTCTTGTGTGGTGGTCTTTATAGACGATATATTGGTGTACTCTCAGACTACCTCAGATCATGTCAGTGATTTGCGCAGAGTACTGGAGATTCTGAGGAAGAATCGGTTATATGCCAAGGCTAGTAAGTGTGAGTTCTGGCTAGAGAAGATCAGTTTTCTTGGACATGTGATTTCTGGTCAGGGGGTGTCTGTGGATCCAGTTAAAGTGCAAGCCATTCTTGATTGGGGAAGACCGACTAGTGCTACTGAGATCAGGAGTTTTCTGGGTTTGGCAGGTTATTACCGGAGATTTGTTGAGGGATTCTCCAAGCTGACGAGTCCTTTAACTAAATTGACCAGAAAGGAAGCCAAGTTTATTTGGGATGATAAGTGTGAAGAGAGCTTTCAGGAGCTGAAGAGAAGGTTGACTAGTACACCGATCCTCATTATTCCTAGTGATGGGGAAAGGTTTACTGTTTATACAGATGCTTCAGGCAAAGGGTTGGGTTGTGTCTTGATGCAGAAGGGTTCTGTGGTAGCCTATGCCTCGAGACAATTGAAAGTATATGAACTGAACTACCCTACTCATGATTTAGAGTTGGCGGCCGTAGTCTTTGCTTTGAAGATATGGCGTCATTATTTGTTGGGTCAAGAGTTTGATCTGTTTACTGATCACCAGAGTCTTAAGTATATCTTCACTCAGAAGGAGTTGAACATGAGACAGAGGAGATGGATGGAGTTGATCAAAGATTATAACTTCTCTATTCAGTATCAGGCTGGAAAGGCCAATGTAGTAGCGGATGCACTGAGCAGACATCCAGTTACTTCAGTAGCTGCACTGCGGGTCAGTGAGTGGCAGTTACTGCAGGAGTTCAGAGATCTCAGGATCAGCATTTCTCCTAGAGTTCAGACTGGTTATGTGGCTTTTCTCAG
This sequence comes from Costus lasius, assembly GCA_027563935.2. Taxonomy (NCBI): domain Eukaryota; kingdom Viridiplantae; phylum Streptophyta; class Magnoliopsida; order Zingiberales; family Costaceae; genus Costus; species Costus lasius. Next base: position 61,313,877 of record CM050451.1, read on the forward strand.
AGTACAGTCTGCTTTGTTGCAGAAGATCAGAGATCAACAGTCTGTAGATCCGAAATTAGTTCAGATCAGGGATAATCTGGTTGATGGCGCAGTTCAGGATTTTAGCCTGTCTGATGATGGTATTCTGCGGTTTCGTGGAAGGGTATGTGTCCCTGAGGAACCAAGCTTGAGGAAAGAAATATTGGAGGACAGCCATAACTCCAAATATTCTCTACATCCTGGCGTGACTAAGATGTATCAGGACCTCAAGAAAAATTTTTGGTGGCCAGGTATGAAGAAAGAAGTGCTTGATTTTGTCTCTAGGTGTTTGACCTGTCAGACTATAAAGGCTGAACATCAAAAGCCTGGTGGTTTGTTGCAGCCCCTTCCTATTCCTGAGTGGAAGTGGGAATGCATCAGTATGGATTTTGTGTGTGGTTTGCCTAGAACCAGATTGGGTCATGATGCTATTTGGGTGATTGTTGATAGACTCACTAAATCAGCCCATTTTCTTCCAATCAAGATGACTTATTCTTTAGAGAGACTGGCTAGATTGTATATTGATGAGGTAGTCAGACTGCATGGAGTGCCAGTTGATATTGTGTCTGATAGGGACTCTCGGTTTTTGTCCAGATTTTGGAAGAGCTTACAGGAAGGTTTGGGTACTAAGTTGAGTTTTAGTACAGCATACCATCCTCAGTCTGATGGCCAGACGGAGCGTACTATACAGACTCTAGAGGATTTGTTGAGAGCTTATGTGGTTGATTGGAGTTCTGAGTGGAACCGGGATCTATCTTTGATAGAGTTCACTTATAATAATAGTTTCCACTCTAGTATTCAGATGGCTCCTTATGAGGCTTTGTATGGAAGAAGGTGTAGGACTCCCTTGTGTTGGGAGGAAACTGGGGACAGGATAATTTTGAGATCTGATGCAGTACAGGAGACTACTGATAAGGTCAGAGAAATCCAGGATAAGCTGAAGATTGCTCGGGACAGACAGAAGAGTTATGCTGATGACCGTCGTCGTCCTTTGGAGTTTATGGTAGGAGACCATGTGTTCTTGAAGGTGTCGCCTACTAAGGGTGTTATGAGATTTGGCAAAAAGGGAAAGTTGAGCCCTAGGTTTGTAGGCCCTTTTGATATTATTGAGAGAGTTGGTCCAGTAGCTTACCGTTTAGCTTTACCTCCTGCTATGGATCATGTGCATAATGTATTCCATGTCTCTGCTTTGAGGAAATATCATCCTGATCCATCTCATGTGTTGGAGTTGGAACCTCTTCAGATTCAGAGTGACTTGACTTTTGAGGAAAGACCTCTCCGGATTGTGGATAGAAAGGATAAAGTTCTGAGGAACAAGACTATACCTTTGGTAAAGGTTATCTGGGGAAATCAATCAGTTGAAGAAGCGACTTGGGAGACTGAAGCTGATATGAGGAAAAATTATGCTTACCTTTTTGATGATATGGATGCTGAGCTTTAGAGGACTAAAGCTTTATAAGGAGGGAGGAATGTAAGATCCAAGGATCTTAAGTTCTGGTAAGCATTATTTTCTATGATAAATTATGATAAATTATTTGGATTTAAATAAAATCATTAGCTGTGATATTGTATTATGATTTAAATAAAATTGTTGGGTGCTAATTAATTGGCTTATTGATTGTTAATGTGTAATTAATTGATTTGAGGTTATTTGGTTGTTAATTTATTGTAAATTAATTAGAGAGTATTTATTTGTTTGTTGGCTGATATTTTATGATAAATTATTATTGGTTGTTCATGTTAAATTAATTAGGATTTATGGTTGTAAATTGTGAGTTAATTAATTAGAACTTATTGGTTAATTAATTAGACCTTATTGGTTAATTAATTTAATCCTTATTGGATGTTAACTTAAATCCTTATTGGATTTTCGGTTAAGTAATTGGTTATTGGATAAGTTAATTAAATTAATTGGTTAACTATGGGATATTGGAATAAAAATTCGAATTAGCTAATTGGGTTTGAAAATTCGAAATTATTAGTTAAGTGGGTTAAACCTATTGGAATTAATGGGTTGAAGGGTTTAAAATTTAGAAACCCAAAGTTTAAGTGGTAAATTCGACTAGGGTGAGATTATTGGCGATTTTGGAGTCTTGAGAAAATTAAGGTGGCGGCTTGGAAGAAATTGGCGACTCTTGGAAAGCTTGGAGACGATTTTTTGGTGTTCTTCCTTCATCTTCTTCCCTTGGCCGAAATTCTTGAGTGGGTGGTGGAGTTTCTTTGGCGTCTTCCTAGAAGAATTTCAAAGGCTTTGAACGATTTTGTTGAGGGGATTTTAACCTAAGTTTCAAGGTGAGTGGTGTGTCTTTTTGATTCCTATCAATTGGGTTGTGTTATTTGATGCTTTAGATGGATTAGAAATTTGTAATGTAAAAACCGAAAATTCAAGTCTTATTTTTGTTATAAACCGAAAGTTACAATGGTATGTTTGTTATGGAAAATCGAATTTAAGGATATGTCTTCATGAGATTTTTGTTAACTAGGGGTTTAATTTAAGTTGGAAAGTTTTATCATGCTAAGAAGCGAATTTGTGCTATTTATTTCTGAAAAACTGAAACTTGATTTTAATTTTGATATTGTGGTTAACATGTTTACATGTGAATTGAATCTTGATAATTCTCCATGAAAGCATAGTTTAGGGGATTTTTCATGAAAACCGAATGTGAGGCATGTTTCCATGAAAACCGAATTTAGGGTACTTATTGTATGTGATTTTGGTAATATTAAATCAGTGATTTTGGTATGATTTTGGTAATATTAAATCAGTGCTTTATTAGTATGAAATTTATGTTAATTGTTTGTGAAAACTGAATTTTGATGTTTGTAGTTACATGGAATAATGTGTAAAATTATATGGACATATGGTTTAGTTTTATGTAATTTTATGAATGCTTGAGGACATTGGGTGATGATTTAATTTTATGAATGCAATGTTATGTTATAAAACTCATGTTTATTTAATTAAGACCATGTATTCATGTTTGAGAACATTGGGTGATAATTTAGCAAAACTACACTGAACTGACCAGCATGAAATATAAGGACTACACTATATGATCTTCATTATGTGATTATGTGATTTTGATCATTATGTGATTATATGATTTTTTTTACCAATATGTATGATTATGTGATTTTTGAACAATATGTGTTATGTGATGGATTTTGTGAATTTGGAAAATTATGGATTTTGTGAATTTGGAAAATTAGGTGGTTATGTGATGGTTAGGACTAAGGCTAGGTGTAAATATGAACTCAAGGGGATAGTCCTTATGTGATATGTTAAGGGTTTGAATTTCAGCCCTGTATTGTGATATGTGAGGGGGTTGATGTTCAGCCTGCCTATTATGATTATTGTGATGGGGGTTGATGTTCAGCCTGCCGATGTGATTTTGTGATGACTATCCTAGAGTCTAGTTTACACTTAGGAGTCCACCTTTGTGAAATATGTCCACCTTTGTGAAATATGAAATAAGATATGTCTGTTGTCCAGTAGGAACCTTTTGGGAGAACGGGTTTTGACCCAAAGTGCCATGTCTTGGTCGGACAGGGGCCACCTCTTGATGTCATTACTCTTTTATGTGTTGGGAATGATATAAGACCCAAAGTGCCATGTCTTGATCAGACAGGGGCCACCTCTTGATGTCATCATTCTCGTTTTGTGTTGGGAATGATATAAGACCCAAAGTGCCATGTCTTGATCAGACAGGGGCCACCTCTTGATGTCATCATTCTCGTTTTATGTTATGGCGTGATAGACCAGCGTGCCACGTCGTGACCTGACGGGGGCCACCTCCTGATTCTATTCACTGTCCATGTTTATGTGTTGCACGAGATTTTGCAGCTCCCAGTGCTTTGGCCAAGCCGGGTTAGACCATATTGGTCACTACTGAATATGCTGGACAACTAGGTTAAATATGTGTTGGTATGTTTAGTTGGGTTAGATTATGTGTGTTCGGTTGGTTTAGAGTATAACTCTAGAACCTGAGGTTATTATATGTTGGTGTGTACATTTGACTGCTTATATGACTTTTGCATTAAATTGTTGTTATATGTGGACATGATATCCTGTTAAAAGATTTTTAAAATAATCTGCATGTGTTTTTGAGAGTATGTTATGGATGGTCAATTAGACTATCCACTCACTGGGCTGTGTAGCTCACCCCTCACTATTTTCAGGTGTAGAGCAGGGGCGCAGTTAGCATTATAGGGATGCTGTGAATTATGCTTAATGTATTTATGCTTATGATGCCGGTTGTGGCTAAACTCTATGAATTATGTGAACCATGTGATGTGAACTATGTGAATTTGTGTGGCCAGATTGTGGCAGTTAACTGAGTTGGATTTTTGTGTCACCGCGGGCTTCGGCCTGGTTTCGGTGTTTGGTATTAGTTTATAAAATCGATTTTGTGGATTTGTTTTGAAATTGAAGTTGATGTGTATTTTTGCAATCGGCTTTGATACAACTGTAACGTGCATATGTCTAGTGCACGTATTGCGTGGTGGCAGGTACCTTTATGTGATTTATGAGATTTGTGCTTTGAAGATTTTATGTGTTATGAATTATGAAAATTTTCAGATCGTGTTTTCTTGAACTCGGTTTTACCTAGCATTTGATCGATCTTATATGAAACATCCTATTACCTTTGTGATTGTGTTATTCATTTGGGGTTAAGAATGTGGGATGTTACAGTCGTGAGTGCAAGCCAAAAATTCTCACTCTCAAATCCAAACCGAAAGGGAGAGAGAGCTCATCAAATGAAAGAAACGGTTACCATTTAATGTGTAACCCCCTTCATTAAAGCCCCCTTAATTCCTTGCGTTCACCCTAAGTGAACCAACCGAAAACATCTCTTAAATTGAACCATGCGTTCACCCTAGTGAACCGGTTCAATTAGGTTTGGTTCAAAGACCAATTAACCCAAGCCACTTGGTCTAAATCATATTAACCCCTAAGGTTTCAGATCTAACCGTTCATCTCTCGATGCTCCTGATCTCACCGATCTAGCATCTGCTCTCTCGATCGAAGCTTACCGATCTCAAGCCCTAATCAATCAAACATGATCAGGCTAGATCTCACTTACAATCAGAGTTTAAATCCCTTTAAACTGAACCCAAATAATTCAGTCCACACGATCTGACTTAAAGAAAGCCATATCACCAAATTGTGTGACCCTGAGGGTTTCCTTTAAATGTCGGTAACGATAACTTACGTTATCACGTTCAGTGAGGGGTATCTAGCAACACATCACTGTCTCCCGATATAAAGGAAAGAGTCTTCCAAGACTACACCCAACCCATAGCACAAGTGTGATTCAGTTTCACTAGGCATACAAGTGTCCTTTGCCACTGGATGTTCTTATTGGACAAGCGGGTCAAGCTTGTAACTCCAATACGATGAGCATGACTAGATCAGATGAACATAGTCATCTGGGTATGGCCATACACTATCTCAATCATCTCATATAGGGGGGCCCTTTAGAACATCACACTCCTTGAACAAGGAGACGGCAATCCTATATCTATCACTAGTGTCCTAACCTGACTCATGATCATTATCCAAGATAGTCTATAATCATTATCTTTCAAATGATATTGAACTACCTCAAAATAATGACATTCATCATTTAGAAACACAAGTGATCTCAAGTCAAAGGACATGTGCCACTTGTTGCTTACAAGGATCATTCACATTGTGACAAGCAATTGAATATCCTAGTAGGGTCTGTCCAGTACATCCAATGCACCCATGAGTCTTCATCTTATTCCATGCTCGAAGCATCCTATAAGATTAGCACACATATTAGTCTCAATCATATCAAGGCTGTCTCATGTTCACCAAGATATCTCGACTAAGGACTTATAGCCTGTCAGCCTAGCTGAACAGCTTTGAGACATTATTCAGAAGTACTCTCATTACAGCAGACAAGGTAACAAACTGAATAATAACCATGCCTTTATAAACTTAAGAGTTTATTACATGACACTTATACAATCCCAAGGCCTCAAACATTAGCCTTAAGGGCATACCCCAACAATCTCCCACTTGCACTTAATCTAATGGTTGAGAAATCTCAAACCCATATTATTACAGTGCTTCTCATGCTTCTGCTGCGCCAGAGGCTTGGTAAGCGGGTCTGCCAGATTGTCATCTGTATGAACCTTGCATATTTTGATCTCGCCTCGATCAATGATCTCCCGGATCAAGTGAAACCGTCTCTGTATGTGCTTGGACTTCTGGTGCGACCGTGGTTCCTTTGCTTGTGCGATGGCTCCAGTGTTATCACAGAAGATAACCAAAGGATCTGCACTCGAAGGAACAACACCAAGTTCTCTCACGAACTTACGAATCCACACTGCCTCCTTGGATGCTTCCGAGGCTGCAACATACTCGGCTTCTGTTGTGGAATCAGCAACAGTTGACTGTTTGAAACTCTTCCACACCACAGCACCTCCATTCAAGCTAAAAACATAGCCTGATTGCGATCGGAAATCATCCTGGTCCGTCTGGAATGAAGCGTCAGTATATCCCTCTATACTGAGTTCTTCCTGACCACCATATATCAAGAACATATCTTTGGTCCTCCGCAGATATTTTATAATGTTCTTGACTGCAATCCAGTGCGCCATACCTGGATTACTTTGGAATCGACTGGTCACGCTTAACCCGTAAGCGACGTCTGGGCGAGTACACAACATCGCATACATAATGGACCCAATAGCCGAAGCATAAGGCGTATTGTCCATTTCATCTTTCTCAGTCTGTGTTTGTGGACACTGACTCTTCGAAAGATTCAGACCATGTCTGACTGGAAGATATCCACGTTTAGAATTCTCTAAATGGAATCTCTCCAGGACCTTATCGATGTAAGTACTCTGGCACAGCCCGAGAAGCCTCTTAGATCTATCCCGGTAGATCTTCACACCTAACACATAGGCTGCTTCTCCTAGATCTTTCATCTGGAAACATTTTCCTAACCATGCTTTAACAGCATGCAGTTCAGGAATATCATTTCCAATGATCAAGATATCATCGACGTAGAGGATTAGGAATGTAATTACGCTCCCACTAAACCTCTTATATACACACGGGTCATCCTCGTTCTTGATGAAACCAAACTCAGAGATTGATTCATCAAAACGAATATTCCAGCTTCTAGATGCTTGTTTCAATCCATAAATGGATTTCTTTAACTTGCATATTTTATGACGATCTGCTGGATTAGTGAAACCCTCAGGTTGTGTCATATACACATCCTCATCCAGATTTCCATTAAGGAAAGCTGTCTTCACATCCATCTGCCAGATCTCATAATCATAATATGCAGCTATCGCGAAAAGAATCCGAATAGACTTAAACATGGCTACAGGTGAGAAAGTTTCATCATAATCTATCCCGTAGATTTGTTTGAAACCTTTCGCAACTAGCCTACCTTTATAGGTAACCACGTTACCATCCATGTCAATCTTCTTCTTGAAGATCCATTTACAGCCTATAGGGATTACTCCCGGAGGCGGATCAACCAAATCCCAGACTTGGTTATCTGACATGGAGTCCATCTCGGCTCGCATAGCATCAAGCCATCTAGCTGACTCCGGTCCACTGACCGCATCCGCATAGGTGAGGGGTTCATCATTATCAATGATGTAGACTCCGTCATAGCGCTCAGGCTGTCGACGGATCCTTCCCGATCTTCGCGGTTCCCGTGATATCTGAGCCTCAGGTTGTTCAATAACCTGATCCACTGGCTCAGGCTCATCCAACTGAGCTTGACTACTTTGTCCTTCCTCTGGAATCTCATCCAGCTTTATTTCTCTCCCACTGGCCTCTTGCAGAAGAAATTCCTTCTCAAGAAATATGGCCGTCCGAGCAACAAAAACCTTGTTCTCTTTGGGATCGTAGAAATAATAACCCTTAGTTTCCTTAGGGTAACCGACAAAGATACATTTGTCAGATCTGCTCTCTAGTTTCCCAGAGGCGAGCTTTTTGACATAAGCCTCGCAACCCCAGATCCTGATAAATGTCAAGCTAGGCTGTTTCCCATACCATAACTCGTATGGCGTTTTAGAAACTGCCTTGGATGGCACTCGGTTTAGTACCTTTGCAGCTGTTTCCAGTGCAAAACCCCAAAAGGAGTATGGAAGTGTAGCCTGACTCATCATAGAACGAACCATATCAAGTAACGTTCTATTTCTCCTCTCGGACACACCATTCCATTGCGGTGTTCCTGGCGGAGTGAGCTGTGAGATAATCCCACACTCTTTCAGATAGTCAGTAAACGCATGACTTAGGTATTCTCCACCTCGATCAGAATGAAGTGCCTTGATATTTCGGCCTAACTGATTTTGTACTTCATTCTTGAACTCTTTGAACTTGTCAAAAGATTCACTTTTATGTCTCATTAAATAGGCATACCCATACCTACTGAAATCATCAGTAAAGGTAATGAAGTACTGATAGCCACCTCTGGCATGTTTACTAAATGGCCCACACACATCACTGTGTATAAGGTCAAGTAAACCTGAAGCCCTTTGACCTTTCTTAGAAAAAGGTGACTTCGTCATTTTACCCATTAAACAAGCTTTGCATGTATCAATCTCCTTATAGGAGAATGATCCCAGCAGTCCATGATCATGCAACCGCTTAATGCGCTTCTCGTTTATATGGCCTAAACGACTATGCCATAGCAAGGTGCTGTCATCAGCATACTTGGCTTTCTTATTATCAATGTTTTGTATAGAATATTCCATGTCCAACATGAATAACCCATTGTTGATTGAACCAGTTGCATACACAATATTATCATAAGATAAAACACACTTTGAAATCTTGCATTCAAAGGCAAATCCTTTCCTGACAAGAGCAGGAATAGAGATAATATTCTTGGTAATACTGGGTACAAAATAACAATTGTTTAATTCTAATACAATGCCAGATGGTAAAGAAATGAAATAGTCTCCTACAGCAACAGCAGCAACCCGTGCCCCGTTTCCAACGCGTAGGTCTACCTCATGCTGTCCCACCTGTCTTCTTCTCTTGAGTTCCTGTACATTTGAACAAATGTGAACTCCACATGCAGTGTCCAACACCCATGAAATAGAAGAAGAAGATAACATGACCTCAGTCACATATATACCTGAGCCAGAAGCGATGCTTCCCCTCTTATCTCCTTGGAGCGCTTTACAGTCCTTTTTCTAGTGACCCAGCTGGCCACAGTGGAAACACCTGTTGTCCTTCGACCGCTTCACCTTCTGTTTCAGTGCCTTGCTGTAGTTCTTGACAGGGGCCTTGCCCTTCTTCCCCTTCTTCTTGTTCCTTGAAGGAACCATTAAGACAGAGGTTGAAGGCTTTCCCTTCAGAGTTTCCTCAGTTGTCAAGAGCATATTCAGCAGCTCTGCCGGCGTGCAATCGATTTTGTTCATATTAAAATTAATGATGAACGCATCGAAAGAGGGCGGGAGAGACTGCAGAATAATATCAACAGCAAGCTCCTGGTTGACGGTATGCCCCAGTTTCTCCAGAGCCTCCTTGTGCCCAATCATCTTGAGCACGTGAGCTCCCACTGGGCTCCCCTCAGCCAGTTTGCTCTGAAAGAAGAGCTTTGTCAGATTATAGCGTTCTGTCCTCGCCTGTGCAGCATACAGCATCTTGAGGTTCGCTATAATCTCTATAGCCGACATATCCTCATGCTGACGCTGCAGTGGTGGCGTCATAGACGCTAGCATCAGGCAAGCGACATCAATGCTATCATTGACGTGCTTTTCATAGGCATCCCGAACCGCCCTTGCGGCGTTCGGAGCGGGCTGCGGCGGTATCGCCGTCTCGAGGACATACAGTTTCCTCTCTGCCTTAAGAACGATCTTAAGGTGTCCAAACCAGTCAGAGAAGTTTGGCCCAGCAAACTTCTCCCTTTCCAGTAGGGATCGCACATTGAAGCTCATGGTGTTCGTTGCTGCAGGAATCTACAACAAGCAAGAACAGCAAGGTCAGTATCAATGTTCAGAATCATTCCAGGACTTAAGAAAGATTCTTTTCTCACTATTTTATCTGACTGAAAAATCCAGTAAACAGTCCGAAAGAGTAACACTCTTTTAGTGAGATGGGATCCAGATTTCATACTTGGTCTCCGCGTCCCGCTCAGGCGAGATAAGATGCACAGAGAGGACAAGCACTAATTTCTGGTAGGCTGTCCCAGCCAATCGCCAACCCGTGCGATTCCCCTTCATCTGGGCAATCCAGCAGACTGTGCCAACTGAGTTGGTACAACACAGTCTCTGATCCCTCAGATGGCTGCCTCCATGTGCTACCATATGCGCCACATATGTAGCCTACATGGTCAAGCTGACCTGACCTACTCCCTGGACCACCACGTGCTATGCTGAGCAACGAGAAGGGATAAATCCCTACTCTGTAACACGCAGGTGTAATCCCGCACCGTCTGAAGATAGATGGACGTGCCCACTGAGTGGGTTCAACACGGCTCCAACGATAGTCAGAACAGTGAGGTTTCGCGTCAGAAGGCATTACGTGCTTGATATATTAGCGTTGGATTTTAACGGTCTTTTATCTTCTTCACTATCATACAAGTCCTATGGTGATAGCAGAAGATAAACACATGCAATTCTAATATTTAAGCAATAAATAGAAAGCATGATCTTATGTGGTAAAAGCCCATGAACCCTAGTAAGACCTTAATTTTACTTAAGTCTTCACTTGAGCTCATTTGCATCTCATCTGGTCCAACCCAGGCCCCTAGCGCCAAGAGCACCTCAGGTGCGCCACCAGCTGAATGCCCCCTTTTGGATGTGTGCCTTTGTGCTCTTGTCTAATCAAATACAATTTGATCTATCTAGACAAGTTTGACTCGCAGGTCAATTATACATTATAAATTAAGTACAAATGTGATTCGCAGATCACAAAATAATTTACAAGTTTGATTCCAGGCTCGCAGGCCCCAGCACAGCACACATTTAACATGGGCAGCCCACATAAGAATAAATAGACAAGCATCATGGCATCAATCATCATGTGATCCAATCAAGAAATTAAATTTTTGAAAACCCCATAGGCATCAATATTAATTTCCTTATGTGCCCTACAACCTTACAATGGTCCATTGATAGGGATCCACTCATCCATCTAGTTAGATCCTGTGCCCTTGCATGCACCGAGTCCTAACTGACCCGAATTGACCTAATGGTCAACCATGCATGCGCCAAGGGCTGAACCACCTTCAAGAGTTTTGGCAAGCGGGTGTGACCCCGGGCCTAACTCAGGAGTGTTCATTGGTTGTCTCAACCAGACCTCGCTACACACCTTTGATGCAGTCAACCTATAGCCACCTCATGCTTGCGCACAGGTGCTATCTGGTCAACCCATCTAGGCTGTCAGATGGTCTGATCAGACTAGTTTGATCCATTCTAGATGAAGCTTTCAACCCTATCAACCCATCTAAGGGTTTATAGCAAGGGCTTAGATCTAAGTATGCGCGCAAGTTCATTGAGTTTTTAAGAAAAACTATAACATGCAATAAGCGCAACTATGTAAGCAACAAACATGCGCCAACATATGTTAACCTCATACATGCGCCACAATAAACTACATACAACTAGCACTTTCGCATGATGAGAAAACTTAGATCTAACATGGAACACAATACATTAAGCAATCATAAGCATCATATCGAAACCAAACATGCTTTGATACCAATTGCAGGAATCCCCTTCAAGGGGGAGCGAGAAAACCCTAAGGTAAGAACCCCTTTCGAGAGGGGGGCGCATTCAAAACTTTGATAGCAGAAGCATAGACTTTTAGGGTTTGATAAGATCGCAAATGGTATAGCTATATGATCAACTTAATTGAACTTTAGATCAAGTTATGATCTTACCAATGCCATGGATGGATGGCGGCTTGGAAGAAGAAAGATCGAAAGGGATCTTCTCCTTAGAAGACACACACTAAGTGATGAAGGCTTCCAACTTGCGCAACTTTTGTGCTAGCAAAATGCCAAGTTGTCCTTCTCGAGTGGTAGGATGATAAGATGATGCTAGGGCCGAGAGTTCTTGTTTTCGTCCTCCCCTTCTCCTCGTCGTGAGTGCAAGCCAAAAATTCTCACTCTCAAATCCAAACCGAAAGGGAGAGAGAGCTCATCAAATGAAAGAAACGGTTACCATTTAATGTGTAACCCCCTTCATTAAAGCCCCCTTAATTCCTTGCGTTCACCCTAAGTGAACCAACCGAAAACATCTCTTAAATTGAACCATGCGTTCACCCTAGTGAACCGGTTCAATTAGGTTTGGTTCAAAGACCAATTAACCCAAGCCACTTGGTCTAAATCATATTAACCCCTAAGGTTTCAGATCTAACCGTTCATCTCTCGATGCTCCTGATCTCACCGATCTAGCATCTGCTCTCTCGATCGAAGCTTACCGATCTCAAGCCCTAATCAATCAAACATGATCAGGCTAGATCTCACTTACAATCAGAGTTTAAATCCCTTTAAACTGAACCCAAATAATTCAGTCCACACGATCTGACTTAAAGAAAGCCATATCACCAAATTGTGTGACCCTGAGGGTTTCCTTTAAATGTCGGTAACGATAACTTACGTTATCACGATCAGTGAGGGGTATCTAGCAACACATCACTGTCTCCCGATATAAAGGAAAGAGTCTTCCAAGACTACACCCAACCCATAGCACAAGTGTGATTCAGTTTCACTAGGCATACAAGTGTCCTTTGCCACTGGATGTTCTTATTGGACAAGCGGGTCAAGCTTGTAACTCCAATACGATGAGCATGACTAGATCAGATGAACATAGTCATCTGGGTATGGCCATACACTATCTCAATCATCTCATATAGGGGGGCCCTTTAGAACATCACACTCCTTGAACAAGGAGACGGCAATCCTATATCTATCACTAGTGTCCTAACCTGACTCATGATCATTATCCAAGATAGTCTATAATCATTATCTTTCAAATGATATTGAACTACCTCAAAATAATGACATTCATCATTTAGAAACACAAGTGATCTCAAGTCAAAGGACATGTGCCACTTGTTGCTTACAAGGATCATTCACATTGTGACAAGCAATTGAATATCCTAGTAGGGTCTGTCCAGTACATCCAATGCACCCATGAGTCTTCATCTTATTCCATGCTCGAAGCATCCTATAAGATTAGCACACATATTAGTCTCAATCATATCAAGGCTGTCTCATGTTCACCAAGATATCTCGACTAAGGACTTATAGCCTGTCAGCCTAGCTGAACAGCTTTGAGACATTATTCAGAAGTACTCTCATTACAGCAGACAAGGTAACAAACTGAATAATAACCATGCCTTTATAAACTTAAGAGTTTATTACATGACACTTATACAATCCCAAGGCCTCAAACATTAGCCTTAAGGGCATACCCCAACAGATCTACAGGGATAGATCTAAGAGGCTTCTCGGGCTGTGCCAGAGTACTTACATCAAAAAAGTCCTGGAGAGATTTCATTTAGAGAATTCTAAACGAGGATATCTTCCAGTCAGACATGGTCTGAGTCTTTCGAAGAGTCAGTGTCCACAAACACAGACTGAGAAAGATGAAATGGACAATACGCCTTATGCTTCGGCTATTGGATCCATTATGTATGCGATGTTGTGTACTCGCCCAGACGTCGCTTACGGGTTAAGCGTGACCAGTCGTTTCCAAAGTAATCCAGGCTTGGCGCACTGGATTGCAGTCAAGAACATCTTAAAATATCTGCGGAGGACCAAAGATATGTTCTTGATATATGGTGGTCAGGAAGAACTCAGTATTGAAGGATATACTGACGCTTCGTTCCAGTCTGACCAGGATGATTTCCGATCGCAATCAGGCTATGTTTTTAGCTTGAATGGAGGAGCAGTGGTGTGGAAGAGTTTCAAACAGTCAACTGTTGCTGATTCCACAACAGAAGCCGAGTATGTTGCAGCCTCGGAAGCATCCAAGGAGGCAGTGTGGATTCGTAAGTTCGTGAGAGAACTTGGTGTTGTTCCTTCGAGTGCAGATCCTTTGGTTATCTTCTGTGATAACACTGGAGCAATCGCACAAGCAAAGGAACCACGGTGGCACCAGAAGTCCAAGCACATACAGAGACGGTTTCATTTGATCAGGGAGATCATAGATCGTGGCGAGATCAAAGTCTGCAAGGTTCATACAGATGACAATCTGGCAGACCCGCTTACCAAGCCTCTGGCGCAGCAGAAGCATGAGAAGCACTGTAATAATATGGGTTTGAGATTTCTCAACCATTAGATTAAGTGCAAGTGGGAGATTGTTGGGGTATGCCCTTAAGCCTAATGTTTGAGGCCTTGGGATTGTAACAGTATCATGTAATAAACGTTTATGTTTATAAAGGCATGGTTATTATTCAGTTAGCTACATTGTCTGCTGCAATATATGTTCTTCTGAATAATGTCTCAAAGCTGTTCAGCTGGGCTGACATGCAGTTAAGTCCTTAGTCGATGTATCTTGGTGAACATGAGACAGCCTTGATATGGTTAAGACTAATATGTGTTCTAGTCTTATAGGATGCTTCGAGCATGGAATAAGATGTAGACTCATGGGTACATTGGATGTACTGGACAGACCCTACTAGGATATTCAATTGTTTGTCGCAATGTGAATAATCCTTGTATATGACAAGTGGCACATTTCCTCTGACTTGAGATCACTTGTGTTTTCTAAATGATGATTGTCATTGTTTTGAGGTAGTTCAATATCATTTGAAACACAATGGTTATAGACTATCTTGGATAATGAGCTTGAGTCAGGTTAGGGCACTAGTGATAGACATAGGATTGCCGTCTCCTTGTTTAAGGAGTGTGATGTTCTAAAGGGGCCCCCTGGATGAGATGATTGAGAAAGTGTATGGCCATACCCAGATGACTATGTTCATCTGATCTAATCATGCTCATCATATTGGAGCTACAAGCTTGACACGCTTGTCCAATAAGAACATCCAGTGGCAAAGGAAGTATGCATGCCTAGTGAGTTGATTCACACTTGTGTTGTTTTTGGGTGTAGTCTTGGAAGACTCATTTCTTTTATATCGGGAGACAGTGATGTGTTGCTAGATACCCCTCACTGATCGTGATAACGTGAGTTATCGTTACCGACATTTAAAGGAAACCCTCAGGGTCGCACAATTTGATGATATGTCTTACTTAAGTCAGATCGTGTGGACTGAATTATTTAGGTTCAGTTTAAAGGGATTTAATCTCTGATTGTGAGTGAGATCTGGTCTGATCATGTTTGATTGATTAGGGCTTGAGATCGGTAAGCTTCGATCAAGAGAATAGATGCTAGATCGGTGAGATCAGAAGCATCTAGAGATCAACGGTCAGATCAGGAGCCTTAGGGTTTATTTGAGATCTGGACTTGATTGCTTGGCTTGATTGGTTTTAAACCAAACCAAATTGAACTGGCTCATGAAATGAGCGCATGGTTCAAGGTGTGGCGACATGTTCACTTGGCGTGAACGTTGGAGCGGTGAGTGGTTGCTATTTTTAGTAACCATGATCTCCAATTGGAGTCACTCACGTTCGAATAGAGTGTTCTCTATTCTCGCCTCTCGCTCTCAATATTCCTCTCGACTTCCGTGTGTGTGGCGACGCCTTGAAGGTTGAGGAGGATTCGGCCAAGAGAACGACATCTCATCTTTCCCTTCCATTCGGCAAGACAACCTTGGAACCTTGCTAGCACAAGGAGCACCAAGGAAGAAGCACATTGTTCATCTTGTGTGCGAGACTTTGGAGAAGAGGCGTTTGCAACTTTTTCTTCCAAGGCGCCATCTTGAAATGGCTATGGTATGAATCCGTTTCTCCTATTTGCATTCGGGTTATAATGGTTGATCATATCTCATGGAACCGATCTTAAGAAACCCTCTTCCGCTGCTTAAAAGTTTTAATATGCGCCTTACTTAGGGGTTTCGCCCCCTTTATGGGGTTCCTTCAGTCCTTAGTCGAGATATCTTGGTGAACATGAGATAGCCTTGATATGATTGAGACTAATATGTGTTCTAGTGTTATAGGATGCTTCGAGCATGGAATAAGATGTAGACTCATGGGTACATTGGATGTACTGGACAGACCCTACTTAGGATATTCAATTGCTTGTCACAATGTGAATAATCCTTATATGCAAACAAGTGGCATATTTCCTCTGACTTGAGATCACTTGTGTTTCTAAATGATGATTGGCATTGTTTTGAGGTAGTTCAATATCATTTGAAACATAATGGTTATAGACTATCTTGGATAATGAACATGAGTCATGTTAGGGCACTAGTGATTGATATGGGATTGCCGTCTCCTTGATTGGAGTGTGATGTTCTATAGGGGCCCCCTGGATGAGATGATTGAGAAAGTGTATGGCCATACCAAGATGACTATGTTCATCTGATCTAATCATTCTCATCATATTGGAATTACAGGCTTGACACGCTTGTCCAATAAGAACATCCAGTGGCAAAGGAAACACATATGTCAAGTGACTTGGGTTCACACTTGTGCTGTGGTTTGGGTGTAGTCTTGGAAGACTCTTTCCTTTATATCGGGAGACAGTGATGTGTTGCTAGATACCCCTCACTGATCGTGATAACGTAAGTTATCGTTACCGACATTTAAAGAAACCCTTAGGGTCGAACAATTTGATGATATGGCTTACTTAAGTCAGATCGTGTGGACTGAATTGTTTTGGTTCAGTTTAAAGGAGTTTAAACTCTGATTGTAAGTGAGATCTGGTCTGATCATGTTTGATTGATTAGGGCTTGAGATCGGTAAGCTTCGATCGAGAGAATTGATGCTAGATCGGTGAGATCAAGAGCATCAAGAGATGAATGGTTAGATCTTGAGCCTTATGGTTTAATTTGATCTAGACCAAGGCTTGGTTTAATTTGGTCTTTGAACCAAATGTAATTGAACCGGTTCACTTAGTGTGAGCGCATGGTTCAAGTCAAGGGAGGAAGTTGCGATTGGGGTAAACGCATCTTGCGTTGAATTAGTGGCTTGCTATTTTTGGAAATTGGTTTTCCAAAATGGGGAGCACGCCTCACGTTCGAGGGATCGCCCCTATTCTCTCTCGCCTCTTCCTCTCGACGCCTCTCTCTCGTGTGTTGAGTCTTGACCCCAAGGAGAGGACTTGACAAAGCCTAGAGATCATCTCAATCTCCTTCACGCGATCAGGAGACCTTGGAGCTTTGCTAGCACAAGGAACGCCAAGGGAGTAGTCATCTTCACCTTGTGTGCGTCACCTTTGGAGGAGAGCCGATCACCCTCTGCTTCCAAGACGCCATCCAAGAAATGGCATTGGTATGATCCCCTTCTTGATCTATACAAATTGTTAAGTTGATCTATGTTCATACATGCGATCCTAGGAAACCCTAGATTCTGCCCATGCAAGTTTTTATATGCGCATGCTTTAGGGTTTCACCCCCTTAGTGGAACTTTCAATTGGTATCAGAGCCATGGTTCCTTGTATGATTCATATGATTGCTTATATGTGATCCTTGTTTGCGCTTAAGAGTAGATCTAAATTTTATCATCATGTGAAACTACATGCTAGTTTGCGAAAATAGATGTAAGTTTATTACTTGTTGGCGCATGCATGATGATTGGCGCTTGTTGAATGGTTTTTCTCAAAACATTACTTGCACGCCCCTCATTAGATCTAAGCGCCTACTTCAAAAGCTTAGACGGGTTATTAGGGTTGAAGTCATCGTCCAGTCTAGACCCGACAGTCTGATCAGACCATCTGACAGCCTAGATGGGTCGACCAGATGGCACCTATGCGCAAGCATGAGGTGGCTATAGGTCGACTGCTGAAAGGCGTGTAGCGATGTCTGATTGAGACAACCAGTGAACGCTCATGATTAAGGCCCGGGGTCACACCCGCTTGCCTAAACTCATGAGGGACGTTCAGCCCTTAACGCATGCATTGTTGACCATGAGGTCGACTCAAGTCGGTTATGACTTGGTGCATGCAAGGGTAGTGGGTCTGGCTAGGTCTGATGAGTGGATCCCTATTAATGGACCGTTGTAAGGTAGTAGGGCACATAAGGAAATAAAATGAAGCCAATGGGTTTTTCAAAAAATTTTATTTTCTTGATTGGATCACATGATGTTTGTATAACATGAATGATTGTCTATTTAATCTTATGTGAGCTGCCCAATTTTAATGTGTGCTGTGCTGGGGCCTGCGTGCCTGGATGAATTATTGTAAATTATTATTGTGATCTGCGAATCACATTTTAATTAATTTATAAAGTGTAATTGACCTGCGTGTCAATCATGTCTAGATAGATTAAATTGTAATTTAATCAGACATGAGCACAGAGCACACTTGGCAGAGGCGCATGCAGCAAGTGGCTTCTCCAGTGGGAGGTCTAGGGTTCGACTCTAGGACAGGAGCATTTTACCTGGTGGGCGCATCTGAGCTGCAGTGGGCGCTTGGGCCCGGGGTTGGGCCAGAGGAAATGCTAAAGACCCATGAAGAGCTCAAGTGAAGACTTAAGTTAAATAAGGTCTTACTTAGGCTTAATGGGCTTTTACCACATAAGATCATCATGCTTTTAATTTACTGTTTAAGTAATTTAATAACTGCATGATCTATTCTTCTGCTATCACCATAGGATTTGAATGATAGTAAGAAGATAAAAGGACCGTTAAAATCCAACGTTAAATATCAAGCACGATAGCCTTCTGACGCAAAACCTCACTGTTCTGACTATCGTTGGGGCCGTGTTGTACCCACTCAGTGGGCACGCCCATCTATCTTCAGACGGTGTATGATTACACCTGCGTGTTATAGAGAAGGGATTTTTCGCTTCTCGTTGCTCAGCATAGCACGTGGTGGTCCAGGGAGTAGGTCGGGTCAGCTTGACCATGTAGCCTACATATTGAGCATATGGTAGCTATATGGAGGCAGCCATCTGCGGGATCAGAGACTGTGTTGTACCAACTCAGTTGGCACAGACTGCTGGATTGCCCAGATGAAGGGGAATCGCACGGGTTGGCGATTGGCAGGGATTGCCTACCAGAAATTAGTGCTTGTACTCTCTGTGCATCTTATCTCGCCTGAGCGGGACGCGGAGACCAAGTATGAAATCTGGATCTCATCTCACTAAAAGAGTTTTACTCTTTCGGACTGTTTTACTGGATTTTTCAGTCAGATAAAATAGTGAGAAAAGAATCATTCTTAAGTCCTGAATTGATTCTAACATTGATACTGACCTTGCTGTTCTTGCATTGTTGTAGATTACTGCAGCAACGAACACCACAGCGTTCAATGTGCGATCCTTACTGCAAAGGGAGAAGTTTGCTGGGCCAAACTTCTCAGACTGGTATGGACACCTTAAGATTGTTCTTAAGGCTGAGAGGAAACTGTATGTCCTCGAGACGGCTATACCGCCTCAACCCACTGCGAACGCTGCAAGGGCGGTTCGGGAAGCTTATGAAAAGCATGTCAATGATAGCATTGACGTCGCTTGCCTTATGCTAGCGTCTATGACGCCACAGCTGCAGCGTCAGCATGAGGATTTATCTGCTATAGAAATTATAGCAAACCTCAGGATGCTGTATGCTGCGCAGGCAAGGACTGAACGCTATAACTTGACAAAACTTTTCTTTCAGAGCAAACTGACTGAAGGGAGTCCAGTGGGAGCTCACGTACTCAAGATGATTGGGTACAAGGAGGCTCTAGAGAAACTGGGACACACCATCAATCAGGAGCTTGTTGTAGACATCATCCTGCAGTCTCTCCCGGCCTCTTTCGATCCATTCATTATTAATTTTAATATGAACAAGATCGACTGTACGCCGGCAGAGTTACTGAACATGCTCTTGACTACAGAGCAGACTCAGTCTCGTGAGAAGGGAACGCCTTCATCCTCTGTCCTAATGTTTCCTTCTAGGAACAAGAAGAAGGGGAAGAAGGGCAAAGCCCCTGTCAAGAGCTACAACAAGGCTCTGAAACAAAAGCTAAAGCGGTCAAAGGAATATAGATGTTTCCATTGTGGCCAGCTAGGTCACTGGAAAAAGGACTATAAAGCGCTCCAAGGAGAGAAGAAGGGAAGCAACTCTTTCGCTTCTGGCTCAGGTATTTTTGTGACAGAAGTCATGCTATCTTCTTCTATTTCATGGGTGTTAGACACTGCATGTGGAGTTCACATTTGTTCAAATGTACAGGAACTCAAGAGAAGAAGACAGGTGGGACAGCATGAGGTGGACCTACGAGTAGGAAACGGGGCACGGGTTGCTGCTGTTGCTGTAGGAGTTTATCACATCTCTTTACCATCTGGTCTTGTATTAGAACTGGACAATTGTTATTTTGTACCGAGCATAACTAAGAATATTATCTCTATTCCTGCTCTTGTCAGGAAAGGGTTTTCCTTTGAATGCAAGATTTCAAAGTGTTATATTTCTTTTGATAATATTGTTTATGCTACTGGGTCGATTAACAATGGGTTATTCATGTTGGACATGGAATGTTCTATACAGCAGATTGATATTAAGAAAGCCAAGTATGCTGATGACAGCACCTTGCTATGGCATAGTCGTTTAGGCCATATTAACAAGAAGCGCATTAAGCGGTTGCATGAACATGGACTGCTGGGATCATTCTCCTATGAGGAGCTTGATACATGCAAAGCTTGTTTAATGGGTAAAATGACGAAGTCTCCTTTTTCCAATAAAGGTCAAAGGGCTTCAGGTTTACTTGACCTCATTCACAGTGATGTGTGTGGGCCATTTAGTAAACATGCCAGAGGTGGCTATTCATACTTCATTACCTTTACTGATGATTTCAGTAGGTATGGTTATGTCTATCTAATGAGACATAAGAGTGAATCTTTTGACAAGTTCAAAGAGTTCAAAAATGAAGTACAAAATCAGCTAGGCCGAAATATCAAGGCACTTCGCTCAGATCGAGGTGGAGAATACTTGAGTCATGAGTTTACTGACTATCTGAAGGAGTGTGGGATTATCTCACAGCTCACTCCGCCAGGAACACCGCAATGGAATGGTGTGTTCGAGAGGAGAAATAGAACCTTACTGGATATGGTTCGTTCTATGATGAGTCAGGCTACTCTACCTTACTCCTTTTGGGGATTTGCACTGGAAACAGCTGCAAAGGTACTAAACCGAGTGCCATCCAAGGCCGTTTCAAAGACTCCATATGAGTTATGGTATGGGAAACAGCCGAGCTTGACATTTATTAAGATCTGGGGTTGCGAGGCTTATGTCAAAAAGCTCACCTCTGGGAAACTAGAGAGCAGATCTGAGAAATGTATCTTTGTCGGTTACCCTAAAGAAACAAAGGGTTATTATTTCTACGATCCCAAAGAGAACAAAGTGTTTGTTGCTCGGACGGCTATTTTTCTTGAGAAAGAATTTCTTCTGCAAGAAGCCAGTGGGAGAGAAATAAAGCTGGATGAGAATCCAAAAGAAGGACAAAGTAGTCAAGCACAGTTGGATGAGCCTGAGCCAGTAGATCAGGTTACTGAACAACTTGAGGCTCAGATATCACGGGAACCGCGAAGATCGGGAAGGATCCGTCGACAGCCTGAGCGTTATGACGGAGTCTACATCATTGATAATGATGAACCCCTCACTTATGCGGATGCGGTCAATGGACCGGAGTCAGCGAGATGGCTTGAAGCTTTGCGCGCCGAGATGGACTCCATGTCAGATAACCAAGTTTGGGATTTGGTTGATCCGCCTCCGGGAGTTATCCCTATAGGCTGTAAATGGATCTTCAAGAAGAAGATTGACATGGATGGTAACGTAGTTACCTATAAGGGCAGGCTTGTTGCGAAAGGTTTCAAACAAATCTACGGGATAGATTATGCTGAAACTTTCTCACCTGTAGCTATGTTTAAGTCTATTCGGATTCTTTTCGCGATAGCTGCATATTATGATTATGAGATCTGGCAGATGGATGTGAAAACAGCTTTCCTTAATGGAAATCTGGATGAGGATGTGTATATGACACAACCTGAGGGTTTCACTAATCCAGCAGATCGTCATAAGATATGCAAGTTAAAGAAGTCCATTTATGGACTTAAGCAAGCATCTAGAAGCTGGAATATTCGTTTTGATGAATCAATCAGTGAATTTGGTTTCATCAAGAACGAGGATGACCCGTGTGTATATAAGAGGTTTAGTGGGAGCGTGATTACTTTCTTAGTCCTCTACGTCGATGATATCTTGATCATTGGAAATGACATTCCTGAAATGCATGCTGTTAAGGCATGGCTGAGGAAATGTTTCCAGATGAAAGATCTAGGAGAAGCAGCCTATGTGTTAGGTGTGAAGATCTACAGGGATAGATCGAAGAGGCTTCTCGGGCTGTGCCAGAGTACTTACATCGAAAAGGTCCTGGAGAGATTTCATTTAGAGAATTCTAAACGAGGATATCTTCCAGTCAGACATGGTCTGAATCTTTCGAAGAGTCAGTGTCCACAAACACAGACTGAGAAAGATGAAATGGACAATACGCCTTATGCTTCGGCTATTGGGTCCATTATGTATGCGATGTTGTGTACTCGCCCAGACGTCGCTTACGGGTTAAGCGTGACCAGTCGTTTCCAAAGTAATCCAGGTATGGCGCACTGGATTGCAGTCAAGAACATTTTAAAATATCTGCGGAGAACCAAAGATATGTTCTTGATATATGGTGGTCAGGAAGAACTCAGTATAGAGGGATATACTGACGCTTCGTTCCAGTCAGACCAGGATGATTTCCGATCGCAATCAGGCTATGTTTTTAGCTTGAATGGAGGTGCAGTGGTGTGGAAGAGTTTCAAACAGTCAACTGTTGCTGATTCCACAACAGAAGCCGAGTATGTTGCAGCCTCGGAAGCATCCAAGGAGGCAGTGTGGATTCGTAAGTTCGTGAGAGAACTTGGTGTCGTTCCTTCGAGTGCAGATCCTTTGGTTATCTTCTGTGATAACACTGGAGCAATCGCACAAGCAAAGGAACCACGGTCGCACCAGAAGTCCAAGCACATACAGAGAAGGTTTCATTTGATCAGGGAGATCATAGATCGTGGCGAGATCAAAATCTGCAAGGTTCATACAGATGACAATCTGGCAGACCCGCTTACCAAGCCTCTGGCGCAGCAGAAGCATGAGAAGCACTGTAATAATATGGGTTTGAGATTTCTCAACCATTAGATTAAGTGCAAGTGGGAGATTGTTGGGGTATGCCCTTAAGGCTAATGTTTGAGGCCTGTGGGAATGTATCTGTATCATGTAATAAACTGTTATGTTTATAAAGGCATGGTTGTTATTCAGTTAGCTACATTGTCTGCTGCAATATATGTTCTTCTGAATAATGTCTCAAAGCTGTTCAGCTAGGCTGACATGCAGTTAAGTCCTTAGTCGATGTATCTTGGTGAACATGAGACAGCCTTGATATGGTTAAGACTAATATGTGTTCTAATCTTATAGGATGCTTCGAGCATGGAATAAGATGTAGACTCATGGGTACATTGGATGTACTGGACAGACCCTACTAGGATGTTCAATTGTTTGTCACAATGTGAATATTCCTTGTATATGACAAGTGGCACATTTCCTCTGACTTGAGATCACTTGTGTTTTCTAAATGATGATTGTCATTATTTTGAGGTAGTTCAATATCATTTGAAACATAATGATTATAGACTATCTTGGATGATGAGCTTGAGTCAGGTTAGGGCACTAGTGATAGACATAGGATTGCCGTCTCCTTGTTTAAGGAGTGTGATGTTCTAAAGGGGCCCCCTGGATGAGATGATTGAGAAAAGAGTATGGCCATACCCAGGTGACAGTGTTCATCTGATCTAATCATGCTCATCATATTGGAGCTACAAGCTTGACACGCTTGTCCAATAAGAACATCCAGTGGCAAAGGAAATATGCATGCCTTGTGATTTGATTCACACTTGTGCTATGGTTTGGGTGTAGTCTTGGAAGACTCTTTCCTTTATATCGGGAGACAGTGATGTGTTGCTAGATACCCCTCACTGATCGTGATGACGTTAGTTATCGTTACCGACATTTAAAGGAAACCCTTAGGGTCGCACAATTTGATGATATGGCTTACTTAAGTCAGATCGTGTGGACTGAATTGTTTGGGTTCAGTTTAATGGGATTTAATCTCTGATTGTGAGTGAGATCTAGTCTGATCATGTTTGATTGATTAGGGCTTGAGATCGGTAAGCTTCGATCGAGAGAATGGTTGCTAGATCGGACAGATCAGAAGCACCAAGAGATCGACGGTTAGATCGGGAACCTTAGGGTTTATTTAAGATCTAGACTAGATCATTGGCTTGATTGGTTCTTAAACCGAACCAATGTGAACCGGCTCATGAAATGAGCGCATGGTTCAAGGCTTGGCGAATTGTTCACTTGACGTGAACATTGAAGCGAGAGTGGTGACTATTTTTAGTAACCATGATCTCCACTTGGAGACCTCTCTCACGTTCGAATAGGTTTTTCTATTCTCGCCTATCCATCTCTTCCTCTCTAGTCTCGTGTGGTGTGTGGCGACGCTTGGAGTTTAGAGGAGGATTCGGCCAAGAGAGATCAAGGTCTTCATCCCTCACAATTCGATCAAAGACACTTTGGACCCGTGCTAGCACAAGGAGCGACAAAGAGTTTGCCATCATCCTCTTGTGTGCGATTCCCTTTGGAGAAGAGGCAATCGACTCTTTGCTTCCAAGGCAACATCTAGGCTATTGCGATGGTATGAATGTTTTTCATTAATCTTTACTAGCCCCTTTTCGAGTTGATCATTTAACATGCGAGTTGATCCTATAACCCTAGCTTCCGCAAGATGAATATAGTATGCGCTAATCACTTTAGGGTTTTGCTCCCCCTTGAAGGGGACTCTACAATTGGTATCAGAGCCAGTTGAACGCATGTTTAAATGATTGCTTTGATTTGTGATCCATGAATGCCGATGTATGCTTAGATCTATAACATGCGTAAATTCACATGTTAAATTATATCATGCCGAAACTTGTTTTTGTTTCATTTGCGCATGTATGTTGTATGTTGGCGCATCTTAGTTTTTATAAAAACTTGAATACTTGCGCGACTAACTATAGATCTAAAGCCTTGCATTAAACCCTTAGACGGGTTATTAGGGTTGAAGTCACCCCTAAGTTAGATCCAAAAGGTTTGATCAGATCATCTGACAGCCTGGATGGGTCGACCACATAGCACCTTGGCGCAAGCCAGAGGTGGCTAAAGGTCGACTGCAGACAGGCGTGTAGCGATGTCTGATTGAGACGACTAATGAACGCACCTGAGTTAGGCCCGGGGTCACACCCGCTTGCCAGACCTCAGTGTGGTAGTTCAGCCCTGGCGCATGCATGGTTGACCTTTTGGTCGACGCAAGTCAGTTATGACTTGGTGCATGCAAGGGCAGTGGATCTGACTAGGTTGGATGAGTGGATCCCTAGTAATGGACCGTTGTAAGGTTGTAGGGCAAATAAGAAAAAATTAAAATTGATCCCATGGGGTTTTTCGAAAATTTTAATTTTTATGATGGATCACATGATTGCTGATTGGATGCATATGTTTGTCTATTTAGTCTTATGTGGGCTGCCCATATTAATTGTGTGCTGTGCTGGGGCCTGCGTGCCTGGGATTTAAATTGTAAATTAATTATTGTGATCTGCGCATCACATTGCTTTAATTTATAAAATGTTATTGACCTGCGTGTCAATCTTGTCTAGATAGTTAAATTTGTAATTTAATTAGACAAGAGCACAGAGCACACTTGGCAGAGGCGCATGCAGCAGTGGCTGGACCAGGTGGGAGGTCTAGGGTTCGACCCTAGGACCAGGCGCATTTTCCCTGGTGGGCGCACCAATGCTGTAATTGGCGCTTGGGCCCTGGTTTGGGCCAGATGAGCAGCAAAAGACCCATGAAGAGCAAGTGAAGACTTAAACTAGGTTAAGGTCTTCTAGGGCTATGGGCTTTTACCACATAAGAACCATGCTTTCTTTTATTGCTTATATAAATAGAACAGCATGTTTTAATTTATCTTCTGCTATCACCATAGGAACTGTATGATAGTGAAGAAGATAAAAAGACCGTGAAAATCCAACGCTAAATATCAAGCTCGTAAGCCTTCTGACGCGAAACCTCACTGTTCTGATTATCGTTGGAGCCGTGTTGTACCCACTCAGTGGGCACGTCCATCTATCTTCAGACGGTGTGGGATTACACCTGTGTGTTACAGAGTAGGGATTTATCCCTTCTCGTTGCTCAGCATAGCACATGGTGGTCCAGGGAGTAGGTCGGGTCAGCTTGACCATGTAGGCTACATATGTGGCGCATATGGTAGCACATGGAGGCAGCCATCTGTGGGGTCAGAGACTGTGTTGTACCAACTCAGTTGGCACAGTCTGCTGGACTGCCCAGATGAAGGGGAATCGCACGGGTTGGCGATCGGCAGGGACTGCCTACCGGAGATTAGTGCTTGTACTCTCTGTGCATCTTATCTCGCCTGAGCGGGACGCGGAGACCAAGTACGAAATCTGGATCCCATCTCACTAAAAGAGTTCTACTCTTTCGGGCTGTTTTGTTGGATTTTTCAAGCCAGATAAAATAGTGAGAAAAAGAATCTTTCTTAAGTCCTGATTGATTCTTAACATTGATACTGACCTTGCTGTTCTTGCATTGTTGTAGATACCTGCAGCAACGAACACCATGAACTTCAATGTGCGATCCCTACTGGAAAGGGAGAAGTTTGGTGGGCCGAACTTCTCTGACTGGTTTGGACACCTTAAGATCGTTCTTAAGGCAGAGAGGAAACTGTATGTCCTCGAGACGGCGATACCGCCTCAGCCCGCTCCGAACGCCGCAAGGGCGGTTCGGGAAGCCTATGAAAAGCACGTCAATGATAGCATTGATGTCGCTTGCCTGATGCTAGCGTCTATGACGCCACCGCTGCAGCGTCAGCATGAGGATATGTCTGCTATAGACATGATAGCAAACCTCAAGATGTTGTATGCTGCACAGGCGAGGACTGAACGCTATAATTTGACGAAGCTCTTCTTTCAGAGCAAACTGGCTGAAGGGAGCCCAGTGGGAGCTCACGTGCTCAAGATGATTGGGCACAAGGAGGCTCTAGAGAAACTGGGGCATACCATCAACCAGGAGCTTGCTGTGGATATTATTCTGCAGTCTCTCCCGCCTTCATTCGACGCGTTCATTATTAACTTTAATATGAACAAAATCGATTGTACTCCGGCAGAGCTGCTGAATATGCTCCTCACTACTGAGGAGACTCTGAAGGGAAAGCCTTCGACCTCTGTCTTAATGGTTCCTTTAAGGAACAAGAAGAAGGGGAAGAAGGGCAAGGCCCCGGTCAAGAGCTACAGCAAGGCTCTGAAGCAAAAGGTCAAGCGGTCTAAGGAATACAGGTGTTTCCACTGTGGCCAGCTGGGTCACTGGAAAAAGGACTGTAAAGCGCTCCAAGGAGATAAGAGGGGAAGCTTCGCTTCTGGCTCAGGTATATTCGTGACTGAGGTCATGTTTTCTTCTTCTATATCATGGGTGTTGGACACTGCATGTGGAGTTCACATTTGTTCAAATGTACAGGAACTCAAGAGAAGAAGGCAGGTGGGACAGCATGAGGTGGACCTACGCGTTGGAAACGGGGCACGGGTTGCTGCTGTTGCTGTAGGAGACTACTTCATTTCTTTACCATCTGGAATTGTATTGGAACTAAACAATTGTTATTTTGTTCCCAGTATTACTAAAAATATTATCTCCATTCCTGCTCTTGTCAGGAAGGGATTTTCCTTTGAATGCAATATTTCAAAGTGTATTTTGTCTTTTGATAATATTGTTTATGCAACTGGTTCAATTAGCAATGGGTTATACATGTTGGACATGGAATGTTCGATACAGCAAATTGATATTAAGAAAGCCAAGAATGCTGATGACAGCACCTTGCTATGGCATAGTCGTTTAGGCCATATTAACAAGAAGCGCATTAAGCGGTTGCATGATCATGGACTGCTGGGATCATTCTCCTATGAGGAGATTGATACATGCAAAGCTTGTTTGATGGGTAAAATGACGAAGTCACCTTTTCCTCACAAAGGTCAAAGGGCTTCAGGTTTACTTGACCTTATACACAGTGATGTGTGTGGGCCATTTAGTAAACATGCCAGAGGTGGCTATCAGTACTTCATTACCTTTACTGATGATTTCAGTAGGTAAGGCTATGTCTTTTTAATGAGACATAAGAGTGAATCTTTTGACAAGTTCAAAGAGTTCAAAAATGAAGTACAGAATCAGCTAGGCCGAAATATCAAGGCACTTCGCTCAGATCGAGGTGGTGAATACTTGAGTCATACGTTTACTGACTATCTGAAGGAGTGTGGGATTATCTCACAGCTCACTCCGCCAGGAACACCGCAATGGAATGGTGTGTCCGAGAGGAGAAATAGAACGTTACTTGATATGGTTCGTTCTATGATGAGTCAGGCTTCTTTACCCAACTCCTTTTGGGGTTTTGCACTGGAAACAGCTGCAAAGGTACTAAACCGAGTGCCATCCAAGGCCGTTTCAAAGACGCCATATGAGTTATGGTATGGGAAACAGCCAAGCTTGACATTTATCAGGATCTGGGGTTGCGAGGCTTATGTCAAAAAGCTCGCCTCTGGGAAACTAGAGAGCAGATCTGACAAATGTATCTTTGTCGGTTACCCTAAGGAAACTAAGGGTTATTATTTCTACGACCCCAAGGAGAACAAGGTTTTTGTTGCTCGGACGGCCATATTTCTTGAGAAGGAGTTTCTTCTGCAAGAGGCCAGTGGGAGAGAAATAAAGCTGGATGAGAATCCAGAGGTAGGACAAAGTGCTCAAGCAGAATTGGATGAGCCTGAGCCGGTAGATCAGGTTATTGAACAACCTGAGGCTCAGATATCACGGGAACCGCGAAGATCGGGAAGGATCCGTCGACAACCTGAGCGTTATGACGGAGTCTACATCATTGATAATGATGAACCCCTCACTTATGCGGATGCGGTCAATGGACCGGAGTCAGCGAGATGGCTTGAAGCTTTGCGCGCCGAGATGGACTCCATGTCAGATAACCAAGTTTGGGATTTGGTTGATCCGCCTCCGGGAGTTATCCCTATAGGCTGTAAATGGATCTTCAAGAAGAAGATTGACATGGATGGTAACGTAGTTACCTATAAGGGCAGGCTTGTTGCGAAAGGTTTCAAACAAATCTACGGGATAGATTATGATGAAACTTTCTCACCTGTAGCTATGTTTAAGTCTATTCGGATTCTTTTCGCGATAGCTGCATATTATGATTATGAGATCTGGCAGATGGATGTGAAAACAGCTTTCCTTAATGGAAATCTGGATGAGGATGTGTATATGACACAACCTGAGGGTTTCACTAATCCAGCAGATCGTCATAAGATATGCAAGTTAAAGAAGTCCATTTATGGACTTAAGCAAGCATCTAGAAGCTGGAATATTCGTTTTGATGAATCAATCAGTGAATTTGGTTTCATCAAGAACGAGGATGACCCGTGTGTATATAAGAGGTTTAGTGGGAGCGTGATTACTTTCTTAGTCCTCTACGTCGATGATATCTTGATCATTGGAAATGACATTCCTGAAATGCATGCTGTTAAGGCATGGCTGAGGAAATGTTTCCAGATGAAAGATCTAGGAGAAGCAGCCTATGTGTTAGGTGTGAAGATCTACAGGGATAGATCGAAGAGGCTTCTCGGGCTGTGCCAGAGTACTTACATCGAAAAGGTCCTGGAGAGATTTCATTTAGAGAATTCTAAACGAGGATATCTTCCAGTCAGACATGGTCTGAATCTTTCGAAGAGTCAGTGTCCACAAACACAGACTGAGAAAGATGAAATGGACAATACGCCTTATGCTTCGGCTATTGGGTCCATTATGTATGCGATGTTGTGTACTCGCCCAGACGTCGCTTACGGGTTAAGCGTGACCAGTCGTTTCCAAAGTAATCCAGGTATGGCGCACTGGATTGCAGTCAAGAACATTTTAAAATATCTGCGGAGAACCAAAGATATGTTCTTGATATATGGTGGTCAGGAAGAACTCAGTATAGAGGGATATACTGACGCTTCGTTCCAGTCAGACCAGGATGATTTCCGATCGCAATCAGGCTATGTTTTTAGCTTGAATGGAGGTGCAGTGGTGTGGAAGAGTTTCAAACACTCAACTGTTGCTGATTCCACAACAGAAGCCGAGTATGTTGCAGCCTCGGAAGCATCCAAGGAGGCAGTGTGGATTCGTAAGTTCGTGAGAGAACTTGGTGTCGTTCCTTCGAGTGCAGATCCTTTGGTTATCTTCTGTGATAACACTGGAGCAATCGCACAAGCAAAGGAACCACGGTCGCACCAGAAGTCCAAGCACATACAGAGAAGGTTTCATTTGATCAGGGAGATCATAGATCGTGGCGAGATCAAAATCTGCAAGGTTCATACAGATGACAATCTGGCAGACCCGCTTACCAAGCCTCTGGCGCAGCAGAAGCATGAGAAGCACTGTAATAATATGGGTTTGAGATTTCTCAACCATTAGATTAAGTGCAAGTGGGAGATTGTTGGGGTATGCCCTTAAGGCTAATGTTTGAGGCCTGTGGGAATGTATCTGTATCATGTAATAAACTGTTATGTTTATAAAGGCATGGTTGTTATTCAGTTAGCTACATTGTCTGCTGCAATATATGTTCTTCTGAATAATGTCTCAAAGCTGTTCAGCTAGGCTGACATGCAGTTAAGTCCTTAGTCGATGTATCTTGGTGAACATGAGACAGCCTTGATATGGTTAAGACTAATATGTGTTCTAATCTTATAGGATGCTTCGAGCATGGAATAAGATGTAGACTCATGGGTACATTGGATGTACTGGACAGACCCTACTAGGATGTTCAATTGTTTGTCACAATGTGAATATTCCTTGTATATGACAAGTGGCACATTTCCTCTGACTTGAGATCACTTGTGTTTTCTAAATGATGATTGTCATTATTTTGAGGTAGTTCAATATCATTTGAAACATAATGATTATAGACTATCTTGGATGATGAGCTTGAGTCAGGTTAGGGCACTAGTGATAGACATAGGATTGCCGTCTCCTTGTTTAAGGAGTGTGATGTTCTAAAGGGGCCCCCTGGATGAGATGATTGAGAAAAGAGTATGGCCATACCCAGGTGACAGTGTTCATCTGATCTAATCATGCTCATCATATTGGAGCTACAAGCTTGACACGCTTGTCCAATAAGAACATCCAGTGGCAAAGGAAATATGCATGCCTTGTGATTTGATTCACACTTGTGCTATGGTTTGGGTGTAGTCTTGGAAGACTCTTTCCTTTATATCGGGAGACAGTGATGTGTTGCTAGATACCCCTCACTGATCGTGATGACGTTAGTTATCGTTACCGACATTTAAAGGAAACCCTTAGGGTCGCACAATTTGATGATATGGCTTACTTAAGTCAGATCGTGTGAACTGAATTGTTTGGGTTCAGTTTAATGGGATTTAATCTCTGATTGTGAGTGAGATCTAGTCTGATCATGTTTGATTGATTAGGGCTTGAGATCGGTAAGCTTCGATCGAGAGAATGGTTGCTAGATCGGACAGATCAGAAGCACCAAGAGATCGACGGTTAGATCGGGAACCTTAGGGTTTATTTAAGATCTAGACTAGATCATTGGCTTGATTGGTTCTTAAACCGAACCAATGTGAACCGGCTCATGAAATGAGCGCATGGTTCAAGGCTTGGCGAATTGTTCACTTGACGTGAACATTGAAGCGAGAGTGGTGACTATTTTTAGTAACCATGATCTCCACTTGGAGACCTCTCTCACGTTCGAATAGGTTTTTCTATTCTCGCCTATCCATCTCTTCCTCTCTAGTCTCGTGTGGTGTGTGGCGACGCTTGGAGTTTAGAGGAGGATTCGGCCAAGAGAGATCAAGGTCTTCATCCCTCACAATTCGATCAAAGACACTTTGGACCCTTGCTAGCACAAGGAGCGACAAAGAGTTTGCCATCATCCTCTTGTGTGCGATTCCCTTTGGAGAAGAGGCAATCGACTCTTTGCTTCCAAGGCAACATCTAGGCTATTGCGATGGTATGAATGTTTTTCATTAATCTTTACTAGCCCCTTTTCGAGTTGATCATTTAACATGCGAGTTGATCCTATAACCCTAGCTTCCGCAAGATGAATATAGTATGCGCTAATCACTTTAGGGTTTTGCTCCCCCTTGAAGGGGACTCTACATGAACATGAGACAGCCTTGATATGATTGAGACTAATATGTGTTCTAGTCTTATTGGATGCTTCGAGCATGGAATAAGATGTAGACTCATGGGTACATTGGATGTACTGGACAGACCCTACTTAGGATATTCAATTGCTTGTCACAATGTGAATAATCCTTATATGCAAACAAGTGGCATATTTCCTCTGACTTGAGATCACTTGTGTTTCTAAATGATGATTGGCATTGTTTTGAGGTAGTTCAATATCATTTGAAACATAATGGTTATAGACTATCTTGGATAATGAACATGAGTCATGTTAGGGCACTAGTGATAGATATAGGATTGCCGTCTCCTTGATTGGAGTGTGATGTTCTAGAGGGGCCCCCTGGATGAGATGATTGAGAAAGTGTATGGCCATACCCAGATGACTATGTTCATCTGATCTAATCATTCTCATCATATTGGAATTACAGGCTTGACACGCTTGTCCAATAAGAACATCCAGTGGCAAAGGAAACACATATGTCAAGTGACTTGGGTTCACACTTGTGCTGTGGTTTGGGTGTAGTCTTGGAAGACTCTTTCCTTTATATCGGGAGACAGTGATGTGTTGCTAGATACCCCTCACTGATCGTGATAACGTAAGTTATCGTTACCGACATTTAAAGGAAACCCTTAGGGTCGCACAATTTGATGATATGGCTTACTTAAGTCAGATCGTGTGGACTGAATTATTTTGGTTCAGTTTAAAGGAGTTTAAACTCTGATTGTAAGTGAGATCTGGTCTGATCATGTTTGATTGATTAGGGCTTGAGATCGGTAAGCTTCGATCGAGAGAATTGATGCTAGATTGGTGAGATCAAGAGCATCAAGAGATGAATGGTTAGATCTTGAGCCTTATGGTTTAATTTGATCTAGACCAAGGCTTGGTTTAATTTGGTCTTTGAAACAAATGTAATTGAACCGGTTCACTTAGTGTGAGCGCATGGTTCAAGTCAAGGGAGGAAGTTGCGATTGGGGTAAACGCATCTTGCGTTGAATTAGTGGCTTGCTATTTTTGGAAATTGGTTTTCCAAAATGGGGAGCACGCCTCACGTTCGAGGGATCGCCCCTATTCTCTCTCGCCTCTTCCTCTCGACGCCTCTCTCTCGTGTGTTGAGTCTTGACGCCAAGGAGAGGACTTGACAAAGCCTAGAGATCATCTCAATCTCCTTCACGCGATCAGGAGACCTTGGAGCTTTGCTAGCACAAGGAACGCCAAGGGAGTAGTCATCTTCACCTTGTGTGCGTCACCTTTGGAGGAGAGCCGCTCGCCCTCTGCTTCCAAGACGCCATCCAAGAAATGGCATTGGTATGATCCCTTTCTTGGTCTATACAAATTGTTAAGTTGATCTATGTTCATACATGCGATCCTAGGAAACCCTAGATTCCGCCCATGCAAGTTTTTATATGCGCATGCTTTAGGGTTTCGCCCCCTTAGTGGAACTTTCAGTCTGTGGGTTGCCTCGGACTAGGAGAGGGCATGATGCGGTTTGGGTCATCGTAGACAGGCTCACGAAGGCTGCACACTTTTTGCCTATTCGGATGACTTATCCTCTCGATCGGCTGGCTAAGCTGTACATCGACGAGATAGTCAGATTACACGGAGTGCCTGTGGATATTGTATCAGACAGCGATTCCAGATTCCTTTCCAGATTCTGGAAGAGCTTGCATGAGGGTCTTGGCACTAAGTTGAGTTTTAGTACCGCCTACCATCCGCAGTCAGATGGTCAGTCAGAGCGTACTATACAGACTTTGGAGGATTTGCTGAGGGCTTATGTTGTAGATTGGAGCTCTGAGTGGGATAGTGATTTATCCCTGATAGAGTTCACCTACAATAACAGCTTTCACTCCAGTATTCAGATGGCTCTGTACGAGGCTCTGTATGGCAGGAAGTGCAGGTCTCCTCATAGTTGGGAGGAATCGGGTGACCGGATGATTCTGAGATCAGAGGCGGTGCAGGAGGCTACAGATAGAGTCAGAGTTATCCAGGAAAAACTGAAGGTTGCTCGGGACAGGCAGAAGAGTTATGCAGATAATCGCCGTCGTCCCTTAGAGTTTATGGTGGGGGATCATGTGTTTCTGAAGGTCTCACCAACCAAGGGTGTCATGCGGTTTGGCAAGAAGGGAAAGCTGAGCCCGAGGTTTGTTGGACCTTACGATATTGTAGAGAGGGTTGGTCCTGTAGCTTACAGACTAGCTCTGCCACCATCTCTGGAGCATCTTCATAACGTATTTCATGTGTCAGTTCTAAGGAAATACTGTGCAGATCCATCACATGTGCTTGATTCTGCTCCCCTGCAGGTCCAGAGTGATCTGACCTTTGTAGAGAGACCACTGAGGATTGTGGATAGGAAAGACAAAGTCCTAAGGAACAAGACAGTACCGCTTGTAAAAGTTATCTGGGGAAACCAGTCAGTCGAAGAAGCTACTTGGGAGACAGAGTCAGATATGAGAAGAGAGTTCCCTCAGCTATTCGATGATTTGGGTGGTGAGCTTTAGAGGACTAAAGCTTTTTAAGGGGGGAAGGAATGTAAGATCCGGAAATTTAATAGCAGGTAAGAAAATAAAATTTTGTTTATCTAGCTTTGTTGTGGAAGTTTTTCAATGAGGTAATGTATTGACTTATGTATTTTTCCTGCGATGTAAAAATATGTGTCGCGGAGAGGATTCGAACCTGCGACTTAAGGCGTAGAATGTGTGCTGCACGCCACTAGGCTAGTGGTGTCTATCTATTAGAAAAGGGTAAGAGCCCTTGATAAGGGTGAGGTGGAGAATAGCTTATACTAAAGGGTTATTGGATCTTCCACTTATGTTGCTATTGGGTTTGGATCTTTGGAGGCTTAGTGGGCAAAAATCGTAAAGCTAGAGGGATCCATGTTCACCCACATTTTCCCTCATTGCTCACGATTTTTCTCCCTTGGGTGAAGGTGGCGGCTTGCCTTCTTCTCCCTTCTCCTCTTCTTGTGGCCAGCGGCGAGTGGTGGTGGAGGCGACTTCCGGCGACTCCTTGAGCGCTTCCGGCGACGTGTGTGGCGTGAGGGAAGGCGTGGGGAAGTGTGGTTTGGAAGAACCGAAATCAAGGTGAGTGGATCTTCTCTTCCACCTAGTTCATGTATATTGGGATTGTTGCTTGATTTAGAGAAGATTAATGCTTAGACATATGACATGAACTCTTGATTTCAAATTTGTATATGTTTCCTTGTTTTTCCCCAAATTTCGAAACCCTAGTTTGCATGAAAAATTAGGGCTTTTCATCTCTAAGACTTCTAATCATCAATTGGACTTTGATTAATCATGTATGTGGCTTTAGATTTTTCAATTGCATGAAGATTAGGGCTTAATTGAGAATTTCGCCCCTTCTTCATGAAATTATGCCCAAATGTAAGGGTAAGAATTGGGGCAAACCAGATTTTTATGAAATTAGGTATATGAGGACTCTACCGTTTTTTTTGGGGAATTTTTGGAAATAAAAGTTTCTATTGACTGAAATTGACCTAGGGGTAATTCGGTAAATTTGCTAGTTAAATTGGGGGAAAACTTGAAATTTCGAATCTAAGGATCATGAGGGACGTAATGACTATTTTTACGAAATTTTTGGATAAGTTTTCCTGCATGACTTAAACTTTGAACTAGGGGCATTTCTGACTTTTGTTATAAGAACTAGGAGAAAACTATGAATCTGTGATATCCTGTATTTATGTTATCTGCGGATGAAATTTGGTGAATTTTCTGTATTAGTATGTATTTTTAGTTGAATGGTGTATGTAGAAAGTAGTGATGTGAAATATTGATTGATAACCTTGGATGATAACTTAGAAAAGGTTAAACCATGTTTGCATGAAATCTAAGGACCTTTCCTGAACTTGATTGATGTGATGTCCAAGACAATGTTCGTGTTGTATGCGTTCGATAAGGGTCCTAGACTTGGGTGGACTGAACCTAAGGGTTAACTAGAGCACTCAGTGAACAGTCATTCTGATTTGGGGTTGGAGAATCCACCCATCCTATTCTGCTTTGTTTCCGGTAATGGAGGGACTGTTCTAGAGTCTAGTGACCAGGTTAGAGGTTCAGGATTCCGGTTTGTGTTAAGGGTATTTTGTCCAAGTGATAAACCTTATGAGAGTTGGGTGTTTGAAATAAAGTGCCACGTCTTGGTCAGACGGGGGCCACCTCTTGAATTCATTCACCTTCCGTTCTGATCTGTTCCTGTTTCCGTTCCCGGTTGTGGGGGTGTTGTGTTCCCGGTAAAGGGGGTGCGGTTGAGTGTCGTAGAGCAAAGTGCCACGTCGTGACCTGGCGGGGGCCACCTCTTGAATCTACGCCTCACCAATGTTCGTTGCAGGTTACTCTGCAGGTTACTCTCAGTGCCTTGACGAAGGCCGGGTTGGACCCTCGGGGTCAATTCTGAAATCACTGGACAATAGTTGTGTGAGTCTTAGTTTGTTAGCCGGATAGGCTGTTTTGCGGTCTTGTTGCCCGGGGGTGTGGGTGTATTGTTTTCTGATCATGATTTTGATTTATGGTTATCGGTTTTATTATGTATCATACTTTGCCATCTTCCGTTACAAGTTTTGAAAAGATATCTGCATCTATTATTGATTGTATATTAGTGGATGGTCGAACGAGACTATCTACTCACTGAGCCGTGTAGCTCATTCCACGATATTTCCAGATGC
The DNA here is from genome assembly GCA_027563935.2 of Costus lasius. NCBI lineage: Eukaryota > Viridiplantae > Streptophyta > Magnoliopsida > Zingiberales > Costaceae > Costus > Costus lasius. Next base: position 61,350,928 of record CM050451.1, read on the forward strand.
AGGGCAGGAGCCTAAAGCCTGAGCGGATGTTTAGTTTTCTGACTTGATATTTTGGGGCCTGCGAGCCTGTGCTTTTTGAGGGCCGGATGTGGCCAGGGTTCTTATGATTTTGTTTATGGACATGTTAGCCGGATGTGGCTGGTTTGCTGATTTTCGATTACTGTGATATTGTTGTCGGGTTGGCATTTGGTTTTGATACGACTGTTAAACCGAGGGCTTAAGCCTGTTTTCGGTGAATTCTGTATTGTCCAGTGTTATTCGATTATCGTGGTTTATTAGTTTGATGTTGTGATAAGGATTGAGAATTTTGTTTTCGAACTGGTGTGTTTCAGTTTGTGGTCGGCATGTCGACCCACATTGTGATATTATGGAGCATGTACAGGAGTTTTCTTAGTTTTTCTGGGGACATGCTGCCGAAATTTTCCGAATCGGTTTCTGTAAGCTATTATTCCCTAGCATCTGTATTGTTGTTTGTGTGTGACGTTCCCTATCTTCCGCGGTTTCTGTCTATGATTGGGGTTTATTCTGAGGGGGCGTTACACTAACCACGGCAAGGCGTTAGGTTGTATCAAGGCATATCCCTAACCATATAGAATTGCCAATGACCTCAAGTCAAGGGATCAATGCATCTCCTATCACTTGTGAGGATGACTTGTGACACCAAGTCATTGCCTCACAGCGGGTCGGTCCAGTACATCCAACACTGATATACCCATATTCCTACGTTAGCACCTTGTGCCTAACCAGCCCATATATCAGTCTCACAAGTACTAGAGTTGTCCCTTATCTACTCAAGTACATTGACTGGGGACAATCATTTGAGCACAGATCCAATCTATCTCCAGGGACATTATCATATAAGTACATAATCACAGATGTAAGCAAATATAGATAATGACAATGCCAGAATGATATAAAATATCAACGTCAAGTAGTACAATAATGGACCAAAACTATGTCCTAGGGCATATACACCAACAATCTCCCACTTGCAGTAAGACCTAGAGGTTGAGAAATCTCAACCCCATATCTCTAGCGTCACAGTCATGCTTCTGCTGTGCCAAAGCCTTGGTCAATGGGTTTGCCAGATTGTTCTCTGTGTCAACTTTGCTAATCTTGACATCACCTCTGTCTATGATCTCTCTGATCAAGTGAAATCTCCTGAGTATGTGTTTGGATCTTTGATGAGATCGTGGTTCTTAGGCTTGTGCAATTGCTCCATTGTTATCACAGTAGATTTCAATGGGATCCTCTGCACTGGGAACCACCTGAAGTTTAGAAATGAACTTCCTTATCCAAACAGGTTCTTTGGCTGCCTCACAAGCTACCACATACTCAGCCTCGGTTGTAGAATCAGCAATGGTGGATTTCTTGAAGCTCTTCCAGCGTACAGCGCCTCCATTCATTTTGAACACATAGCCGGCCTGTGATCTGAAGTCGTCCGGGTCAGACTGGAAAGACGCATCAGTGTAGCCATGCATACTAAGCTCTTCCTGTCCCTCGTAGACTAGGAACAAATCCTTAGTTCTTCTCAGATACTTCAGGATGTTCTTTACAGCCACCCAGTGCTTCACTCCAGGATTGGATTGGTATCGGCTGGTTATGCTCACAGCAAAAGCCACATCTGGTCTAGTACACAACATTGCATACATGATCGATCCTACTGCCGAAGCATAAGGCACTCGACTCATGTCATCCCTCTCAGCCTATGTGGTGGGACACTGACTCTCTGAGAGAGTAAGGCCATGTCTCACTGGAAGGTACCCTTTCTTGGATTGCTCCAAGCTAAACCTCTCCAGGACCTTATCAATGTAAGTACTTTGACTAAGGGCTAGGAGCCTCTTGGATCTATCCCTGTAGATCCTCACGCCTAGGATATAGGCAGCCTCCCCAAAGTCCTTCATCCCAAAACACTTCCCTAATCATATCTTCACAGCTTGAAGACTAGGGATGTCGTTCCCGCTGAGAAGTATGTCATCGACATACAAGACCAGAAAAAGTCACCAAGCTCCCACTGAATTTTCTGTATACATAGGCGTCATCTTCGCTTTTGATAAAGCCATAATCTCTAACAGCTTCATCAAATCGAAGATTCCAACATCGAGATGCTTGCTTTAATCCATAAATGGATCTCTTTAGCCTGCAGACCTTACTGGCTTCTGCATGATGGATGAAGCCATCAGGTTGTGTCATGTATGAAGGTAAACCTAGGTCACATGCGCATCTAGAATGTGCAGCGGCGGAAATGCTAGGTTTCAAAATCGCTTGACTTAAACATATGATCAACCTTGAAAAGATAGGTTAGAACATTACCATTGCCATGTTTTGAGTGGCGGCTTGGAGGAAGAAAGAGGCGAATGCTTCTTCTCCAAAGGAATCACACACAAGATGAAGTTTGCTTCTTCCTTGTGCTCCTTGTGCTAGAAAAGACACTAAGGAGTCTTTGATCGTGTGATGAGATGTTTTTCTTCTTGCTGGCCGAACTCCCTGGTGCTGATCGTAAAGACGAACCACACACACACACGAGAGAAGAAAGGGGTGAGAGGCGTTCACCGTTCGAAAACGTGGGGCGTTCCAAAAGAAAAATCGACTTCCAAATATAGTAAGTACATAACTCCTTCTTTAAGTCCCCATGAAGCCATCGAAAACTCCTCTCCCCTTTGAACCATGCGTTCACATAAGTGAACCGGTTCAATTTCATTTGGTTCAAGAACCAAATCGAACCAGCCATGGTCTTGATCTCTCTGAACCTCATGGTTCAAGATCTAACCACACATCTCAATGAACCTCTTGATCTTTACGATCAAGCATCAATTCTGCCGATCGAAGCTTACCGATCATATGCCCTAATCAATCAAACATGATCAGACTAGATCTCACTTCCAATCAGAGTTTAAATTACTTTAAACTGAACCAGAATAATTCCAGTCCACACGATCTGACAAAAGTAAGCCATATCATCAAATTGTGCGACCCTAAGGGTTTCCTTCATTGTCGGTAACGATAACTTATGTTATCACGATCAGAGCGGGGTATCTAGCAACACATCACTGTCTCCCGATATGAAGGAAAGAGTCTTCCAAGACTACTCCCAAACCACAGCACAAGTGTGAATCCAATTCACCCAGCATACTTGTTCCCTTTGCCACTGGATGTTCTCGTTGGACAAGCCTGCCAAGCCTGTAATTCCAACACGATGAGAATGGTTAGATCAGATGAACATAGTCATCTGGGTATGGCCATACACTTTCTCAACCATCTCATCTAGGGGGCCCCTTTAGAACATCACACTCCAACTAGGAGAGGCAATCCTATATCTATCACTAGTGTCCTAACATGACTCATGCCCACTATCCAAGATAATCCTTAACCATTATCTTTCAAATGATATTGAAGTACCTCAAGACAATGCCAATCATCACTTAGTAACACAAGTGATCTCAAGTCAGAGGGAATATACCACTTGCTTGCTTATAAGGATTTATTCACATTGTGACAAACAATTGAATATCCTAAGTAGGGTCAGTCCAGTACATCCAATGCACCTATGTGTCTAAATCTTATTCCATGCTCGTAGCATCCTATAAGACCAGAACACATATTAGTCTCAATCATATCAAGGCTGTCTCATGTTCACCAAGATATCTCGACTAAGGACAACTCTGAATGTCAGCACAGCTGAACATGATTGAGACAATACTCAGAAGTATACATATAGTAGCAGATAATGCAACAATCTGAATAACAACAATTGCCTTTAGAAAACATATACATAGTTTATACATGATACTGAAAATAACCCAAGGCCTCAAACATTAGCCTTAAGGGCATACCCCAACAGTCTCCCACTTGCACTTAAACTAATGGTTGAGTAATCTCAAACCCATATTATTACAGTGCTTTTCATGCTTCTGCTGCGCCAGAGGCTTTGTAAGCGGGTCAGCTAGATTGTCATTTGTATGAATCTTGCAGATCTTGATCTCTCCTCGATCTATGATCTCACGGATCAAATGAAACCTTCTCTGTATGTGCTTGGACTTCGGGTGTGACCGTGGTTCCTTTGCTTGTGCAATCGCTCCAGTGTTATCACAGAAGATAACCAATGGATCTGCACTTGAAGGAACAACACCAAGTTCTTGAACGAACTTACGAATCCATACTGCCTCCTTTGATGCTTCTAAGGCTGCAACATACTCGGCTTCTGTTGTGGAATCAGCAACAATTGATTGTTTGAAACTCTTCCACACCACTGCTCCTCCATTCAAGCTAAAAACATAGCCTGATTGCGATCGGAAATCGTCTTGGTCAGATTGGAACGAAGCGTCAGTATATCCTTCAATACTGAGTTCTTCCTGACCTCCATAAATCAAGAACATATCTTTGGTTCTCCGAAGATATTTCAAAATATTCTTGACTGCAATCCAGTGTGCCTTCCCTTGATTACTTTGGAACCGACTGGTCACGCTTAACCCGTAAGCGACGTCTGGGCGAGTACATAACATCGCATACATGATGGACCCAATAGCCGAAGCATAAGGCGTATTGTCCATCTCATCTTTCTCAGATTGTGTTTGAGGACACTGGCTCTTTGAAAGATTCAGACCATGTCTGACTGGAAGATATCCTCTTTTAGAATTTTCTAAATGGAATCTCTCCAGGACCTTATCGATGTAAGTACTCTGGCACAGCCCGAGAAGCCTATTAGATCTATCTCTATAGATCTCCACACCTAATACATAGGCTGCTTCTCCTAAATCTTTCATCTGGAAACATTTTCTTAACCATGCCTTAACTGCATGTAGTTCAGGAATATCGTTTCCAATGATTAAAATATCATCGACGTAGAGGACTAGGAAAGTAATCACGCTCCCACTAAACCTCTTATATACACACGGGTCATCTTCATTTTTGATGAAACCAAATTCACAGACTGATTCATCAAAACGAATATTCCAGCTTCTCGATGCTTGTTTGAGTCCATAAATGGACTTCTTTAATTTGCATATCTTATGACGTTCTGATGGATTTGTGAAACCTTCAGGCTGTGTCATATACACATCCTCTTCCAGATTTCCATTAAGGAAAGCGGTCTTCACATCCATTTGCCAGATCTCATAATCATAATATGCTGCTATCGCGAGAATAATTCGAATGGACTTGAACATTGCTACAGGAGAGAAAGTTTCATCATAATTTATCCCATAGATTTGTTTGAAACCTTTCACAACTAGCCTGCCCTTATAGGTAACCACGTTATCATCCATGTCTTTCTTCTTTTTGAAGATCCACTTACAGCCTATAGGGATTATTCCCGGAGGCGGATCAACCAAATCCCAGACTTGGTTTTCTGACATGGAGTCCATCTCGGCTCGCATAGCTTCAAGCCATCGTGCTGATTCCGGTCCACTGACCTATTGGGGTATGCCCTTAAGGCTAATGTTTGAGGCCTTGGGATTGTAACAGTATCATGTATAAACTCTTTTGTTTATAAAGGCAATGGTTGTTATTGAGTTTGTTACATTGTCTGCTGCAATAACTGTGCTTCTGAATAACGTCTCAATGCTGTTCAGCTAGGCTGACATGCTATAAAGTCCTTAGTCGAGATGTCTTGGTGAACATGAGATAGCCTTGATATGATTGAGACTAATATGTGTTCTAATCTTATAGGATGCTTCGAGCATGGAATAAGATGTAGACTCATGGGTACATTGGATGTACTGGACAGACCCTACTAGGATATTCAATTGCTTGTCACAATGTGAATAATCCTTGTTTTGCTTCAAGTGGCACATGTCCTCTGACTTGAGATCACTTGTGTTTCTAAATGATGATTGTCATTGTTTTGAGGTAGTTCAATATCATTTGAAACATAATGGTTATAGACTATCTTGGATAATGATCATGAGTCAGGTTAGGGCACTAGTGATAGATATAGGATTGCCGTCTCCTTAATTGGAGTGTGATGTTCTAATGGCCCCCCCCCCCCCCTTAAATGAGATGATTGAGAAAGTGTATGGCCATACCCAGGTGACTATGTTCATCTGATCTAATCATGCTCATCATATTGGAGCTACAAGCTTGACACGCTTGTCCAATAAGAACATCCAGTGGCAAAGGAAATTTGTATGCCTAGTGAGTTGATTCACACTTGTGCTGTGGTTTGGGTGTAGTCTTGGAAGACTCTTTCCTCTATATCGGGAGACAGTGATGTGTTGCTAGATACCCCTCACTGATCGTGATAATGTAAGTTATCGTTACCGACATTTAAAGGAAACCCTCAGGGTCGCACAATTTGATGATATGGCTTACTTAAGTCAGATCGTGTGGACTGAATTGTTTAGTTCAGTTTAAAGGGATTTAAACTCTGATTATAAGTGAGATCTGGTCTGATCATGTTTGATTGATTAGGGCTTGAGATCGGTAAGCTTCGATCGAGAGTGTTGATGCTAGATCGGTGAGATCAGAAGCATCAGGAGATGAATGGTCAAATCTGGAACCTTAGGGTTTGATTCGATCTGGACTAAAAGCTTGGGCTGATTTGGTTTGGTCATTGAACCAAATACATTGAACCGGCTCATGTGTGAGCGCATGGTTCATATGGGAGAAGGGATATGCGTTTGGTTCATTTCAAGTGAACGCATAACGCATGTAATCAAGTGGTTGCTATTTTTGGAATTTCGGTTTTCCAAAATGGGAACGTCTCCACGTTCGAAAGCAACGCCTCTCGATTATCATCTCTCGCCCCTTTGCTCTTGACGACTCACGGCTTGCGTTGTGATGGTTGACGACAAGAGAGGATTCGGCCAAGCAAAGAGTAGATCTCTTCCCTTCCATTCGACAAGGACCCTTGAAGCCTTGCTAGCACAAGGAACACAAGGAGTAGCCATCATCCTCTTGTGTGCGCCACCTTTGGAGGAGAGCCCCTTTCGCCCTCTTGCTTCCAAGGCACCATCCAAGCGATGGCTATGGTAAGATCACATCTTGATCTTAGTAAAACTTAAGTTGATCATATGGTTATACCACATGCGATCTTATGAAGCCCTAGAAAATTTCTTGAATGCGCATGCTTTAGGGTTTCGCCCCCCTCATGAAAGGGGTACTTTCATGACCGCATCCGCATAAGTGAGGGGTTCATCATTAATGATGTAGACTCCGTCATAGCGCTCAGGCTGACGACGGATCCTTCCCGATCTACGCGGTTCCCGTGATATCTGAGCCTCAGGTTGAACATTAACCTGATCTATTGGCTCAGGCTCATCCAACTGAGCTTGACTACTTTGTCCCTCTTCTGGAATTTCATCCAGCTTTATTTCTCTCCCACTGGCCTCTTGCAGAAGAAATTCCTTCTCAAGAAAAATAGCCGTTCGAGCAACAAATACTTTGTTCTCTTTGGGATCGTAGAAATAATAACCCTTAGTTTCTTTAGGGTAACCGACAAAGATACATTTATCTGATCTGCTCTCCAGTTTCCCAGAGACGAGCTTTTTGACATAAGCCTCGCAACCCCAGATTTTAATAAATGTCAAGCTCGGCTGTTTCCCTTACCATAACTCATATGGCGTCTTTGAAACGGCCTTGGATGGCACTCAGTTTAGCCCCATTGCACCTGTTTCCAGTGCAAATCCCCAAAAGGAGTAAGGTAGAGTAGCCTGACTTATCATAGAACGAACCATATCTAATAAGGTTCTATTTCTCCTTTCGGACACACCATTCCATTGCTGTGTTCCTGGTGGAGTGAGCTGTGAGATGATCCCACACTCCTTCAGATAGTCAGTAAATTCACGACTCAAGTATTCTCCACCTCGATCTGAACGAAGTGCCTTGATATTTCGGCCTAACTGATTCTGTACTTCATTTTTGAATTCTTTGAACTTGTCAAAAGATTCACTCTTATGTCTCATTAGATACACATAACCATACCTACTGAAATCATCAGTGAAAGTAATGAAGTATGAATAGCCACCTCGGGCATGTTTACTAAACGGCCCACACACATCACTGTGAATTAGGTCAAGTAAACCTGAAGCCCTTTCACCTTTATTAGAAAAAGGAGTCTTCGTCATTTTACCCATTAAACAAGCTTTGCATGTATCAAACTCCTCATAGGAGAATGATCCCAGCAGTCCATGATCATGCAACCGCTTAATGCGCTTCTTGTTAATGTGGCCTAAACAACTATGCCATAATAAGGTGCTATCATCAGTATGCTTGGCTTTCTTGTTATCAATTTGTTGTACAGAACATTCCATGTCCAACATGTATAACCCATTGTTAATCGACCCAGTTGCATAAACAATATTATCATATGAAATACAACACTGTGAAGTTTTGCATTCAAAAGAAAAACCTTTCCTGACAAGAGCAGGAATAGAGATAATATTCTTAGTTATGCTTGGTACAAAATAACAATTGTCAAGTTCTAATACAAAACCAGATGGTAAAGAGATGTTATATTCCCCTACAGCAACAGCAGCAACCCGTGCCCCGTTTCCAACTCGTAGGTCCACCTCATGCTGTCCCACCTGTCTTCTTCTCTTGAGTTCCTGCACATTTGAACAAATGTGAACTCCACATGCAGTGTCCAACACCCATGAAATAGAAGAAGCTACCATGACTTCAGTCACGTAAATACCTGAGCCAGAAGTGAAAGGCTTGCTTCCCTTCTTCTCTCCTTGGAGCGCTCTACAGTCCTTCTTCCAGTGACCCAGCTGGCCACAATGGAAACATCTGTTGTCCTTTGACCGCTTCACCTTTTGTTTCAAAGCCTTGTTGTAGCTCTTGATAGGGGTTTTGCCCTTCTTCCCCTTCTTCTTATTCCTTGAAGGAACCATTAAGACAGAGGATGAAGGCTTTCCTTTCTCAAGAGTCTGCTCTGTGGTGCAGAGCATGTTCAGTAACTCTGCCGGAGTACAGTCGATTTTGTTCATATTAAAATTAATGATGAACGGATCGAAAGAAGCCGGGAGAGACTGCAAAATAATGTCTACAACAAGTTCTTGATTGATGGTATGTCCCAGTTTCTCTAGAGCCTCCTTGTACCCAATCATCTTGAGTACGTTAGCTCCCACTGGACTCCCTTCAGTCAGTTTGCTATGAAAGAAAAGTTTTGTCAAGTTATAGCGTTCTGTCCTTGCCTGTGCAGCATACAGCATTTTGAGATTTGCTATAATATCAATAGCTAACAAATCCTCATGCTGACGCTGGAGCTCGGGCGTCATTGACGCAAGTATAAGGCAAGCGACATCAGTACTATCACTGACGTGCTTTTCATAAGCATCTCGAACCGCCCTTGCGGCGTTCACAGCGGGTTGAGCCGGTATTGCCGACTCAAGGACATACAGCTTCCTCTCAGCTTTAAGTACAATCTTAAGCTGTCTGTACTAGTCTGAGAAGTTTGGCCGAGCAAACTTCTCCTTTTCCAATATGGATCACAAATTGAGCCCTGTGGTGTTCGTTGCTGCAGGAATCTACAACATAGCAAGAACAACAAGGTCAGTTTCCATGTTAGAATCAATCCAGGACTTAAGAGTGATTCTTTTCTCACTATTTTATCTGACTGAAAAATCCAATAAAACAGCCCGAAAGAGTGAAACTCTTTTAGTGAGATGGGATCCAGATTTCATACTTGATCTCCGCATCCCGCTCATGCGAGATAAGATACACAGAGAGTACAAGCACTAATCACCGGTAGGCTATCCATGCCAATCGCCAACTCGTGCGATTCCCCTTCATCTAGGCAATCCAGAAGACTGTGCCAACTGAGTTGGTACAACACAGTCTCTGATTCCTTAGATGGCTGCCTCCATCTAGCTATCATATGCTCAATATGTAGCATATATGGTCAAGCTGACCTGACCTACTCCCTGGACCACCACGTGCTATGCTGAGCAACGAGAAGCGATAAATCCCTTCTCTGTAGCATGTAGGTGTAATCACGCACCTGTAACGTCCCCTCAGAAAAATCCCCAAACACAGGCAGAAACCGCGGAAGATAGGGAACGTCACACACAAATAACAAGACAGATGCTAGGGAATAATAGCATACAGAAAACGGTTCAGAAAATTTCGGCAGCATGTCCCCAGGAAAACTAAGGAAATTCCTGTACATGTTCCATAATATAGCAATATGGGTCGACACACTGACCTCAAACTAAAACACGCCATTTCGAAACAAAATTTTCAAAACATTCATAAACCACGGTAATCAAATAATGCTGGACAAAACAGACTTCACCGAAAACAGGCTTAAGCCCTCGGTTTAACCGTCGTATCAAATACAAATGCCAACCCGGCAACAATATCACAGTAATCGAGAAAGAAACAGCCACATCCGGCTAGCATGTCCATGAACCAAAAATCATAAAAAAAACCTTGGCCACATCCGGCCCTCAAAATAGTACAGGCTCGCAGGCCCCAACATATCAAGTCAGAAAACTGAATATCCGCTCAGGCTGTAGGCTCCTGCCCTGCATCTGGAAATATCGTGAAATGAGCTACACAGCTCAGTGAGTAGATAGTCTCGTTCGACCATCCACTAATATACAATCAAAAATAAATGCAGATATCTTTTCAAAACTTTTAACGGAAGATGCCAAAGTATGATACATAATAAACTGACAACCATAAATCACAGTTATGATCAGAACACAATACACCCACAACCCCGGGCAACAAGATCACAAACAACTTAACCGGATAACAGACTAAGAATCACACAACTATTGTCCAGTGATTTCAGAATTGACCCCAAGGGTCCAACCCGGCCCTCGTCAAGGCACTGAGAGTAACTTGCAACAAACAATGGTGAGGCGTAGATTCAAGAGGTGGCCCCCGCCAGGTCACGACGTGGCACTTTGCTCTACGACCCTCTACCACACCCCCTTACCGGGAACACAAACAGAACAGAACGGAAGGTGAATGAATTCAAGAGGTGGCGCCCGTCTGACCAAGACGTGGCACTTTGTTTCAAACACCCAACTCTCAAAAGGTTTATCACTTGGACAAAATACCCTTAATACAAACCAGAAACCTGAACCTCTAACCTGGTCACTAGACTCTAGAATAGTCCCTCCATTACCGGAAACAAATCAGAATAGGTTGGGTGGATTCTCCAACCCCAAATCAGAATGACTATTCACTGAGTGCTCTAGTTGACCCTTAGGTTCAGTCCACACAAGTCTAGGACCCTTATCGAGTGCATACAACACGAACATTGTCTCGGACATCACATCAATCAAGTTCAGGAAAGGTCCTTAAATTTCATGCAAACATGGTTTAACCTTTTCTAAGTTATCATCCAAGGTTATCATTCAATATTTCACATCAATACTTCCTACATACACCATTCAACTAAAAATACATATTAGTACCGAAAATTCACCAAATTTCATCCGCAGATAACATAAATACAGGAAATCACAAATTCATAGTTTTCTCCTAGTTCTTGTAACAAAAGACAGAAATGCCCCTAGTTCAAAGTTTAAGTCATGCATGAAAACTTATCCAAAAATTTCGTAAAAATAGTCATTACATCCCTCATGATTCTTAGATTCGTAATTTCAAGTTTTCCCCCAATTTAACTAAAAAATTTACCGAATTACCCCTAGGTCAATTTCAGTCAACAGAAACTTTTATTTCCAAAAATTCCCAAAAAATTACAGTAGAGTCCTCATATACCTAATTTCATGAAAATCAGGTTTGCCCCAATTCTTACCCACACATTTGGGCGTAATTTCATGAAGAAGGGGCGAAATTCTCAATCTAGCCCTAATCTTCATGCCATTGAAAATCTAAAGTCACATACATGATTAATCAAGGTCTAATTGATGATTAGAAGTCTTAGAGATGAAAAGCCCTAATTGTCATGCAAACTAGGGTTTCAAAATTTAGAGAAAAAAACAAAGAAACGTGTACAACTTGAAATCAAGAGTGCATACCATATTCCTGTGCATTAATCTACTCTAAAACAAGCAACACATACAATATTCGTGAACTAGGTGAAGGAGAAGATCCACTCACTTTAAATTCGGTTCTTCCAAGCCACACTTCCCCCACGCTTTCCCTCACGCCACACACGTCGCCGGAAACACCCAAGAGCCGCCGGAAGTCGCCTCCACCACTACTTGCCGCCGGCCACAAGAAGAGGAGAAGGAAGAAGAAGGCAAGCCGCCACCTTCACCAAGGAAAGGATCGTGAGCAACGAGCAAAGAGGGAAAAAAACGTGAGTGAACCCTCAAAACTTTCGTTTTCTACCCACTAAGCTTCCAAAGAAACCAAACCCAATAGCAAGCATAAGTGGAAGATCCAATAACCCTTTAGTATAAGTTATTCTCCACCTCACCCTTAACAAGTGCTCTTACCCTTTTCTAATAGATAGACACCACTAGCCTAGTGGCGTGCAGCACACACTCTACACCTTAAGTCGCAGGTTCGAATCCTCTCCGCGACACATATTTTTACATAGCAGGAAAAATACACAAATCGATACATTATCTCATTGAAAAACTTCCACAAAAAATGCTAGATAACCAAAACTTTATTTTTCTTACCTGCTAATAAATTTTCGGATCTTACATTCCTCCCCCCTTAAAAAGCTTTAGCCCTCTAAAGCTCACCACCCAAATCATCAAACAGCTGAGGGAACTCTCTCCTCATATCTGACTCTGTCTCCCAAGTAGCTTCTTCGACTGACTGGTTTCCCCAGATAACTTTTACAAGCGGTATTGTCTTGTTCCTTAGGACTTTGTCTTTCCTATCCACAATCCTCAGTGGTCTCTCTACAAAAGTCAGATCACTCTGGATCTGCAGGGGAGCAGAATCAAGCACATGTGATGGATCTGCACAGTATTTCCTCAGAACTGACACATGAAATACATTATGAAGATGCTCCAGAGATGGTGGCAGAGCTAGTCTGTAAGCTACAGGACCAACCCTCTCTACAATATCGTAAGGTCCAACAAACCTCGGGCTCAGCTTTCCCTTCTTGCCAAACCGCATGACACCCTTGGTTGGTGAAACCTTCAGAAATACATGATCCCCCACCATAAACTCTAAGGGACGACGATGATCATCTGCATAACTCTTCTGCCTATCCCGAGCAACCTTCAATTTTTCCTGGATAACTCTGACTCTATCTGTAGCCTCCTGTACAACCTCTGATCTCAGAATCATCCGGTCCCCTGATTCCTCCCAACTCAGAGGTGACCTGCACTTCCTGCCATACAGAGCCTCGTACGGAGCCATCTGAATACTGGAGTGAAAACTGTTATTGTAGGTGAACTCTATCAAGGATAAATCACTGTCCCACTCAGAGCTCCAATCTACAACATAAGCCCTCAGCAAATCCTCCAAAGTCTGTATAGTACGCTCTGACTGACCATCTGACTGCGGATGGTAGGCGGTACTAAAACTCAACTTAGTGCCAAGACCCTCATGCAAGCTCTTCCAGAATCTGGAAAGGAATCTGGAATCGCGGTCTGATACAATATCCACAGGCACTCCGTGTAATCTGACTATCTCGTCGATGTACAGCTTAGCCAGCCGATCGAGTGGATAAGTCATCCGAATAGGCAAAAAGTGTGCAGCCTTCGTGAGCCTATCTACGATGACCCAAACCGCATCATGCCCTCTCCTAGTCCGAGGCAACCCACAAACAAAATCCATACTAATGCACTCCCACTTCCACTGCGGGATAGGGAGCTGCTGCAATAATCCCCCAGGTCTCTGGTGTTCAGCCTTCACAGTCTGACAGGTCAAACACCGAGATACGAACACCGCGACCTCCTTCTTCATGCCCGGCCACCAGAAATCTTTCTTCAAATCCTGATACATTTTTGTGACTCCGGGATGCAAGGAATACTTGGAGTTATGACCCTCCTCCAAAATCTCTCTCCTCAGACTAGGTTCCTCAGGGACACACACCCTTCCACGGAACCGCAGAATACTATCACCAGATAAGCTGAAATCCTCCACTGGCCCGGCAGTCAACCTCTCTCTGATCTGAACTAGACTCGGGTCTAACAGCTGCTGATCCCTGATCCTCTGTAGTAAAGCAGACTGAACCCAGAGAAAAGCCACATATCCATACTGAACTCTGGGAGACACCTCAACCCTGAGCTCTCAGAACTCCTGCAGTAACTGCCACTCACTGACCCTCAGTGCTGCTACAGAAGTAACTGGGTGTCTACTCAATGCATCAGCTACCACATTGGCTTTCCCGGCCTGATACTGAATAGAGAAGTCATAATCCTTTATCAGCTCCATCCACCTTCTCTGCCTCATATTCAACTCCTTCTGAGTGAAAATGTACTTGAGACTCTAATGATCAGTAAATAAATCAAACTCCTGTCCCAAAAGATAGTGGCGCCATATCTTCAGTGCAAAAACCACTGCCGCCAACTCCAAATCGTGTGTGGGATAGTTTAACTCATACTCCTTCAGTTGCCGCGAAGCATAAGCTACTACGGCCCCTTTCTGCATCAGGACGCAGCCAAGTCCTTTGCCTGAGGCATCAGTATAAACAGTAAACCTCTCCCCATCAGTAGGAATGATAAGGATGGGTGTACTGGTCAATCTCCTTTTTAACTCCTGGAAGCTTTCCTCACACTTCTCGTCCCAAACAAACTTAGCCTCTTTCCTAGTCAGCTTGGTTAAGGGACCCGCCAACGTGGAGAACCCTTCCACAAACCTCCTGTAATATCCTGCTAATCCCAGAAAGCTCCGGATCTCTGTGGCACTAGTTGGTCTTTCCCAGTTCAGGATAGCCTGTACCTTCACTGGATCCACAGACACGCCCTGACCAGATATTACATGCCCCAGAAAGCTGATCTGATCCAACCAAAACTCGCACTTGCTGGCCTTAGCATACAACTGGTGCTTCCTCAGAATTGCTAGTACCCTGCGCAAGTCCCTAGCGTGATCCTGATAGGTACGGGAGTAAACCAGTATATCATCTATAAACACCACCACACAAGTGTCTAACAGCTCGTGAAACACCCTATTCATCAGATCCATAAACACAGCGGGTGCATTGGTCAGTCCAAATGGCATAACTACAAACTCGTAGTGTCCATACCTGGTCCTGAAAGCAGTCTTCAGGATATCCTCCTCCCTGACCCTGAGCTGATGGTATCCTGACCTCAGATCGATCTTGGAGAACACCGTGGCACCCTGCAACTGATCGAACAGATCATCTATCCTCGGAAGAGGATACTTATTCTTTATCGTCACCTGATTCAACTGGCGGTAATCTATGCACATCCTCAGTGTTCCGTCCTTCTTCTTTACAAACAAGACTGGCGCACCCCAGGGTGAAGCACTCGGTCTGATATACCCCTTTTCAAGCAGTTCCTCTAACTGCTTCTTCAACTCAGCTAACTCTGAGGTGGCCATACGATAAGGAGCCTTTGATATTGGAGCTGTACCAGGCACCAGCTCAATACCAAACTCCACATCCCTGTGGGGAGGCAAACCTGAAAACTCATCCGAGAATACATCAGGAAACTCACAGACTACCTCCATCTGAGCTAAGTCTGGATCTGAGTCTTCTTGCACCTTAACATGTGCAAGGTATCCTTTGCACCCACTGGCTAGCAACCTGCTGGCATGCACAAATGATATCAAATGTGGCCCTTGATCAGACACCAGGCCCCTTACCAGCAGATGACTCCCATCATGCAGATGCAGAGTAACAATCTTCTCAAAGCAATCCACAGTAGCGTGGTGAGAAGATAGCCAATCCATGCCTAGGATCAAATCATAATCCTGCATGCCTAGCAGTATCAAATCAACTATAAACTGGTACTGCTCTACGTGAATAACACAGTCAGGGTAGACTATGTCAGTGGATAAACTATCCCCCAGGGGTGTACAAGAGCACCTCAGGTACGCCACCAGCTGAATGCCCCTCTAGGATGTGTGCCTTTGTGCTCTTGTCTAATCAAATACAATTTGATCTATCTAGACAAGTTTGACTCACAGGTCAATTATACAATAAATTAATTACAAATGTGATTCGCAGATCACAATACAAATTAATTTACAAGTTTAATTCCAGGCACGCAGGCCCCAGCACAGCACACATTAGGGCAATCCACATAAGATTAAATAAACAAGCATCATGGCATCATTCAATCAATCATGTGATCCATAGACAAAATAAAATTTTCGAAATCCCATTGGAGTCAATTTTACTTGTCTTATGTGCCCTACTACCTTACAACGGTCCATTGATAGGGATCCACTCATCCAACTAGTCAGATCCACTTCCCTTGCATGCACCAAGTCCTAACTGACTCGAGTTGACCTAATGGTCAACCATGCATGCGCCAAGGGCTGAACAACCCTCATGAGTTCTGGCAAGCGGGTGTGACCCCGGGCCTAACTCATGTGTGTTCATTGAGTTGTCTCAACCAGACCTCGCTACACGCCTGTGATGCAATCGACCTATAGCCACCTCGTGCTTGCGCACAGGTGCCATCAGGTCGATCCATCTAGGCTGTCAGATGGCCTGATCAGACTAGTTTGATCTAACCTAGAGGATGCTTTCAACCCCATCAACCCATCTAAGGGTTTACAATAGGTACAACTTAGATCTAATCCATAGGCGCGCAAGATAAGTTTTTTTGATAAAACTACATGAACTAAGCGCCAATAACAAGACATGCGAGAGCATGAATAAACAACATGTAAGTTTCGCATGTCAACAAGATCTAAGCATACATTGAGATGCAAGCATACATTTAGATGCGCAAACATGGATCACAAAATATATCAAGCAATCATATTAACATGCTTTAACCCCCTCTGATACCATATTGTAGAGTCCCCTTCAAGGGGGAGCGCAAGAGGATAAAACCCCTTTCAAGAGGGGGGCGCAAAACCCTAAGACATGCATGTAGAACACTTTTGCATGGGCGGAAATTAGGGCATCAAGAATCGGTTGCATGATATATATGATCAACTCAAAAGATTGAAATCATGAGACAAGATTCATACCATTGCCATCATATGGATGGTATCTTGGAAGCAAAGACCGAAAGGGATCTTCTCCCTAGTCGACGCACACAAGGTGATGCGCTTACTCCTTGGAGATCCTTGTGCTAGCAAGGTTCTTCAAGGGCCTTTTCGTATGGAAAGGGAAAGAGAGCTGATCTCTAGACTTGCCGAACTTCTCTCCAAGACTTCTTCTCGTCCACACCAAGATGTCGTCAAGCGAGAGAGAGAGGAGCAAAAGAGTGAATCCAACGCTTAGCCAACCGAACATGCGTTACTCTTTTGGACTTTCCAAAATTAGCATGCGCAAACGTTTATGCATTTAAGCGTTCAAGCGTTTGAGCGTTCACATGAAGTGAACCAAACGCTTATCTCACTCTAATTGAACCAAGCGCTCAACCATGAGCCGGTTCACAAGTGTATGGTTCAATGACCAAACCGAAATCAGCCCAAGCTTTTAGTCCAGATCAAAATAAACCCTAAGGTTCTAGATCTGACCATTCACCTCTTGATGCTCCTGATCTTTCCGATCTAACATCAACACTCTCGATCGAAGCTTACCGATCTCAAGCCCTAATCAATCAAACATGATCAGACCAGATCTCACTTATAATCAGAGTTTAAATCCCTTTAAACTGAACCAAAACAATTCAGTCCACACGATCTGACTTAAGTAAGCCATATCATCAAATTGTGCGACCCTAAGGGTTTCCTTTAAATGTCGGTAATGATAACTTACGTTTATCACGATCAGTGAGGGGTATCTAGCAACACATCACTATCTCCCGATATAAAGGAAAGAGTCTTCCAAGACTCCACCCAAACCATAGCACAAGTGTGAATCCACTTCACAAGGCATACATGTTTCCTTTGCCACTGGATGTTCTTATTGGACAAGCATGTCAAGCTTGTAACTCCAATATGATGAGCATAATTAGATCAGATGAACACAGTCACCTGGGTATGGCCATACACTTTCTCAATCATCTCATCCAGGGGGCCCCTTTAGAACATCACACTCCTTAAACAAGGAGACGGCAATCCTTTATCTATCACTAGTGCCCTAACCTGACTCAAGCTCACTATCCAAGATAGTCTATAATCATTATCTTTCAAATGATATTGAACTACCTCAAAACAATGACAATCATCATTTAGAAACACAAGTGATCTCAAGTCAAAGGACATGTGCCACTTGCAGCAAACAAGGATTATTCACATTGTGACAAGCAATTGAATATCCTAGTAGGGTCTTGTCCAGTACATCCAATGTACCCATGAGTCTACATCTTATTCCATGCTCGAAGCATCCTATAAGATTAGAACACATATTAGTCTTAACCATATCAAGGCTGTCTCATGTTCACCAAGATATATTGACTAAGGACATCAGTACATGTCAGCCTAGCTGAACAGCTTTGAGACATTATTCAGTAGTACACTTATTACAGCAGACAAGGTAACAACCTGAATAACAACCATTGCCTTTATAAACTTAAGAGTTTATACAATGATACTATTACAATCCCAAGGCCTCAAACATTAGCCTTAAGGGCATACCCCAACAGGCTCCAACGATAGTCAGAACAGTGAGGTTTCGCGTCAGAAGGCTATCGAGCTTGATATTGACGTTGGATTTTAACGGTCTTTTATCTTCTTACTATCATGCAAATTCTATAGTGATAGCAGAAGATTAAAGCATGCATGTGCTAATATTACTTAAAATAGTAAATGAAAGCACCAAATATCTTATGTGGTAAACGCCCATAAAAGCCTAAGTAAAACCTTAGTTTTACAAAAGTCTTCACTTGAGCTCTTTATGGGACTCTGGCACTTCATCTGGCCCAGCCCGGGCCCAAGCGCCCTCTGCAGCTGAAAAGTGCCCATCAGGTAGTATGCGCCTGTTCTAGAGTCGACCTCTAGACCACCTATCTAGAGAAGCCAATTGCTGCATGCGCATCTGTCATTTGTGTTGTGTACTCATGTCATCTCAAAATACATTTTGAAACTATCTAGACATGGTTTGACACGCAGGTCAATTATACATTTTCATAAATGAAAGTGTGATTCGCAGATCACAGCAAATTTCTATTTAATTCCAGGCACGCAGGCCCCAGCACAGCACACAAAATAAGGGCAGCCCACATATGAATAAATAAACACCCAATCAACATGTTAAACATGCATAGATGTGATCCAAACAGAAATAAAATTTATTTTTTTGTTTTGAAAAAACCCATGGCATCAATTTTATTTCCTTATGTGCCCTACTACCTTACAACGGTCCATTTACAGGTATCCACTCATTAGACCAAATCAGACCCACTGCCCTTGCATGCACCCAGTCATAACTGACTTGCGTCGACCTCATGGTCAACTATGCATGCCTTAAGGGCTGAACGTCCCACATGATTTCTGGCAAGCGGGTGTGACCCCGGGCCTTAATCATGATCGTTCACTAGGCGCCTCAATCAGACATCGCTACACGCCCTTCTGCAGTCGGCCTATAGCCACCTGTATAGCTTGCGCACAGGTGCTATCCAGCCGCCCCATCCAGGCTGTCAGATGGTCTGATTAGGCTGTTGGGTCCAGACTTGACTAACGACTTCAACATTGTAAACCCGTCTAAGTATTTAAAGCAGGCGCTTAGATAGATCTAGTGAGGGTCGCGCATGATGATAAGTTTTAAAGGAAAACTTCTATGAACAGCGCAAACAAACAACATCATATGCGCAAGCTTAAAGGTAAACAAAATACATCTAACATGTGGCATGTATTTTCGCATGACAACAAAAAGCATGCGCATCATGAAGATCTATCCAAAGCATAAAACCAAACATGGATCACAAGACGGCAATCATATATATCAAGCCAAAACCTCGCTCTGATACCAATTGAAGGTAAACCTAGGTCACATGCGCATCTAGAATGTGCAGCGGCGGAAATGCTAGGTTTCAAAATCGCTTGACTTAAACATATGATCAACCTTGAAAAGATAGGTTAGAACATTACCATTGCCATGCTTTGAGTGGCGGCTTGGAGGAAGAAAGAGGCGAATGCTTCTTCTCCAAAGGAATCACACACAAGATGAAGTTTGCTTCTTCCTTGTGCTCCTTGTGCTAGCAAAGACACTAAGGAGTCTTTGATCGTGTGATGAGATGTTTTTCTTCTTGCTGGCCGAACTCCCTGGTGCTGATCGTAAAGACGAACCACACACACACACGAGAGAAGAAAGGGGCGAGAGGCATTCACCGTTCGAAAACGTGGGGCGTTCCAAAAGAAAAATCGACTTCCAAATATAGTAAGTACATAACTCCTTCTTTATGTCCCCATGAAGCCATCGAAAACTCCTCTCCCCTTTAAACCATGCGTTCACATAAGTGAACCAGTTCAATTTCATTTGGTTCAAGAACCAAATCGAACCAGCCATGGTCTTGATCTCTCTGAACCTCATGGTTCAAGATCTAACCACACATCTCAATGAACCTCTTGATCTTTACGATCAAGCATCAATTCTGCCGATCGAAGCTTACCGATCATATGCCCTAATCAATCAAACATGATCAGACTAGATCTCACTTCCAATCAGAGTTTAAATTGCTTTAAACTGAACTAGAATAATTCCAGTCCACACGATCTGACAAAAGTAAGCCATATCATCAAATTGTGCGACCCTAAGGGTTTCCTTCATTGTCGGTAACGATAACTTATGTTATCACGATCAGAGAGGGGTATCTAGCAACACATCACTGTCTCCCAATATGAAGGAAAGAGTCTTCCAAGACTACTCCCAAACCATAGCACAAGTGTGAATCCAATTCACCCAGCATACTTGTTCCCTTTGCCACTGGATGTTCTCGTTGGACAAGCCTGCCAAGCCTATAATTCCAACACGATGAGAATGTTTAGATCAGATGAACATAGTCATCTGGGTATGGCCATACACTTTCTCAACCATCTCATCCAGGGGGCCCCTTTAGAACATCACACTCCAACTAGGAGAGGCAATCCTATATCTATCACTAGTGTCCTAACATGACTCATGCCCACTATCCAAGATAATCCTTAACCATTATCTTTCAAATGATATTGAAGTACCTCAAGACAATGCCAATCATCACTTAGTAACACAAGTGATCTCAAGTCAGAGGGAATATACCACTTGCTTGCTTATAAGGATTTATTCACATTGTGACAAACAATTGAATATCCTAAGTAGGGTCAATCCAGTACATCCAATGCACCTATGTGTCTAAATCTTATTCCATGCTCGTAGCATCCTATAAGACCAGAACACATATTAGTCTCAATCATATCAAGGCTGTCTCATGTTCACCAAGATATCTTGACTAAGGACAACTCTGAATGTCAGCACAGCTGAACATGATTGAGACATTACTCAGAAGTATACATATAGCAGCAGATAATGCAACAATCTGAATAACAACAATTGCCTTTAGAAAACATATACATAGTTTATACATGATACTGAAAATAACCCAAGGCCTCAAACATTAGCCTTAAGGGCATACCCCAACAATGTACACATCCTCAATTAGTTTCCCATTAAGAAACACTGTCTTTACATCCATTTGTCATATCTCATAGTCATGATATGCAGCTATAGCAAGTAGAATCCGAATGGATTTGAATATAGCAACTGGCAAAAAGGTTTCATCATAGTCCACCCCGTGGATTTGTTTGAATCCCTTAGCCACTAGTCTACCTTTATAGGTAACCACGTTGTCATCCATGTCTGTCTCCTTCTTGAAGACCCATTTACACCCTATGGGTTTTACCCCAATAGGTAGCTCAACCAAATCCCAGACTTGGTTAGCTGACATGGAATCCATTTCAGATCTAATGGCATCAAGCCATTTATCGGAGTCCGGTCCACTGACCGCCTCATCATAGGTCCTGGGTTCATCTTCAATGATGAAGATACCGTCGTGTTGGGTCAGCAGCGACCCATACCTCTCAGGTATACGGCGAATCCTCCCAGACCTACGCGGGGCCTGTGTCTGAGCCTCAAGTCGCCCAGCAACCGGTGCAGTTGGCTCAGGTTCCATCTCTGTGTCTTGTGGTTGCAGTTGGACCTCGTCCAAGTCAAACTTCCTCCCACTGACTTCTTTCATGAGAAATTCTTTCTCTAGAAAGACAGCACCCCGAGCAACAAAAACTTTGTTCTCGGTGGGAACATAGAAGTAGTAATCCTTAGTTTCCTTAGGGTACCCCACAAACATGCATTTATCAGATCTAGGTTCTAGCATGCTAGAATCCTGACGTTTGACATAAGCCTCACATCCCAGATCCTGATAAAAGTGAGATTAGGGCGTCTCCCACTCCATACCTCGTATGGAATTTTTGAGACACTCTTAGATGGAATATTATTCAGTATTAGAGAAGCTGTCTGTAGTGCATGTCCCCAGAATGAGGGAGGTAGAGTTGCATGACTCATCATACATCGAACCATGTCCAACAAAGTTCGATTTCTCCTTTCAGACACACCATTCCATTAGGGTGTTCCAGGTGGAGTGAGTTGGGATAAAATCCCACACTCTCTCAGATAGTCAAGAAACTCACCACTCAGGTACTCTCCACCACGATCTGATCGAAGAGCCTTATTGGATCTACCAAGCTGGTTCTCTACTTCATGTCTGAATTCCTTAAATTTCTCAAAGGATTCAAACTAGTGTCTCATCAAGTAGACATAACCATATCTACTAAGTCATCAGTAAAAGTGATGAAGTAGTTGTGCCCTCCTCTGGCTTGTTTATTGAATGGCCCACACACATCACTATGTATGAGATCCAACAAACCTCCTACCCTTTCACTAGTCTTAGTGAAAGGCGCCTTTGTCATCTTCCCTAACAAACAAGGCTCACATGTATTAAATTCCTCCAAGGAACTTGAATCTAACAACCCATTTGCATGGAGTTGTTGAATGCGATTCTTGTTTATATGGGCTAATCGACAATGCCATAGGAAAGCACCAACTGAACAACTCAGTTTGGTCCTTTTATTATTTATGTTACAAATAGAGTTATCCATGTCTAACACATATAGACCATTGCACAGAGTACCCTTCCCATAGAACATATTTGCAAATGAAAAAGAACAAGAGTTCTTATTTATTTTAAACTTAAATCCTTTCCTTGCCAAGGAAGGAATGGATACAATGTTCTTAGTAAGCGAAGGTACATAATAGCAATTATCTAACTCTAACTGAAGTCCAGATGGCAGGGAGAGAGTCAAAACTCCTACAGCAACAGCAGCAACCTGTGCCCTGTTTCCAACCCGTAGGTCAGTCTCTCCAGCCCGAACCGATCTACTTTTCTTGAGCCCCTGTATATTAGTACAAATATGAGCTCCACATGCGGTATCCAATACCCATGTCATAGAAGTAGAAAGGTTGACTTTTGTAACATAAATACCTGAGTATGAAGATGAAGCCTTGCCTCTCTTCTTCTCATTCTGAAGTCGCACTATGTCCTTCAACATGTGAGGTGGCCCTCCACATGAATAGCACTTATTGTTCCTGATCCATTCCATCTTTAATTTCAGTTCCTTGTTCAAGCCTTTCGGCTCAACGCACTGAATATCAACTTTAGGAGGATTGAGCCTAACCAATTCATTAAAGAGCTATCTTAGATTAGTAATAATCTCAAAGGCACTCCTCAATTCATATTGCCCTTGAATCTCGGGTGACATGTTGGTTAGCATCAATTGTGCAACCTCCAAAGTGTCAGCCTGATGCTTATCATAAGCATCCCTCTCAGCCACTGAGGCCGAGCATGGAAGTGGTTTAGGAATGGGTTGCTCAAGGACATAGTGCTTTCTCTCGAGCTTGAGCACAATTCTCAAGTTCATATACCAATCCATCAAGTTGGATCCAACCAACTTGTCCTTCTCAATGATAGATCGCAGTGACCAACCGCTATTGTTCGTTGCCATTGTTCTACAATAGTCAAGAAACAGCAGATTAGTACTACTTCAAATCATTTAAACTGGACTTGTTGTAAATGATTATGGCTCCTACTATTTTAATCGAATTCACAACCCACAAAGTCAATCGGGAAGTTTAAGACTTCCTAGTAAGATGAGATCATTATTCCACATGAGGCTTCGCGTCCCACGAGGGTGGGATGAGATGCACAAAGTGACCCATGCTTCCTAAGGTGGGCATGCCGGCCGATTGCTCCATGCAATTCCCCTTATTGAGACAGTCTAGGCATTTCATGTCTAGCGAGGGCGGGATACAGAATGAAACCCTAACCTCTCAATGATGCCTCTAGAGTTCCACCATATGCCCAGCACATGTGGAAATCTTGTCAAGTCCATTCCTAACCGTTATGCCTAGGGCCAACGAGTTTCCTTGCGAAGGCGCGCTCGATTAAAACGGACTGGGGTAACCATTGCCACCACACATTTTCTAAAGATAAGTGGGTGTGTCCCATGAGGGTGGCAAACAGTTCACAACACCACTGATCAATAGCTTAGTGAGGGCTACGCATTAGAAGGCTACTAGACTTGATATTTATTTATGAGGGTTTTTGAGGACTCATCATTTTTATCTTATGTCTAACATTACAGGCATGCAACTATAGTGATAACATAATGATAAAACAACTCAGGCATGCTTTAGCAGATATGTATGAAAACAGTAAAAGAATGATGTGATCATAGCCTATTCAAGACATTGAACCAACCCATGCCAAAAGGAGGTTCAACTTTTGACCTAGGATTCAAGCCCCAAAGACAAGACCTAACCTAGCCGACCTCTAACTTGAACTTCAAGGTTGGCTCCAAGGTCCTTCTCACCATGGTTTAGCTCTCAAACCCTAGAGGTGTCCCTCATAGGTTCGGCCAATGCCATGGGTCTTTCCCCATAGATGATGCGCCACCATGCAAGGAGCCAAGATGGCTAGCTCTCAAACCCTAGGGTTCAGCCATGCCATCTTGCGCCACTCCTCCATGCGCCATCAAGCATGCATGAGCCAGGGTTCCATGTGGTTGCGCCCTAATCTTCTTTGTTACAAAAATAAAAGAAAAGAAAAGCGGTACGCAGGCCTCACAAAGATATATCACAGACATGCAAAGGGGCTTGACTCATGATCACAACATTATGCACAAGCAAGGTATCTACACATGCAGTTCTACATGCTCATGAAAAACATAAAATCTGAAATTTTACTTTTTCAAAAAATCAGTCTCTTTTCCTCATCTTCTTATCACAAATCTTTTGGTTATTTGCGATTAAACTTTCATGATGATTCAAAGATCCTTTCGGCTGGTAATTTTGTCAGATCAAGAGACCCGGCCAGTCCGAAGACACAATGCCCGTCCTACTTGACAAAACCACGTGCACCTTTGATCCTTTAAATCATACAAGAAAAATAATCCAAAAATCCAAAAGAGATTTGAAAAGATGATAGAAACAAGAAACCCTAATTTTTCCTACTTAGAAAATTCGTTTGCCATGTGATCATGCAATTTGCGAAAATTGAGATATGGCATGCGAGCATGGAAAAGCATGAAATTACATCGTTCGAGTCTCGCAAGTCCCTCTGATACCACTGTTGGGAAACCCCGGGGATATTTTACAATTTTCAGAGATAGAAATTACACAAAACATTGCACAGCGGAAGCAATATCCCGGAAAAGAGCCGGTCCCAAAAACCCAGTGAAGATCGCAAGCGAGGGAGTCGACACGATGAGATAGAAAATACCTTGAGCAAGGTGAGGCTGATGTCGAAGTAGGCGCCCAAGCGTGCACCCTCTACAGTCTCGCACACACGGATCACCTCGAGTACTCTTCTTCCACGCCCGGTGCTAGCCTCGGGAAGAAGATCCAAGCCTTGTGCTTATTCCTCAAGCCTTGCGCCACCTCCAAGGTATATGCGCCAAGAGGAAGATGAGGAGAAGGAAGTCGCCAATCAACACCAAGTTCCTCACGCCAAGAGGAAAGGAAGATGAAGTGTTCTCGGCTAGGGTTGGATGGAAGAGAAGTGCGCCACTACCTCTTGATCTCGCCTCTCTCTTTTGATCATGCCTTCAATATTAATTGTATTTCAAGAGGGGGAGTCTAGGGCCTCTTATATAAAGCAAGAGGCGGTCTAATGTGTGGCCACAATTCAAATCAAGTGGGCGGCTAGGAGAGGATGTAGCAGAATTAATCAAGTTAATCAAGTCCTAATCCAATTAGGACTCTAATTGATTCAAACAATTAAATCCTAATCCAATTAGGATTCTAATTATTTAAACAATTAAATCCTAATTTAATTAGGATTCTAATTAATTAATTAAATAATTAGTCATAATCAAATTAGGATTCTAATTAATTAATTAATTAACCCATATGATTAATTTCAAACCATATGCGTTAACTCTAGTCTAACCAGGGTAAAGCACACGCCTACTTTCTCCTTCTCCTTAAGCCCAGTAAGCCCAACTTTACAATGGGCCCAGCCCAAGGTCCATTATGCATGTAAACCAAGCCCTTGGATCCAATCCAATTTAACCCAAGGTCAAACTGGGCTAACCATGGTTAATATGCCGTAAATGGAAGTTGGCTCCAATGAATTTCTTCCTTCTCATCAGGCCCATTGGCGTTGATGAAATCTCCAAAATAGATCCGAGTTATCCAATAACTCAATCATAAGACTTCCCGATCAATACGAGAACTCGAGTATCAAGATGTGCGACCCTGTAGGTTCCTCTGATGTTGGCAGTGCTGACCAAAGGTCACCACAAGCAGTGAGTGGCACCTAGCAGTGCATCGCTGCTACCTAGGTCATCGGAATGGATATCGACATCGACATCCCCATCATTGCAATCAGGTACAGATGCATTACAGTCTCTTTGCCGAACTGATATCCGATTGGCCAAGTGTGTCACCACCTGTTTTTATCCAATCTCATGGCTATGACTAAATCAGGTCTCACCTGGGTATGGCCATACACTTTCAGTTATAAAACCATAGAGGAGCTCCATAGATATCATGCTTCCCTTAGGAAGGGGTAAACCCTATGTCTGTTCATTGACCTTCTCATATGGGTCGTGATATGCCCAATGACAACCGTTATTACCTCCCAACTACGGCAAGGCGTTAGGTTGTATCAAGGCGTATCCCTAACCATATAGAATGACCAATGACCTCAAGTCAAGGGATCAATGCATCTCCTATCACTTGTGATGATGACTTATGACACCAAGTCATTGCCTCACAGCGGGTCGGTCCAGTACATCCACCACTAATATACCCATATGCCTGCGTTAGCACCTTGTGCCTAACCAACCCATATACCAGTCTCACAAGTACTAGAGTTGTCCCTTATTTACTCAGGTACATTGATTGGAGACAATCATTTGAGCACAGATCCAATCTGTCTCCAGGGACATTATCATATAAGTACATAATCGCAGATGTAAGCAAATATAGATAATGACAATGCTAGAATGATATAAAATATCAACGTCAAGTAGTACAGTAATGGACCAAAACTAGGTCCTAGCCACTATGGCAGCTGAGATGCAGGTGCAATATGAGGAGCAAAACGCTTTTCAGATGATTACTCATTTCAAACAGATGTTCAGGGCTTGGGCTAAAACTGAGAGATATGATACTGCCGAAGCAGTCTTTCGGTGCAAGTTATCTGAGGGTGCGCCAGTGAGACCCCATGTACTAAAGTTGATTGGTGATGGAGGGCCTAACACAGCTCCTAGAAGATCCACTTGGGCTCGGAGGAAGCCCGTCACGTATGGCTTCACTTAGAGTCCACTTTCCTTTTAAGCACTTTCTATATTTGCATTGCATGGCTTGTTAGGTTAGTTCCACCCGATAATCAATCATGTAGTTTACTTATATAAATTGTTATTGGTAGATTGTGCATTGTAATATCATGGTAGGTTAGTGCATGCAGTATGAATACATATAATATTCTGCTCAAGGGATACAAATCAGCTAGCTCACCCCACTCCAAGAAGCTAGCTACCATTTTGGAAGGTTCAATTCAAACTAGCTCAAAGGGGGACTTCTAACTCAACTCCATTTCAAAGCCCAACTTCAAGATCCTTTCCAACTGAAGAAACACCAGCCCCCAATGGAGTTATGTGCCAACCTCATCCTCAAAATCAAGCAAGGATCGATTTAGATCCACAAATGAAGGGGCGCCCAAGCAAGATCCACCATTCAAGGAGGCGCCTTGTCAAGATCCACAATTAGGGGAGGATCTCTTTCCTTCTTCTCCTTTCCACCCAAGCCAACAAGTAAGTCTTAGAGAGGCAAGAGGGGGCAACAATATTGGGGTGTGGGCGCAATTCTTAGAGAAGGGGGCGGGTTGGGTGAAGGGGAGGGAGTAGTTATGGTTTGAGGTAAGGAAAGTCTCCAAGACTTTACCATAAACCTGTCCTAATTATCCATATGCGCCAAGGACATACCAAAGATGTCCTCCAAGCCATATCAGCCCCAAGACTTGCCTAAGAGGCAAGCATACCATCCAAGGCATCAAGGGGAGGCGCCAATTCCTTCCAAGAGAAGCAAATTGCGCCAAGCTTGCCCCATTATGCCCTTGGCACCAATGGGGTTTGCTTTTCTCCCCATTATACCCTTTTAACCCAATTCTCTTATCATGATAACTGTTAGTGTTTATGCCCTGCAGACCAATGTATGGACATGGTCCGACATTATTTGAATGTACTTTGATAGAATTAATATTATTGATAAAGGCATGGTCGTTACTACGTTCATTGCTTTACCTGCGTTGATGTATTAAATTGCATAAATAATGTCCCAAGAGTTTGGTTGGATCCATTCTCATAAGCAATCCCCAGTCAAAGTACATTCAACATTAGTTGATATGGGATAGCTTTGGTGCATGTGAGACTAGTGTATGGGCTGGTTAGGTGATAGGCATAGTAATGCAGACATACAGGTGCTTCAACATTAGTTGCACTGGAGTAACCCACCGTGAGGATTGACTTGTCTAGTCAACAGGTCAATCTCACATAGAAAAGGTTTGCATTGATCCTTAGACTTGAGGTATTCTTGTCTAGATATTATGATGGGTATGTTTTGATACAATCTTACGTCTCTCCGTAAATGGGTGATCAAAACGACTGTCATTGGACATACCGTATGTCATATGGAGATATGGATGACCAATAGTGGGATTTGCCCCTTCCTTAATTGGAAGCATGATATCCACTTTGTGGCGCCCCACCTCATTGGTGCATTACAGGAATGTATGGCCATACTGTTTGAGTCATGACCAATAGATTGGATTAATAAATATGGGGCTAATCCAATGGCGGGATATCTGTTCAGGCAACGGGATCTATAATGCATGGGAATCCTCGTTGCTTGTTAGGGAGTTGTTGCCATATGACTTAAGTCCTATGACATGGGTAGCAGTGATGTGTTGCTAGATACCTCTCACTACTTATGATGTTTAATCATCATTGCCATCGTTATATAGATCCTACGGGTTCACACGCAATAGACTCTTGACATTGTATTTTGATCTGGATATCTTAGAATATATTTGAGTTCATTATGATCCTAAGTCCAAGACAGATTCATGGTTGAATCTGAGTCCAATTCAAATCCTAATCCTTTTAGGAATTGGAATCCTAATCCAACTAGGAGTTGGAATCCTAATTTAATTAGGATTTGGAATCCTAATCCTTTTAGAAATTGGGATCCTAATCCAACTAGGAGTTGGAATCCTATTTTTAATTAGGAGTTGGAATTCTAATTCTACTAGGAGTTAGAATTCTTATCGAATTAGAATTCAAATCCTAATAAGAATTTGGTTATGGATAAGGCCCATAGTGGTTGGGCGCAAATCCTAATCCAACTAGGATTCAAATCCTAATGGGAATTGGATTCGGATTAGGCCCATTGTGTTGGGCGCAAATCCTAATCCAATAAGGATTTAATTCCATGGGCCTAATTAGTGTTGAAATCCAAATCCAATTAGGGATTGTGGATTTAATCTAATTAAGACAAATTGGAATCCTAATGGGAGTAGGATTCATGCTTGGCACATGGCTTAATTCCATATATGGATTTTGCGCCAATTGCCATGGATTAATCCTTATGGAATTCGGTTTCTCCAATTGGAAACTCTCTTGGATGTGTGGGGCTGATATGTTGGCGAGTATGGCTTGATTTATTCAAGAAAAGATTTGGCCAATCATATATGGTAAGTCCTAATGAAAATCGAACTCAAATACCCCCTCTTAATAAGGCAAGAAGCTTGATTCTTTCCTAGCCTCATGTTGTGCCTATTCAAGAGGATTGGTGGCTGATGTCTTGGAGCAAATCCTTAGAGGAATTGCACAAAGAACAAATAAGGAAAGGGAAGAGGCGGTTAGGGCTTGAAAGGCTATAAGAGAAGGGGTATGCGCCCCTCTCTTGATGCGTGAATTCAAGCCATGGTAAGGCAACTCCACATAGAGTTGCGCAAGCCTTTTAGAAGTCCAAGCCACCCTCTTCCTTTCTAGTTGCGCCACTTCCCACTTCTTCTACTTGTTTGGTTGAGAGTCTCCAAGCAAGGAGACAAGTTGGTGTGAAGAGCAAGGAGGAAGAAGAAGGACATTCCAAGAGGTGATCTTCTCTTCCCGAGGCAAGCACCAAGCGTGGAAGGGAGCAACGTTGAGAAGGTCGATGCATGCATACTTGTAGAGGATGAGCACTTGAGCGTCTTCAACTTAGCATCATCAACTAGATAAGCATAAGAGGTATCATCTCTATCACATCCTTGTGTTCTCTCTCTTGCATGGATCCTGGGGAAAGGAATATGTTTCGGGTGTAATACTTCTTCTGCTGCATCCTGGGACTGCAATATTTTAAAATTGCACTCGGTATTCCCCAACAATAACTTGTTATTGGGTCTCATTGGATAATGAGCTAGCCCAAACTTCATTACATGGGTTGATTAAGCCATTGGATCCTATCCATTGCAACCCTAATTCAAATGTGACCAATTGTGGTCAATTTCGGGTCAACTTGCCAGAAATGAAGTTTGGCTCCAATAACTCTCTTCCATCTCATCAGGCCCATTGGCGCTGACGAAATCTCCCAAACAGATCCGAGTTATTCAATAACTCGATCAAAAGACATACCGATCAATACGAGAACTCAAGTATCAAGGTGTGTGACCCTGTAGGTTCCTCTGACGTTGGCAATGCTGACCTAAGGACACCACAAGCAATGAGTGGCACCTAGCAGTGCATCGCTGCTACCCAAGTCATTGGAATGGATATCGACATCGACATATGTTGTGTCCGCAAGTGCACGGATACTCGAAGTAATAAAATAGATATCGAACCACAGAGACCTTGTTGTCAAGTACTGAATAATCGATTTCTCGCTAGCTAGGTAATCGGAAAATAGTGAATCAAACTATCGAAAAGAACATGGAGAAAATATCAGATAGGAAATCGGGACTAGGGGTTCATCTACTTTAATTTCTAATGACTAGATTAAGATAAGTATTTGTCAATGTAATTATATTATGGTAAAGGTAAAATTTACTTTATAAATAAATTATCTCGCTCTCGCGCAGACAACCATACAAAGAACTGATCCCCACTCTCGTGCAAGATCTATTCAATGCTGAGAATAAGTAAATCATCAACTAAGAACTCGAGGATCACTCTCGTGCATCCGAATTCTAGGTTGATCACCTCAAGTGGAAACTCAAATATCACTCTCGTGCATCCGAGTCTCAACACTAGTTTTACTCAAGGGTTTTCAATGACTCGATACTCAATCTCTTGCAATATCAAAGCAAGTATACACAATAACTCAATCCAAAGTATCAGAAATTCAACATGGCAATAAAATCACTAAAAATCAGAATTCAAAGGACTACCAAATCTCTTACGATAGTTCCAAACTCAACAATTTCTAGGGTTCCGAATTTCAAACAATCAACCTCTTAGTCTATTTTGCAAAACTCTAAAACATGCTGATATTTAAGACTCAAAGGAGAATTAAAGAACAATCAATCACAAGAGTAAAATTATCATAATAAGAACAGTTGACAAAATTAAGGTTTTCTAGCCATTAAGAAACAAAGAGATTACACCCCCATGTCCCAAAGAAAGATTAAGCTATCATGATGAAGGAATTACAATAAAACATATTTTCAGAGTGATAAGGAATTGAAAAGAGGGAAGAAATATTACAAAACAGGGCTGTAATGAAATTACAGCCCGTAATATGCTTTGAATAGCGCTGTCACCACTATTGTGTCTATTTCTCCTTCAATTCAACTCCAAACGCTCTGGAACTTGAGATTCATGTTCTCCTTCACTACGTGAAGATCTCTGTCAAATTTTGTGGCCGGAGGTGGTCTGTAGGTGGAGAACCGATGAACCCTAGCAATTGCACATCTCCCTCAATTTCTCTGTGGATTCGTGATAAAATTTGTTCCTTTCACTTTCTATGTTTTCTCCTCTTAAAGACGAGTCCAGCGCCTCTTTCAGATCTCCATTTGGAGGTCTGGATCAAAAGATATGGTCTTTACAATAATCGGGCGGAAAAATCAGAATTCTGAGTTCCAAAATACGGTACCGTGAAGATTCATACGGCGGTGCTATATTTTATTCTGTGAGTTCCGGGCACAAAATATGGTGCCGTGAGAGTTTTTCTTAAAAATATGGTAGTGCCGTATTTCTTTCTGTGAAATCTAGGCAGAAAACACGGCACCGTGTATTTTCCTACGGCAGTGTCGTATTTGTGCCAAAACCTCTCTAGTCAAAATCGATGATAAATACGGTACCGTGATAAAATCGGAGTGAAAAATGGTAGTGCTGTATTTCTGCTAAAACTTTTTGTTCTGGATCGCCAAAAATTACTGATGAAGGATGGAAATCCTAGCCCAAGAATCACCTTAGGTATGTGGCTCTAATCGAAAATGGTAAGCGCAAGTATTAGTAAAAGATGGAAAGAATGCACCTAGGAACCCCTAGGGGAAGGGGCTGACCCCTTCTTAACCCTTCAGATGATGACTGAGATGAAGAGTGTTCTGGATGCAGATTTGAGTGTTCTTCAATGATGCTAAATCCAGCCCAGGAGATGATTCGATGAAGGCAGTTGAACTCAGCAATGGAACAGTAGCGCTGAAAGTAGTGGAGGATGCTAGTCGGTAAGATGCAGGCAGGGAAGATTGAAGAACCGAGAGACAAAGGGGAGCAAGCTCAACCCAAAGAGGAGCAAGCTCGACTCTTCCACACGCTAACACAAGGTTTACCAAATTCAGAATTTTCAAAACTAAGTGCAAGAGTGAACAACACTCGCTTAAAACCTTTCCTCCCAACATAGAAACGACCCTTGGCATTCTGAAACAACCCTTGGTATTCTTCACTTGCTGGCGCCTCCTTGTTTTGGTCTGAAACAACCCTTGGTATTCTTCACTTGCTGGCGCCTTCTCGGTTTGGTCTATTCTGATAGGCTATTATGGTCGGTCCTTGCGCTGAGTTGGACATGGATATTTGTGCAAGCTATCTTCAATTTATCTTGATGGCTAACCTAGTTTTGGATTGAGTATTTCTTGGTATCTCCATGACGCTCCATTTTGGATTGAATGCGTCATGGGATCTCCATTTGATTTTGGGATTGAACATTTCATGGGGTCTCTATTTGATTTTGGGATTGAACATTTCATGGGGTCTCCATTTGGTTTTGGGATTGAATATTTCTTGGGATCTCCATTTGATTTTGGATTGAATGCGTCATGGGATCTCCATGGGTTTGACTGAATGAGGTGGATGAACTTGGATGGAGTTGCTGGACATGAACTCGAGTTAACTTTGGGCTAGTGTGTTGAAGTTGACACTTGAGCTGAGTCTGATCACGAACCGGCATGTCTTTGACAATGTCTTTTCTCAATGGGCTGATTGGAGCGGAACTTTCATTATGCCAAGGTCACTTCAGGGTTGGGAGGTTAGGTGCAGCATGTGCAATACAGGTGTGCATGAACCTAGACTATGACAACCTATCACAACCACTACAAAATAACATAAAGACTTAAAAGTAAACCTAGGCTAGTCCTAGCTACAACATAAAACAACAAGTCCTGAAAGCAAATATAGTTTGTAGCAACATTACAATCACATGAAGTGCATGAAATTAACAAGTTCAAAACATCAACATGCAACAATTTTCCAAAATGATGTCACGCATAATTAACCCTTGAAGATGTCCCTACATTAGCTATCTCTAGGGGTGAAGAATTCTCCTCCAGAGAAATAAAATTCAAGCATGTGGAGATTCCGATGGTAAACCAAGGGTGTGGAGATCGTCTCGGTTCCTGGTCCCTACATCAATTACGGTACCGTGTACTTCTACACGACAGTGCCGTATTCTTGCTTAGGTCTTCTAGATGAAATCATCACAAAATACGGTACCGTGAAAGTTCTGGGGCAAAATACGGTAGTGCCGTATTTTCGTCTGGTTGAAAGCGGTGAAATACGGTACCGTGTAGATTTACACGGCAGTGCTGTATTTTTGGCAGGAGCATCCTTTTGACTTGAAATTTGATGGGGAGACTCCTCTTCATGGTTAGAACTCATTCATGCATTTGCATTGCTTGAAAACTGGTGAAAACTATGCCTTTTTGCCTGAAATTGATTAAAACCAAAGATGGTGAAGATTCCGAAGCTTTTGGTAAAAAAGGGTATAAAAGCAAAGTAAAGGAGTAAGACTATGGTTCAAAAGACTACCAAATAAGTATAAAAAACACTATAAAATTTGGAGTCATCAACATCCCCATCATCGCAACTAGGTACAGATGCATTACAGTCTCTTTGCCGAACTGATATCCGATTGGACAAGTATGTCATCACTTGCTTCCATCCAATCACATGGTTATGACTAAATCAGGTTCTCACCTGGGTATGGTCATACACTTTCAGTCATAGAACCATAGAGGAACTCTATGGATATCAATCTTCCCTCAGGAAGGGGCAAATCCTCTATTTGTCCATTGACCTTCTCATATGGGTCGTGACATGCCTAATAACAACCGTTATTACCTCCCAACTACGGCGAGATGTTAGGTTGTATTAAAGCATGTCCTTAACCATATAGAATAGTCAATGACCTTAAGTCAAGGGATCAATGCATCTCCTGTCACTGAAGGTCCCTAAAGTAAGGGGGTGAAACCCTAAGCATGCGCAAATTAAAATACTTGCATGGGCGGAATTAGGGTCTCTATAGGATCGCATGTAGTATGACTATATAATCAACTTGGTTGATTTTCATAGATCAAGTGAAAATCTCACCATGGCCATGACTAGGACGGCGCCTTGGAAGCAAGAGGGCAAAAAAGGCTCTCCTCCAAAGAAGACACACACAAAGGTGATGAAGATTTCCTCCTTGCGCAATTCTTGTGCTAGCAAAAATGCCAAGGTGTCCTTTTGTGTTGAGGAGATGAGATGATCCTCCTTGCTAGCCGAGAGCTCTCCCTCTTCGATCTTGACGATCCCCTTGGACGATCCTCCAAACACGAGAGAGCTTCGAAAAACAAGAGGCATTGAGGCAATTGGCGTTTTGGCGTTAGGCGTTACAAGACTTCCCATAATGGAAAGTCATCAAGACATGCGTTCATGTCTTGTGAACTAATCCACAACGCCAATTCAATTGAACCAAGCGATTACAAATGTGAACCGGTTCAATTGAATTCGGTCCAATTGCATTTGGTCCATAGACCAAATTGAACCAAGCCAAGCCATGGTCTAAATCTCATATGAACCATGAAGGTTCAAGATCTAACCGTACATCTCTTGATGCTCTTGATCTCACCGATCTAGCATCAATACTCTCGATCGAAGCTTACCGATCTCAAGCCCTAATCAATCAAACATGATCAGACCGGATCTCACTTACAATCAGAGTTTAAACTTCTTTAAACTGAATCAAAACAATCCAGTCCACACGATCTGACTCAAGTAAGCCATATCACCAAATTGTGCGACCCTAAGGGTATCCTTTAAATGTCGGTAACGATAACTAACGTTATCACAATCAGTGAGGGGTATCTAGCAACACATCACTGTCTCCCGATATAAAGGAAAGAGTCTTCCAAGACTTCACCCAAACCACAGCTCAAGTGTGAATCCACTTCACTAAACATACATGTTTCCTTTGCCACTGGATGTTCTTATTGGACAAGTGTGTCAAGCTTGTTATTCCAATATGATGAGCATGACTAGATCAGATGAACATAGTCATCTGGGTATGGCCATACACTTTCTCAATCATCTCATGCAGGGGGGCCCCCTTTAGAACATCACACTCCTTAAACAAGGAGACGGCAATCCTATATCTATCACTAGTGCCCTAACCTGACTCATGATCATTATCCAAGATAGTCTATTACCATTATGTTTCAAATGATATTGAACTACCTCAAAACAATGACAATTATCATTTAGAAACACAAGTGATCTCAAGTCAGAGGAAGTATGCCACTTGCTTGTATATAAGGATTATTCACATTGTGACAAGCAATTGAATATCCTAGTAGGGTCTGTCCAGTACATCCAATGTACCCATGAGTCTACATCTTATTCCATGCTCGAAGCATCCTATAAGATTAGAACACATATTAGTCTCAATCATATCAAGGCTGTCTCATGTTCACCAAGATATCTCGACTAAGGACATTACAGCATGTCAGCCTAGCTGAACAGCATTGAGACATTATTCAGAAGTACACTTATTGCAGCAGACAATGTAACATACTGAATAACAACCATTGCCTTTATAAACATAAGAGTTTATACATGATACTGATAGAATCCTAAGTCCTCAAACATTAGCCTTAAGGGCATACCCCAACAATCTCCCACTTGCACTTAATCTAATGGTTGAGAAATCTCAAACCCATATTATTACAGTGCTTCTCATGCTTCTGCTGCGCCAGAGGCTTGGTAAGCGGGTCAGCCAGATTGTCATCTGTATGAACCTTGCAGATTTTGATCTCGCCACGATCAATGATCTCCCGGATCAAGTGAAACCGTCTCTGTATGTGCTTGGACTTCTGGTGCGACCGTGGTTCCTTTGCTTGTGCTATTGCTCCAGTGTTATCACAGAAGATAACCAAAGGATCTGCACTCGAAGGAACGACAC
Organism: Costus lasius; assembly: GCA_027563935.2. Taxonomy (NCBI): domain Eukaryota; kingdom Viridiplantae; phylum Streptophyta; class Magnoliopsida; order Zingiberales; family Costaceae; genus Costus; species Costus lasius. The sequence continues at coordinate 61,388,063 of CM050451.1, forward strand.
CAAGTTCCTGAATGAACTTACGAATCCACACTGCCTCCTTGGATGCTTCCGAGGCTGCAACATACTCGGCTTCTGTTGTGGAATCAGCAACAGTAGACTGTTTGAAACTTTTCCACACCACTGCTCCTCCATTCAAGCTAAAAACATAGCCTGATTGCGATCGGAAATCATCCTGGTCCGACTGGTACGAAGCGTCAGTATATCCTTCTATACTGAGTTCTTCCTGACCACCATATATCAAGAACATATCTTTGGTCCTCCGCAGATATTTTAAAATGTTCTTGACCGCAATCCAGTGTGCCTGACCTGGATTACTTTGGAACCGACTGGTCACGCTTAACCCGTAAGCGACGTCTGGGCGAGTACACAACATCGCATACATAATGGACCCAATAGCCGAAGCATAAGGCGTATTGTCCATTTCATCTTTCTCAGTCTGTGTTTGTGGACACTGACTCTTCGAAAGATTCAGACCATGTCTGACTGGAAGATATCCTCTTTTAGAATTCTCTAAATGGAATCTCTCCAGGACCTTATCGATGTAAGTACTCTGGCACAGCCTGAGAAGCCTCTTAGATCTATCCCTGTAGATCTTCACACCTAACACATAGGCTGCTTCTCCTAAATCTTTCATCTGGAAACATTTTCCTAACCATGCTTTAACAGCATGCAGTTCAGGAATATCGTTTCCAATGATTAAGATATCATCGACGTAGAGGACTAGGAAAGTAATCACGCTCCCACTAAACCTCTTATATACACACGGGTCATCTTTGTTCTTGATGAAACCAAACTCACAGATTGATTCATCAAAACGAATATTCCAGCTTCTAGATGCTTGTTTAAGTCCATAAATGGACTTATTTAACTTGCATATTTTATGACGATCTGATGGATTAGTAAAACCTTCAGGTTGTGTCATATACACATCCTCATCCAGTTTTCCATTAAGGAAAGCGGTCTTCACATCCATCTGCCAGATCTCATAATCGTAATATGCTGCTATCGCGAAAAGAATCCGAATAGACTTGAACATGACTACAGGAGAGAAAGTTTCATCATAATCTATCCCGTAGATTTGTTTGAAACCTTTCGCAACTAGCCTGCCTTTATAGGTAACCACGTTACCATCCATGTCAATCTTCTTCTTGAAGATCCATTTACAGCCTATAGGGATTACTCCCGGAGGCGGATCAACCAAATCCCAGACCTGGTTATCTGACATGGAGTCCATTTCGGCTCACATAGCTTCAAGCCATCTAGCTGACTCCGGTCCACTGACCGCATCCGCATAAGTGAGGGGTTCATCATTATCAATGATGTAGACTCCGTCATAGCGCTCAGGCTGTCGACGAATCCTTCCCGATCTTCGCGGTTCCCGTGATATCTGAGCCTCAGGTTGTTCAATAACTTGTTCTACCGGCTCAGGCTCATCCAACTGTGCTTGACTACTTTGTCCTTCGTCTGGATTCTCATCCAGCTTTATTTCTCTCCCACTGGCTTCTTGCAGAAGAAACTCCTTCTCAAGAAAAACTGCCGTCCGAGCAACAAATACTTTTTTCTCTTTGGGATCGTAGAAATAATAACCCTTAGTTTCCTTAGGGTATCCGACAAAGATACATTTCTCAGATCTACTCTCTAGTTTCCCAGAGGCGAGCTTTTTGACATAAGCCTTGCAACCCCAGATCTTAATAAATGTCAAGCTCGGCTGTTTCCCATACCATAACTCATATGGAGTCTTTGAAACTGCCTTGGATGGCACTCGGTTTAGTACCTTTGCAGCTGTTTCCAGTGCAAAACCCCAAAAGGAGTAAGGTAGAGTAGCCTGACTCATCATAGAACGAACCATATCAAGTAATGTTCTATTTCTCCTCTCGGACACACCATTCCATTGCGGTGTTCCTGGCGGAGTGAGCTGTGAGATGATCCCACACTCCTTCAGATAGTCAGTAAACTCTCGACTTAGGTATTCTCCACCTCGATCAGAACGAAGTGCCTTGATATTTCGGCCTAGCTGATTCTGTACTTCATTTTTGAACTCTTTGAACTTGTCAAAAGATTCACTCTTATGTCTCATTAGATAGACATACCCATATCTACTGAAATCATCAGTAAAGGTAATGAAGTATGAATAGCCACCTCTGGCATGTTTACTAAATGGCCCACACACATCACTGTGTATAAGGTCAAGTAAACCTGAAGCCCTTTGACCTTTGTTAGGAAAAGGAGACTTCGTCATTTTACCCAATAAACAAGCTTTGCATGTATCAATCTCCTCATAGGAGAATGATCCCAGCAGTCCATGATCATGCAACCGCTTAATGCGCTTCTTGTTAATATGGCCTAAACGACAATGCCATAGCAAGGTGCTGTGATCAGCATACTTGGCTTTCTTATTATCAATATTTTGTATAGAACATTCCATGTCCAACATGAATAACCCATTGTTAATTGATCCAGAAGCATAAACAATATTATCATAAGACAAAATACACTTTGAAATATTGCATTCAAAGGAAAATCCTTTCCTGACAAGAGCAGGAATAGAGATAATATTTTTCGTAATGCTTGGTACAAAGTAACAATTGTCTAGTTCCAATACAAGTCCAGATGGTAATGAGATGTAATAAACCCCTACAGCAACAGCAGCAACCCGTGCCCCGTTTCCAACTCGTAGGTCCACCTCATGCTGTCCCACCTGTCTTCTTCTCTTGAGTTCCTGTACATTTGAACAAATGTGAACTCCACATGCAGTGTCCAACACCCATGATATAGAAGAAGAAAACATGACCTCAGTCACAAATATACCTGAGCCAGAAGCGATGCTTCCCTTCTTGTCTCCTTGGAGCGCTTTACAGTCCTTTTTCCAGTGACCCAGCTGGCCACAGTGGAAACATCTATTGTCCTGACTATGGGGGAAAAACCCTAAACTGGCGCAAACAGAAACATGGGCAGCGGATACTAGGGTTTCAAAGAATCGGTGCATGAAGTATGATTAACTTTGATATAACTTGTAAACAAGAATGAATGCGATTCATACCATGGCCATTTCTAGATGGCGCCTTGGAAGCAAAGATCAAACGAGATCTTCTCCAAATCGTCACACACAAGATGAGAATGCGCTTCTTCTTGTCGTCCCTTGTGCTAGCAAGGATCGTCCAAGTATCACAATCGTATGAAGGGAAGAGAAAAAACTTGCTTAGCGATTTCCTCCTTCTTTTCGTCAAAACTCTTCTTCACGAGAGAGCAAGCCACACGAGAAGAGGCAAGAGGCGAGAGTGATGAGCGACCATAGAGCCAACGTGAGATGTGGTCACGTAAGAGACATGCTATCTAAAAATAGCAAACACGTCTCCACGTTCACAAGTCGCAAATCTCTCTTCTTATTTTGAACCACTCACTCATCCATGAGCCGGTTCATCTTGGTCTGGTTCAAAGACCAAATAAGCCAAGCGACATGGTCTAGATCAAATTAAACCCTAAGGCTCCAGATCTAACCGTCGATCTCTTGATGCTTCTGATCTCACTGATCCAGCATCTATTCTCTCGATCGAAGCTTACCGATCTCAAGCTCTAATCAATCATACATGATCAGACTAGATCTCACTTACAATCAGAGATTAAATCCCTTTAAACTGATCTCGAACAATTCAGTCCACACGATCTGACTTAAGTAAGCCATATCATCAAATTGTGCGACCCTGAGGGTTTCCTTTAAATGTCGGTAACGATAACCCACGTTATCACGATCAGTGAGGGGTATCTAGCAACACATCACTGTCTCCCGGTATAAAGAAAAGAGTCTTCCAAGACTACACCCAAACCACAGCACAAGTGTGAATCCAATTCACAAGGCATGCATACTTCCTTTGCCACTGGATGTTCTTATTGGACAAGCGTGTCAAGCTTGTAGCTCCAATATGATGAGCATGATTAGATCAGATGAACACTGTCACCTGGGTATGGCCATACACTTTCTCAATCATCTCATCCAGGGGGCCCCTTTAGAACATCACACTCCTTAAACAAGGAGACGGCAATCCTATGTCTATCACTAGTGCCCTAACATGACTCAAGCTCATTATCCAAGATAGTCTATAATCATTATTTCTCAAATGATATTGAACTACCTCAAAACAATGACAATCATCATTTAGAAAACACAAGTGATCTCAAGTCAGAGGAAATGTGCCACTTGTTGCACTCAAGGATTATTCACATTGTGACAAGCAACTGAATATCCTAGTAGGGTCTGTCCAGTACATCCAATGTACCCATGAGTCTACATCTTATTCCATGCTCGAAGCATCCTATAAGATTAGAACACACATTAGTCTTAACCATATCAAGGCTGTCTCATGTTCACCAAGATACATCGACTAAGGACATAATAGCATGTCAGCCCAGCTGAACAGCTTTGAGACATTATTCAGAAGTATACTTATTGCAGCAGACAAGGTAACAAACTGAATAATAACCATGCCTTTATAAACACAAGAGTTTATTACATGATACTGTTACAATCCCAAGGCCTCAAACATTAGGCTTAAGGGCATACCCCAACACTTCTCATGTGTCTATCTTAGCCTTCTTCGCTCGCGTATTCCCCCTTTTACAAATTTAAAATTGATTGTCTAGATCGTCCGAAATCATATGCGCAAGAATCGGACTTCAAAAATACCCGAGAAACTTGGCTGTCCAGGTAAGAATTACGGTTGTGTTTTTTATTACGGTAGTGCTGTAATTTCAGCAAAGTTTTCTGTATAAAAATTTACCAACATTACGGCCTGTGATATCCATTACGGTAGTGCCATAAACTCATCAAATCTCTCGGGTGAAAAATCTCTCGATATGACGGCCCATAATATGGATTACGGTAGTGCCGTAATATCTGCAAAACTTTCTTTTCAAAATTCACCCCAAATTATGGTAGTGCTCCGAAATTACGGTAGTGCTATGGTTTGTTCGATAGATTCAGTGAAACCACAGTACCATAATATTAATTACGGCACTGTCGTAATTTGGTTTGAGGCTTCAATTCTTCATGAAAATTGACATGTAATCTCTTCCTAATGATGGGGATTCATCTATGCATCTGAATTTGCTTGAAAATGCCTTAAAATGATGCCTTTTACCTGAAAATCATCAAACACCATAAAATGTGTAGATTCTGCAATATTTTATAAATAAGAATTAAAAATAAGCAAAAGAGCATGAATATGACACAAAAAGACATATCAAATGGCATAAAATATACTATAAATTTTCATGCCATCAACATCTTTATTATAGTTTAAAGAGGGCTCGAGGGCTTTGTATTCTACCCCCTCTTGTTAGATCTTATTGTATTTGGCCTGTTAAGTACCCCTTAATTTTAACCTCATCGCCCAAAGTCAGAAGTAGTAGGAGCAGGGGGGTTCAGAGATAGGGGTCTTGGCCCCCTTCCCTAAACGGGGCCGCAGGTAAACTCTAACCGAGTAGAGTAAACTCTATCTAAGGTGCTTGCTAGTTTATCTCCATCTTGTTCGTTAGCTGAATCTGTGCATGCTAGTATTTCTCTTCATTCTACCATATTGTGCCAGCTTAAATCAAGACTATAGAGCTTCATACCTTAGATAGAAACCTTGGGATTTTGACCCTTCTTTAGGTTACCTATATGGTTGATGCCTTGCATTTTAGTAATGATTTTTATTATCTTTCCATGATGAATTTAGGCCTATTTTAATGTTTTTACACTCCTTTAAGGCTTATTTAGTTAAAAACTTCAGAATCTTCACTTTTCGTCTATCTTATTGAATTTCAGGTAAAATCACTCAAATTTGAAGACTTTTTAAAGAATCTAAAAGCACAGGGTGATTCGTTATGAGAAGATGAAGGTGCCCGTCAAATTTGGGCTCAATCGGAGCCCTTTCTGGACTTCACGGCCAGGTGAACCCCACGGGGTTCACCCGTGATATTGCCGAAAGACATAATTCAGCATGCGCGCCACTGCCTGGTGAACCCGGTAGGGTTCACCGATGATGTCAAAGGTTTCTGAAATCTGCCGCACACTTCACTGGCAGGTGAACCCCATGGGGTTCACCCGTGATTCTGTCTGAAGATACCTGCACAGAAATATGCCGAGGATTTCACTGGCAGGTGAACCCCACGTGCTCATTTCGCAAAAAATCTTTGCTGAGCACATCACCACCCGGTGAACCCCACGGGGTTCACCCGTGAAGCTGTCGGAACAGCCCGACCTCCACTCGGTTTCTCGCTAATTTCGGGCCCGATTCAAGTCCAAATTTAGCAAGTGAGGACTTTTTGGAAAGCTTACTTCGAGGCGAAGAGAAAAAATATAAAATCCCTAAATTTTGTGACCTAAGGAACAAGGAATCTTGTGACAAAGTGGCTAGGGCGGAAGTCGATGGCGAAAAGGCGACTTTGGGGTGATTTTTGGAGATTCGTGCGTCAGAACTCACCAATCCTTGGTTATTTCGTTCGGTTCATCATCTCCTCCCTCTTATAAACCTTTTCCTATGATTTTCCTATGTTTAAAGAGAGTATTTTGAGCGATTCAATGATGGTTGTAGCGTAAACCTATTTTCAGGGCTAGGTTGAAGCCCTCTGACGATTTTTATTTGCAACTCATGTATTAACTTTACTATTTGGATCATATCTTAAGCATATTTCACTTGATGAACTTATTTCTTGATTTGTACTCTGGCCAAGTATTATCATGTCATAGTTGTTATGGTTCATAACGAGAGTAGGACCGTAACGACCGAACCTCATTGTGAATCATGCGAAGGCTCGACGCGAAAGTGCTTGTTCTTCGCTCGAGGGTTCATAATCTACCATGGAACTCATTGGGTTTGTCTAGAACGATCCACCGTGAAAGTAGGAGACGTTCTAGGTAAATACCATGGTGTACACTCGAAAGAGGGCACCTTGTACCCTAGGGTAGATTCCTTATGCATATTTATAAATCCAAGTAAGTGATATTTATTTCTTAGCGCAATTAAAATCGTCAGAGAGGTGGAAACCTTTGCCCTGATATTCTTTCTCATATATTTTCCCTGACGTAGTTGTTTGATTTCTTGTTTACTGTTCTGCTTAGTTTTAGTTTTCAAGTTCCAAAAACCAGGATTTGATCAGCTTAGATTCCAATAATTAGATTTTCTAGTACTCACCTTGTTCCCTGTGGGATTCGATATCTTTTGTATTACTTCGACATTTCCGTGCACTTGCGGATAGTGTCAAGTTTTTGGCGTCGTTGCCGGGGAACAACGGTTGATATCAGTATACTTCTAAGGACTGGTAGACTAAGTTTTAGTTAGTTTTCTTTTCTTTCTTTATTCTGTTTCACGCTGTTTTTTGCTTGTGTTGATTGCTTTGAACTTCTTAATTGAATCTGACAAATTTTTATGCAAAGAAGTTCCAGGGCAGGACCACTATTTGAAATCGATCTTGAGATAGAATGGACCTTCAGACAAAGAAGGAAGCTTAATCAAATTCAGCAAACCAAGGGTCAAGAACAGATGGAACACCTTCACATCGACATGGAGAATGAACTAGTGCCTTAACTTGTGAACAACAACAATGTCAGAACACTGCGAGAATATGCAGCACCTTTTACACATGGGTTTCAATCAGGAATCGTTAGGCCTAGTGTCGAGGCCAACAATTTCAAAATTAAACCTGCTCTACTTTCTATGATACAACAAAATCAATTTGGTGGTTCTCCTCTTGAGGACCCCAATATGCATTTGTCTATATTTTTGGAATATTGTGATATGTTAAAGATTAATGGAGCTACTTCTGATGCTATCAGGTTACGATTGTTCCCATTCTCTCTGCGGGATAGAGCAAGGGCATGGCTCCATACGATCCCCCCAGCTTCAATACAGAAATGGGATGAACTGTCTCAAGCTTTCCTCTCGAAGTATTTCCCTCCTTCGAAGACAATCCAACTCAGAAAACTAGATAACGAGCTTCATGCAAAAGGATGGAGAGTCTTTATACGAAGCCTGGGAAAGATTTAAAGAGCTTCAAAGATTATGTCCGCACCATGGGATTGACACTTGGGTTCTAGTACATACGTTCTACATGGGATTGCAATACAATACTAGACTCACAGTCGATGCAGCTACTGGAGGATCGGGATGATGAGCAAAATACCTGAAGATGCTATAAGCCTCCTGGAGGACACGACACTGAACTATCATCAATGGAATCCAGAGCGACGTACACCTTCGAGGAGAGCAGGTAAATTCGATCTTGATTCATTAACTACTCTCACTGCGAAGGTAGACAATCTGACTAAGAAAATTGATTCATGGTCTGCTAACTCTCTAGACACTAATTCATTATCTTGTGAGTTGTGTGGTGTTGCAGGACATGCAAGTGCTGAGTGCCGAGTGGGAGATGGACAAGTGGTCCAAAGTCAGCCTGAACATCTTAATGCAGTTGGAAATACAAACCCCATGAATAACCCTTATTCCAACTATTACAACCCTGGCTGGTGCAACCACCCGAACTTCTCCTACCGGACCACGCAGCCTATACAACCAGGGCAAGCACCACCACAGGTTCAACCTCAGCAAGGGAACTTCAGGCCGCTGCAACAAGAAAATGACAGGCAGCCACCTAGGTTCCAACAGAGAAACTTCAATCCTCCACATCAACAAGCGAATTACAATCCTCCTCCAAGACCGGCCCAGAACTCTCAACTGAGTAAGCAGATAGAAGGGCTGACTGACATGATGAAACTGATGATGACAAGGATGGACTCCTTGGAAACGCATAATAAAATGTTGGAGAGCCAGCTTGTGCAGCAGGCTAGCTCATTCTCTAGAGCGCCAGGGAAGCTTCCATCACAGCCAGAAATTAACCCGAGGGAGCATTGCGATGCAATCTCCACTCAGAGCGGCAAACAACTTGAAGACCCTAAGATGCCGACCAATGAAACAAGGGATGAAGTGACACCGAACCTTGAGGAGCCACACGCTGATTCAACACCGGCGGAACCGGAAAGAACAGAGGAAGAGCGACCCTATGTTGGGCCGCCAGCCTACAAGCCGCCGATACTTTTCCCTCAGAGACTTGTCAAAGCCGAGCTAGACAAGCAATTCAGTAAGTTTCTAGAAATATTGAAAACACTATATATTAACATTCCCTTTGTTGATGCCCTTTCGCAGATGCGGACCTATGCGAAGTTCCTGAAGGACATCCTCTCAAATAAACAGAAGCTAGAAGACCAAGGAACCGTGGCACTCACCGAGGAGTGCAGTGTGATTTTGCAGAACAAACTTCCACAAAAACTCAAGGACCCTGGCAGCTTTTCCATACCGTGCCAGATAGGAGAGATGACTTTCCAGAGAGCACTCTGCGATCTAGGAGCGAGCGTCAGCATCATGCCGTTATCATTGTGCAAAAAGCTTGATTTGGGTGACTTAAAATCAACTAATATTTCTCTGCAGCTTGCCGACAGATCAGTTCGACGTCCAGTGGGTATTTTAGAGGATGTACCCATTAAAGTAGGGGACTATTTTATTCCTGCTGACTTTGTTGTGTTAGACATTGATGAGGATGACAGGCTTCCTATTATCTTAGGAAGACCTTTTCTTGCTACGGCCGGTGTTGTCATTTATGTTAAAAATGGAAAACTGGATTTAAACATAGGTGGCAATATTATTCAATTTGATCTATCTAACTCTCTTAAAAATCCTTCTCTTGTAGGTACATGTCACTGTGTGGATGTAATTGAAAAGATTGTCCAATAATCCGAGCCACCTGGAAAAAGGAGAGATCCATTGGAGCTCACCCTTATCGGCGATGTTGATGAAGAAAGTGAAGGGGAAGCTGAAAATAACGTTGCCCTACTTGATGCAAACCCAGACTTGAGAGCGGAACTAGGAGTAAATCGAGATGAAGATGGACAAAAGAAAATCGAGCTCAAAAGTTTACCCAAAAATCTGAAATATGAATTCCTGGGTGAAATTTTTACTTACCCTGTGGTAATTAGCACTGAATTGGATGAGGAACAGACTAAATTACTTTTGCAAGAACTCCGTCTACATAGAAAGGTAATTGGGTACTCTCTTGATGATATTAAAGGTATTAACCCATCTATTTGCATGCACAGGATCCTATTGGAGGAGAATAGTAAGCCATCTATGGAATTCCAACGCCGACTCTACCCGCACTTGAAAGAGGTAGTGAAGAAGGAGGTACTCAAATTATTAGATGCAGGCATGATCTACCCGATTTTAGATAGTTCATGGGTGAGCCCGGTTCATGTGGTTCCCAAAATGGGAGGCATCACGGTTGTTAAGACTGACACAGACGAGTTAATAACGACACGCACAATTACAGGACACAGGATGTGCATCGATTACAGGAAGTTGAACTCTGCGACAAGAAAAGACCATTTTCCTCTTCCTTTCATTGACCAGATGCTTGATAGATTAGCTCATAATTCTTACTTTTGTTTCTTGGATGGATTTTCAGGTTTCTTCCAAATCCCCATCCACCCAGACAATCAGGAGCGAACTACCTTCACATGCCCCTACGGCACATACGCATATAGGAGGATGCCGTTTGGCCTCTGCAATGCCCCTGCGACCTTCCAGAGAGCAATGATGGCCATATTTTCTGATTTTAACAAAGATTTCATGGATATATTTATGGATGATTTTTCTGTGTATGGTTCTTCCTTTCATCATTGTTTATCTAACTTATCTAAGATTTTGCAGAGATGTGAAGAGGTGAATCTTCCCCCAGTTTGGAGTGTCGCGCATATTGATAAGTGACGGAGGGTCCCACTTCATTGAGCAAAGGTTTGGAGCGTTATTGAAGAAGTATGGGGTAAAGCACGAGATTGCCACGCCGTACCACCCTCAGACGAGTGGTCAGGTAGAAGTCTGCAAAAGGGAAATCAAGTAGATATTGGAAAAGACTGTATCTCGATCATGGAAGGATTGGGCATTGAAGTTACCCGATGTTTTATGGGCTTACAGGACTGCATTTAAGACACCCCTAGGAATGTCTCCTTTCCAACTTATTTATGGAAAATCTTGTCACTTACCTGTTGAACTTGAGCATAGGGCGCACTGGGCTATCAAGCAAATCAACTATGACTTTAAAAGTGTCGGCGAAAGGAGAAGACTGCAACTAGACGAACTGGATGAGATGCGCCTCTACGCTTATGAAAATGCCAAGATTTACAAAGCTCATACCAAACATTGGCATGACAAGCGCATACTCAAGAAGGAGTTCCACGAAGGGGACAAAGTGCTGCTTTTCAATTCGAGACTTCGCCTCTTCCCAAGGAAGCTCCGCATGAGATGGTCTAGACCATTCATAGTTCAACACGTTCAGCCTTATGGCGCAATCACGATATGGGCTGAGCACACTGGAAGTTTTGTGGTCAATGGGCATCGCTTTAAACAATATTTTGAAGATGAACGGGTCAAGCAAGGAGAAGTTCTTGCCCTTTTTGACCCTACCAATGCAATAACTTGATGACTCTACGGTCGAGCTATTGACCTAAAACTAGGCTCTTGGGAGGAAACCTAAGTTTTCTCGTTGTTTTCATTTTTACTTATTTGCATTGGTTGTCATTTAGTTTTTACTTCATCATCGTTGAGTACTCTACTCTCTTGCTTATCTAGCTTATTCTAGGAGATCTTGATCTTGATACATGCTGATTAGAGGTTTATTTTTGTGATACAGGTGTGCCTTTAGAACGAGAGATTTTTGCTGGATTTTCAGTAAAGATCAGTGCACTTCACCACCTGGTGAACCCGGCGGGGTTCACCCGTGAAGTACACTGTCCATCCAAACCCGACGTTCCCACCTTCTCCTCTCACATATACGACATTGCATAGAGGACTATGCAATATTTTAGAGCGGGTGAGCTGTCTTGACTCCCGCTTCTTCTTGGTTGTTTGGTTATAGTTGTCGTGACTTCCTGCTTTTCTTTATGGCTTTGTTATGCTACTCTATGATGGATATTTTGATATTGGCATTGTATCATATATGCCACTATTTGTAGGCCTTGTCCACATCTTCAGGCCCCACACTCTGCCGTGCATGAGATATATTCGAACCATTTATTTTCACTTTAGTGTTATGTTATGCATGTTAAATGATGTGTGGATCTATGCTAATTTTTATGATGGAAAATTTTATTGACTTGTCATGTTAGTCTTGTCTGATGATAGCCTTGCAAAATTCTTAAAGTTAGGTGAATGATTAGTTGGAATTTATCAAGATATGTTGAATGTAGTACTTGTTAGAAATCTACTCAATAGTCATGTCCATATGTTCTTTGAATTAGAAATTTTCTAAACGGATTGATTTTATGATGTTCATTTAGCGAGTCAAACATTTTCATGATTCTTCAATTGATTTTGGTTTGCAATTTACATTTGATTCATATCAGGATACATATTCTCTTTTCAAACTTTAAATTCCTTTCTAGTATTGGGGAGACACTGCATTTGTTAAAAGTCAGGATATATAGATCTTTGAACTAAAAAAAAAATCACCCTTAGATTCCTCTCCTTGGCACTGCAAAAAATTGGCAGTGGTACCAAAGAATATGAGTTGAAATCTAAGAAATGTGAATTGAAATAAAAAAGACTCCTCTACTTGGCATTGCGAAAATTTGGCAATGGTACCTACGGATATGAGTTGAAGTCTAATGCAATGATCAGTGTTTTGTATCCTGAATAAAACAGTTGAGTCAACCCCAACATTATGAATTGGAAGGATAGGAATGGAATGAGTGTTGTGTATGCTTGATTGAATCTCTTGTTTACTACTTTCTGAATTGGTTAATATCTAGAAACTGTGGGACCAAACTGGTGAATGCTTAAGACACTCCTTTTAGTTGATTTCTTCTGATTAGATCTTGGATTGCTAAAGAGTATTTTTCTAAACTTGTGTGCGAACTTCAATACAAAAGATTATTCTTATATCAAGCATGTATTTCAACATATTTCATTGCTTGAGGACAAGCAAAGATTTAAATCGAGGAGTATTTGATGCCTTGCATTTTAGTAATGATTTTTATTATCTTTACATGATGAATTTAGGCCTATTTTAATGTTTTTACACTCCTTTAAGGCTTATTTAGTTAAAAACTTTAGAATCTTCACTTTTCATCTGTCTTATTGAATTTCAGGTAAAACACCCAAATTTGAAGACTTTTGAAGAATCTAAAAGCACGGGGTGATTCCTTATGAGAAGACGAAGCTGCCTGTAAAATTTGGGGTCAATTGGAGCCCTTTCTGGACTTCACGGCCAGGTGAACCCCACGGGGTTCACCCGTGAACTTGCCGAAGGATATAATTCAGCGTGCACATCATTGCCTGGTGAACCTGGCAGGGTTCACCGATGATGTCAAAGGTTTATGAAATCTGCCGCACACTTCACTGGCAGGTGAACCCCATGGGGTTCACCCGTGATTCTGTCTGAAGATACCTACACAGAAATATGCTGAGGATTTTACTGGTAGGTGAACTGCACGGGGTTCACCTGTGATCATTTCGCAACAGATCTGCGCCAAGCACTTCACCACCTAGTGAACCCCATGGGGTTCACCCGTGAAGCTGTCGGAACAGCTCGACCTCCATTCGGTTTCTCGTTGATTTCGGGCCCGATTCAAGTCCAAATTTAGCAAGTGAGGACTTTTTGGAAAGCTTACTTCGAGCCAAAGAGAAAGAATATAAAAGCCCTAAATTTGGTGACCTAAGGAAAAAGGAATCTTGTGATGAAGCGGCTAGGCAGAAGTTAACGGTGAAAAGTGAAAGTTCCATTAAAGGGGGAAAACCCTAATCATGCAGATATAAAATTTTCTCAAGGCGGAATCTAGGGTTTCCTAGGATCGCATGTATGAACATATGATCAACTTAACATTTTGTATAGATCTAGTGAGAGATCATACCAATGCCATTGCTTTGGATGACGACTTGGAAGGAAAGAGGCGTGTGCTTCTTCTCCAAAGGCAATCGCACACAAGACGAGAGATGGCTACTCCTTGGCGTTCCTTGTGCTAGCAAAGCTCCAAGGTCTCCTAATCGCGTGAAGGAGGTTGAGATGATCTCTAGGCTTTGTCAAGTCCTCTCCTTGGCGTCAAGACTCACCACACGAGAGGAGAGAGGCGACAAGAGGAAGATGCGAGCGAGAATAGAGCAATGCTCTCGAACGTGAGGCATGCTACCTATTTTGGAAAGCATGACTTCCAAAAATAGTAAACCCTCAATGTGTTCAAGTGTTCACGCTTAGTGAACAAATCGCAATGTTCTCCCCTTTGAACCATGCGCTCACTTGATGAGCCGGTTCAATTACATTTGGTTCAAGGACCAAATCAAACCAAGCCTTGGTCTAGATCAAATTAAACCATAAGGCTCAAGATCTAACCATTCATCTCTTGATGCTCTTGATCTCATCGATCTAGCATCAATTCTCTCGATCGAAGCTTACCGATCTCAAGCCCTAATCAATCAAACATGATCAGACCAGATCTCACTTACAATCAGAGTTTAAATCCCTTTAAACTGAACCAAAACAATTCAGTCCACACGATCTGACTTAAGTAAGCCATATCGTCAAATTGTGCGACCCTAAGGGTTTCCTTTAAATGTCGGTAACGATAACTTACGTTATCACGATCACTGAGGGGTATCTAGCAACACATCACTGTCTCCCGATATAAAGGAAAGAGTCTTCCAAGACTACACCCAAACCACAGCACAAGTGTGAACCCAAGTCACTTGACATATGTGTTTCCTTTGCCACTGGATGTTCTTATTGGACAAGCGTGTCAAGCCTGTAATTCCAATATGATGAGAGTGGTTAGATCAGATGAACATAGTCATCTGGGTATGGCTATACAATTTCTCAACCATCTCATCCAGGGGGCCCCAACAGAACATCACACTCCAAACAAGGAGACGGCAATCCTATATCTATCACTAGTGCCCTAACATGACTCATGCTCATTATCCAAGATAGTCTATAACCATTATGTTTCAAATGATATTGAACTACCTCAAAACAATGCCAATCATCATTTAGAAACACAAGTGATCTCAAGTCAGAGGAAATATGCCACTTGCTCGCATATAAGGATTATTCACATTGTGACAAGCAATCGAATATCCTAATTAGGGTCAGTCCAGTACATCCAATGTACCCATGAGTCTACATCTTATTCCATGCTCGAAGCATCCTATAAGATTAGAACACATATTAGTCTCAATCATATCAAGGTTGTCTCATGTTCACCAAGATATCTCGACTAAGGACAATACTGCATGTCAGCCAAGCTGAACAGCATTGAGACATTATTCAGAAGTATACATATTGCAGCAGATAATGTAACAACCTGAATAACAACCATTGCCTTTATAAACATAGAGTTTATACATGATACTGAAATAATCCCAAGGCCTCAAACATTAGCCTTAAGGGCATACCCCAATAATCTCCCACTTGCACTTAATCTAATGGTTGAGAAATCTCAAACCCATATTATTACAGTGCTTCTCATGCTTCTGCTGCGCCAGAGGCTTTGTAAGCGGGTCAGCTAGATTGTCATCTGTATGAACCTTGCAGATTTTGATCTCGCCTCGATCAATGATCTCCCGGATCAAGTGAAACCTTCTCTGTATGTGCTTGGACTTCTGGTGCGACCGTGGTTCCTTTACTTGTGCTATTGCTCCAGTGTTATCACAGAAGATAACCAAAGGATCTGCACTCGAAGGAACAACACCAAGTTCCTGAACGAACTTACGAATCCACACTACCTCCTTAGATGCTTCTGAGGCTGCAACATACTCGGCTTCTGTTGTGGAATCAGCAACAATTGATTGTTTGAAACTTTTCCACACCACTGCTCCTCCATTCAAGCTAAAAACATAGCCTGATTGCGATCGGAAATCATCTTGGTCAGATTGGAATGAAGCGTCAGTATATCCTTCAATACTGAGTTCTTCCTGACCTCCATAAATCAAGAACATATCTTTGGTCCTCCGAAGATATTTCAAAATGTTCTTGACCGCAATCCAGTGTGCCTTCCCTGGATTACTTTGGAATCGACTGGTCACGCTTTACCCGTAAGCGACGTCTGGGCGAGTACACAACATCGCATACATAATGGACCCAATAGCCGAAGCATAAGGCGTATTGTCCATTTCATCTTTCTCAGTCTGTGTTTGTGGACACTGACTCTTTGAAAGATTCAGACCATGTCTGACTGGAAGATATCCTCTTTTAGAATTTTCTAAATGGAATCTTTCCAGGACTTTATCGATGTAAGTACTCTGGCACAGCCCGAGAAGCCTCTTAGATCTATCTCTGTAGATCTTCACACCTAATACATAGGCTGCTTCTCCTAAATCTTTCATCTGGAAACATTTTCTTAACCATGCTTTGACGGCATGTAGTTCAGGAATATCGTTTCCAATGATCAAGATATCATCGACGTAGAGGACTAGGAAAGTAATCACGCTCCCACTAAACCTCTTATATACACACGGGTCATCTTCATTCTTGATGAAACCAAATTCATAGATTGATTCATCAAAACGAATATTCCAGCTTCTTGATGCTTGCTTAAGTCCATAAATGGACTTCTTTAATTTGCATATTTTATGACGATCTGATGGATTAGTGAAACCTTCAGGTTGTGTCATATACACATCCTCTTCTAGTTTTCCATTAAGGAAAGCGGTCTTCACATCCATTTGCCAGATCTCATAATCATAATATGCTGCTATCGCAAGAATAATCCGAATAGACTTGAACATAGCTACAGGAGAGAAAGTTTCATCATAATCTATCCCGTAGATTTGTTTGAAATCTTTCGCAACTAGCCTGCCTTTATAGGTAACTACGTTACCATCCATGTCAATCTTCTTCTTGAAGATCCACTTACAGCCTATAGGGATTACTCCCGGAGGCGGATCAACCAAATCCCAAACTTGGTTATCTGACATGGAGTCCATCTCGGCTCGCATAGCTTCAAGCCATCTCGCTGATTCCGGTCCACTGACCGCATCCGCATAAGTGAGGGGTTCATCATCAATGATGTAGACTCCGTCATAGCGCTCAGGCTGTCGACGGATCCTTCCCGATCTACGCGGTTCCCGTGATATCTGAGCCTCAGGTTGAACATCAACCTGTTCTATTGGCTCAGGCTCATCCAACTGAGTTTGACTACTTTGTCCTTCTTCTAGATTCTCATCCAGCTTTATTTCTCTCCCACTGGCCTCTTGCAGAAGAAATTCCTTCTCAAGAAAAATAGCCGTCCGAGCAACAAATACTTTGTTCTCTTTGGGATCGTAGAAATAATAACCCTTAGTTTCCTTAGGGTAACCGACAAAGATACATTTATCAGATCTACTCTCCAGTTTCCCAGAGGCGAGCTTTTTGACATAAGCCTCGCAACCCCAGATCTTAATAAATGTCAAGCTCGGCTGTTTCCCATACCATAACTCATATGGAGTCTTTGAAACGGCCTTGGATGGCACTCGGTTTAGTACCTTTGCAGTTGTTTCCAGTGCAAATCCCCAAAAGGAGTAAGGTAGAGTAGCCTGACTCATCATAGAACGAACCATATCCAGTAAGGTTCTATTTCTCCTCTCAGACACACCATTCCATTGCGGTGTTCCTGGCGGAGTGAGCTGTGAGATAATCCCACACTCCTTCAGATAGTTAGTAAACTCATGACTCAAGTATTCTCCACCTCGATCTGAACGAAGTGCCTTGATATTTCGGCCTAGCTGATTTTGTACTTCATTCTTGAACTCTTTGAACTTGTCAAAAGATTCACTCTTATGTCTCATAAGATAGACATAACCATACCTACTGAAATCATCAGTAAAGGTAATGAAGTATGAATAGCCACCTCTGGCATGTTTACTAAATGGCCCACACACATCACTGTGAATGAGGTCAAGTAAACCTGAAGCCCTTTGACCTTTCTTGAATTCATGGCAGCGCATTAGTAGACTAACTTTTGTGCTTTGACTTGGGCCACCCCATTAATTAATGGGCCCTACTAATAAGCTATCCTAAATAGATGTTTGTGCATAAGGGTTTAATGGGGATAGTCAAATAGGCTTAGGAGCATGGGATCTTTGATTGGTGCCTAAGGCCTAATTAGGCAATCCTCTTGTTGCTTGGACTTGTTCTAAACATATGGATGGGAAGACTTGTCAGCTTTGGAAAGTCTTTGGCACATGTGGCACCCTCTTGGTGCAAATCAACTCCTAATTGGATTAGGAATAGCGCCATGCCTTATTAAGCAAAACCATACATGGCACTTATGACAAGGTCTATGCGCATACTTGGAAGAAGTTTTCTTATGAAACTTCTTGGGCGTACATGGCCTTCATGGCTCGCATGGCAAGCTCAAGGCGCATATCGCTGATGGCTAGGCATTCATGGAAAAGATTTAGAATCTTTCCTTGCCTCTAGCCCTAGTGATGTAAAATAGATTTCAGCCCAAGAATGTCCCTTAGGTATGTGGCTCCTTAAAGATGATTTTAAGTTACAAGCTAGAATCCTAATGAGAGCAAGAGTGTTCCATGCAATTCAGATATGAGGGTAAGATGGATTGAAAACACCTGAGGCCTTTTTGGGAAGGGTGGGGGGGGGGGGGCAAGTTCCCTCTTATATTGACCAGCAAATAGGGGCTATTTTCTTCGCAACTGATTTTGGGATGGAAGTCCAACTCCGTTCAACTCATTTAGCTCCACGCAAACACAAGCTTCAGCAACTTCTAGCTTCACATGGAACACAGCTCGGCAAGCAGCAACTCAGCAAGGAAAGGAGAGTGAAGGGTGACAGGGATGAGGGGCCTTCCGGCTCACCCTCAGGGAACACAAGGGGCCTTCCGGCTCACCCTTAACACACACACAAGGGGCCGTTCGGCACTCCCTCAAAACAAGTAGCATCCACTACTCAAGGTTTGTTTTCTTTCAAAATTCATTAACTTGTGCAAGTGACAAAATTACGTGGGCTTTAAACCCTCACACCCCAACGTTAGCATTTTTGGACAATGTTTTGAATTCTTGGTCTAGCTAGGCATCGCAAAGCTTCTTTGATTGGCTGCTGCTGGCAATTAAAGACTTCCTTGGTTGGCTGTTGCTTGTGGTGAATATAGGCTGAGGAGATTTCCTTGCGCATGCAGGTTGGATACTTGATGAGTGGCAGCATGCGCAAGCATATGGCTGACACCTGGATTTTATCTAACAGGATTGGAGTGGTGGAACATGAATCTGCTCATGCTGATGTTGTAATTAATTTGGACTTTGCCGTTGTTGACTGGGATTTGATCTCGCTGATTTGGAACTGGATGCTGGTTATGCGTGTATGACATTGATGTTGGTTGAGATTGTTCCGCATTTCGCCTTGATGCTGGAACTATGCTGACTTGAGACTTGATGTTGACTAGTTATCTTGATGTTGACTTGAATTGAGAGTTGACTAGGTTTGAATGTGTCGAGACTTTTTTGGAATGTTGACCTGTAGCTAGGGTGATCCTGGTGCCATGTAGGTGCATTACAGGTGATATAAACCTAGGCTACAACAACCTATTACATCAACTATAAAATAAAATAAAGACTTGGAAAGTAAATCTTAGTGTAACATCCCGTTATCTTAACCCCAAACAAGCAACACAAATCATAGAAGAAACAGGATGTGTCATACAAGATCGATTCACATGCTAGGTAAAACCCCGTTCAGGAAACCCGATCTGAAAATTTTGAAAATTCCATACATATAAATCTCCACAAAAACACAATTTCATAAAGGTACCTGCCACCACGCATTCCTTGCACTAGACATATGCAAGTTACAGGTATATCAAAACCGATTACAAAGAATACACCACAAACCGAAATTCAAAACAAAATCACAAAATCGATTTTATAAACTCATACCAAACACCGAAACCAGGCTGAAACCCGCGGTGACACAAAAATCAAACTCATTTAACAGCCACAATCTGACATCACAAGTTCACATAGTTCACATGGTTCACATAGCTCATATCATTCATATAGTTCGGCCACAACCGGCCCCAAATAATTAAGCACAAAAGTTCTTAAACAGCAAACTAGCGATATCCATGCCAATGCTAACTCAAGAAATGTGCCCCTGCTCTATGCCTGAAAATAGTGAGGGGTGAGCTACACAGCCCAGTGAGTGGATAGTCTAAATCGACCATCCATAACACACACTCAAAAATATAGACAGATTATTTTAAAAATCTCTAACAGGAACATTATGTCAACATATAACAACATAAAGAAAACAGAAGTCATATAAACAGTCAGATGTACACACCAACATATAACAAACTCAGGTTCTAGAGTTATACTCTAAACCAACTCAGATGTACACTCCAACACTTAATTAACCTAGTTGTCCAGCATATTCAGTAGTGACCATTATGGTCTAACCCGGCTTTGGCCTAAGCACTGGGAGACTGCAAAATTTCATGCAACATATAAACATGGACAGTGAGTAGAATCAAGAGGTGGCCCCCGCCAGGTCACGACGTGGCACTTTGCTCTAAAACACCCCATAACACATCGATGGATAGTGTGTAGATTCAAGAGGTGGCCCCCGCCGGGTCACGACGTGGCACTTTGCTCTACGACACCCCATATCACAAAAAAAAAGTGATGACATCAAGAGGTGGCCCCTGTCCGACCAAGACATGGCACTTTGCGTCAAAACCCGTTCTCCCAAAAGGTTCCTACTGGACAACTGTTACAACCCATTTAGTAAGCAAACTATTCATTAACTTGGTGAGCCGATTTGCAACGTGGCCTAATTTATTAAAATGCTTAAGCCCAAGTTAACAATAGCAAGCACACTAAGCCTTATAAACCACATAATAGTTTCTCCCACTTGCAATGTGGGACTATACTCGGGGTATTACAATCTCCCCCACTTAAGACTTGACGTCCTCGTCAAGCCCAAACCTTAACACATGCCCAAGAATCATCCCTTAGTCGGCAGCATGTGAGGTCAGCCCAAAGGTGGCTCCACCATCCTCGGTAGCCCTTTCCTATTGGCCTCTCACCATGCTTAGGACTAAGTTTTGCTCTGATACCATTTGTTACAACCCATTTAGTAAGCAAACTATTCATTAACTTGGTGAGCCGATTTGCAACGTGGCCTAATTTATTAAAATGCTTAAGCCCAAGTTAACAATAGCAAGCACACTAAGCCTTATAAACCACATAATAGTTTCTCCCACTTGCAATGTGGGACTATACTCGGGGTATTACAACAACAGACACATCTTATATCTTATTTCACAACGGTGGACTTCTAAGTGTCAACTAGACTCTAGGATAGTCATCACAATAATCATAACAGGTAGGCTGAACAACAACCCCCTCATCACAATAATCACATCAGGCAGGCTGAATAACAACCCCCTTATCACAATAATCACATCAGGCAGGTTGAACAACAACCCCCTTATCACAATAATCACATCAGGCAGGCTGAACAACAACCCCCTCACATATCACAATACAGGGCTGAAATTCAAACCCTTAACATATCACATATAGACTATCCCCTTGAGTACACAGTTACACTTAGCCTTAGTCCTATCCATTCCATGACCACAACACATAATATTTGAGTTCACATAACCACATAATATTCGAAAATCACATAACCACATAATATTCAAAAAATCACATAATCACATAATATTCAAAAATCACATTAAACACATAATATTCAAAAATCACATTAAACACATAATATTCCAAAAATCGCATAATTCACATAGTAGTGTAGTCCTTAGGTTTCATGCTGATTAGTTCAGTCTAACCTTGCTAAGTTATCACCCAAAGTTATCAATCAATATTTCGTGTCATTACTTTCTGCATACACCATTCAATTAAAAATACATAATAATACAGAAAATTCACTAAATTTCGTTCACAATTAACATAAATGCAGAATATCACATATTCATAGTTTTCTACTAGTTCTGATAACAAAAGACAGAAATACCCCCAGTTCAAAGTTTAAGTCATACAAGAAAAGTTATCCAAAAATTTCGTAAAAATATTCATTACGCCCCTCATGATCCCTAGATTCGTAATTTCAAGTTTTCCCCAATTTTAACTAGGAAATTTACCGAATTACCCCTAGGTCAATTTCAGTCAACAGAAACTTTTATTTCTAAAAATTCCCAAAGAAATACAGTAGAATCCTCATATACCTAATTTCATGAATATCAAGTTTTCCCCAATTTTTACCCATGCATTTGGACGTAATTTCATGAAGAAGGGTCGAAATTCTCATCCAAGCCCTAACCTTCATGCAATTGAAAAACTAAAGCTACATACAAGCTTAAACAAGGTCTAATTGATGATTAGAAGCCTTAAAAATGAAAAGCCCTAATTGTCATGCAACCTAGGGTTTCGAATTTTAGGGAAAAGCAAAGAAAACGTATACAACTTGCAATCAAGGTTCATGTCATGTTTCTAGGCATCAAACTTCTCTAAAACAAACAATACATCCAAAATTCATGAACTAGGTGAAGGAGAAAATCCACTCACTTAGTTTCGGTTCTTCCCAAGCCTCACCCTTTGCGCCTTCCCTCACACCACCACGTCGCCGGAAACGTTCAAGGACTCGCCGGAAGTCGCCCCAACACCACTCGCCGCCGGCCACCAAAGGAGGAGAAGAAGAAGAGAGAGCAAGCCGCCACCTTCCCCAAGAACCGTGAGCAATGAGCAAAGAGGAAAAACGTGAGCGAGAGGGTATGAGGGAAAAATCGTGAGTGAGAGGTGAGAAAATGGATCCCCTAAGGTTTTAGCTTTCTACCCATTAAGCCTCCAAGATCCAATAACCCTTTACTATAAGTTATTTTTCCACCTCACCTTTAACAAGAGCTCTTACCCTTTTCTAATAGAAAGACACCACTAGCCTAGTGGTGTGCAGCACACACTCTACGCCTTAAGTCGCGGGTTCGAATCCTCTCCGCGACACATTTTTACATAGCAGGAAAAATGCACAAATCGATACATTATCTTAAAGAAAACGTCCACATAAAAAATCAGATAATCAAAACTTTATTTTTCTTACCTGCTAATAAATTTCTGGATCTTACATTCCTCCCTCCTTATAAAGCTTTAGTCCTCTAAAGCTCAACATTCGTATCATCAAAAAGATAAGCATACAACTTCCTCATATCAGCTTCAGTCTCCCAGATAACCTTTACCAAAGGTATAGACTTGTTCCTCAGAACTTTATCCTTTCTATCCATAATCCGGAGAGGTCTTTCCTCAAAAGTCAAATCACTCTGAATCTGAAGAGGTTCCAACTCCAATACATGAGATGGATCAGGATGACATTTCCTCAAAGCCGAAACATGGAACACATTATGCACATGTTCCAAAGCAGGAGGTAAAGCTAACTTGTAAGCCACTGGACCAACTCTCTCAATAATATCAAAAGGGCCTACAAACCTAGGGCTCAACTTGCCCTTTTTGCCAAACCTCATAACACCCTTAGTAGGTGACACCTTTAAGAAAACATGATCCCCTACCATAAACTCCAAGGGACGACGACGGTCATCAGCATAACTCTTCTGTCTATCCCGAGAAATCTTCAGTTTATCCTGAATCCCTCTGACCTTATCAGTAGTTTCCTGTACTGCATCAGATCTCAAAATCATCCTGTCACCAGTCTCCTCCCAACACAAGGGAGTCCTACACCTTCTTCCATACAAAGCCTCATATGGAGCCATCTGAATACTGGAGTGGAAACTATTATTATAAGTGAACTCTATCAAAGATAGATCCCGGTTCCACTCAGAACTCCAATCAACCACATAAGCTCTCAATAAGTCTTCTAGAGTCTGTATAGTACGCTCCGTCTGGCCATCAGACTGAGGATGGTATGCTGTACTAAAACTCAACTTAGTACCCAAACCCTCCTGTAAGCTCTTCCAAAACCTGGACAGAAATCGAGAGTCCCTATCAGACACAATATCAACAGGCACTCCATGCAGTCTGACTATCTCATCAATATACAATCTAGCCAGTCTCTCTAAAGGATAAGTCATCTTGATCGGAAGAAAATGGGCTGATTTAGTGAGTCTATCAACAATCACCCAAATAGCATCATGGCCCAATCTGGTTCTAGGCAAACCACATACAAAGTCCATACTGATGCATTCCCACTTCCACTCAGGAATAGGAAGGGGCTGCAACAAACCACCAGGCTTCTGGTGTTCAGCCTTTACTGTCTGACAGGTTAAACACCTAGAGACAAAATCAAATACTTCTTTCTTCATACCCGGCCACCAAAAATTTTTCTTAAGGTCCTGATACATCTTAGTCACACCAGGATGTAGAGAATATTTGGAGTTATGGCTGTCCTCCAATATTTCTTTCCTCAAGCTCGGTTCCTCAGGGACACATACCCTTCCACGAAACCGAAGAATACCATCATCAGACAGGCTAAAATCCTGAACTGCGCCATCAACCAGACTATCCCTGATCTGAACTAATTTCGGATCCACAGACTGCTGATCCCGGATCTTCTGCAACAAAGCAGACTGTACTCTGAGAAAAGCCACATAACCCGACTGAACTCTAGGAGAAACACTGATCTTGAGATCGCTAAACCCCTGCAGCAACTGCCACTCACTGACCCGTAGTGCTGCTACTGAAGTAACTGGATGTCTGCTCAGTGCATCCGCCACTACATTGGCCTTTCCAGCCTGATACTGAATAGAGAAGTCATAGTCTTTGATCAACTCCATCCATCTTCTCTGTCTCATGTTTAACTCCTTCTGAGTGAAGATGTACTTGAGACTCTGGTGATCAGTGAACAGTTCGAACTGCTGACCCAGTAAATAGTGACGCCATATCTTCAGTGCAAAGACTACGGCCGCCAACTCTAAATCATGAGTAGGGTAGTTCAATTCATACTCCTTCAGTTGTCTCGAAGCATAGGCTACTACAGAACCCTTCTGCATCAAGACACAACCCAACCCCTTGCCTGAAGCATCTGTATAGACAGTAAACCTTTCCCCATCACTAGGAATAATGAGGATCGGTGTACTAGTCAACCTCCTCTTCAGCTCTTGAAAGCTCTCTTCACACTTGTCATCCCAATTAAACTTGGCCTCCTTTCTGGTCAATTTAGTTAAAGGACCCGCCAGCTTGGAAAATCCCTCAACAAACCTCTGGTAGTAACCTGCTAAACCCAAGAAACTTCTGATCTCAGTAGCACTAGTCGGTCTTCCCCAATTGAGGATGGCTTGCACTTTAACTGGATCCACCGACACCCCTTGACCAGAAATCACATGCCCAAGGAAACTGATCTTCTCTAGCCAGAACTCACACTTACTAGCCTTGGCATATAATCGGTTCTTCCTCAGAACCTCCAGCACTCTGCGCAAGTCACTGACATGATCTGAAGTAGTCCGTGAGTATACCAAAATATCGTCTATAAAGACTACCACACAAGAGTCAAGCAATTCATAGAATACCCTGTTCATCAAATCCATGAAGACAGCAGGTGCATTCGTCAGTCCAAAAGGCATAACTAAAAATTCAAAATGCCCATACCTGGTCCTGAAAGCAGTCTTAAATATATCCTCATCCTTGACTCTAAGCTGATAATACCCTGATCTCATATCAATCTTAGAGAACACTGTAGCTCCCTGTAATTGATCAAACAGATCATCAATTCTGGGAAGAGGATACTTATTCTTGATAGTCACTTGGTTCAGTTGCCTGTAGTCTATACACATCCTCAGGGTTCCATCTTTCTTCTTTACAAACAGCACTGGCGCTCCCCAGGGAGAAGCACTAGGCCGAATGTACCCTTTCTCTAGCAATTCCTCCAGTTGTTTCTTAAGCTCAGCCAGCTCTGAGGTAGCCATGCGATAAGGAGCTCTGGAGATAGGTGCCGTACCTGGCGCCAACTCAATGCCAAACTCCACTTCTCTAATTGGTGGCAAGCCTGAAAATTCCTCAGAGAACACATCAGGAAACTCTTTCACCACCGCCATCTGAGTCAAATCAGGAGTAGAATCATCCTGCACCTTAACATGCGCAAGATAACCCTTGCACCCACTAGCAAGTAACTTCCTGGCCTGCAGGAAAGATATCACATGCGGTCCTTGGTCTGACACTAGACCTCTCACAAAAATCCGATTCCCATCTAGCAGATTCAAGGTGATTACTTTCTCAAAGCAATCCACAGAGGCATGGTGTGAGGATAACCAATCCATACCTAGGATGACATCATAGTCTTGCATGTCTAAAAGGATTAGGTCCACAAGAAATTCATAACCCTCTACATGCACTACACAATCAGCACAAACAGTGTCTGTAGATAATGATTTTCCTAAGGGAGTACTCACAGACACAACATAACCCATCACCTTAGGCAATACAGGTAAACATGCAGCAAATCTAACAGATACAAAAGATAAATTTGAACCAGGGTCAAATAAAATGCGAGCTAACTGATCGAATACAAATAAGGTACCTTCCACGACAGATCGGGAAGCCCGTGTATCCTTCTCAGCCACAGCATAAACTCGGGTCTGGACTGTAGGCTTATCTGCGCCTCTCTGCTGCATCTCAGGTTCTTTGCAGTCCTTGACCATGTGCCCAGGTTTCTTACACCTGAAGCATACACCATTCTTCTTATGACAATCCTTCATCAGATGTCCCTTGAGCCCACAATAATGACAAGTCCAGTTCTCAGTGTTGCTGTTCTTTACATCCCTGGCATCCCTGAACTGCTGCGGTACATCCCTGGACTGCTGCGGTGCCTTGTAAGAGTAAGGCTTATACCTGCTCTTCTTGTAGTCCTTATGCTTAGGGTACTTCTTACCCTTGCCGCCATTACCATACTGAGGAATTGTCGCCTCAATTGCAGGAATCACAGTCGCGGCAGCATTAGAACTCCTCTCAGATATATATCTCTCTATGGTGCGTGCTCGCCCAACAGTCTCAACGTAAGTCTCCAAGTGTTGAGCACCAACCTGCTCCCTAATGTCCCATCTGAGACCTCTGAGAAACTTAGTAGCCCTCCTCTTTTCAGTGTTTATCAGGTGAGGGGCATACTTTCCCAACTTAGTGAACCGCAACTCATACTGGTCCACAGTCATATCACCCTGCTCCAGGTGAATAAATTCCACCTCTCGGTCCTCCACCAAGCTATCAGGGAAGTACTTCTCGTTAAATCGAGACAAGAAGTAGGGCCAATCCACTGTTTTATGTTTTTCTTCAGCTAGCCTCACAACGCCCTTCCACCACTCATCTGCGTCACCACGCATCATATAGGTGGTCAGACATAACTTGTCTTCGTCCGAGCACCGCATAACTTGGAAAATCTTTTCCAAGCACAACTGCCAGTTCTTGGCAGTACTGGATTCTGAGCCCCCATAAAAAGAGCTGGGACCCAGTTTCTGGAATTCACTCACAAGTGAGGCATAGCGCCATCTTAAATTCCTACACACACATTCCATAGTCAGGAATGCAAACATAAACCTATCAGATGTCTAGCAATACACAAACATGTTTTCCCCCGAACTAAGTTTTAGCTAGCCAACTGCTCTGATACCATTCTGTAACATCCCGTTATCTTAACCCCAAACAAGCAACACAAATCACAGAAGAAACAGGATGTGTCATACAAGATCGATTCACATGCTAGGTAAAACCCCGTTCAGGAAACCCGATCTGAAAATTTTGAAAATTCCATACATATAAATCTCCACAAAAACACAATTTCATAAAGGTACCTGCCACCACGCATTCCTTGCACTAGACATATGCAAGTTACAGGTATATCAAAACCGATTACAAAGAATACACCACAAACCGAAATTCAAAACAAAATCACAAAATCGATTTTATAAACTCATACCAAACACCGAAACCAGGCTGAAACCCGCGGTGACACAAAAATCAAACTTATTTAACAGCCACAATCTGACATCACAAGTTCACATAGTTCACATGGTTCACATAGCTCATATCATTCATATAGTTCGGCCACAACCGGCCCCAAATAATTAAGCACAAAAGTTCTTAAACAGCAAACTAGCGATATCCATGCCAATGCTAACTCAAGAAATGCGCCCCTGCTCTATGCCTGAAAATAGTGAGGGGTGAGCTACACAGCCCAGTGAGTGGATAGTCTAAATCGACCATCCATAACACACACTCAAAAATATAGACAGATTATTTTAAAAATCTCTAACAGGAACATTATGTCAACATATAACAACATAAAGAAAACAGAAGTCATATAAACAGTCAGATGTACACACCAACATATAACAAACTCAGGTTCTAGAGTTATACTCTAAACCAACTCAGATGTACACTCCAACACTTAATTAACCTAGTTGTCCAGCATATTCAGTAGTGACCATTATGGTCTAACCCGGCTTTGGCCTAAGCACTGGGAGACTGCAAAATTTCATGCAACATATAAACATGGACAGTGAGTAGAATCAAGAGGTGGCCCCCGCCAGGTCACGACGTGGCACTTTGCTCTAAAACACCCCATAACACATCGATGGATAGTGTGTAGATTCAAGAGGTGGTCCCCGCCGGGTCACGACGTGGCACTTTGCTCTACGACACCCCATATCACAAAAAAAAAGTGATGACATCAAGAGGTGGCCCCTGTCCGACCAAGACATGGCACTTTGCGTCAAAACCCGTTCTCCCAAAAGGTTCCTACTGGACAACAGACACATCTTATATCTTATTTCACAACGGTGGACTTCTAAGTGTCAACTAGACTCTAGGATAGTCATCACAATAATCATAACAGGCAGGCTGAACAACAACCCCCTCATCACAATAATCACATCACGCAGGCTGAATAACAACCCCCTTATCACAATAATCACATCAGGCAGGTTGAACAACAACCCCCTTATCACAATAATCACATCAGGCAGGCTGAACAACAACCCCCTCACATATCACAATACAGGGCTGAAATTCAAACCCTTAACATATCACATATAGACTATCCCCTTGAGTACACAGTTACACTTAGCCTTAGTCCTATCCATTCCATGACCACAACACATAATATTTGAGTTCACATAACCACATAATATTCGAAAATCACATAACCACATAATATTCAAAAAATCACATAATCACATAATATTCAAAAATCACATTAAACACATAATATTCAAAAATCACATTAAACACATAATATTCCAAAAATCGCATAATTCACATAGTAGTGTAGTCCTTAGGTTTCATGCTGATTAGTTCAGTCTAACCTTGCTAAGTTATCACCCAAAGTTATCAATCAATATTTCGTGTCATTACTTTCTGCATACACCATTCAATTAAAAATACATAATAATACAGAAAATTCACTAAATTTCGTTCACAATTAACATAAATGCAGAATATCACATATTCATAGTTTTCTACTAGTTCTGATAACAAAAGACAGAAATAACCCCAGTTCAAAGTTTAAGTCATACAAGAAAAGTTATCCAAAAATTTCGTAAAAATATTCATTACGTCCCTCATGATCCCTAGATTCGTAATTACAAGTTTTCCCCAATTTTAACTAGGAAATTTACCGAATTACCCCTAGGTCAATTTCAGTCAACAGAAACTTTTATTTCTAAAAATTCCCAAAAAAAATACAGTAGAATCCTCATATACCTAATTTCATGAATATCAAGTTTTCCCCAATTTTTACCCATGAATTTGGACGTAATTTCATGAAGAAGGGTCGAAATTCTCATCCAAGCCCTAACCTTCATGCAATTGAAAAACTAAAGCTACATACAAGCTTAAACAAGGTCTAATTGATGATTAGAAGCCTTAAAAATGAAAAGCCCTAATTGTCATGCAACCTAGGGTTTCGAATTTTAGGGAAAAGCAAAGAAAACGTATACAACTTGCAATCAAGGTTCATGTCATGTTTCTAGGCATCAAACTTCTCTAAAACAAACAATACATCCAAAATTCATGAACTAGGTGAAGGAGAAAATCCACTCACTTAGTTTCGGTTCTTCCCAAGCCTCACCCTTTGCGCCTTCCCTCACACCACCACGTCGCCGGAAACGTTCAAGGACTCGCCGGAAGTCGCCCCAACACCACTCGCCGCCGGCCACCAAAGGAGGAGAAGAAGAAGAGAGAGCAAGCCGCCACCTTCCCCAAGAACCGTGAGCAATGAGCAAAGAGGAAAAACGTGAGCGAGAGGGTATGAGGGAAAAATCATGAGTGAGAGGTGAGAAAATGGATCCCCTAAGGTTTTAGCTTTCTACCCATTAAGCCTCCAAGATCCAATAACCCTTTACTATAAGTTATTTTTCCACCTCACCTTTAACAAGAGCTCTTACCCTTTTCTAATAGAAAGACACCACTAGCCTAGTGGTGTGCAGCACACACTCTACGCCTTAAGTCGCGGGTTCGAATCCTCTCCGCGACACATTTTTACATAGCAGGAAAAATGCACAAATCGATACATTATCTCAAAGAAAACGTCCACATAAAAAAATCAGATAATCAAAACTTTATTTTTCTTACCTGCTAATAAATTTCTGGATCTTACACTTAGACTAATCCTAACTACAACATATAAGCATCAAATGTTTAAGTTACAAAATTATCCACCAACTATTCTAATAACCATCAAGACTAGCTTGGACCGAAATAGACAAAGTTTAACAAGTTCTAAAACCAAATGTTAAAACATAAATGTAAACAAGTTTTCAAACACAATTTAGTCCCTTAAGATGCCCCTGCATCAACTTTCCCGGGGGCCTGCAGAATTCTCCTTCAGAGAATTAATATTGAGGCTCCAAGTGGTAACTCCTGGTGGTAACCCCAAGGTGTAGAAGTCATCTCGGTTGGATTTCATAGAGTGGGTCTCCTCACCGTCATCATCTTGCTTCAACTCTGGTTTTGGTTGCCATCCCAAAGCATGAAAGTTGTCATTACCCTTCTTGACCTTTTCAGTCCTGCAAGTAAGAAGTGAATCTTTGAAAGCAATTATATTCTCTTGTATAACAACCTTATGCGATTTATAGATATGATATGCAAATGTAGCAGCTTTGAATGAGACTAGAATAAAAAACAATTCCTTAATTTCCTTTGGAGCATATGTGTTGTCACAATTAACTATAGTTCCCCTCAGTTGTTCTATTACAACCTTTGGAAAACATGATAGATATGCATATGGAATCTTAGGTATTAAGCTATTTTTTTGTAAAGCATGATTAGGAATAATTAAATCAATATCAGCTTCATGAAATATCTTACCATGCAACCTTTGATTTAGAGCAAAGGATGATTTCATCTGCAGTACGTCTATAGTCATAGTATTATCAAAGCAAGACTCAAATTTAAAATCATCATGGCAGTTGTTTAATTCCCTAGAAGTGTTAAGTAATTGCTTATTAGTTTCATTCCCTAAAAGTTCTGATAGCTCGGGAATGTGCTGTATGGATTCCTCTATAATTTCTTCTTTAGTGGAGGGAATGGGCTAAGGTGCTTCTAAAGGTGATGTTCGTTGAGGTTCATATTTAGGCTCTAAGATTGATGGCAGCATTTTCTCAAGTTTAGGAATGGGCTGGAGTTGTTCTAGGGATGCGGTTAATTCAGGATCAGATTTAAGTTCCAAACTTGATGGCAGCATAGTAAGTTCTAGAGGAGGCAGATGAAAATTATTGCTAATATTTGATACTACCTCAGTTTGCTCATGGTGGGGTCTTCTATCTCTTGTGGCTCTTTGTCCTCTCCACTAGTATAATTTGCAGCATATATAATTTGTTCTATCTCTTCCTCGAGGATTTGGGAAGTTACAGTCAAAGCTTGCTTAGGTGAATCATGAGGTGGCCGGTAGGTATCGTCCTTAAGGGTTGGGTCATGGGCTTGTAACTTCGGACGTAGGATGATAGATGGGTTATCCTTAGTCCTAAAATGTTCAGCTTGTCTCGTCTTAGCTAACTTGGTCTCATTCTCAATTTTTAAAGCTTGCTGGTAGGACTCAGCTATGGTATTAATAGGGTAGAGCATGATAGCATTCTTTATATCATTCCTAAGTCCCTCTTCAAACCGATCAAGGGTTATTCTTGGATCTTCCTCTATATCACATCTAAAAAGTAAGTCTACAAACTTTTCCATGTATTCAGTTACAGAGTCATCTCCTTGGGCCAATGTAGATAATTGGTCATTTTATGTGTTGCCTATAGTGTTGGGTCACATAGCGATCTCTTAACCACCAACTCATACCTTTCCATTTTGGGATTTTAATTCCTTGATCCTCTAAATGAAATCTCACAACAATCCCATATGTTCTAGCCCGGCCATGTAAAAGAGACTGGACATGATGGACTTTTTCATTTCCAGGTATAGCATTTATCTCAAAGTAATGTTCAACTAGTTTCAGCCAATTTAGAAATTCATGGGAGTCTAAGTTTCCTCCAAAAAGAGGTGGGCTTCTATAGTGGTTTGGTTCCATCGGTTTAGAGGTTCTCCTAGTGGCATGATCATAAGTGTGAGTATAGTTGTGTTCATATGGTTGATAATAAGGTTCAACATTCTGCCATGCCATAGTTGTTTGCGAATCCTGGTGAAGTTTTCAAAAATAGTATTGGCAGCAAACATTTGCATAATGTAATAACAAGAAATCAGAATTTATGTTATGCAATGCATGCTGAACTAAATTTGGACTATGAAACATGCGTACCATGGTGTAATTGAAGTGCAAACAAGGCAATTGTCACAAATTGAACTTAAGTCTGACACAAGCAACGCAGCAGCATAAGCTATGAAAGCTAGCAGGAATAAATGTGTCGCAAATACCAGATTTCAATTCAGTGGTATATGGAAGTGTAGTCAAATTCAGATTCAACTTAATAACATGCGTCAATGCAGCGGCAGGTATGAAATCCAGTTTAAAACAAACAACACAACACAGAATCAGCAGGTTTTAAAAAAATGCAATGTAGGTATAACAATACAACAAATGTTCACAAAGTCTCTAGCAAGAGTAGTAAAGTCCAGATGGTAAGGCACACTAAATGCAAGTAACTTCATCAATGTTCATCACAGCATTTGTTTGCGGAAATGATACCAGATTTTGTTCTTCAATTCAACAAGCTAAGATGTTACAAGTTTCAAACCAGCAACATTGAGATCCTATAAAGATAGCCTAGCAGGTAAGTGTATCAACTTCAAGCACACGTATATGTGTTGGGGTATGCCCTTAAGCCTAATGTTTGATGCATTGGGTTTGTATCAGTATCATGTAATAAACTCTTATGTTTATAAAGGCATGGTTGTTATTCAGTTTGTTGCCTTGTCTGCTGTAATAAGTGTACTTCTGAATAATGTCTCAAAGCTGATCAGCTAGGCTGACATGCTATATGTCCTTAGTCGATGTATCTTGGTGAACATGAGACAGCCTTGATATGGTTAAGACTAATATGTGTTCTAATCTTATAGGATGCTTCGAGCATGGAATAAGATGTAGACTCATGGGTACATTGGATGTACTGGACAGACCCTACTAGGATATTCAATTGTTTGTC
Organism: Costus lasius; assembly: GCA_027563935.2. Taxonomy (NCBI): domain Eukaryota; kingdom Viridiplantae; phylum Streptophyta; class Magnoliopsida; order Zingiberales; family Costaceae; genus Costus; species Costus lasius. Next base: position 61,421,661 of record CM050451.1, read on the forward strand.
ACAATATGAATAATCCTTGAATGCAACAAGTGGCACATTTCCTCTGACTTGAGATCACTTGTGTTTTCTAAATGATGATTGTCATTGTTTTGAGGTAGTTCAATATCATTTGAAATATAATGGTTATAGACTATCTTGAATGATGAGCTTGAATCAGGTTAGGGCACTAGTGATAGACATAGGATTGCCGTCTCCTTGTTTAAGGAGTGTGATGTCCTAATGGGGCCCCCCCTATGAGATGATTGAGAAAGTGTATGGCCATACCCAGGTGACTATGATCATCTGATCTAATCATGCTCATCATATTGGAGATACAGGCTTGACACGCTTGTCCAATAAGGACATCCAGTGGCAAAGGAAACATGTATGCCTTGTGAGTTTGATTCACACTTGTGCTGTGGTTTGGGTGTAGTCTTGGAAGACTCTTTCCTCTATATCGGGAGACAGTGATGTGTTGCTAGATACCCCTCACTGATCGTGATAACATGAGTTATCGTTACCGACATTTAAAGGAAACCCTCAGGGTCGCACAATTTGATGATATGGCTTACTTAAGTCAGATCGTGTGGACTAAATTGTTTTGGTTCAGTTTAAAGGGATTTAATCTCTGATTGTAAGTGAGATCTGGTCTGATCATGTATGATTGATTAGGGCTTGAGATCGGTAAGCTTCGATCGAGAGAGTTGATGCTAGATCGGTGCGATCAGGAGCATCGAGAGATGAACGGTCAGATCTTGAATCTTAGGGTTTGATTTTATCTGGACCAATGCTTGGGCTAACTTGGTTTAGTCATTGAACCGAATGCTTTGAACCGGCTCATGTGAGCGCATGGTTCATATGGGAGTATGCGTTTGGTTCACTTGGTGAACGCTTGAACGCAAAGCTTTGAGGGCTTTCCAAATTTGGAAAGCGGTTTGCTAATTTGAGAGTAACGCCCACGTTTGTGTGGAACGCCTCTCTTAACGCCTCATTGATTCGTTCTCCCTCTCATTCGACAACGCTCTTGCGTGGTGAAGGAGACTCACGGTTTTGGAGAGTTCTTTCGGAAAGGCAAGAAAAGCTTCATCCATCCCTTTGATTTCGATCAACGACACCTCTTGGAACCTTGCTAGCACAAGGAGTACCAAGGAAGTGAGCGCATCCTCATCTTGTGTGCGCATCCTTTGGAGGAGATCTTTCTTGCTCTCTCTTTCAAGACGCCATCCAACACATGGCTTCGGTATGAATTTTTCATGTTGTTGTAGTTGATCATATTGCATGCGATGATCATTATGAAACCCTTATTCCGCTGCTATAACATAACCCACAAGGTCACTTGCGCCTCCTTAGGGTTTCGCTCCCCCTTGAAGGGGACTCTTCAATTGGTATCAGAGCCAAGTTGATGCATGTTTTATGATTGCTATACCATGTTTTGTGATCCATGTTTGCGCATCATGCTTAGATCTATAAGTAAGATTACATGCGAAAATGATTACATATGTTTTTCATGTTTTGCGCATGTATAATGTTTTGGTTGGCGCTTGTTAATGTTTTGAAAAGAGAAAAACTTATCTTGCGCGCCCATTAGATCTAATGCGCCTACTATAATCCCTTAGATGGGTTGATGGGGTTGAAAGCATAATCTAGAATGGATCAAACTAGTCTGATCAGACCATCTGACAGCCTAGATGGATCGACCAGATGGCACCTGTGCGCAGGCACAAGGTGGCTATAGGTCGATTGCATCACAGGCATGTAGCGAGGTCTGATTGAGACGACTAATGAACACACATGAGTTAGGCCCGGGGTCACACCCGCTTGCCGAAACTCATGAGGGTTGTTCAGCCCTTTGCGCATGCATGGTTGACCATTAGGTCAACTCAAGTCAGTTAGGACTTGGTGCATGCAAGGGCAGTAGATCTGACTAGATGAATGAGTGGATCCCTATTAATGGACCATTGTAAGGTTGTAGGGTACATAAGAAAATTAAAATTGATGCCAATGGGGTTTTCAAAATTTTATTTTCTTGTTATTTGGATCACATGTTGAGTGGATACCATGTGCTTGTTTATTTATTCTTATGTGGGCTGCCCATGTTAAATGTGTGCTGTGCTGGGGCCTGCGTGCCTGGAATTAAACTTGTAAATTAATTTTATTGTGAGCTGCGAATCACATTTTTAATTAATTTATTGTATATTTGACCTGCGTGTCAAGCTTGTCTAGATAGATCAAAAATGTATTTTGATTAGACAAGAGCACAAAAGCACACATCGCAGAGGCACATTCAGCTGGTGGGCGCACCTGAGCTGCATTGAGCGCTAGGGCCCTGGGTTGGGCCAAATGAGCAGCTAAAAACCCATGAAGAAAAGCAAGTGAAGACTTAAGATAAATTAAGGTCTTACTTAGGCTATGGGCTTTTACCACATAAGATGCATGCTTTCTTTTATTGTTTATATAAGTAGAACAGCATGATTTATTTATCTTCTGCTATCACCATAGGAATTGCATGATAGTGAAGAATATAAAAGACCGTTAAAATCCAACGCTAAAATATCAAGCTCGTAAGCCTTCTGACGCGAAACCTCACTGTTCTGACTATCGTTGGAGCCGTGTTGTACCCACTCAGTGGGCACGTCCATCTATCTTCAGACGGTGCGGGATTTCACCTGCGTGTTACAGAGAAGGGATTTATCGCTTCTCGTTGCTCAGCATAGCACGTGGTGGTCCAGGGAGTAGGTCGGGTCAGCTTGACCATGTAGGCTACATATGTGGCGCATATGGTAGCACATGGAGGCAGCCATCTGTGGGATCAGAGACTGTGTTGTACCAACTCAGTTGGCACAGTCTGCTGGATTGCCCAGATGAAGGGGAATCACACGGGTTGGCGATTGGCAGGGATTGCCTACCAGAGATTAGTGCTTGAACTCTCTGTGCATCTTATCTCGCCTGAGCGGGACGCGGAGACCAAGTATGAAATCTGGATCCCATCTCACTAAAAGAGTGTCACTCTTTCGGGCTGTTTTGCTGGATTTTTCAGCCAGATAAAATAGTGAGAAAAAGAATCTTTCTTAAGTCCTGATTGATTCTTAACATTGATACTTACCTTGCTGTTCTTGCATTGTTGTAGATTCCTGCAGCAACGAACACCATGAGCTTCAATGTGCGATACCTACTGGAAAGGGAGAAGTTTGCTGGGCCGAACTTCTCAGACTGGTACGGACACCTTAAGATTGTTCTTAAGGCTGAGAGGAAACTGTATGTCCTCGAGATGGCTGTACCGCCTCAACCCGCTGCGAACGCCGCAAGGGCGGTTCGCGATGCCTATGAAAAGCACGTCAATGATAGCATTGATGTCGCTTGCCTGATGCTAGCGTCTATGATGCCACCGCTGCAGCGTCAGCATGAGGATATGTCGGCTATAGAGATTATAGCGAACCTCAAGATGCTGTATGCTGCACAGGCGAGGACAGAACGCTATAATCTGACAAAGCTTTTCTTTCAGAGCAAACTGGCTGAAGGGAGCCCAGTAGGAGCTCACGTGCTCAAGATGATTGGGCACAAGGAGGCTCTAGAGAAACTGGGGCATACCATCAATCAGGAGCTTGCTGTAGACATTATTCTGCAGTCTCTTCCGCTTTCTTTCGATGCGTTCATCATTAACTTTAATATGAACAAAATCGATTGTACTCCGGCAGAACTGCTGAATATGCTCTTGACTACTGAGGAAACTCTGAAGGGCAAGCCTTCAACCTCTGTCTTAATGGTTCCTTCCAGGAACAAGAAGAAGGGGAAGAAGGGCAAAGCCCCAGTCAAGAACTACAACAAGGCTCTAAAGCAAAAGGTCAAGCGGTCCAAGGAATACAGGTGTTTCCACTGTGGCCAGCTGGGTCACTGGAAAAAGGACTGTAAAGCGCTCCAAGGAGACAAGAGGGGAAGCATTGCCTCTGGCTCAGGTATTTACGTGACGGAAGTCATGGTTTCATCTTCTTCAATTTCATGGGTGTTGGACACTGCATGTGGAGTTCACATTTGTTCAAATGTACAGGAACTCAAGAGAAGAAGACAGGTGGGACAGCATGAGGTGGACCTACGCGTTGGAAACGGGGCACGGGTTGCTGCTGTTGCTGTAGGAGACTATTTCATCTCATTACCATCTGGCTTTGTATTAGAATTAAACAATTGTTATTTTGTACCCAGTATTACCAAGAATATTATCTCTATTCCTGCTCTTGTCAGGAAAGGATTTTCCTTTGAATGCAATATTTCAAAGTGTGTTTTATCTTATGATAATATTGTTTATGCTACTGGTTCCATTAACAATGGGTTATTCATGTTGGACATGGAATATTCTATACAAAACATTGATAATAAGAAAGCCAAGTATGCTGATGACAGCACCTTGCTATGGCATAGTCGTTTAGGCCATATTAACAAGAAGCCCATTAAGCGGTTGCATGACCATGGACTGCTGGGATCATTCTCCTATGAGGAGATTGATACATGCAAAGCTTGTTTAATGGGTAAAATGACGAAGTCACCTTTTCCTAACAAAGGTCAAAGGGCTTCAGGTTTACTTGACCTTATACACAGTGATGTGTGTGGGCCATTTAGTAAACATGCCAGAGGTGGCTATCAGTACTTCATTACCTTTACTGATGATTTCAGTAGGTATGGTTATGTCTATCTAATGAGACATAAGAGTGAATCTTTTGACAAGTTCAAAGAGTTCAAGAATGAAGTACAAAATCAGCTAGGCCGACATATCAAGGCACTTCGTTCTGATCGAGGTGGAGAATACTTGAGTCATGCATTTACTGACTATCTGAAGGAGTGTGGGATTGTCTCACAGCTCACTCCGCCAGGAACACCGCAATGGAATGGTGTGTCCGAGAGGAGAAATAGAACGTTACTTGATATGGTCCGTTCTATGATGAGTCAGGCTACTCTACCTTACTCCTTTTGGGGATTTGCACTGGAGACAGCTGCAAAGGTACTAAACCGAGTGCCATCCAAGGCAGTTTCAAAGACACCATATGAGTTATGGTATGGGAAACAGCCGAGCTTGACGTTTATCAGGATCTGGGGCTGCGAGGCTTATGTCAAAAAGCTCACCTCTGGGAAACTGGAGAGCAGATCTGAGAAATGTATCTTTGTCGGTTACCCTAAGGAAACTAAGGGTTATTATTTCTACGATCCCAAAGAGAACAAGGTTTTTATTGCTCGGACGGCTATTTTTCTTGAGAAGGAGTTTCTTCTACAAGAGGCCAGTGGGAGAGAAATAAAGCTGGATGAGAATCCAGAGGAAGGACAAAGTAGTCAAGCACAGTTGGATGAGCCTGAGCCGGTTGAACAGGTTATTGAACTACCTGAGGCTCAGATATCACGGGAACCGCAAAGATCGGGAAGGATCCGTCGACAGCCTGAGCGCTATGACGGAGTCTACATCATTGATAATGATGAACCCCTCACTTATGCGGATGCGGTCAGTGGACCGGACTCAGCTAGATGGCTTGAAGCTATGCGAGCCGAGATGGACTCCATGTCAGATAACCAAGTCTGGGATTTGGTTGATCCGCCTCCGGGAGTAATCCCTATAGGCTGTAAGTGGATCTTCAAGAAGAAGATTGACATGGATGGTAACGTGGTTACCTATAAAGGCAGGCTAGTTGCGAAAGGTTTCAAACAAATCTATGGGATAGATTATGATGAAACTTTCTCTCCTGTAGCCATGTTCAAGTCTATTCGGATTCTTTTCGCAATAGCTGCATATTATGATTATGAGATCTGGCAAATGGATGTGAAGACTGCTTTCCTTAATGGAAATCTGGATGAGGATGTGTATATGACACAACCAGAAGGTTTCACTAATCCATCAGATCGTCATAAGATATGCAAGTTAAAGAAGTCTATTTATGGGCTTAAGCAAGCATCAAGAAGCTGGAATATTCGTTTTGATGAATCAATCTCTGAGTTTGGTTTCATCAAGAATGAAGATGACCCGTGTGTATATAAGAGGTTTAGTGGGAGCGTGATTACTTTCCTAGTCCTCTACGTCGATGATATCTTAATCATTGGAAACGATATTCCTGAAATGCATGCGGTTAAGGCATGGCTAAGGAAATGTTTCCAGATGAAAGATCTAGGAGAAGCAGCCTATGTATTAGGTGTGAAGATCTACAGGGATAGATCTAAGAGGCTTCTCGGGTTGTGCCAGAGTACTTACATCGATAAAGTCCTGGAGAGATTCCATTTAGAGAATTCTAAAAGAGGATATCTTCCAGTCAAACATGGTCTGAGTCTTTCGAAGAGTCAGTGTCCACAAACACAGACTGAGAAAGATAAAATGGACAATACGCCTTATGCTTCGGCTATTGGGTCCATCATGTATGCGATGTTGTGTACTCGCCCAGACGTCGCTTACGGGTTAAGCGTGACCAGTCGTTTCCAAACTAGTCCAGGTCAGGCACACTGGATTGCAGTCAAGAACATTTTAAAATATCTGCGGAGGACCAAAGATATGTTCTTGATATATGGTGGTCAGGAAGAACTCAGTATTGAAGGATATACTGACGCTTCGTTCCAGTCGGACCAGGATGATTTCCGATCGCAATCAGGCTATGTTTTTAGCTTGAATGGTGGAGCAGTGGTGTGGAAGAGTTTCAAACAGTCTACTGTTGCTGATTCCATAACAGAAGCCGAGTATGTTGCAGCCTCGGAAGCATCCAAGGAGGCAGTGTGGATTCGTAAGTTCATTAAGGAACTTGGTGTCGTTCCTTCGAGTGCAGATCCTTTGGTTATCTTCTGTGATAACACTGGAGCAATCGCACAAGCAAAGGAACCACGGTCGCACCAGAAGTCCAAGCACATACAAAGACGGTTTCACTTGATCAGGGAGATCATAGATCGTGGCGAGATCAAAATCTGCAAGGTTCATACAGATGACAATCTGGCAGACCCGCATACCAAGCCTCTGGCGCAGCAGAAGCATGAGAAGCACTGTAATAATATGGGTTTGAGATTTCTCAACCATTAGATTAAGTGCAAGTGGGAGATTGTTGGGGTATGCCCTTAAGCCTAATGTTTGAGGCATTGGGTTTGTATCAGTATCATGTAATAAACTCTTATGTTTATAAAGGCATGGTTGTTATTCAGTTTGTTGCCTTGTCTGCTGTAATAAGTGTACTTCTGAATAATGTCTCAAAGCTGATCAGCTAGGCTGACATGCTATATGTCCTTAGTCGATGTATCTTGGTGAACATGAGACAGCCTTGATATGGTTAAGACTAATATGTGTTCTAATCTTATAGGATGCTTCGAGCATGGAATAAGATGTAGACTCATGGGTACATTGGATGTACTGGACAGACCCTACTAGGATATTCAATTGTTTGTCACAATATGAATAATCCTTGAATGCAACAAGTGGCACATTTCCTCTGACTTGAGATCACTTGTGTTTTCTAAATGATGATTGTCATTGTTTTGAGGTAGTTCAATATCATTTGAAATATAATGGTTATAGACTATCTTGAATGATGAGCTTGAATCAGGTTAGGGCACTAGTGATAGACATAGGATTGCCGTCTCCTTGTTTAAGGAGTGTGATGTCCTAATGGGGCCCCCCCTATGAGATGATTGAGAAAGTGTATGGCCATACCCAGGTGACTATGATCATCTGATCTAATCATGCTCATCATATTGGAGATACAGGCTTGACACGCTTGTCCAATAAGGACATCCAGTGGCAAAGGAAACATGTATGCCTTGTGAGTTTGATTCACACTTGTGCTGTGGTTTGGGTGTAGTCTTGGAAGACTCTTTCCTCTATATCGGGAGACAGTGATGTGTTGCTAGATACCCCTCACTGATCGTGATAACGTGAGTTATCGTTACCGACATTTAAAGGAAACCCTCAGGGTCGCACAATTTGATGATATGGCTTACTTAAGTCAGATCGTGTGGACTAAATTGTTTTGGTTCAGTTTAAAGGGATTTAATCTCTGATTGTAAGTGAGATCTGGTCTGATCATGTATGATTGATTAGGGCTTGAGATCGGTAAGCTTCGATCGAGAGAGTTGATGCTAGATCGGTGCGATCAGGAGCATCGAGAGATGAACGGTCAGATCTTGAATCTTAGGGTTTGATTTTATCTGGACCAATGCTTGGGCTAACTTGGTTTAGTCATTGAACCGAATGCTTTGAACCGGCTCATGTGAGCGCATGGTTCATATGGGAGTATGCGTTTGGTTCACTTGGTGAACGCTTGAACGCAAAGCTTTGAGGGCTTTCCAAATTTGGAAAGCGGTTTGCTAATTTGAGAGTAACGCCCACGTTTGTGTGGAACGCCTCTCTTAACGCCTCATTGATTCGTTCTCCCTCTCATTCGACAACGCTCTTGCGTGGTGAAGGAGACTCACGGTTTTGGAGAGTTCTTTCGGAAAGGCAAGAAAAGCTTCATCCATCCCTTTGATTTCGATCAACGACACCTCTTGGAACCTTGCTAGCACAAGGAGTACCAAGGAAGTGAGCGCATCCTCATCTTGTGTGCGCATCCTTTGGAGGAGATCTTTCTTGCTCTCTCTTTCAAGACGCCATCCAACACATGGCTTCGGTATGAATTTTTCATGTTGTTGTAGTTGATCATATTGCATGCGATGATCATTATGAAACCCTTATTCCGCTGCTATAACATAACCCACAAGGTCACTTGCGCCTCCTTAGGGTTTCGCTCCCCCTTGAAGGGGACTCTTCAATATGTAGCAACAATTGTTCAGCAAGACAGATGGTTGATGTGTGAACTAGTGTATGACTGGTAATATTAAGATGCAGTAGATAACATATTTAAATCCAGGGAGTTGTATAAATATTGCCGCCAATGTAAAATCCAGGGATACAGGTTCAGCGTGACTCAGGATCAAACAACGAGTAGCACTAAAATTCAGAGAACAAAGTACAGTACTCGGTAGAGATTTCGAAACTCACATGGTAAGCTACAACAATGGAGGTTTTCAGTAGGATACAGAGTTTACAAGTTCCACAGGTAGAAATATTTGGCAGCCTTACTAGAAGATATTAGTGCAGCAGTATGTAAGTGATTCAGTTCACAAAGATTTCTCCACACTAGTTCAGCAGATATTAGAAAATGTAGATGGTAAGCTATAGTAAACCCAGAATTTCAAATTTTCAGAAGTGGAATCCAACAGATATGAAACATGACAAAGCAATAGGTAACCGAAACAAAAATTTATAAGCAGGGACTTTCAGCAAATAGTTGGAGTGCAGAAATACCAAATACACTTTGTAGAAAATTTTGTTCTCAGCACAAGTATGATATTGTCCAGAGAAAATAACACTAAGAGATTTGTGAGCGAGAAAAATCAGCAAGATAAACTCAGTTCAGAAGTGTAGAAATTTTTTCAATGCAAACAACTCAGGAATGCAGCAATAGTCAGAGAAGCGAGCATAAACAGTAGGTTCACAGTCATAAATTACAGAGGTTTCTAGCAGAGGTGAGAGGAGAAATAATATCAGAACACTCAAAATTTCTAGGAATCAACAGAGAACACAAATGACAGAGGATTTCATAAATTAGTTTGCTCAAACAAAGAGCACCTAAGGGTTGCTCAGATACCACTGATGTAAAATAGATTTCAGCGCAAGAATGTCCCTTAGGTATGTGGCTCCTTAAAGATGGTTTTCAGTTACATGCTAGAATGCTAATGAGAGTAAGAGTGTTCCATGCAATTAAGATATGAGGGTAAGATAGATTGAAAACACCATAGGCCCCCTTTTTGGGAAGGGGGGCCAAGTTCCCTCTTCTATTGACCAGCAAATAGGGGCTGTTGTCTTCACAGCTGATTTTGGGTTGGAAGTCCAACTCCTTTCAGCTCCTTCAGCTCCACACAAACACAAGCTTCAACAACTTCTAGCTTCACAGGGAACACGGCTCGGCAAGCCGCAATTCAGCAAGGAAAGGAGAGTGAAGGGTGACAAGGATGAGGGGCCTTCCGGCTCACCCTCAAGGAACACAAGGGGCCTTCTGGCTCACCCTTAACACACACACAAGGGGCCGTCCGACACTCCCTCAAACAAGCAGCATCCACTACTCAAGGTTTGTTTTCTTTCAAAATTTATTAATTGTGCAAGTGACAAAATTACATGGGTTTTAAACCCTCACACCCCAACGTTAGCATTTTTGGATGACGTTTTGAATTCCTGGTCTACATATCACAAAGCTTCTTTGATTGGCTGCTGCTGGCAATTGAAGACTTCTTTGGTTGGCTGTTGCTTGCGGTTAAAATAGGCTGAGGAGATTTCCTTGCACATGCAGGTTGGATACTTGATGAGTGGTAGCATGCGCAGGCATATGGCTGACACCTGGATTTGATCTAATAGGATTGGAGCGGTGGAACTTGAATTTGCTCATGCTGATGTTTAAATTAATTTGGACTTTGCCATTGTTAACTGGGATTGGATATCGCTGATTTGGAACTAGATGCTGGTTATGCATGTCTGACATTGATGTTGGTTGAGATTGTTCCGCATTTGACCTTGCTGCTGGAATTGTGCTGACTTGAGACTTGACGTTGACTAGTTGTCTTGATGTTGACTTGAATTGAGAGTTGACCAAGTTTGAATGTGTCGAGACTTTCTTGGAATGTTGACCTGTAGCTGGGGTGATCTTGGTGCCATATAGGTGCATTACAGGTGATATAAACCTAGGCTACAACATCCTATTACATCAACTACAAAATAAAATAAAGACTTGGAAAGTAAATCCTAGACTAATCCTAACTACAACATATAAGTATCAAATGTTTAAGTTACAAAATTATCCACCAACTAGTCTCATAACCATCAAGACTAGCTTGGACCGAAATAGACAAAGTTTAACAAGTTCTAAATCCAAATGTTAAAACAGAAATGTAAACAAGTTTTCAAACACAATTTAGTCCCTTAAGATGCCCCTGCATCACCTAGCCACCCACTCTTCCATCAACCCTAGCCGCATGTCTTCATATGTTGGCACCTATATGGCTATCCCTTGCTGCCACCTCTTAAGGGTGAACCTATCCTTTGCGTGAACATCAAAGGGCGAGAGCAAGGTGACATTGGCGCTTCTTCTTCCATTAAGGCCGCAAGTCCTCTCCTTCCTTCCTCCTTGGCGCAAGTAAGGAAGACATTGGCGGCCTCATCCTTCCCTTATCCTCTCTTGGCGCATCATGAAAGACCCCTTAAAGGGGGGGGGGAACCCTAAAGCATGCGCATATGAAATTTTTGGGTTTCAACAAGATCGATTGCATGAATATATATGATCAACTTTGATTATATTGCAAAGATCAAGTTAAGATCTTTTACCATAGCCATGATGAAGGAGGCGGCTTGGAAGCAAGAGGTCAAATAAGCTCTCCTCCAAAGAAGACGCACACAAGATGAGAGATGGCTACCTCCTTGGATGTTCCTTGTGCTAGCAAGAATCTCCCAAGTTCCTTGTCGTGTGTAGAAGAAGAGAGATGCTTGGCCGAGCTCCTTTTTCGTGAAGAAGATTCTACCCAAGAGTGAAGGCGACAAGAGAAGAGAATTGGCAAATGCGTTGAGGCATTTTCAAGAGGTGGCGTTACAGGACTTCCAAATATGGAAAGTCATGAAGCCATGCGCTCACTCAAAGAAAACCGCCCAAAACACAATCAAGCCTTGAACCATGCGTTCACATATGTGAACCGGTTCAAACCAATTCAATTCTATTCAATTCGGTTCAAAGACCAAACCAAACCAGCCCAAGCCATGGTCTAGATCTCTCTGAACCAAATGGTTCAAGATCTAACCGTTCATCTCTTGATGCACTTGATCTCACCGATCTAGCATCAATACTCTCGATCGAAGCTTACCGATCTTAAGCCCTAATCAATCAAACATGATTAGACCAGATCTCACTTACAATCAGAGTTTAAACTCCTTTAAACTGAACCTAAACAATTCAGTCCACACGATCTGACTTAAGTAAGCCATATCATCAAATTGTGCGACCCTAAGGGTTTCCTTCAAATGTCGGTAACGATAACTTACGTTATCACGATCAGTGAGGGGTATCTAGCAACACATCACTGTCTCCCGATATAAAGGAAAGAGTCTTCCAAGACTACTCCCAAACCACAGCACAAGTGTGAATCCACTTCACTAGGCATACATGTTTCCTTTGCCACTAGATGTTCTTATTGGACAAGCGTGTCAAGCCTGTAGCTCCAATATGATGAGCATGATTAGATCAGATGAACATAGTCACCTGGGTATGGCCATACACTTTCTCAATCATCTCATTCGGGGGGGGGGGCCCTTTAGAACATCACACTCCTTAAACAAGGAGACGGCAATCCTATATCTATCACTAGTGTCCTAACCTGACTCATGATCATTATCCAAGATAGTCTATAACCATTATGTTTCAAATGATATTGAACTACCTCAAAACAATGACAATCATCATTTAGAAACACAAGTGATCTCAAGTCAGAGGACATGTGCCACTTGTTGCAAACAAGGATTATTCATATTGTGACAAGCAATTGAATATCCTAGTAGGGTCTGTCCAGTACATCCAATGTACCCATGAGTCTACATCTTATTCCATGCTCGAAGCATCCTATAAGATTAGAACACATATTAGTCTCAATCATATCAAGGCTGTCTCATGTTCACCAAGATATCTCGACTAAGGACATAGAGCATGTCAGCCTAGCTGAACAGCATTGAGACATTATTCAGAAGTACACTTATTGCAGCAGACAATGTAACAAACTGAATAACAACCATTGCCTTTATAAACATAAGAGTTTATACATGATACTGATAGAATCCCAAGGCCTCAAACATTAGCCTTAAGGGCATACCCCAACAATCTCCCACTTGCACTTAATCTAATGGTTGAGAAATCTCAAACCCATATTATTACAGTGCTTCTCATGCCTCTGCTGCGCCAGAGGCTTGGTAAGCGGGTCAGCCAGATTGTCATTTGTATGAACCTTGCAGACCTTGATCTCACCACGATCTATGATCTCCCGGATCAAGTGAAACCGTCTCTGTATGTGCTTGGACTTCTGGTGCGACCGTGGTTCCTTTTCCTGTGCGATTGCTCCAGTGTTATCACAGAAGATAACCAAAGGATCTGCACTCGAAGGAACGACACCAAGTTCCCGAATGAACTTACGAATCCACACTGCCTCCTTGGATGCTTCCGAGGCTGCAACATACTCGGCTTCTGTTGTGGAATCAGCAACAATAGACTGTTTGAAACTTTTCCACACCACTGCTCCTCCATTCAAGCTAAAAACATAGCCTGATTGCGATCGGAAATCATCCTGGTCAGACTGGAACGAAGCGTCAGTATATCCTTCAATACTGAGTTCTTCCTGACCACCATATATCAAGAACATATCTTTGGTCCTCCGCAGATATTTCAAAATATTCTTGACTGCAATCCAGTGCGCCTGACCTGGATTACTTTGGAATCGACTGGTCACGCTTAACCCGTAAGCGACGTCTGGGCGAGTACACAACATCGCATACATAATGGATCCAATAGCCGAAGCATAAGGCGTATTGTCCATTTCATCTTTCTCAGTCTGTGTTTGTGGACACTGACTCTTTGAAAGATTCAGACCATGTCTGACTGGAAGATATCCTCTTTTAGAATTCTCTAAATGGAATCTCTCCAGGACTTTATCGATGTAAGTACTCTGGCACAGCCCGAGAAGCCTCTTAGATCTATCCCTGTAGATCTTCACACCTAATACATAGGCTGCTTCTCCTAGATCTTTCATCTGGAAACATTTTCTTAACCATGCCTTAACAGCATGCAGATCAGGAATATCATTTCCAATGATTAAGATATCATCGACGTAGAGGACTAGGAAAGTTATTACGCTCCCACTAAACCTCTTATATACACACGGGTCATCTTCGTTCTTGATGAAACCAAATTCACATATTGATTCATCAAAACGAATATTCCAGCTTCTAGATGCTTGTTTAAGTCCATAAATGGACTTCTTTAACTTGCATATTTTATGACAATCTGATGGATTAGTGAAACCTTCAGGTTGTGTCATATACACATCCTCATCCAGTTTTCCATTAAGGAAAGCAGTCTTCACATCCATCTGCCAGATCTCATAATCGTAATATGCTGCTATTGCGAAAAGAATCCGAATAGACTTGAACATGGCTACAGGAGAGAAAGTTTCATCATAATCTATCCCGTAGATTTGTTTGAAACCTTTCGCAACTAGCCTGCCTTTATAGGTAACTATGTTACCATCCATGTCAATCTTCTTCTTGAAGATCCATTTACAGCCTATAGGGATAACTCCCGGAGGTGGATCAATCAAATCCCAGACTTGATTATCTGACATGGAGTCCATCTCGGCTCGCATAGCTTCAAGCCATCTAGCTGATTCCGGTCCACTGACCGCATCCGCATAAGTAAGGGGTTCATCATTATCAATGATGTAGACTCCGTCATAGCGCTCAGGCTGTCGACGGATCCTTCCCGATCTTCGCGGTTCCCGTGATATCTGAGCCTCAGGTTGTTCAGTAACCTGTTCAACCGGCTCAGGCTCATCCAACTGTGCTTGACTACTTTGTCCTTCCTCTGGATTCTCATCCAGCTTTATTTCTCTCCCACTGGCTTCTTGCAGAAGAAATTCCTTCTCAAAAAAAATAGCCGTCCGAGCAACAAATACTTTGTTCTCTTTGTGTAAGATCCAAGAATCTTAATTCCTTGTAAGTACTATTCTTGATTTAAATAAAATCCTTGGCTGTGATATTTTTCTATGTTTTGATTTTGTAAACTCTAGGATGGGGGAGAGTTTTATCCCTTAAAACCTTTAGGGGTTATTTATAAATTAGTGGCAATGGGTTAGTGAATATTAATTTAAGCCTTACCGGATTTTGACTCTTGTAACTAATTAACTAGAGCTTATTGGATGTTAATTTAATCCTTATTGGATTTTCACTTAAGGGAATAATTAGCTATGGGTTATTGGGTTTGCACTTAAATTAAATGATATTGGGTTTAAAATTTGAATTAGTGGATTAATTCATAAACCCTATTTTGGTACTTGGGGCGAAAAGAAAAAAAAACCTTAGGGGCGGCGGTTTGAAGGCTTGGGCGATTCCTTGGAGGCTTGGACGAAATTCTTCTTCTTCCTTTTTTCCCTTGGCCGGCGTTCCTTGGTGCTTGGTGGCGTTTTCTCTTCCTTTGGTGGCGTCTACCTAAGAACATTGGTGGAACTTTAAGACCCTTAGACGAGTTTTGTGGAGAGAATTTCACCTTGGTGTTCACGGTTCAAGATAAGAGGTGAGTGGGGTGTCTTATTCGAATTCTATCCACTTGGTTGTGCTAGATGATAAGTTTGATTGCTTGGAAATTTCACCATGCTAAGAACCGAAACTCAAGGTGTATCTATCATGAAAATCGAAATTTTACAACATGAAATTTAAGATATTTCTTATATGGAATTTAGGTAGCTTAAAATCGGTGATTCTTGAGCATGAAATTCTTATTAACTAGGGTTTAAATTTTAAGTGGATAATATGCTAGTAATTGTAGAAACCGTGGGTTACATGTGGGTATCTTGTGAAGTAGATTGTAAGAATACAAATTTTAATCCTATGTTGATTTTATGGATGCCCGGATAAATGCTAATAGTGTTATAGGATCCATGATCGTTTCTCTATGTGCAGCATATTTATATATATCTATGGCCATGTATGGCCATGTATCCTTATTTGAGAAACCTGGGTGATAACTTAGCAAGGTTACACTAAACTGATCAGTATGAAACCTAAGGACTCTACACTACATTATGCGGTTATGCGGTTTTATGTGTTGTGGTCTGTGTACCCGTTATGGGATGGATAGGACTAAGGCTAAGTGTAACTGTGTACTCAAGGGGATAGTCTATATGTGATATGTTAGGGGTTAGAGATTTCAGCCCTGTGTATTGTGATATGTGAGGGGTTGATGTTTCAGCCCTGCCTGTTGTGATATTGTGGTGGAAGTGACTATCCTAGAGTCTGGTCGACACTTAGGAGTCCACTTTTGTGAAATAAGATATAAGGTGTGTCTAGTGGTTGTTCAGGTAAAGAACCCTTTTGGGAGAACGAGTGATTGATGCAAAGTGCCATGTCTTGGTCGGACAGGGGCCACCCATTGATTTCATCACTCTTAGACTTTTAGATTCTTGTGTTATGGGGTGGTGTAGATCAAGGTATCACATCTTGACCGGATGGGGATCACCTCTTGAGTCTACACACCGTCCATGTTTGTGTTGCATGCGATTTGCAGGCTTCTCCCAGTGCTTAGGCCAGAGCCGGGTTGGACCCTAGGGGTCACTCTTGATTTATGCTGGACAACTAAGTGGTTGGTGTGTTTAGTTGGTTTAGAGTATGGCTCTAGATCCTTGGTTACTCTGTGGTGACAATTGCGTGATGCCTTAGAAGTGTTCATCTGATTGTTTATATGATTTCCTTTCTTTGCTTTTGTTATATGTTGGCATGATGTTCTGTTAAAGGTTTTTAAAATAATCTGCATGTATCTTTAAGTGTATATTATGGATGGTCGATTAAGACTATCCACTCACTGGGCTGTGTAGCTCACCCCTTACTGTTTACAGGTGTAGAGTAGGAGCCCACTGCCTGAGTTAGTGTTTGATATGGATATTGTGATTTTCCCTACAACTATGCTGGTTTGATGTACAAGACTTTTGTGCTTAGTTAACTGGGGCCGGTTATGGCCAAACCTTGTGAACTCGCGTTGCCGGTTATGGCAGTTTTGAGATTTTGATTTTGTGTCACCAAGGGCTTGGGCCTGGTTTCAGTGTTTGATATCATTAACGTTAGTACTATGAATTTATAGAATCGATATGGTGGCTTTGCTTCGAATTTCGGGTCGATTTGTATTTTTCGATCAGATTTGATATAAATGTGATTTATGGATTTTACGTATTTTATATGGTTTTGATATACTGTTGCCTTGCATATGTCTAGTGCAAGGATTGCGTGGTGGCAGGTACATTTGTGAAATTATGTTTCGTGGAGATTCTATGGATGGATTCTCGAAAATTTTTTTTTTTCATCGGACCTTTCCTGAACTTGGTTTTACTTAGCGTGTGCATCAATCCTGTGTGATAACATCCTGTTCCTCTATAACTTGTGTTGCTTGTTTGGGTTAAGATAACGGGATGTAACAGAATGGTATCAGAGCAGTTGGCTAGCTAAAACTTAGTTCGGGGGAAAACATGTTTGTGTATTGCTAGACACCTGATAGGTTTATGTTTGCTTTCCTTACTATGGTGAGCAGACCTCAGATCTCACGAGAGCCATTGAGGCTCTGACTGGCATGGTACGGCAACAGGGTGCCATGATAGAGAGGCAAGCTCAGATGCTGCAGCAGCAGCAGACTCAGCATCAAGAAGCGCAACAGCAGCTCTTGCAGCAATTGACTCAGGAGAGATCCCAGACTACTACTCGGGTGGTGGGGAATGACTCTCAGGAAGACGCTCACAGGCGCTATGCCTCGCTTGTGAGTGAATTCCAGAAACTGGGTCCTAGCTCTTTTTATGGGGGCCCAGAATCAAGTACTGCAGAGAACTGGCAGTTGTGCTTGGAAAAGATTTTTCAAGTCATGCGTTGCTCCGATGAGGACAAGCTGTGTCTGACCACCTATATGATGCGTGGTGACGCAGATGAGTGGTGGAAGGGCGTGGTGAGGCTAGCTGCGGAAAGACATGAAACAGTAAATTGGCCCTACTTCTTGTCTCGATTTAACGAGAAGTACTTCCCCGATAGCTTAGTGGAGGCCCGGGAGGTGGAATTTATTCACCTGGAGCAGGGTGATATGACTGTGGACCAGTATGAGTTGCAGTTCACTAAGTTGGGAAAGTATGCCCCTCACCTGATAAACACTGAAAAGAGGAGGGCTACCAAGTTTCTCAGAGGTCTCAGATGGGACATTCGAGAACAGGTTGGTGCTCAGCACTTGGAGACTTATATTGAGACTATTGGGCGAGCACGCACCATCGAGAGATACATATCTGAGAGGAGTTCTAGTACTACCATGACTGTGATTCCTGCAGCTGAGGCGGCAGCTCCTCAGTATGGTGATGGCGGCAAGGGTAAGAAGTACCCTAAGCATAAGGACTACAAGAAGGGCAGGTATAAGCCTGTTGGGTCCCCTTCAAGGGGGAGCGCAAGCGGATAAAACCCCTTTCAAGAGGGGGGCGAAACCCTATGGATGGCGCATCTTTGGTTTTAAGCGGAAGCAAGGGTTTCAAGGGATCGGCATGCATGATGTATGATCAACTAAAACGAAATGATTGCAATCATGAAGCAAGAATCATACCATGGCCATTAGATTGGACTCGGCTTGGAAGCAAGAAAACGATAGGGTTCTCCTCCAAAGTGTGCCACACACAAGATGAAGTTGGCCTACTCCTTGTCGTCCTTTGTGCTAGCAAAGGGCTTCAAAGGTCCTTGATCGAATGAAGGAGAGTTTGGTGTCTTCTTGGCTTTCCGAAAATCCTTCTTGCTCTCGGCGATGAGATACACTCCCAAGCTCTCTTCGCATGCAAGAAGCCTTGAAGGATCTCGACGTTTTCCTTGGTCTCAAGGCGTTTTGGCGTTGAGGCTTCCCAATAAGGTAAGTCTTCACTCCATACGTTCACACTTAGTGAACTACACAAAACGCCCATCACATTGAACCATGCGTTCACCAAAAGGAACCGGTTCAATTGACTTTGGTTCAATGACCAAATCAAAACAAGACCAAACCAAATCAGCCCAAGAATTGGTCCAGACCAAAATAAACCCTAAGGTTCAAAATCTGACCGTTCATCTTGTGATGCCCTTGATCTCATCGATCTAGCATCCACACTCTCGATCGAAGCTTACCGATCTCAAGCCCTAATCAATCAAACATGATCAGACTGGATCTCACTTACAATCAGAGTTTAAACTCCTTTAAACTGAATCAAAACAATCCAGTCCACACGATCTGACTCAAGTAAGCCATATCACCAAATTGTGCGACCCTAAGGGTTTCCTTTAAATGTCGGTAACGACAACTTACGTTATCACGATCAGTGAGGGGTATCTAGCAACACATCACTGTCTCCCGATATAAAGGAAAGAGTCTTCCAAGACTACTCCCAAATAACAGCACAAGTGTGAATCTTCTTCACAAGGCATACATGTTTCCTTTGCCACTGGATGTTCTTATTGGACAAGCACGTCAAGCCTGTAACTCCAATACGATGAGCATGATTAGATCAGATGATCACTGTCATCTGGGTATGGCCATACACTTTCTCAATCATCTCATATAGGGGGGCCCTAGAACATCACACTCCTTAAACAAGGAGACGGCAATCCTGTATCTATCACTAGTGTCCTAACCTGACTCTTGATCATCATCCAAGATAGTCTATAATCATTATATTTCAGATGATATTGAACTACCTCAAAACAATGACATTCATCATTTAGAAACACAAGTGATCTCAAGTCAAAGGACATGTGCCACTTGTAGCATACAAGGATTATTCAAATTGTGACAAGCAACCGAATATCCCAGTAGGGTCTGTCCAGTACATCCAATGTACCCATGAGTCTACATCTTATTCCATGCTCGAAGCATCCTACAAGATTAGAACTCATATTAGTCTCAATCATATCAGGGCTGTCTCAAGTTCACCAAGATATCTCGACTAAGGACATTACTGCATGTCAGCCTAGCTGAACAGCTTTGAGACATTAATCAGAAGTACACTTATTACAGCAGACAAGGTAACAATCTGAATAACAACCATGCCTTTATAAACTTAAGAGTTTATTACATGATACTGTTACAATCCCAAGGCCTCAAACATTAGCCTTAAGGGCATACTCCAACAATCTCCCACTTGCACTTAATCTAATGGTTGAGAAACCTCAAACCCATATTATTACAGTGCTTCTCATGCCTCTGCTGCGCCAGAGGCTTGGTAAGCGGGTCTGCCAGATTGTCATCTGTATGAACCTTGCAGATTTTGATCTCGCCTCGATCAATGATCTCCCGGATCAAGTGAAACCGTCTCTGTATGTGCTTGGACTTCTGGTGCGACCGTGGTTCCTTTGCTTGTGCGATGGCTACAGTGTTATCACAGAAGATAACCAAAGGATCTGCACTCGAAGGAACAACACCAAGTTCTCTCACGAACTTACGAATCCACACTGCCTCCTTGGATGCTTCCGAGGCTGCAACATACTCGGCTTCTGTTGTGGAATCAGCAACAGTTGACTGTTTGAAACTTTTCCACACCACTGCTCCACCATTCAAGCTAAAAACATAGCCTGATTGCGATCGGAAATCATCCTGGTCCGACTGGAACGAAGCGTCAGTATATCCTTCAATACTGAGTTCTTCCTGACCACCATATATCAAGAACATATCTTTGGTCCTCCGCAGATATTTTAAAATGTTCTTGACCGTAATCCAGTGCGCCATACCTGGATTAATTTGGAACCGACTAGTCACGCTTAACCCGTAAGCGACGTCTGGGCGAGTACACAACATCGCATACATAATGGACCCAATAGCCGAAGCATAAGGCGTATTGTCCATTTCATCTTTCTCAGTCTGTGTTTGTGGACACTGACTCTTCGAAAGATTCAGACCATGTCTGACTGGAAGATATCCTCTTTTAGAATTCTCTAAATGGAATCTCTCCAGGACTTTATCGATGTAAGTACTCTGGCACAGCCCGAGAAGCCTCTTAGATCTATCCCTGTAGATCTTCACACCTAACACATAGGCTGCTTCTCCTAGATCTTTCATCTGGAAACATTTTCCTAACCATGCTTTAACAGCATGCAGTTCAGGAATATCATTTCCAATGATTAAGATATCATCGACGTAGAGGACTAGGAAAGTAATCACGCTCCCACTAAACCTCTTATATACACACGGGTCATCTTCGTTCTTGATGAAAGCAAACTCAGAGATTGATTCATCAAAACGAATATTCCAGCTTCTAGATGCTTGTTTCAGTCCATAAATGGACTTCTTTAATTTGCATATTTTATGACGATCTGATGGATTAGTGAAACCCTCAGGTTGTGTCATATACACATCCTCGTCCAGATTTCCATTAAGGAAAGCTGTCTTCACATCCATCTGCCAGATCTCATAATCGTAATATGCAGCTATCGCGAAAAGAATCCGAATAGACTTAAACATGGCTACAGGTGAGAAAGTTTCATCATAATCTATCCCGTAGATTTGTTTGAAACCTTTCGCAACTAGCCTGCCTTTATAGGTAACCACGTTACCATCCATGTCAATCTTCTTCTTGAAGATCCATTTACAGCCTATAGGGATTACTCCCGGAGGCGGATCAACCAAATCCCAGACTTGGTTATCTGACATGGAGTCCATCTCGGCTCGCATAGCATCAAGCCATCTACCTGACTCCGGTCCACTGACCGCATCCGCATAAGTAAGGGGTTCATCATTATCAATGATGTAGACTCCGTCATAGCGCTCAGGCTGACGACGGATCCTTCCCGATCTTCGCGGTTCCCGTGATATTTGAGCCTCAGGTTGTTCAATAACCTGATCTACCGGCTCAGGCTCATCCAACTGTGCTTGACTACTTTGCCCTTCCTCTGGATTCTCATCCAGCTTTATTTCTCTCCCACTGGCCTCTTGCAGAAGAAACTCCTTCTCAAGAAATATGGCCGTCCGAGCAACAAATACTTTGTTCACTTTGGGATCGTAGAAATAATAACCCTTAGTTTCCTTAGGGTAACCGACAAATATACATTTCTCAGATCTGCTCTCCAGTTTCCCAGAGGCGAGCTTTTTGACATAAGCCTCGCAACCCCAGATCCTGATAAAAGTCAAGCTTGGCTGTTTCCCATACCATAACTCATATGGCGTCTTAGAAACTGCCTTGGATGGCACTCGGTTTAGTACCTTTGCAGCTGTTTCCAGTGCAAAACCCCAAAAGGAGTAAGGTAGAGTAGCCTGACTCATCATAGAACGAACCATATCAAGTAACGTTCTATTTCTCCTCTCGGACACACCATTCCATTGCGGTGTTCCTGGCGGAGTGAGCTGTGAGATAATCCCACACTCCTTCAGATAGTCAGTAAATGCATGACTTAGGTATTCACCACCTCGATCAGAACGAAGTGCCTTGATATTTCGGCCTAACTAATTTTGTACTTCATTTTTGAACTCTTTGAACTTGTCAAAAGATTCACTTTTATGTCTCATTAAATAGACATACCCATACCTACTGAAATCATCAGTAAAGGTAATGAAGTACTGATAGCCACCTCTGGCATGTTTACTAAATGGCCCACACACATCACTGTGTATAAGGTCAAGTAAACCTGAAGCCCTTTGACCTTTATTAGGAAAAGGTGACTTCGTCATTTTACCCATTAAACAAGCTTTGCATGTATCAATCTCCTCATAGGAGAATGATCCCAGCAGTCCATGATCATGCAACCGCTTAATGCGCTTCTCGTTAATATGGCCTAAACGACTATGCCATAGCAAGGTGCTGTCATCAGCATACTTGGCTTTCTTATTATCAATGTTTTGTATAGAACATTCCATGTCCAACATGAATAACCCATTGTTAATGGAACCAGTAGCATACACAATATTATCTAGAGAAAGTATACACTTTGAAATCTTGCATTCAAAGGAAAAACCCTTCCTGACAAGAGTAGGAATGGAGATAATATTCTTGGTAATACTGGGTACAAAATAACAATTGTTTAATTCTAATACAATGCCAGATGGTAAAGAAATGAAATAGTCTCCTACAGCAACAGCAGCAACCCGTGCCCCGTTTCCAACGCGTAGGTCTACCTCATGCTGTCCCACCTGCCTTCTTCTCTTGAGTTCCTGTACATTTGAACAAATGTGAACTCCACATGCAGTGTCCAACACCCATGATATAGAAGAAGATGAAACCATGACTTCCGTCACATAAATACCTGAGCCAGAAGCGATGCTTCCCCTCTTATCTCCTTGGAGCGCTTTACAGTCCTTTTTCCAGTGACCCAGCTGGCCACAGTGGAAACACCTGTTGTCCTTGGACCGCTTCACCTTCTGTTTCAGAGCCTTACTGTAGTTCTTGACAGGGGCCTTCCCCTTCTTCCCCTTCTTCTTGTTCCTTGAAGGAACCATCAAGACAGAGGTTGAAGGCTTTCCCTTCAGAGTTTCCTCAGTAGTCAAGAGCATATTCAACAGCTCTGCCGGTGTACAATCGATTTTGTTCATATTAAAGTTAATGATGAACGCATCGAAAGAAGGCGGAAGAGACTGCAGAATTATGTCTACAGCAAGCTCCTGGTTAATGGTATGCCCCAGTTTCTCCAGAGCCTCCTTGTGCCCAATCATCTTGAGCACGTGAGCTCCCACTGGGCTCCCTTCAGCCAGTTTGCTCTGAAAGAAGAGCTTCGTCAGATTATAGCGTTCTGTCCTCGCCTGTGCAGCATACAGCATCTTGAGGTTCGCTATGATCTCTATAGCCGACATATCCTCATGCTGACGCTGCAGCGGTGGCGTCATAGACGCTAACATCAGGCAAGCGACATCAATGCTATCATTGACGTGCTTTTCATAGGCATCACGAACCGCCCTTGCGGCATTCGCAGCGGGTTGAGGCGGCACAGCCGTCTCGAGGACATACAGTTTCCTCTCTGCCTTAAGAACGATCTTAAGGTGTCCGAACTAGTCAGAGAAGTTCGGCCCAGCAAACTTCTCCCTTTCCAGTAGGGATCGCACATTGAAGCTCATGGTGTTCGTTGCTGCAGGAATCTACAACAATGCAAGAACAGCAAGGTCAGTATCAATGTTAAGAATCAATCAGGACTTAAGAATGATTCCTTTTTCTCACTATTTTACCTGACTGTAAAATCCATAAAACAGTCCGAAAGAGTAATACTCTTTTAGTGAGATGGGATCCAGATTTCATACTTGGTCTCCGCGTCCCGCTCAGGCGAGATAAGATGCACAGAGATGACAAGCACTAATTTCTGGTAGGCTGTCCCAGCCAATCGCCAACCCGTGCGATTCCCCTTCATCTGGGCAATCCAGCAGACTGTGCCAACTGAGTTGGTACAACACAGTTTCTGATCCCATAGATGGCTGCCTCCATGTGCTACCATATGCGCCACATATGTAGCCTACATGGTCAAGCTGACCCGACCTACTCCCTGGACCACCACGTGCTATGCTGAGCAACGAGAAGCGATAAATCCCTTCTCTGTAACACGCAGGTGTAATCCCGCACCGTCTGAAGATAGATGGACGTGCCCACTGAGTGGGTACAACACGGCTCCAACGATAGTCAGAACGGTGAGGTTTCGCGTCAGAAGGCTTACGAGCTTGATATTTTAGCGTTGGATTTTACCGGTCTTTTATCTTCTCAACTATCATGCAAATCCTATGGTGATAGCAGAAGATAAACTCATGCATTTCTAATTATAAAAGCAATAAATAGAAAGCATGCTAATCTTATGTGGTAAAAGCCCATGAACCCTAAGTAAGACCTTAATTTTACTTAAGTCTTCACTTGAGCTCCTTTTGCATCTCATCTGGTCCTACCCAGGGCCCTAGCGCCAAGAGCACCTTAGGTGCGCCACCAGCTGAATGCCCCTCTTGGATGTGTGCCTTTGTGCTCTTGTCTAATCAAAATACATTTTGATCTACCTAGACAAGTTTGACTCACAGGTCAAATATACAATAAATTAATTACAAATGTGATTCGCAGATCACAAAATAATATTAACTTATAATTAACCAGGCACGCAGGCCCCAGCACAGCACACATTAGGGCAACCCACATAAGATTAAATAAACAAGCATATAGTATCAAATCAACATGTGATCCATTCATGAAATTAAATTTTGAAAACCCCATGGTATCAATTTTAATTTCCTTATGTGCCCTACAACCTTACAATGGTCCATTGATAGGGATCCACTCATCCAACTAGTCAGATCCAGTGCCCTTGCATGCACCAAGTCCTAACTGACTCGAGTTGACCTAATGGTCAACCATGCATGCGCCAAGGGCTGAACAACCCTCATAAGTTCTGGCAAGCAGGTGTGACCCCGGGCCTAACTCATGTGTGTTCACTAGTTGTCTCAACCAGACCTCGCTACACGCCTGAGATGCAATCGACCTATGGCCACCTCGTGCTTGCGCACAGGTGCCATCTGGTCGATCCATCTAGGCTGTCAGATGGTCTGATCAGACTATTGGATCTAACCTAGAGGTGACTTCAACCCCATCAACCCATCTAAGGGTTTATAGTAGGGCCTTAGATCTAGATAGGCGCGCAAGTTCCTTTTGTTTTGTAAGAAAAACTACACAAGCGCCAACACATGCGCAACAAGAACAACTTGCATGGAAACTTAAGCATGCGCCAAGGAGACATACATCAAGTTTCGGATATGCAAACTTAACATGTAACTCTCGCATGTTGGTTAGATCTAAGCATATCATTGCAAACAAGGATCGCAAAAGCTTGAGCAATCATAACAACATGCATATTACCCGCTCTGATACCAATTGTTGGGTCCCCTTCAAGGGGGAGCGCAAGCGGATAAAACCCCTTTCAAGAGGGGGGCGAAACCCTATGGATGGCGCATCTTTGGTTTTAAGCGGAAGCAAGGGTTTCAAGGGATCGGCATGCATGATGTCTGATCAACTAAAACGAAATGATTGCAATCATGAAGCAAGAATCATACCATGGCCATTAGATTGGACTCGGCTTGGAAGCAAGAAAACGATAGGGTTCTCCTCCAAAGTGTGCCACACACAAGATGAAGTTGGCCTACTCCTTGTCGTCCTTTGTGCTAGCAAAGGGCTTCAAAGGTCCTTGATCGAATGAAGGAGAGTTTGGTGTCTTCTTGGCTTTCCGAAAATCCTTCTTGCTCTCGGCGATGAGATACACTCCCAAGCTCTCTTCGCATGCAAGAAGCCTTGAAGGATCTCGACGTTTTCCTTGGTCTCAAGGCGTTTTGGCGTTGAGGCTTCCCAATAAGGTAAGTCTTCACTCCTTACGTTCACACTTAGTGAACTACACAAAACGCCCATCACATTGAACCATGCGTTCACCAAAAGGAACCGGTTCAATTGACTTTGGTTCAATGACCAAATCAAAACAAGACCAAACCAAATCAGCCCAAGAATTGGTCCAGACCAAAATAAACCCTAAGGTTCAAAATCTGACCGTTCATCTTGTGATGCCCTTGATCTCATCGATCTAGCATCCACACTCTCGATCGAAGCTTACCGATCTCAAGCCCTAATCAATCAAACATGATCAGACTGGATCTCACTTACAATCAGAGTTTAAACTCCTTTAAACTGAATCAAAATAATCCAGTCCACACGATCTGACTCAAGTAAGCCATATCACCAAATTGTGCGACCCTAAGGGTTTCCTTTAAATGTCGGTAACGACAACTTACGTTATCACGATCAGTGAGGGGTATCTAGCAACACATCACTGTCTCCCGATATAAAGGAAAGAGTCTTCCAAGACTACTCCCAAATAACAGCACAAGTGTGAATCTTCTTCACAAGGCATACATGTTTCCTTTGCCACTGGATGTTCTTATTGGACAAGCACGTCAAGCCTGTAACTCCAATACGATGAGCATGATTAGATCAGATGATCACTGTCATCTGGGTATGGCCATACACTTTCTCAATCATCTCATATAGGGGGGCCCTAGAACATCACACTCCTTAAACAAGGAGACGGCAATCCTGTATCTATCACTAGTGTCCTAACCTGACTCTTGATCATCATCCAAGATAGTCTATAATCATTATATTTCAGATGATATTGAACTACCTCAAAACAATGACATTCATCATTTAGAAACACAAGTGATCTCAAGTCAAAGGACATGTGCCACTTGTAGCATACAAGGATTATTCACATTGTGACAAGCAACCGAATATCCCAATAGGGTCTGTCCAGTACATCCAATGTACCCATGAGTCTACATCTTATTCCATGCTCGAAGCATCCTACAAGATTAGAACTCATATTAGTCTCAATCATATCAGGGCTGTCTCAAGTTCACCAAGATATCTCGACTAAGGACATTACTGCATGTCAGCCTAGCTGAACAGCTTTGAGACATTAATCAGAAGTACACTTATTACAGCAGACAAGGTAACAATCTGAATAACAACCATGCCTTTATAAACTTAAGAGTTTATTACATGATACTGTTACAATCCCAAGGCCTCAAACATTAGCCTTAAGGGCATACTCCAACAAAGCCTTACTCTCACAAGGCACCGCAGCAATCCAGGGATGCAAAGAACGGTAACACTGAGGATCGGAATTGTCATTATTGTGGGCTCAAGGGACATCTGATGAGAGATTGTTTTAAGAAGAATGGTGTATGCTTCAGGTGTAAGAAACCTGGACACATGATCAAGGACTGCAAGGAGCCTGAGATGCAGCAGAGAGGCACGGATAAGCCTACAGTCCAGACCCGAGTTTATGCAGTGGCTGAGAAGGATACACGGGCTTCCCGATCTGTCGTGGAAGGTACTTTATTTGTATTCGATCAGTTAGCTCACATCTTATTTGACCCTGGTGCAAATTTATCTTTTGTATCTGTTAGATTTGCTGCATGTTTACCTGTATTACCTAAGGTGCTGGATTATGTTGTGTCTGTAAGTACTCCCTTAGGAAAATCATCATCTACAGACACTGTTTGTGCTGATTGTGTAGTGCATGTAGAGGGTTATGAGTTTCTTGTAGATCTAATCCTTTTAGACATGCAAGACTATGATGTCATCCTAGGTATGGATTGGTTATCCTCGCATCATGCCACTGTGGATTGCTTTGAGAAAGTAATCACCTTGAATCTACTAGATGGGAGTCAGCTTTTTGTGAGAGGTCTGGTGTCAGACCAAGGACCACATGTGATATCTTTCCTGCAGGCCAGAAAGTTACTTGCTAGTGGGTGTAAGGGTTATATTGCACATGTTAAGGTGCAGGATGATTCTACTCCTGATTTGACTCAGATGGCGGTGGTGCAAGAGTTTCCTGATGTATTCTCTGAGGAATTTTCAGGCTTGCCACCAATACGAGAGGTAGAGTTTGGCATTGAGTTGGTGCCAGGTACTGCACCTATCTCCAAAGCTCCTTACCGCATGGCTACCTCAGAGTTGGCCGAGCTTAAGAAGCAACTGGAGGAATTGCTGGAGAAAGGTTACATCCGGCCTAGTGCTTCTCCCTGGGGAGCACCAGTGCTGTTCGTAAAGAAAAAGGATGGAACCCTGAGGATGTGTATAGACTACAGGCAACTGAACCAAGTGACTATCAAGAATAGGTATCCTCTCCCCAGAATTGATGATCTATTTGATCAATTACAGGGGGCTACGGTGTTCTCTAAGATAGATCTGAGATCAGGGTATTACCAGCTTAGGGTCAAGGATGAGGATATATTTAAGACTGCTTTCAGGACCAGGTATGGGCATTTTGAATTTCTAGTTATGCCTTTTGGACTGACGAATGCACCTGCTGTCTTCATGGATTTGATGAACAGGGTATTTCATGAATTGCTTGATTCTTGTGTGGTAGTCTTCATAGATGATATCTTGGTGTACTCTCGGACTACTTCGGATCATGTCAGTGACTTGCACAGAGTGCTGAAGATCCTAAGGAAAAACCGATTATATGCCAAGGCCAGTAAGTGTGAGTTTTGGCTACAAAGGATCAGCTTC
This sequence comes from Costus lasius, assembly GCA_027563935.2. NCBI lineage: Eukaryota > Viridiplantae > Streptophyta > Magnoliopsida > Zingiberales > Costaceae > Costus > Costus lasius. Next base: position 61,450,464 of record CM050451.1, read on the forward strand.
CTTGGGCATGTGATTTCTGGTCAGGGGGTGTCTGTGGATCCAGTTAAGGTGCAAGCCATCCTTAATTGGGAAAGACCGACTAGTGCTACTGAGATCAGAAGTTTCCTGGGTCTAGCAGGTTACTACCGGAGGTTTGTTGAGGGATTCTCCAAGCTGGCGGGTCCTTTAACTAAATTGACCAGAAAGGAGGCCAAGTTTAATTGGGATGACAAGTGTGAGGAGAGCTTTCAGGAGCTGAAGAGAAGGTTGACTAGTACACCGATCCTCATTATTCCTAGTGATGGGGAAAGGTTTACCGTCTATACGGATGCTTCAGGCAAGGGGTTGGGTTGTGTCCTGATGCAGAAGGGTAATGTGGTAGCCTATGCTTCGAGACAACTGAAGGAGTATGAGTTGAACTACCCTACTCATGACTTAGAGTTGGCGGCCGTAGTCTTTGCTCTGAAGATATGGCGCCACTATTTATTGGGTCAGGAGTTTGATCTATTCACTGACCACCAGAGTCTCAAGTACATCTTCACTCAGAAGGAGTTGAACATGAGACAGAGAAGATGGATGGAGTTGATCAAAGACTATGACTTCGCTATTCAGTATCAGGCTGGAAAGGCCAATGTAGTGGCTGATGCACTGAGCAGACATCCAGTTACTTCAGTAGCGGCACTACGGGTCAGTGAGTGGCAGTTACTGCATGGAGTGCCTGTTGATATTGTGTCTGATAGGGACTCTCGGTTTCTGTCCAGGTTTTGGAAGAGCTTACAGGAGAGTTTGGGTACTAAGTGAAGGAACCCCTAATAAGGGGGCGGGGAAACCCTATACATGCGCAATCTAGCATGCAATGCGGAAAAAGGGCTTCTAAAGATCGCATATGAACTATATAATCAACTTAAACCAACTTAAGATCATGATATGATCTTACCATTGCCATGGATGGAAGGCGGCTTGGAAGAAGAAAACAAGGTTGATCTCCTCCAAAAGGTGCGCACACAAGAAGACAAAGACTACTCCCTTCTCAACTTTGTGCTAGCAAAAGCTTCAAGGGGTCTTATCGCATGAAGGAGATGATGAACTCTTGGCCGATCTTTCTTCTCGTCACTTTCACCACACAAGAAAGTGTGTGTCGTCGAGAGCAAGATGATGGAGAGGAGCGTTAGCCAAACTTGTGATCGAATGTGGAGACATTCATCACAATTGTCAAACCGAAATGCCATAAATGGCAAGTCATCAAAGCTTGCGTTATGCGTTCACATGAAGTGAACCAAACGCATAGCTCTCCTCTCAAATGAACCAAGCGCTCACATGTGAGCCGGTTCAATTCAATTGGTCCAATGACCAAACCAAATCAGCCCAATAATCGGTTCAGACCAAATTAAACCCTAAGGTTCAAAATCTGACCGTTCATCCTTTTAATGCTCTTGATCTCTTCGATCTAGCATCCACACTCTCGATCTAAGCTTACCGATCTCAAGCCCTAATCAATCAAACATGATCAGACTGGATCTCACTTACAATCAGAGTTTAATCTCCTTTAAACTGAACTCGAACAATTCAGTCCACACGATCTGACTTAAGTAGCCATATCATCAAATTGTGCGACCCTAAGGGTTTCCTTTAAATGTCGGTAACGATAACTTACGTTATCACGATCAGCGAGGGGTATCTAGCAACACATCACTGTCTCCCGATATAAAGGAAAGAGTCTTCCAAGACTCCACCCAACCACAGCATAAGTGTGAATCAACTCACTAGGCATGCATGATTCCTTTGCCACTGGATGTTCTTATTGGACAAGCATGTCAAGCCTGTAACTCCAATACGATGAGCATGATTAGATCAGATGCACATAGTCATCTGGGTATGGCCATACACTTCCTCAATCATCTCATATAGGGGGGCCCTTTAGAACATCACACTCCTTAAACAAGGAGACGGCAATCCTTTATCTATCACAAGTGCCCTAACCTGACTCAAGCTCACCATCCAAGATAGTCTATAATCATTATGTTTCAAATGATATTGAACTACCTCAAAACAATGACAATCATCATTTAGAAACATAAGTGATCTCAAGTCAAAGGACATGTGCCACTTAGTGCTTACAAGGATCATTCACATTGTGACAAGCAATGGAATATCCGAGTAGGGTCTGTCCAGTACATCCAATGTACCCATGAGTCTACATCTTATTCCATGCTCGAAGCATCCTATAAGATTAGCACTCATATCAGTCTCAATCATATCAAGGCTGTCTCATGTTCACCAAGATATCTCGACTAAGGACATATAGCCTGTCAGCCTAGCTGAACAGCTTTGAGACATTATTCAGAAGTACACTTATTACAGCAGACAAGGTAACAACCTGAATAATAACCATGCCTTTATAAACTTAAGAGTTTATTACATGATACTTATACAATCCCAAGGCCTCAAACATTAGCCTTAAGGGCATACCCCAACACTAAGTTGAATTTTAGTACAGCATACCATCCTCAGTCTGATGGCCAGACGGAGCGTACTATCCAGACTCTAGAAGACCTGTTGAGAGCTTATGTGGTTGATTGGAGTTCTGAGTGGGACCGGGATCTACCTTTGATAGAGTTCACCTATAATAATAGCTTCCACTCCAGTATTCAGATGGCTCCTTATGAGGCTTTGTATGGGAGAAGGTGTAGGACTCCCTTGTGTTGGGAGGAAACCGGTGATAGATTGATTTTGAGATCTGATGCAGTACAGGAGACTACTGATAAGGTCAAAGAGATTCAGGATAAACTGAAGATTTCTCGGGACAGACAGAAGAGTTATGATGATGACCGTCGTCGTCCCCTAGAGTTTATGGTAGGGGATCATGTTTTCTTAAAGGTGTCACCGACTAAGGGTGTTATGCGGTTTGGCAAGAAAGGAAAGCTGAGCCCGAGGTTTGTGGGACCTTTTGACATTATTGAGAGAGTTGGTCCAGTGGCTTACAGGTTAGCTTTACCTCCTGCTTTGGAACATTTGCATAATGTATTCCATGTTTCTGCTTTGAGGAAATATCATCCTGATCCATCTCATGTATTGGAGTTGGAACCTCTTCAGATTCAGAGTGATTTGACCTTTGAGGAAAGACCTCTCCGGATTGTGGATAGAAAGGATAAAGTTCTGAGGAACAAGTCTATACCTTTGGTAAAGGTTATCTGGGGAAACCATTCGGTTGAGGAGGCGACCTGGGAGACTGAAGCTGATATGAGGATGTTGTATGCTTATCTTTTTGATGATATGAATGTTGAGCTTTAGAGGACTAAAGCTTTATAAGGAGGGAGGGATGTAAGATCCAAGAATCTTAATTCCTTGTAAGTACTTTCTTGATTTAAATAAAATCCTTGGCTGTGATATTTTTCTATGTTTTGATTTTGTAAACTCTAGGATGGGGGAGAGTTTTATCCCTAAAAACCTTTAGGGGTTATTTATAAATTAGTGGCAATGGGTTAGTGAATATTAATTTAAGCCTTACCGGATTTTGACTCTTGTAACTAATTAACTAGAGCTTATTGGATGTTAATTTAATCCTTATTGGATTTTCACTTAAGGGAATAATTAGCTATGGGTTATTGGGTTTGCACTTAAATTAAATGATATTGGGTTTAAAATTTGAATTAGTGGATTCATTCATAAACCCTATTTTGGTACTTGGGGCGAAAAGAAAAAAAAAAACCTTAGGGGCGGCGGTTTGAAGGCTTGGGCGATTCCTTGGAGGCTTGGACGAAATTCTTCTTCTTCCTTTTTTCCCTTGGCCGGCGTTCCTTGGTGCTTGGTGGCGTTTTCTCTTCCTTTGGTGGCGTCTACTTAAGAACATTGGTGGAACTTTAAGACCCTTAGACGAGTTTTGTGGAGAGAATTTCACCTTGGTGTTCACGGTTCAAGATAAGAGGTGAGTGGGGTGTCTTATTCGAATTCTATCCACTTGGTTGTGCTAGATGATAAGTTTGATTGTTTGGAAATTTCACCATGCTAAGAACCGAAACTCAAGGTGTATCTATCATGAAAACCGAAATTTTACAACATGAAATTTAAGATATTTCTTATATGGAATTTAGGTAGCTTAAAATCGGTGATTCTTGAGCATGAAATTCTTATTAACTAGGGTTTAAATTTTAAGTGGATAATATGCTAGTAATTGTAGAAACCGTGGGTTACATGTGGGTATCATGTGAAGTAGATTGTAAGAATACAAATTTTAATCCTATGTTGATTTTATGGATGCCCGGATAAATGCTAATAGTGTTATAGGATCCATGATCGTTTCTCTATGTGCAGCATATTTATATATATCTATGGCCATGTATGGCCATGTATCCTTATTTGAGAAACCTGGGTGATAACTTAGCAAGGTTACACTAAACTGATCAGTATGAAACCTAAGGACTCTACACTACATTATGCGGTTATGCGGTTTTATGTGTTGTGGTCTGTGTACCCGTTATGGGATGGATAGGACTAAGGCTAAGTGTAACTGTGTACTCAAGGGGATAGTCTATATGTGATATGTTAGGGGTTAGAGATTTCAGCCCTGTGTATTGTGATATGTGAGGGGTTGATGTTTCAGCCCTCCTGAGAGTCATCCCCCACTGCCCGAGTAGTAGTCTGGGGTCTCTCCTGTGTCAGCTGCTGCAAAAGCTGCTGTTGTGCCTCTTGGTGCTGAGTCTGCTGCTGCTGCAGCATCTGAGCTTGCCTCTCAATCATGGCACCTTGTTGCTGTACCATGCCAGTCAAGGCCTCAATAGTTCTAGTGAGATCCGGGGTCTGCTCGCCCTCATCACAAGCATTACCTCTGGTTCGCACCATCTTAAATTCAAATTCCTACACACACATATCATAGTCACACACATATCATAGTCAGGAAAACAAAAATAAACCTATCAGGTGTCTAGCAATACACAAACATGTTTTCCCCCAAACTAAGTTTTAGCTATCCAACTCCTCTGATACCATTCTGTAACATCCCACATTCTTAACCCCAAACAAAGAACACAATCACAAAGGGAATAGGATGTTTCATATAAGATCGATCAAATGCTAGGTAAAACCGAGTTCAAGAAAACACGATCTGAAAATTTTCAAAACTCCAAACACATAAAATCTTCGAATCACAAATCATAAATCTCATAAAGGTACCTGCCACCACGCAATACGTGCACTAGACATATGCACGTTACAGTTGTATCAAAACCGATTGCAAAAATACACATCAACTCCAATTTCAAAACAAATCCACAAAATCGATTTTATAAACTAATACCAAACACCGAAACCAGGCTGAAGCCCGCGGTGACACAAGAATCAACATCATTTAACTGCCACAGTCTGGCAACACAATTTTTCATAGTTCACATGGTTCACATCACATGGTTCACATAAATCATAAAATTCATATTCGGCCACAGCCAGCCTCAAATTAATTAAGCATAAACATGGGGCCACAACCGGCATCATAAGCATAAATCACAACATCAATATCATGCTAACTGCGCTCCTGCTCTATACCTGAAAATAGTGAGGGGTGAGCTACACAGCCCAGTGAGTGGATAGTCTAATTGACCATCCATAACATACACTCAAAAATATAGGCAGATTGTTTTAAAAATCTTTAACAGGAACATAATGTCAACATATCACCAGATTAAATATACAGAAGTCACATAAACAGTCAGATGTACACACTAACATAATCAACTCAGGTTCTAAACAAACTCAGGTTCTAGAGTTATACTCTAAACCAACTAAACACACATATTCTAAACCAACTAAACACACCAACACATTTTTAACCTAGTTGTCCAGCATATTCAGTAGTGACCAATATGGTCTAACCCGGCTTGGCCAAAGCACTGGGAGCTGCAAAATCTCGTGCAACACATAAACATGGACAGTGAATAGAATCAGGAGGTGGCCCCCGTCAGGTCACGACGTGGCACGCTGGTCTATCACGCCATAACATAAAACGAGAATAGAATCAGGAGGTGGCCCCCGTCAGGTCACGACGTGGCACGCTGGTCTATCACGCCATAACATAAAATGAGAATGATGACATCAAGAGGTGGCCCCTGTCTGATCAGGACATGGCACTTTGGGTCTTATATCATTCCCAACACAAAACGAGAATGGTGACATCAAGAGGTGGCCCCTGTCTGACCAAGACATGGCACTTTGCGTCTTATATCATTCCCAACACATAAAAGAGTAATGACATCAAGAGGTGGCCCCTGTCTGACCAAGACATGGCACTTTGCGTCAAAACCCGTTCTCCCAAAAGGTTCCTACTGGACAACAGACACATCTTATTTCATAATTCACATAGGTGAACATATTTCACAAAGGTGGACTCCTAAGTGTCAACTAGACTCTAGGATAGCCATCACAAAATCACATCGGCAGGCTGAACATCAACCCCCATCACAATAATCACAATAGGCAGGCTGAACATCAACCTCCTCACATATCACAATACAGGGCTGAAATTCAAACCCTTAACATATCACATAACAGGGCTATCCCCTTGAGTTCATAGTTACACCTAGCCTTAGTCCTAACCATCACATAATCACAACACATAATATTCGAACCTCATAACCACATAATTTTCGAATTTCACATAACCACATAATATTCACATATTCAAAGATCACTTAACATGCCAAAAATCACAAATCACAATATTTAAAAATCACATAACATAGTGTAGTCCTTAAATTTCAGGCTGGTCAGTTCAGTGTAATTTTGCTAAGTTATCAACCAATGTTCTCTATCAATATTTCATGTCATTACTTTCTACATACACCATTCAATTAAAAATACATAATAATACAGAAAATTCACCAAATTTCGTTCACAATTAACATAAATGTAGAATATCACAACTTCATAGTTTTCTACTAGTTCTGATAACAAAAGACTGAAATACCCCTAGTTCAAAGTTTAAGTCATGCAGGAAAAGTTATCCAAAAATTTCGTAAAAATATTCATTACATCCCTCATGATCCCTAGATTCGAGATTTCAAGTTTTCCCCAATTTTAACTAGAAAATTTACCGAATTACCCCTAGGTCAATGTCAGTCAACAGAAACTTTTATTTCTAAAAATTCTCAAAAAATTACAGTAGAGTCCTCATATACCTAATTTCATGAATATCAAGTTTTCCCCAAATTTTACCCATGCATTTGGGCGTAACTTCATGAAGAAGGGTCGAAATTCTCATTCAAGCCCTAAACTTCATGCAATTGAAAAACTAAAGCTACATACATGCTTAAACAAGGTCTAATTGATGATTAGAAGCCTTAAAAATGAAAAGCCCTAATTCTCATACAATCTAGGGTTTTCGAAATTTTAGGGAAAACATAGAAACATGTACAAAAATTGAAATTAAGGGTTCATGCCATGTTTCTAAGCAATAATCTCAAGCATACATGGATTAAGTGGAAGAGAAAATCCACTCACCTCTTAAACCGAAAATTTTCCACAAAAGAAATCGTTCAAAGCCTTTGATGTCACCACCAAACACCAAGGAAATTTCTTCACTTCAAGGAAAAATCGCCAAGGGGAAGAAGATGAAGAAAATCACCTCAACAACTCCAAGAATCGCCTTCTTCTTTGCCCTAGCCGCCCCAAGATTTCCTCAAGCCAAAAAAAACGCCCACAATCTCACCCTAGTCGATATTACCACTTAAACTTTGGGTTTTTAAATTTTAAACCCATTAACCAATTAATTCCAATAGGGTTTAACCCATTTAACTCATAATTTCGAATTTTTCAAACCCAATAACCCATAGTTAACCAATTAATTTAATTAACTTAACCATTAACCATTCACTTAACCGAAATCCAATAAGGACTTAATTAATATCCAATAAGGATTTAATTAACCAATAAGGTCTAATTAATTAACTTACAATTTACAACCCATAAATCCTAATTAATTTATCATGGACAACCAATAATAATTTATCATAAATTAACAATCAATACTCAGGAATAATAACTCAGTCAATAATTTTATTTACATCAATAATTTATCATAATTTATCATAGAAAATAATGCTTACCAGAACTTAAGATCCTTGGATCTTACATTCCTCCCTCCTTATAAAGCTTTAGTCCTCTAAAGCTCAGCATCCATATCATCAAAGAGGTAAGCATAATTTTTCCTCATATCAGCTTCAGTCTCCCAAGTCGCTTCTTCAACTGATTGATTTCCCCAGATAACCTTCACCAAAGGTATAGTCTTGTTCCTCAGAACTTTATCTTTTCTATCCACAATCCGGAGAGGTCTTTCCTCAAAAGTCAAGTCACTCTGAATCTGAAGAGGTTCCAACTCCAACACATGAGATGGATCAGGATGATATTTCCTCAAAGCAGAGACATGGAATACATTATGCACATGATCCATAGCAGGAGGTAAAGCCAATCGGTAAGCCACTGGACCAACTCTCTCAATAATATCAAAAGGGCCTACAAACCTAGGGTTCAACTTGCCCTTTTTGCCAAATCTCATAACACCCTTAGTAGGCGACACCTTCAAGAACACATGGTCCCCTACCATAAACTCCAAGGGACGACGACGGTCATCAGCATAACTCTTCTGTCTGTCCCGAGCAATTTTCAGTTTATCCTGAATCTCTCTGACCTTATCAGTAGTCTCCTGTACTGCATCAGATCTCAAAATCATTCTGTCACCAGTTTTCTCCCAACACAAGGGAGTCCTACACCTTCTCCCATACAAAGCCTCATAAGGAGCCATCTGAATACTGGAGTGGAAACTATTATTATAAGTGAACTCTATCAAAGATAGATCCCGGTCCCACTCAGAACTCCAATCAACCACATAGGCTCTCAACAAATCCTCTAGAGTCTATATAGTACGCTCCGTCTGGCCATCAGACTGAGGATGGTATGCGGTACTAAAACTCAACTTAGTACCCAAACCCTCCTGTAAACTCCTCCAAAATCTGGACAAAAATCGAGAGTCCCTATCAGACACAATATCGACAGGCACTCCATGTAGTCTGACTATCTCATCAATGTACAATCTAGCCAGTCTCTCCAAAGAATAAGTCATCTTGATCGGAAGAAAATGGGCTGATTTGGTGAGTCTATCAACAATCACCCAAATAGCATCATGACCCAATCTGGTTCTAGGCAAACCACACACAAAATCCATACTGATGCATTCCCACTTCCACTCAGGAATAGGAAGAGACTGCAACAAACCACCAGGCTTCTGGTGTTCAGCCTTTATAGTCTGACAGGTCAAACATCTAGAGACAAAATCATATACCTCTTTCTTCATACCCGGCCACCAAAAGTTTTTCTTGAGGTCCTGATACATCTTAGTCACACCAGGATGTAGAGAATATTTGGAGTTATGGCTGTCCTCCAATATTTCTTTCCTCAAGTTCGGTTCCTCAGGGACACATACCCTTCCACGAAACCGAAGAATACCATCATCAGACACACTAAAGTCCTGAACTGCGCCATCAATCAGACTACCCCTGATCTGGAATAATTTCGGATCCACAGACTGCTGATCTCTGATCTTCTGCAACAAAGCAGACTGTACTCTGAGAAAAGCCACATAACCAGTCTGAACTCTAGGAGAAACACTGATCCTGAGATCTCTGAACTCCTGCAGTAACTGCCACTCACTGACCCGCAAGGCAGCTACTGAAGCAACTGGATGCCTACTCAGTGCATCCACCACCACATTGGCCTTTCCGGCCTTATACTGAATAGAGAAGTCATAATCTTTGATCAACTCCATCCATCTCCTCTGTCTCATGTTCAACTCCTTCTGAGTGAAGATGTACTTGAGACTCTGGTGATCAGTAAACAGATCAAATTCCTGACCCAACAAATAATGACGCCATATCTTCAAAGCAAAGACTACGGCCGCCAACTCTAAATCATGCGTAGGGTAGTTCAGTTCATACTCCTTCAGTTGTCTTGAAGCATAGGCTACCACAGAACCCTTCTGCATCAAGACACAACCCAACCCTTTGCCTGAAGCATCTGTATAGACAGTAAACCTTTCCCCATCACTAGGAATAATGAGGATCGGTGTACTAGTCAACCTTCTCTTCAGCTCCTGAAAGCTCTCTTCACACGTATCATCCCAAATAAACTTGGCTTCTTTTCTGGTCAATTTAGTTAAAGGACCCGCCAACTTGGAGAATCCCTCAACAAATCTCCGGTAATAACCTGCCAAACCCAGAAAACTCCTGATCTCAGTAGCACTAGTCGGTCTTCCCCAATCAAGAATGGCTTGCACTTTAACTGGATCCACAGACACACCCTGACCAGAAATCACATGTCCCAGAAAACTGATCTTCTCTAGCCAGAACTCACACTTACTAGCCTTGGCATATAACCGGTTCTTCCTCAGAACCTCCAGTACCTTGCGCAAATCACTGACATGATCTGAAGTAGTCTGAGAGTACACCAAGATATCATCTATGAAGACTACTACACAAGAATCAAGCAATTCATGGAATACCCTGTTCATCAAATCCATGAAGACAGCAGGTGCATTTGTCAGTCCAAAAGGCATAACTAAAAATTCGAAATGCCCATACCTGGTCCTGAAAGCAGTCTTGAATATATCCTCATCCTTGACTCTAAGCTGATAATACCCTGATCTCAGATCAATTTTAGAGAACACTGTAGCTCCCTGTAATTGATCAAATAGATCATCAATTTTGGGAAGAGGATACTTATTCTTGATAGTCACTTGGTTCAATTGCCTGTAGTCTATACACATTCTCAGGGTTCCATCTTTCTTCTTTACAAATAGCACTGGCGCTCCCCAAGGTGAAGCACTAGGCCGAATGTACCCTTTCTCTAACAATTCCTCCAGTTGTTTCTTAAGCTCGGCCAACTCTGAAGTAGCCATACGGTAAGGAGCTCTGGAGATAGGTGCCGTACCTGGCGCCAACTCAATGCCAAACTCCACTTCTCTAACTGGTGGCAAACCTGAAAATTCTTCAGAGAACACATCAGGAAATTCTTTCACCACCGCCATCTGAGTCAGATCAGAAGTAGAATCATCCTGCACCTTAACATGTGCAAGATAACCCTTGCAACCACTGGCAAGTAACTTCCTGGCCTGCAGGAAAGATATCACATGTGGTCCTTGGTCTGACACTAGACCTCTCACAAAGATCCGGTTCCCATCAAGCATATTCAAAGTGATCACTTTCTCAAAGCAATCCACAGAGGCATGATGCGAAGACAACCAGTCCATTCCTAAGATGACATCATAATCTTGCATGTCTAGGAGGATTAAATCTACCAGAAACTCATAACCCCCTACATGCACTACACAATCAGCACATACAGTGTCTGTAGATAATGATTTTCCTAAAGGAGTACTAACAGACACAGCATAATCTAGCATCTTAGGTACAACAGGTAAACATGCAGCAAACTTAACAGAGACAAAAGACAAATTTGCACCAGGGTCAAATAAAATGCGAGCTAACTGATCAAATACAAATAATGTACCTTCCACAACGGATCGGGAAGCTCGTGTATCCTTCTCAGCCACAGCATAGACTCTAGTCTGGACAGTAGGCTTATCTGCGCCTCTAGGCTGCATCTCAGGCTCTTTGCAGTCCCTAGCCATGTGCCCAGGTTTCTTACACTTGAAGCACACGCCATTCTTCCTATGACAATCTTTCACCAGATGTCCTCTGAGCCCACAATAACTACAAGTCCCGTTCTCAGTGTTGCTATTTCTTACATCCCTGATATCTCTGAACTGCTGCGGTGCATCCCTGTAAGAGTAAGGCTTATACCGGCTCTTCTTGAAATCCTTGTGCCTAGGGTACTTCTTACCCTTGCCGCCACTGCCAAACTGAGGAACCGCCGCCTCAGCTGCAGGAACCACTGCCACCGTAGCATGAGAACTCCTCTCAGATATATACCTCTCTATAGTGCGTGCTCGCCCAACTGTCTCAACATAGGTCTCCAAGTGTTGAGCACCAACCTGCTCTCGAATATCCCATCTGAGACCTCTCAGAAACTTGGTAGCTCTCCTCTTTTCAGTGTTTATCAGGTGAGGAGCATATTTTCCCAATTTCGTGAACTGTACTTCATACTGGTCCACTGTCATATTACCCTGCTCCAGGTGAATAAATGCTACCTCTCGGTCCTCTACCAAGCTATCTGGAAAATACTTCTCATTAAATCGAGACAAGAAGTAAGGCCAATCGACAGTCTCATGTCTTTCTGCTGCAAGTCTCACCACGCCCTTCCACCACTCATCTGCGTCACCACGCATCATATAGGTGGACAGACATAGCTTATCCTCATCTGAGCAGCGCATGACTTGGAAAATCTTTTCCAAGACCAACTGCCAGTTCTCAGCAGTACTGGATTCTGAGCCCCCATAAAATGAGCTAGGACCCAGTTTCTGAAATTCACTCACAAGTGAGGCATAACGCCGATGAGCGCCCTCCTGAGAGTCATCCCCCACTGCCCGAGTAGTAGTCTGGGGTCTCTCCTGTGTCAGCTGCTGCAAAAGCTGCTGTTGTGCCTCTTGGTGCTGAGTCTGCTGCTGCTGCAGCATCTGAGCTTGCCTCTCAATCATGGCACCTTGTTGCTGTACCATGCCAGTCAAGGCCTCAATAGTTCTAGTGAGATCCGGGGTCTGCTCGCCCTCATCACAAGCATTACCTCTGGTTCGCACCATCTTAAATTCAAATTCCTACACACACATATCATAGTCACACACATATCATAGTCAGGAAAACAAACATAAACCTATCAGGTGTCTAGCAATACACAAACATGTTTTCCCCCAAACTAAGTTTTAGCTATCCAACTCCTCTGATACCATTCTGTAACATCCCACATTCTTAACCCCAAACAAAGAACACAATCACAAAGGGAATAGGATGTTTCATATAAGATCGATCAAATGCTAGGTAAAACCGAGTTCAAGAAAACACGATCTGAAAATTTTCAAAACTCCAAACACATAAAATCTTCGAATCACAAATCATAAATCTCATAAAGGTACCTGCCACCACGCAATACGTGCACTAGACATATGCACGTTACAGTTGTATCAAAACCGATTGCAAAAATACACATCAACTCCAATTTCAAAACAAATCCACAAAATCGATTTTATAAACTAATACCAAACACCGAAACCAGGCTGAAGCCCGCGGTGACACAAGAATCAACATCATTTAACTGCCACAGTCTGGCAACACAATTTTTCATAGTTCACATGGTTCACATCACATGGTTCACATAAATCATAAAATTCATATTCGGCCACAGCCAGCCTCAAATTAATTAAGCATAAACATGGGGCCACAACCGGCATCATAAGCATAAATCACAACATCAATATCATGCTAACTGCGCTCCTGCTCTATACCTGAAAATAGTGAGGGGTGAGCTACACAGCCCAGTGAGTGGATAGTCTAATTGACCATCCATAACATACACTCAAAAATATAGGCAGATTGTTTTAAAAATCTTTAACAGGAACATAATGTCAACATATCACCAGATTAAATATACAGAAGTCACATAAACAGTCAGATGTACACACTAACATAATCAACTCAGGTTCTAAACAAACTCAGGTTCTAGAGTTATACTCTAAACCAACTAAACACACATATTCTAAACCAACTAAACACACCAACACATTTTTAACCTAGTTGTCCAGCATATTCAGTAGTGACCAATATGGTCTAACCCGGCTTGGCCAAAGCACTGGGAGCTGCAAAATCTCGTGCAACACATAAACATGGACAGTGAATAGAATCAGGAGGTGGCCCCCGTCAGGTCACGACGTGGCACGCTGGTCTATCACGCCATAACATAAAACGAGAATAGAATCAGGAGGTGGCCCCCGTCAGGTCACGACGTGGCACGCTGGTCTATCACGCCATAACATAAAATGAGAATGATGACATCAAGAGGTGGCCCCTGTCTGATCAGGACATGGCACTTTGGGTCTTATATCATTCCCAACACAAAACGAGAATGGTGACATCAAGAGGTGGCCCCTGTCTGACCAAGACATGGCACTTTGCGTCTTATATCATTCCCAACACATAAAAGAGTAATGACATCAAGAGGTGGCCCCTGTCTGACCAAGACATGGCACTTTGCGTCAAAACCCGTTCTCCCAAAAGGTTCCTACTGGACAACAGACACATCTTATTTCATAATTCACATAGGTGAACATATTTCACAAAGGTGGACTCCTAAGTGTCAACTAGACTCTAGGATAGCCATCACAAAATCACATCGGCAGGCTGAACATCAACCCCCATCACAATAATCACAATAGGCAGGCTGAACATCAACCTCCTCACATATCACAATACAGGGCTGAAATTCAAACCCTTAACATATCACATAACAGGGCTATCCCCTTGAGTTCATAGTTACACCTAGCCTTAGTCCTAACCATCACATAATCACAACACATAATATTCGAACCTCATAACCACATAATTTTCGAATTTCACATAACCACATAATATTCACATATTCAAAGATCACTTAACATGCCAAAAATCACAAATCACAATATTTAAAAATCACATAACATAGTGTAGTCCTTAAATTTCAGGCTGGTCAGTTCAGTGTAATTTTGCTAAGTTATCAACCAATGTTCTCTATCAATATTTCATGTCATTACTTTCTACATACACCATTCAATTAAAAATACATAATAATACAGAAAATTCACCAAATTTCGTTCACAATTAACATAAATGTAGAATATCACAACTTCATAGTTTTCTACTAGTTCTGATAACAAAAGACTGAAATACCCCTAGTTCAAAGTTTAAGTCATGCAGGAAAAGTTATCCAAAAATTTCGTAAAAATATTCATTACATCCCTCATGATCCCTAGATTCGAGATTTCAAGTTTTCCCCAATTTTAACTAGAAAATTTACCGAATTACCCCTAGGTCAATGTCAGTCAACAGAAACTTTTATTTCTAAAAATTCTCAAAAAATTACAGTAGAGTCCTCATATACCTAATTTCATGAATATCAAGTTTTCCCCAAATTTTACCCATGCATTTGGGCGTAACTTCATGAAGAAGGGTCGAAATTCTCATTCAAGCCCTAAACTTCATGCAATTGAAAAACTAAAGCTACATACATGCTTAAACAAGGTCTAATTGATGATTAGAAGCCTTAAAAATGAAAAGCCCTAATTCTCATACAATCTAGGGTTTTCGAAATTTTAGGGAAAACATAGAAACATGTACAAAAATTGAAATTAAGGGTTCATGCCATGTTTCTAAGCAATAATCTCAAGCATACATGGATTAAGTGGAAGAGAAAATCCACTCACCTCTTAAACCGAAAATTTTCCACAAAAGAAATCGTTCAAAGCCTTTGATGTCACCACCAAACACCAAGGAAATTTCTTCACTTCAAGGAAAAATCGCCAAGGGGAAGAAGATGAAGAAAATCACCTCAACAACTCCAAGAATCGCCTTCTTCTTTGCCCTAGCCGCCCCAAGATTTCCTCAAGCCAAAAAAAACGCCCACAATCTCACCCTAGTCGATATTACCACTTAAACTTTGGGTTTTTAAATTTTAAACCCATTAACCAATTAATTCCAATAGGGTTTAACCCATTTAACTCATAATTTCGAATTTTTCAAACCCAATAACCCATAGTTAACCAATTAATTTAATTAACTTAACCATTAACCATTCACTTAACCGAAATCCAATAAGGACTTAATTAATATCCAATAAGGATTTAATTAACCAATAAGGTCTAATTAATTAACTTACAATTTACAACCCATAAATCCTAATTAATTTATCATGGACAACCAATAATAATTTATCATAAATTAACAATCAATACTCAGGAATAATAACTCAGTCAATAATTTTATTTACATCAATAATTTATCATAATTTATCATAGAAAATAATGCTTACCAGAACTTAAGATCCTTGGATCTTACAACATCACACTCCTTAAACAAGGAGACGGCAATCCTATATCTATCACTAGTGTCCTAACCTGACTCATGATCATTATCCAAGATAGTCTATAACCATTATGTTTCAAATGATATTGAACTACCTCAAAACAATGACAATCATCATTTAGAAACACAAGTGATCTCAAGTCAGAGGACATGTGCCACTTGTTGCAAACAAGGATTATTCATATTGTGACAAGCAATTGAATATCCTAGTAGGGTCTGTCCAGTACATCCAATGTACCCATGAGTCTACATCTTATTCCATGCTCGAAGCATCCTATAAGATTAGAACACATATTAGTCTCAATCATATCAAGGCTGTCTCATGTTCACCAAGATATCTCGACTAAGGACATAGAGCATGTCAGCCTAGCTGAACAGCATTGAGACATTATTCAGAAGTACACTTATTGCAGCAGACAATGTAACAAACTGAATAACAACCATTGCCTTTATAAACATAAGAGTTTATACATGATACTGATAGAATCCCAAGGCCTCAAACATTAGCCTTAAGGGCATACCCCAACACATCATTCTTGGTTCGTGGCACAAGTGGTGAAGGAAGGCTCCCTTGGCATAGATCTTCTTCCCGAGGCTAGCACCGGGCATGGAAGAAGAGAACTCGAAGATCAGTTGTGTGCGGGACTGCAAAGGGCGCACGCTTGGGCGCCTACATCAGTATCTATTTGCTCTGCTCAAGGTATCTTTCTTCTCACAACGTGTCGACTCCCTCGCATGAACTAATCTTTTAGGTTTTTGGGATTGGCCTATTTAAGGGATTGCTTCCACTGTGTATGTAATTAAAATTCTAAAATCCCTAGGGTTTCCTAATAGTTTGAGCTGAAATTGGGCTTGAATACATGACGTGACCTTGTATTGATGACATGGCAAGTATGATAAGGATTAGTGTATCATTTAAAAATTAGGACCGCCTTCCAATAATAGCTAGAATTTAGACATAAATATTGACTAAGTATATGTTCAATCACGATTTTAAAATAATTATGCAAAATTTGACTATGTCAAAATTAAGTCAAACATCATGTCAAAATGCTCCGGCGTCATTTCCTATATAAATTGAGTATCTTTTTTTAAAAAATCATGATCTAGGACAAGCCATACACTCAAACTATCTTTTTAACAAATTTTACAATATAAAAACTCAATCTTGTAGTGAGGTGTAAAATAGGTTTTCTATAAAAATGTGCAATGATATGAGGGAGACCTAGTTTAAAATCCTTGTTGATGTCTTACTAGAGGCCATAAGGAACATAGAATGGTGTGTACAAGATGGTGTCTTTTACAAACCCAAGCCAAAATAAGTGGCCTGTCATAATCTAACAACATTACTACACCTTTTTAGTGTAGCTCCTAGAATTAAAATTCTTAGACTAATGTCGAAGGAATACACGTAGGTAATCATTCAAGACTAATATCACACAAGGATTTTTGGAACAATTATTTTTTATGAAATTTAGTTAATCATCATTGGTTTCTTTTAAGTTTCTTAAATCCTGAACCTTACTCTCAATGAGTGGAAAAGAGTGTTGATATGAATTAGTGAACCAATGACCTTTTTTTTCTTTTCCTAATTTATGTTTAAAAAGAATGGTAGATGTTTTGCATATATTTAGACCAATTAGTATTCTCATACTAAATTACTTTTGTGCCTAAACGTAAAATAAGACTTGGTGATAGCTACATAATTATGGGAGATGTCCTAGGGATTGAATCATTGCATATAACTCTTTATCACAAGTGAACAATCTTTTCTTAGCCTCATTTAACTTTTTACTAGAGGAATTCATAGGACGCCCTTCTTGAATCAAAATGCTTCAGATTTCAATTCTTGAGGCTTCACAAGCAATCCCAACATCTTGTAGAAGTTGAACAATCAAAGCACAAGCATTGAGATCATCTTTTCTCTTTATATTCCTAAAGGCCCTACTAGCTGATGGAGGCAGTAGCCCTGTTATGAGGAGATCTGTTCGGGATCGAAGGAAACCCCTTCGATATGGGTTCCCTTAGAGTCCCCTCTCTTGCATTGCATTTAGGATAGTTTACCTTTCAATAAAGCCATGCATCATGTAGTCATTTATGGCAAGTCCAATTGTAGTAGGTAGTGAATTGTAAGTCATGAAACTTTATGTACTTTTGCATCATAGTAGGGTAGTGCATGCATGCATTAGGATCATTTTTGGTAGGTCACTCAAGCAAGGATCAGCTCAAGTTTCAACTCAAGGCCACTCAAGGTCCACTCATCAAGTTCAGATCCAGAACATAAAGGAAGACTTCAAAGCCCAAGCTCACTTCAAGCCAGGCATCAACTCACTTGCTATCTTTGTTGGGCGCCTCCCCAATGGAAGCAATCAGCACCTCATCATCCATCTAAGGGATATGCGCCAACCTCCAAACCCAAGCAAGGAATGGATTCAAATCCCTCATCCATCAAGATCCAAAATCAAAGGAATTATCCATCAAGATCCAAAATCAAAGGAGGGCATTTATGAAGACATTTATGAGAAGTTACCATCTCTTGTTCCCACCCATGCTCCTATGGAAAGGATTCAAATTTTGAATCTCTTATCCATGCGCCAACAATCAAAGCCTCTCGCCAACATGAGAATAAACGCCAATTCGCCAGCCCAAGCATTTAAACAATTGCCAAAAGAAGAACACCAAAGAAGGAAGCTTCCCAAGAGGATTTGCGCCAACATCCTCTTGATTTTGAAATTCAAATTCTATCCATCTTTGTAATAGGTGCATGGAAACTAATGACTATCCTGCCCTAGTCACCATCTCGCCTGTAAAACATAGTCTCCACCTTGTATTTCGATAAGCTTTGGTGAAATAAAATTTGTTTATTAGTTTCCTAGGTAACATTAGTGTTTTAGTGTTTGTTCTCCAAGGCCGACTCTCCCTCTCTTCCACTTTCTCCAAAGAAACTACAAGAAGGCTTCCTCCTCTCCTTAAGTGCGCAAACATAAAGAGGCCCCCTCTTGTCATCCTCGGTTTGGAGCAAGCTTGAAGATGAATCCATCAACTTCGGCCACATGGGAACCTCAACACTCTCGGCTAAGTTCCTTCCCTAATCTCTTTAATTTGTTTGAGAACTCTATTCTATTCTAATCCTTGGTTGTTTCAACTTGTAGCTATTGCTTGGAGTGGATCTAGGAAGGGCACCCCCTTCCTTCTCTCCTTCCCCTCTCTCTTTAGTTAACTTGGGATTAGCAAGGGAACTTGTGAGGCTTAACCTCACCCCTTGATCTACTTCTGTATTAAAATCCGTGACTTGTACGGATCTTCTGTGATTGCTTGTAAGCTCCACCCTACACCTTCCATCAGAGTTGGACCGGTGAAGATCGGGAAGTACAGTCCTTCTATTCTCAATGACTGCACTGTAAGTTTAATTTCCAGTACTTTATTTTCAACATTTACTATTTTCAATAGTTTAATTCTCGGATTTTCTCTTTACAATATAAAATACAAAAAAATTAGTTTTCAAATCTCGTTAGTCAAATCGGGTTTTTCTTATTATCTACATATTATCAAAACCGATTTTGAAATTTGTTGTTTGAATGCTTTAGCCCCCTCTGTCCTACATCAGCTTGGTATTAGAGCTTAGGCTCTTAGACTAGATTTTTAAGCCTCAAAACTTATTTTTCTACTTCTAAGCGGTCTTTGGAAATAGGTGTTTGAAAGAACTTGACTACGTATCTATCTATCATTTGTTCTATTTTCAAAACTTGTATTTTTTTCAAAACACGCATGCAAACCCGGTCTAAAACTCAACAATAGGAACAAAAATCCCACAATGGATAATGCTGCCGTGAATGAAAAATTTGACTTCTTGACTGAGCAAATAGGAACCCTTACCCGAAGCCTTAACCAACTTACCACTGAGTTCCATGACTTTAAGGAAAGGTCTTCTAACCGTGCTAGTGAACCACCACCTGGCCCTCATCATGTGGAAACCCAACAACCTTGGAATGGGCATCAAAACCCAACCTCTGTAGGACCCCAACAACCACCTGCGTGGAATGGGCATCAAACCCCAACCCATGCAGGAACCCAACCTATGTGGAATGGATACCCCAATCCAAACCATGTAGGAACCCATCCTTATCCAACATGGAATGGATATTGTTGGTGAATATGCCCTGAAGACCAATGTATGGACATGGTCAGGGATTTTTTGAATGTACTTTGATAGAATTATTACTCTTTATATAGGCATGGTCATTGTTATGCAGACTTCTCTACCTGCGATGATGTATTGAGTTGCATGTATAATGTCCCAGGAGTTTGGATTGGATCCATTCTCATAAGCTATCCCCAGACAAGGTACCTTAGTAGATATGGGACAGCTTTGGTACATGTGAGACTGGTGTATGGGCTGGTTGTTGGGGTATGCCCTTAAGGCTAATGTTTGAGGCCTTGGGATTGTATAAGTATCATGTAATAAACTCTTATGTTTATAAAAGGCATGGTTGTTATTCAGGTTGTTACCTTGTCTGCTGTAATAAGTGTACTTCTGAATAATGTCTCAAAGCTGTTCAGCTAGGCTAACAGGCTATATGTCCTTAGTCGAGATATCTTGGTGAACATGAGACAGCCTTGATATGATTGAGACTAATATAAGTGCTAATCTTATAGGATGCTTCGAGCATGGAATAAGATGTAGACTCATGGGTACATTGGATGTACTGGACAGACCCTACTGGGATATTGCATTGCTTGTCACAATGTGAATGATCCCTGTAAGCAGCAAGTGGCACATGTCCTTTGACTTGAGATCACTTGTGTTTCTAAATGATGATTGTCATTGTTTTGAGGTAGTTCAATATCATTTGAAATATAATGATTATAGACTATCTTGGATGGTGAGCTTGAATCAGGTTAGGGCACTAGTGATAGATAAAGGATTGCCGTCTCCTTGTTTAAGGAGTGTGGTGTTCTAAGGGCCCCCCTATATGAGATGATTGAGATAGTGTATGGCCATACCCAGATGACTATGTGCATCTGATCTAATCATGCTCATCGTATTGGAGTTACAAGCTTGACCCGCTTGTCCAATAAGAACATCCAGTGGCAAAGGACACATGTATGCCTTGTGAATTGAGTCACACTTGTGCTATGGTTTGGGAGTAGTCTTGGAAGACTCTTTCCTTTATATCGGGAGACAGTGATGTGTTGCTAGATACCCCTCACTGATCGTGATAACGTAAGTTATCGTTACCGACATTTAGAGGAAACCCTCAGGGTCGCACAATTTGGTGATATGGCTTACTTGAGTCAGATCGTATGGACTGGATTCTTTGAGTTCAGATTAAAGGGATTTAATCTCTGATTGTAAGTGAGATCTGGTCTGATCATGTTTGATTGATTAGGACTTGAGATCGGTAAGCTTCGATCGAGAGAGGTGATGCTAGATCGGAGAGATCAAGGGCATCAGATGATGAATGGTTAGATCATGAGCCTTGGGGGTTCAATTTGGTCTAGACCAAGTGGCTAGAGCTATTTCGGTTTGGTTTGTTGAACCAAAGCCGATTTGACATTTTGGCTTGAACCGGTTCACAATGGTGAACGCATGGTTCAATCCTAAAATGCGTTTGGGTTGAGTTGAGCGCATGGACTTGATGAGCTTCCATTTATGGAAAGTCATCAAGGGCCGGTTTCACTCACTTCAATGCCAAAAACGCATATGCGTTTGCTCTCTTCTCTTCAACGCATTCGACTTTGGTTGGGCGGTGATTGACGAAGAGAAGGAGAGGTTGAGCAAGAGGAGCTCTCGGCCAAGAGGTTCATCATCCCCTTCCATTCGAGACTTGAAGGCTTGGGTGTCTTGCTAGCACAAGAGACCGCAAGGAGTAAGCATCTTCACCTTGTGTGTGAACTTGTGGAGGAGATCTACTTTGTTCTCTTTATCCAAGCCGACTTCCAAGCATATGGCGTTGGTATGATTTTTATCTCAATCTATTCAATCGATTATAGTTGAACATATGGCATGCAAATGATCTTGAACCCTTGCTTCCGCTTGCATATTTTACATTAGCGCCATGCTTAGGGTTTTGCCCCCTTATGATTAGGGGTTCCTACAATTGGTATCAGAGCTAGGCTCTATGCATGCTATTATGTTTGCTGATGTGATCCTCATGTTGCGCTTACTTTTACTTGAGGCATGCTTTGCTTACATGAAGTTGCGCTTGTATCATGCTTTGCTTACATGAAGTTGCGCTTGTATCATGCTTTGCTTACATGAAGTTGCGCTTGTATCATGCTTTGCTTATATGAAGTATGCGCTCCCCCTTGAAGGGGACCCCCTAAAGTTTGCGCTCCCCCTTGAAGGGGACCCCCTTAGATCTAAGGGTTATATGCAAGCATGTTGTTTGTTTGTATGATTGCGCATGTTCTAAGGTTTTTCTAAAACTTACATCTTGCGCGCTTGATTAGATCTAAGGTGCCACTACATTAAACCCTTAGATGGGTTGATGGGGTTGAAGTCACCACTAGGTTAGATCCAAGTCTGATCAGACCATCTGACAGCTCAGATGGGTTAACCTGATAGCACCTATGCGCAAGCACAAGGTGGCTATAGGTTGACTGCATCTAGGGCGTGTAGCGAGGTCTGGTTGAGACACTACTGAACACACTTGAGTTAGGCCCAGGGTCACACCCGCTTGCCAAAACTCATGGGGGTAGTTCAGCCCTTGGCGCATGCATGGTTGACCATTAGGTCAACTCGGGTCAGTTAGGACTCGGTGCATGCAAGGGCAAAGGATCTAACTAGATGGATGAGTGGATCCCCATCAATGGACCATTGTAAGGTTGTAGGGCTCATAAGGAAATTAAAATTGATGCCATGGGGTTTTCAAAACTTTTAATTTCAAGATGATTGGATCACATGTTGATTGAACCATATGCTTGTTTATTTAGTCTTATGTGGGTTGCCCAATTGTGTGCTGTGCTGGGGCCTGCGTGCCTGGACTTAAAAATTGTAAATTAATTTGTGATCTGCGAATCACATTGTACTTAATTTATAATATGTTGTTGACCTGCGAGTCAACCTTGTCTAGATAGATCAAATGTACTTTGATTAGACAAGAACAAAGGCACACATCCAAGAGGGGCATTCACCTGGTGGTGCACCTGAGGTGCTCTTGGCGCTAGGGCACTGGGTTGGACCAGATGAGATGCAATGAAGCTCAAGTGAAGACTTAAGTAATATTAAGGTCTTACTAGGGTTCATGGGCTTTTACCACATAAGATCATGCTTTCTACTTATTGCTAATAATTAGAATTGCATATTTATGTTTATCTTCTGCTATAGCCATAGGACATGCCTGATAGTAAGAAGATAAAAGACCGTTAAAATCCAACGCTAACATATCAAGCTCGTAAGCCTTCTGACGCGAAACCTCACCTTTCTGACTATCGTTGGAGCCGTGTTGAACCCACTCAGTGGGCACGTCCATCTATCTTCAGACGGTGCTGGATTTCACCTGCGTGTTACAGAGTTGGGATTTATCCCCTCTCGTTGCTCAGCATAGCACGTGGTGGTCCAGGGAGTAGGTCAGGTCAGCTTGACCATGTAGACTACATATGTGGCGCATATGGTAGCACATGGAGGCAGCCATCTCTGGGATCAGAGACTGTGTTGTACCAACTCAGTTGGCACAGTCTGCTGGATTGCCAAGATGAAGGGGAATCGCACGGGTTGGCGATTGGCTGGGACAGCCTACCAGAAACTAGTGCTTGTCATCTCTGTGCATCTTATCTCGCCTGAGCGGGACGCGGAGACCAAGTATGAAATCTGGATCCCATCTCACTAAAAGAGTGTTTACTCTTTCGGACTGTTTACTGGATTTTTCAGTCAGACAAAATAGTGAGAAAAGAATCTTTCTTAAGTCCTGGATTGATTCTGAAACATTGATACTGACCTTGCTGTTCTTGCTTGTTGTAGATTCCTGCAGCAACGAACACCATGAGCTTCAATGTGCGATCCCTACTGGAAAGGGAGAAGTTTGCTGGGCCGAACTTCTCTGACTGGTTCGGACACCTTAAGATTGTTCTTAAGGCAGAGAGGAAACTGTATGTCCTCGAGACGGCGATACCGCCGCAGCCCGCTCCGAACGCCGCAAGGGCGGTTCGGGATGCCTACGAAAAGCACGTCAATGATAGCATTGATGTCGCTTGCCTGATGCTAGCGTCTATGACGCCACCGCTGCAGCGTCAGCATGAGGATATGTCGGCTATAGAAATTATAGCGAACCTCAAGATGCTGTATGCTGCACAGGCGAGGACTGAGCGCTATAATCTGACGAAGCTCTTCTTTCAGAGCAAACTGGCTGAGGGGAGCCCAGTGGGAGCTCATGTGCTCAAGATGATTGGGCACAAGGAGGCTCTAGAGAAACTGGGGCATACCGTCAACCAGGAGCTTGCTGTGGACATTATTCTACAGTCTCTTCCGCCTTCTTTCGATGCGTTCATTATTAACTTTAATATGAACAAGATCGATTGTACGCCGGCAGAGCTGCTGAATATGCTCTTGACCACTGAGGAAACTCTGAAGGGTAAGCCTTCAACCTCTGTCTTGATGGTTCCTTCTAGGAACAAGAAGAAGGGGAAGAAGGGCAAGGCCCCTGTCAAGAATTACAGCAAGGCCCTGAAACAGAAGGTGAAGCGGTCGAAGGACAACAGGTGTTTCCACTGTGGCCAGCTGGGTCACTGGAAAAAGGACTGTAAAGCGCTCCAAGGAGATAAGAGGGGAAGCATCGCTTCTGGCTCAGGTATATATGTGACTGAGGTCATGTTATCTTCTTCTACCATTTCATGGGTGTTGGACACCGCATGTGGAGTTCACATTTGTTCAAATGTGCAGGAACTCAAGAGAAGAAGGCAGGTGGGACAGCATGAGGTAGACCTACGAGTTGGAAACGGGGCACGGGTTGCTGCTGTTGCTGTAGGAGACTATTTCATTTCTTTACCATCTGGCGTTGTATTAGAATTAAACAATTGTTATTTTGTACCGAGTATTACCAAGAATATTATCTCTATTCCTGCTCTTGTCAGGAAAGGATTTGCCTTTGAATGCAATATTTCAAAGTGTGTTTTATCTCATGATAATATTGTGTATGCAACTGGTTCAATTAACAATGGGTTATACATGTTGGACATGGAAAATTCTATACAAAACATTGATAATAAGAAAGCCAAGTATGCTGATGACAGCACCTTGTTATGGCATAGTCGTTTAGGCCATATAAACGAGAAGCGCATTAAGCGGTTGCATGAACATGGACTGCTGGGATCATTCTCCTATGAGGAGATTGATACATGCAAAGCTTGTTTGATGGGTAAAATGACGAAGTCTCCTTTTCCTCACAAAGGTCAAAGGGCTTCAGGTTTACTTGACCTTATACACAGTGATGTGTGTGGGCCTTTTAGTAAACATGCCAGAGGTGGCTATCAGTACTTCATTACCTTTACTGATGATTTCAGTAGGTATGGGTATGTCTATTTAATGAGACATAAAAGTGAATCTTTTGACAAGTTCAAAGAGTTCAAAAATGAAGTACAAAATCAGCTAGGCCGAAATATCAAGGCACTTCGTTCTGATCGAGGTGGTGAATACCTGAGTCATGCATTTACTGACTATCAGAAGGAGTGTGGGATTATCTCACAGCTCACTCCGCCAGGAACACCGCAATGGAATGGTGTGTCCGAGAGGAGAAATAGAACGTTACTAGACATGGTTCGTTCTATGATGAGTCAGGCCACTCTTCCATATTCCTTTTGGGGTTTTGCACTGGAAACAGCTGCAAAGGTACTAAACCGAGTGCCATCCAAGGCAGTTTTAAAGACGCCATATGAGTTATGGTATGGAAAACAGCCTAGCTTGACATTTATCAGGATCTGGGGTTGCGAGGCTTATGTCAAAAAGCTCGCCTCTGGGAAACTGGAGAGCAGATCTGAGAAATGTATCTTTGTCGGTTACCCTAAGGAAACTAAGGGTTATTATTTCTACGATCCCAAAGAGAACAAGGTTTTTGTTGCTCGGACGGCCATATTTCTTGAGAAGGAGTTTCTTCTGCAAGAGGCCAGTGGGAGAGAAATAAAGCTGGATGAGAATTCAGAGGAAGGACAAAGTAGTCAAGCAGAGTTGGATGTGCCTGAGCCGGTAGATCAGGTTATTGAACAACCTGAGGCTCAGATATCACGGGAACCGCGAAGATCGGGTAGGATCCGTCGACAGCCTGAGCGCTATGACGGAGTCTACATCATTGATAATGATGAACCCCTAACTTATGCGGATGCGGTCAGTGGACCGGAGTCAGCTAGATGGCTTGAAGCTATGCGAGCCGAGATGGACTCCATGTCAGATAACCAAGTCTGGGATTTGGTTGATCCGCCTCCGGGAGTAATCCCTATAGGCTGTAAATGGATCTTCAAGAAGAAGATTGACATGGACGGTAACGTGGTTACCTATAAAGGCAGGCTAGTTGCGAAAGGTTTCAAACAAATCTACGGGATAGATTATGATGAAACTTTCTCTCCTGTGGCCATGTTTAAGTCTATTCGGATTCTTTTCGCGATAGCAGCATATTACGACTATGAGATCTGGCAAATGGATGTGAAGACAGCTTTCCTTAATGGAAATCTGGATGAGGATGTGTATATGACACAACCGGAAGGTTTCACTAATCCAGCAGATCGTCATAAAATATGCAAGTTAAAGAAGTCCATTTATGGACTTAAACAAGCATCAAGAAGCTGGAATATTCGTTTTGATGAATCAATCTCTGAGTTTGGTTTCATCAAGAACGAAGATGACCCGTGTGTATATAAGAGGTTTAGTGGGAGCGTGATTACATTCCTAATCCTCTACGTCGATGATATCTTAATCATTGGAAATGATATTCCTGAACTGCATGCTGTTAAGGCATGGTTAGGAAAATGTTTCCAGATGAAAGATTTGGGAGAAGCAGCCTATGTACTAGGTGTCAAGATCTACCGGGATAGATCTAAGAGGCTTCTCGGGCTGTGCCAGAGTACTTACATCGATAAAGTCCTGGAGAGATTCCATTTAGAGAATTCTAAACGTGGATATCTTCCAGTCAGACATGGTCTGAATCTTTCAAAGAGTCAGTGTCCACAAACACAGACTGAGAAAGATGAAATGGACAATACGCCTTATGCTTCGGCTATTGGGTCCATTATGTATGCGATGTTGTGTACTCGCCCAGACGTCGCTTACGGGTTAAGCGTGACCAGTCGATTCCAAAGTAATCCAGGATTGGCGCACTGGATTGCAGTCAAGAACATCTTGAAATATCTGCGGAGGACCAAAGATATGTTCTTGATATATGGTGGTCAGGAAGAACTCAGTATAGAGGGATATACTGATGCTTCGTTCCAGTCGGACCAGGATGATTTCCGATCGCAATCAGGCTATGTTTTTAGCTTGAATGGTGGAGCAGTGGTGTGGAAGAGCTTCAAACAGTCAACTGTTGCTGATTCCACAACAGAAGCCGAGTATGTTGCAGCCTCGGAAGCATCCAAGGAGGCAGTGTGGATTCGTAAGTTCGTGAGAGAACTTGGTGTCGTTCCTTCGAGTGCAGATCCTTTGGTTATCTTCTGTGATAACACTGGAGCTATAGCACAAGCAAAGGAACCACGGTCGCACCAGAAGTCCAAGCACATACAGAGACGGTTTCACTTGATCCGGGAGATCATCGATCGTGGCGAGATCAAAATATGCAAGGTTCATACAGATGACAATCTGGCAGACCCGCTTACCAAGCCTCTGGCGCAGCAGAAGCATGAGAAGCACTGTAATAATATGGGTTTGAGATTTCTCAACCATTAGATTAAGTGCAAGTGGGAGATTGTTGGGGTATGCCCTTAAGGCTAATGTTTGAGGCCTTGGGATTGTATAAGTATCATGTAATAAACTCTTATGTTTATAAAAGGCATGGTTGTTATTCAGGTTGTTACCTTGTCTGCTGTAATAAGTGTACTTCTGAATAATGTCTCAAAGCTGTTCAGCTAGGCTAACAGGCTATATGTCCTTAGTCGAGATATCTTGGTGAACATGAGACAGCCTTGATATGATTGAGACTAATATAAGTGCTAATCTTATAGGATGCTTCGAGCATGGAATAAGATGTAGACTCATGGGTACATTGGATGTACTGGACAGACCCTACTGGGATATTGCATTGCTTGTCACAATGTGAATGATCCCTGTAAGCAGCAAGTGGCACATGTCCTTTGACTTGAGATCACTTGTGTTTCTAAATGATGATTGTCATTGTTTTGAGGTAGTTCAATATCATTTGAAATATAATGATTATAGACTATCTTGGATGGTGAGCTTGAATCAGGTTAGGGCACTAGTGATAGATAAAGGATTGCCGTCTCCTTGTTTAAGGAGTGTGGTGTTCTAAGGGCCCCCCTATATGAGATGATTGAGATAGTGTATGGCCATACCCAGATGACTATGTGCATCTGATCTAATCATGCTCATCGTATTGGAGTTACAAGCTTGACCCGCTTGTCCAATAAGAACATCCAGTGGCAAAGGACACATGTATGCCTTGTGAATTGAGTCACACTTGTGCTATGGTTTGGGAGTAGTCTTGGAAGACTCTTTCCTTTATATCGGGAGACAGTGATGTGTTGCTAGATACCCCTCACTGATCGTGATAACGTAAGTTATCGTTACCGACATTTAGAGGAAACCCTCAGGGTCGCACAATTTGGTGATATGGCTTACTTGAGTCAGATCGTATGGACTGGATTCTTTGAGTTCAGATTAAAGGGATTTAATCTCTGATTGTAAGTGAGATCTGGTCTGATCATGTTTGATTGATTAGGACTTGAGATCGGTAAGCTTCGATCGAGAGAGGTGATGCTAGATCGGAGAGATCAAGGGCATCAGATGATGAATGGTTAGATCATGAGCCTTGGGGGTTCAATTTGGTCTAGACCAAGTGGCTAGAGCTATTTCGGTTTGGTTTGTTGAACCAAAGCCGATTTGACATTTTGGCTTGAACCGGTTCACAATGGTGAACGCATGGTTCAATCCTAAAATGCGTTTGGGTTGAGTTGAGCGCATGGACTTGATGAGCTTCCATTTATGGAAAGTCATCAAGGGCCGGTTTCACTCACTTCAATGCCAAAAACGCATATGCGTTTGCTCTCTTCTCTTCAACGCATTCGACTTTGGTTGGGCGGTGATTGACGAAGAGAAGGAGAGGTTGAGCAAGAGGAGCTCTCGGCCAAGAGGTTCATCATCCCCTTCCATTCGAGACTTGAAGGCTTGGGTGTCTTGCTAGCACAAGAGACCGCAAGGAGTAAGCATCTTCACCTTGTGTGTGAACTTGTGGAGGAGATCTACTTTGTTCTCTTTATCCAAGCCGACTTCCAAGCATATGGCGTTGGTATGATTTTTATCTCAATCTATTCAATCGATTATAGTTGAACATATGGCATGCAAATGATCTTGAACCCTTGCTTCCGCTTGCATATTTTACATTAGCGCCATGCTTAGGGTTTTGCCCCCTTATGATTAGGGGTTCCTTCACTGGTTAGGTGCGGGGCACAGAACACAGACATACAGGTGCATTGGATGCACTGGAGTGATCCACCGTGAGGATTGACTTGTCTAGTCAACAAGTCAATCTCACATGCAAGAGGTTTGCATTGATCCTTAGACTTGAGGTATTCATGTTTAGATTTGATGATGGATATGCTTTGATACAGTCTTACGTCTCTCCGTAATTGGGAGACAAAAATGACTGACATTGGGCATGTCATAAGTCATGTAGAGACATGGATGACTAATAGTAGGATTTGCCCCTTCCTTTAGAGGAAGCATGATATCCACTTTGGGGCACCCCACCTTATTGGTGCATGACAGGAATGTGTGGCCACACTTGTTGAGTCATTACCAATGCATTGGATTGATAAACTTGAGACTAATCCAATGGCAGGATATCAGTTTAGGCAAAGGGATCTATAATGTAATGGGAATCCTCGTTGCTTGTTAGGAGTTGTTGCCATAATGACTTAAGTCCTATGACATGGGTAGTAGTGATGTGTTACTAGATACCCCTCACTACTTATGATGTTTACATCATTGTCATCGTCATATGGATCCTACGGGGTCACACGCAATAGACTCTTGACGTTGCTTTAATCAGAAGCCTTATGATCAAGTTATTGGATAACTTGGATCAATTTGGAAGATTTCATCAGCACCAATGGGCCTGATGAGTTAGAAGAAAGTTATTGGAGCCAAACTTCAATTTTGGCAGGTTGACCCAAAATTGACCTAAATTGGTCACATTTGGATTAGGGTTGCATTGGATTGGATCCAATGGCTTAATCAACCCATGCAATGAAGTTTGGGCTAACTCATTATCCAATGAGGCCCAATAATAAGTTGTCATGAAGAGATTAGAGGCTAAAAGGGTATAATGGGGAAGAGTTTCACCCCATTGGCGCCAAGGGCATAATGGGGTGAAGTGGGCGCATGTTGCTTCATAAGGAAGCATTAGGTGCCTCCCCCTTCATCCTTTAATGGTATCTTGCCTCTATGGCAAGTGTTGGGGCTGATATGGCTTGATTTCTTTTTTGGAAAGAGCTTGGGCGCATATGGATAGTGGGGTAAGGTTTATGGTAAGAACTTGGAGACTTACCTTACCTCCAAACCCTAATTCCCCTCAAACCCTTGCTTAGCCAATTGACTCTTACATGTTGCGCCTAGCCCTTCTCCTTGGATGGAAAGAATGCCTCTAAGGTATGTATTGGGCTGATATGGCTATTGGGCAAATAAGGATAGGTTGAATGAGGTTTATGGCAAAGTCTTGGAGACTTTCCTTACCACAAACCCCTATCATCCTAGCCGCCCACTTGGCATGATCTTGGCCCTCCCTAAACCGCCTCTTGGCTTATAAAAGGGACCCTAGCTGCCCCCTCTCAATGGTTCGAATGCTTGGAGACGTGAACACACATAGAGGGGCGAGAGCAAGGGCAAAGGGCGACAACATCAAGGTGGCGCAACCCTTCTTCCTACTAGTGGCCGCAAGTCTTCTCCGTCTTCTCCTCTTGGCGTGACTTGGAGAAGGACTTGGTGGCGCCACTTCCTCTTACTCTTCCTAAGGGCCGAAACTCTTCTTCTCCCTCTTCTCTTGGAGTGAAGAGGATAAGGAGTTGGCGGCATCTTCCTTGCACTTGGCGCATGATCCTTGGAGGTGGCGCAAGAGTAGTGAAGGAACCCTAAGGCTTGATTCTCTTCCCGAGGCTAGCACCAAGCATGGAAGGGAGCAACAATCAAGGAGTCGACACGTGGATACTTGTGGAGGGCAAACACTTGGGCACCTTCAACATGGCTTCGGCAACTAGACAAGCAAAAGAGGTACATCTCTAACACATCCTTGTGTCTTCTCTCTCGCATGGATCCTTGGGACCGGAATATGTTTCGGGTGTAATGATTCTTTCGCTGTGTCCTGGGACTGCAAAATTTTAAATTACACCCGGTATTCCCTAACAGTGGTATCAGAGCTACTTGCGAGAAACACAAGGTGTACGTTTGCTTGTGTGAAAAAATTTTGGAAAATTTTTCTTCTATCCATGCGTGTTTCACGTAGAAAGCGTTTTTCATCCAGACCTCTCTTCTCATCTTTGTGGCCGAAACTTGGATTTTGTTTTTGATTGATTTGAGACCAAAGGCGCTCGTGGTTTTGTCAAGTAGGATGGGCATTGTGTCTTTGGACTGGCCGGGTCTCTTGATTTGACAAAACTGCCAGCCGATAGGGTCTATGAAATCATCATGGAACTTGATCTAAATTTTGGCATAAATTTAGTTAAGAGAGTGCTTTGGATGATGTTGGCGCATAAGGTGCTAAAATTTGATTTTTCCGGATTTTCAAATTTTACATGCGCCACTTGATTGGGTTGATATGGTCATAGCGAGTGCCCTCCTATGTTGTGATGTGGAAGCATGTTTCCACTTGTGATGAATGCTTGTAAAATCTCTTTCCACCTGCGTGTGGTTCTCTCCCTATCTTGTTGTAACGAATTTTTCATCTTGTTTAGAATAGATGTAGAATTATATGATAGGTTAAGGCTTCATCTTGACAACATGGAGTCTTCTTCAATCGGAGTCAGAAGTGGCGCTAGCTTTGGAAGCGTGGTGATGGACTTGCGGCTGAAGGAAGGACACATGCTTTCAGCTTCTGGCATGGGCTGATCTGCTTTAGGGACTCGTAACCCTTGGATGCGCGATAACATGTCACATGGCACGTGACAAGTTATGTGTATGAAAAGGGCTATGACCACATCGACCAAACTAGCATGCCTGTGATGGTTTATTATTTTGTCCATAGCATGCCTGTGATGTTTTTCCTTTGCTGCCATAACCATAGGAAAACTGCATGCTAGAAAAGAATAAAACAAACATGCAAAAACTCTCAATACAATATCAAGTCGATAGCCTTCTGATGTGGGGTGAAGACACGTGTTGTGCAAACCAGAAAATGATATAAAGATCTAATAGGAAAGAGATCACTGCAGCAATATAATAACTACAGCAATATAGCTATTCAGATTATTCTGTGAAAATAGTATAGGAATTTTAACAGATTGCAAATGTTGACATATCTTGCAGGTTGATCCTTTGTCATCTAGGTTGAATAAACTTATCTGGCTTGTGGACAAAGATTTGGTCTTTCTGATGGATCCACATATTAGACATAGAGGTCTTTCCGAGCGTGTTAGAAACCTGCAACAAGAAGCTTAATTAGACTAGATATTTAGTAAACAGAACCTAGCAGGAAAGAGATATGGAAACAGGCAAGCATGGTTTGCGTCATTCGATGATGCCGGAGCCAGGGGTCATCGGCGACTCTGATACATCAGGTGGCGGAGAAGGTGATGCGGCGTCGGAGCACTGGCAGAGGCGGAGAAACGACTGTTCAGGTGGAACTGGGGAAGCTGCAAAAGGAGGCGGCTGTTCGAGCAGAACAGGGGAGGCTGGCGAACATAACAGGGATGGTCGGTGTTCGGCCGGTAGAGCACGAACCCAGAACCTGTTACGACTGTAGGTCATGATGATGAAGGCAAAGGGATGGCCGGAGTTTGGGCGCGGACGGTGGTTGGTCGGAGGAGGACGGTGCTGGAAGGCGGAGACGCGCTTGTTCAGCAGAACAGGGGATGCGCGCGGGCAGAACAGGGGTAGCCGGAGATCATCGGAGATGGCAAAGTCTCCCGACCTGCTACAACTGGAAGCTCTCCTGACCAAGGCGAACGGGTGGCCGGAGTTTGGGATCGATCGGTGACTGATCGGTGGAGATCGATGGCGATCAGTGGTGAAGGGCGGAAACAGGGGCGTGAGCTGAGGCGTCACCGGAAATCTTCCGATTCCGGCGATCGGAGAGGTGGATGGGCAGATCCCGGCGGCTGAAGCTTCTTCAGGGAAAGGAGAAGTGGTGGCCGAAGTCTTGTGAGGATCCGACGGCTGGATCGCCGGCGGCGAGATCACAAAATGACGGAAGTCTGCAGGTTTGCTGGGTGTGCGATGTTGGCAGCGGAGCAGGAGAATTAGGGGAAGAAGGAGAGATTAGAGAAGAAAGGAAGAGGGAGGGGCTCAGCCCTAGAAGGAGGAGAAGAGGAAGGCAGTGGCGACTCAAGCGCCGGAGGGGAAGAAGGAGACATCCGATCGAATCAAACAAACACTATTTCCATTAATCTTCACTTTCAAGATCTTGTCTAAAAACTGGTAAATACATTGACGAGATTACATCTTATAGGAAGGAGATGTGTTGGAAGCTGCTTGTGACCGTTGGCTGCAACGTTCAAGGCAAGTCTCCAACGTTCATTTCCTCTTTGAGTATGCTGCTCTTGCTTCCTTGGTAAAGCAAGCTGCTCCTTTCTCCATTGGCGGCTCTCCCTCACGCGCAATCCTCCTTCAATTAAGCTGCAACGAGCAGCTCATTTCTTTGGTCTTGA
Source organism: Costus lasius (assembly GCA_027563935.2). Lineage (NCBI taxonomy): Eukaryota > Viridiplantae > Streptophyta > Magnoliopsida > Zingiberales > Costaceae > Costus > Costus lasius. The sequence continues at coordinate 61,484,501 of CM050451.1, forward strand.
GATGAGAAGGCTTTGGATTTGGGCTACAATTTGGGCTGAAATCACATTGAGCTTGAGCTGAAACTTTCTTGGCTTGAGCTTGAACTAGACTTGATGTATGCATCCACTTGGCTTGGTCTCATGTAATCATCAATAATTTCAAGAGATTAGTGCCTCATTAAGAAAACTAGAATTGCATTCAAAATTTCGACATAAACATTGACTAAGTCTGTTCAATCAAGGTTTATAATAATTATGCAAAATTTGACTAAGTCAAAATTAAGTCAAATATCTTGTGAAAATGCTCCCGCGTCACCTTCTAACGCGTAGCCCTCATCAAACAATCGATCGGTGGTGTTGTGAACTGTTTCCCACCCACGTGGGACACACCCACTTATCTTTAGAAGGTGTGTGGTGACAATGATTTCCCCAGTCCAGTTTTAACCTGGGCGTGCCTTCGCAAGGAAATTCGTTGACCCTGGGCATAACGGTTAAGACCAGACTTGACTAGTTTTTCATATGACACTGACATGATGAATCACTGGAGGCAGCTGTTGAGAGGATAGGGTTCTATGTTGTATCCAGCCCTCGCTGGACACAGGGCGCCTAGTCTGTCTTAACTAAGAGGAATTGTGCATGGCACAATTGGCTGGTATGCCTACCTAAGGAAGCATGAGACTCTCTGTGCATCCCAACTCACCCTCGTGAGTCACGGAGACCTTATGTGAAATTAGGATCCTACTCACTTATTTCCATGTTGAGTTTGAGAGTTCTCAACTTGTTTTGGAAGTAGTGGGAGCATAGCATTTAATTTAAAGTCCTTGTTAAATGCTTTATCATTGTACTTATTTTACTTATTTGCTTATTGTAGATGGCATCTCCTGATCTAAGATTGAAACTTTATAAAAATAAATTGGATGGAACAAATTGGACAAATTGGTTCAAGATTTTGTCCAAGATACTAGAACAAGAGAATAAGGTGCATCTTCTTGAAAGACCTCCATCCCAGCCCAGTGTGTATTTCACTACTGAGTGGGAGTGGAATAACTATCTTGAACATTGTGAAGATAATGAATAGTATACTGCTCTTGTCTTAGAGTGCATGACCCCAGAGGTCAAAGTTGAGTGTGATGAGATGGGAATTTATGATTTTATCATACATCTCAAAGGTCTCTTCACACCATGCTTTATAGACAAAGATCAGGAGAGTTCTGTTGGATCTTCAGAGTGTATGCCTAAATCTGAGAATGACCATGGTTCTGTATCTTCGAAGCTAATACTTCGGAAGACTGGGAATGCATGGGTATTTCAAAGAGGATTAATGGCCAAGAAGAGCATGGCAAAGAAGAAGGGATGTGATCCATCCGCTTCAGGTATTGTGTTACTGAGGTCTTTATGTCTACTTCTTATTCATGGGTACTGGGTACCGCATGTGAGACTCACATATGTTTTACATGTGCAGGAGCTCAGAAGAAGTAGGACGATTAGGCTTGGTGGGATGGACTCTCAGGTCAAGGATGGAGCATTGGATGCTGCTGTTGATATCATCTCACTGCCTTGAAGACTTTATCTAGAACTTTGCTATTATGTATCAGCTTATGTATTAGAACATCATTCCTTTTGGAAAGGATTCCAGTTTGAAATAATAAATGATATTTTTCTTTAATCTGAGATGTTCTATTGAAGTGATACAGTTGATAATAGTTTGTGGTTCTATATGTAACACAACATCAGATCCAATGATTCAATAAACACCCTCTTATAGCATTGTCTCTTGAACCATAGAACAATGGTCACATCCAAAGGTCCATGGACTATTGGGATCATTATCCTTTCAGGATTATGATACATGTGAGCCTAGTTCAAAGGAACAATGTGACAGATGCTGCCTTCACCATAAAGGGTGGAAGGACTATTGGCTTGTTGGATCTATTACACAACAATGTATGTGGACCCATGTAAACAAGCACTAAGAGGTGTTACATGCTTCATCAGGTGTGGGTATGCCTTATCCAACCTAAGAACTTTGGAGAAATCCAAGAAGTTAACAAATGAAGTATTGAGTCAAATTGCAGGATCTATTAAAGCACTTTGATTGGATCAAGGTGATTAGTGGAAAATTTGATGACTATCCTAAGGAGTGTGGGGATTATCTCACAGCTTACTTGGAACACCACTGTGTGGTGAATTTCAAAGAAAGAAAGAGGAACACATTGGATGTGGTTCCATCTTTGAATAGTCATGCAAATTTACTACTTTGATGCCATGTAAACAGATGTACTGCCACTCCATAAGAAAGTGTCTGAATTAGCTTTTGAGTTGCGAACTGCAAATATCCCACTTCTTCAATGGAATTCGGAATGTAATGTGCAGTGATTCAAAAGTATGTGTTTGTGGTGCACTGTAGAGTGCTAATTCTATCTCTCTTGAGAAAGTATTTCTTTTAAAAAAAGCTAGTGGGAATAGATTTGATTGGGACAAGGTCCAGAATCAACCACAATATAATTAGACACAGATGGAGAGCAAAATCTCACATACAGGTTGAAAGTCAACCTGAGGTTCAAGTAACACAGGAACCACATAAGTCTGGATCGATTCGATATGCTGGGCATGACGAATTTTTCATCAAGGATGAACCTAAGACTTATGAGGAAATGGAAACGGTCGGTGGACCAGATTCCAAGGAATGGCTAAGGGCCATAAGAACCATAATGGACTCCATGTCTGCTAATCAAGTCTGGGACTTTGATGAGCTGCCAAAGGGGTAATTCCCACAGGCTGTAAATAAATCTTCTAGGAAGATAGACATGGAAGGTAACATTGTTACCTTGAAAGGCAAGTTAGTGAACAGAAATTTCAGGCAAATCCACTGGGTAGATAATGATGAAATTTATCACCAGAAGCTATGTTTGAGTCCATTAGGTATATGCTTGTTGCATTTTCTATTATAGCATGTTATGAAAAACTACTTTTCTTGTTGGATGTCTGGAAGAGGATATCCATATGGAAATAGCCAATGTTTTCATATAGTGGCCATAAAGATATGCATGGTCTTATGCAAGCATGTTAAAAGAGCCTGTGTTTACAAGAAGATCAGTGGGAGCACCTTAATAATATTTATTGTTCTAGAAGATTGATGATATTCTCCTCACATGGAATGATATCTCAGCTCTTCACATGGTGAAGAAAAGGCTTGAGATGTATTTCGAGATGAATGATCTAAGGAATGATGCCTACATCCTAGGCATGAGGATCTATAGATAGAGATCCAAGAAAGTCATTGCCCTTTAGTCAATCTATGTTCATCCAAGAGTTTCTGGAGAGGTTTATATTGGATGATTCCAAATATTGATACCTTCCAGAGAGATATGGTCTGACTCTCATGAGGATGTTGTGTCCTATGACACAGCTAAAGAGTAATGACATGGGTCTAAAATCCTGATACATGGTGTATAGGATGGATCATGTTTTGAGTAATATACACAAGACCATTTGAGGCAAATGCTTGGAGCATAGCAAGTAAGTTTCAATCAGATCCTAGTGTTTGACACTAGATAGCTGTGAAAGCAATCCTTATATATACTTGGGAAGTATAAAGGGTTGAAGTATAGTCTATGATAGACAGGAAGAATTTTGTGTACAAGGGTACACTGATACTTCGTTCTAGTCTTATGACCACAGTCAGGATTTGCACTTTGCCTTGTTGTGGTGTTGTGTGCTGAAAGAGCATTATGCAAACCATAGTGGCAAAATTCTACAAATAAGGCTGAGTACATTGCAGATTCTTGTGGCAGCCAAGGAAGCAGCTTCATTCATTTGAACTTGATTTAGTTCCTGGTGCTTGATTTAGTCTCTCATCCATCAAGATCCAAAATCAAAGGAATTATCCATCAAGATCCAAAATCAAAGGAGGGCATTTATGAAGACATTTATGAGAAGTTACCATCTCTTGTTCCCACCCATGCTCCTATGGAAAGGATTCAAATTTTGAATCTCTTATCCATGCGCCAACAATCAAAGCCTCTCGCTAACATGAGAATAAACGCCAATTCGCTAGCTCAAGCATTTAAACAATTGCCAAAAGAAGATCACCAAAGAAGGAAGCTTCCCAAGAGGATTTGCACCAACATCCTCTTGATTTTGAAATTCAAATTCTATCCATCTTTGTAATAGGTGCATGGAAACTAATGACTATCCTGCCCTAGTCACCATCTCGCCTGTAAAACATAGTCTCCACCTTGTATTTCGATAAGCTTTGGTGAAATAAAATTTGTTTATTAGTTTCCTAGGTAACATTAGTGTTTTAGTGTTTGTTCTCCAAGGCCGACTCTCCCTCTCTTCCACTTTCTCCACCGAAACTACAAGAAGGCTTCCTCCTCTCCTTAAGTGCGCAAACATAAAGAGGCCCCCTCTTGTCATCCTCAGTTTGGAGCAAGCTTGAAGATGAATCCATCAACTTCGGCCACATGGGAACCTCAACACTCTCGGCTAAGTTCCTTCCCTAATCTCTTCAATTTGTTTGAGAACTCTCTTCTATGCTAATCCTTGGTTGTTTCAACTTGTAGCTATTGCTTGGAGTGGATCTAGGAAGGGCGCCCCCTTCCTTCTCTCCTTCCCCTCTCTCTTTAGTTAACTTGGGATTAGCAAGGGAACTTGTGAGGCTTAACCTCACCCCTTGATCTACTTCTGTATTAAAATCCGTGACTTTTACGGATCTTCTGTGATTGCTTGTAAGCTCCACCCTACACCTTCCATCAGAGTTGGACCGGTGAAGATCGGGAAGTACAGTCCTTCTATTCTCAATGACTGCTCTGTAAGTTTAATTTCCAGTACTTTATTTTCAACATTTACTATTTTCAATAGTTTAATTCTCGGATTTTCTCTTTACAATGTAAAATACAAAAAAATTAGTTTTCAAATCTCGTTAGTCAAATCGGGTTTTTCTTATTATCTACATATTATCAAAACCGATTTTGAAATTCGTTGTTTGAATGCTTTAGCCCCCTCTGTCCTACATCAGCTTGGTATTAGAGCTTAGGCCCTTAGACTAGATTTTTAAGCCTCAAAACTTATTTTTCTACTTCTAAGCGGTCTTTGGAAATAGGTGTTTGAAAGAACTTGACTACGTATCTATCTATCATTTGCTCTATTTTCAAAACTTGTATTTTTTTCAAAACACGCATGCAAACCCGGTCTAAAACTCAACAATAGGAACAAAATCCCACAATGGATAATGCTGCCGTGAATAAAAAATTTGACTTCTTGACTGAGCAAATAGGAACCCTTACCTGAAGCCTTAACCAACTTACCACTGAGTTCCATGACTTTAAGGAAAGGTCTTCTAACCGTGCTAGTGAACCACCACCTGGCCCTCATCATGTGGAAACCCAACAACCTTGGAATGGGCATCAAAACCCAACCTCTGTAGGACCCCAACAACCACCTGCGTGGAATGGGCATCAAACCCCAACCCATGCAGGAACCCAACCTATGTGGAATGGATACACCAATCCAAACCATGTAGGAACCCATCCTTATCCAACATGGAATGGATATTGTTGGTGAATATGCCCTGAAGACCAATGTATGGACATGGTCAGGGATTGTTTGAATGTACTTTGATAGAATTATTACTCTTTATATAGGCATGGTCGTTGTTATGCAGACTTCTCTACCTGCGTTGATGTATTGAGTTGCATGTATAATGTCCCAGGAGTTTGGATTGGATCCATTCTCATAAGCTATCCCCAGACAAGGTACCTTAGCAGATATGGGACAGCTTTGGTACATGTGAGACTGGTGTATGGGCTGGTTAGGTGCGGGGCACAGTAACGCAGATATACAGGTGCATTGGATGCACTGGAGTGATCCACCGTGAGGATTGACTTGTCTAGTCAACAAGTCAATCTCACATGCAAGAGGTTTGCATTGATCCTTAGACTTGAGGTATTCATGTCTAGATTTGATGATGGATATGCTTTGATACAGTCTTACGTCTCTCCGTAATTGGGAGATAAAAACGACTGACATTGGGCATGTCATAAGTCATGTAGAGACATGGATGACCAATAGTAGGATTTACCCCTTCCTTCAGAGGAAGCATGATATCCACTTTGGGGCGCCCCACCTTATTGGTGCATGACAGGAATGTGTGGCCATACTTGTTGAGTCATGACCAAATAGACTCCATAGAGGTTGCCCATCTTAGAGAGGGCCTTACCTACTACCAAATAGACTCCATAGAGGTTGCCCATCTTAGAACCAAGGAGATAGAGCAAGAACTTAAGACTGCCTTTAGGAAAGAGTTTAGTGCCTCTAGACTAAGTCCTAGACCAACCCAACCCCAAAGCTCAAACACTCCTAAACCCAAGCCCTCTAGTTATCCAGAACCATCTAGGGTCAAATGCCATGGTTGCCAACAATATGGACACTATATGAAAGACTGTCCTAAAAGGGTCTTGTACTTAGGTGAGGAAACCCAAACCCCTAGACTTGAAGACATTAATGACCCTGATTATGGCTGCCAAATCCTAGAAGATCATGAATATGATAGTAGTGAGGAGCCTACCCAAAACACCTTAGGAGTTGTTAGGTGTACCTTGATCAAACCCTCACCCACTGATGATTGGCGAAGAACTAGTATCTTCCATACTTACACGAAATGCAATGGAAACATGTGCAAAGTAGTGATAGATGGGGGTAGTAGTCTCAACGCTGTCTCCCACTCTGCTGTTACCAAGTTCAAACTTAAGATAGAAGCTCACCCAACCCCTTATAGCTTCTCATGGGTCAACCAGTCAAGTGTGCCTGTAACCCATAGAAGTCTAGTTCCCTTACAGTTTGGTACCTATGAGGGACAAATTTGGTGTGACGTTATCACTATGGACGTCGCTCAAGTCCTTCTATGCAGACCATGGCTATATGACATGGATGTATTCCACTACGGTCGGACTACCTCCTATGTCTTTAGTCATGCAGGTCAAAAGATCAAGCTGAAACCCTCTATGCCTAGAGAGCTTAAGGCCTCAACCAATAAGGGAAAAATAGAAGAGACCAAATCCATACAACCAACCCTTCAGCTAATGAGACCTAATGATTATAAACCTAATCAACCTTTGTTTACCTTAGTCCTCAAGGAAGTCAACCAAGAAGAAGAAAGTAAGCCACCCCCTAAAGTAGAAGTCCTCTTAGAACAATATAGTGAGCTTGCCCCTGAAGAACTACCCAAAGGACTTCCACCCCTTAGGGACATCCAACATGCAATAGATCTTGTCCCAGGTTCAACCCTACCCAATCTGCCCCACTATAGGATGAATCCCACCGAGCATCAAGAACTTAAGAGGCAAGTAGATGACCTATTAGAGAAAGGACACATCAGAGACATGCTAGACATGCTTTATGATATGCTAGACATGCTAGTTAGCTCTAAATGGTTTAGCAAGCTTGACTTAAAAAGTGGATACCACCAGGTCAGGATAAGGCTAGGTGATGAATGGAAGACAGCTTTCAAGACCAAGGATGGTCTCTATGAATGGTTAGTCTGTTGGGGTATGCCCTTAAGGCTAATGTTTGAGGCCTTGGGATACTATCAGTATCATGTATAAACTCTTATGTTTATAAAGGCAATGGTTATTATTCAGTTTGTTACATTGTCTGCTGCAATAACTGTGCTTCTGAATAATGTCTCAATGCTGTTCAGCTAGGCTGACATGCTATATGTCCTTAGTCGAGATATCTTGGTGAACATGAGACAGCCTTGATATGGTTAAGACTAATGTGTGTTCTAATCTTATAGGATGCTTCGAGCATGGAATAAGATGTAGACTCATGGGTACATTGGATGTACTGGACAGACCCTACTAGGATATTCAATTGCTTGTCACAATGTGAATAATCCTTGTATGCAACAAGTGGCATACTTCCTCTGACTTGAGATCACTTGTGTTTCTAAATGATGATTGTCATTGTTTTGAGGTAGTTCAATATCATTTGAAACATAATGATTATAGACTATCTTGGATAATGATCATGAGTCAGGTTAGGGCACTAGTGATAGATATAGGATTGCCATCTCCTTAATTGGAGTCTGATGTTCTATGGGCCCCCCTGGATGAGATGATTGAGAAAGTGTATGGCCATACCCAGGTGACTATGTTCATCTGATCTAATCATGCTCATCATATTGGAGTTACAGGCTTGACACGCTTGTCCAATGAGAACATCCAGTGGCAAAGGAAATTTGTATGCCTTGTGAAATGGATTCACACTTGTGCTGTGGTTTGGGTGTAGTCTTGGAAGACTCTTTCCTTTATATCGGGAGACAGTGATGTGTTGCTAGATACCCCTCACTGATCGTGATAACGTGAGTTATCGTTACCGACATTTAAAGGAAACCCTCAGGGTCGCACAATTTGATGATATGGCTTACTTAAGTCAGATCGTATGGACTGAATTGATTAAGTTCAGTTTAAAGGGATTTAGACTCTGATTGTAAGTGAGATCTGGTCTGATCATGTTTGATTGATTAGGGCTTGAGATCGGTAAGCTTCGATCGAGAGAATTGATGCTAGATCGGTGAGATCAAAAGCATCACGAGATGAACGGTTAGATCAGGAGCCTTAGGGTTTAAGATGATCTAGACCAAATGGCTTGGGCTGTTTTGATTTGGTCTTTGAACCAAATTGAGTTGGGTCAATTAGATTAAACCGGTTCAAGAGAATGAACGCATGGTTTAATCTTTGAAGCGTTATTGTCGGTTATGAAGAAGTGGGCGCATGCTCTTCATGGCTTGCTATTTTTAGTAAGTCTTCATGCGCCACCTCTCGAGAACGCCAATACGTTTTGACTCTTGCTCTCGACGCTCTCAGACGAGTGAAAAGCTTCCTTCACGTCTTGGAGAGGTCTCGGCCAAGTGGAAGAAGACATCTCATCCCTTTAATTCGATCAAAGACCCTTGAAGAACCTTGCTAGCACAAGGATCTCAAGGAGTAGGCGGCATCACCTTGTGTGCGCACCTTTTGGAGGAGTTTCATTCGAATCTCTTCTTCCTTGACGCCATCCAATTGAAATGGCTATGGTATGATTCCTAACTATAAGAGGTTGATCATATAAACATATATGCGATTATTGTTGAAACCCTAGCTTCCCATGCGAAAACTTTCTTTTGCGCCACCCTTAGGGTTTCGGCCCCCCTAGATTTAGGGGTCTTCAATTGGTATCAGAGCTTGCGGTTGTTATATGTCTATATGATTGCTTCATGTTGTGTGATCCTTGTTTGTGTTGCTTAGATCTACTTTATCACATGCGAAAATACATACTATGCTATTAGATGTTGGCGCATGTGTGATGTGCATGTTATATTGTGTTGGCGCTTGTTAGGTTTTTGTTTGTCAAAAATTATATCATCTTGCGCGCTTCACTTAGATCTAAGCGCCTACTGTAAACCCTTAGACGGGTTGATGGGGTTGAAATCATCCTCTAGGTTGGATCCAAATAGTCTGATCAGACCATCTGACAGCCTAGATGGGTCGACCAGATGGCACCTCTGCGCAAGCATGAGGTGGCTATAGGTCGACTGCATCACAGGCGTGTAGCGAGGTCTGGTTGAGACAACCAGTGAACACACATGAGTTAGGCCCGGGGTCACACCCGCTTGCCAGAACTCATGTTGGTTGTTCAGCCCTTGGCGCATGCATGGTTAACCATTAGGTCAACGCAAGTCAGTTAAGACTTGGTGAATGCAAGGGCATGGATCTAACTAGACATGATGAGTGGTTCCCTATCAATGGACCGTTGTAAGGTTGTAGGGCACATAAGAAAAGTAAAATTGATGCCAATGTGTTTTCAAAATTTTAGTTTCTTTGTAATGGATCACATGTTGATTGATGCCATATGCTTGTTTATTTCATCTTATGTGGGTTGCCCTTTAATGTGTGCTGTGCTGGGGCCTGCGTGCCTGGTTAATTATAAATTAATATTTATTTGTGATCTGCGAATCACATTGTATTAAATTTATAAGATGTAATTGACCTGCGAGTCAATCTTGTCTAGATAGATTGAAATGTAATTTAATCAGACAAGAGCACTGAGCACACTTGGCAGAGGCGCATGCAGCTAATGGCTTGACCAGGTGGGAGGTCTAGGGTTCGACCCTAAGACATGCGCATTCACCTGGTGAACGCACCTGAGCTGCAATGGGCGCTAGGGCCCTGGGCTGGACCAGATGAGAAGCAAAAGTCCCATGAAGAAAAGCAAATGAAGACTTAAGTGTATTAAGGTCTTACCTAGGCTTAATGGGCTTTTACCACATAAGATCAGCTTGCATTCTTTTATTGTTTAAATAATTAGAATTGCATGAGTTATTTATCTTCTGCTATAGCCATAGGTTTTGCCTCATAGTAAGAAGATAAAAGACCGTTAAAATCCAACGCTAAAATATCAAGCACGTAATGCCTTCTGGTGCGAAACCTCACTGTTCTGACTATCGTTGGGGCCGTGTTGTACCCACTCAGTGGGCACGCCCATCTATCTTCAGACGGTGTGTGATTTCACCTGCGTGTTACAGGGAAGGGATTTATCGCTTCTCGTTGCTCAGCATAGCACGTGGTGGTCCAGGGAGTAGGTCAGGTCAGCTTGACCATGTAGGCTACATATGGGGCATATGTTAGCCATATGGAGGCAGCCATCTGTGGGATCAGAGACTGTGTTGTACCAACTCAGTTGGCACAGTCTGCTGGATTGCCCAGATGAAGGGGAATCGCACGGGTTGGCGATTGGCAGGGACTGCCTACCAGAGATTAGTACTTGTACTCTCTGTGCATCTTATCTCGCCTGAGCGGGACGCGGAGACCAAGTATAAAATCTGGATCCCATCTCACTAAAAGAGTGTTACTCTTTCGGACTGTTTTAATGGATTTTTCAGTCAGATAAAATAGTGAGAAAAGAATCTTTCTTAAGTCCTGGATTGATTCTAAACATTGATACTGACCTTGCTGTTCTTGCATTGCTGTAGATTCCTGCAGCAACGAACACCATGAGCTTCAATGTGCGATCCCTACTGGAAAGGGAGAAGTTTGCTGGGCCAAACTTCTCGGACTGGTACGGACACCTTAAGATTGTTCTTAAGGCAGAGAGGAAACTGTATGTCCTCGAGACGGCTGTGCCGCCTCAACCCGCTGCGAACGCCGCAAGGGCGGTTCGTGAAGCCTATGAAAAGCATGTCAATGATAGCATTGATGTCGCTTGCCTGATGCTAGCGTCTATGACGCCACCGCTGCAGCGTCAGCATGAGGATATGTCTGCTATAGAAATTATAGCAAACCTCAAGATGTTGTAAGCTGCACAGGCGAGGACTGAACGCTATAATTTGACCAAGCTTTTCTTTCAGAGCAAACTGGCTGAAGGGAGCCCAGTGGGAGCTCACGTGCTCAAGATGATTGGGCACAAGGAGGCTCTGGAGAAACTGGGGCATACCATCAATCAGGAGCTTGCTGTAGACATTATTCTGCAGTCTCTTCCGCCTTCTTTCGATGCGTTCATTATTAACTTTAATATGAACAAAATCGATTGTACTCCGGCACAGTTGCTGAATATGCTCTTGACTACTGAGGAAACTCTGAAGGGAAAGCCTTCAACCTCTGTCTTAATGGTTCCTTCCAGGAACAAGAAGAAGGGGAAGAAGGGCAAAGCCCCAGTCAAGAACTACAACAAGGCTCTGAAACAGAAGGTTAAGCGGTCAAAGGAATACAGATGTTTCCACTGTGGCCAGCTGGGTCACTGGAAAAAGGACTGTAAAGCGCTCCAAGGAGACAAGAAGGGAAGCATCGCTTCTGGCTCAGGTATATTTGTGACTGAAGTCATGATATCCTCTTCTTCTATTTCATGGGTGTTGGACACTGCATGTGGAGTTCACATTTGTTCAAATGTACAGGAACTCAAGAGAAGAAGTCAGGTGGGACAGCATGAGGTGGACCTACAAGTTGGAAACGGGGCACGGGTTGCTGCTGTTGCTGTAGGGGATTATTACATCTCATTACCATCTGGCATTGTATTAGAATTAAACAATTGTTACTTTGTACCCAGTATTACCAAAAATATTATCTCTATTCCTGCTCTTGTCAGGAAAGGGTTTTCCTTTGAATGCAAGATTTCAAAGTGTTATCTTACTCTTGATAATATTGTTTATGCTACTAGTTCAATTAACAATGGGTTATTCATGTTGGACATGGAATATTCTATACAAAACATTGATAATAAGAAAGCCAAGTATGCTGATGACAGCACCTTGCTATGGCATAGTCGTTTAGGCCATATTAACAAGAAGCGCATTAAGCGGTTGCATGATCATGGACTGCAGGGATCATTCTCCTATGAGGAGATTGATACATGCAAAGCTTGTTTGATGGGTAAAATGACGAAGTCTCCTTTTCTTAACAAAGGTCAAAGGGCTTCAGGTTTACTTGACCTTATACACAGTGATGTGTGTGGGCCATTTAGTAAACATGCCAGAGGTGGCTATCAGTACTTCATTACCTTTACTGATGATTTCAGTAGATATGGTTATGTCTATCTAATGAGACATAAGAGTGAATCTTTTGACAAGTTCAAAGAGTTCAAAAATGAAGTACAAAATCAGCTAAGCCGAAATATCAAGGCACTTCGTTCTGATCGAGGTGGAGAATACTTGAGTCATGCGTTTACTGACTATCTAAAAGAGTGTGGGATTATCTCATAGCTCACTCCGCCAGGAACACCGCAATGGAATGGTGTGTCCGAGAGGAGAAATAGAACGTTACTAGACATGGTTCGTTCTATGATGAGTCAGGCTACTCTACCTTACTCCTTTTGGGGATTTGCACTGGAAAAAGCTGCAAAGGTACTAAACCGAGTGCCATCCAAGGCAGTTTCAAAGACTCCATATGAATTATGGTATGGGAAACAGCCGAGCTTGACATTTATCAGGATCTGGGGTTGCGAGGCTTATGTCAAAAAGCTCGCCTCTGGGAAACTAGAGAGCAGATCTGAGAAATGTATCTTTGTCGGTTACCCTAAGGAAACTAAGGGTTATTATTTCTACGATCCCAAGGAGAACAAAGTATTTGTTGCTCGGACGGCCATTTTTCTTGAGAAGGAGTTTCTTCTGCAAGAGGCCAGTGGGAGAGAAATAAAGCTGGATGAGAATCCAGAGGAAGGACAAAGTAGTCAAACTCAGTTGGATGAGCCTGAGCCAGTGGATCAGGTTATTGAACAACCTGAGGCTCAGATATCACGGGAACCGCGAAGATCGGGAAGGATCCGTCGTCAGCCTGAGCGCTATGACGGAGTCTACATCATTGATAATGATGAACCCCTCACTTATGCGGATGCGGTCAGTGGACCGGAGTCAGCTAGATGGCTTGAAGCTATGCGAGCCGAGATGGACTCCATGTCAGATAACCAAGTCTGGGATTTGGTTGATCCGCCTCCGTGAGTAATCCCTATAGGCTGTAAATGGATCTTCAAAAGGAAGATTGACATGGATGGTAACGTAGTTACCTATAAAGGCAGGCTAGTTGCGAAAGGTTTCAAACAAATCTACGGGATAGATTATGATGAAACTTTCTCACCTGTAGCTATGTTTAAGTCTATTCCGATTCTTTTCGCGATAGCTGCATATTATGATTATGAGATCTGGCAGATGGATGTGAAGACGGCTTTCCTTAATGGAAATCTGGAGGAGGATGTGTATATGACACAACCTGAAGGTTTCACTAATCCATCAGATCGTCATAAAATATGCAAGTTAAAGAAGTCCATTTATGGACAGAAACAAGCATCTAGAAGCTGGAATATTCGTTTTGATGAATCAATCAGTGAATTTGGTTTCATCAAGAATGAGGATGACCCGTGTGTATATAAGAGGTTTAGTGGGAGCGTGATTACTTTCCTAGTCGTCTACGTCGATGATATCTTAATCATTGGAAACGATATTCCTGAAATGCATGCTGTTAAAGCATGGCTAAGGAAATGTTTCCAGATGAAAGATTTAGGAGAAGCAGCCTATGTATTAGGTGTGAAGATCTACAGGGATAGATCTAAGAGGCTTCTCGGGCTGTGCCAGAGTACTTACATCGATAAAGTCCTGGAGAGATTCCATTTAGAGAATTCTAAAAGAGGATATCTTCTAGTCAGACATGGTCTGAATCTTTCAAAGAGTCAGTGTCCACAAACACATACTGAGAAAGATGAAATGGACAATACGCCTTATGCTTCGGCTATTGGATCCATTATGTATGCGATGTTGTGTACTCGCCCAGACGTCGCTTACGGGTTAAGCGTGACCAGTCGGTTCCAAAGTAATCCAGGTATGGCACACTGGATTGCAGTCAAGAATATTTTAAAATATCTTCGGAGGACCAAAGATATGTTCTTGATATCTGGAGGTCAGGAAGAACTCAGTATTGAAGGATATACTGACGCTTCGTTCCAGTCTGACTAGGATGATTTCCGATCGCAATCAGGCTATGTTTTTAGCTTGAATGGAGGAGCAGTGGTGTGGAAGAGTTTCAAACAATCTATCGTTGCTGATTCCACAACAGAAGCCGAGTATGTTGCAGCCTCGGAAGCATCTAAGGAGGCAGTTTGGATTCGTAAGTTCATTCAGGAACTTGGTGTTGTTCCTTCGAGTGCAGATCCTTTGGTTATCTTCTGTGATAACACTGGAGCAATAGCACAAGCAAAGGAACCACGGTCGCACCAGAAGTCCAAGCACATACAGAGACGGTTTCACTTGATCCGGGAGATCATTGATCGAGGCGAGATCAAAATCTGCAAGGTTCATACAGATGACAATCTGGCTGACCCGCTTACCAAGCCTCTGGCGCAGCAGAAGCATGAGAAGCACTGTAATAATATGGGTTTGAGATTTCTCAACCATTAGATTAAGTGCAAGTGGGAGATTGTTGGGGTATGCCCTTAAGGCTAATGTTTGAGGCCTTGGGATACTATCAGTATCATGTATAAACTCTTATGTTTATAAAGGCAATGGTTATTATTCAGTTTGTTACATTGTCTGCTGCAATAACTGTGCTTCTGAATAATGTCTCAATGCTGTTCAGCTAGGCTGACATGCTATATGTCCTTAGTCGAGATATCTTGGTGAACATGAGACAGCCTTGATATGGTTAAGACTAATGTGTGTTCTAATCTTATAGGATGCTTCGAGCATGGAATAAGATGTAGACTCATGGGTACATTGGATGTACTGGACAGACCCTACTAGGATATTCAATTGCTTGTCACAATGTGAATAATCCTTGTATGCAACAAGTGGCATACTTCCTCTGACTTGAGATCACTTGTGTTTCTAAATGATGATTGTCATTGTTTTGAGGTAGTTCAATATCATTTGAAACATAATGATTATAGACTATCTTGGATAATGATCATGAGTCAGGTTAGGGCACTAGTGATAGATATAGGATTGCCGTCTCCTTAATTGGAGTGTGATGTTCTATGGGCCCCCCCTGGATGAGATGATTGAGAAAGTGTATGGCCATACCCAGGTGACTATGTTCATCTGATCTAATCATGCTCATCATATTGGAGTTACAGGCTTGACACGCTTGTCCAATGAGAACATCCAGTGGCAAAGGAAATTTGTATGCCTTGTGAAATGGATTCACACTTGTGCTGTGGTTTGGGTGTAGTCTTGGAAGACTCTTTCCTTTATATCGGGAGACAGTGATGTGTTGCTAGATACCCCTCACTGATCGTGATAACGTGAGTTATCGTTACCGACATTTAAAGGAAACCCTCAGGGTCGCACAATTTGATGATATGGCTTACTTAAGTCAGATCGTATGGACTGAATTGATTAAGTTCAGTTTAAAGGGATTTAGACTCTGATTGTAAGTGAGATCTGGTCTGATCATGTTTGATTGATTAGGGCTTGAGATCGGTAAGCTTCGATCGAGAGAATTGATGCTAGATCGGTGAGATCAAAAGCATCACGAGATGAACGGTTAGATCAGGAGCCTTAGGGTTTAAGATGATCTAGACCAAATGGCTTGGGCTGTTTTGATTTGGTCTTTGAACCAAATTGAGTTGGGTCAATTAGATTAAACCGGTTCAAGAGAATGAATGCATGGTTTAATCTTTGAAGCGTTATTGTCGGTTATGAAGAAGTGGGCGCATGCTCTTCATGGCTTGCTATTTTTAGTAAGTCTTCATGCGCCACCTCTCGAGAACGCCAATACGTTTTGACTCTTGCTCTCGACGCTCTCAGACGAGTGAAAAGCTTCCTTCACGTCTTGGAGAGGTCTCGGCCAAGTGGAAGAAGACATCTCATCCCTTTGATTCGATCAAAGACCCTTGAAGAACCTTGCTAGCACAAGGATCTCAAGGAGTAGGCGGCATCACCTTGTGTGCGCACCTTTTGGAGGAGTTTCATTCGAATCTCTTCTTCCTTGACGCCATCCAATCGAAATGGCTATGGTATGATTCCTAACTATAAGAGGTTGATCATATAAACATATATGCGATTATTGTTGAAACCCTAGCTTCCCATGCGAAAACTTTCTTTTGCGCCACCCTTAGGGTTTCGGCCCCCCTAGATTTAGGGGTCTTTCATAGTCATGCCTTTTGGTTTGACTAATGCTCCTTCCACATTCATGAGACTCATGACCCAAGTCTTAAAGCCTTTCATTGGAAGATTCCTTGTAGTCTACTTTGATGATATCCTCATCTATAGTAAGACTAAAGAGGAACACCTAGAGCACCTTAGGAAGACCCTTGACCTTCTTAAGGAAGAGCAACTCTATATCAATCTCCAGAAGTGTTCCTTTTTGTCCCATAGTGTGATCTTCTTAGGGTTCATAGTGTCTAAGCATGGTCTTCAAGCCGACCCATCCAAGATCCAAGCCATCATAGACTAGCCTGAACCTAAGACCATCACTGAAGTTAGAAGCTTCCATGGTGTCACACCCCTAGGAATAATACTTATTATCTGTTCTGTTAGCACGAAATTCCCAAGATCCAAAATTAAGCCAAAACAAAATTTGAGAACAACTTCGTAAACATAGGCCTAGGTGAATGACAATTCATGTAATCAAATCATTAATCATCAACCAACCACAAAGATAGATTAACCATCAAACTTCATTTACACAACTAGTTCATATGTATAGTGTGATATCATATCCAAACTTGCTCAAACATCTTCTATACACAACATATATACATATATGAGCATAACATGCTATGCTTTACATTACTACATCAACTGAACAAGAGCGTGGTAGCAAAATTTCCTCTCAACACCTCCTTCATTGCCTCAAGGAAAAACAACCAAAGCTAGCCTGTAGTATATAAAGCCAAAAGAGTGAGCTATAAAACTCAACAATATCTACTTTGCCCATGCAGCAAAATACATTATAATATGCAAAAGAGAAGCATCAATATGGAATTTATCAAATGGATGTCGAAACTCATACCATAATGACATTCTAAACATAGAGCATAAGGATGATCTCAAGAACCCAAGTAATCCCATGAGTACCAAAATGTCACAAAGGAATTAGTGATAGCATTATTAACTCATGAATATTATAGTATCATAGACAAAGTAGTGGGAACAAAGCAAAACAAAGTCCTCCACGTCTAGAAGCAAAACTAACCCACATCTGGGAAAGCCCACAAAACAAAAGCCGGCAAAGGCTCACCATGGCCCAATCAAATGTGAATGGAGGGACTCTAGAGGTGGCTCCCATGGACTCAAGAGGTGGCCCCCATTATTTCTAATGTGGCACTTTGCTCCATGTAGCACTTAGCTCCACATCCATCACTTAATTCCCATAAATGGGATCAAATCATTTTCCCACTATAAGATGTAAGGGCCAAAGAACAATGGTTCATAACAAAGTCAAAGTAACGAAATGGCATTATTGCCCTCATACAATTGCCCTTACAACATGATCATGGCTAAAAGTATCAAAAGTGTACAATGACAAACCCCATGCATCAACTAATAATTGTAATGCCAGAAAAGGACATTGATCCATTCATCAAAATCATGTGCATGGAAGGTGCATAAGAATAACTACAAATTCTACCATAAGAGTTCAATAGACAATATCAATTTGTTCAGCTCAATTCATTCACATGAATCATAAGGATATACACCATAAAACCATACAATATAGAACTCATTGAAAGCATATTTGAGTCTACTTTCCAATAAGCTTGGTTTGAGTCTATTTGGTAAAGTACACAAAAAGATATAAGGGTTATGGTAACAAAAGGTCAAGCTGCCCTATTTCCAGAAATTCCAGGGCATTGATCTCGCAAATCCAGTCGGTTTAAGAATACAATGCATACGAAATATATTCAATGTATGGTCCATTGGAAATCTCTTTGAATCTACTTTCGTACAAAACAGGAATTACTCAAAACGGAGTTTTAAACCGGAAGTTCTGAGCAAAACAATACAGGTAAGTCAGTCTGGTATGACAGACAACGTATACTAGATGTTGCTGCATAATTGATGCCCTAGCTCTAATTAACTATATACAATATTGGATGCGTTGGAAAGGTTGTCAAGTATTCTTTCACACAAATCAATTCTCATTGATAAACCACTTCTGTGTACGAAGATATAGAATAAGAACCCTAATAAGGTCAGAATTGTATACTCACATCACCTTAACCATTCTTTGAAAATTCTCCACATTAGTTTAGCATCAACTTCAAAATTCATTTTGAGTTCAACAAATCAGAGTATGAACTAGCTATTTAGGATTTAAACATCATTTTTGTATCAAATTATCATATTTATGAAACCATGAATGTAGGGCACAGGGTAGAAACTTGCCTTATGCACAATTTTGCTTTCTCCAATTTCTTCTTCTCCAAATTCACCACCCTACTTTGCTCTCCCAACCTAAACGTGAAAGGCAGGTGAAAACACCTCTTTTCCCTTTTTTTTCCCCTCATTTTTACCTCATTAGTCATCCCCAAGAATGAGGTGTCTTCACCTTATTCATCTTCACCTCATGCAAGCTTGAGGTGGCTTGCAAGACAAGCATGAGGTGTTTTTCACTTTATTCATTCACTTAAGTAATTATATCATTTATCTCTTATTTGTTTTGACTTTACAAAATCATGAGAAATCACTTATTCAAATTCTCAATTAAGTGATCAATATGCATCCTAAATGATTGAATTTACTCTTTAGACTTTTTCTTTATGCGTTATTCCTCTTGAGTTAATATGGGTATTTATCTATCATTACTTGATACTCGTCATAATGATATATAAATCATGGATATCACACTAGCTACCTTCTATAGGAGATTCATAAGGAACTTTAGCTCTATAGTGGCACCTATCACTAGTTGCCTAAAACAAGGTGAGTTCTCCTGGACTAAATCTGCTAGCAAGGCCTTCCAAGAACTTAAGGATAAGATGACCACAACACCAGTCCTTAGACTTCCTGACTTCATTAAAGTCACCCTCTCTACACCCTTAGGGATGGGTATCTCTTTCTTGGACCAACCCTTTTTGTGCCCAAGACATCCATTGGAGAGTTCCTTGTTTGGGAATTACACGGAGGCGGGTCTGCCGGGCACCACGGTCGAGATAAGACCCAATCCCTTGTAGAGGAACAGTTCTACTGGCCGAACCTTTACCATGATGTAGCTAAGGTTGTGAGGCATTGTAGGACTTGTCAGTTCACCAAAGTCCATAAGCATAGCCCTGGCCTATACACTCCCTTACCCATTCCCCAAGCCCCTAGGTAGGACCTTAGTATGGTTTTCATTCTAGGACTACCCCGAACCTTAGCTAAACATGACTCTAAATTTGTGGTAGTTGATAGATTTACTAAGATGACCTATTTTATAGCCTGCACCAAGACCACTGATGCCTCCCACATTGCTAAACTCTTCTTCAGGGAAGTTGTTAGGCTTCATGGGACACCCTTAACTATAGTGTCTGATAGAGACCCTAGGTTTGTAAGCCATTTTTGGAGAACCCTATGGACCCTTCTAGGAACAAAACTCAAGTTCTCCACAGTCTACCATCCCTAGACGGATGGGCAGACTGAAGTGGTCAACCGATCAATTGGGAGTATCCTTAGGAGTTTGGTAAGTGAACATCCTGAGGAGAATTCTTTCAGCCCGGGGAGTATCCAAAGGAGAATTCTTTCAACCCGGGGAGAGCTGATGGAGGCAGTAGCCCTGTTCTAAGGAGATCTGTTCGGGCTCGAAGGAAACCCCTTCGATATGGGTTCCCTTAGAGTGCCCTCTCTTGCATTGCATTTAGGATAGTTTACCTTTCAATAAAGCCATGCATCATGTATTCATTTATGGCAAGTCCAATTGTAGTAGGTAGTGCATTATAAGTCATGAAACTTTATGTACTTTTGCATCATAGTAGGGTAGTGCATGCATGCATTAGGATCATTTTTGGTAGGTCACTCAAGCAAGTATCAGCTCAAGTTTCAGCTCAAGGCCACTCAAGGTCCACTCATCAAGTTCAGCTCCAGAACAGGAAAGGAAGACTTCAAAGCCCAAGCTCACTTCAAGCCAGGCATCAACTCACTTGCTATCTTTGTTGGGCGCCTCCCCAATGGAAGCAATCAGCCACCTCATCATCCATCTATGGGATATCCACCAACCTCCAAACCCAAGCAAGGAATGAATTCAAATCCCTCATCCATCAAGATCCAAAATCAAAGGAATTATCCATCAAGATCCTGTTGGTGTATATGCCCTGAAGACCAATGTATGGACATGGTCAGGCATTGTTTGAATATACTTTGATAGAATTATTACTCTTTACATAGGCATAGTCGTTATTATGCAGACTTCTCTACCTGCGTTGATGTATTAAGTTGCATAAATAATGTCCCAGGAGTTTGGATTGGATCCATTCTCATAAGCTATCCCCAGACAAGGTACCTTAGCAGATATGGGACAGCTTTGGTACATGTGAGACTGGTGTATGGACTGGTTAGGTGCGGGGCACAGTAACGCAGGCATACAGGTGCATTGGATGCACTAGAGTGATCCACCGTGAGGATTGACTTGTCTAGTCAACAAGTCAATCTCACATACAGGAGGTTTGCATTGATCCTTATACTTTAGGTATTCATGTCTAGATTTGATGATGGGTATGCTTTGATACAGTCTTACGTCTCTCCGTAATTGGGAGACCAAAACGACTGTCATTGGGCATGTCATAAGTCACGTAGAGACATGGATGACCAATAGTAGGATTTGCCCCTTCCTTCAGAGGAAGCATGATATCCACTTTGGGGCACCCCACCTTATTGGTGCATGACAGGAATGTGTGGCCACATTTGTTAAGTCATGACCAATGCATTGGATTGATAAACTTGAGACTAATCCAATGGCAGGATATTAGTTTAGGCAAAGGGATCTATAATGCATGGGAATGCTCGTTGCTTGTTAGGAGTTGTTGCCATAATGACTTAAGTCCTATGACATGGGTAGTAGTGATGTGTTGCTAGATACCCCTCACTACTTATGATGTTTACATCATTGCCATCGTCATATGGATCCTACGGGGTCACACGCAATAGACTCTTGACGTTGCTTTAATCAGAAGCCTTAGGATCAAGTTATTGGATAACATGGATCCATTTGGAAGATTTCATCAGCGCCAATGGGCCTAATGAGTTGGAAGAAGGTTATTGGAGCCAAACTTAAATTTTGGCAGGTTGACCCGAAATTGACCTAGATTGGTTACATTTGGATTAGGGTTGCATTGGGTTGGATCCAATGGCTTAATCAATCCATGCCATGAATTTTGGGCTAGCTCATTATCCAATGAGGCCCAATAATTAGTTGTCATGAAGAGAGAATTGGCTAAAAAGGGTATAATGGGGAGAAGTCTTCACCCATTAGCGCCTAGGGGCATAATGGGGTGAAGTGGGCGGTTTTGCTTCATTAAGGAAGTAAAAGGCGCCTTGCCCTTTCTCCCTTGATGGAAACCTTGCCTCTAAGGCAAGTCTTGGGGCTAATATGGCTTGAGAACTTTTATGGGAAGTTCCTAGGCGCATATGGATGTTGGGAAGAGGTATATGGTAAAGTCTTGGAGACTTACCTTACCTCAAACCCTAATTTCTCCCAAGACACCACCCTAGCCGAATTCCTCTTGCTTGTTGCGCCTAGCCCTTCTCCTTGGATGGAAAGAATACCTTTAAGGAATGTCTTGGGCTGATATGGCTATTAGGCAAATAAGGATAGGATGAGAGGGGTTTGTGGTAAGGAAAGTCTCCAAGACTTTGCCATAAACCTCATTCAACCTATCCTTATTTGCCTAATAGCCATATCAGCCCAAGACATTCCTTAAAGGTATTCTTTCCATCCAAGGAGAAGGGCTAGGCGCAACAAGCAAGAGGAATTCGGCTAGGGTGGTGTCTTGGGAGAAATTAGGGTTTGAGGTAAGGTAAGTCTCCAAGACTTTACCATATACCTCTTCCCAACATCCATATGCGCCTAGGAACTTCCCATAAAAGTTCTCAAGCCATATTAGCCCAAAGACTTGCCTTAGAGGCAAGGTTTCCATCAAGGGAGAAAGGGCAAGGCGCCTTTTACTTCCTTAATGAAGCAAAACCGCCCACTTCACCCCATTATGCCCCTAGGTGCTAATGGGTGAAGACTTCTCCCCATTATACCCTTTTTAGCCAATTCTCTCTTCATGAAAACTAATTATTGGGCCTCATTGGATAATGAGCTAGCCCAAAATTCATGGCATGGATTGATTAAGCCATTGGATCCAACCCAATGCAACCCTAATCCAAATGTGACCAATCTAGGTCAATTTCGGGTCAACCTGCCAAAATTGAAGTTTGGCTCCAATAACCTTCTTCCAACTCATCAGGCCCATTGGCGCTGATGAAATCTTCCAAATGGATCCATGTTATCCAATAACTTGATCCTAAGGTTTCTGATTAAAGCAACGTCAAGAGTCTATTGCGTGTGACCCCGTAGGATCCATATGACGATGGCAATGATGTAAACATCATAAGTAGTGAGGGGTATCTAGCAACACATCACTACTACCCATGTCATAGGACTTAAGTCATTATGGCAACAACTCCTAACAAGCAACGAGCATTCCCATGCATTATAGATCCCTTTGCCTAAACTGATATCCTGCCATTGGATTAGTCTCAAGTTTATCAATCCAATGCATTGGTCATGACTTAACAAGTGTGGCCACACATTCCTGTCATGCACCAATAAGGTGGGGCACCCCAAAGTGGATATCATGCTTCCTCTGAAGGAAGGGGCAAATCCTACTATTGGTCATCCATGTCTCTACGTGAATTATGACATGCCCAATGACAGTCGTTTTGGTCTCCCAATTACGGAGAGACGTAAGACTGTATCAAAGCATACCCATCATCAAATCTAGACATGAATACCTCAAGTCTAAGGATCAATGCAAACCTCCTACATGTGAGATTGACTTGTTGACTAGACAAGTCAATCCTCACGGTGGATCACTCCAGTGCATCCAATGCACCTGTATGTCTGCGTTACTGTGCCCCGCACCTAACCAGTCCATACACCAGTCTCACATGTACCAAAGCTGTCCCATATCTGCTAAGGTACCTTTGTCTGGGGATAGCTTATGAGAATGGATCCAATCCAAACTCCTGGGAGATTATTTATGCAACTTAATACATCAACGCAGGTAGAGAAGTCTGCATAATAACGACTTTGCCTATGTAAAGAGTAATAATTCTATCAAAGTACATTCAAACAATGCCTGACCATGTCCATACATTGGTCTTCAGGGCATATACACCAACAATCTCCCACTTGCACTAAGACCAAGGACAACTGATGTTTAGTCAGTTCCAATGTCTCTAGTATGACCCATTTAGCTTCCGCTGCGCCAGAGGCTATGTCAGTGGGTTTTTCCAGATTGCTATCTGTGTTTATTTTAACAAATTTGATCATCATTCTTATCCATGATCTCTAAGATCATGATGATATGCTGCAGTACATACTTGAGCACTAAGTTCCTTCACTTATGCTATGGCCCCAGTAAGAACTATATTGGACCATCAAGCATCATGAACTAAATCAAGTTCAAATGAATGAAGCTGCTTCCTTGGCTGCCACAAGAAGCTGCAATGTACTCAGCCTTATTTGTAGAATCTTGTCACTTTGGTTTGCATAATGCTCTTTCAGCACACAACACCACAACAAGGCAAAGCGCAAATCCTGGCTGTGATCAATAGTCACTAGACTGGAACGAAGTGTCAGTGTACCCCTGTACACAAAATTCTTTCTTGTCTATCATAGACTAGACTTCAATCCTTTATACTTCCCAAGTATATATATAAGGATTGCTTTCACAGCTATCTAGTGTTAAATACTAAGATCTGATTGAAACTTGCTGGCTATGCTCCAAGCATTTGCCACAAATGGTCTTGTGTATATTATTCAAAACATGATCCATCCTATACACCATGTATCAGGATTTTAGACCCATGTTATTACTCTCCAGCTGTGTCACAGGACACAACATCCTTGAGAGAGTCAGACCATATCTTCCTGGAAGGTATCAATATTTGGAATCATCCAATATAAACCTCTCCAGAAACTCTTGGATGAACATTGACTAAAGGGCAATGACTTTCTTGGATCTCTATCTATAGATCCTCATGCCTAGGATGTAGGTATCATTCCCTAGATTATTCTTCTCGAAATACATCTCAAACCTTTTCTTCACCATGTGAAGAGCTGAGATGTTATTCCATGTGAGGAGAATATCATCAATCATCTAGAACAATAAATACTATTAAGGTGCTCCCACTAATCTTCTTGTAAACACAGGCTATTTTAACATGCTTGCATAACACCATGCATATCTTTATGGCCTTGATATGAAAACCTTCTGGCTATTTCCTCATAGATATCTTTTCAGATGTCTACGCAAGAAAGGTAGTTTTCATGACAACACCCCATAACCGATCATGCAATTATAACAAGCAGGTTCCTAATGGACTTAAAACTCAGTTATTGGTGAAAAATTTCATCATTGTCCACCCAGTGGATTTGCCTGAAATTTCTGCTCACTAGCTTGCCTTTCAAGGTAACAATGTTACTTTCCATGTCTATCTTCCTAGAAGATTTATTTACAGCCTGTGGGAATTACCCCTTTGGCAGCTCATCCAAGTCCCAGACTTGATTAGCAGACATGGAGTCCATTATGATTCCCATGGCCCTTAGCTATTTCTTGGAATCTAGTCCACTGACCTCTTCCATTTCCTCATAAGTCTTAGGTTCATCCTTGATGAAAAATTCGTCATGCCCAGCATATCGAATCGATCCAGACTTATGTGGTTCCTGTGTTACTTGAACCTCAGGTTGACTTTCAACCTGTATGTGAGATTTTACTCTCCATTTGTGCCTAATTGTATTGTGGTTGATTCTGGACCTTATCGAAATCAAATCTACTCCCACTAGCTTCTTTCAAAAGAAATACTTTCTCAAGAGAGACAGCAGTTTGAGCAACAAATATTTTGTTCTCTTTGGGATAGAATTAGCACTCTACAGTGCACCACAAACACATACTTTTGAATCATTGCACATTACATTACCAATTCCATTGAAGAAATGGGATATTTGCAGTTCGCAACTCAAAAGCTAACTTAGACATTTTCTTATGGAGTGGCAGTACATCTGTTTGCATGGCATCACAGTAGTATATTTGCATGACTATTCAAAGATGGAACCGCATCCAATGTGTTCCTTTTTCTCTCTTTGAAATTCACCACACAGTGGTGTACTAAGTAAGCTATGAGATAACTCCACACTTCTTAGGACAGTCATCAAATTCTCCACTAATCACCTTGATCAAATCAAAGTACTTTAATAGATTCTTCAATTTGACTCAATACTTCATTTGTGAACTTATTGGATTTTTCCAAAGTTCTTAGGTTGGATAAGGCATACCCACACCTGATGAAGCACGTAACACCTCTTAGTGCTTGTTTATATGGGTCCACATACATTGTTATGTAATAGATCCAACAAGCCAATAGTCCTTCCACCCTTTATGGTGAAGGCAGCATCTGTCATATTGTTCCTTTGAACTAGGCTCACATGTATCATAATCCTGAAAGGACAATGATCCCAATAGTCTTTGGATGTGACCATTGTTCTATGGTTCAAGAGACAATGCTATAAGAGGGTGTTTATTGAATCATTGGATCTGATCTTGTGTAACATATAGAACCACAAACTATTGTCAACTGTATCACTTCAATAGAATATCTCAGAAAATATCATATATTATTTCAAACTGAAATCCTTTCCAAAAGGAATGATGTTCTAATACATAAGCTGATACATAATAGCAAAGTTCTATATAAAGTCTTCAAGGCAGTGAGATGATATCAACAGCAGCATCCAATGCTCCGTCCCTGACCCGAGAGTCGATCCCATCAAGCCTCTTCGTCCTACTTCCTTTGAGCTCCTACACATGTAAAACATATGTGAGCCTCACATACGGTACCCAGTACCCATGAATAAGAAGTAGACATAAAGACCTTGGTAACACAATACCTGAAGCGGATGGATTACATCCCTTCTTCTTTGCCATGCACTTCTTGGCCATTAGTCCTCTTCGAAATACCCATGCATTCCCAGTCTTCCGAAGTATTAGCTTCGAAGATACAGAACCTGTTGGGGTATGCCCTTAAGGCTAATGTTTGAGGCCTAGGGATTCTTTCAGTATCATGTATAAACTCTTATGTTTATAAAGGCAATGGTTGTTATTCAGTTTGTTACATTGTCTGCTGCAATAAGTGTGCTTCTGAATAATGTCTCAATGCTGTTCAGCTTGGCTGACATGCTGTAATGTCCTTAGTCAAGATATCTTGGTGAACATGAGACAGCCTTGATATGATTGAGACTAATATGTGTTCTAATCTTATAGGATGCTTCGAGCATGGAATAAGATGTAGACTCATGGGTACATTGGATGTACTAGACAGACCCTACTAGGATATTCAATTGCTTGTCACAATGTGAATAATCCTTGTTTGCAACAAGTGGCACATGTCCTCTGACTTGAGATCACTTGTGTTTCTAAATGATGATTGTCATTGTTTTGAGGTAGTTCAATATCATTTGAAACATAATGGTTATAGACTATCTTGGATAATGATCATGAGTCAGGTTAGGACACTAGTGATAGATATAGGATTGCCGTCTCCTTGTTTGGAGTGTGATGTTCTAAAGGGGCCCCCTGGATGAGGTGATTGAGAAAGTGTATGGCCATACCCAGGTGACTATGTTCATCTGATCTAATCATGCTCATCATATTGGAGTTACAGGCTTGACACGCTTGTCCAATAAGAACATCTAGTGGCAAAGGAAACATGTATGCCTAGTGAAGTGGATTCACACTTGTGCTATGGTTTGGGTGTAGTCTTGGAAGACTCTTTCCTTTATATCGGGAGACAGTGATGTGTTGCTAGATACCCCTCACTGATCGTGATAACGTAAGTTATCGTTACCGACATTTAAAGGAAACCCTCAGGGTCGCACAATTTGATGATATGGCTTACTTAAGTCAGATCGTGTGGACTGAATTGTTTTGGTTCAGTTTAAAGGAGTTTAAACTCTGATTGTAAGTGAGATCTGGTCTGATCATGTTTGATTGATTAGGGCTTGAGATCGGTAAGCTTCGATCAAGAGTAGTGATGCTAGATCGGTGAGATCAAAAGCATCAAGAGATCAACGGTTAGATCTTGAACCATTGGTTCAATGAGATCTAGGCCAAGGCTTGGGCTGGTTTGATTTGGTCTTTGAACCAAATGCATCTAAACCGAATTGATTTGAACCGGTTCACTTATGTGAACGTATGGTTCAAAGGCAAGAGGAGTTTTCGATGGTTTAAGAGGAGGTTTTCAGTGAACTTAAAACTTGCTATTTTGGGAAGGCGTTTTGCTAGAGGAAAACGCTCCCACGTTCGAACACCTCTCTAGCCTCTTCCTCTCTCGTCTTGGGTGCTCTTCACGCCAAGAGGAAAATTCGGCCAGCAAGGTCCTCTCTCTCAATCTCCTTCACGCGACAAGGGGCACTTGGAGATCCTTGCTAGCACAAGGAGCGACAAGAAGAAAGCTACTTCTCATCTTGTGTGCGCATCTTGTGGAGGAGACCCCTTTCGATCTCTTCTTCCAAGACGCCATTCGAACTAATAGCTATGGTATGAATCCTTTTCATCTATATAAGCTGTTGATGTTGATCATATGGCATGCAAAAGATCCTTATGAAACCCTTATTCCGCTGCCGAAAAGAATTTACATGCGCCACTTTAGGGTTTCGCTCCCCCTTGAAGGGGACTTTCAATTGGTATCAGAGCATGGTTTTCGCATGTTCATATGATTGCTTTTGCTTGTTGTGATCCGGGTATGCTAATACATGTTATAGATCTATATGAAAGTTTCATTCAGTTTGCGCATGTTACCTTAGATACAAGTATCTAGTTGCGCATGTTAACTTAGATGAAAGCTTCTTACTTTGTTGCGCATGTTGTAAGTTGTTTTTACCTAAAAACTTGTAACACCTTGCGCGCTCCATCTAGATCTATAAGCGCCTACTTTAAACCCTTAGACGGGTTGATAGGGTTGAAGTCACAGTCAAGTCTAGATCCAAATAGTCTGATCAGACGATCTGACAGCTTAGATGGGTCGACTAGATGGCACCTGTGCGCAAGCACGAGGTGGCTATAGGTCGACTGCAGACAGGCGTGTAGCGATGTCTGGTTGAGACAACCAGTGAACACACATGAGTTAGGCCCGGGGTCACACCCGTTTGCCAGAACTCATGAGGGTTGTTCAGCCCAGCGCATGCATGGTTGACCATTGGGTCGACTCAAGTCAGTTAGGACTTGGTGCATGCAAGGGCAGTGGATCTAACTAGGTCTGATGAGTGGATCCCTATTAATGGACCGTTGTAAGGTAGTAGGGCACATAAGAAAAATAAAATTGATGCCAAGGGGTTTTCAAAATTTTATTTTGTTATTGGATCACATGATGAATGAATACCATGATGTATGTCTATTTCATCTTATGTGGGTTGCCCTTTTAATGTGTGCTGTGCTGGGGCCTGCGAGCCTGGATTAATTATAAATTATTATTTTTGTGATCTGCGCATCACATTTTAATTAATTTATTGTGTAATTGACCTGCGTGTCAATCTTGTCTAGATAGATTAAATTGTAATTTTAATCAGACAAGAGCACAGAGCACACATGGCATTAGCGCATGCAGCAGTGGCTTGACCAGGTGGGAGGTCCAGGGTTCGACTCTGGGACAGGCGCATTTACCTGGTGGGCGCACCTGAGCTGCAGAGGGCGCTTGGGCCCTGGTCTGGGCCAGATGAGATGCAAAAGACTCATGAAGAGCTCAAGTGAAGACTTAAGTTAACTTAAGGTCTTACTTAGGCTTAATGGGCGTTTACCACATAAGATCATCATGCTTTCCTTTATTGTTTAAATAATTAGAATTGCATGATTTATTTATCTTCTGCTATCACCATAGGGTTTGCATGATAGTCAAGAAGATAAAAGGACCGTTAAAATCCAATGCTAAATATCAAGCACGTAAGCCTTCTGACGCGAAACCTCACTGTTCTGACTATCGTTGGGGCCGTGTTGTACCCACTCAGTGGGCACGCCCATCTATGTTCAGACGGTGTGTGATTTCACCTGCGTGTTACAGAGAAGGGATTTATCGCTTCTCGTTGCTCAGCATAGCACGTGGTGGTCCAGGGAGTAGGTCAGGTCAGCTTGACCATGTAGGCTACATATGGGGCATATATTAGCTATATGGAGGCAGCCATCTGTGGGATCAGAGACTGTGTTGTACCAACTCAGTTGGCACAGTCTGCTGGATTGCCCAGATGAAGGGGAATCGCACGGGTTGGCTATTGGCAGGGACTGCCTACCAGAAATTAGTGCTTGTACTCTCTGTGCATCTTATCTCGCCTGAGCGGGACGCGGAGACCAAGTATGAAATCTGGATCCCATCTCACTAAAAGAGTCTTACTCTTTCGGACTGTTTTAATGGATTTTTCAGTCAGATAAAATAGTGAGAAAAGAATCTTTCTTAAGTCCTGGATTGATTCTAAACATTGATACTGACCTTGCTGTTCTTGCATTGTTGTAGATTCCTGCAGCAACGAACACCATGAGCTTCAATGTGCGATCCCTACTAGAAAGGGAGAAGTTTGCTGGGCCAAACTTCTCAGACTGGTACGGACACCTTAAGATTGTTCTTAAGGCTGAGAGGAAACTGTATGTCCTCGAGACGGCTATACCGCCTCAACCCGCTCCGAACACCGCAAGGGCGGTTCGGGATGCCTATGAAAAGCATGTCAATGATAGCATTGATGTCGCTTGCCTGATGCTAGCGTCTATGACGCCACAGCTGCAGCGTCAGCATGAGGATATGTCTGCTATAGAAATTATAGCAAACCTCAAGATGCTATATGCTGCACAGGCGAGGACTGAGCGCTATAATTTGACCAAGCTTTTCTTTCAGAGCAAACTGGCTGAAGGGAGTCCAGTGGGAGCTCATGTGCTCAAGATGATTGGGCACAAAGAGGCTCTAGAGAAACTAGGGCATACCATCAATCAGGAGCTTGCTGTAGACATTATTCTGCAGTCTCTCCCGGCCTCCTTCGATCCGTTCATTATTAATTTTAATATGAACAAGATCGACTGTACTCCGGCAGAGTTGCTGAATATGCTCTTGACTACAGAGGAGACTCTAAAGGGAAAGCCTTCAACCTCTGTCTTGATGTTTCCTTCCAGGAACAAGAAGAAGGGGAAGAAGGGCAAAGCCCCTGTCAAGAACTACAACAAAGCTCTGAAACAAAAGGTTAAGCGGTCGAAGGACAACAGATGTTTCCATTGTGGCCAGCTGGGTCACTGGAAAAAGGACTGTAAAGCGCTCCAAGGAGACAAGAAGGTAAGCATCGCTTCTGGCTCAGGTATTTTTGTTACTGAAGTCATGATATCTTCTTCTTCTATTTCATGGGTGTTGGACACTGCATGTGGAGTTCACATTTGTTCAAATGTACAGGAACTCAAGAGAAGAAGACAGGTGGGACAGCATGAGGTGGACCTACGAGTTGGAAACGGGGCACGGGTTGCTGCTGTTGCTGTAGGAGAATATTACATCTCATTGCCATCTGGACTTGTATTAGAACTGAACAATTGTTATTTTGTACCTAGCATTACTAAGAATATTATCTCTATTCCTGCTCTTGTCAGGAAAGGGTTTTCCTTTGAATGCAAGACTTCAAAGTGTTATCTTTCTCTTGATAATATTGTTTATGCTACTGGGTCAATTAACAATGGGTTATTCATGTTGGACATGGAATGTTCTATACAAAACATTGATAATAAGAAAGCCAAGTATGCTGATGACAGCACCTTGCTTTGGCATAGTCGTTTAGGCCATATTAACAAGAAACGCATTAAGCGGTTGCATGATCATGGACTGCTGGGATCATTCTCCTATGAGGAGATTGATACATGCAAAGCTTGTTTAATGGGTAAAATGACGAAGGCTCCCTTTCCTCATAAAGGTCAAAGGGCTTCAGGTTTACTTGACCTTATACACAGTGATGTGTGTGGGCCATTTAGTAAACATGCCAGAGGTGGCTATTCATACTTCATTACCTTTACTGATGATTTCAGTAGGTATGGTTATGTCTATCTAATGAGACATAAAAGTGAATCTTTTGACAAGTTCAAAGAGTTCAAAAATGAAGTACAAAATTAGCTAGGCCGAAATATCAAGGCACTTCGCTCAGATCGAGGTGGTGAATACCTAAGTCGAGTGTTTACTGACTATCTGAAGGAGTGTGGGATTATCTCACAGCTCACTCCGCCAGGAACACCGCAATGGAATGGTGTGTCCGAGAGGAGGAACAGAACCTTACTGGATATGGTTCGTTCTATGATGAGTCAGGCTACTCTACCTTACTCCTTTTGGGGATTTGCACTGGAAACAGCTGCAAAGGTACTAAACCGAGTGCCATCCAAGGCAGTTTCAAAGACTCCATATGAGTTATGGTATGGGAAACAGCCGAGCTTGACATTTATTAAGATCTGGGGTTGCGAGGCTTATGTCAAAAAGCTCGCCTCTGGGAAACTAGAGAGCAGATCTGAGAAATGCATCTTTGTTGGTTACCCTAAGGAAAGTAAGGGTTATTATTTCTATGATCCCAAAGAGAACAAAGTATTTGTTGCTCGGATGGCTATTTTTCTTGAGAAAGAGTTTCTTCTGCAAGAAGCCAGTGGGAGAGAAATAAAACTGGATGAGAATCCAGAGGAAGGACAAAGTAGTCAAGCACAGTTGGATGAGCCTAAGCCAGTAGAATAGGTTATTGGACATCCTGAGGCTCAGATATCACGGGAACCGCGTAGATCGGGAAGGATCCGTCAACAGCCTGAGCGCTATGACGGAGTCTACATCATTGATCATGATGAACCCCTCACTTATGCGGATGTGGTCAGTGGACCGGAGTCAGCTAGATGGCTTGAAGCTATGCGAGCCGAGATGGACTCCATGTCAGATAATCAAGTTTGGGATTTGGTTGATCCGCCTCCGGGAGTAATCCCTATAGGCTGTAAATGGATCTTCAAGAAGAAGATTGACATGGATGGTAACGTGGTTACCTATAAAGGCAGGCTAGTAGCGAAAGGTTTCAAGCAAATCTACGGGATAGATTATGATGAAACTTTCTCTCCTGTAGCCATGTTCAAGTCTATTCGGATTATTCTTGCGATAGCAGCATATTACGATTATGAGATCTGGCAAATGGATGTGAAAACCGCTTTCCTTAATGGAAAACTGGATGAGGATGTGTATATGACACAACCTGAAGGTTTCACTAATCCATCAGATCGTCATAAAATATGCAAGTTAAAGAAGTCCATTTATGGACTTAAGCAAGCATCTAGAAGCTGGAATATTCGTTTTGATGAATCAATATGTGAATTTGGTTTCATCAAGAATGAAGACGACCCGTGCGTATATAAGAGGTTTAGTGGGAGCGTGATTACTTTCCTAGTCCTCTACGTCGATGATATCTTAATTATTGGAAACGATATTCCTGAACTGCATGCTGTTAAAGCATGGTTAAGAAAATGTTTCCAGATGAAAGATCTAGGAGAAGCAGCCTATGTATTAGGTGTGAAGATCTACAGAGATAGATCTAAGAGGCTTCTCGGGCTGTGCCAAAGTACTTACATCGATAAAGTCCTGGAGAGATTTCATTTAGAGAATTCTAAAAGAGGATATCTTCCAGTCAGACATGGTCTGAATCTTTCAAAGAGTCAGTGTCCACAAACACAGACTGAGAAAGATGAAATGGACAATACGCCTTATGCTTCGGCTATTGGGTCCATTATGTATGCGATGTTATGTACTCGCCCAGACGTCGCTTACGGGTTAAGCATGACCAGTTGATTCCAAAGTAATCCAGGTCAGGCGTACTAGATTGCGGTCAAGAACATTTTGAAATATCTTCGGAGGACCAAAGATATGTTCTTGATATATGGAGGTCAGGAAGAACTCAGTATTGAAGGATATACTGACGCTTCGTTCCAATCTGACCAGGATGATTTCCGATCGCAATCAGGCTATGTTTTTAGCTTGAATGGTGGAGCAGTGGTGTGGAAAAGTTTCAAACAGTCTATCGTTGCTGATTCCACAATAGAAGCCGAGTATGTTGCAGCCTCGGATGCATCCAAGGAGGCAGTGTGGATTCGTAAGTTCGTTCAAGAACTTGGTGTTGTTCCTTCGAGTGCAGATCCTTTGGTTATCTTCTGCGATAACACTGGAGCAATCGCACAAGCAAAGGAACCACGGTCGCACCAGAAGTCCAAGCACATACAGAGACGGTTTCACTTGATCCGGGAGATCATTGATCATGGTGAGATCAAAATCTGCAAGGTTCATACAGATGACAATCTGGCTGACCCGCTTACCAAGCCTCTGGCGCAGCAGAAGCATGAGAAGCACTATAATAATATGGGTTTGAGATTTCTCAACCATTAGATTAAGTGCAAGTGGGAGATTGTTGGGGTATGCCCTTAAGGCTAATGTTTGAGGCCTTGGGATTCTTTCAGTGTCATGTATAAACTCTTATGTTTATAAAGGCAATGGTTGTTATTCAGTTTGTTACATTGTCTGCTGCAATAAGTGTGCTTCTGAATAATGTCTCAATGCTGTTCAGCTTGGCTGACATGCTGTAATGTCCTTAGTCGAGATATCTTGGTGAACATGAGACAGCCTTGATATGATTGAGACTAATATGTGTTCTAATCTTATAGGATGCTTCGAGCATGGAATAAGATGTAGACTCATGGGTACATTGGATGTACTGGACAGACCCTACTTAGGATATTCAATTGCTTGTCACAATGTGAATAATCCTTGTTTGCAACAAGTGGCACATGTCCTCTGACTTGAGATCACTTGTGTTTCTAAATGATGATTGTCATTGTTTTGAGGTAGTTCAATATCATTTGAAACATAATGGTTATAGACTATCTTGGATAATGATCATGAGTCAGGTTAGGACACTAGTGATAGATATAGGATTGCCGTCTCCTTGTTTGGAGTGTGATGTTCTAAAGGGGCCCCCCTGGATGAGGTGATTGAGAAAGTGTATGGCCATACCTAGGTGACTATGTTCATCTGATCTAATCATGCTCATCATATTGGAGTTACAGGCTTGACACGCTTGTCCAATAAGAACATCCAGTGGCAAAGGAAACATGTATGCCTAGTGAAGTGGATTCACACTTGTGCTGTGGTTTGGGTGTAGTCTTGGAAGACTCTTTCCTTTATATCGGGAGACAGTGATGTGTTGCTAGATACCCCTCACTGATCGTGATAACGTAAGTTATCGTTACCGACATTTAAAGGAAACCCTCAGGGTCGCACAATTTGATGATATGGCTTACTTAAGTCAGATCGTGTGGACTGAATTGTTTTGGTTCAGTTTAAAGGAGTTTAAACTCTGATTGTAAGTGAGATCTGGTCTGATCATGTTTGATTGATTAGGGCTTGAGATCGGTAAGCTTCGATCGAGAGTAGTGATGCTAGATCGGTGAGATCAAAAGCATCAAGAGATCAACGGTTAGATCTTGAACCATTGGTTCAATGAGATCTAGGCCAAGGCTTGGGCTGGTTTGATTTGGTCTTTGAACCAAATGCATCTAAACCGAATTGATTTGAACCGGTTCACTTTTGTGAACGTATGGTTCAAAGGCAAGAGGAGTTTTCGATGGTTTAAGAGGAGGTTTTAAGTGAACTTAAAACTTGCTATTTTGGGAAGGCGTTTTGCTAGAGGAAAACGCTCCCACGTTCGAACGCCTCTCTAGCCTCTTCCTCTCTCGTCTTGGGTGCTCTTCACGCCAAGAGGAAAATTCGGCCAGCAAGGTCCTCTCTCTCAATCTCCTTCACGCGACAAGGGGCACTTGGAGATCCTTGCTAGCACAAGGAGCGACAAGAAGAAAGCTACTTCTCATCTTGTGTGCGCATCTTGTGGAGGAGACCCCTTTCGATCTCTTCTTCCAAGACGCCATTCGAACTAATAGCTATGGTATGAATCCTTTTCATCTATATAAGCTGTTGATGTTGATCATATGGCATGCAAAAGATCCTTATGAAACCCTTATTCCGTTGCCGAAAAGAATTTACATGCGCCACTTTAGGGTTTCTCTCCCCCTTGATGGGGACTTTCAGAACCATGGTCATTCTCAGATTCAGGCATACAGTCTGAAGATCCAACAGAACTCTCCTGATCATTATCTATAGAGCATGGTGTGAAGAGACGTTTGAGATGTATGATAAGATCATAAATCCCCATCTCATCACATTCAACCTTGACCTCTGGGGTCATGCATTCTAAGACAAGAGCAGTGTACTGTTCGTTATCTTCACAATGTTTAAGATAGACTTTCCACTCCCACTCATTAGTGAAATACACACTGGGCTGGGATGGAGGTCTTTCAAGAAGATTCACCTTATTCTCTTGTTCCAGTATCTTAGACAAAATTTTGAACCAATTTGTCCAATTTGTCCCATCCAATTTATTTTTATAAAGTTTCAATCTTAGATCAGGAGATGCCATCTACAATAAGCAAATAAGTAAAATAAGTACAATGATAAAGCATTTAACAAGGACTTTAAATTAAATGCTATGCTCCCACTACTTCCAAAACCAGTTGAGAACTCTCAAACTCAACATGGAAATAAGTGAGTAGGATCCTAATTTCACATAAGGTCTCCGCGACTCACGAGGGTGAGTTGGGTTGCACAGAGAGTCTCATGCTTCCTTAGGTAGGCATACCAGCCAATTGTGCCATGCACAATTCCTCTTAGTTAAGACAGACTAGGCGCCCTGTGTCCAGCGAGGGCTGGATACAACACAGAACCCTATCCTCTCAACAGCTGCATCTAGTGATTCATCATATGAAAAACTAGTCAACTCTGGTCCTAACCGTTATGCCCAGGGTCAACGAATTTCCTTGCGAAGGCACGCCCAGGTTAAAACTGGACTGGGGAAATCATTGTCACCACACACCTTCTAAAGATAAGTGGGTGTGTCCCACGAGGGTGGGAAACAGTTCACAACACCACCGATTGATAGTTTGATGAGGGCTACGCGTTAGAAGGCTATCGACTTGATATTGTATTGAGAGTTTTTGTATGTTTGTTTTATTCTTTTCTAGCATGCAGTTTTCCTATGGTTATGGCAGCAAAGGAAAAACATCACAGGCATGCTATGGACAAAATAATAAACCATCACAGGCATGCTATTTTTGGTCGATATGGTCATAGCCCTTTTCATACACATAACTTGTCACGAGCCATGTGACATGTTATCGCGCATCCAATGGTTGCGAGTCCCTAAAGCAGATCAGCCCATGCCAGAAGCCGAAAGCATGTGTCCTTTCTTCAGCCGCAAGTTCATCACCACGCTTCCAAAGCTGGCGCCACTTCTGACTCCGATTGAAGAAGACTCCTTGTTGTCAAGATGAAGCCTTAACCTATCATATAATTCTACATCTATTCTAAACAAGATAAAAAATTCTTTACAACAAGATAGGGAGAGAACCACACGCAGGTGGAAAGAGATTTTACAAGCATTCATCACAAGTGGAAACATGCTTCCACATCACAACACAGGAGGGCACTCGCTATGACTATATCAACCCAATCAAGTGGCCCATGTAAAATTTGAAAATCCGGAAAAAATCAAATTTTAACATCTTATGCGCCAACATCATCCAAAGCACTCCCTTAACTAAATTTATGCCAAAATTTAGGTCAAGTTCCATGATGATTTCATAGACCCTATCGGGTGGCAGTTTTATCAGATCAAGAGACCCGGCCAGTCCGAAGACACAATGCCCGTCCTACTTGACAAAACCACGTGCGCCTTTGGTCTTAAATCAATCATAAACAAAATCCAAGTTTCGGCAACAAAGATGAGAAGAGAGGTCTGGATGAAAACGCTTTCTTCGTGAAATGCGCATGGATAGAAGAAAAATTTTCCAAAAAATTTTTCACACAAGCAAACGTACACCTGTGTTTCTCGCAAGTAGCTCTGATACCACTGTTGGGGAATACCGGGTGTAATTTAAAATTTTGCAGTCCCAGGACGCAGCGGAAGAATCATTACAGCCGAAACATATTCCGGTCCCAAGGATCCATGCGAGAGAGAAGACACAAGGATGTGTTAGAGATGTACCTCTTTTGCTTGTCTAGATGCCGAAGCCATGTTGAAGGCGCCCAAGTGTTCGCCCTCCACAAGTATCCACGCATCGACTCCTTGATCGTTGCTCCCTTCCACGCTTGGTGTTAGCCTCGGGAAGAGAATCTCTCATCCTAGCCGCCCACTTGGCATGATCTTGGCCCTCCCTAAACCGCCTCTTGGCTTATAAAAGGGACCCTAGCTGCCCCCTCTCAATGGTTCGAATGCTTGGAGACGTGAACATACATAGAGGGGCGAGAGTAAGGGCAAAGGGCGACAACATCAAGGTGGCGCAACCCTTCTTCCTACTAGTGGCCGCAAGTCTTCTCCTTCCTCTCCTCTTGGCGTGACTTGGAGAAGGACTTGGTGGCGCCACTTCCTCTTACTCTTCCTAAGGGCCGAAACTTTTCTTCTCCCTCTTCTCTTGGAGTGAAGAGGATAAGGAGTTGGCGGCATCTTCCTTGCACTTGGCGCATGATCCTTGGAGGTGGCG
Organism: Costus lasius; assembly: GCA_027563935.2. Classification (NCBI taxonomy): domain Eukaryota; kingdom Viridiplantae; phylum Streptophyta; class Magnoliopsida; order Zingiberales; family Costaceae; genus Costus; species Costus lasius. Next base: position 61,522,787 of record CM050451.1, read on the forward strand.
CAAGAGAAGTGAAGGAACCATAAGGTTTGATTCTCTTCCCGAGGCTAGCACCAAGCGTGGAAGGGAGCAACGATCAAGGAGTCGACGCGTGGATACTTGTGGAGGGCGAACACTTGGGCGCCTTCAACATGGCTTCGGCATCTAGACAAGCAAAAGAGGTACATCTCTAACACATCCTTGTGTCTTCTCTATCGAATGGATCCTTGAGACTGGAATATGTTTCGGGTGTAATGATTCTTCCGCTGCGTCCTGGGACTGCAAAATTTTAAATTACATCCGGTATTCCCCAACAGATACAAAATCAAAGGAGGGCATTTATGAAGACATTTATGAGAAGTTACCATCTCTTGTTGCCGCCCATGCTCCTGTGGAAAGGATTCAAATTTTGAATCTCTTATCCATGCGCCAACAATCAAAGCCTCTCGCCAACATGAGAATAAACGCCAATTCGCCAGCCCAAGCATTTAAACAATTGCCAAAAGAAGATCACCAAAGAAGGAAGCTTCCCAAGAGGATTTGCGCCAACATCCTCTTGATTTTGAAATTCAAACTCTATCCATCTTTTTAATAGGCGCATGGAAGCTAATGACTATCCTGCCCTAGTCCCCATCTCTCCTATAAAACATAGTCTCCACCTTGTATTTCGATAAGCTTTGGTGAAATAAAATTTGTCTATTAGTTTCCTAGGTAACATTAGTGTTTTAGTGTTTGTTCTCCAAGGCCGACTCTCCCTCTCTTCCACTTTCTCCACCGAAACTACAAGAAGGCTTCCTCCTCTCCTTAAGTGCGCAAACATAAAGAGGCCCCCTCTTGTCATCCTCGGTTTGGAGCAAGCTTGAAGATGAATCCATCAACTTCGGCCACATGGGAACCTCAACACTCTCGGCTAAGTTCCTTCCCTAATCTCTTCAATTTGTTTGAGAACTCTCTTCTACACTAATCCTTGGTTGTTTCAACTTGTAGCTTGTGCTTGGAGTGGATCTAGGAAGGGCGCCCCTTCCTTCTCTCCTTCCCCTCTCTCTTTAGTTAACTTAGGATTAGCAAGGGAACTTGTGAGGCTTAACCTCACCCCTTGATCTACTTCTGTAATAAAATCCATGACTTGTACGGATCTTCTGTGATTGCTTGTAAGCTCCACCCTACACCTTCCATCAGAGTTGGACTGGTGAAGATCGGGAAGTACAGTTCTTCTATTCTCAAGGACTGCTCTGTAAGTTTAATTTCTAGTACTTTATTTTCAGCATTTACTATTTTCAATAGTTTGATTCTCGGATTTTCTGTTTACTATATAAAATACAAAAAAAATAGTTTTCAAATCTCGTTAGTCAAATCGGGTTTTTTTTATTATTTACATATTATCAAAACCGATTTTGAAATTCGTTGTTTAAATGCTTTATATCCCCTCTGTCCTATATCACTAGCTGATGAGCTCCTTCTAGCATTGAGGTAGTTTTGGATCTACAAATGAAAGATGAGAGCTTTGTTCAAAATGCTGATTTCTATGTAGTAAGAACTCACCGAGTTGTTTCACTCACAAAAAACATTACAAATTTATTACTTGGAAGGTTATTTATATCACAACAAAAGAAAGAATCAAGAATTAAACAAATGGACTGAAATTAGCTAGTATTTCAGCCAAGCTTAACTCGTTAATCAACCAATTGTTATGAGGCATACAACGGAGAGCCCTCCCTCGCTCACATTGGAGCTGCAGATCTAGTTGAAGCCATCAGACAAGTTGAAGTTGAATGCAATCCAGGCTGGTGGAAGAACTTGCGTCTGCTTAATGAACTGGACATCATGTATCACAGGGTTTCCCACTCTCCTTGGAGGAGAACCACAGTAACAACAAGGCAAGCATTCACTGCCTTCTTTCCCTGCCTCACTTGTACTACTCTACACCACAATATCAAATTCATGCAGCTAATACAAGTCACCCAATATTGATGAACAGCAAATAAATTACCTTCCTTAATAGCTTGTCCACGTTGAGTTCGATGCTGCTCTCCGGCCGGCTGAAAAAGAAGGTGCAGAGTTGAATCATTTGGAAATCAAGTGTTTCAGACTTGATCCTTTTTAACTACAATCCAACAAATGTTCTGAATTAATGCATGAGTACCAGTGGTGACATGTGACAGGAGAGAGGAACTCCTGCCTGATGGCGGCACTTGGCCGGCGAGGCGTCGGGCACACCACCTGCCCTTGGGAATCGCCATTCTCTGCCCTAGTCTCCGGCGAGCCAGCCGCCGCCTCGACGCCGACCCAACTCTGAGAATACAGCACTGCATTGCACTGCATCTTTAGAATAACAGTAAATATTGCAGCAGAAGAGACGAATTAAACATTAGATTTGAGCTTCCACCGGCAACAAACTAAATATTAGATTTGAGCTGCCGTCGATGCAAACAGAAACGATGTCCACCACAAAGAAATTAAACGGACCAGAGTGAGAGAGAGAGATGGAATAGTTGGAATCGCTGTGAGCAAAATTGCAAGAGTATGGAATGGAGGCGAAGGAACGTACGTGGGAGTGTGTCCTCGTTTCTCTGGGGGCGGGGAGAGGAGACATCGAGGAATTAAGAGGTTCTCCAGCCAGCGCGCTCGCTCGGGTCTACGCTTTTTACCGTGTGCACGGCCGTCGCCACCGGATCCAAGAGTCGAGGAGACGCAACGCATGATCTGGTCAAAGCGTGGAAAAAAGAAAGCAGATTAATGAATGAGGTCAATATCCATCTGACCCTGCTCGTGTTTAGTTGACGTGATTGATTGGCCTATAATTTTGCAATTTTGGGGGCACATTGTCTAATTATTTTGTATTAAGAATTAATTAACACGTTAAAACGTAAATTATTGATGTGAGTGAAGTTGGGCACGTTCTTATGCTTCCTTCGATCTTTTTCTATCTTGTTTGGATTAGTCAACTTTTTCTTTTCCAAATAAAAATTACTTTTCCTTATAGCATATCAACATGTAAAATGTTGGCCAATCTTGCTTCCACACATATGCGGTTTTAGAGCTCCTGGCTAGTTCTGCAAACCAATTGTAATCTCTCTTTTTTTTTTTTTTTTTTACATATTACACATTCCATAGAGACATTCCTTGCGGGGAATTTAATCTCCAACAGGAATTGCATAATGATAAAATTCTATGTATTTTCGTGCTCATCAAAATGAGATAACATTGTCAAGTGTTATTCCTAGATGATATGGATGCAAATGATATCAATGAGTTATATGGAGCCTCTGGTGAATATATTAGGAGGGGACCATAAAATCATTTCAAAGTCCTCAATACAAAAACCCATTTGTTGAAGTTGAACCATAAAATCAACAATCTTTGTAGTGAACAATAGGGTATCATTTGTGTTCCATCCCTACTTCCACATCTTTATTGAAGAAATGATAGAATTGGTCGTTTACCTACTCCTTTGGCATAATTTGTATCTTATTTACGAATAAGTTTTATGAGGCGTGATCTATTAAAGTACGACTTAAATTCCAATTATTAGATTATTACTTTAGCATATTTTTTTATCATGTTCATAATCATATTTTAATAAAGGAATTATCATTATTATATTTACTTGATAGTTATGTGATATAAGTTATTATAATAATATTTTTAGAATAATATAATTATTTTAAAATATCCTTAGTCAAGTATTATTATAAACTAGCACAACAATAATAAATTAATACTAGTATTTATATTGACCAATGACAAGCAGTTATTATTTGTGTATATGTCGTCAAGACTAATTATTTGTATCACATTTATTTATTCATTTGAATTAAAAAGACCTCATTGTTATGCTTGTATTAATGTGTAGAATAATATAGTAATATCCACAAGGATTGATTTTATTCAATTTTATAATAAAGTCTCTAGACAATGTACCTTAGTAGATAAACGACGGCTTTGGTGCATATGAGACTAGTATGTAGACTAAGACTTAGCATCAATGTAGTCACATGGAAATACTAGTAGTGAATATACTGGACTGATCTGCTATGAAACTATAGCTTAAATGTCATAAGCCAAGTTTACAAGTGATAGAGGTATATTGGTCCTTAGACATATGGTCATCGGCACTTACACACGGTAAGTGACTTACTTTGAATGTCATGATAATAAGTTAGTAGATAAAGGATAACTTAAGTGTATGTAAGACTAGTATATAGATTGGTTGAGTATTTGGTATCAATACAGATACATGGGTACTTAAGTGTCATAAGCCAAGTTCATAAGTGACACAGATGCATTGATTTTTAGAGTTGAGATCATCAGTACTTACACATGGTGAGTGACTTACTTTAATATAATCTACTACTTTTATAATTAGGAAGTCTAAACAATTGTCATTTGATATGTCAAAAATTATATGAGAAATATAAGCGATTAATATAGGATTTGCCTCTTTCTTTAATGGAAGCTTGATAATCCAAGGGTTCCTTCCATGGGAGTATGACTAATGCTGTATTTACTAGAAAGGATAGAAAACGGGTGAAAAGGAAAAATTGGAAGGAAACGAAAATGAGTAGAAAGGAAAAATCAAAAGATTATTTTTCTTGTGTTTACTTGAAAAGGAAAGAAAATTAGATGATGATATAACCACTCCATCTTTATATTCTTATACTCTTATTATTAAAATATAAATTAACTAATTACCGTTAAATACAATTATTATTAAAATAAAAATATTAAAAAGGTGACTATGTAAAATAATAATAAATTATAACAAATACTATAAAATATTAAAATAATAAAAATATAAATAATTCACTTTAGCACATATAAAACACACATAGAAATTATATTATACAAATAATTCACATGGTTAATCAAGATTATAATGTTTATACCACAATCCAGATCAAATACCACACCAAGAACATTGAAAGCATTAATACAACATCACCATAGTAAAAAATAATAATACAACATCAACATATTTGTCAAAAAAAAATTAATATCAAACCTACTCATAATAATGTTTCACAACAAATACATTATTAAAACATCAACACCACATCAATAACATCTCAATAACAACAATACCACATAAATATATTCAAAAACATCAATAGCATATTAACACACAATATTACCCATCAAAACCACACCAACATATATTCAAAACATCAATACCATATAAACACACAATATTACCTATCAAAACCACATCAACAAATATTCAAAACATCAATACCATATCAACACACAATATTACCTATCAAAACCACATCAACATATATTCAAAACATCAATATCATATCAACACACAATATTACATAAACACATAATCTAAAAAGCATCTCAACACATAGTCTTGTTTCTCACCCAAATCCATAACAATGTCCAAGCACAATCCAAAACACTACTACCACAACAACATAGTCAAAATCACATGTAATTTAGTATAATTTTCAGAAAATTTAACCACCCACTAGCTTGTGAAGGACTTCCAAACGGGCTTCTTCTAGTGCAGCAAAAAATAATCTTGCTTTCTCTTTGCTTTCCCCCAATGTAAGATAAGCATCAACGAGCTGATGTGGTGGCACTCCAATTTTTTGCAACTCTGCCGAAATCTCTTGCTCACTGACTTCTTTCATGTGATTAGTGGGGGGAAAATGTCTATTCAAAGCCTCATTTGAATGTTTCAAACAAGTTACTATATCATCTAATTTATTGCTAGAATTGGTCAATGTATATCTCATAACCTCTTCAAGTTGTGCAAACTTTCTCTTCCCACTGCTATTGCTTGTCGTACGATTGTCTACAATTGCTCTTTCAAGTTGATGTGGGGGTGGTTCATTTGGGGTGCTTTCATTATAATTTTCAAATGGTGCATCTAGATTAATAGCATCCTGAGCAGCACTTTCTGATGTTAATATCCTCATAAACCACCACAAGTATTAGCCATGCTACCTGTGGCTCTGTCTTTAGAGAAAAGCATTTACAATTTTTTGAAATTGTGGATAGGAGTGTCCTTCCATCTCTTCATAAGAGGGTTAGCCTGTAGAGACAATTAAATTAATAAATTAATATAAAATGAACAAAAATATATACCAAAAGAAAAAATATAACATAAGTACCTTAATTATGTTGTCCTATACTTGTTCTTTTGCCTCAAACATCTTGGTTTCACTGTTCCATGTTATACCACTCCAATTTTTAAACATCTCATTATAAGTGTTGAAGGTGTTTTTAAGAGTTTTAATTCGGTACTTGAGATGTTCCTTAGTTAACTGTTTACCAAATATAGGTATACAAATGGCTAACGTATTCTTATATGTCGTTGACGTAAATGTGCCATTAACACGATAGCCTCTAGTTTGCTGCTCAATCATTGCATCAATAAATATTTTGTCCATGCCTTGATCCCACTTGATGTTCTCCTTTTTTGAGTTGTCACTAGACTTATAAGTTTTTTTGCTCATTTTATAGCAAAATAAAAAATTAACTTTGTTTGTTCATGACAATCAAAATTACTAATTGAAATATAAATGACCAATTAAAGTAAAAAACATACATCTTCTTGTTAGTTCAAAATATTCCATATCATACAACAAAAAAGTAAATTTACAACATCATACAACCACCAAAAGACATCATATCGTACAGCCCAAAAAGTAAAAAGATGTCTCGTGTACTCACAGTACATAATCATTCCACATAGCATGTGCTATATCATCTCTAAGTTGAATCCCTTTCTTAGCATCTTCATCTAGTCTTTCCGTACTAAAGACATCATGGCTTTCATAATTTGCTAATTTTGCATCCACCTCAGCAATAATGTTATCATCAGGATCAACATCTATTAAGTAGTTGTGTAAAAGACAACATGCAAGTATAATCTAAATATGTGTTCTAGCCAGCTAATGGGGTTCTGTTCCACTTCCAACTATTGGAAATCTCTTCTTCAACATAGCGAAAGTTCTTTCAAAAACATTACGAGCAGACGCATGTCGATGGTTGAAGAGTTCTTTTGAATTTTGTGGAGCATGTTTTGAATATTCCTTCAAGTGATAGCGGACTCCTCTATAAGGTGTGATAAGGTAATTTTTAATTCCAAATCTAGCATCGTCCAAGTAGAATTTCCCTATGATACAAATTAGTTAACTATTTATTAGCAAACCTAAAAAGTAATAAATCATCTAATTTAGCTAATGATCAACAATATTTACCTCCTATAATCTTTAAGTTATCAGATCTAGTGAGTGCATCCTTTAATATCTGTGAATATGATGTTGTCCCCTCCCACCCAAGGAGTACGTAAGTAAATCTCATCTCAAATGAACATATGGCCAAAACATTTGTTGTTGGCCAATCCTTTCTCCCCCTATATCTAGATGCATCTTGAGAAGGAACTCTTACACATATGGGACTCCCATCAAGAGCTCCTAAACAATCCTCCATATATATTATATTTTAACAATTGAAATATTGGAATAATACACTATGGTACTCAACTCGGGACATAGCAAACTGAGATAGTAATATCTCAAGAGACATAATCATGTAAATATACATATGCACAAATGTATAATAAACCATGACAATGACAATGTTGGAAAACCCCGGGGATATTTTATAATTTTTGGCATTATAGATTACAAAATGTAGCGGAATAATATCCTCGAAACAGGCCAATCCCAAAAACCTAGTGAAGATTGTCATGCGAGGGGTCAACACGATGTGACAGAAAGTACCTAGAGCAAGTGGAGGCCGATGTCGAGGTAGACACCCAAGTGTTCGCCCTCTGCAGTCTTACACACATGGATTCCTCGAGTTCTCTTCTTCCACGCCCGGTGCTAGCCTAGGGAAGAAGATCCTAGCCTTAGGTCACCTTCTTAAAGGCTTGCGCCACCTCCAAGGATGAAGTGCCAATGAAGAAGGAGAGGAGATGAAGAAGCTGCCAAGGAGAATTCCTTCTTGTGCCAAGAGGAAGAAGGGAAGATCACTTGCGGCCACTTGATGGAAGACTTTCGCCAATCCCTCCTTGCTCTCACCCCTTTGAAGCTTTGCTCACGCCAATATTAGTGTATCTTGCTCTCGCATACACACATGTATATATAGAGCAAAGGGGCATGGAGGCAAGAGGCATATGCGCAAGTCATATGAAGAGGGCCACTAGGGTGAGAGAGTAATTAGGGTTATATGAAAGGAAAGTCTCCAAGACCTTTCCATTAATCTCTTCCCCTCTTCCATATGTGCCTAGAGCTTACCAATTAAGTTCTAAGGCCATATGCGCCCCAAGCATTGCCTTAGAGGCATGCTTTCCTTCTAAGGAACAAAGGGCTAGGTGCCTTTTACTTCCTAATGAAGCTAAGGTGCCAAGCTCTCCCCATTATACCCTTGGCGCCAATGGGGAGAAGTTTTCTCCCCATTATACCCTTTTAGTCTATTATCTTTTCATGACAACTTGTTATTGAGCCTCATTGGGTAATGAGCTAGCCCAAACTTCATTACATGGGTTGATTAAGCCATTGGATCCAATCCAATGCAACCCTAATCCAAATATGACTAATCTTGGTCAATTTTGGGTCAACCTGCCAAAAATGAAGTTTGGCTCCAATAACTCTCTTTCATCTCATCAGGTCCATTGGCGCTGATGAAATCTCCAAATAGATCTAAGTTATCCAATAACTCGATCATAAGGCTTTCCGATCAATTCGAGAACTTAAGTATCAAGGTGTCCGACCCTGTAGGTTCCTCTGACATTGGCATTGTTGACCTAAGGTCACCACAAGCAGTGAGGGGCACCTAGCAGTGCATCGCTGCTCCCCAAGTCGTCAAAATGGATATCGACATCGACATACCCATTATTGCAACTAGGTATAGATGCATTATAGTCCCTTTTCCAACCTGATAACCGATTGGATCATACGTCCGCAAGTGCACGGATTTATCAAAGTAATACAATTAAGATATCGTTCCCAACGAGGATTAGGCAGTTAAGTACCAACTTCTTAACTCGTTTGAATCTAGGCAAAATTAAATAGTGGTTTGTATTGAACTCTATGTACGAGCGAATTCGGAAACAGCGTGAAGAGAGATTCAAATTCTGGAAGATCAGGACTCAGAGTTTCACCTCACTGACGTGTATGAATCATATAAAGATAACTCTTTGAATAGATAATTATGATCATGAAAGAAACTTTTTCTAGTGTACGGATTACCTCCTTCCGAAGGGTAACCCGGTATCTAATTGCGTTAACTCCCTAGTCTTGTGAAAGTTAACGTACCTAGACCCATTAAGTTTTATGAAAACCCTAATAAATCCTTCAAACGAATCCAAACTACTCCCATTATCAGATTCATAGGTTTTAATAGAATAGTTCCGACATTGCGATTCACCTCCCGGTCCTTCTCGCAACGTCTAAGACGTAAACTTACTTGATTAGAGTAAATTACAGAATAACACAATTCTAATCAAATCAATTATATAAAAATCATTGATGTCACCAAAATTTACAGTAAATTTCGTGGCATTTCAAGAGTATTTTCGTGTCATATTCATGCTCTTTTGCTTATTTTTATGCCTTTTTTATCAATTATTGTGGAATCTACACCTTTTCTAATTTTTGATGATTTTTTGGTAAAAAGGCACTATTTTTAGGCATTTTCAAGCAAATTCAGATGCGTTGATGAATTCCCACCGTCAAGAAAAGATTACATGTCAAATTTCACGTAAATTTGAGCTTCACACCAAAATACGGTAGGGCTGTAATCAAAATTACGGTACTGTGGTTTCACTGCACGTACAAAACAAACCACGGCACTGTTGGGGTATGCCCTTAAGGCTAATGTTTGAGGCCTGTGGGAATGTATCTGTATCATGTAATAAACTCTTAAGTTTATAAAGGCATGGTTGTTATTCAGTTAGCTACATTGTCTGCTGCAATATATGTTCTTCTGAATAATGTCTCAAAGCTGTTCAGCTGGGCTGACAAGCTATTATGTCCTTAGTCGATATATCTTGGTGAACATGAGACAGCCTTGATATGGTTAAGACTAATATGTGTTCTAATCTTATAGGATGCTTCGAGCATGGAATAAGATGTAGACTCATGGGTACATTGGATGTACTGGACAGACCCTACGAGGATGTTCAATTGTTTGTCACAATGTGAATATTCCTTGGATATGACAAGTGGCACATTTCCTCTGACTTGAGATCACTTGTGTTTTCTAAATGATGATTGTCATTGTTTTGAGGTAGTTCAATATCATTTGAAACATAATGATTATAGACTATCTTGGATGGTGAGCTTGAGTCAGGTTAGAGCACTAGTGATAGACATAGGATTGCCGTCTCCTTATTGAAGGAGTGTGATGTTCTAAAGGGGCCCCCTGGATGAGATGATTGAGAGAGTGTATGGCCATACCCAGGTGACAGTGTTCATCTGATCTAATCATGCTCATCATATTGGAGCTACAAGCTTGACAGGCTTGTCCAATAAGAACATCCAGTGGCAAAGGAAATATGTATGCTTTGTGAATTGATTCACACTTGTGCTGTTTCTGGGTGAAGTCTTGGAAGACTCTTTCCTTTATATCGGGAGACAGTGATGTGTTGCTAGATACCCCTCACTGGTCGTGATAACGTGAGTTATCGTTACCGACATTTAAAGGAAACCCTCAGGGTCGCACAATTTGATGATATGGCTTACTTAAGTCAGATCGTGTGGACTGAATTGTTTGGGTTCAGTTTAATGGGATTAAATCTCTGATTGTGAGTGAGATCTGGTCTGATCATGTTTGATTGATTAGGGCTTGAGATCGGTAAGCTTCGATCGAGAGAATGAATGCTAGATCAGTCAGATCAGAAGCATTGAGAGATTGACGGTCAGATTGAGAGCCTTAGGGTTTATTTTGATCTGCACTCATTTCTTGGTTTATTTGGTTAGCGGACCAAATCGCTTTGAACCAGCTCTTGAATGAGCGCATGGTTCAATGCTGATGTGGCATTTGCGATTGGGGTGAATCCTAAGATCGCACGTAGAGATGTGGCATGCTATTTTTGGATAGCACCTCTCGAACGTTGCCATGATCTCACGTCGCTCCTCTTTGGTCTCTTCACGCCTTTCTCGCCTCTTGGGGTTGGCTTGGAAGTGGCATTCTCGTGTGGAGAAAGTCCAAGGCGACAAGAGAAAAAACGCCAAGAAGAAATCTCTCCTTTCCCTTTGCAATCGATCAAAGACACTCTTGGAGCCTTGCTAGCACAAGGAGCACCAAGATAGTAAGCGCTTCCTCATCTTGTGTGCGCGTCCTAAGGAGGAGATCTTCGTTGCTCTCTTAGATCCAAGGCGTCATCTTCAAATGGCATTGGTATGAATCGCATCTTTCATTCAATCATAGTTTTAAGTTGATCATTCAATCATACATGCGATCCTTAACCCTACTTCCGCTCATGCAAAGTTTTAAAGTGCATGGTATTAGGGTTTGCGCTCCCCCTAGAAGGGGACCCCCCGCTATAAGGGGTACTTACAATTGGTATCAGAGCCTGCGTTATGATGTATGTTTGTTATGATTGCTTCTTTGTGATCCATGTTTGCGCATCCTATGAATAGATCTAATAACATGCGGTAAACTACATGCTAGCTTAAGGTCTTTGATGTATGTTTATGTGTTACGCATGTATGATGCCTTGGCGCTTGCTTTAGAGTTTTTATCAAAAAACTTATATCTCTTGCGCGTATCACCTTAGATCTAAGCCGCCTACTGTAAACCCTTAGACGGGTTATTTGGGTTGAAGTCACCCCCTAGGTTAGATCCAGAATGTCTGATCAGATCATCTGACAACCTGAATGGGTCGATCAGATAGCACCTTGGCGCAAGCCTATGGTGGCTATAGGTCGACTGCAGACAGGTGTGTAGCGATGTCTGATTGTGACGATTAATGAACGCACCTGAGTTAGGCCCGGGGTCACGCCCGTTTGCCAGACCTCAGTGTGGTTGTTCAGCCCTGGCGCATGCATAGTTGACCTTATGGTCGACGCAAGTCAGTTAGGACTTGGTGCATGCAAGGGCAGTGGATCTGACTAGGTTGGATGAGTGGATCCCTAGTAATGGACCGTTGTAAGGTTGTAGGGGAAATAAGGAAAAATTAAAATTGATCCTATGGGGTTTTCGAAAATTTTAATTTTTATGGATCACGTGGTTCTTGATTGATGCATATGTTTGTCTATTTAGTCTTATGTGGGCTGCCCATATTAATTGTGTGCTGTGCTGGGGCCTGCGTGCCTGTATTAAAATTGTAAATTAATTATTGTGATCTGCGCATCACTGTGTTTTAATTTATAAATGTAAGTGACCTGCGTGTCACTCTTGTCTAGATAGTTAAATTTGTAATTTAATTAGACAAGAGCACAGTGCACACTTGGCAGAGGCGCATGCAGCAAGTGGCTGGACCAGGTGGGAGGTCTAGGGTTCGACCCTAGGACCAGGCGCATTTTCCCTGGTGGGCGCACCTGTGCTGTAATTGGCGCTTGGGCCCAGGTTTGGGCCAGATGAGCAGCAAAAGACCCATGAAGAGCAAATGAAGACTTAAGTTAGGTTAAGGTCTTCTAGGGCTATGGGCTTTTACCACATAAGATACATGCTTTCTTTTATTGCTTAATATTAGAATTGCATGATTAAATTATCTTCTGCTATCACCATAGGAATTGCATGATAGGCAAGAAGATAAAAGACCGTTAAAATCCAACGCTTAAATATCAAGCTCGTAAGCCTTCTGACGCGAAACCTCACTGTTCTGATTATCGTTGGAGCCGTGTTGTACCCACTCAGTGGGCACGTCCATCTATCTTCAGACGGTGCGGGATTACACCTGCGTGTTACAGAGTAGGGATTTATCCCTTCTCGTTGCTCAGCATAGCACGTGGTGGTCCAGGGAGTAGGTCGGGTCAGCTTGACCATGTAGGCTACATATGTGGCGCATATGGTAGCACATGGAGGCAGCCATCTGTGGGGTCAGAGATTGTGTTGTACCAACTCAGTTGGCACAGTCTGCTGGACTGCCCGGATGAAGGGGAATCGCACGGGTTGGCGATCGGCAGGGACTGCCTACCAGAAACTAGTGCTTGTACTCTCTGTGCATCTTATCTCGCCTGAGCGGGACGCGGAGACCAAGTATGAAATCTGGATCCCATCTCACTAAAAGAGTTCTACTCTTTCGGGCTGTTTTGCTGGATTTTTCACGCCTGATAAAATAGTGAGAAAAAGAATCTTTCTTAAGTCCTGATTGATTCTTATACATTGATACTGACCTTGCTGTTCTTGCATTGTTGTAGATACCTGCAGCAACGAACACCATGAACTTCAATGTGCGATCCCTACTGGAAAGGGAGAAGTTTGCTGGGCCGAACTTCTCTGACTGGTTTGGACACCTTAAGATTGTTCTTAAGGCAGAGAGGAAACTGTATGTCCTCGAGACGGCGATACCGCCGCAGCCCGCTCCGAACGCCGCAAGGGCGGTTCGGGAAGCCTATGAAAAGCACGTCAATGATAGCATTGATGTCGCTTGCCTGATGCTAGCGTCTATGACGCCACCGCTGCAGCGTCAGCATGAGGACATGTCGGCTATAGACATGATCACAAACCTCAAGATGCTGTATGCTGCACAGGCAAGGACTGAGCGCTACAATTTGACAAAGCTCTTCTTTCAGAGCAAACTGGCTGAAGGGAGCCCAGTGGGAGCTCACGTGCTCAAGATGATTGGGCACAAGGAGGCTCTAGAGAAACTGGGGCATACCATCAACCAGGAGCTTGCTGTGGATATTATTCTGCAGTCTCTCCCGCCTTCATTCGACGCGTTCATTATTAATTTTAATATGAACAAAATCGATTGTACTCCGGCAGAGCTGCTGAATATGCTCTTGACCACTGAGGAAACTCTGAAGGGTAAGCCTTCAACCTCTGTCTTGATGGTTCCTTCCAGGAACAAGAAGAAGGGGAAGAAGGGCAAGGCCACTGTCAAGAGCTACAGCAAGGCTCTGAAGCAAAAGGTGAAGCGGTCCAAGGAATACAGGTGTTTCCACTGTGGCCAGCTGGGTCACTGGAAAAAGGACTGTAAAGCGCTCCAAGGAGATAAGAGGGGAAGCTTTGCTTCTGGCTCAGGTATATTCATGACTGAGGTCATGTTTTCTTCTTCTATATCATGGGTGTTGGACACTGCATGTGGAGTTCACATTTGTTCAAATGTACAGGAACTCAAGAGAAGAAGGCAGGTGGGACAGCATGAGGTGGACCTACGAGTTGGAAACGGGGCACGGGTTGCTGCTGTTGCTGTAGGAGACTACTTTATTTCTTTACCATCTGGACTTGTATTGGAACTAAACAGTTGTTACTTTGTTCCCAGTATAACTAAAAATATTATCTCCATTCCTGCTCTTGTCAGGAAGGGATTTTCCTTTGAATGCAATATTTCAAAGTGTGTTTTGTCATATGATAATATTGTTTATGCAACTGGTTCAATTAATAATGGGTTATTCATGTTGGACATGGAAAGTTCTATACAAAATGTTGATATTAAGAAAGCCAAGTTTGCTGATGACAGCACCTTGCTATGGCATAGTCGTTTGGGCCATATTAACGAGAAACGCATTAAGCGGTTGCATGATAATGGACTGCTGGGATCTTTCTCCTACAAGGGGATTGATACATGCAAAGCTTGTTTAATGGGTAAAATGACGAAGTCACCTTTTCCTCACAAAGGTCAAAGGGCTTCAGGTTTACTTGACCTTATACACAGTGATGTGTGTGGGCCTTTTAGTAAACATGCCAGAGGTGGCTATCAGTACTTCATTACCTTTACTGATGATTTCAGTAGATATGGGTATGTCTATTTAATGAGACATAAAAGTGAATCTTTTGACAAGTTCAAAGAGTTCAAAAATGAAGTACAAAATCAGCTAGGCCGAAATATCAAGGCACTTCGTTCTGATCGAGGTGGTGAATACCTAAGTCATGCATTTACTGACTATCTAAGGGAGTGTGGGATTATCTCACAGCTCACTCCACCAGGAACACCGCAATGGAATGGTGTGTCCGAGAGGAGAAATAGAACGTTACTTGATATGGTTCGTTCTATGATGAGTCAGGCTACTCTTCCTTACTCCTTTTGGGGTTTTGCACTGGAAACAGCTGCAAAGGTACTAAACCGAGTGCCATCCAAGGCAGTTTCAAAGACGCCATATGAATTATGGTATGGGAAACAGCCAAGCTTGACATTTATCAGGATCTGGGGTTGCGAGGCTTATGTCAAAAAGCTCGCCTCTGGGAAACTAGAGAGCAGATCTGACAAATGTATCTTTGTCGGTTACCCTAAGGAAACTAAGGGTTATTATTTCTTCGATCCCAAGGAGAACAAGGTTTTTGTTGCTCGGACGGCCATATTTCTTGAGAAGGAGTTTCTTCTGCAAGAGGCCAGTGGGAGAGAAATAAAGCTGGATGAGAATCCAGACGAAGGACAAAGTAGTCAAGCACAGTTGGATGAGCCTGAGCCGGTAGAACAGGTTATTGAACAACCTGAGGCTCAGATATCACGGGAACCGCGAAGATCGGGAAGGATTCGTCGACAGCCTGAGCGCTATGACGGAGTCTACATCATTGACAATGATGAACCCCTTACTTATGCGGATGCGGTCAGTGGACCGGAGTCAGCGAGATGGCTTGAAGCTATGCGCGCCGAGATGGACTCCATGTCAGATAACCAAGTTTGGGATTTGGTTGATCCGCCTCCGGGAGTTATCCCTATAGGCTGTAAATGGATCTTCAAGAAGAAGATTGACATGGATGGTAACGTGGTTACCTATAAAGGCAGGCTAGTTGCGAAAGGTTTCAAACAAATCTATGGTATAGATTATGATGAAACTTTTTCACCAGTAGCCATGTTTAAGTCTATTCGGATTCTTTTCGCGATAGCTGCATATTACGATTATGAGATTTGGCAAATGGATGTGAAAACAGCTTTCCTTAATGGAAATCTGGATGAGGATGTGTATATGACACAACCAGAAGGTTTCACTAATCCAGCAGATCGTCATAAGATATGCAAGTTAAAGAAGTCTATTTATGGACTTAAACAAGCATCGAGAAGCTGGAATATTCGTTTTGATGAATCAGTTACTGAATTTGGTTTCATCAAGAACGATGATGACCCGTGTGTATATAAGAGGTTTAGTGGGAGCGTGATTACTTTCCTAGTCCTGTACGTCGATGACATCTTGATCATTGGAAACGACATTCCTGAAATGCATGCTGTTAAGGCATGGCTGAGGAAATGTTTCCAGATGAAAGATTTAGGAGAAGCAGCCTATGTGTTAGGTGTGAAGATCTACAGGGATAGATCTAAGAGGCTTCTCGGGCTGTGCCAGAGTACTTACATCGATAAGGTCCTGGAGAGATTTCATTTAGAGAATTCTAAACGAGGATATCTTCCAGTCAGACATGGTCTGAATCTTTCGAAGAGTCAGTGTCCACAAACACAGACTGAGAAAGATGAAATGGACAATACGCCTTATGCTTCGGCTATTGGATCCATTGTGTATGCGATGTTGTGTACTCGCCCAGACGTCGCTTACGGGTTAAGCGTGACCAGTCGTTACCAGAGTAATCCAGGTATGGCGCACTGGATTGCAGTCAAGAACATTTTAAAATATCTGCGGAGGACCAAAGATATGTTCTTGATATATGGTGGTCAGGAAGAACTCAGTATTGAAGGATATACTGACGCTTCGTTCCAGTCTGACCAGGATGATTTCCGATCGCAATCAGGCTATGTTTTTAGCTTGAATGGAGGTGCAGTGGTGTGGAAAAGTTTCAAACAGTCAACTGTTGCTGATTCCACAACAGAAGCCGAGTATGTTGCAGCCTCGGAAGCATCCAAGGAGGCAGTGTGGATTCGTAAGTTCGTGAGAGAACTTGGTGTTGTTCCTTCGAGTGCAGATCCTTTGGTTATCTTTTGTGATAACACTGGAGCAATCGCACAAGCAAAGGAACCACGGTCGCACCAGAAGTCCAAGCACATACAGAGACGGTTTCATTTGATCAGGGAGATCATAGATCGTGGCGAGATCAAAGTATGCAAGGTTCATACAGATGACAATCTGGCAGACCCGCTTACCAAGCCTCTGGCGCAGCAGAAGCATGAGAAGCACTGTAATAATATGGGTTTGAGATTTCTCAACCATTAGATTAAGTGCAAGTGGGAGATTGTTGGGGTATGCCCTTAAGGCTAATGTTTGAGGCCTGTGGGAATGTATCTGTATCATGTAATAAACTCTTAAGTTTATAAAGGCATGGTTGTTATTCAGTTAGCTACATTGTCTGCTGCAATATATGTTCTTCTGAATAATGTCTCAAAGCTGTTCAGCTGGGCTGACAAGCTATTATGTCCTTAGTCGATATATCTTGGTGAACATGAGACAGCCTTGATATGGTTAAGACTAATATGTGTTCTAATCTTATAGGATGCTTCGAGCATGGAATAAGATGTAGACTCATGGGTACATTGGATGTACTGGACAGACCCTACGAGGATGTTCAATTGTTTGTCACAATGTGAATATTCCTTGGATATGACAAGTGGCACATTTCCTCTGACTTGAGATCACTTGTGTTTTCTAAATGATGATTGTCATTGTTTTGAGGTAGTTCAATATCATTTGAAACATAATGATTATAGACTATCTTGGATGGTGAGCTTGAGTCAGGTTAGAGCACTAGTGATAGACATAGGATTGCCGTCTCCTTATTGAAGGAGTGTGATGTTCTAAAGGGGCCCCCTGGATGAGATGATTGAGAGAGTGTATGGCCATACCCAGGTGACAGTGTTCATCTGATCTAATCATGCTCATCATATTGGAGCTACAAGCTTGACAGGCTTGTCCAATAAGAACATCCAGTGGCAAAGGAAATATGTATGCTTTGTGAATTGATTCACACTTGTGCTGTTTCTGGGTGAAGTCTTGGAAGACTCTTTCCTTTATATCGGGAGACAGTGATGTGTTGCTAGATACCCCTCACTGGTCGTGATAACGTGAGTTATCGTTACCGACATTTAAAGGAAACCCTCAGGGTCGCACAATTTGATGATATGGCTTACTTAAGTCAGATCGTGTGGACTGAATTGTTTGGGTTCAGTTTAATGGGATTAAATCTCTGATTGTGAGTGAGATCTGGTCTGATCATGTTTGATTGATTAGGGCTTGAGATCGGTAAGCTTCGATCGAGAGAATGAATGCTAGATCAGTCAGATCAGAAGCATTGAGAGATTGACGGTCAGATTGAGAGCCTTAGGGTTTATTTTGATCTGCACTCATTTCTTGGTTTATTTGGTTAGCGGACCAAATCGCTTTGAACCAGCTCTTGAATGAGCGCATGGTTCAATGCTGATGTGGCATTTGCGATTGGGGTGAATCCTAAGATCGCACGTAGAGATGTGGCATGCTATTTTTGGATAGCACCTCTCGAACGTTGCCATGATCTCACGTCGCTCCTCTTTGGTCTCTTCACGCCTTTCTCGCCTCTTGGGGTTGGCTTGGAAGTGGCATTCTCGTGTGGAGAAAGTCCAAGGCGACAAGAGAAAAAACGCCAAGAAGAAATCTCTCCTTTCCCTTTGCAATCGATCAAAGACACTCTTGGAGCCTTGCTAGCACAAGGAGCACCAAGATAGTAAGCGCTTCCTCATCTTGTGTGCGCGTCCTAAGGAGGAGATCTTCGTTGCTCTCTTAGATCCAAGGCGTCATCTTCAAATGGCATTGGTATGAATCGCATCTTTCATTCAATCATAGTTTTAAGTTGATCATTCAATCATACATGCGATCCTTAACCCTACTTCCGCTCATGCAAAGTTTTAAAGTGCATGGTATTAGGGTTTGCGCTCCCCCTAGAAGGGGACCCCCCGCTATAAGGGGTACTTACAGGCACTGCCGTATTTTTGGACGATTTTGTATAGAAAGTTTCGCATAAAATACGGCCCTGCCATAATAGATTTCACGGGTCGTAAGATGAGTTCAATTTCATATAGCAAATTTGGTGGATTTTATGGTGTTGCCGTAACCAATATTACGGGCTATATTTTGAGTCATTTTTTCACCCAAGAGATTTGATGTAAATATGGCACTACCGTAATGCCTTTCACGATACCGTAATTCTGGATTATTTTTGTACCAAGAATTTCTGCTGAAATTACGGCAATGCCGTAATGGTTTTCACGGCCGTAATTACGACCTGGACACGCGATTTTTACAGACTATTTGAAGCCCGATTCTTGGGCAGATGATTGCGAACGATCGAGGCCATCAATTGGAGATCCGTGAAATTGAGTTCTTCACCGTCGCCCTAGGTTTCTCCACCGGGAAGCATACAGTGCATCTCCGGGCGTGAAATTTGAGGAGAAGCTACACGTAGAGGAGGAGAAGATTCCCTAGAAGTTTCAGAACGAAAGGAGATCGATCAGAAAAGAAATCAATAGAAGACTAGTCGCCGACACTGTTCATCATCGAAATTACGGCTGTAATTTCCATTACAGCCATGTTGTAAAGTTGTTTTCTCCTTTTTCTTCGATTTTTGATCCTCTAACACTATGGTTATTGTAATTCTTCAACTATGCTAGCTTAAACTCTTTTTGGGACATGGGGGAGTAATTCCCCTCAATTTCTTAATGACTAGATTAATTTTACTTTCGTCATGATGATTTTACTATGATAATTCTACTTATGTGATGATTGCCTTTAATTCTCCATAAATTCATATTGTTAGTATGTTTTAGAGTTTTTGCAATATTGACTGAAAAGTGATTTGCTAAGAACATGGAACCCTAAAATTAAATGTTAGGAACTCATCGTAAGAAATTAGGTTTGTTCTGATTTCTCGATTTTATAAGTTTAATGCTATATTAATAATCTGAATCTAGGATTGAGTTACTGTAATAAACTTGATGATACTGTGAGAAATCAAGTATTAGATTGTTGGAGAACCTTAAGTAGAACATGTGAAAATTATAGTATGAAAGTATGTAATTTTCACTTGAGATGATTGATTTAAAATTCGGATGCATGAACCTTGAGTTCTTTATCAATGATTTACTAATCTTCTGCATTGAATAGATCCTGCATGAAAGTGAGGATCGGTTCTTTATAAATTGTCTGCGCAAAAGCAAGATGATTTCTTTATTAAGTAAATTATATCTTTATCATGATAAAATTTGATTGACGAACATCTATTCATATCTAGTTATGGAAATTAAGGTGGATGAAACTCTAGTCCCAGTTTCTCTCTCTGATATTTTCGTGTAGCTTTTGATAGTTTACTTTCATATTTTCGGTTACCTAGCTAGTAAGAAATTGATTATTCGGTACTTAACAAACGAGGTCTCTATGGTTCGATATCTTAATTATTACTTCGAATATCTGTGCACTTGCGGACACAACAATGATGAGAAAGATTTAGGACAATACATTTAATCCATTAATCGTCAACGGGCTACACCCCTAATCCCGAAATAAGGTTTACACGATCATGTTTATAGAAACAACATGTTCATCGATGAAAATCGCATGGAAACCTAAGAAGATTACAGGAAATCGCTAGACAAGTAATTAGAAAAGCTTCCCCTAGATGTGGAGATGAAGATGAAGCATCCAATCATTCCTTTGCATGGCTTTCCTAATCGAATTCTGCGCTAGAAGTGATTTTCGCCGTCGCCGCTGCCTGCATTCATTTTCATCCATAGAATCCTGCCGAACCCTCGAAAAATCCAATCTTTTATAGCTTGACCGGTCCAGAACCCATGAAGGAATGTTTCTGCAAAGTTTGTTTTGAATTCGGTTCGATTTGGTGACGAATCGAGTGAAAAACTCGAAGGGCGAATGTTTTCACGGTCCGTAATGACTTTACGGCCAAGGCCGTAAATGCTTCTGTCTATACAGCTCTTTGTACACATAAAGTTTCACAGACCATGATGGATTTACGGCTTCACCCATGAAAGTTTTATGTGCATTTCTATACTTAGCTATTTTTTCACCTTTGTTCGCACATCAAAATTATGGCCGACACCAGAATTACGGCCAAGGCCGTAATTATCGCGTTCTTCACTAATTTGACTCCAAATTTGATGTGTAAGCTCATGATCTCCTCGGGAACTGTGCTATGGCTTTAAAACATGTGAAATCCATCATTTTCGTGCCTTTTTACCTACATTTTTAATTAAACCAAGAAAAGTGAAGATTCTATGCAAAGTGAATAAAAAATCTTGCAATTAAGCCTAGAATATAGTATAAAATATAGATAAAAATGCGGTATAAATATAACTCATCAAAATACCCTAGACTTAGAATTTTGCTTGTCCTCAAGTAATACATCGATATGCATAAAGAATGTAAAGATAAGGGACAGTCAATTGTTCTTTCATCAATAAGGTTCTTAGTCTACATTTCAAGCAAGCAACTTTTCAGGTCTTAAATAATTTAGGAGAATTCATAGTAAAAATAAATCATCAAGAATTCATAATCCAAGAAACATAAAATTCACAATTTATGTCATAATGGTCATTCAACACGTATCAAGCATCAAATACTTTTAGGCTTAATAAATCTTCTTTAATCAATACATAGCAATTTACTTCAATTCATCTGGCGAAATTATAGATAAGAGATTTTAATGCAATTTGGTCTTTAAACTGTTATGTCCTATAACATTGTTTAAAGTATACCGCATAGCAGTATAATTTAACTCATAGTTTTGATCTTAAAGTTAGCAGAATTATCCACTTAGCCTACAGCTTTCTCTTTTTTTTTCAATCATTTAGAGTTCAACTCATGTCTTCGGTACCACTGCCAATTTTTTCACAGTGCCAAATAGAGGAGTCTTCTCTCTCTTTCTCTTTTTTTTTATTAATATGGAGAAAGTCGACTAGTGATAACTCATAACCTCAGATTATACAACCAGAGGAGTTGGAGCATCTCAAATTAAATATATGTATCACCAAATTTCTATCCATAAAAACTTTCTATCAGCCAAAGGAAGATAAATTAAACTAAAAGTACAAAAACACTATGCACATGTCATCTGAATGTATAACAATCTATGTATACATCTTATCAATACCAGAATTTAATTTACTCAACAATCTAAGTCTACATGAAGTCTCAAAAATTTTCTAAGTCATCAGATTACATGCCAAAAAGCTTTCTAAGCCCAAAATCGAAGATAAAAACAATCTGGTGTATCCTTAAAAATCACAAACATTCAGAATCCATATCTATAAGGCTTTAAAGAAATAGCAAAACATGAAAACACCATAGACTTAGATTGTTGTATGTGTATGAACATTAAATGAATGAATGACGGATTTCAGAAAATTTTTTGAAAGAGTTCCCTTTGTAATGTTGGCGAAACCCTGTAGAATTATTTCACAAGAGCGAAACATGACTCAGAAAAATCCAGAAAATATATCAAATCAAAGATATTTAAATTTTACACAGTAAACAAGGCTCAAATATCAAATACCGTCATGTTTCACTATCAAAATCAGAGTTTACCATACTGAAAAAGATATGTTGCAGGATTCATAACCCAGGAATAACTCACGACTTCATTCGTAATTCTCTCGCTCATCGACTTCTTTCTTCACAAAAATTCTTAAAAATTTTCTACAATCAAAACTACTCATGAATAGGACTTTCTATTACAAAATAAAATCCATGCAGACAAAATTTTAGTTCAAAACAAAATAAAAACAAAAATAAAACAAAAGAAATTATAATTAAAAATCAAAAAATTTGGGTTGCCTCCCAAAAAGCGTTTGTTTATGGTCATTAGCTTGACCATAGTGATGTTTAAGGATATTCTGATGGATTAGAGAGAATCAAATGCACATCTTCTTCAACTTGTTCGTCTTCAAAATAATGCTTCAAGCGTTGCCCATTCACCTTGGACCCTTCTTGTCCTTCCTTTAATATCTCTATTGCGGCATATGGGAATACTTTCTGAACAATAATTGGTCCCGACCAGCAACTACTTAATTTCCCTGGAAATAGTTTGAGACGTGAGTTATAGAGTAAAACCTTGTCTCCTTTAAAAAATTCTTTCTTTGAAATTCACTAATCGTACCACTTTTTAGCACACTCTTTAAATATCCGGGCACTCTCGTAGGCAAAATTCCTAATCTCATCTAGTTTATTCAATTGAAATTTCCTTTTCTTTTTAGCACTCTTTAGGTCGTAATTTAGCATCTTTACCGCCAAATAACCTCTGTGCTCTAGTTCCACTAGTAAATGACAAGATTTGTCATAAACAATTTGGAACGGAGACATACCTAAAGGGGTTTTGAAAGCTGTGTTATAGGCCCAAAGAGCATCATCAAGCTTCAGCGTCCAATCCTTCCTTGCTCCCGACACAGTCTTTTCAAGAATTCTCTTTACTTCTCAATTTGAAACCTCTACTTGTCCGCTCGTTTGTGTGTGATACGGTGTAGCAATTTTATGGTGTACTCCATATTTCCTTAACAGTGACTCGAGCTTATTCTCAATGAAATGAGAGCCCCCGTCACTAATCAAAACTCTAGGAACACCAAATCTAGGAAAAATTGTCTTCTTAAACAACCTGGCTACAACACGTGAATCGTTAGTGGCTTCAGCAGATGCCTCAATCCATTTAGATACATAATCAACGCAGAGAAGGATATATTTCTTTCCACATGAGGTAGGAAAAGAGCCCATAAAATCTATTCCCTAGACGTCAAAGATTTCAACTTCTAAAATCTCGTCTTGAAGGAGTTCATACTTTCTAGTAATATTACCGGCTCGTTGGCATTTATCACAAGATTGGACAAATTTCCTAGCATCAAAAAAAATTGTCGACCAATAGAAACCTGACTGGAGAATTTTGAATGCTATTTTTGATGCACTGACATGCCCTCCATAGGGAGAAGAGTGACAGTGAGAGAGCACATCGTGAATCTCTTCCTCTCACAAACATCTTCGAAACAAACAGTCTACACATCGTTGATATAAATATGGTTAATCCCAGAAAAAATGCTTAACATCTGACTTGAATTTCTTTTTCCCTTTAGATGTCAGATCAGGAGGCATTATATTAGACACGAGAAAGTTTACAATATCCACATACCATGGTGCCTCTTGTATTATAATAGCATAAAGATATTCTTCTTGGAATGAATCATTGATCTCCAAATCATCCTCCATGTCTTTTTCCTTGGTTAGTCTAGACAAATGATCCGCTACTAAATTCTCTGCCCCTTTCTTGTCTTTTATCTCAAAATCAATTTCTTGTCTGAGCAATATCCATCGAATCAACTTGGGCTTTGCATCCTTTTTACTCCCCAAGTATTTAATCGCCGAATGATCTGTAAAGACAACAACATTAGAGTTAATAATATAGGAGAAAAATTCATTAAAAGCAAAAAAATGGCAAGAAGCTCCTTTTCGGTTATCGCATAATTAATTTGTGCCCCGTCTAAAGTCTTGCTAGCATAATGAATGGCATGAAGTTTGTTATCTTTCGCTGTCCCAACACTGCCCCCACTGCTTAGTCGGTTGCATCACACATCAACTCATAAGGAAGTGTCCAGTCCAGAGGTTGCATGATGGGTGCACAGACAAGAGCCTTCTTCAAATTTTCAAAAGCTTCCATGCAATCCCTGTCAAAGTGAAAATCAACATCCTTAGCCAATAAATTTGTGAGAGGCCTAGCAATTTTAGAAAAATCTTTAATAAATCAACGATAAAACCCGGCGTGTCCCAAAAAACTTCAAATTCCACTAACTGAGGTGGGAGGAGGTAATTTTTCGATAACTTCAATCTTAGCTTTATCTACTTCAATGCCTCTCTATGAGATAAGGTGTCCAAGAACAATTCCTTCTTGAATCATAAAGTGGCATTTCTCCCAATTAAGAACTAAGTTCACCTCCTCGCACCTCTGCAAAACACGCGACAAATTAGACAAACAATCATCGAATGAAGATCCATACATTGAAAAATCATCCATATGTTTTCAATGAAATCAGAAAATATGGCCATCATGCATCGTTGAAAAGTGGCCGCTGCATTGCATAACCCAAAAGGCATATGCCTATAGGCGAAAGTCCCAGATGGACACGTAAAAGTAGTATTCTCTTGATCTTCAGGATGAATAGGTATATGAAAAAATCTTGAAAATGTTAGTGTTAATGCCATGCAGACAAATGTATGGGCTTGGTCCGGCATTATTTGAATGTACTTTGATAAAAATTGATATAATCAATTAAGGCATGGTCATTATTATGCATATTACTTTACCTGCGTTCATGTATTGGATTGCATAATTAATGTCCCATGAGTTTGGTAGGATCCATTCTCATAAATAATCCCCAGTCAAGGTGCCTTAGCCAATATGGGACAGCTTTGGTTCATGTGAGACTGGTGTATGGGCTAGTTAGGTGCGGGGCACAGTAACGCAGACATATAGGTGCATTGGATGCACTAGAGTGATCCACCATGAGGATTGACTTGTCTAGTCAACAAGTCAATCTCACATGCGAGAGGTTTGCATTGATCCTTAGACTTATGGTATTCATGTCTATATTTGATGATGGATATGTTTTGATGCAGTCTTACGTCTCTCCGTAAATGGGAGGCCAAAACGATTCTCATTGGCCATATCATAAGTCATGTAGAGACATGGATGACCAATAGTAGGATTTGCCCCTTCCTTAATTGGAAGCATGATATCCACTTTGGGGCGCCCCACCTCATTGGTGCATGACAGGAATGTGTGGCCACACTGGTTGTGTCATGATCAATAGATTTGATTGATAAACTTGAGACTAAATCTAATGGTGGGATATCAGTTCAGGCAAAGGGAACTAGGATGCATGGGAATCCTCGTTGCTTGTCAGGGAGTTATTGCCAGATGACTTTAGTCCTATGACATGGGTAGTTGTGATGTCTTGCTAGATACCTCTCACTACTTATGATGTTTTATCATCATTGCCATCGTTATGTGGATCCTATGGGGTCACACGCAATAGACTCTTGACGTTGTTTTATGAACTGGATATCTTGGAATATATTTGAGTTCATTCTGATTCTAAGACCAAGACAAATTCATGGTTGAATTTGAGTCCAATTGGGATTCATGGGTTTATGTATATCCTGGTCATGTTTGTGCTTTGTATGGGAGTTGGACTTGGACTTGGGACAATAAACCATGATGGATTCGAATCCTAATTTAATTAGGAGTTGGAATCCTAATCCTATTAGGAATTGGAATCCTAATCCAACTAGGAGTTGGAATCCTAATTTAATTAGGAGTTGGAATCCTAATCTTACTAGGAATTAGAATTCTAATCCAACTAGGAGTTGGAATCCTAATTTTATTAGGAGTTGGAATCCTTATTCTACTAGGAGTGAGAATCCTAATCCAATTAGAATTCAAATCCTAATGATAATTTGGTTTTGGATAAGGCCCATTGTGTTGGGCACAAATCATAATCCAACTAGGATTCAAATCCTAAGGAAAATTGGAATTGGATGAGGCCCATTGTGTTGGGCGCAAATCCTAATCCAATAAGGATTTAATTCCATGGGCCTAATTAGTGTTGAAATCCAAATCCAATTAGGGATTGTGGATTAAATCTAATTGAGGCAAGATTGGAATCCTAATGGGAGTAGGATTTTTCATTGGCGCATGTCTTAATTCCATATATGGAATTTGCGCCAATTGATGGTATGAATCCTAATGGAATTTGGTTTCCATTGTTGGAAATAATCTTGGATGTGTAGGGCTGATTTGTTGGCATATAAGGCTTGATTAAATCAAGCAAGAATCAAGCCAACAATATATGGAAAGTCCTAATTAGAATGGAACTCAAATATCCCCTCTTGATAAGGCAAGAAGTTTGATTCTTTCCAAGCTTCATGATGCGCCAATTCAAGGAAGCATGTGTTGAACTCTTATGGCAATTCCTTGGAGGAATTGCACCAAGAGTATAGAAGGAAATAAAGGGGCGTGAAAGGCTAGGGATGTTATAAAAGAAGGGGTATGCGCCCCCTCTTGGATATGCTCAATTCGCCAAAGCAAGGCAACTTGGAGTTGCGCAAGCTTTGGATGCCCTAACCGCCCTCTTCCTTTAGTGTTGCGCCATCACTCTTCTCTTCCTCTTCTCTTTGGCCGAGAATCACCAAACAAGGGGACAATTTGGCATGAGGAGCAAGGAGGAAGTAGAAGGAGAATCCAAGAGGTGATATTCTCTTCCCGAGGCTAGCACCAACGAGGAAGGGAGCAACGTTGAGAAGGTCGATGCGTGGATATTTGTAGAGGACGAGCACTTGAGCATCTTCAACTTGGCATCAATGACTTGACAAGCATTAGAGGTATCATACCTATCACATCCTTGTGTTCTTTCTCTCGCATGGATCCTTGGGAAAGGAATGTGTTTCGGGTGTAATGCTTCTTCCGCTGCGTCTTGGGACTGCAAAAAATTTTAAATTACACCCGGCATTCCCCAACAGAAAAACCATCAAGAAAACTAAAATAAGAATTAGTGGCCAATTGTTCGAGCATTTGGTCAATAAAAGGAAGAGGGAAGTGATCTTTCCGGGTGGCTTCATTTAATTTTCGGTAATCAATACACATACGCCTCCCGGTTACAGTTCTATTCGGAATCAATTCGTTGTTCTCATTTCTTACTGCTGTAACTCCCCCTTTCTTTGGAACCACATGAATAGGACTAACCCATTCACTATCAGAAATTGGGTGGATCACCCCGGCATCCAGTAACTTAAGAACTTCCTTTTTTACCACTTCATTCATGATAGGATCCAGTCGATGTTGATACTCTATAGAGGGTTTGCAATTTTCTTCAAGGTAAATCCTGTGCATACACAAAGAAGGGTTAATTCCACGTATATCATCCAATGAATATCCAATTACCAATCTATGTCGTCGAAGCTCATCAAGTAGCCTTTTCGTTTGAGGTCGATCCAAAGAGGCACACACCATCATTGGATATGTAGAGTCTTCTCCCAAGAACTCATATCTTAATTTTTGTGGAAGTGATTTGTGTTCTAATTTATTTGTCTTCAGTGGTTCAGTTTTATAAGAATAAGTCTCTCAATTTTGGCTTTACGTGGCTCAATCGACTGTCTCGAATCCAATATCTTTGCATAAAGCCTGAGTTTTCTCCCCGATATCCTCTTCATCGTCTTCTTTAATCAGGCACCTCTAGAGGATCTGTTTCCCTCTTCAGTGAAGGGTCCCCTTCAAGGGGGAGCGCAAGCATGTAAAACCCCTTTCGAGAGGGGGGGCAAACCCTAGAGCATGCGAAAAATGTACTCTTCTAGGGTTTTAATATGATCGTTTGCATGAACACATATATATGATCAACTTTATAAGTATTGCAAAGATCAAGTTTGAGATCTTTTACCATAGCCATGATAGAGGGTGGCGGCTTGGAAGCAAGAGCGCAAGAAAGCACTCCTCCAAAGAAAACACACACTAGATGAGAGATGGCTACCCTTTAGGATCTTCCTTGTGCTAGCAAGAGATCCCCAAAGTTCCTTGTCGTGTGTTGAAGATGAGATGTGCTTGGCCGAGAGCTTCCTTGTCCAAGAGTCCTCTCTTCGTTCAACGAAGATGACAAAAGCGTAAAGGCCAAATTGCGTTAAGCCTT
Organism: Costus lasius; assembly: GCA_027563935.2. Lineage (NCBI taxonomy): Eukaryota > Viridiplantae > Streptophyta > Magnoliopsida > Zingiberales > Costaceae > Costus > Costus lasius. The sequence goes on from CM050451.1 coordinate 61,551,468, forward strand.
CTTCATTCAAGTCATGGCGTTACACTTCCAAAAATGGAAGGTTTTCAAGCCATGCGATCACTTGAAGGAAAAACCGCCCAACAAGCCTTTAAACCTTGAACCATACGTTCACCCATGTGAACCGGTTCAAGCCAATTAGGTTCAACCCAATTCGGTTCAAAACCCCAATTAAACCAGCCCAAGCCATGGTCTAGATCTCTTTGAACCAAATGGTTCAAGATCTAACCGTTCATCTCTTGATGCTCCTGATCTCTTCGATCTAGCATGCATACTCTCGATCGAAGCTTACCGATCTCAAGCCCTAATCAATCAAACATGATCAGACCAGATCTCACTCACAATCAGAGTCTAAACTCGTTTAAACTGAGTCTAAACAGTTCAGTCCACACGATCTGACTTAAGTAAGCCATATCATCAAATTGTGCGACCCTGAGGGTTTCCTTTAAATGTCGGTAACGATAACTTTCGTTATCACAATCAGTGAGGGGTATCTAGCAACACATCACTGTCTCCCGATATAAAGGAAAGAGTCTTCCAAGACTACACCCAAACCACAGCACAAGTGTGAATCAACTTCACTAGGCATACATGTGTCCTTTGCCACTGGATGTTCTTATTGGACAAGCGGGTCAAGCTTGTAACTCCAATACGATGAGCATGATTAGATCAGATGAACATAGTCATCTGGGTATGGCCATACACTATCTCAATCATCTCATATAGGGGGGCCCTTTAGAACATCACACTCCTTAAACAAGGAGACGGCAATCCTATGTCTATCACTAGTGCCCTAACCTGATTCAAGCTCACCATCCAAGATAGTCTATAATCATTATCTTTCAAATGATATTGAACTACCTCAAAATAATGACAATCATCATTTAGAAACACAAGTGATCTCAAGTCAGAGGACATGTGCCACTTGGTGCTTACAAGGATCATTCACATTGTGACAAGCAATTGAATATCCCAGTAGGGTCTGTCCAGTACATCCAATGTACCCATGAGTCTACATCTTATTCCATGCTCGAAGCATCCTATAAGATTAGCACACATATTAGTCTCAATCATATCAAGGCTGTCTCATGTTCACCAAGATATCTCGACTAAGGACATATAGACTGTCAGCCTAGCTGAACAGCTTTGAGACATTATTCAGAAGTACACTTATTACAGCAGACAAGGTAACAACCTGAATAATAACCATGCCTTTATAAACACAACAGTTTATTACATGATACTATTACAATCCCAAAGGCCTCAAACATTAGCCTTAAGGGCATACCCCAACAATCTCCCACTTGCACTTAATCTAATGGTTGAGAAATCTCAAACCCATATTATTACAGTGCTTCTCATGCTTCTGCTGCGCCAGAGGCTTGGTAAGCGGGTCTGCCAGATTGTCATCTGTATGAACCTTGCATATTTTGATCTCGCCTCGATCAATGATCTCCCGGATCAAGTGAAACCGTCTCTGTATGTGCTTGGACTTCTGGTGCGACCGTGGTTCCTTTGCTTGTGCTATTGCTCCAGTGTTATCACAGAAGATAACCAAAGGATCTGCACTCGAAGGAACGACACCAAGTTCTCTCACGAACTTACGAATCCAGACTGCCTCCTTGGATGCTTCCGAGGCTGCAACATACTCGGCTTCTGTTGTGGAATCAGCAACAGTTGACTGTTTCAAACTCTTCCACACCACTGCTCCACCATTCAAGCTAAAAACATAGCCTGATTGCGATCGGAAATCATCCTGGTCCGACTGGAACGAAGCGTCAGTATATCCCTCTATACTGAGTTCTTCCTGACCACCATATATCAAGAACATATCTTTGGTCCTCCGCAGATATTTTATAATGTTCTTGACTGCAATCCAGTGCGCCAAACCTGGATTACTTTGGAATCGACTGGTCACGCTTAACCCATAAGCGACGTCTGGGCGAGTACACAACATCGCATACATAATGGACCCAATAGCCGAAGCATAAGGCGTATTGTCCATTTCATCTTTCTCAGTCTGTGTTTGTGGACACTGACACTTCGAAAGATTCAGACCATGTCTGACTGGAAGATATCCACGTTTAGAATTCTCTAAATGGAATCTCTCCAGGACCTTATCGATGTAAGTACTCTGGCACAGCCCGAGAAGCCTCTTAGATCTATCTCGGTAGATCTTCACACCTAACACATAGGCTGCTTCTCCTAGATCTTTCATCTGGAAACATTTTCCTAACCATGCTTTAACAGCATGCAGTTCAGGAATATCATTTCCATTGATTAAGATATCATCGACGTAGAGGATTAGGAATGTAATCACGCTCCCACTAAACCTCTTATATACACACGGGTCGTCTTCATTCTTGATGAAACCAAACTCAGAGATTGATTCATCAAAACGAATATTCCAGCTTCTAGATGCTTGTTTCAGTCCATAAATGGACTTCTTTAACTTGCATATTTTATGACGATCTGATGGATTAGTGAAACCTTCAGGTTGTGTCATATACACATCCTCATCCAGATTTCCATTAAGAAAAGCTGTCTTCACATCCATCTGCCAGATCTCATAATCGTAATATGCAGCTATCGCGAAAAGAATCCGAATAGACTTGAACATAGCTACAGGTGAGAAAGTTTCATCATAATCTATCCCGTAGATTTGTTTGAAACCTTTCGCAACTAGCCTGCCTTTATAGGTAACCACGTTACCATCCATGTCAATCTTCTTCTTGAAGATCCATTTACAGCCTATAGGGATTACTCCCGGAGGCGGATCAACCAAATCCCATACTTGGTTATCTGACATGGAGTCCATTTCGGCTCGCATAGCATCAAGCCATCTAGCTGACTCCGGTCCACTGACCGCATCCGCATAAGTGAGGGGTTCATCATTATCAATGATGTAGACTCCGTCATAGCGCTCAGGCTGACGACGGATCCTTCCCGATCTTCGCGGTTCCCGTGATATCTGAGCCTCAGGTTGTTCAATAACCTGATCTACCGGCTCATGCTCATCCAACTGTGCTTGACTACTTTGTCCTTCCTCTGGAATCTCATCCAGCTTTATTTCTCTCCCACTGGCCTCTTGCAGAAGAAACTCCTTCTCAAGGAATATGGCCGTACGAGCAACAAATACCTTGTTCTCCTTGGGATCGAAGAAATAATAACCCTTAGTTTCCTTAGGGTAACCGACAAAGATGCATTTGTCAGATCTGCTCTCTAGTTTCCCAGAGGCGAGCTTTTTGACATAAGCCTCGCAACCCCAGATCCTGATAAATGTCAAGCTAGGCTGTTTCCCATACCATAACTCATATGGCGTCTTTGAAACTGCCTTGGATGGCACTCGGTTTAGTACCTTTGCAGCTGTTTCCAGTGCAAAACCCCAAAAGGAGTATGGAAGAGTGGCCTGACTCATCATAGAACGAACCATATCAAGTAACGTTCTATTTCTCCTCTCGGACACACCATTCCATTGCGGTGTTCCTGGTGGAGTGAGCTGTGAGATAATCCCACACTCTTTCAGATAGTCAGTAAACTCTCGACTTAGGTATTCACCACCTCGATCAGAACGAAGTGCCTTGATATTTCGGCCTAGCTGATTTTGTACTTCATTTTTGAACTCTTTGAACTTGTCAAAAGATTCACTTTTATGTCTCATTAAAAAGACATAACCATACCTACTGAAATCATCAGTAAAGGTAATGAAGTACTGATAGCCACCTCTGGCATGTTTACTGAAAGGCCCACACACATCACTGTGTATAAGGTCAAGTAAACCTGAAGCCCTTTGTCCTTTGTTAGGAAAAGGAGACTTCGTCATTTTACCCATCAAACAAGCTTTGCATGTATCAATCTCCTCATAGGAGAAAGATCCCAGCAGTCCATGATCATGCAACCGCTTAATGCACTTCTCGTTTATATGGCCTAAACGACTATGCCATAACAAGGTGCTGTCATCAGCATACTTGGCTTTCTTGTTATCAATGTTTTGTATAGAATGTTCCATGTCCAACATGAATAACCCATTGTTAATTGAACCAGTCGCATACACAATATTATCATAAGTTAAAACACACTTTGAAATCTTGCATTCAAAGGCAAATCCTTTCCTGACAAGAGCAGGAATAGAGATAATATTCTTGGTAATACTGGGTACAAAATAACAATTGTTTAATTCTAATACAATGCCAGATGGTAAAGAAATGAAATAGTCTCCTACAGCAACAGCAGCAACCCGTGCCCCGTTTCCAACGCGTAGGTCTACCTCATGCTGTCCCACCTGCCTTCTTCTCCTGAGTTCCTGTACATTTGAACAAATGTGAACTCCACATGCAGTGTCCAACACCCATGAAATGGAAGAAGATGAAACCATGACTTCTGTCACGTATATACCTGAGCCAGAAGCAATGCTTCCCCTCTTATCTCCTTGGAGCGCTTTACAGTCCTTTTTCCAGTGACCCAGCTGGCCACAGTGGAAACACCTGTTGTCCTTCGACCGCTTCACCTTCTGTTTCAGAGCCTTGCTGTAATTCTTGACAGGGGCCTTGCCCTTCTTCCCCTTCTTCTTGTTCCTAGAAGGAACCATTAAGACAGAGGTTGAAGGCTTTCCCTTCAGAGTTTCCTCAGTGGTCAAGAGCATATTCAGCAGCTCTGCCGGCGTACAATCGATTTTGTTCATATTAAAATTAATGATGAACGCATCGAAAGAGGGCGGGAGAGACTGCAGAATAATATCCACAGCAAGCTCCTGGTTGATGGTATGCCCCAGTTTCTCTAGAGCCTCCTTGTGCCCAATCATCTTGAGCACGTGAGCTCCCACTGGGCTCCCATCAGCCAGTTTGCTCTGAAAGAAGAGCTTCGTCAGATTATAGCGTTCTGTCCTCGCCTGTGCAGCATACAGCATCTTGAGGTTCGCTATAATCTCTATAGCCGACATATCCTCATGCTGACGCTGCAGCGGTGGCGTCATAGACGCTAGCATCAGGCAAGCGACATCAATGCTATCATTGACGTGCTTTTCATAGGCATCCCGAACCGCCCTTGCGGCGTTCGGAGCGGGCTGCGGCGGTATTGCCGTCTCGAGGACATACAGTTTCCTCTCTGCCTTAAGAACGATCTTAAGGTGTCCGAACCAGTCAGAGAAGTTCGGCCCAGCAAACTTCTCCCTTTCCAGTAGGGATCGCACATTGAAGCTCATGGTGTTCGTTGCTGCAGTTATCTACAACAATGCAAGAACAGCAAGGTTAGTATCAATGTTCAGAATCAATCCAGGACTTAAGAAAGATTCTTTTCTCACTATTTTGTCTGACTGAAAAATCCAGTAAACAGTCCGAAAGAGTAACACTCTTTTAGTGAGATGGGATCCAGATTTCATACTTGGTCTCCGCGTCCCGCTCAGGCGAGATAAGATGCACAGAGATGACAAGCACTAGTTTCTGGTAGGCTGTCCCAGCCAATCGCCAACCCGTGCGATTCCCCTTCATCTTGGCAATCGAGCAGACTGTGCCAACTGAGTTGGTACAACACAGTCTCTGATCCCAGAGATGGCTGCCTCCATGTGCTACCATATGCGCCACATATGTAGCCTACATGGTCAAGCTAACCCGACCTACTCCCTGGACCACCACGTGCTATGCTGAGCAACGAGAAGGGATAAATCCCTACTCTGTAACACGCAGGTGAAATCCAGCACCGTCTGAAGATAGATGGACGTGCCCACTGAGTGGGTACAACACGGCTCCAACGATAGTCAGAACGGTGAGGTTTCGCGTCAGAAGGCTTTCGAGCTTGATATGTTAGCGTTGGATTTTAACGGTCTTTTTATCTTCTTAACTATCATTCAAGTCCTATGGTGATAGCAGAAGATAAACACATGCAATTCTAATTATGTAAGCAATAAATAGAAAGCATGATCTTATGTGGTAAAAGCCCATGAACCCTAGTAAGACCTTAATTTTACTTAAGTCTTCACTTGAGCTCTTTTGCATCTCATCTGGTCCAACCCATGGCCCTAGCGCCAAGAGCACCTCAGGTGCGCCACCAGGTGAATGCTCCTTTTGGATGTGTGCATTTGTGCTATTGTCTAATCAAATACAATTTGATCTATCTAGACAAGCTTTGACTCGCAGGTCAATTATACAATAAATGAATGAAAAATGTGATTCGCAGATCACAATAATATTTACTTATAATTAACCAGGCACGCAGGCCCCAGCACAGCACACAATAGGGCAACCCACATAAGATTAAATAAACAAGCATATGGTATCAATTATCATGTGATCCAATCATGAAATTAAAATTTTGAAAACCCCATAGGCATCAATTTTAACTTCCTTATGTGCCCCTACAACCTTACAATGGTCCATTGATAGGGATCCACTCATCCATCTAGTCAGATCCTCTGCCTTTGCATGCACCGAGTCCTAACTGACCCGAGTTGACCTAATGGTCAACCATGCATGTTCCAAGGGCTGAACAACCCTCATGAGTTCTGGCAAGCGGGTGTGACCCCGGGCCTAACTCATGTGTGTTCACTGAGTTGTCTCAACCAGACCTCGCTACACACCTAAGATGCAATCAACCTATGGCCACCTTGTGCTTGCGCACAGGTGCCATCTGGTCGATCCATCTAGGCTGTCAGATGGTCTGATCAGACTTTGGATCTAACATAGAGGTGACTTCAACCCCATCAACCCATCTAAGGGTTTATAGTAGGCGCCACTTAGATCTAGTGAGGCGCGCAAGATGAAATGAATTTTACAAAAACATTCAACAAGCGCCATCAAGAAACATGCGCCAATAATCATACAAGTAATAACATGTAGTTTCGCATGTTGACATTAGATCTAACCATTAGCGCAAACATGTGATATCAATCAAGCGCCAACATCTAATGACTTAGTATGTATTCATGGTGATGATAGATCTATTGTTGGCGCAAACATGGATCACTAAAGCAATCATAAGATTCATGCATAAACTCAGCTCTGATACCAATTGAAGGGTCCCCTTCAAGGGGAGCGCAAGCATGTAAAACCCCTTTCGAGAGGGGGGGCAAACCCTAGAGCATGCGAAAAATGTACTCTTCTAGGGTTTTAATATGATCGTTTGCATGAACACATATATATGATCAACTTTATAAGTATTGCAAAGATCAAGTTTGAGATCTTTTACCATAGCCATGATAGAGGGTGGCGGCTTGGAAGCAAGAGCGCAAGAAAGCACTCCTCCAAAGAAAACACACACTAGATGAGAGATGGCTACCCTTTAGGATCTTCCTTGTGCTAGCAAGAGATCCCCAAAGTTCCTTGTCGTGTGTTGAAGATGAGATGTGCTTGGCCGAGAGCTTCCTTGTCCAAGAGTCCTCTCTTCGTTCAACGAAGATGACAAAAGCGTAAAGGCCAAATTGCGTTAAGCCTTCTTCATTCAAGTCATGGCGTTACACTTCCAAAAATGGAAGGTTTTCAAGCCATGCGATCACTTGAAGGAAAAACCGCCCAACAAGCCTTTAAACCTTGAACCATACGTTCACCCATGTGAACCGGTTCAAGCCAATTAGGTTCAACCCAATTCGGTTCAAAACCCCAATTAAACCAGCCCAAGCCATGGTCTAGATCTCTTTGAACCAAATGGTTCAAGATCTAACCGTTCATCTCTTGATGCTCCTGATCTCTTCGATCTAGCATGCATACTCTCGATCGAAGCTTACCGATCTCAAGCCCTAATCAATCAAACATGATCAGACCAGATCTCACTCACAATCAGAGTCTAAACTCGTTTAAACTGAGTCTAAACAGTTCAGTCCACACGATCTGACTTAAGTAAGCCATATCATCAAATTGTGCGACCCTGAGGGTTTCCTTTAAATGTCGGTAACGATAACTTTCGTTATCACAATCAGTGAGGGGTATCTAGCAACACATCACTGTCTCCCGATATAAAGGAAAGAGTCTTCCAAGACTACACCCAAACCACAGCACAAGTGTGAATCAACTTCACTAGGCATACATGTGTCCTTTGCCACTGGATGTTCTTATTGGACAAGCGGGTCAAGCTTGTAACTCCAATACGATGAGCATGATTAGATCAGATGAACATAGTCATCTGGGTATGGCCATACACTATCTCAATCATCTCATATAGGGGGGCCCTTTAGAACATCACACTCCTTAAACAAGGAGACGGCAATCCTATGTCTATCACTAGTGCCCTAACCTGATTCAAGCTCACCATCCAAGATAGTCTATAATCATTATCTTTCAAATGATATTGAACTACCTCAAAATAATGACAATCATCATTTAGAAACACAAGTGATCTCAAGTCAGAGGACATGTGCCACTTGGTGCTTACAAGGATCATTCACATTGTGACAAGCAATTGAATATCCCAGTAGGGTCTGTCCAGTACATCCAATGTACCCATGAGTCTACATCTTATTCCATGCTCGAAGCGTCCTATAAGATTAGCACACATATTAGTCTCAATCATATCAAGGCTGTCTCATGTTCACCAAGATATCTCGACTAAGGACATATAGACTGTCAGCCTAGCTGAACAGCTTTGAGACATTATTCAGAAGTACACTTATTATAGCAGACAAGGTAACAACCTGAATAATAACCATGCCTTTATAAACACAACAGTTTATTACATGATACTATTACAATCCCAAAGGCCTCAAACATTAGCCTTAAGGGCATACCCCAACATTCAGATCTTCCTCCCTTGTTTCCAGTTGTAGTGAGATAGTAGTTGGCTTCATGTTGCCTATATCGAGTTTTTTGCAAATTGAGAAGGGCATCAAACTCACACTTGCACCCAAGTCACACAAAACTCCTTAAAAAGACATGCCACCAATCTAGCAAGGAATTGAGAATCTTCCCAGGTCTTTCAACTTATGAGGAATCTTGTTTTGAATTATCGCACTGCATTCCTCTGTAAGCGCCACAGTCCCATATTCTTCAATCTTTCGCTTGTTTGATAATATGCCTTTCATAAACTTTGCGTAAGTGGGCATCTGTGATAGAGCATCTGTGAAAGGAATGTTGATGTATAATTTCTTCCGTACTTCTAGGAATTTGCCAAATTGCTTATCCAACTTTGCTTAGCTAGCCTATGAGGAAATGGGACAGGTGGAACATATGCAGGTGGTCCCATATAAACTTCCTCCTTCTCCTTTTCTTCGAGCTTTTCCATATCAGGCTAGGATTCTTCAGGATTTTTTTCACCAACTTCGGGTGTGGCCTCCCATCTAGCTGCTTACCACTCCTTGTAGTTATCGCACTACACTACTCCTTAGAATCCTCCTCTAGTTGTCTTGTAGATCTTCCCGTCATCATATTCAAGGTTCTCGCCTACTGTACTATTTGGCTCTCTAACACCTTGTTATGGGTTATCAAAACATCCACATGAGATGTCAGATGCTTAATAGCGTCAGTGACGTCCTCATTATATTTCTTTTGTTGTACAACAAATCCTTCTAAGAGAGTTTCCAAGTTAGACTTCTGGGGCTGTCCATATTGCCTGGATTGAAAACCCAGTAGTGGCCTATTATTTTGCTGATTGTACTGTGAAGGAATTTGCCCTTGATTGCTCTTGTAAGATATGTTGGGGTGGTTCCTCCATCATGGATTATAGGTTGCAGAATACGGGTCATTCACTGGTCTTTGGTTAAAATTTCCCAAGGCATTGACCTGCTCCTGACTAGAGTCTTCTTGGGATGAAGCTGTGAGTTGACAATCAGATGAATTATGTACTGTTATACTACACACTTCATAAGAAACGACATTAACGACAACTGAGGGAAAAGTGAAAGAATCTAATTACTGCGCTAAAGAATCTACCTTTGCCACTATAGATGTTAAGGAATCGTTACTATACTTACCAAGTTCTGTCGAAGTAGTACCTCGCTCATTGGACTAGTGGTTATGGTTAATAGCCATGTCCTCAAGCAAAGTGTTGCCTCTTCCACTCCCTTGCTCATAATACCCCTCCAGCAGCAGCGTCCACCATCAACTTTGTATTGTAGTCCAATCCACTGTAGAAGATATGGATTAGAACTCATTTCTTAAGTCCATGGTGTGGACACATACGCTGGAGCTCCTTGAAGCGATCCCATGTGTCATAAAGAGATTCTCCCTCACGTTGTCCAAAACTAGTAATCATGTTGCACGAAGTATTTGTTTAGAAAGGCTCTAGAAAGCTCGTCCCAAGTGGTAATCAATCCTGCTGGTAGTGAATATAATCAAGCTCTCACACGGTCCCTGAGAGAAAATAGAAAAAGTCTCAGTCTTATTGCGTCGGAAGAAACACCTTTAACTTTAACAGTATCACAGTATTCTAAAAACACAGCTAGATGGAGATTAGGGTCCTGATTTGGGGAACCCCCAAACTGATTTTGTTGGATAATGGAGTCATAGATGCCTATGAGGACGGCCCATTCCCTTCAGAGGACACTTGGAGAGACTCCCCAAAACTAGAGGAAGCAACCCTGCGAATTTCGGCACAAAAGGAGCCCTGCAGACCCCGACACGGCCAGGCCGTGTTCCCGGACATGGCCGTGACACAGTCGGCCACAGACGCGAATGCCGACACAGCCTTCACCACGGCCGTGCCACAGCCCGTACCCACTTCAGCCGAGTTTCCAGCGGCCCATCACGGTCGTGCTCCCCGACACGGCCAAGCCGTGTTCACTGAGACCGAGAACTTACGGCCCCAGCTTTGCCCGTGCCTCCACCTGTGAAAGTCTCGGGAAAAGTTGTCGCCGCCAAACATGGCCGTGCTGCCCAACACTGGCAGCCGTGATCAGTACACTGCCAGGCATCTTCAGCGACCGCCAGCACGGCTAGGTCATAACCAAGAACATGGCCATGACCAAACATTCTATGGATTTTGGCCTCAAAATACGGGGCTGTGGTATTCATCACGGTACTGCCGTGAAACATGCTCAACTACAACATGGCCAGGCCGTGTTCCTCGACACGGCCGTGACACGGTCGTCCGAAACCGCGAACACCAACACGACCAAGGACACGATTGTGCCCCTTCCCATGTCCGCCACAACCAGAGATCCACGTGCTGAACACAGCCGTGACGACCAACACCATTCTTCATCCGGTTCGACGCTCACAATGGTCCTCGCATCCTCCAGACTGTTTTGTGGGGTTGGTAAGCCCCTCATCCAACACAACTTGCCCCGTCCAGTCCATCCACAAGGCCTCACGTGCATCTTCGGAGCCCATTCAGCCCATGGCCACTCTCCCTCGAGGACCCCCACCGGACGCCACCACCGATCGCTACAACAACCGGGTCCTCAACTCGACCCAAGAGACCACTACTAATGTGCAGAATCAGCCCACAATCAGCCGATTTTGCTGCTTCGTGGTCACGTGTTCAGAAATGGTGTAGCCCACCGAAGGCGGCCCGTTCAACGGCCCACACGCCTCTGTTGGGAAACCCCGGGGATATTTTACAATTTTCAGAGATAGAGATTACAAAATACATTGCACAGCGGAAGCAATATCCCCAAAACAGGCCGGTCCCAAAAACCCAGTGAAGATCGCAAGCAAGAGAGTCGACACGATGAGTTAGGAAATACCTTAGAGCAAGATGAGGTCAATGTCGTGATAGGCGCCCAAGCGTGCGTCCTATACAGTCTCACACACACGGATGCCTCAAGTCCTCTTCTTCCACGTCCGGTGCTAGCCTCGGGAAGAAGATCCAAGCCTTAGTGCACTTTCTTCAACCCTTGCGCCACTTCCAAAGTAGAAGCGCCAACGAAGAAGAAAGATGGAGATGTTGCCGCCATGTCTTCAACTCCTCATCCTTACTTGCGCCAACTCCTAGAGAAGATGCGCCAAGATAAGAGGCAAGAGGGTGAAGACACCAAGTCCTATCCCTCCTTGCTTCAAGAGAAGAAGGATAGAAGAGACTTGTGGTTAGGATGAAAATGGAAGAGAAGCCTTTCGCCAAAGCCTCCCTCTTTGCCCTTCTAATTCTTGCTCATGCCAAAATCAACTTTTTGCTCTCGCATATACCCATGTATATATAGAGAGGCAAGAGGGGGCAGCAATAATAGGGTGTGGGCGCAATTCTCAAAGGAGGAGGCGGCTAGGGTAAAGGGGAGGGAGTAATTAGGGTTTGAGGTAAGGAAAGTCTCCAAGACTTTACCATAAACCTCTCCTAATTATCCATATGCGCATGAGACCTTCCAAAGAAGTCTACCAAGCCATATCAGCCCCAAGACTTGCCATAGAAGCAAGCATACCATCCAAGGTAGAGGGGCAAGGCGCCTAAAGCTTCCTAATGAAGCAAATTGTGTTGGGGTATGCCCTTAAGGCTAATGTTTGAGGCCTTGGGATTGTATCAGTATCATGTAATAAACTCTTATGTTTATAAAGGCATGGTTGTTATTCAGTTTGTTACATTATCTGCTGCAATAAGTGTACTTCTGAATAATGTCTCAAAGCTGTTCAGCTAGGCTGACATGCTATATGTCCTTAGTCGGAATATCTTGGTGAACATGAGACAGCCTTGATATGATTGAGACTAATATGTGTTCTAATCTTATAGGATGCTTCGAGCATGGAATAAGATGTAGACTCATGGGTACATTGGATGTACTGGACAGACCCTACTAGGATATTCAATTGTTTGTCACAATGTGAATAATCCTTGTTTGCAACAAGTGGCACATGTCCTCTGACTTGAGATCACTTGTGTTTCTAAATGATGATTGTCATTGTTTTGAGATAGTTCAATATCATTTGAAACATAATGGTTATAGACTATCTTGGATAATGATCATGAGTCAGGTTAGGGCACTAGTGATAGATACAGGATTGTCGTCTCCTTGTTTAAGGAGTGTGATGTTCTAAAGGGGCCCCCCTGAATGAGATGATTGAGAATAGTGTATGGCCATACCCTGATGACTATGTTCATCTGATCTAATCATGCTCATCATATTGGAGCTACAGGCTTGACATGCTTGTCCAATAAGAACATCCAGTGGCAAAGGAAACATGTATGCCTAGTGAAGTGGATTCACACTTGTGCTGTGGTTTGGGTGTAGTCTTGGAAGACTCTTTCCTTTATATCGGGAGACAGTGATGTGTTGCTAGATACCCCTCACTGATCGTGATAACAAAAGTTATCGTTACCGACATTTAAAGGAAACCCTCAGGGTCGCACAATTTGATGATATGGCTTACTTAAGTCAGATCGTGTGGACTGAATTGTTTGGGTTCAGTCTGAAGGGATTTGATCTCTGATTATAAGTGAGATCTGGTCTGATCATGTTTGATTGATTAGGGCTTGAGATCGGTAAGCTTCGATCGAGAGATTTGATGCTAGATCGGTGAGATCAAGAGCATCAAGAGATCAACGGTTAGATCTTGAACCTTTAGGGTTTATTGTGATCTAGACCATATGGCTTGGGTTAATTGGTCTTGGACCAAACCGACATTGAACCGGCTCATGAATGAGCGCATGGTTCATGGGAGATGAGTTAAGCGCTTGGTTCACTTAAGGGTGAACGCTTGAGCCTTGACTACTTTCCATTTTGGGAATTCGGTTTCCAAATGGATTGTATGTAACGCCTCCACATTAGTGTGGGAGGTTACTCTCTCGCCGAACTCTCTCTTGTGTAGGTTTCTCCATCTTTCGGTGGAGAGCGCTTGACGAAAAGAAGAGAAGGAAGTCTCGGCCAAGCTTGATCTCTCATCATCCTCATGCGACAAGGACCCTTTGAAACACTTTGCTAGCACAAAGGATTCAAAGGAGCAAGCCATCTTCATTTGTTGTGTGCGTCACCTTTGGAGAAGGAGCACTTGCGTCTTTGCTTCCAAGGCACCATCCATTCGATGGCATTGGTATGATCTCCTTCTTGATCTATTCAATCTATCAAAGTTGATCATATGAGCATATAAGCGATTGTGTTGTTGAAACCCTAGCAAAACATGCATGCGCCCCCTAAATTAGGGTTTCATCTGCTTGCGCTCCCCCTTGAAGGGGACTCTTCAATTGGTATCAGAGCTAGGATCTTATATGGTTCATATGATTGCTATGTATGTTATGTGATCCTTGTATGCTTAGATCTTCCTTACATGCGAGATTTACATGTAAAGTTTATACATGCCGAAACTTGTATGTTTCCTTGGCGCATGTATGTTGGTTGCGCTTCTATTATGTTGTTGTAGTTGTTTTTCTAAAAACCCTAAATGACATGCGCGACTTTCACTAGATCCAAGCCGCACCTACAATAAACCCTTAGATGGGTTGATGGGGTTGAAAGCATCATCTAGTATAGATCAAATTAGTCTGATCAGACCATCTGACAGCCTAGATGGATCGACCAGATGGCACCTGTGCGTAAGCACGAGGTGGCTATAGGTCGATTGCATCACAGGCGTGTAGCGAGGTCTGGTTGAGACAATCAGCGAACACACATGAGTTAGGCCCGGGGTCACACCCGCTTGCCAGAACTCATGTTGCTGTTCAGCCCTTGGCGCATGCATGGTTGACCATTAGGTCAACTCGAGTCAGTTAGGACTTGGTGCATGCAAGGGCATGGATCTGTTAGGTCCCCTTCAAGGGGGAGCGCAAGCGGATAAAGCCCCTTTCTAGAGGGGGGCGCAAATGCAATTTTAGGGGTGTCACCCTCATGATCGCATGTAGATCATATGGTTAACTTATGTATAAGCGAAAGGATCTTTAAAGGGATCATACCAACGCCATGAAGTTGGATGTCGGCTTGGAAGAAGAGAGCAACTTTGATCTCCTCCAAAAGTTCACACACAAGGTGAAGATCTCTTACTTCCTTGGCGTCACTTGTGCTAGCAAGGCACCCAAGGTTCCTTGTCGAATGGAAGGAGATGATGAAAGCTTTCTTGGCCGATCCTTCTTCTCGTCAACCTCTACGACCCGAGAGTTTGAGTGTCGTCGAGAGCCAAAGGGGAGATGAGCGTTTTTCCAAGCTTGTGATCGAATGTGGAGACATTCATCACTATGGCAAAACCGAAATGCCATAAATGGTAAGTCTTCAACACATGCGTTATGCGTTCACATGAAGTGAACCAAACGCATATCTCATCTCACAAATGAACCAAGCGCTCACATATGAGCCGGTTCAATGTAGTTGGTCCAATGACCAAACCAAATCAGCCCAAGTATTGGTCCAGACCAAAATAAACCCTAAGGTTCAAGATCTGACCGTTCATCCTTTGATGCTCTTGATCTCCCAGATCTAGCATCCACACTCTCGATCAAAGCTTACCGATCTCAAGCCCTAATCAATCAAACATGATCAGACTGGATCTCACTTACAATCAGAGTTTAATCTCCTTTAAACTGAATCAAAACAATCCAGTCCACCCGATCTGACTCAAGTAAGTCATATCACCAAATTGTGCGACCCTAAGGGTTTCCTTTAAATGTCGGTAACGATAACTCACATCATCACAATCAGTGAGGGGTATCTAGCAACACATCACTGTCTCCCGATATAAAGGAAAGAGTCTTCCAAGACTACACCTAAACCACAGCACAAGTGTGAATCCACTTCACAAGGCATACATGTTTCCTTTGCCACTGGATGTTCTTATTGGACAAGCATGTCAAGCCTGTAACTCCAATACAATGAGCATGATTAGATCAGATGAACATAGTCATCTGGGTATGGCCATACACTATCTCAATCATCTCATACAGGGGGGGCCCTTTAGAACATCACACTCCTTGAACAAGGAGACGGCAATCCTTTATCTATCACTAGTGTCCTAACCTGACTCATGATCATTATCCAAGATAGTCTATAATCATTATGTTTCAAATGATATTGAACTACCTCAAAATAATGACATTCATCATTTAGAAACACAAGTGATCTCAAGTCAGAGGACATGTGCCACTTGTTGCATTCAAGGATTATTCACATTGTGACAAACAATTGAATATCCTAGTAGGGTCTGTCCAGTACATCCAATGTACCCATGAGTCTACATCTTATTTCATGCTCGAAGCATCCTATAAGATTAGCACACATATTAGTCTCAATCATATCAAGGCTGTCTCATGTTCACCAAGATATCTCGACTAAGGACATATGCATGTCAGCCTAGCTGAACAGCTTTGAGACATTATTCAGAAGTACACTTATTACAGCAGACAAGGTAGCAACCTGAATAATAACCATGCCTTTATAAACATAAGAGTTTATTACATGATACTTATACAATCCCAAGGCCTCAAACATTAGCCTTAAGGTCATACCCCAACAATCTCCCACTTGCACTTAATCTAATGGTTGAGAAACCTCAAACCCATATTATTACAGTGCTTCTCATGCTTCTGCTGCGCCAGAGGCTTGGTAAGCGGGTCAGCCAGATTGTCATCTGTATGAACTTTGCAGATTTTGATCTCGCCTCGATCAATGATCTCCCGGATCAAGTGAAACCGTCTCTGTATGTGCTTGGACTTCTGGTGCGACCGTGGTTCCTTTGCTTGTGCGATTGCTCCAGTGTTATCACAGAAGATAACCAAAGGATCTGCACTCGAAGGAACGACACCAAGTTCTTTCATGAACTTACGAATCCACACTGCCTCCTTGGATGCTTCCGAGGCTGCAACATACTCGGCTTCTGTTGTGGAATCAGCAACAGTTGACTGTTTGAAACTCTTCCACACCACTGCTCCACCATTCAAGCTAAAAACATAGCCTGATTGCGATCGGAAATCATCCTGGTCCGACTGGAACGAAGCGTCAGTATATCCTTCTATACTGAGTTCTTCCTGACCACCATATATCAAGAACATATCTTTGGTCCTCCGCAGATATTTTAAAATGTTCTTGACCGCAATCCAGTGCGCCATACCTGGATTACTTTGGAACCGACTGGTCACGCTTAACCCGTAAGCGACGTCTGGGCGAGTACACAACATCGCATACATAATGGACCCAATAGCCGAAGCATAAGGCGTATTGTCCATTTCATCTTTCTCAGTCTGTGTTTGTGGACACTGACTCTTCGAAAGATTCAGACCATGTCTGACTGGAAGATATCCTCGTTTAGAATTCTCTAAATGAAATCTCTCCAGGACTTTATCGATGTAAGTACTCTGGCACAGCCCGAGAAGCCTCTTAGATCTATCCCTGTAGATCTTCACACCTAATACATAGGCTGCTTCTCCTAGATCTTTCATCTGGAAACATTTCCTTAACCATGCTTTAACAGCATGCAGTTCAGGAATATCATTTCCAATGATCAAGATGTCATCGACGTAGAGGATTAGGAATGTAATTACGCTCCCACTAAACCTCTTATATACACACGGGTCATCTTCGTTCTTGATGAAACCAAACTCAGAGATTGATTCATCAAAACGAATATTCCAGCTTCTAGATGCTTGTTTAAGTCCATAAATGGACTTCTTTAACTTGCATATTTTATGACGATCTGATGGATTAGTGAAACCCTCAGGTTGTGTCATATACACATCCTCATCCAGATTTCCATTAAGGAAAGCTGTCTTCACATCCATCTGCCAGATCTCATAATCATAATATGCTGCTATCGCGAAAAGAATCCGAATACACTTAAACATGGCTACAGGTGAGAAAGTTTCATCATAATCTATCCCATAGATTTGTTTGAAACCTTTCGGAACCAGCCTGCCTTTATAGGTAACCACGTTACCATCCATGTCAACCTTCTTCTTGAAGATCCATTTACAGCCTATAGGGATTACTCCCGGAGGCGGATCAACCAAATCCCAGACTTGGTTACCTGACATGGAGTCCATCTCGGCTCGCATAGCTTCAAGCCATCTAGCTGACTCCGGTCCACTGACCGCATCCGCATATGTGAGGGGTTCATCATTATCAATGATGTAGACTCCGTCATAGCGCTCAGGCTGTCGACGGATCCTTCCCGATCTTCGCGGTTCCCGTGATATTTGAGCCTCAGGTTGTTCGACAACCTGTTCTACTGGCTCAGGCACATCCAACTGTGCTTGACTACTTTGTCCTTCTTCTGGAATCTCATCCAGCTTTATTTCTCTCCCACTAGCCTCTTGCAGAAGAAACTCCTTCTCAAGAAATATGGCCGTCCGAGCAACAAATACTTTGTTCTCTTTGGGATCGTAGAAATAATAACCCTTAGTTTCCTTAGGGTAACCGACAAATATACATTTCTCAGATCTGCTCTCCAGCTTCCCAGAGGCGAGCTTTTTGACATAAGCCTCGCAACCCCAGATCCTGATAAATGTCAAGCTTGGCTGTTTCCTATACCATAACTCATATGGTGTCTTAGAAACTGCCTTGGATGGCACTCGGTTTAGTACCTTTGCAGCTGTTTCCAGTGCAAAACCCCAAAAGGAATACGGTAGAGTAGCCTGACTCATCATAGAACGAACCATATCAAGTAACGTTCTATTTCTCCTCTCGGACACACCATTCCATTGCGGTGTTCCTGGCGGAGTGAGCTATGATATAATCCCACACTCCTTCAGATAGTCAGTAAACGCATGACTTAGGTATTCACCACCTCGATCAGAACGAAGTGCCTTGATATTTCGGCCTAGCTGATTCTGTACTTCATTTTTGAACTCTTTGAACTTGTCAAAAGATTCACTCTTATGTCTCATCAAATAGACATATCCATACCTACTGAAATCATCAGTAAAGGTAATGAAGTAATGATAGCCACCTCTGGCATGTTTACTAAAAGGCCCACACACATCACTGTGTATAAGGTCAAGTAAACCTGAAGCCCTTTGACCTTTGTTAGGAAAAGGTGACTTCGTCATTTTACCCATTAAACAAGCTTTGCATGTATCAATCTCCTCATAGGAGAATGATCCCAGCAGTCCATGATCATGCAACCTCTTAATGCGCTTCTCGTTAATATGGCCTAAACGACTATGCCATAGCAAGGTGCTGTCATCAGCATACTTGGCTTTCTTATTATCAATGTTTTGTATAGAATATTCCATGTCCAACATGAATAACCCATTGTTAATTGAACCAGTTGCATACACAATATTATCATAAGATAAAACACACTTTGAAATCTTGCATTCAAAGGCAAATCCTTTCCTGACAAGAGCAGGAATAGAGATAATATTCTTGGTAATACTGGGTACAAAATAACAATTGTTTAATTCTAATACAATGCCAGATGGTAAAGAAATGAAATAGTCTCCTACAGCAACAGCAGCAACCCGTGCCCCGTTTCCAACTCGTAGGTCTACCTCATGCTGTCCCACCTGCCTTCTTCTCTTGAGTTCCTGTACATTTGAACAAATGTGAACTCCACATGCAGTGTCCAACACCCATGATATAGTAGAAGAAGATAACATGACCTCAGTCACATATATACCTGAGCCAGAAGCGATGCTTCCCCTCTTATCTCCTTGGAGCGCTTTACAGTCCTTTTTCCAGTGACCCAGCTAGCCACAGTGGAAACACCTGTTGTCCTTCGACCGCTTCACCTTCTGTTTCAGCGCCTTACTGTAGTTCTTGACAGGGGCCTTGCCCTTCTTCCCCTTCTTCTTGTTCCTTGAAGGAACCATTAAGACAGAGGTTGAAGGCTTTCCCTTCAGAGTTTCCTCAGTAGTCAAGAGCATATTCAACAGCTCTGCCGGAGTACAATCGATTTTGTTCATATTAAAGTTAATGATGAACGCATCGAAAGAAGGCGGAAGAGACTGTAGAATGATGTCTACAGCAAGCTCCTGGTTAATGGTATGCCCCAGTTTCTCCAGAGCCTCCTTGTGCCCAATCATCTTGAGCACGTGAGCTCCCACTGGGCTCCCTTCAGCCAGTTTGCTCTAAAAGAAGAGCTTCGTTAGATTATAGCGTTCTGTCCTCGCCTGTGCAGCATACAGCATCTTGAGGTTCGCTATGATCTCTATAGCCGACATATCCTCATGCTGACGCTGCAGCGGTGGCGTCATAGACGCTAGCATCAGGCAAGCGACATCAATGCTATCATTGACGTGCTTTTCATAGGCATCCCGAACCGCCCTTGCGGCGTTCGCAGCGGGTTGAGGCGGCACAGCCATCTCGAGGACATACAGTTTCCTCTCTGCCTTAAGAACGATCTTAAGGTGTCCGAACCAGTCTGAGAAGTTTGGCCCAGCAAACTTCTCCCTTTCCAGTAGGGATCGCACATTGAAGCTCATGGTGTTCGTTGCTGCAGGTATCTACAACAATGCAAGAACAGCAAGGTCAGTATCAATGTTAAGAATCAATCAGGACTTAAGAATGATTCCTTTTTCTCACTATTTTAGCTGACTGTAAAATCCATAAAACAGTCCGAAAGAGTAATACTCTTTTAGTGAGATGGGATCCAGATTTCATACTTGGTCTCCGCGTCCCGCTCAGGCGAGATAAGATGCACAGAGATGACAAGCACTAATTTCTGGTAGGCTGTCCCAGCCAATCGCCAACCCGTGCGATTCCCCTTCATCTGGGCAATCCAGCAGACTGTGCCAACTGAGTTGGTACAACACAGTCTCTGATCCCACAGATGGCTGCCTCCATGTGCTACCATATGCGCCACATATGTAGCCTACATGGTCAAGCTGACCCGACCTATTCCCTGGACCACCACGTGCTATGCTGAGCAACGAGAAGCGATAAATCCCTTCTCTGTAACACGCAGGTGTAATCCAGCACCATCTGAAGATAGATGGACGTGCCCACTGAGTGGGTACAACACGGCTCCAACGATAATCAGAATAGTGAGGTTTCGCGTCAGAAGGCTTACGAGCTTGATATGTTAGCGTTTGGATTTTAACGGTCTTTTATCTTCTTACTATCAGGCAAATCCTATGGCTATAGCAGAAGATAACTAAACATGCAATTCTAATTATAAGCAATAAGTAGAAAACATGCAGATCTTATGTGGTAAAAGCCCATAGCCTAAGTAAGACCTTAAATTATCTTAAGTCTTCACTTGAGCTTCTTGGGACATTTGCATCTCATCTGGTCCAACCCAGGGCCCTAGCTCCAAGAGCACCTCAGGTGCGCCACCAGCTGAATGCCCCTCTGGGATGTGTGCCTTTGTGCTCTTGTCTAATCAAATACAATTTGATCTATCTAGACAAGTTTGACTCGCAGGTCAATTATACAATAGATTAATTAAAAATGTGATTCGCAGATCACAAATTAATTTACAAGTTTAATTCCAGGCACGCAGGCCCCAGCACAGCACACATTTAACATGGGCAGCCCACATAAGAATAAATAGACAAGCATCATGGCATCAATCAACATGTGATCCTAAAACAAGAAAATAAAATTTTGAAAACCCCATTGGCATCAATTTTAATTTTCTTATGTGTCCTACAACCTTACAATGGTCCATTGATAGGGATCCACTCATCCATCTGGTCAGATCCTCTGCCCTTGCATGCACCGAGTCCTAACTGACCCGAGTTGACCTAATGGTCAACCATGCATGCGCCAAGGGCTGAACAACCCTCATGAGTTCTGGCAAGCGGGTGTGACCCTGGGCCTAACTCATGTGTGTTCACTGGTTGTCTCAACCAGACCTCGCTACACGCCTAAGATGCAATCGACCTATGGCCACCTCATGCTTGCGCACAGGTGCCATCTGGTCGATCCATCTAGGCTGTCAGATGGTCTGATCAGACTATTGGATCTACCCTAGAGGTGACTTCAACCCCATCAACCCATCTAAGGGTTTATAGTAGACGCCATTAGATCTAAATGGAGCGCGCAAGATGTTACAAGTTTTAGGTAAAAACCAACTACAACATGCGCAACAACAAAGTAAGAAGCTTTCATCTACATTAGCATGCGCAACTAGATATATGGTAACAAGCGCAAACATGATGAAACTTCAAGATAGATCTATAACATGCGTTGACATACTCGGATCACAAACAAGCAACATGAAGCAATCATATGAATCTACATGAATCCCAAGCTCTGATACCAATTGTTAGGTCCCCTTCAAGGGGGAGCGCAAGCGGATAAAGCCCCTTTCTAGAGGGGGGCGCAAATGCAATTTTAGGGGTGTCACCCTCATGATCGCATGTAGATCATATGGTTAACTTATGTATAAGCGAAAGGATCTTTAAAGGGATCATACCAACGCCATGAAGTTGGATGTCGGCTTGGAAGAAGAGAGCAACTTTGATCTTCTCCAAAAGTTCACACACAAGGTGAAGATCTCTTACTTCCTTGGCGTCACTTGTGCTAGCAAGGCACCCAAGGTTCCTTGTCGAATGGAAGGAGATGATGAAAGCTTTCTTTGCCGATCCTTCTTCTCGTCAACCTCTACCACCCGAGAGTTCGAGTGTCGTCAAGAGCCAAAGGGGAGATGAGCGTTTTTCCAAGCTTGTGATCGAATGTGGAGACATTCATCACTATGGCAAAACCGAAATGCCATAAATGGTAAGTCTTCAACACATGCGTTATGCGTTCACATGAAGTGAACCAAACGCATATCTCATCTCACAAATGAACCAAGCGCTCACATATGAGCCGGTTCAATGTAGTTGGTCCAATGACCAAACCAAATCAGCCCAAGTATTGGTCCAGACCAAAATAAACCCTAAGGTTCAAGATCTGACCGTTCATCCTTTGATGCTCTTGATCTCCCAGATCTAGCATCCACACTCTCGATCAAAGCTTACCGATCTCAAGCCCTAATCAATCAAACATGATCAGACTGGATCTCACTTACAATCAGAGTTTAATCTCCTTTAAACTGAATCAAAACAATCCAGTCCACCCGATCTGACTCAAGTAAGTCATATCACCAAATTGTGCGACCCTAAGGGTTTCCTTTAAATGTCGGTAACGATAACTCACGTCATCACAATCAGTGAGGGGTATCTAGCAACACATCACTGTCTCCCGATATAAAGGAAAGAGTCTTCCAAGACTACACCCAAACCACAGCACAAGTGTGAATCCACTTCACAAGGCATACATGTTTCCTTTGCCACTGGATGTTCTTATTGGACAAGCATGTCAAGCCTGTAACTCCAATACAATGAGCATGATTAGATCAGATGAACATAGTCATCTGGGTATGGCCATACACTATCTCAATCATCTCATACAGGGGGGGCCCTTTAGAACATCACACTCCTTGAACAAGGAGACGGCAATCCTTTATCTATCACTAGTGTCCTAACCTGACTCATGATCATTATCCAAGATAGTCTATAATCATTATGTTTCAAATGATATTGAACTACCTCAAAATAATGACATTCATCATTTAGAAACACAAGTGATCTCAAGTCAGAGGACATGTGCCACTTGTTGCATTCAAGGATTATTCACATTGTGACAAACAATTGAATATCCTAGTAGGGTCTGTCCAGTACATCCAATGTACCCATGAGTCTACATCTTATTTCATGCTCGAAGCATCCTATAAGATTAGCACACATATTAGTCTCAATCATATCAAGGCTATCTCATGTTCACCAAGATATCTCGACTAAGGACATATGCATGTCAGCCTAGCTGAACAGCTTTGAGACATTATTCAGAAGTACACTTATTACAGCAGACAAGGTAGCAACCTGAATAATAACCATGCCTTTATAAACATAAGAGTTTATTACATGATACTTATACAATCCCAAGGCCTCAAACATTAGCCTTAAGGGCATACCCCAACAGGATCTAACTAGATTGATGAGTGGATCCCTATCAATGGACCGTTGTAAGGTTGTAGGGCACATAAGAAAATTAAAATTGATGCCAATGGGTTTTC
The DNA here is from genome assembly GCA_027563935.2 of Costus lasius. Lineage (NCBI taxonomy): Eukaryota > Viridiplantae > Streptophyta > Magnoliopsida > Zingiberales > Costaceae > Costus > Costus lasius. Next base: position 61,575,233 of record CM050451.1, read on the forward strand.
GAAATTTTATTTTCTTTGTAATGGATCACATGATTGATTGAATGATGCCATGATGCTTGTTTATTTAATCTTATGTGGGTTGCCCTTTAATGTGTGCTGTGCTGGGGCCTGCGAGCCTGGTAAATTGTAAATTATTATTTTTGTGATCTGCGAATCACATTTTTAATTAATTTATTGTATAATTGACCTGCGAGTCAAACTTGTCTAGATAGATTAAAATGTAGTTTAATTAGACAAGAGCACAAAAGCACACATCGCAGAGGTGCATTCAGCTGGTGGGCGCACCTGAGCTGCATTGAGCGCTAGGGCCCTGGGTTGGACCAGATGAGATGCAAAAGACCCAACAAGAGCAAGTGAAGACTTAAGTTGATTTAAGGTCTTACTTAGGCTCTATGGGCTTTTACCACATAAGATCAGCATGCTTTCTACTTATTGCTTATAATTAGAATTGCATGTTTAGTTATCTTCTGCTATCACCATAGGGTTTGCATGATAGGTAAGAAGATAAAAGACCGTTAAAATCCAACGCTAAAATATCAAGCTCGATAGCCTTCTGACGTGAAACCTCACTGTTCTGACTATCGTTGGAGCCGTGTTGTACCCACTCAGTGGGCACGTCCATCTATCTTCAGACGGTGCGGGATTACACCTGCGTGTTACAGAGAAGGGATTTATCGCTTCTCGTTGCTCAGCATAGCACATGGTGGTCCAGGGAGTAAGTCGGGTTAGCTTGACCATGTAGGCTACATATGTGGCGCATATGGTAGCACATGGAGGCAGCCATCTGTGGGATCAGAGACTGTGTTGTACCAACTCAGTTGGCACAGTCTGCTGGATTGCCCAGATGAAGGGGAATCGCACGGGTTGGCGATTGGCAGGGACTGCCTACCAGAAATTAGTGCTTGTACTCTCTGTGCATCTTATCTCGCCTGAGCGGGACGCGGAGACCAAGTATGAAATCTGGATCCCATCTCACTAAAAGAGTTCTACTCTTTCGGGCTGTTTTGCTGGATTTTTCAGCCAGATAAAATAGTGAGAAAAAGAATCATTCTTAAGTCCTGATTGATTCTTAACATTGATACTGACCTTGCTGTTCTTGCATTGTTGTAGATTCCTGCAGCAACGAACACCATGAGCTTCAATGTGCGATCCCTACTGGAAAGGGAGAAGTTTGCTGGGCCAAACTTCTCAGACTGGTTCGGACACCTTAAGATCGTTCTTAAGGCAGAGAGGAAACTGTATGTCCTCGAGACGGCTGTGCCGCCTCAACCCGCTGCGAACGCCGCAAGGGCGGTTCGTGATGCCTATGAAAAGCATGTCAATGATAGCATTGATGTCGCTTGCCTGATGCTAGCGTCTATGACGCCACCGCTGCAGCGTCAGCATGAGGATATGTCGGCTATAGAGATTATAGCGAACCTCAAGATGCTGTATGCTGCACAGGCGAGGACTGAACGCTATAATCTGACCAAGCTTTTCTTTCAGAGCAAACTGGCTGAAGGGAGCCCAGTGGGAGCTCACGTGCTCAAGATGATTGGGCACAAGGAGGCTCTGGAGAAACTGGGGCATACCATCAACCAGGAGCTTGCTGTAGACATTATTCTGCAGTCTCTCCCGCCCTCTTTCGATGCGTTCATTATTAACTTTAATATGAACAAAATCGATTGTACTCCGGCAGAGCTGCTGAATATGCTCTTGACTACTGAGGAGACTCTGAAGGGAAAGCCTTCAACCTCTGTCTTAATGGTTCCTTCTAGGAACAAGAAGAAGGGGAAGAAGGGCAAAGCCCCTGTCAAGAACTACAGTAAGGCTCTGAAACAGAAGGTTAAGCGGTCAAAGGACAACAGGTGTTTCCACTGTGGCCAGCTGGGTCACTGGAAAAAGGACTGTAAAGCGCTCCAAGGAGATAAGAGGGGAAGCATCGCTTCTGGCTCAGGTATATACGTGACGGAAGTCATGGTTTCATCTTCTTCTATTTCATGGGTGTTGGACACTGCATGTGGAGTTCACATTTGTTCAAATGTATAGGAACTCAAGAGAAGAAGACAGGTGGGACAGCATGAGGTGGACCTACGAGTTGGAAACGGGGCACGGGTTGCTGCTGTTGTTGTAGGGGATTATTACATCTCATTACCATCTGGCATTGTATTAGAATTAAACAATTGTTATTTTGTACCCAGTATTACCAAAAATATTATCTCTATTCCTGCTCTTGTCAGGAAAGGGTTTTCCTTTGAATGCAAGATTTCAAAGTGTTATCTTACTCTTGATAATATTGTTTATGCTACTGGTTCAATTAACAATGGGTTATTCATGTTGGACATGGAATATTCTATACCAAATATTGATAAAAAGAAAGCCAAGTATGCTGATGACAGCACCTTGCTATGGCATAGTCGTTTAGGCCATATTAACAAGAAGCGCATTAAGCGGTTGCATGATCATGGACTGCTGGGATCATTCTCCTATGAGGAGATTGATACATGCAAAGCTTGTTTAATGGGTAAAATGACGAAGTCACCTTTTCCTCATAAAGGTCAAAGGGCTTTAGGTTTACTTGACCTTATACACAGTGATGTGTGTGGGCCATTTAGTAAACATGCCAGAGGTGGCTATTCGTACTTCATTACCTTTACTGATGATTTCAGTAGATATGGGTATGTCTATCTGATGAGACATAAGAGTGAATCTTTTGACAAGTTCAAAGAGTTCAAAAATGAAGTACAGAATCAGCTAGGCCGAAATATCAAGGCACTTCGTTCTGATCGAGGTGGAGAATACTTGAGTCATGCGTTTACTGACTATCTAAAAGAGTGTGGGATTATCTCACAGCTCACTCCGCCAGGAACACCGCAATGGAATGGTGTGTCCGAGAGGAGGAACAGAACCTTACTGGATATGGTTCGTTCTATGATGAGTCAGGCTACTCTACCTTACTCCTTTTGGGGTTTTGCACTGGAAACAGCTGCAAAGGTACTAAACCGAGTGCCATCCAAGGCCGTTTCAAAGACTCCATATGAGTTATGGTATGGGAAACAGCCTAGCTTGACATTTATCAGGATCTGGGGTTGCGAGGCTTATGTCAAAAAGCTCGCCTCTGGGAAACTAGAGAGCAGATCTGAGAAATGTATCTTTGTCGGATACCCTAAGGAAACTAAGGGTTATTATTTCTACGATCTCAAAGAGAACAAGGTATTTGTTGCTCGGACGGCCATCTTTCTTGAGAAGGAATTTCTTCTGCAAGAGGCCAGTGGGAGAGAAATAAAACTGGATGAGAATCCAGAGAAAGGGCAAAGTAGTCAAGCACAGTTGGATGAGCCTGAGCCAGTTGAGCAGGTTATTGAACAACCTGAGGCTCAGATATCACGGGAACCGCGAAGATCGGGAAGGATCCGTCATCAGCCTGAGCGCTATGACGGAGTCTACATCATTGATAATGATGAACCCCTCACTTATGCGGATGCGGTCAGTGGACCGGAGTCAGCTAGATGGCTTGAAGCTATGCGAGCCGAGATGGACTCCATGTCAGATAACCAAGTCTGGGATTTGGTTGATCCGCCTCCGGGAGTTATCCCTATAGGCTGTAAATGGATCTTCAAGAAGAAGATTGACATGGATGGTAACGTGGTTACCTATAAAGGCAGGCTAGTTGCGAAAGGTTTCAAACAAATCTACGGGATAGATTATGATGAAACTTTCTCTCCTGTAGCCATGTTTAAGTCTATTCGGATTCTTTTCGCGATAGCTGCATATTATGATTATGAGATCTGGCAAATGGATGTGAAGACCGCTTTCCTTAATGGAAATCTGGATGAGGATGTGTATATGACACAACCAGAAGGTTTCACTAATCCATCAGATCGTCATAAAATATGCAAGTTAAAGAAGTCCATTTATGGACTTAAACAAGCATCTAGAAGCTGGAATATTCGTTTTGATGAATCAATCTCTGAGTTTGGTTTCATCAAGAATGAAGATGACCCGTGTGTATATAAGAGGTTTAGTGGGAGCGTGATTACTTTCCTAGTCCTCTACCTCGATGATATCTTAATCATTGGAAACGAAATTCCTGAACTGCATGCTGTTAAAGCATGGTTAGGCAAATGTTTCCAGATGAAAGATCTAGGAGAAGCAGCCTATGTGTTAGGTGTGAAGATCTACAGGGATAGATCTAAGAGGCTTCTCGGGCTGTGCCAGAGTACTTACATCGATAAAGTCCTGGAAAGATTTCATTTGGAGAATTCTAAAAGAGGATATCTTCCAGTCAGACATGGTCTGAATCTTTCAAAGAGTCAGTGTCCACAAACACAGACTGAGAAAGATGAAATGGACAATACGCCTTATGCTTCGGCTATTGGGTCCATTATGTATGCGATGTTGTGTACTCGCCCAGACGTCGCTTACGGGTTAAGCGTGACCAGTCGGTTCCAAAGTAATCCAGGTAAGCGCCACAGTCCCATATCCAGTCAGACATGGTCTGAATCTTTCAACTTATGAGGAATCTTGTTTTGAATTATCACACTGCATTCCTCTGTAAGCGCCACAGTCCCATATTCTTCAATCTTTCGCTTGTTTGATAATATGCCTTTCATAAACTTTGCGTAAGTGGGCATCTGTGATAGAGCATCTGTGAAAGGAATGTTGATGTATAATTTCTTCCGTACTTCTAGGAATTTGCCAAATTGCTTATCCAACTTTGCTTAGCTAGCCTATGAGGAAATGGGACAGGTGGAACATATGCAGGTGGTCCCATATAAACTTCCTCCTTCTCCTTTTCTTCGAGCTTTTCCATATCAGGCTAGGATTCTTCAGGATTTTTTTCACCAACTTCGGGTGTGGCCTCCCATCTAGCTGCTTACCACTCCTTGTAGTTATCGCACTACACTACTCCTTAGAATCCTCCTCTAGTTGTCTTGTAGATCTTCCCGTCATCATATTCAAGGTTCTCGCCTACTGTACTATTTGGCTCTCTAACACCTTGTTATGGGTTATCAAAACATCCACATGAGATGTCAGATGCTTAATAGCGTCAGTGACGTCCTCATTATATTTCTTTTGTTGTACAACAAATCCTTCTAAGAGAGTTTCCAAGTTAGACTTCTGGGGCTGTCCATATTGCCTGGATTGAAAACCCAGTAGTGGCCTATTATTTTGCTGATTGTACTGTGAAGGAATTTGCCCTTGATTGCTCCTGTAAGATATGTTGGGGTGGTTCCTCCATCATGGATTATAGGTTGCAGAATACGGGTCATTCACTGGTCTTTGGTTAAAATTTCCCAAGGCATTGACCTGCTCCTGACTAGAGTCTTCTTGGGATGAAGCTGTGAGTTGACAATCAGATGAATTATGTACTGTTATACTACACACTTCATAAGAAACGACATTAACGACAACTGAGGGAAAAGTGAAAGAATCTAATTACTGCGCTAAAGAATCTACCTTTGCCACTATAGATGTTAAGGAATCGTTACTATACTTACCAAGTTCTGTCGAAGTAGTACCTCGCTCATTGGACTAGTGGTTATGGTTAATAGCCATGTCCTCAAGCAAAGTGTTGCCTCTTCCACTCCCTTGCTCATAATACCCCTCCAGCAGCAGCGTCCACCATCAACTTTGTATTGTAGTCCAATCCACTGTAGAAGATATGGATTAGAACTCATTTCTTAAGTCCATGGTGTGGACACATACACTGGAGCTCCTTGAAGCGATCCCATGTGTCATAAAGAGATTCTCCCTCACGTTGTCCAAAACTAGTAATCATGTTGCACGAAGTATTTGTTTAGAAAGGCTCTAGAAAGCTCGTCCCAAGTGGTAATCAATCCTGCTGGTAGTGAATATAATCAAGCTCTCACACGGTCCCTGAGAGAAAATAGAAAAAGTCTCAGTCTTATTGCGTCGGAAGAAACACCTTTAACTTTAACAGTATCACAGTATTCTAAAAACACAGCTAGATGGAGATTAGGGTCCTGATTTGGGGAACCCCCAAACTGATTTTGTTGGATAATGGAGTCATAGATGCCTATGAGGACGGCCCATTCCCTTCAGAGGACACTTGGAGAGACTCCCCAAAACTAGAGGAAGCAACCCTGCGAATTTCGGCACAAAAGGAGCCCTGCAGACCCCGACACGGCCAGGCCGTGTTCCCGGACATGGCCGTGACACAGTCGGCCACAGACGCGAATGCCGACACAGCCTTCACCACGGCCGTGCCACAGCCCGTACCCACTTCAGCCGAGTTTCCAGCGGCCCATCACGGTCGTGCTCCCCGACACGGCCAAGCCGTGTTCACTGAGACCGAGAACTTACGGCCCCAGCTTTGCCCGTGCCTCCACCTGTGAAAGTCTCGGGAAAAGTTGTCGCCGCCAAACATGGCCGTGCTGCCCAACACTGGCAGCCGTGATCAGTACACTGCCAGGCATCTTCAGCGACCGCCAGCACGGCTAGGTCATAACCAAGAACATGGCCATGACCAAACATTCTATGGATTTTGGCCTCAAAATACGGGGCCGTGGTATTCATCACGGTACTGCCGTGAAACATGCTCAACTACAACATGGCCAGGCCGTGTTCCTCGACACGGCCGTGACACGGTCGTCCGAAACCGCGAACACCAACACGACCAAGGACACGATTGTGCCCCTTCCCATGTCCGCCACAACCAGAGATCCACGTGCTGAACACAGCCGTGACGACCAACACCATTCTTCATCCGGTTCGACGCTCACAATGGTCCTCGCATCCTCCAGACTGTTTTGTGGGGTTGGTAAGCCCCTCATCCAACACAACTTGCCCCGTCCAGTCCATCCACAAGGCCTCACGTGCATCTTCGGAGCCCATTCAGCCCATGGCCACTCTCCCTCGAGGACCCCCACCGGACGCCACCACCGATCGCTACAACAACCGGGTCCTCAACTCGACCCAAGAGACCACTACTAATGTGCAGAATCAGCCCACAATCAGCCGATTCTGCTGCTTCGTGGTCACGTGTTCAGAAATGGTGTAGCCCACCGAAGGCGGCCCGTTCAACGGCCCACACGCCTCTGTTGGGAAACCCCGGGGATATTTTACAATTTTCAGAGATAGAGATTACAAAATACATTGCACAGCGGAAGCAATATCCCCAAAACAGGCCGGTCCCAAAAACCCAGTGAAGATCGCAAGCAAGAGAGTCGACACGATGAGTTAGGAAATACCTTAGAGCAAGATGAGGTCAATGTCGTGATAGGCGCCCAAGCGTGCGTCCTATACAGTCTCACACACACGGATGCCTCAAGTCCTCTTCTTCCACGTCCGGTGCTAGCCTCAGGAAGAAGATCCAAGCCTTAGTGCACTTTCTTCAACCCTTGCGCCACTTCCAAAGTAGAAGCACCAACGAAGAAGAAAGATGGAGATGTTGCCGCCATGTCTTCAACTCCTCATCCTTACTTGCGCCAACTCCTAGAGAAGATGCACCAAGATAAGAGGCAAGAGGGTGAAGACACCAAGTCCTATCCCTCCTTGCTTCAAGAGAAGAAGGATAGAAGAGACTTGTGGTTAGGATGAAAATGGAAGAGAAGCCTTTCGCCAAAGCCTCCCTCTTTGCCCTTCTAATTCTTGCTCATGCCAAAATCAACTTTTTGCTCTCGCATATACCCATGTATATATAGAGAGGCAAAAGGGGGCAGCAATAATAGGGTGTGGGCGCAATTCTCAAAGGAGGAGGCGGCTAGGGTAAAGGGGAGGGAGTAATTAGGGTTTGAGGTAAGGAAAGTCTCCAAGACTTTACCATAAACCTCTCCTAATTATCCATATGCGCATGAGACCTTCCAAAGAAGTCTACCAAGCCATATCAGCCCCAAGACTTGCCATAGAAGCAAGCATACCATCCAAGGTAGAGGGGCAAGGCGCCTAAAGCTTCCTAATGAAGCAAATTGTGTTGGGGTATGCCCTTAAGGCTAATGTTTGAGGCCTTGGGATTGTATCAGTATCATGTAATAAACTCTTATGTTTATAAAGGCATGGTTGTTATTCAGTTTGTTACATTATCTGCTGCAATAAGTGTACTTCTGAATAATGTCTCAAAGCTGTTCAGCTAGGCTGACATGCTATATGTCCTTAGTCGGAATATCTTGGTGAACATGAGACAGCCTTGATATGATTGAGACTAATATGTGTTCTAATCTTATAGGATGCTTCGAGCATGGAATAAGATGTAGACTCATGGGTACATTGGATGTACTGGACAGACCCTACTAGGATATTCAATTGTTTGTCACAATGTGAATAATCCTTGTTTGCAACAAGTGGCACATGTCCTCTGACTTGAGATCACTTGTGTTTCTAAATGATGATTGTCATTGTTTTGAGATAGTTCAATATCATTTGAAACATAATGGTTATAGACTATCTTGGATAATGATCATGAGTCAGGTTAGGGCACTAGTGATAGATACAGGATTGCCGTCTCCTTGTTTAAGGAGTGTGATGTTCTAAAGGGGCCCCCCTAAATGAGATGATTGAGAATAGTGTATGGCCATACCCTGATGACTATGTTCATCTGATCTAATCATGCTCATCATATTGGAGCTACAGGCTTGACATGCTTGTCCAATAAGAACATCCAGTGGCAAAGGAAACATGTATGCCTAGTGAAGTGGATTCACACTTGTGCTGTGGTTTGGGTGTAGTCTTGGAAGACTCTTTCCTTTATATCGGGAGACAGTGATGTGTTGCTAGATACCCCTCACTGATCGTGATAACAAAAGTTATCATTACCGACATTTAAAGGAAACCCTCAGGGTCGCACAATTTGATGATATGGCTTACTTAAGTCAGATCGTGTGGACTGAATTGTTTGGGTTCAGTCTGAAGGGATTTGATCTCTGATTATAAGTGAGATCTGGTCTGATCATGTTTGATTGATTAGGGCTTGAGATCGGTAAGCTTCGATCGAGAGATTTGATGCTAGATCGGTGAGATCAAGAGCATCAAGAGATCAACGGTTAGATCTTGAACCTTTAGGGTTTATTGTGATCTAGACCATATGGCTTGGGTTAATTGGTCTTGGACCAAACCGACATTGAACCGGCTCATGAATGAGCGCATGGTTCATGGGAGATGAGTTAAGCGCTTGGTTCACTTAAGGGTGAACGCTTGAGCCTTGACTACTTTCCATTTTGGGAATTCGGTTTCCAAATGGATTGTATGTAACGCCTCCACATTAGTGTGGGAGGTTACTCTCTCGCCGAACTCTCTCTTGTGTAGGTTTCTCCATCTTTCGGTGGAGAGCGCTTGACGAAAATAAGAGAAGGAAGTCTCGGCCAAGCTTGATCTCTCATCATCCTCACGCGACAAGGACCCTTTGAAACACTTTGCTAGCACAAAGGATTCAAAGGAGCAAGCCATCTTCATTTGTTGTGTGCGTCACCTTTGGAGAAGGAGCACTTGCGTCTTTGCTTCCAAGGCACCATCCATTCGATGGCATTGGTATGATCTCCTTCTTGATCTATTCAATCTATCAAAGTTGATCATATGAGCATATAAGCGATTGTGTTGTTGAAACCCTAGCAAAACATGCATGCGCCCCCTAAATTAGGGTTTCATCTGCTTGCGCTCCCCCTTGAAGGGGACTCTTCAAATTGCCCCACTTCTCCCCATTATGCCCATAGGCGCCTAAGGGAGAAGTTTTGTCCCCATTATACCCTTTTAGCCTTTTCTCACTTTATGAGAATTTGTTATTGGGCCTCATTGGATAATGAGCTAGCCCAAACTTCATTACATGGGTTGATTAAGCACTTGGATCCAATCCAATGCAACCCTAATCCAAATGTGACCAATCATGGTCAAATACGGGTCAACCTGCCATAAATGAAGTTTGGCTCCAATAACATTCTTCCATCTCATTAGGCCCATTGGCGCTAATGAAATCTCCCAATTAGATCCGAGTTATTCAATAACTCGATCATAAGGCTTCCCGATCAATACAAGAACTCGAGTATCAAGGTGTGCGACCCTGTAGGTCCCTCTGCCGTTGGCAGTACTGACCAAATGTCACCACAAGCAGTGAGTGGCACCAAGCAGTGCATCGCTGCTACCCAAGTCATCGGAATGGATATCGACATCGACATCCCCATCATTGCAACAAGGAACAGATGCATTACAGTCTCTTTGCCGAACTGATATCCGATTGGACAAGTGTGTCACCACTTGTTTTCTCCCAATCACATGTCTATGACTAAAACAGGTTCTCACCTGGGTATGGCCATACACTCTCAATCATAGAACCATAGAGGAGCTCCATGGATATCATGCTTCCCTATGGAAGGGGCAAATCCTATGTCTGTCCATTGACCTTCTCATATGGGTCGTGACATGCTCAATGAGTACCGTTATGACCTCCCAACTACGGCGAGGTGTTAGGTTGTATCAAAGCAAGTCCCTAACCATATAGAATGGTCAATGACCTCAAGTCAAGGGATCAATGCATCTCCTGTCACTTGTGAGGATAACTCATGACACCAAGTCATAGCCTCACAGCGGGTCGGTCCAGTATATCCACCACTGATATACCCATATGTCTGCGTTAGCACTTCGTGCCTAACCAGCCTATATACTAGTCTCACAAGTACCAGAGCTGTCCCATATCCACTCAGGTACATCGACTGGGGACAATCATTTGAGCACAGATCCAATCTGTCTCCAGGGACATTATCATGTAAGTACACAATCGCAGGTGTAGACAAACAATGATAACGACAATGCCAGAAAGATATATATATGAATATCAGAGTCAAGTAGTACAAAGATGGACCAAAACTTGGTCCTAGGGCATATAAACCAACAATCTCCCATTTGCACTAAGACCTAGAGGTTGAGCAACCTCAACCCCATATCTCTAGTATGACCATCATGCTTCTGCTGCGCCTAAGCCTTGGTCAGTGGGTCTGCTAGATTGCTCTCTGTGTCAACTCTGCTAATCTTGACATCACCTCGATCAATGATCTCTCTGATCAGGCGAAATCTCCTGAGTATGTGTTTGGACCTTTGATGAGACCGTGGTTCCTTAACATGTACAGTTCCCATTGTTGTCATAATATAGCTCAATGGGATCCATTGCACTTGGAACCACCTGAAGTTCAGAAAAGAACTTCCTGATCCAAACGGCTTCATTGGCTGCCTTAGAAGCAACCACATACTCAGCTTCGGTTGTAGAATTAGCTATGGTGGATTGCTTGAAGCTCTTCCAGCATACAGCATCTCCAACCATCTTAAACAAATAGCCGGTCTGCGATCTGAAGTCGTTAGGATCAGACTGGAATGACTCATTAGTGAAGCCCTGTACACTGAGCTCTTCCTGTCCCCCGTAGACCATATAGAATAAATCCTTAGTCCTTTTCAAGATACTCAAGGATATTCTTTACGGCCACCTAGTGCTGCAGACTTGGATTGGATTGGTGTCGGCTGGTTATGCATACAGCATAAGCCACATCTGGTCTAGTACATAACATTGCATACATGATTGATCCCACTGCCGAAGCATAGGGAATTCGACTCATGTTATCCCTCTCAGCCTGTGTTGTAGGACACTGGCTCTTTGAGAGAGTAAGGCCATGTCTCACTGGAAGGTATCCTTTCTTGGATTGCTCCAAGTTGAACCTCTCCAGGACCTTATCAATGTGGGTACTCTGACTAAGGGCCAAGAGCCTCTTAGATCTATCCCGGTAGATCCTCACGCCTAGAATGTAGGCGGCATCCCCTAAGTCCTTTATCTCAAAACACTTCCCTAATCATGTCTTCACAGCTTGAAGACTAGGGATGTCATTTCCGATGAGCAGTATGTCATCGACATACATGACCAGAAAAGTCATCAAGCTCCCACTGAATTTTCTGTATACTCAGGCGTCATCTTCACTTTTGATAAAGCCATAATCTCTCACAGCTTCATCAAACTGAAGATTCCAACTTCGAGATGCTTGCTTTAATCCATAAATGGATTTCTTTAGCCTGCAGACCTTATTACCCTCTGCAGGATGGATGAAGCCATCAGGTTGTGTCATATACACATCCTCAGTCAGCTTCCCGTTAAGGAACGCTGTCTTCACATCCATCTGCCATATCTCATAGTTATGATATGCAGCTATAGCAAGCAGAATCCGAATGGATTTGATCATGGCAACTGGCGAGAAGGTTTTCATCATAGTCCACCCCGTGGACTTGTTTAAATCCTTTAGCCACTAGTCTACCCTTATAGGTAACTATATTGCCATCCATGTCTGTCTTCCTCTTGAAGACCCATTTACACCCTATGGGTTTTACTCCATCAGGCAGCTTAACCAAATCCCAGACTTGGTTAGCCGACATGGAATCCATCTCGGATTGCATGGCCTCAAGCCATCTCTCGGAGTCCGGTCCACTGACCGCCTCATCATAAGTCCTGGGTTCATCCTCAATGATGAAGATCCCATCGTGTTGGGTCGGCAGCGACCCATACCTCTCAGGTGCACGATGAATCCTCCCAGACCTACATGGGGCCTGTGCCTGAGCCTCAGGTTGCCTAGCAACCGGTGCAGGTGGCTCAAATTCCATCTCTTTGTCTTGTGGTTGCACTTGGTCCTCATCCAAGTCAAACTTCCTCCCAGTAACTTCTTTCATGAGAAATTATTTCTGTAGAAAGACAGCACCCCAAGCAACAAAAACTTTGTTCTCGGTGGGAACATAGAAGTAGTAACCCTTAGTCTCTTTAGGGTACCCCACAAACGTACACTTATCAGATCTAGGTTCTAGCTTGCTAGAATCCTGACGTTTGACATAAGCCTTACATCCCCAGATCTTAATAAAAGTGAGATTAGGGCGTCTCCCACTCCATACCTCGTATGGAATCTTTGAGACACTCTTAGATGGAACATTATACAATATTAGAGAAGCTGTCTTAAGTGCATGTCCCCAGAATGAGGGAGGTAATGTTGCATGACTCATCATAGATCGAACCATGTCCAATAAAGTTCAATTTCTCCTTTCAGACACACCATTCCATTGAGATGTTCCAGCAGGAGTGAGTTGGGATATGATCCCACACTCTCTCAGATAGTCAAATAACTCACCGTTCAGGTACTCTCCACCACGATCTGATCAAAGAGCCTTAATGGATCTCCCAAGCTGGTTCTCTACTTCATGTCTAAACTCCTTAAATTTATCAAAGGATTCAGACTTATGTCTCATCAGATAGACATAACCATATCTACTGAAGTCATCAGTAAACGCGATGAAGTAGTTGTACCCTCCTCTTGCTTGTTTATTGAAAGGCCCACATACGTCAGTATGTATGAGATCTAATAAACCTCCTGCCCTCTCACCAGTCTTGGTGAAGGGCGCCTTTGTCATTTTCCCTAATAAACAAGGTTCACAAGTATCAAATTCCTCCAAGGAACTTGAATCTAACAATCCAGTTGCATGGAGTTGTTGGATGCGATTCTTGTTTATATGGGTTAATCGACAGTGCCGTAGGAAAGCACCAACTGAACCACTCAGTTTGATCCTTTTATTATTTATGTTACAAATAGAGCTATCCATGTCCAAGACATGCGGACCATTGCACAAAGTACCCTTCCCATAAAACATGTTTGCAAAAGAAAAAGAACATAAGTTCTCTTTTAATTCAAACTTAAATCCTTTCTTTGCCAAGCAAGGAGTGGATACAATGTTTTGGAAAGGGAAGGTACATAATAGCAATTGTCTAGCTTTAACTGAAGTCCAGAAGGCAGGGAGAGAAACTCCTACAGCAACAGCAGCAACTTGTGCCCTGTTACCTATCCGTAGGTCAATCTCTCTAGGCCTTACCGATCTACCCTTTCAGAGCCTTCGCATATTTGTACAAATATGAGCTCCACATGCGGTATCCAATACCCATGTCATAGGAGTAGAAAGGTTGACTTCGGTAACATAAATACCTGAGCATGAAGACAAGGCCTTGCCTTTCTTCTCCTCATTCTGAAGTTGCAACATGTCCTTCAACATGTGAGGTTGTCCTCCACATGAATAGCACCTATTATTCCTGATCATATCCATCTTTAATTTCAGTTCCTTGGTCAAGCCTTTCAGCTCAACACACTAAATATCAACTTTAGGAGGATTGAGTTCAACCAATTCATTAAAGAGCTGCCTTAGATTAAAAATAATCTCAGAGGCACTCTTCGATTCATATCACCCTGTAAATTCAGGTGACATGTTGGTTAGCAACCCCCAAAGTATCAACCTGATGCTTATCATAAGCATCCCTCTCAGCCGCTGAGGCCGAGCATGGAAGTGGCTCAAGAAAAGGATGCTCAAGGACATAAAGCTTCCTTTCGAGCTTGAGCATGATTCTCAAGTTCATATACCAATCCAGTAAGTTGGATCCAACCAACTTATCCCTTTCCAGGGTAGATCGTAGTGACCAAATGCCATTGTTCATAGCCATTGTTCTACAACAACCAAGAAACAGCAGATTAGTACTACTTCGAGTCATTTAAACTGGACTTGTTTTAAATGACCATGGCTCCCACTATTTTTAATCGAATTGACAACCCACAAAGTCAATCGAGAAATCCAAGATTTCCTAGTGAGATGAGATCCTCATTCCACACAGAGCTTCGCGTCCCACGAGGGTGGGATGAGATGCACAAAGTGACCCATGTTTCCTAAGGTGGGTACGCCGGCCGATTGCTCCAAGCAATTCCCCTTATTGAGACAGTCCAGGCATTTCATGTCCAGCGAGGGCTGGATACAGCATGAAACCCTAACCTCTCAACGATGCCTCTTGAGTTTCACCATGTGCCTAGCACACATGAAAATCTAGTCAACTCCATTCCTAACCGTTATGCCCAGGGCCAACGAGTTTCCTTGCAAAGGCACGCCCAGGTTAAAACTGGACTGGGGAAACTATTGTCACCACGCACTTTCTAAAGATAAGTGGGTGTGTCCCACGAGGGTGGGAAACAATTCACAACTCCACTGATCGATAGCTTAGTGAGGGCTACACGTTAGAAGGCTACCAGACTTGATATTTTAATTGAGGGTTTTTGTTTAAGGTCTCATCATCTCAGTTTTATCTTATGTCTATCATTACAGGCATGCAATCCTATGGTGATAACATAACGATAAAACATTTCAGGCATGCTTCTGCAGATAATAATAAAAGCAGTAAAGAATGATGTGATCATATCCTATTCAAGACATTGAACCAATCCATGCCATGAAAGAGGTTCAACTCTTGTCCTAGAACTCAAGCCCCAAAAACTAGACCTAGCCTAGCCGACCTCTAGCTTGAACTTCAAGGTTGGCTCCAAGGTCCTTCTCTCATGGTTTAGCTCTCAAAGCCTAGAGGTACACTTTAAAAGTTCCCCATAGGTTCGGCCAATGGCATGGTCTTCCTCCAAGGAAGGTGCGCCACCATGCAAGGGGCCAAGATGGCTAGCTCTCAAACCAAAAGAGGTTTGGCCAAGCTTTCTTGCGCCACCAAGAAACCAAGCACCAACTTGCATGCGCCACCTTGCATGCTTGCGCCATCAAGCAAGATGCGAGCATCAAGGTCCAAGAAGGATGCGCCTAGCCCTTAATCTTCATCTTAATTTTTACAAAGATAATGAAAAAGATGGCAGGCAGGCCGCACAAGGATACATCACAGGCATGCAAAAGGGGCTTGACTCATGATCACAACATTATGCACAATCAAGGTATTTATTCATGCACTTCTACATGCTCATGAAAAACGTAAAATCTGAAATTTTACTTTTTCATAAAACTAGTCTCTTTTTCTCATCTTCTTCTCACAAATCTTTTGGTTAATTGTGATTTATTTTTCATGATGATTTCAGAGATCCTTTCGGCTGGCAATTTTGTCAGATCAAGAGACTTGGCCAGTCCGAAGACACAATGCCCGTCCTACTTGACAAAATTACGTGCGCCTTTGATCTTTAAATCAGACAAGAAAAATAGTCCAAAAATCCAAAAGAGATTGAGAGGATGATAGAAACAAGAAACCCTAATTTTTCCTACTTAGAAAAATCATTTGCTATGCATCATGCTATTGACGAAAATAGAGATATGGCATGTGAGCATGAAAGAAAATCGTAAAACATCGTTCGAGTCTTGCAAGTCGCTCTGATACCACTGTTTGGAAACCCCGGGGATATTTTACAATTTTCAGAGATAGAGATTACAAAATACATTGCACAGCGGAAGCAATATCCCCGAAATAGGCCGGTCCCAAAAACCCAGTGAAGATCGCAAGCAAGAGAGTCGACACGATGAGTTAGGAAATACATTAGAGCAAGATGAGGTCGATGTCGTGATAGGCGCCCAAGCGTGTGCCCTCTGCAGTCTCACACACACAGATGCCTCGAGTCCTCTTCTTCCACGTCCGGTGGTAGCCTCGGGAAGAAGATCCAAGCCTTAGTGCACTTTCTTCAACCCTTGCGCCACTTCCAAAGTAGAAGCGCCAACGAAGAAGAAAGATGGAGATGTTGCCGCCATGTCTTCAACTCCTCATCCTTACTTGCGCCAACTCCTAGAGAAGATGCGCCAAGATAAGAGGCAAGAGGGTGAAGACACCAAGTCCTATCCCTCCATGCTTCAAGAGAAGAAGGATAGAAGAGACTTGCGGTTAGGATGAAGATGGAAGAGAAGACTTTCGCCAAAGCCTCCCTCTTTGTCCTTCTAATTCTTGCTCATGCCAAAATCAACTTTTTGCTCTCGCATATACCCATGTATATATAGAGAGGCAAGAGGGGGCAGCAATAATAGGGTGTGGGCGCAATTCTCAAAGGAGGAGGTGGCTTGGGTAAAGGGGGGGGAGTAATTAGGGTTTGAGGTAAGGAAAGTCTCCAAGACTTTACCATAAACCTCTCCTAATTATCCATATGCACATGAGACCTTCCAAAGAAGTCTACCAAGCCATATCAGCCCCAAGACTTGCCATAGAAGCAAGCATACCATCCAAGGTAGAGGGGCAAGGCGCCTAAAGCTTGCTAATGAAGCAAATTGCGCCACTTCTCCCCATTATGCCCATAGGCGCCTAAGGGAGAAGTTTTGTCCCCATTATACCCTTTTAACCTTTTATCACTTCATGATAATATGTTATTGGGCCTCATTGGATAATGAGCTAGCCCAAACTTCATTACATGGGTTGATTAAGCACTTGGAGCCAATCCAATGCAACCCTAATCCAAATGTGACCAATCATGGTCAAATACGGGTCAACCTGCCAGAAATGAAGTTTGGCTCCAATAACATTCTTCCTGAAAGTCCCCTAGAACAAAGGGGGGGGGGGCGAAACCCTAATAGGAGGCGCAACAAAACTCTAGCGGAATCTAGGGTTTCTAACAGGATCGCATAGCATGTAATATATTCAACTTTCAATGAAAAGCGATTCTTACCATTGCCATCGCTTAGATGGTGTCTTGGAAGGAAAGGCGCAAATGCTCCTTCTCCTAAGGTGACGCACACAATTGATGTCGCCTACTCTTCTCTTGGTGCTCCTTGTGCTAGCAAGGCTCCAAGAGGTCCTTGTCGTATGGAAGGGAAGAGAATCCTTTGCTTGGCGATTTCTTCCTTCTCCTTTTTCGTCAACCTCTTCACCACTCTCAAGAGAGCTTGTTGGCGACGAGAGATGAGGAGAGACGAGAGATGAAAGCGTCTTAGGCGTGAACGTGAGGCGTTCCCACGTTTAGAAGTCATGGCTTCTAAATTTAGTAAACCCCAAACGTTCATGCGATCATGGGTTCACCCCATGCGCAAACTCATCTTCTCTTGAACCATGCGCTCACTCAATGAGCCGGTTCAATTTGGTTTGGTTCAAAGACCAATCAACCCAAGCCATTAGTCCAGATCCTATTAAACCCTAAGGCTCTTGATCTGACCGTCGATCTCTTGATGCTGCTGATCTCACTGATCTAGCATCCATTCTCTCGATCGAAGCTTACCGATCTCAAGCCCTAATCAATCAAACATGATCAGACCAGATCTCACTTACAATCAGAGATTAAATCCCTTTAAACTGAACCTGAATAATTCAGTCCACACGATCTGACTTAAGTAAGCCATATCATCAAATTGTGCGACCCTGAGGGTTTCCTTTAAATGTCGGTAACAATAACTCACATTATCACGATCAGTGAGGGGTATCTAGCAACACATCACTGTCTCCCGATATAAAGGAAAGAGTCTTCCAAGACTACACCCAAACCACAGCACAAGTGTGAATCAACTCACAAGGCATACATGTTTCCTTTGCCACTGGATGTTCTTATTGGACAAGCGTGTCAAGCTTGTAACTCCAATATGATGAGCATGATTAGATCAGATGAACATAGTCACCTGGGTATGGCCATACTCTTTTCTCAATCATCTCATCCAGGGGGCCCTTTAGAACATCACACTCCAATTAAGGAGACGGCAATCCTATGTCTATCACTAGTGCCCTAACCTGACTCAAGCTCACCATCCAAGATAGTCTATAATCATTATGTTTCAAATGATATTGAACTACCTCAAAACAATGACAATCATCATTTAGAAACACAAGTGATCTCAAGTCAGAGGACATGTGCCACTTGTTGCAATCAAGGATTATTCACATTGTGACAAGCAATTGAATAACCTAGTAGGGTCTGTCCAGTACATCCAATGTACCCATGAGTCTACATCTTATTCCATGCTCGAAGCATCCTATAAGATTAGAACACATATTAGTCTTAACCATATCAAGGCTGTCTCATGTTCACCAAGATATCTCGACTAAGGACTTTATAGCATGTCAGCCCAGCTGAACAGCTGTGAGACATTATTCAGAAGTACACTTATTGCAGCAGACAATGTAACAAACTGAATAACAACCATGCCTTTATAAACATAAGAGTTTATTACATGATACTGATACATTCCCAAGGCCTCAAACATTAGCCTTAAGGGCATACCCCAACAATCTCCCACTTGCACTTAATCTAATGGTTGAGAAATCTCAAACCCATATTATTACAGTGCTTCTCATGCTTCTGCTGCGCCAGAGGCTTGGTAAGCGGGTCTGCCAGATTGTCATCTGTATGAACCTTGCAGACTTTGATCTCGCCACGATCTATGATCTCCCGGATCAAGTGAAACCGTCTCTGTATGTGCTTGGACTTCTGGTGCGACCGTGGTTCCTTTGCTTGTGCGATTGCTCCAGTGTTATCACAGAAGATAACCAAAGGATCTGCACTCGAAGGAACAACACCAAGTTCTCTCACGAACTTACGAATCCACACTGCCTCCTTGGATGCTTCCGAGGCTGCAACATACTCGGCTTCTGTTGTGGAATCAGCAACAGTTGACTGTTTGAAACTCTTCCACACCACTACTCCTCCATTCAAGCTAAAAACATAGCCTGATTGCGATCGGAAATCATCCTGGTCAGACTGGAACGAAGCGTCAGTATATCCTTCAATACTGAGTTCTTCCTGACCACCATATATCAAGAACATATCTTTGGTCCTCCGCAGATATTTTAAAATGTTCTTGACTGCAATCCAGTGTGCCTGACCTGGATTACTTTGGAACCGACTGGTCACGCTTAACCCATAAGCGACGTCTGGGCGAGTACACAACATCGCATACATAATGGACCCAATAGCCGAAGCATAAGGCGTATTGTCCATTTCATCTTTCTCAGTCTGTGTTTGTGGACACTGACTCTTCGAAAGATTCAGACCATGTCTGACTGGAAGATATCCTCTTTTAGAATTCTCTAAATGAAATCTCTCCAGGACTTTATCGATGTAAGTACTCTGGCACAGCCCGAGAAGCCTCTTAGATCTATCCCTGTAGATCTTCACACCTAATACATAGGCTGCTTCTCTTAGATCTTTCATCTGGAAACACTTTCTTAACCATGCCTTAACCGCATGCATTTCAGGAATGTCATTTCCAATGATCAAAATATCATCGACGTAGAGGACTAGGAAAGTAATCACGCTCCCACTAAACCTCTTATATACACACGGGTCATCCTCGTTCTTGATGAAACCAAACTCAGAGATTGATTCATCAAAATGAATATTCCAGCTTCTTGATGCTTGTTTAAGTCCATAAATAGACTTCTTTAACTTGCATATCTTATGACGATCTGATGGATTAGTGAAACCTTCTGGTTGTGTCATATACACATCCTCATCCAGATTTCCATTAAGGAAAGCTGTCTTCACATCCATCTGCCAGATCTCATAATCATAATATGCAGCTATCGCGAAAAGAATCCGAATAGACTTAAACATGGCTACAGGTGAGAAAGTTTCATCATAATCTATCCCGTAGATTTGTTTGAAACCTTTCGCAACTAGCCTGCCTTTATAGGTAACCACGTTACCATCCATGTCAATCTTCTTCTTGAAGATCCATTTACAGCCTATAGGGATAACTCCCGGAGGCGGATCAACCAAATCCCAGACTTGGTTATCTGACATGGAGTCCATCTCGGCGCGCATAGCTTCAAGCCATCTCGCTGACTCCGGTCCACTGACCGCATCCGCATAAGTGAGGGGTTCATCATTATCAATGATGTAGACTCCGTCATAGCGCTCAGGCTGTCGACGGATCCTTCCCGATCTTCGCGGTTCCCATGATATCTGAGCCTCAGGTTGTTCAATAACCTGATCCACCGGCTCAGGCTCATCCAACTGTGCTTGACTACTTTGTCCTTCCTCTGGATTCTCATCCAGCTTTATTTCTCTCCCACTGGCCTCTTGCAGAAGAAACTCCTTCTCAAGAAATATGGCCGTCCGAGCAACAAATACCTTGTTCTCTTTGGGATCGAAGAAATAATAACCCTTAGTTTCCTTAGGGTAACCGACAAAGATACATTTGTCAGATTTGCTCTCTAGTTTCCCAGAGGTGAGCTTTTTGACATAAGCTTCGCAGCCCCAGATCCTGATAAATGTCAAGCTTGACTGTTTCCCATACCATAACACATATGGTGTCTTAGAAACTGCCTTGGATGGCACTCGGTTTAGTACCTTTGCAGCTGTCTCCAGTGCAAATCCCCAAAAGGAATATGGAAGAGTAGCCTGACTCATCAAAGAACGAACCATATCAAGTAACGTTCTATTTCTCCTCTCGGACACACCATTCCATTGCGGTGTTCCTGGCGGAGTGAGCTGTGAGATAATCCCACACTCCTTCAGATAGTCAGTAAACGCATGACTCAAGTATTCTCCACCTCGATCAGAACGAAGTGCCTTGATATTTTGGCCTAGCTGATTCTGTACTTCATTCTTGAACTCTTTGAACTTGTCAAAAGATTCACTTTTATGTCTCATCAGATAGACATAACCATACCTACTGAAATCATCAGTAAAGGTAATGAAGTACTGATAGCCACCTCTGGCATGTTTACTAAATGGCCCACACACATCACTGTGTATAAGGTCAAGTAAACCTGAAGCCCTTTGACCTTTGTTAGAAAAAGGTGGCTTCGTCATTTTACCCATTAAACAAGCCTTGCATGTATCAATCTCCTCATAGGAGAATGATCCCAGCAGTCCATGATCATGCAACCGCTTAATGCGCTTCTTGTTAATATGGCCTAAACGACTATGCCATAGCAAGGTGCTGTCATCAGCATACTTGGCTTTCTTAATATCAATATTGTGTATAGAACATTCCATGTCCAACATGAATAACCCATTGTTAATTGAACCAGTAGCATAAACAATATTATCAAAAGATAAAACACACTTTGAAATATTGCATTCAAAGGAAAATCCCTTCCTGACAAGAGCAGGAATGGAGATAATATTCTTAGTAATGCTGGGAACAAAGTAACAACTGTTTAGTTCTAATACAAGCCCAGATGGCAAAGAGATGAAATAGTCTCCTACAGCAACAGCAGCAACCCGTGCCCCGTTTCCAACTCGTAGGTCCACCTCATGCTGTCCCACCTGTCTTCTTCTGTTGAGTTCCTGTACATTTGAACAAATGTGAACTCCACATGCAGTGTCCAACACCCATGATATAGAAGAAGATGAAACCATGACTTCCGTCACGTATATACCTGAGCCAGAAGCGATGCTTCCCCTCTTATCTCCTTGGAGCGCTTTACAGTCCTTTTTCCAGTGACCCAGCTTTCCACAGTGGAAACATCTGTATTCCTTTGACCGCTAAACTTTTTGCTTCAGAGCCTTGCTGTAACTCTTGACAGGGGCCTTGCCCTTCTTCCCCTTCTTCTTGTTCCTAGAAGGAACCATTAAGACAGAGGTCGAAGGCTTTCCCTTCAGAGTCTCCTCAGTAGTCAAGAGCATATTCAGCAGCTCTGCTGGAGTACAATCGATTTTGTTCATATTAAAGTTAATAATGAACGCATCGAAAGAGGGCGGCAGAGACTGCAGAATAATGTCTACAGCAAGCTCCTGGTTGATGGTATGCCCCAGTTTCTCTAGAGCCTCCTTGTGCCCAATCATCTTGAGCACGTGAGCTCCCACTGGGCTCTCTTCAGCCAGTTTGCTCTGAAAGAACAGCTTTGTCAGATTATAGCGTTCTGTCCTCGCCTGTGCAGCATACAGCATCTTGAGGTTTGCTATCATGTCTATTGCAGACATATCCTCATGCTGACGCTGCAGCAGTGGCGTCATAGACGCTAGCATCAGGCAAGCGACATCAATGCTATCATTGACGTGCTTTTCATAAGCTTCCCGAACCGCCCTTGCGGCGTTTGGAGCGGGCTGAGGCGGTATCGCCGTCTCGAGGACATACAGTTTCCTCTCTGCCTTAAGAACAATCTTAAGGTGTCCGAACCAGTCTGAGAAGTTCGGCCCAGCAAACTTCTCTCTTTCCAGTAGGGATCGCACATTGAAGCTCATGGTGTTCGTTGCTGCAGGAATCTACAACAATGCAAGAACAGCAAGGTCAGTATCAATGTAAAGAATCAATTCAGGACTTAAGAATGATTCTTTTTCTCACTATTTTATCTGGCTGAAAAATCCAGCAAAACAGCCCGAAAGAGTAGAACTCTTTTAGTGAGATGGGATCCAGATTTCATACTTGGTCTCCGCATCCCGCTCAGGCGAGATAAGATGCACAGAGAGTACAAGCACTAATTTCTGGTAGGCAGTCCCTGCCAATCGCCAACCCGTGCGATTCCCCTTCATCTGGGCAATCCAGCAGACTGTGCCAACTGAGTTGGTACAACACAATCTCTGACCCCACAGATGGCTGCCTCCATGTGCTACCATATGCGCCACATATGTAGCCTACATGGTCAAGCTGACCCGACCTACTCCCTGGACCACCACGTGCTATGCTGAGCAACGAGAAGCGATAAATCCCTTCTCTGTAACACGCAGGTGTAATCCCGCACCGTCTGAAGATAGATGGACGTGCCCTATTACAACCCGCTTAGTAAGCAAACTATTTATTAACTTGGTGAGCCGATTTGCAACATGGCCCAATCTATTAAAATGCTTAAGCCCAAGTTAACAATAGCAAGCCCACTAAGCCTTATAAACCACATAATAGTTTCTCCCACTTGCAATGTGGGACTATACTCGGGGTATTACAATCTCCCCCACTTAAGACTTGACGTCCTCGTCAAGCCCAAACCTTAACACATGCCCAAGAATCATCCCTTAGTCAGCAGCATGTGAGGTCAGCTCAAAGGTGGCTCCACCATCCTCGGTAGCCCTTTCCTATTGGCTTCTCACCATGCTTAGGACTAAGTTTTGCTCTGATACCATTTGTTACGACCCGCTTAGTAAGCAAACTATTTATTAACTTGGTGAGCCGATTTGCAACGTGGCCCAATCTATTAAAATGCTTAAGCCCAAGTTAACAATAGCAAGCCCACTAAGCCTTATAAACCACATAATAGTTTCTCCCACTTGCAATGTGGGACTATACTCGGGGTATTACAAAGATAGATCTATAACATGCGTTGACATACTCGGATCACAAACAAGCAACATGAAGCAATCATATGAATCTACATGAATCCCAAGCTCTGATACCAATTGTTAGGTCCCCTTCAAGGGGGAGCGCAAGCGGATAAAGCCCCTTTCTAGAGGGGGGGCGCAAATGCAATTTTAGGGGTGTCACCCTCATGATCGCATGTAGATCATATGGTTAACTTATGTATAAGCGAAAGGATCTTTAAAGGGATCATACCAACGCCATGAAGTTGGATGTCGGCTTGGAAGAAGAGAGCAACTTTGATCTCCTCCAAAAGTTCACACACAAGGTGAAGATCTCTTACTTCCTTGGCGTCACTTGTGCTAGCAAGGCACCCAAGGTTCCTTGTCGAATGGAAGGAGATGATGAAAGCTTTCTTGGCCGATCCTTCTTCTCGTCAACCTCTACCACCCGAGAGTTCGAGTGTCGTCGAGAGCCAAAGGGGAGATGAGCGTTTTTTCCAAACTTGTGATCGAATGTGGAGACATTCATCACTATGGCAAAACCGAAATGCCATAAATGGTAAGTCTTCAACACATGCGTTATGCGTTCACATGAAGTGAACCAAACGCATATCTCATCTCACAAATGAACCAAGCGCTCACATATGAGCCGGTTCAATGTAGTTGGTCCAATGACCAAACCAAATCAGCCCAAGTATTGGTCCAGACCAAAATAAACCCTAAGGTTCAAGATCTGACCGTTCATCCTTTGATGCTCTTGATCTCCCAGATCTAGCATCCACACTCTCGATCAAAGCTTACCGATCTCAAGCCCTAATCAATCAAACATGATCAGACTGGATCTCACTTACAATCAGAGTTTAATCTCCTTTAAACTGAATCAAAACAATCCAGTCCACCCGATCTGACTCAAGTAAGTCATATCACCAAATTGTGCGACCCTAAGGGTTTCCTTTAAATGTCGGTAACGATAACTCACGTCATCACAATCAGTGAGGGGTATCTAGCAACACATCACTGTCTCCCGATATAAAGGAAAGAGTCTTCCAAGACTACACCCAAACCACAGCACAAGTGTGAATCCACTTCACAAGGCATACATGTTTCCTTTGCCACTGGATGTTCTTATTGGACAAGCATGTCAAGCCTGTAACTCCAATACAATGAGCATGATTAGATCAGATGAACATAGTCATCTGGGTATGGCCATACACTATCTCAATCATCTCATACAGGGGGGCCCCTTTAGAACATCACACTCCTTGAACAAGGAGACGGCAATCCTTTATCTATCACTAGTGTCCTAACCTGACTCATGATCATTATCCAAGATAGTCTATAATCATTATGTTTCAAATGATATTGAACTACCTCAAAATAATGACATTCATCATTTAGAAACACAAGTGATCTCAAGTCAGAGGACATGTGCCACTTGTTGCATTCAAGGATTATTCACATTGTGACAAACAATTGAATATCCTAGTAGGGTCTGTCCAGTACATCCAATGTACCCATGAGTCTACATCTTATTTCATGCTCGAAGCATCCTATAAGATTAGCACACATATTAGTCTCAATCATATCAAGGCTGTCTCATGTTCACCAAGATATCTCGACTAAGGACATATGCATGTCAGCCTAGCTGAACAGCTTTGAGACATTATTCAGAAGTACACTTATTACAGCAGACAAGGTAGCAACCTGAATAATAACCATGCCTTTATAAACATAAGAGTTTATTACATGATACTTATACAATCCCAAGGCCTCAAACATTAGCCTTAAGGGCATACCCCAACACATCCAACTGAGTTTGACTTCTTTGTCCTTCTTCTGGATTCTCATCTAGCTTTATTTCTCTCCCACTGGCCTCTTGCAGAAGAAATTCCTTCTCAAGAAAAATAGCCGTACGAGTAACAAATACTTTGTTCTCCTTGGGATCGTAGAAATAATAACCCTTAGTTTCTTTAGGGTAACCGACAAAGATACATTTATCAGATCCGCTCTCCAGTTTCCCAGAGGCGAGCTTTTTGACATAAGCCTCGCACCCCCAGATTTTAATAAATGTCAAGCTCGGCTGTTTCCCATACCATAACTCATATGGAGTCTTTGAAACGGCCTTGGATGGCACTCGGTTTAGTACCTTTGCAGCTGTTTCCAGTGCAAATCCCCAAAAGGAGTAAGGTAAAGTAGCCTGACTCATCATTGAATGAACCATATCCAATAAGGTTCTATTTCTCCTCTCGGACACACCATTCCATTGCGGTGTTCCTGGCGGAGTGAGCTGTGAGATAATCCCACACTCCTTCAGATAGTCAGTAAACTCTCGACTCAAGTATTCTCCACCTCGATCTGAATGAAGTGCCTTGATTTTTCGGCCTAACTGATTCTGTACTTCATTTTTGAACTCTTTGAACTTGTCAAAAGATTCACTCTTATGTCTCATAAGATAGACATAACCGTATCTACTGAAATCATCAGTAAAAGTAATGAAGTATAAATAGCCACCTCTGGCATGTTTACTAAATGGCCCACACACATCACTGTGAATGAGGTCAAGTAAACCTGAAGCCCTTTGACCTTTATTAGAAAAAGGAGACTTCGTCATTTTACCCATTAAACAAGCTTTGCATGTATCAAGCTCCTCATAGGAGAATGATCCCAGCAGTCCATGGTCATGCAACTGCTTAATGCGCTTCTTGTTAATATGGCCTAAACGACTATGCCATAGCAAGGTGCTGTCATCAGCATACTTGGCTTTCTTATTATCAATTTGTTGTACAGAACATTCCATGTCCAACATGAATTACCCATTGTTAATCGACCCAGTAGCATAAACAATATTATCAAATGAAATACAACACTTTAAAGTTTTGCATTCAAAGGAAAACCCTTTCCTGACAAGAGCAGGAATAGAGATAATATTCTTAGTTCTGCTCGGTACACCTTAAATGTGTGGGTAGAAGAGTTTAAGATACAAGACTCAAGGCTCATAGGATCTTCAAATTCTAAGGTTTCTCCTAATGGTTTAGAATGAGGGTCTAAGTCAATTTCAAAAGGATCTAACCTAGGTTCAAAGTGTGGTTCAAGAAGACCTATGGATGTGGGTTCCACTTGACTCTCTAAGTCATTAATGGTAAATGTTCCAAACTTAAAGTTGTGGTATGCTTAATGGAGTCTCTATGGGCAATCGATTCTCACATGAGTTAATAATGGGTTCCTTAGTTGGAATAGATGTGGTAGACTCAAGTTGAGGCATGTTTTCTAAAGAACCTATGGGTATGGGCCCTAAAATTGAAGGTAATGGTACTTCATGATTTATTTCTTCAAATTTAGTGGTTTCATCTGTAAGTACCCCTTAAGATAAGGGGGGTCCCCTTCTAGGGGGAGCATAACCCTAAAGCATATGGCGCATAAAATTTTTCTTCTTGCGGAACTAGGGTTATAAGATCGATATGCATGCTAAAAGATCAACTTGATTATAAGAAAGCAATCATACCATCGCCATGGGAAGATGTTTCCTTGGAAGCAAAGATCAAAGTAGATCTTCTCCTTAGGTGGCGCACACAAGGTGATGTCGCCTACTCTTTGTTGATCCTTGTGCTAGCAAGGTTCTCCAAAGGTTCTTGTCGAGTGGAAAGGATGAGAGATCTCCTTGGCGAAAACTTCCTTGTTGTCTTAGCTTCTCCTCCACGCGAGAATGCCTCAAGACCCAATAGCCAAGCGCGGCGACAAGGTGTGAATGAAGCGAGAGAGATGTGTCCACGCTTAGGAGTCGTGGTTTCTAAAAATAGAAAACCACTCCCACGTTCATGCTCTCATGCGACTTCGGTTTTACCCAAGCGCAAACTTCTCTTCACTTTGAACCATGCGCTCATTCATGAGCCGGTTCATTACGGTTTGGTCCAAGACCAATTATCCCAAGCAATATGGTCTAGATCTTAATTAAACCCTAAGGCTTCAGATCTAACCGTCGATCTCTTTGATGCTCTTGATCTGACCGATCTAGCATCCATTCTCTCGATCGAAGCTTACCGATCTCAAGCCCTAATCAATCAAACATGATCAGACCAGATCTCACTTACAATCAGAGATTAAATCCCTTTAAACTGAACCCAAACAATTCAGTCCACACGATCTGACTTAAGTAAGCCATATCATCAAATTGTGCGACCCTGAGGGTTTCCTCTAAATGTCGGTAACGATAACTCACGTTATCACGATCAGTGAGGGGTATCTAGCAACACATCACTGTCTCCCGATATAAAGGAAAGAGTCTTCCAAGACTACACCCAAACCATAGCACAAGTGTGACTCAAATCACTAGGCATGCATATTTCCTTTGCCACTGGATGTTCTTATTGGACAAGCCTGTCAAGCTCGTAATTCCAATATGATGAGCATGATTAGAACAGATGAACACAGTCACCTGGGTATGGCCATACACTCTCTCAATCATCTCATCCAGGGGGCCCCTTTAGAACATCACACTCCTTAAACAAGGAGACGGCAATCCTATGTCTATCACTAGTGCTCTAACCTGACTCAAGCTCACCATCCAAGATAGTCTATAATCATTATGTTTCAAATGATATTGAACTATCTCAAAACAATGACAATCATCATTTAGAAAACACAAGTGATCTCAAGTCAGAGGAAATGTGCCACTTGTCATATCCAAGGAATATTCACATTGTGACAAACAATTGAACATCCTAGTAGGGTCTGTCCAGTACATCCCATGTACCCATGAGTCTACATCTTATTCCATGCTCGAAGCATCCTATAAGATTAGAACACATATTAGTCTTAACCATATCAAGGCTGTCTCATGTTCACCAAGATATATCGACTAAGGACATAATAGCTTGTCAGCCCAGCTGAACAGCTTTGAGACATTATTCAGAAGAACATATATTGCAGCAGACAATGTAGCTAACTGAATAACAACCATGCCACTATAAACATAACAGTTTATTACATGATACAGATACATTCCCACAGGCCTCAAACATTAGCCTTAAGGGCATACCCCAACAATCTCCCACTTGCACTTAATCTAATGGTTGAGAAATCTCAAACCCATATTATTACAGTGCTTCTCATGCTTCTGCTGCGCCAGAGGCTTGGTAAGCGGGTCTGCCAGATTGTCATCTGTATGAACCTTGCAGATTTTGATCTCGCCACGATTTATGATCTCCCTGATCAAATGAAACCGTCTCTGTATGTGCTTGGACTTCTGGTGCGACCGTGGTTCCTTTGCTTGTGCGATTGCTCCAGTGTTATCACAGAAGATAACCAAAGGATCTGCACTCGAAGGAACAACACCAAGTTCTCTCACGAACTTACGAATCCACACTGCCTCCTTGGATGCTTCCGAGGCTGCAACATACTCGGCTTCTGTTGTGGAATCAGCAACAGTTGACTGTTTGAAACTCTTCCACACCACTGCACCTCCATTCAAGCTAAAAACATAGCCTGATTGCGATCGGAAATCATCCTGGTCAGACTGGAACGAAGCGTCAGTATATCCCTCTATACTGAGTTCTTCCTGACCACCATAAATCAAGAACATATCTTTGGTCCTCCGCAGATATTTTAAAATATTCTTGACTGCAATCCAGTGCGCCATACCTGGATTACTCTGGTAACGACTGGTCACGCTTAACCCGTAAGCGACGTCTGGGCGAGTACACAACATCGCATACATAATGGATCCAATAGCCGAAGCATAAGGCATATTGTCCATTTCATCTTTCTCAGTCTGTGTTTGTGGACACTGACTCTTCGAAAGATTCATACCATGTCTGACTGGAAGATATCCTCGTTTAGAATTCTCTAAATGAAATCTCTCCAGGACCTTTTCGATGTAAGTACTCTAGCACAGCCCGAGAAGCCTCTTAGATCTATCCCTGTAGATCTTCACACCTAACACATAGGCTGCTTCTCCTAGATCTTTCATCTGGAAACATTTCCTCAGCCATGCTTTTACAGCATGCATTTCAGGAATGTCATTTCCAATGATCAAGATGTCATCGACGTAGAGGACTAGGAAAGTAATCACGCTCCCACTAAACCTCTTATATACACACGGGTCATCCTCGTTCTTGATGAAACCAAATTCGGTAACTGAGTCATCAAAACGAATATTCCAGCTTCTAGATGCTTGTTTAAGTCCATAAATAGACTTCTTTAATTTGCATATCTTATGACGATCTGCTGGATTAGTGAAACCTTCTGGTTGTGTCATGTACACATCCTCATCCAGATTTCCATTAAGGAAAGCTGTTTTCACATCCATCTGCCAAATCTCATAATCATAATATGCAGCTATCGCGAAAAGAATCCGAATAGACTTAAACATGGCTACAGGAGAGAAAGTTTCATCATAATCTATCCCGTAGATTTGTTTGAAACCTTTCGCAACTAGCCTGCCTTTATAGGTAACCACGTTACCATCCATGTCAATCTTCTTCTTGAAGATCCATTTACAGCCTATAGGGATAACTCCCGTAGGCGGATCAACCAAATCCCAAACTTGGTTATCTGACATGGAGTCCATCTCGGCGCGCATAGCTTCAAGCCATCTCGCTGACTCCGGTCCACTGACCGCATCCGCATAAGTGAGGGGTTCATCATTATCAATGATGTAGACTCCATCATAGCGCTCAGGCTGTCGACGGATCCTACCCGATCTTCGCGGTTCCCGTGATATCTGAGCCTCAGGTTGTTCAATAACCTGTTCTACCAGCTCAGGCTCATCCAATTCTGCTTGGTCACTTTGTCCTTCCTCTGGATTCTCATCCAGCTTTATTTCTCTCCCACTGGCCTCTTGCAGAAGAAACTCCTTCTCAAGAAATATGGCCGTCCGAGCAACAAAAACCTTGTTCTCCTTGGGATCGAAGAAATAATAACCCTTAGTTTCCTTAGGGTAACCGACAAAGATACATTTGTCAGATCTACTCTCTAGTTTCCCAGAGGCGAGCTTTTTGACATAAGCCTCGCAACCCCAGATCCTGATAAATGTCAAGCTTGGCTGTTTCCCATACCATAATTCATATGGCGTCTTAGAAACTGCCTTGGATGGCACTCGGTTTAGTACCTTTGCAGCTGTTTCCAGCGCAAAACCCCAAAAGGAGTAAGGTAGATTAGCCTGACTCATCATAGAACGAACCATATCAAGTAACGTTCTATTTCTCCTCTCGGACACACCATTCCATTGCGGTGTTCCTGGCGGAGTGAGCTGTGAGATGATCCCACACTCCTTCAGATAGTCAGTAAACGCATGACTTAGGTATTCTCCACCTCGATCTGAGCGAAGTGCCTTGATATTTCGGCCTAACTGATTTTGTACTTCATTCTTGAACTCTTTGAACTTGTCAAAAGATTCACTCTTATGTCTCATTAAAAAGACATAGCCATACCTACTGAAATCATCAGTAAAGGTAATGAAGTACTGATAGCCACCTCTGGCATGTTTACTAAATGGCCCACACACATCACTGTGTATTAGGTCAAGTAAACCTGAAGCCCTTTGACCTTTATGAGGAAAAGGTGACTTCGTCATTTTACCCATTAAACAAGCCTTGCATGTATCAATCTCCTTATAGGAGAATGATCCCAGCAGTCCATTATCATGCAACCGCTTAATGCGTTTCTCGTTTATATGGCCTAAACGACTATGCCATAGCAAGGTGCTGTCATCAGCATACTTGGCTTTCTTAATATCGATTTGCTGTATCGAACATTCCATGTCCAACATGAATAACCCATTGCTAATTGAACCAGTTGCATAAACAATATTATCTTAAGACAAAATACACTTTGAAATATTGCATTCAAAGGAAAACCCCTTCCTGACAAGAGCAGGAATGGAGATAATATTTTTAGTTATACTGGGAACAAAGTAACAACTGTTTAGTTCCAATACAAGTCCAGATGGTAAAGAAATAAAGTAGTCTCCTACAGCAACAGCAGCAACCCGTGCCCCGTTTCCAACTCGTAGGTCCACCTCATGCTGTCCCACCTGCCTTCTTCTCTTGAGTTCCTGTACATTTGAACAAATGTGAACTCCACATGCAGTGTCCAACACCCATGATACAGAAGAAGAAAACATGACCTCAGTCACGAATATACCTGAGCCAGAAGCAAAGCTTCCCCTCTTATCTCCTTGGAGCGCTTTACAGTCCTTTTTCCAGTGACCCAGCTGGCCACAGTGGAAACACCTGTATTCCTTAGACCGCTTGACCTTCTGCTTCAGAGCCTTGCTGTAACTCTTGACAGGGGCCTTGCCCTTCTTCCCCTTCTTTTTGTTCCTTGAAGGAACCATCAAGACAGAGGTTGAAGGCTTACCCTTCAGAGTCTCCTCAGTGGTCAAGAGCATATTCAGCAGCTCTGCCGGAGTACAATCGATTTTGTTCATATTAAAATTAATAATGAACGCGTCGAATGAAGGCGGGAGAGACTGCAGAATAATGTCCACAGCAAGCTCCTGGTTGATGGTATGCCCCAGTTTCTCTAGAGCCTCCTTGTGCCCAATCATCTTGAGCACGTGAGCTCCCACTGGGCTCCCTTCAGCCAGTTTGCTCTGAAAGAAGAGCTTCGTCAAATTGTAGCGTTCAGTCCTCGCCTGTGCAGCATACAGCATCTTGAGGTTTGCTATAATCTGTATAGCCGACATATCCTCATGCTGACGCTGCAGCGGTGGCGTCATAGACGCTAGCATCAGGCAAGCGACA
Organism: Costus lasius; assembly: GCA_027563935.2. Lineage (NCBI taxonomy): Eukaryota > Viridiplantae > Streptophyta > Magnoliopsida > Zingiberales > Costaceae > Costus > Costus lasius. Next base: position 61,607,862 of record CM050451.1, read on the forward strand.
TCAATGCTATCATTGACGTGCTTTTCATAGGCTTCCCGAACCGCCCTTGCGGCGTTCGGAGCGGGCTGCGGCGGTATCGCCGTCTCGAGGACATACAGTTTCCTCTCTGCCTTAAGAACGATCTTAAGGTGTCCAAACCAGTCAGAGAAGTTCGGCCCAGCAAACTTCTCCCTTTCCAGTAGGGATCGCACATTGAAGTTCATGGTGTTCGTTGCTGCAGGTATCTACAACAATGCAAGAACAGCAAGGTCAGTATCAATGTATAAGAATCAATCAGGACTTAAGAAAGATTCTTTTTCTCACTATTTTATCAGGCGTGAAAAATCCAGCAAAACAGCCCGAAAGAGTAGAACTCTTTTAGTGAGATGGGATCCAGATTTCATACTTGGTCTCCGCGTCCCGCTCAGGCGAGATAAGATGCACAGAGAGTACAAGCACTAGTTTCTGGTAGGCAGTCCCTGCCGATCGCCAACCCGTGCGATTCCCCTTCATCCGGGCAGTCCAGCAGACTGTGCCAACTGAGTTGGTACAACACAATCTCTGACCCCACAGATGGCTGCCTCCATGTGCTACCATATGCGCCACATATGTAGCCTACACGGTCAAGCTGACCCGACCTACTCCCTGGACCACCATGTGCTATGCTGAGCAACGAGAAGGGATAAATCCCTACTCTGTAACACACAGGTGTAATCCCACACCCTCTGAAGATAGATGGACGTGCCCACTGAGTGGGTACAACACGGCTCCAACGATAATCAGAACAGTGAGGTTTCGCGTCAGAAGGCTTACGAGCTTGATATTTAAGCGTTGGATTTTAACGGTCTTTTATCTTCCTGCCTATCATGCAATTCCTATGGTGATAGCAGAAGATAATTTAACCATGCAATTCTAATATTAAGCAATAAAAGAAAGCATGTATCTTATGTGGTAAAAGCCCATAGCCCTAGAAGACCTTAACCTAACTTAAGTCATCATTTGCTCTTCATGGGTCTTTAGCTGCTTATCTGGCCCAAACCTGGGCCCAAGCGCCAATTACAGCACAGGTGCGCCCACCAGGAAAAATGCGCCTGGTCCTAGGGTCGAACCCTAGACCTCCCACCTGGTCCAGCCACTTGCTGTATGCGCCTCTGCCAAGTGTGCTCTGTGCTCTTGTCTAATTAAATTACAAATTTAACTATCTAGACAAGAGTGACACGCAGGTCACTTACATTTATAAATTAAAACACAGTGATGCGCAGATCACAATAATTAATTTACAATTTAATACAGGCACGCAGGCCCCAGCACAGCACACAATTAAAATGAGCAGCCCACATAAGACTAAATAGACAAACATATGCATCCAATCAGCATCATGTGATCCATCATAAAAATTAAAATTTTTCGAAAACCCCATGGGATCAATTTTAATTTTTCCTTATTTGCCCTACAACCTTACAACGGTCCATCACTAGGGATCCACTCATCCAACCTAGTCAGATCCACTGCCCTTGCATGCACCAAGTCCTAACTGACTTGAGTCGACCATAGGGTCAACCATGCATGCGCAAGGGCTGAACGACCACACAGAGTTCTGGCAAACGGGCGTGACCCCGGGCCTAACTCAGGTGCGTTCATAAGTCGTCTCAAGCAGACATCGCTACACACCTGTCTGCAGTCGACCTATAGCCACCATAGGCTTGCGCCAAGGTGCTATTTGATCGACCCATTCAGGCTGTCAGATGATCTGATCAGACATTCTGGATCTAACCTAGGGGTTGACTTCAACCCTAATAACCCGTCTAAGGGTTTATAGTAAAGCCTTAGATCTATAATGAGTCGCGCAAGTATTCAAATTTTGTAAAACAAAAACAAGATGCGCCAACTTACAACATACATGCGCCAATAGATGGAAACATATTTCATACATGAAGTTTCGCAAGATGATAAAACCTATCATGCAACTTTCGCATGTTATATAGATCTAAGTATATGGAATCACAAGGCCAAAGCAATCATAACGAACATGCATTCAACCAAAGCTCTGATACCAATTGTAAGTACCCCTTAAGATAAGGGGGGTCCCCTTCTAGGGGGAGCATAACCCTAAAGCATATGGCGCATAAAATTTTTCTTCTTGCGGAACTAGGGTTATAAGATCGATATGCATGCTAAAAGATCAACTTGATTATAAGAAAGCAATCATACCATCGCCATGGGAAGATGTTTCCTTGGAAGCAAAGATCAAAGTAGATCTTCTCCTTAGGTGGCGCACACAAGGTGATGTCGCCTACTCTTTGTTGATCCTTGTGCTAGCAAGGTTCTCCAAAGGTTCTTGTCGAGTGGAAAGGATGAGAGATCTCCTTGGCGAAAACTTCCTTGTTGTCTTAGCTTCTCCTCCACGCGAGAATGCCTCAAGACCCAATAGCCAAGCGCGGCGACAAGGTGTGAATGAAGCGAGAGAGATGTGTCCACGCTTAGGAGTCGTGGTTTCTAAAAATAGAAAACCACTCCCACGTTCATGCTCTCATGCGACTTCGGTTTTACCCAAGCGCAAACTTCTCTTCACTTTGAACCATGCGCTCATTCATGAGCCGGTTCATTACGGTTTGGTCCAAGACCAATTATCCCAAGCAATATGGTCTAGATCTTAATTAAACCCTAAGGCTTCAGATCTAACCGTCGATCTCTTTGATGCTCTTGATCTGACCGATCTAGCATCCATTCTCTCGATCGAAGCTTACCGATCTCAAGCCCTAATCAATCAAACATGATCAGACCAGATCTCACTTACAATCAGAGATTAAATCCCTTTAAACTGAACCCAAACAATTCAGTCCACACGATCTGACTTAAGTAAGCCATATCATCAAATTGTGCGACCCTGAGGGTTTCCTCTAAATGTCGGTAACGATAACTCACGTTATCACGATCAGTGAGGGGTATCTAGCAACACATCACTGTCTCCCGATATAAAGGAAAGAGTCTTCCAAGACTACACCCAAACCATAGCACAAGTGTGACTCAAATCACTAGGCATGCATATTTCCTTTGCCACTGGATGTTCTTATTGGACAAGCCTGTCAAGCTCGTAATTCCAATATGATGAGCATGATTAGAACAGATGAACACAGTCACCTGGGTATGGCCATACACTCTCTCAATCATCTCATCCAGGGGGCCCCTTTAGAACATCACACTCCTTAAACAAGGAGACGGCAATCCTATGTCTATCACTAGTGCTCTAACCTGACTCAAGCTCACCATCCAAGATAGTCTATAATCATTATGTTTCAAATGATATTGAACTATCTCAAAACAATGACAATCATCATTTAGAAAACACAAGTGATCTCAAGTCAGAGGAAATGTGCCACTTGTCATATCCAAGGAATATTCACATTGTGACAAACAATTGAACATCCTAGTAGGGTCTGTCCAGTACATCCCATGTACCCATGAGTCTACATCTTATTCCATGCTCGAAGCATCCTATAAGATTAGAACACATATTAGTCTTAACCATATCAAGGCTGTCTCATGTTCACCAAGATATATCGACTAAGGACATAATAGCTTGTCAGCCCAGCTGAACAGCTTTGAGACATTATTCAGAAGAACATATATTGCAGCAGACAATGTAGCTAACTGAATAACAACCATGCCACTATAAACATAACAGTTTATTACATGATACAGATACATTCCCACAGGCCTCAAACATTAGCCTTAAGGGCATACCCCAACATCATCAAGACATGATTTAGGTTCTAAAGTAGGCTTTAAGGTTTGGTTGAACTCTAGAGGATTATGACTCTCTTGTTTAACTTGTAAGTGGGGCTTTCTTAATTTCTCCATTGATTGTTGCAACATTTTCATATGCTCCTTGAACTCATGTTGCAACTTTTTAGTTTGCTCCCTTAACTCATCATAAGGGTGAATTATGTGTGGCAACCCTTTATGAATAAAACTATAACTCCAAGGGTTGTGAAAATAATGTCCTTGATAATCACGCATGAATTCATTCCCTAATAAGATGTCAAATCCTTCTAAACTCATTACATCACACCAAATTTCAGTTTTCATATTGCCTAATTGAATAGGAACTAAGCATTGAAAGTCAACTAAAGTTTTAGTATAGTCTTCCCAAGTTATGACATATGGGTAATCATGTTTTTGTATGGTGAGGCCAAATTGCTCAATGACTTTGGGAGATATAACATTAAACTTGACTTGATGATCAATAACAGTTTTACTATTATAGCCATTGCACAAAGTGTATGTTGTGAAACAACTAGGCCTATGAGTAAGAACCCTATATTTAAATGTTGTAAAACTAAGTGTAAGAGCCTTCCGTTCCCTAACAGTTATTAGTTCTGTTCTAGCTATAACTTCCTGTTGAGTAAAATAACGCATGATGATAAACAAGAAAATTAATGCTAGAAATGACTATTGTTTAAGTGCAGTGCAGGAATACTATCTCAGCATGTAGAAGAACCGTATATCAGGGCCAATCCAAAAATAATTGCAGCATATATATGTTCAAAAAATAATGCAGTTGACGACTGCAATCTGATACAGGTTAAGCATAGAGACCAGGCTGAAAACAGATTGGAAAAATTCAGCATTCAAGTGCAGAATTTAGAGTCATAATCAATGAATAAGTAGCTGCCTTATGGGTGCTTTAGACTGAAATATGCTGATGGTAATCCAAGTTGCAGTTTGATAGGGATTAAGTGTAGTATACAGGCTAAAAACCAGATTTTTTTTAAACCAAGAAGTCAAGGTGCAGAATTTAGCATGCAGGAAATAAAATCTGAGAACCAAAACTCAGCACTTAAAGGTTCTAAGCAGATTAAACAATGATACTAGCTGCAAGTTCAAAAGTCATTCAACAATATCCAGAATTTTGAATCAACTCAGAGATCTTAGTTGTGCAGAATTAAGAAAGGCTGATCAAAACTTGCGAGAAGATGTAGTAGTGTGCAGAATTGATTAGAACTTTGCAAAAATTCAAATGCAGTTTTCTTTGGCAAATTGTTCAATGCAAGCAATTTTTTTTTTATCAATAAAGAGCAAACAACTTAACTAAGATGCAAAAGCAGTAAACAACTAAACATGAAAGCAAAAACTAAGAATGTTTTTTTTTAAAAAAAAAATGCAAAGAGCAAAGCAAGGATAGGTGTGGCCAGACAAGAGTTGACCACTAACCTCCTCTGATACCAAGCTGATGTGGGGGGCGAACACATGATTAGAATTTTTATATTTTGTTGAAGAAAGATCAACCAAAGTCAATTAGCAACTATAAATTCATGACTGCAGAAAATCATCATTTATGAATAGTAGCCATGTAGGAGAATAGGTTCCAATGAAAACTAAATAGCAGAGTGAAGTTTGTTCTCTTCAAGCGTATAAAATAAATGACGTGTCATTCTCAGTCAGTCAAATAGGGCATCTCCAAGAAAATAGTTAATCAGATCAGCAAAGAAAATCAACACAGAAATTTTATCAAACAGCTTAATTTGCTTGGATGCGTAGGTTGATATGTTGGCGCTTGGTTGAAACCAAGTCATCCAGGATGAAGATCATGACAAGTTCTTCCGAGTTGTATAGAGCGTCAGGTGTTTCAGTGGCCCCTAGCACGTTAATTACCTGCATTAAAAATGCTAATCAAGTTAAGAAAGGCAAAGAAATAAACAGTAACAGGTGGATGGCTCTCATGGAAACAGCGGGGAGTCGTTGCACGAGCTGGTCGATGCTGGAGGCTGCAGAAACATGGGGAAGGATGGCTGGCGGTGACGTTTCCGGCGTGACAGCCAGCCGGTGGTGTCGCCTGGTCACTAGGGGGCAGGCGGCGCTAGTGCGGCCCTGCTTCTGGCGGAAACAGGGGATTACGCGAGAAGATGCAGAGGCTGCCGGCGATCATCGGAGACGGCATGAACTCCGGACCTGCTACAACTGGGAGTTCCCCTAAGTACGGCAAACTAGTGGCCAGAGCTTGGGAACGGTCGGTGGCTGGTCAGAGGAGATCGACGGCGATCAGTGGAGAAGGGCGGAAGCAGGGGCGTGAGCTGAGGCGTCACCGGAAATCTTCCGATTCCGGCGATCCAGACGTCAGATGGGGTGATCCCTCCGGTTGTGGGTTCGGATGGAGAAGGAGAGGAGGTGGCCAAAGTTTCGGCCTGATCGGCCTCCTAGATTGGATGCACGACGTCAGGAAGCAACAACAATAGGACTTGCAGGTTGAAGCAGGGGATGTTTCGGGTGGATCTTTCGGCAACAGGGCTGAGGTCAATGTGTAGCGACGATGGCGATAGGTGATGGGCTGGAGGTGCGGGACTTGGTTGGAGGGGGTAGAGGCTGGGAATCAGCAACGGTGAGCTAAGGTAGGTGAGGATGAAATCGGTTGTGTAGCGTGGCTGGAAGTGGCGATTAGGTGTTGGATTGCAGGAAGCGGCGACGTAGCAGGGAACTGGACTGGAGATCAGGAGCAGCGTGTTTGGTTGGAGGAGAAGAAGAAGGTGGCGACACAAGCGCCGGATAAGAGAAGGGAGAGGTGCCCGGCACCTAGAGAAGAGGAGAGGAGACCATCCGATAGGAGGAAGATACGAAAACTATTTCATTCATTGTCAAAAACTTGTCTACTACAAATACATTGGGGGAGATTACATTTATAGAACAACAAAGAGAAGATAGGCATGCGTTGAAGCTCCTTGTGAACGATGTCTAGGGAAGATAGTGAGCTCAAAGCTTTTTTTTTATGACCGTTGGCTGCAACCTCCAACGTTCACTTCTTCTTTGGGTAAGTTGCAGTTTGTCTCCTTTGCTCTCAAGGTCAGTTTACTACATTTGGCAAAGCTTCTCGTTTGAGCTGGGAACTTTCGTCTTCTATACACTGGCTAAAAAACTGCACTCCTTTCATGTTTCCACTGTGGCGAGCAGGGTCACTGGAGAAGGGACTGCAAGCAGCTTCAGAATGAGGAGAAGAAAGGCTTGGCCTTAACTTCTAGCTCAGGTATTTATGTTACAGAAGTCAATCTTTCTACTTCTATATCATGGGTATTGGATACCGCATGTGGGGCTCATATTTGTACAAATATGCAGGGGCTCAAGAAAAGTAGATCGGTGCAGCCTGGAGAGATTGACCTACGCGTTGGGAACGGGGCACAGGTTGCTGCTGTTGCTGTAGGAGTTTTAACTCTCTCCCTGCCTTATGGACTTCAATTAGAACTAGATAATTGCTATCATGTACCTTCACTTACTAAGAACATTGTATCCATTCCTTGCTTAGCAAAGAAGGGATTTAAATTTGAAATAAATAAGAACTCTTGTTCTTTTTCATTTGCAAATATGTTCTATGGGAAGGGTACTTTGTGCAATGGTCTATGTATCTTGGATATGGAAAGTTCTATTTGTAACATAAGTAATAAAAGGACCAAACTGAGTGGTTCAGTTGGTGCTTTCCTATGGCATTGTCGATTAGCCCATATAAACAAGAATCACATCCAACAACTCCATGCAAATGGATTGTTAGATTCAAGTTCCTTAGAGGAATTTGATACTTGTAAGCCTTGTTTATTAGGAAAAGACAAAGGCACCCTTCACCAAGGTTGGTGAGAGGGCAGGAGGTTTATTGGATCTCATACATACTGATGTGTGTGGGCCTTTCAATAAACAAGCCAGAGGAGGGTACAACTACTTCATTACCTTTACTGATGACTTCAGTAGGTATGGTTATTCTACTCGATGAGACATAAATCTGAGTCCTTTGAGAAATTCAAGGAGTTCAAGAATGAAGTAGAGAACCAGCTTGGTGAAAGTCCCCTAGAACAAGGGGGGGCGAAACCCTAATAGGAGGCGCAACAAAACTCTAGCGGAATCTAGGGTTTCTAACAGGATCGCATAGCATGTAATATATTCAACTTTCAATGAAAAGCGATTCTTACCATTGCCATCACTTAGATGGTGTCTTGGAAGGAAAGGCGCAAATGCTCCTTCTCCTAAGGTGACGCACACAATTGATGTCGCCTACTCTTCTCTTGGTGCTCCTTGTGCTAGCAAGGCTCCAAGAGGTCCTTGTCGTATGGAAGGGAAGAGAATCCTTTGCTTGGCGATTTCTTCCTTCCCCTTTTTCATCAACCTCTTCACCACTCTCAAGAGAGCTTGTTGGCTACGAGAGATGAGGAGAGACGAGAGATGAAAGCGTCTTAGGCGTGAACGTGAGGCGTTCCCACGTTTAGAAGTCATGGCTTCTAAATTTAGTAAACCCCAAACGTTCATGCGATCATGGGTTCACCCCATGCGCAAACTCATCTTCTCTTGAACCATGCGCTCACTCAATGAGCCGGTTCAATTTGGTTTGGTTCAAAGACCAATCAACCCAAGCCATTAGTCCAGATCCTATTAAACCCTAAGGCTCTTGATCTGACCGTCGATCTCTTGATGCTGCTGATCTCACTGATCTAGCATCCATTCTCTCGATCGAAGCTTACCGATCTCAAGCCCTAATCAATCAAACATGATCAGACCAGATCTCACTTACAATCAGAGATTAAATCCCTTTAAACTGAACCTGAATAATTCAGTCCACACGATCTGACTTAAGTAAGCCATATCATCAAATTGTGCAACCCTGAGGGTTTCCTTTAAATGTCGGTAACGATAACTCACGTTATCACGATCAGTGAGGGGTATCTAGCAACACATCACTGTCTCCCGATATAAAGGAAAGAGTCTTCCAAGACTACACCCAAACCACAGCACAAGTGTGAATCAACTCACAAGGCATACATGTTTCCTTTGCCACTGGATGTTCTTATTGGACAAGCGTGTCAAGCTTGTAACTCCAATATGATGAGCATGATTAGATCAGATGAACATAGTCACCTGGGTATGGCCATACTCTTTTCTCAATCATCTCATCCAGGGGGCCCTTTAGAACATCACACTCCAATTAAGGAGACGGCAATCCTATGTCTATCACTAGTGCCCTAACCTGACTCAAGCTCACCATCCAAGATAGTCTATAATCATTATGTTTCAAATGATATTGAACTACCTCAAAACAATGACAATCATCATTTAGAAACACAAGTGATCTCAAGTCAGAGGACATGTGCCACTTGTTGCAATCAAGGATTATTCACATTGTGACAAGCAATTGAATAACCTAGTAGGGTCTGTCCAGTACATCCAATGTACCCATGAGTCTACATCTTATTCCATGCTCGAAGCATCCTATAAGATTAGAAAACATATTAGTCTTAACCATATCAAGGCTGTCTCATGTTCACCAAGATATCTCGACTAAGGACTTTATAGCATGTCAGCCCAGCTGAACAGCTGTGAGACATTATTCAGAAGTACACTTATTGCAGCAGACAATGTAACAAACTGAATAACAACCATGCCTTTATAAACATAAGAGTTTATTACATGATACTGATACATTCCCAAGGCCTCAAACATTAGCCTTAAGGGCATACCCCAACAATCTCCCACTTGCACTTAATCTAATGGTTGAGAAATCTCAAACCCATATTATTACAGTGCTTCTCATGCTTCTGCTACGCCAGAGGCTTGGTAAGCGGGTCTGCCAGATTGTCATCAGTATGAACCTTGCAGACTTTGATCTCGCCACGATCTATGATCTCCCGGATCAAGTGAAACCGTCTCTGTATGTGCTTGGACTTCTGGTGCGACCGTGGTTCCTTTGCTTGTGCGATTGCTCCAGTGTTATCACAGAAGATAACCAAAGGATCTGCACTCGAAGGAACAACACCAAGTTCTCTCACGAACTTACGAATCCACACTGCCTCCTTGGATGCTTCCGAGGCTGCAACATACTCGGCTTCTGTTGTGGAACCAGCAACAGTTGACTGTTTGAAACTCTTCTACACCACTGCTCCTCCATTCAAGCTGAAAACATAGCCTGATTGCGATCGAAAATCATCCTGGTCAGACTGGAATGAAGCGTCAGTATATCCTTCAATACTGAGTTCTTCCTGACCACCATATATCAAGAACATATCTTTGGTCCTCCGCAGATATTTTAAAATGTTCTTGACTGCAATCCAGTGTGCCTGACCTGGATTACTTTGGAACCGACTGGTCACGCTTAACCCGTAAGCGACGTCTGGGCGAGTACACAACATCGCATACATAATGGACCCAATAGCCGAAGCATAAGGCGTATTGTCCATTTCATCTTTCTTAGTCTGTGTTTGTGGACACTGACTCTTCGAAAGATTCAGACCATGTCTGACTGGAAGATATCCTCTTTTAGAATTCTCTAAATGAAATATCTCCAGGACTTTATCGATGTAAGTACTCTGGCACAGCCCGAGAAGCCTCTTAGATCTATCCCTGTAGATCTTCACACCTAATACATAGGCTGCTTCTCCTAGATCTTTCATCTGGAAACACTTTCTTAACCATGCCTTAACCGCATGCATTTCAGGAATGTCATTTCCAATGATCAAGATATCATCGACGTAGAGGACTAGGAAAGTAATCACGCTCCCACTAAACCTCTTATATACACACGGGTCATCCTCGTTCTTGATGAAACCAAACTCAGAGATTGATTCATCAAAACGAATATTCTAGCTTCTTGATGCTTGTTTAAGTCCATAAATAGACTTCTTTAACTTGCATATCTTATGACGATCTGATGGATTAGTGAAACCTTCTGGTTGTGTCATATACACATCCTCATCCAGATTTCCATTAAGGAAAGCTCTCTTCACATCCATCTGCCAGATCTCATAATCATAATATGCAGCTATCGCGAAAAGAATCCGAATAGACTTAAACATGGCTACAGGTGAGAAAGTTTCATCATAATCTATCCCGTAGATTTGTTTGAAACCTTTCGCAACTAGCCTGCCTTTATAGGTAACCACGTTACCATCCATGTCAATCTTCTTCTTGAAGATCCATTTACAGCCTATAGGGATAACTCCCGGAGGCGGATCAACCAAATCCCAGACTTGGTTATCTGACATGGAGTCCATCTCGGCGCGCATAGCTTCAAGCCATCTCGCTGACTCCGGTCCACTGACCGCATCCGCATAAGTGAGGGGTTCATCATTATCAATGATGTAGACTCCGTCATAGCGCTCAGGCTGTCGACGGATCCTTCCCGATCTTCGCGGTTCCCGTGATATCTGAGCCTCAGGTTGTTCAATAACCTGATCCACCGGCTCAGGCTCATCCAACTGTGCTTGACTACTTTGTCCTTCCTCTGGATTCTCATCCAGCTTTATTTCTCTCCCACTGGCCTCTTGCAGAAGAAACTCCTTCTCAAGAAATATGGCCGTCCGAGCAACAAATACCTTGTTCTCTTTGGGATCGAAGAAATAATAACCCTTAGTTTCCTTAGGGTAACCGACAAAGATACATTTGTCAGATCTGCTCTCTAGTTTCCCAGAGGCAAGCTTTTTGACATAAGCTTCGCAGCCCCAGATCCTGATAAATGTCAAGCTCGGCTGTTTCCCATACCATAACTCATATGGAGTCTTAGAAACTGCCTTGGATGGCACTCGGTTTAGTACCTTTGCAGCTGTCTCCACTGCAAATCCCCAAAAGGAATATGGAAGAGTAGCCTGACTCATCATAGAACGAACCATATCAAGTAACATTCTATTTCACCTCTCGGACACACCATTCCATTGCGGTGTTCCTGGCGGAGTGAGCTATGAGATAATCCCACACTCCTTCAGATAGTCAGTAAACGCATGACTCAAGTATTCTCCACCTCGATCAGAACGAAGTGCCTTGATATTTTGGCCTAGCTGATTCTGTACTTCATTCTTGAACTCTTTGAACTTGTCAAAAGATTCACTTTTATGTCTCATCAGATAGACATAACCATACCTACTGAAATCATCAGTAAAGGTAATGAAGTACTGATAGCCACCTCTGGCATGTTTACTAAATGGCCCACACACATCACTGTGTATAAGGTCAAGTAAACCTGAAGCCCTTTGACCTTTGTTAGAAAAAGGTGGCTTCGTCATTTTACCCATTAAACAAGCCTTGCATGTATCAATCTCCTCATAGGAGAATGATCCCAGTAGTCCATGATCATGCAACCGCTTAATGCGCTTCTTGTTAATATGGCCTAAATGACTATGCCATAGCAAGGTGCTGTCATCAGCATACTTGGCTTTCTTAATATCAATATTGTGTATAGAACATTCCATGTCCAACATGAATAACCCATTGTTAATTGAACCAGTAGCATAAACAATATTATCAAAAGATAAAACACACTTTGAAATATTGCATTCAAAGGAAAATCCCTTCCTGACAAGAGCAGGAATGGAGATAATATTCTTAGTAATGCTGGGAACAAAGTAACAACTGTTTAGTTCTAATACAAGCCCAGATGGCAAAGAGATGAAATAGTCTCCTACAGCAACAGCAGCAACCCGTGCCCCGTTTCCAACTCGTAGGTCCACCTCATGCTGTCCCACCTGTCTTCTTCTCTTGAGTTCCTGTACATTTGAACAAATGTGAACTCCACATGCAGTGTCCAACACCCATGATATAGAAGAAGATGAAACCATGACTTCCGTCACGTATATACCTGAGCCAGAAGCGATGCTTCCCCTCTTATCTCCTTGGAGCGCTTTACAGTCCTTTTTCCAGTGACCCAGCTAGCCACAGTGGAAACATCTGTATTCCTTTGACCGCTTAACTTTTTGCTTCAGAGCCTTGCTGTAACTCTTGACAGGGGCCTTGCCCTTCTTCCCCTTCTTCTTGTTCCTAGAAGGAACCATTAAGACAGAGGTCGAAGGCTTTCCCTTCAGAGTCTCCTCAGTAGTCAAGAGCATATTCAGCAGCTCTGCCGGAGTACAATCGATTTTGTTCATATTAAAGTTAATAATGAACGCATCGAAAGAGGGCGGGAGAGACTGCAGAATAATGTCTACAGCAAGCTCCTGGTTGATGGTATGCCCCAGTTTCTCTAGAGCCTCCTTGTGCCCAATCATCTTGAGCACGTGAGCTCCCACTGGGCTCCCTTCAGCCAGTTTGCTCTGAAAGAACAGCTTTGTCAAATTATAGCGTTCTGTCCTCGCCTGTGCAGCATACAGCATCTTGAGGTTTCCTATCATGTCTATTGCAGACATATCCTCATGCTGATGCTGCAGCGGTGGCGTCATAGACGCTAGCATCAGGCAAGCGACATCAATGCTATCATTGACGTGCTTTTCATAAGCTTCCCGAACCGCCCTTGTGGCGTTCGGAGCGGGCTGAGGCGGTATCGCCGTCTCGAGGACATACAGTTTCCTCTCTGCCTTAAGAACAATCTTAAGGTGTCCGAACCAGTCTGAGAAGTTCGGCCCAGCAAACTTCTCTCTTTCCAGTAGGGATCGCACATTGAAGCTCATGGTGTTCGTTGCTGCAGGAATCTACAACAATGCAAGAACAGCAAGGTCAGTATCAATGTAAAGAATCAATTCAGGACTTAAGAATGATTCTTTTTCTCACTATTTTATCTGGCTGAAAAATCCAGCAAAACAGCCCGAAAGAGTAGAACTCTTTTAGTGAGATGGGATCCAGATTTCATACTTGGTCTCCGCGTCCCGCTCAGGCGAGATAAGATGCACAGAGAGTACAAGCACTAATTTCTGGTAGGCAGTCCCTGCCAATCGCCAACCCGTGCGATTCCCCTTCATCTGGGCAATCCAGCAGACTGTGCCAACTGAGTTGGTACAACACAATCTCTGACCCCACAGATGGCTGCCTCCATGTGCTACCATATGCGCCACATATGTAGCCTACATGGTCAAGCTGACCCGACCTACTCCCTGGACCACCACGTGCTATGCTGAGCAACGAGAAGCGATAAATCCCTTCTCTGTAACACGCAGGTGTAATCCCGCACCGTCTGAAGATAGATGGACGTGCCCACTGAGTGGGTACAACACGGCTCCAACGATAATCAGAACAGTGAGGTTTCGCGTCAGAAGGCATACGAGCTTGATATTTTAGCGTTGGATTTTAACGGTCTTTTATCTTCTTCACTATCATGCAATTCCTATGGTGATAGCAGAAGATAAATAAATCATGCTATTCTACTTATTTAAACAATAAATGAAAGCATGGATCTTATGTGGTAAAAGCCCATAGCCTAAGTAAGACCTTAATTAACTTAAGTCTTCACTTGCTTTTCTTCATGGGTCTTGTAGCTGCTCATTTGGCCCAAACCAGGGCCCAAGCGCCATTTGCAGCTCAGGTGCGCCTACCAGGGAAAATGCGCCTGGTCCCAGAGTCGAACCCTGGACCTCCCTCCTGGTCAAGCCACTGCTGCATGTGCCTCTGCCAAGTGTGCTCTGTGCTCTTGTCTGATTAACTTACAAATTAATCTATCTAGACAAGATTGACACGCAGGTCAATTACACTTTATAAATTAAATACAATGTGATACGCAGATCACAATAATTAATTTACAACTTTAAATTCCAGGCACGCAGGCCCCAGCACAGCACACATTAAACATGGGCAGCCCACATAAGAATAAATAAACAAACATAGGCATCAATCAACATGTGATCCAATCATGAAAATTAAATTTTGAAAAACCCCATAGGCATCAATTTTAATTTCCTTATTTGCCCTACAACCTTACAACGGTCCATTACTAGGGATCCACTCATCCAACCTAGTCAGATCCACTGCCCTTGCATGCACCAAGTCCTAACTGACTTGAGTCGACCAAAAGGTCAACCATGCATGCGCCAGGGCCGAACAACCCTCATGAGATCTGGCAAGCGGGTGTGACCCCGGGCCTAACTCATGTGTGTTCACTAGTCGTCTCAATCAGACATCGCTACACGCCTGTCTGCAGTCGACCTATAGCCACCAGGTGCTATCGCACAGGTGCTATCGCACAGGTGCTATCTGGTCAACCCATCAAGGCTGTCAGATGATCTGATCAGACTGTCTGGATCTCACCTAGGGGATGACTTCAACCCTAATAACCCGTCTAAGGGTTTAAAGCAGGGCCTTAGATCTATAATGAGTCGCGCATGTATCATAAGTTTTTGAGAAAACATACATATGCGCCAACAAGAAAACATGCGCCTAGGAGAAAAACATCTCTAACAAGCATGTAAACTTCGCTTATCAAAACTAGCGCATATAACATATAGATCATTGCATAGGATCACAAAGAAAGCAAACATATTATCATGCAATAACCGGCTCTGATACCAATTGAAAGTCCCCTAGAACAAGGGGGGGCGAAACCCTAATAGGAGGCGCAACAAAACACTAGCGGAATCTAGGGTTTCTAACAGGATCGCATAGCATGTAATATATTCAACTTTCAATGAAAAGCGATTCTTACCATTGCCATCGCTTAGATGGTGTCTTGGAAGGAAAGGCGCAAATGCTCCTTCTCCTAAGGTGACGCACACAATTGATGTCTCCTACTCTTCTCTTGGTGCTCCTTGTGCTAGCAAGGCTCCAAGAGGTCCTTGTCGTATGGAAGGGAAGAGAATCCTTTGCTTGGCGATTTCTTCCTTCTCCTTTTTCGTCAACCTCTTCACCACTCTCAAGAGAGCTTGTTGGCTACGAGAGATGAGGAGAGATGAGAGATGAAAGCGTCTTAGGCGTGAACGTGAGGCGTTCCCACGTTTAGAAGTCATGGCTTCTAAATTTAGTAAACCCCAAACGTTCATGCGATCATGGGTTCACCCCATGCGCAAACTCATCTTCTCTTGAACCATGCGCTCACTCAATGAGCCGGTTCAATTTGGTTTGGTTCAAAGACCAATCAACCCAAGCCATTAGTCCAGATCCTATTAAACCCTAAGGCTCTTGATCTGACCGTCGATCTCTTGATGCTGCTGATCTCACTGATCTAGCATCCATTCTCTCGATCGAAGCTTACCGATCTCAAGCCCTAATCAATCAAACATGATCAGACCAGATCTCACTTACAATCAGAGATTAAATCCCTTTAAACTGAACCTGAATAATTCAGTCCACACGATCTGACTTAAGTAAGCCATATCATCAAATTGTGCGACCCTGAGGGTTTCCTTTAAATGTCGGTAACGATAACTCACGTTATCACGATCAGTGAGGGGTATCTAGCAACACATCACTGTCTCCCGATATAAAGGAAAGAGTCTTCCAAGACTACACCCAAACCACAGCACAAGTGTGAATCAACTCACAAGGCATACATGTTTCCTTTGCCACTGGATGTTCTTATTGGACAAGCGTGTCAAGCTTGTAACTCCAATATGATGAGCATGATTAGATCAGATGAACATAGTCACCTGGGTATGGCCATACTCTTTTCTCAATCATCTCATCCAGGGGGCCCTTTAGAACATCACACTCCAATTAAGGAGACGGCAATCCTATGTCTATCACTAGTGCCCTAACCTGACTCAAGCTCACCATCCAAGATAGTCTATAATCATTATGTTTCAAATGATATTGAACTACCTCAAAACAATGACAATCATCATTTAGAAACACAAGTGATCTCAAGTCAGAGGACATGTGCCACTTGTTGCAATCAAGGATTATTCACATTGTGACAAGCAATTGAATAACCTAGTAGGGTCTGTCCAGTACATCCAATGTACCCATGAGTCTACATCTTATTCCATGCTCGAAGCATCCTATAAGATTAGAACACATATTAGTCTTAACCATATCAAGGCTGTCTCATGTTCACCAAGATATCTCGACTAAGGACTTTATAGCATGTCAGCCCAGCTAAACAGCTGTGAGACATTATTCAGAAGTACACTTATTGCAGCAGACAATGTAACAAACTGAATAACAACCATGCCTTTATAAACATAAGAGTTTATTACATGATACTGATACATTCCCAAGGCCTCAAACATTAGCCTTAAGGGCATACCCCAACACTTGGAAGATCCATTAAAGCTCTTCGATCAGATCGAAGTGGAGAGTACCTGAGCGGTGAGTTCTTTGACTATCTGAGAGAGTATGGGATCATATCCCAACTCACTCCTCCTAGAACACCTCAATGGAATGGTGTGTCTGAAAGGAGAAATCGAACTTTGTTGGACATGGTTCGATCTATGATGTGTCATGCAACTCAACTATCCTCATTCTGGGGGCATGCACTAGAGACAGCTTCTCTAATACTGAATAACGTTCCATCTAAGAGTGTCTCCAAAATACCATACGAGATGTGGAGTGGGAGACGCCCTAATCTCAATTTTATCAAGATATGGGGATGTGAGGCTTATGTCAAACGTCAGGATTCTAGCAAGCTAGAACCTAGATCTAATAAATGCGTGTTTGTGGGGTATCCTAAGGAAACTAAAGGATACTACTTCTATATCCCAACCGAGAACAAAGTTTTTGTTGCTCGGGGAGCTGTCTTTCTAGAGAAAGAATTTCTCATGAAAGCAGTTAGTGGGAGGAAGTTTGACTTGGATGAGGTCCAAGTGCAACCACAAGACAAAGAGATGGAATCTGAGCCACCTGCACCGGTTGCTAGCCAACCTGAGGCTCATACACAGGTCCCACGTAGGTCTGGGAGGATTCGTCGTGCACCTGAGAGGTATGGGTCGCTGCCGACCCAACACGACAGGATCTTCATCATCGAGGATGAACCCAGAACCTATGATGAGGCGGTCAGTGGACCGGACTCCGAGAAATGGCTTGAGGCCATGCGATCCGAGAAGGATTTCATGTCGGCTAACCAAGTCTGGGATTTGGTTGAGCTGCCTGATGGGGTAAAACTCATAGGGTGTAAATGGGTCTTCAAGAGGAAGACAGACATGGATGGCAACATAGTTACATATAAAGGTAGACTAGTGGCTAAGGGATTCAAACAAGTCCATGGGGTGGACTATGATGAAACCTTCTCGCCAGTTGCCATGATCAAATCCATTCGGATTCTGCTTTCTATAGCTGCATATCATGACTATGAGATATGGCAGATGGATGTGAAGACAGCGTTCCTTAACGGGAAGCTGACTGAGGATGTGTATATGGCACAACCTGATGGCTTCATCCATCCTGTAGAAGCCAATAAGGTATGCGGGCTAAAGAAATCCATTTATGGATTAAAGCAAGCATCTCGAAGTTGGAATCTTCGATTTGATGAAGCTGTGAGAGATTATGGCTTTATCAAAAGCGACGATGGCGCCTGTGTATACAGAAAATTCAGTGGGAGCTTGGTGACTTTTCTGGTCTTGTATGTCGATGACATACTGCTCATCGGGAACGATATCCCTAGTCTTCAAGCTATGAAGACATGGTTGGGGAAGTGTTTCGAGATGAAAGACTTAGGGGAGGCCGCCTATATTCTAGGCGTAAGGATCTACCGGGATAGATCCAAGAGGCTCCTGGCCCTTAGTCAAAGTACCTACATTGATAAGGTCCTAGAGAGGTTCAACTTAGAGCAATCCAAGAAATGATACCTTCTACTGAGACATGGCCTTACTCTCTCAAAGAGCCAGTGTCCTACAACACAGGCTGAGAGGGATGACATGAGTCGAATTCCTTATGCTTCGGCAATAGGATCGATTATGTATGCAATGTTGTGTATTAGACCAGATATGGCATATGCTGTAAGCATAACCAGCCGATACCAATCCAATCCAGGTCTGCAGCACTGGGTGGCTGTAAAGAACATCCTAAAGTATCTGAGAAGAACTAAGGATCTGTTCTTGGTCTATGGGGGATAGGAAGAGCTCAGTATGCAGGGCTACACTGATGCGTCATTCCAGACTGACCTTGACGACTTTAGATCGCAAGCTGGCTATGTGTTCAAGATGAATGGATGCGTTGTATGCTGGAAGAGCTTCAAGCAATCCACCATAGCAGATTCTACAACCGAGGCTGAGTATGTGGCCGCTTCTGAGGCAGCCAAGGAAGCCGTTTGGATAAGGAAGTTCTTATGTGATCTTCAGGTGGTCCCTAGTGCCATGGATCCCATTGAACTCTACTATGACAACAATGGAGCAATTGCATAAGCCAAGGAACCACGGTCTCATCAAAGATCCAAACACATATTTAGGAGATTTCACCTGATCAGAGAGATCATAGACAGAGGTGATGTCAAGATTAGCAGAGTTGACACAGAGAACAATCTGGTAGACCCATTGACCAAGGCTTTAGCGCAACAGAAGCATGATGGTCACGCTACAGATATGGGGTTGAGATTCCTCAACTTCTAGGTCTTAGTGCAAGTGGGACATTGTTGGTGTATATGCCCTAGGACCTAGTTATGGTCCACTTATGTACTACTTAACTTTGATATTTATATCATTTTGGCATTGTCGTTATCTATGTTTGTTTACATCTGCGCATATGTACTAATATGATAATGTCCCTGGAGACAGATTGGATATGTGCTCGAACCATAGTCCCCAGTCGATGTACCTTAGTGGATATGGGACAGCTATGGTACTTGTGAGACTAGTATGTGGGCTAGTTAGGCACGTTGTGCTAACGCAGACACATGGGTATATCATTGGAGGATATACTGGATAGACCCGCTGTGAGGCTATGACTTGGTGTCATGAGTTATCCTCACAAGTGATAGGAGATGCATTGATCCCTTGACTTGAGGTCATTGACCATTCTATATGGTTAGGGACATGCTTTGATACAACCTAACACCTTGCCGTAGTTGGTGTTGGGGTATGCCCTTAAGGCTAATGTTTGAGGCCTTGGGATAGTAACAGTATCATGTATAAACTTTTTAGTTTATAAAGGCAATGGTTGTTATTCAGGTTGTTACCTTGTCTGCTGTAATAAGTGTACTTCTGAATAATGTCTCAAATGCTGTTCAGCTGGGCTGACATGCAGTAAAGTCCTTAGTCGATATATCTTGGTGAACATGAGACAGCCTTGATATGATTGAGACTAATATGTGTTCTAATCTTATAGGATGCTTCGAGCATGGAATAAGATGTAGACTCATGGGTACATTGGATGTACTGGACAGACCCTACTAGGATATTCAATTGCTTGTCACAATGTGAATAATCCTTGTATGTGTACAAGTGGCACATTTCCTTTGACTTGAGATCACTTGTGTTTCTAAATGATGATTGTCATTGTTTTGAGGTAGTCCAATATCATTTGAAACATAATGATTATAGACTATCTTGGATGGTGAGCTTGAGTCATGTTAGGGCACTAGTGATAGATATAGGAATGTCGTCTCCTTAATTGGAGTGTGATGTTCTAAAGGGGCCCCCTGGATGAGATGATTGAGAAAGTGTATGGCCATACCCAGATGACTGTGTTCATCTGATCTAATCATGCTCATCATATTGGAGTTACGAGCTTGATAGGCTTGTCCAATAAAGAACATCCAGTGGCAGAGGAAGCATGTATGCCTTGTGAGTTGGATTCACACTTGTGCTGTGTTTTGGGTGTAGTCTTGGAAGACTCTTTTCTTTATATCGGGAGACAGTGATGTGTTGCTAGATACCCCTCACTGATCGTGATAACGTAAGTTATCGTTACCGACATTTAAAGAAAACCCTTAGGGTCGCACAATTTGATGATATGGCTTACTTAAGTCAGATCGTGTGGACTGAATTGTTTGGATTCAGTTTTAAAAGGATTTAATCTCTGATTGAAAGTGAGGTCTGGTCTGATCATGTTTGATTGATTAGGGCTTGAGATCGGTAAGCTTCGATTGAGAGAATTGATGCTAGATTGGTGAGATCAAGAGCATCAAGAGATCAACGGTCAGATCTTAAGCCTTAGGGGTTTAATTTGATCTGGACTAAAGGCTTGGGCTGGTTTGATTTGGTCTTTGAACCAAATGCAATTGAACCATGGCTCGGTTCAAAGAGGAGCGATTGGTTCACTTGAAGTGAACGCATGATCGCATGAGAGTATGAGGCGAGTTTTTGGCTTGCTATTTTTAGAAGCCACGCTCCCACGTTCAACGAGAACGTTGCACTCGTCGCCTCTTTATGGCTCTCGCTCTCGTGTGGTAAAAGGCTACACGAAAAGAGGGGTGCAAGAGCTTCATCGACCTAGCCGCAAGAGATCTCATATCCTCCATACGAAGGACTCCTTGAAGATTTGCTAGCACAAAGTCGCCAAGGAAGTAGTCGCCTTCTCATTGTGTGCGTCATCTTTGGAGAAAAGGCATTTGCGTTTTTGCTTCCAAGGCGCCATCCAGAAATGGCTATGGTATGAATTCTTATCATGAATACATGTTGTTAAAAGTTAATCATGTGACATGTTTTCGATCCTATGAAACCCTAGCATCCGCTGCCCATATTATGTTTGCGCCACTTTAGGGTTTCGCCCCCCCTTAGATTTAGGGGACTCTCAATTGGTATCAGAGCGAGGTTTGATGCATGATTCATATGATTGCTTTATGTTATGTATTGTGATCCATGTTTGCGCAAGCTGAATAGACCTAGGGTTATCTTCATGCGAAAATTTTACATGCTTGTCTTGTCGCATGTTTAGTCATTTGTGGCGCATGAATGATGCTTCTTTGGTTGCGCTTATGGGTTAGATCTATAGTTTATGCGAAAGTTTACATGATACTTTCTGCATGTCGAAACTCAATATTTGTTTCCTTTAGTTGATGCATGCTTTGGTTTTTCTGAAAAAACAAAACTCTTGCGCGACTCACATTAGATCTAACTAGCGCCTGCTTTAAACCCTTAGACGGGTTATTAGGGTTGAAGTCATCTTCTAAATAGATCCAAACAGTCTGATCAGACTATCTGACAGCCTAGATGGGTCGACCAGATAGCACCTTGGCGCAAGCCTGAGGTGGCTATAGGTCGACTGCAGACGGCGTGTAGCGATGTCTGGTTGAGACACCCTATGAACGCACATGAGTTAGGCCCGGGGTCACACCCGCCTGCCAGACCTCATTGTGGTCATTCAGCCCTAGGCGCATGCATGGTTGACCATTTGGTCGACTCAAGTCAGTTAGGACTTGGTGCATGCAAGGGCAATGGATCTGACTAGATTGATGAGTGGATCCCTATTAATGGACCGTTGTAAGGCAGCAGGGCAAATAAGGAAATTAAAATTGATGCCAATGGGGTTTTTCAAAATTTTATTTTCCTGATTGGATCACATGATATTTGATGCCATTTGCTTGTTTATTTCATCTTATGTGGGCTGCCCGTTTAATTGTGTGCTGTGCTGGGGCCTGCGTGCCTGGATCTTAAATGTAAATTAATAGTTATTGTGATCTGCGCATCACATATTATTTAATTTATAAAATGTAATTGACCTGGGTGTCAATCTTGTCTAGATAGATTAATTTGTATGTTAATCAGACAAGAGCACAGAGTACACTTGGCAGAGGCGCTTGCAGCAGTGGCTAGACCAGGAAGGAGGTCCAGGGTTAGACTCTGGGACCAGGCGCATTTTCCCTGGTAGGCGCACCTGTGCTACAGATGGCGCTTGGGCCCTGGTTTGGGCCAGATGAGCAGCAAAAGACCCATGAAGAAAAGCAAGTGAAGACTTAAGTTAATTAAGGTCTTACTTAGGCTATGGGCTTTTACCACATAAGATCCATGCTTTCTTTTATTGTTGTTTAAATAAGTAGAACAGCATGATTTATTTATCTTCTGCTATCACCATAGGAATTGCATGATAGTGAACAAGATAAAAGACCGTTAAAATCCAACACTAAAAATATCAAGCTCCTAAGCCTTCTGACGCGAAACCTCACTGTTCTGATTATCGTTGGAGCCGTGTTGTACCCACTCAGTGGGCACGTCCATCTATCTTCAGACGGTGCGTGATTACACCTGCGTGTTACAGAGAAGGGATTTATCGCTTCTCGTTGCTCAGCATAGCACGTGGTGGTCCAGGGAGTAGGTCGGGTCAGCTTGACCATGTAGGCTACATATGTGGCGCATATGGTAGCACATGGAGGCAGCCATCTGTGGGGTCAGAGACTGTGTTGTACCAACTCAGTTGGCACAGTCTGCTGGATTGCCCAGATGAAGGGGAATCGCACGGGTTGGCGATTGGCTGGGACAGCCTACCAGAGATTAGTGCTTGTACTCTCTGTGCATCTTATCTCACCTGAACGGGACGCGGAGACCAAGTATGAAATCTGGATCCCATCTCACTAAAAGGGTTCTACTCTTTTGGGCTGTTTTGCTGGATTTTTCAGCCAGATAAAATAGTGAGAAAAGAATCTTCCTTAAGTCCTGGATTGATTCTTACATTGATACTGACCTTGCTGTTCTTGCATTGTTGTATATACCTGCAGCAACGAACACCACGAATTTCAATGTGCGATCCCTACTGGAACGCGAGAAGTTTGCTGGGCCGAACTTCTCAGACTGGTACGGACACCTTAAGATCGTTCTTAAGGCAGAGAGGAAACTGTATGTCCTCGAGACGGCGATACCGCCTCAAACCGCTCCGAACGCCGCAAGGGCGGTTCGTGAAGCTTATGAAAAGCATGTCAATGATAGCATTGATGTCGCTTGCCTGATGCTTGCGTCGATGACGCCACAGCTGCAGCGTCAGCATGAGGATATGTCGGCTATTGATATTATAGCGAACCTCAAGCTGTTGTATGCTGCACAGGCGAGGACTGAACGCTATAATCTGACAAAACTTTTCTTTCAGAGCAAACTGGCTGAAGGGAGTCCAGTGGGAGCTCATGTGCTCAAGATGATTGGGTACAAGGAGTCTCTAGAGAAACTGGGACATACCATCAATCAGGAGCTTGCTGTAGACATTATTCTGCAGTCTCTCCCGGCCTCTTTCGATGCGTTCATCATTAACTTTAATATGAACAAAATCGACTGTACTCCGGCAGAGCTGCTGAACATGCTCTTGACTACTGAGGAGACTCTGAAGGGAAAGCCTTCAACCTCTGTCTTGATGTTTCCTTCAAGGAACAAGAAGAAGGGGAAGAAGGGCAAAGCCCCAGTCAAGAACTACAACAAGGCTCTGAAGCAAAAGCTGAAGCGGTCAAAGGAATACAGATGTTTCCATTGTGGCCAACCAGGTCACTGGAAAAAGGACTGTAAAGCGCTCCAAGGAGTCAACAGGGGAAGCATTCCTTCTGGCTCAGGTATTTACGTGACGGAAGTCATGATTTCTTCTTCTTCTGTTTCATGGGTGTTGGACACTGCATGTGGAGTTCACATTTGTTCAAATGTACAGGAACTCAAGAGAAGAAGACAGGTGGGACAGCATGAGGTGGACCTACGAGTTGGAAACGGGGCACGGGTTGCTGCTGTTGCTGTAGGAGACTATTTCATCTCTTTGCCATCTGGACTTGTATAGGAACTAAACAATTGTTACTTTGTTCCCAGTATTACTAAAAATATTATCTCTATTCCTGCTCTTGTCAGGAAAGGGTTTTCCTTTGAATGCAATATTTCAAAGTGTGTTTTATCTTATGATAATATTGTTTATGCTACTGGTTCAATTAACAAT
Source organism: Costus lasius (assembly GCA_027563935.2). Lineage (NCBI taxonomy): Eukaryota > Viridiplantae > Streptophyta > Magnoliopsida > Zingiberales > Costaceae > Costus > Costus lasius. Next base: position 61,632,264 of record CM050451.1, read on the forward strand.
GGGTTATTCATGTTGGACATGGAATGTTCTATACAGCAAATTGATAATAAGAAAGCCAAGAATGCTGATGAAAGCACCTTGCTATGGCATAGTCATTTAGGCCATATTAACAAGAAGCGCATTAAGCGGTTGCATGATCATGGACTGCTGGGATCATTCTCCTATGAGGAGATTGATACATGCAAAGCTTGTTTAATGGGTAAAATGACGAAGTCACCTTTTCCTAACAAAGGTCAAAGGGCTTCAGGTTTACTTGACCTTATACACAGTAATGTGTGTGGGCCATTTAGTAAACATGCCAGAGGTGGCTATCAGTACTTCATTACCTTTACTGATGATTTCAGTAGATATGGGTATGTCTATCTTATGAGACATAAAAGTGAATCTTTTGACAAGTTCAAAGAGTTCAAAAATGAAGTACAGAATCAGCTAGGCCGAAATATCAAGGCACTTCGTACTGATCGAGGTGGAGAATACCTAAGTCGAGAGTTTACTGACTATATGAAGGAGTGTGGGATTATCTCACAGCTCACTCCGCCAGGAACACCGCAATGGAATGGTGTGTCCGAGAGGAGGAATAGAACGTTACTTGATATGGTTCGTTCTATGATGAGTCAGGCTACTCTTCCTTACTCCTTTTGGGGTTTTGCACTGGAAACAGCTGCAAAAATACTAAACCGAGTGCCATCCAAGGCAGTTTCAAAGACTCCATATGAGTTATGGTTTGGAAAACAGCCAAGCTTGACATTTATAAAGATCTGGGGATGCGAGGCTTATGTCAAAAAGCTCGCCTCTGGGAAACTGGAGAGCAGATCTGAGAAATGCATCTTTGTCGGATACCCTAAGGAAACTAAGGGTTATTATTTCTACGATCCCAGAGAGAACAAGGTATTTGTTGCTCGGACGGCCATATTTCTTGAGAAGGAGTTTCTTCTGCAAGAGGCCAGTGGGAGAGAAATAAAGCTGGATGAGAATCCAGAGGAAGGACAAAGTGGTCAAGTACAGTTGGATGAGCCTGAGCCGGTAGGACAGGTTACTGAACAACCTGAGGCTCAGATATCACGGGAACCGCGAAGATCGGGAAGGATTCGTCGACAGCCTGAGCGCTATGACGGAGTCTACATCATTGATAATGATGAACCCCTTACTTATGCGGATGCGGTCAGTGGACCGGACTCAGCGAGATGGCTTGAGGCTATGCGCGCCGAGATGGACTCCATGTCAGATAACCAAGTCTGGGATTTGGTTGATCCGCCTCCGGGAGTTATCCCTATAGGCTGTAAATGGATCTTCAAGAAGAAGATTGACATGGATGGTAACGTAGTTACCTATAAAGGCAGGCTAGTTGCGAAAGGTTTCAAACAAATCTACGGGATAGATTATGATGAAACTTTCTCACCTGTAGCTATGTTCAAGTCTATTCGGATTCTTTTCGCGATAGAAGCATATTACGATTATGAGATCTGGCAGATGGATGTGAAGACGGCTTTCCTTAATGGAAATCTGGATGAGGATGTGTATATGACACAACCAGAAGGTTTCACTAATCCATCAGATCGTCATAAGATATGCAAGTTAAAGAAGTCCATTTATGGACTTAAACAAGCATCTAGAAGCTGGAATATTCGTTTTGATGAATCAATCAGTGAGTTTGGTTTCATCAAGAACGAGGATGACCCGTGTGTATATAAGAGGTTTAGTGGGAGCGTGATTACTTTCCTAGTCCTCTACGTCGATGATATCTTGATCATTGGAAACGATATTCCTGAAATGCATGCGGTTAAGGCATGGTTAAGGAAATGTTTTCAGATGAAAGATCTTGGAGAAGCAGCCTATGTATTAGGTGTGAAGATCTACAGGGATAGATCTAAGAGGCTTCTCGGGCTGTGCCAGAGTACTTACATCGATAAAGTCCTGGAGAGATTTCATTTAGAGAATTCTAAAAGAGGATATCTTCCAGTCAGACATGGTCTGAATCTTTCGAAGAGTCAGTGTCCACAAACAGGGACTGAGAAAGATGAAATGGACAAAACGCCTTATGCTTCGGCTATTGGGTCCATTATGTATGCGATGTTGTGTACTCGCCCAGACGTCGCTTACGGGTTAAGCGTGACCAGTCGGTTCCAAAGTAATCCAGGTATGGCGCACTGGATTGCGGTCAAGAACATTTTAAAATATCTGCGGAGGACCAAAGATATGTTCTTGGTGTATGGTGGTCAGGAAGAACTCAGTATAGAAGGATATACTGATGCTTCGTTCCAGTCTGACCAGGATGATTTCCGATCGCAATCAGGCTATATTTTTAGCTTGAATGGAGGTGCAGTGGTGTGGAAAAGTTTCAAACAGTCAATTGTTGCTGATTCCACAACAGAAGCCGAGTATGTTGCAGCCTCGGAAGCATCCAAGGAGGCAGTGTGGATTCGTAAGTTCGTTCAAGAACTTGGTGTTGTTCCTTCGAGTGCAGATCCTTTGGTTATCTTCTGTGATAACACTGGAGCAATTGCACAAGCAAAGGAACCACGGTCGCACCAGAAGTCCAAGCACATACAGAGACGGTTTCACTTGATCAGGGAGATCATAGATCGTGGCGAGATCAAAGTCTGCAAGGTTCATACAGATGACAATCTAGCAGACCCGCTTACCAAGCCTCTGGCGCAGCAGAAGCATGAGAAGCACTGTAATAATATGGGTTTGAGATTTCTCAACCATTAGATTAAGTGCAAGTGGGAGATTGTTGGGGTATGCCCTTAAGGCTAATGTTTGAGGCCTTGGGATAGTAACAGTATCATGTATAAACTTTTTAGTTTATAAAGGCAATGGTTGTTATTCAGGTTGTTACCTTGTCTGCTGTAATAAGTGTACTTCTGAATAATGTCTCAAATGCTGTTCAGCTGGGCTGACATGCAGTAAAGTCCTTAGTCGACATATCTTGGTGAACATGAGACAGCCTTGATATGATTGAGACTAATATGTGTTCTAATCTTATAGGATTCTTCGAGCATGGAATAAGATGTAGACTCATGGGTACATTGGATGTACTGGACAGACCCTACTAGGATATTCAATTGCTTGTCACAATGTGAATAATCCTTGTATGTGTACAAGTGGCACATTTCCTTTGACTTGAGATCACTTGTGTTTCTAAATGATGATTGTCATTGTTTTGAGGTAGTTCAATATCATTTGAAACATAATGATTATAGACTATCTTGGATGGTGAGCTTGAGTCATGTTAGGGCACTAGTGATAGATATAGGAATGCCGTCTCCTTAATTGGAGTGTGATGTTCTAAAGGGGCCCCCTGGATGAGATGATTGAGAAAGTGTATGGCCATACCCAGATGACTGTGTTCATCTGATCTAATCATGCTCATCATATTGGAGTTACGAGCTTGACAGGCTTGTCCAATAAAGAACATCCAGTGGCAGAGGAAGCATGTATGCCTTGTGAGTTGGATTCACACTTGTGCTGTGTTTTGGGTGTAGTCTTGGAAGACTCTTTTCTTTATATCGGGAGACAGTGATGTGTTGCTAGATACCCCTCACTGATCGTGATAACGTAAGTTATCGTTACCGACATTTAAAGAAAACCCTTAGGGTCGCACAATTTGATGATATGGCTTACTTAAGTCAGATCGTGTGGACTGAATTGTTTGGATTCAGTTTTAAAGGGATTTAATCTCTGATTGAAAGTGAGATCTGGTCTGATCATGTTTGATTGATTAGGGCTTGAGATCGGTAAGCTTCGATTGAGAGAATTGATGCTAGATTGGTGAGATCAAGAGCATCAAGAGATCAACGGTCAGATCTTAAGCCTTAGGGGTTTAATTTGATCTGGACTAAAGGCTTGGGCTGGTTTGATTTGGTCTTTGAACCAAATGCAATTGAACCATGGCTCGGTTCAAAGAGGAGCGATTGGTTCACTTGAAGTGAACGCATGATCGCATGAGAGTATGAGGCGAGTTTTTGGCTTGCTATTTTTAGAAGCCATGCTCCCACGTTCAACGAGAACGTTGCACTTGTCGCCTCTTTATGGCTCTCGCTCTCGTGTGGTAAAAGGCTACACGAAAAGAGGGGTGCAAGAGCTTCATCGACCTAGCCGCAAGAGATCTCATATCCTCCATACGAAGGACTCCTTGAAGATTTGCTAGCACAAAGTCGCCAAGGAAGTAGTCGCCTTCTCATTGTGTGCGTCATCTTTGGAGAAAAGGCATTTGCGTTTTTGCTTCCAAGGTGCCATCCAGAAATGGCTATGGTATGAATTCTTATCATGAATACATGTTGTTAAAAGTTAATCATGTGACATGTTTTCGATCCTATGAAACCCTAGCATCCGCTGCCCATATTATGTTTGCGCCACTTTAGGGTTTCGCCCCCCCTTAGATTTAGGGGACTCTCAGTTGGGAGGTAATAACGGTTGTCATTGAGCATGTCACGACCCATTTGAGAAGGTCAATGGACAGACATAGGATTTGCCCCTTCCTAAGGGAAGTATGATATCCATGGAGCTCCTCTATGGTTCTATGACTGAAAGTGTATGGCCATACGCAGGTGAGAACCTGATTTAGTCATAGCCATGTGATTGGATGAAAACAAGTGGTGACACACTTGTCCAATCGGATATCAGTTCGGCAAAGAGATTGTAATGCATCTGTACCTAGTTGCGATGATGGGGATGTCGATGTCGATATCCATTCCAATGACCTGGGTAGCAGTGATGCAGTGCTAGGTGTCACTCACTGCTTGTGGTGACCTTTGGTCAGCACTACCGACGTTAGAGGAACCTATAGGGTCGTACACCTTGATACTTGAGTTCTCGTATTGATAGGGAAGCCTTATGATCGAGTTATTGGATAACTCGGATCTAATTGGGAGATTTCATCAGCACCAATGGGCCTGATGAGATGGAAGAATGTTATTGGAGCCAAACTTCATTTTTGGCAGGTTGACCCGTATTTGACCATGGTTGCTCACATTTGGATTAGGGTTGCATTGGATTGGATCCAAGTGCTTAATCAACCCATGTAATGGAGTTTGGGCTAGATCATTATCCAATGAGGCCCAATAATAAGTTCTCATGAAGAGAAAAGAGGCTAAAAGGGTATAATGGGGAGAAGCCCAACCCCATTGGTGCCTAAGGGGCATAATGGGGTTAGGGTGGCAAAATTGCTTCATTAAGGAAGCAATTGGCGCCTAGCCCTTCTCCCTTGATGGTATGTATGCCTTTAAGGCATGTCTTGGGCTGATATGGTGCTTGGGCAATTATGGATAGGTTGAATGAAGTTTATGGTAAATTCTTGGAGACTTTCCTTGCATCAAACCTCCTCATCCTAGCCCTACACTTGTCATGATCCTAGCCCTTGCCCTAACCGCCTATTGCCCTATATTTGTGACCCTAGCCACCCCCTCTTTCTTGTATTTTTCTTTGGAGGCGTCAACACAACAAGAAGGGCGAGAGTAAGGGGCATTGGCGCAACCATCTTCTTCCATCAAACCCTAGCCGCAAGCTTCTTCCTTTCTTCCTCCTTTGGCGCAAGAGAAGTAAAGGCTTGGCGGCATTCTCCCTTCTCCTCTCTTCTTCATCAATTGGCGCTTCTACCTTGGAGGTGGCGCAAGCATTGAAGAAGGTGACAAAGGCTTGGATATTCTTTCCGAGGCTAGCACTGGGCGTGGAAGAAGAGGACTCAAGAGATCCATGTGTGTGAGACTGCAGAGGGCGCATACTTGGGCACCTGCATCGGCATCACTCCAAACTGCTCTTAAGGTATTTCCTAACTCATCGTGTTGACTCTCTTGCTTGCGATCTTCACTGGGTTTTTGGGACCGGCCTGTTTTGGGGACATTCTTCCGCTGTGCAATGTATGTATGTATGCTTATAACTCTGAAAAATTATAAAATGTCCCCGGGGTTTCCCAACAGAGATAACTTCCAATTCTCTTGATTTTGAACAGTGGTTCTCCCAGGGTTTAGCAAAGGCAAGGTTGGGAGACCAGGCTGTAGAATAAGACATCATGTGTCTCCATCCCTAACAATCATCTTCATAGCAATGCACGATTCAATGTCAACCCTGGCATTGCCTCTAGCCACTTCGATCCCATAGGGCTCAACCCCTAAGTGAAGTGCTATAGGAGTAAGGAACCTTCCTATCACTATAGTGTCTTTCTTCGCTCTAGCAACCTTGTCCAAATGTTTGATAAAAAAGAAAGCAACATCTGCAAAATACCCGTGAAGCATGCACCAAAGGAAAAATAGCTCAGAATGGCGGACCATACCGTCATTGTCTTGTCATCCGAAGATGGTATGAGCTAGGACTCGGTGTACGTACTTAATGCAAGGGTTGGAAATGTTGGTTGCTCTTACTGAAGATGGTGAAAATCTGGTTTCCAAGGTGATTTGATTGCAAAAAACATTTTCAATGAATCCAATTGGTGGCTCGGTACGCCCTTCATCTAGAAAATGAAAGATACATCTAATATCTCTAAGTGTAACCTTCCTTTCCTCATTGGCCATCCGGAATCTAATCTCCCCTATAGCTGGGCGATCAGTGTACTCATCCCAGTCCATCTCTAGGCTGCTGAGAACCTCCAGTGCTAGAGGTAGATAAGTTTGAGGAGTCCAGTCAAAGAACCTTTTCGTTGCAATCTGATCGAACATCCATATGACATCCTCCTTGAGTCCCAAAATCTCTAATGCTCGCATATCAACATATTTAGTCTTCACAATGCGCCTTGTAAGCAGATGATTATACCTCTCCTCTTGAATTTCATCTCTAAAGATTATACCTTTCTCTTAGAAACAACTCTATTCATTGGTGCCTAGAGAAATGGAAACAAGGCTTCAAGCACTTAAAGAAAAACTGGAATGAACAGTGTCATTACCAAATGGGTCGAACAGGGATTCAAGCAGGTTCTAAATCAAGCTCCCAAAGCTAGATTTTCGAGCTGAAATCATACTTCCGAAGACTCAAGGGAAGATCTTCCACCTTTTCCAAAGCTTCTTGAAGTAGAAACCGGCTGGATCAAAGCTCTGATGAAGAAAATTGAAGCAGGGGGTGGAAACTGGTGGAAGAACGACAACTAGGCTTGATCAAGCTAAAAAATTGTTGGGAAACCCCGGGGATATTTTATAAATTTTTCAGAAACAAATACAATGCACATCGGAATAATATCCCCGAAACAGGCCGGTCCCAAAAACCCAATGAAGATCGCATGCGAGAGAGTTGACACGATGAGATAGAAAATACCTTAAAGTAAGATGAGGCCGATGTCGAGGTAGGCGCCCAAGCGTGCGCCCTCTGCAGTCTCACACACACGGATGTCTCGAGTCCTCTTCTTCCATTCCCGGTGCTAGCCTCGGAAAGAAGATCCAAGCCTTAGGGAGACCTCCACTTCACTTGCGCCACCTTCTAGAGAAGTTGCGCCAAGGAGGAGGAGGGAAGAAGACAAGCCGCCAAGCTCCAATGCTCCAAACGCCAAGAGGAAAGGAGGAAGGTTGCTTGCGGCTAGGGTATGGAAGATGTTCGCCCAAGTTCTCCTTGCTCTCGCCCCTTCTATTGTTCACGCCTTCAAGTAATTCATTCATTCAAGAGGGGCGACTAGGGGTTATATTTATAGCAAGGAGAGGCGATTAGGGATGGCTATGATCAAGCCAAGTGGGCGGCTTAGAGAAGAAGTAGGAAATAGAATTATTTTAATAATTAATCAAGTCCTAATCCAATTAGGAGTCTAATTAATTATTTAAATAATCAAGTCCTAATCCAATTAGGACTCTAAATAATTATTTAAATAATCAGCCCTATTAAATAGGACTCCAATTAATTAATTAATTAGCCCACAAATGATTAAATCAACTTAGATTAACCATATGTGTCATAGGCGCCAACCCTAGTCTAACCAGGGTTAAACATGCGCCTACACATTCTTCTCCTTAAGCCCATTTAACTCATTAATAAGCCCAACTATAGAATGGGCCTAGCCCAAGGTCCATTATGCATGTCAATCAACCCATTGGATCTAATCCAATTTAACTCAATGTCAAACTAGGTTAACCATGGTTAGTTTGGTCAATATGCCAAAAATGGAAGTTGGCCATAATAAGGTTCTTCCATCTCATCAGGCCCATCAGCGCTGATGAAATCTCCCAAATAGATCCGAGTCATCCAATAACTCGATCATAAGGCTTCTCGATCAATACGAGAACTCGAGTATCAATACGATCATAAGGTTCTTCCATCCTCTAACGTTGGCAGTGCTGACCTAATGTCACCATAAGCAATGAGTGGCAGCTAGCAGTGCATCGTTGCTACCCAAGTCAACGGAATGGATATCGACATCGACATCCCCATCATCGCAATCAGGTACAGATGCATTACAGTCTCTTTGCCGAACTGATATCCGATTGGACAAGTGTGTCACCACTTGTTTTTATCCAATCTCATGGTTATGACTAAATCAGGTCTCACCTGGGTATGGCCATACACTTTCAATCATAGAACCATAGAGGAGCTCTATGGATATCATGCTTCCCTTAGGAAGGGGCAAATCCTATGTCTGTTTATTGACCTTGTCCTATGGGTCATGACATGCTCAATGACAACCGTTATTACCCTCTAACTACGGCGAGGTGTTAGGTTGTATCAAAGCATGGCCCTAACCATATAGAATGGCCAATGACCTCAAGTCAAGGGATCAATGCATCTCCTATCACTTGTGAGGATAACTCGTGACAACAAGTCATTGCATCACAGCGGGTCGGTCTAGTATATCCACCACTGATATACCAGTCTCACCTATACGTGACAACAAGTCAATGCATCTCCTATGCGTTAGCACCTCGTGCCTAACCAGCTCATATACCAGTCTCACAAGTACCATAGTTGTCCCATATCCACTCTGGTACATCGACTGGGGACGATCATTTGAGCACAGATCCAATCTATCTCCAGGGACATTATCATGTAAGTACATAATCGTAGATGTAGACAAACATTGATAATGACAATGCCAGAATGATATATATAAATATAAAAGTCAAGTAGTATAATAATGGACCAAAACTAGGTCCTAGGGCATATAGACCAACAATCTCCTACTTGCACTAAGACCTAGGGGTTGAGGTATCTCAACCCCATATCTCTAGCGTGACAGTCATACTTCTGCTGTGCCAAAGCCGTGGTCAATGGGTCTGCCAGATTGTTCTCTGTGTCAACTCTGCTAATCTTGACATCACCTCTATCTATGATCTCTCTGATCAGGTGAAATCTTCTAAGTATATGTTTGGATCTTTGATGAGACCATGGTTCTTTGGCTTGTGCAATTGCTCCATTGTTATCACGGTAGATTTCAATGGGATCCACTGCACTGGGAACCACCTGAAGTTCAGAAATGAACTTCCTTATCCAAACAGCTTCTTTGGCTGCCTCAGAAGCGGACACATACTCAGCTTCGGTTGTAGAATCGGCAATAGTGGATTGCTTGAAGCTCTTCCAGCAAACAGCGCCTCTATTCATCTTAAACACATAGCCGGCCTGCGATCTAAAGTCGTCAGGGTCAGACTGGAAAGACGCATTAGTGTAGCCCTGCATACTGAGCTCTTCCTGTCCCCCATTGATGTAGGGGGCAAACACAAGACAAAGGTGCATGCAAACAACGCTTCTGTAAAAATAGTTTTTTGTATTTTATAATAAAAACCGAAATTACTTCTAATGGAGTTGGAAAATATTTTTGGTATTTTATAAATAGAGGAAATCGAAAACTAAGTTACTTTAAACTACAAATTGAAAGACACATAATCTATGAAATGAAATTGCTAGAAGGAATACTCATAGTGCGACCCTTGAGAATAGAAGGATCGTGACGTCCCGGTCTTCAATGGTCCTACTCTGATGGAAGGAGTTGCATCATTATCGGTAAACACAGACAAGCACGATCCGCACATACCACGGATTCATATTACAGATCAAGAACTAAGGGGGAGGTTAAGCCTCACAAATTCCCTTAACACTTTAACTAAAGGGGAATGAAGAGGGGAAATAACTTGCGCCAAGATGATCTCCAAATCTTGTGCCTTCCTACAACAAGCACTTTGATTAGTGTAGAAACAAGTTCTAGAAATTATGGAAGGGAGACGGGAAAGAACTTAGCCGATTTGAAGTCTTATTGATGTTGCTCTTCATGGTGGCCGAAAGTGAAGGAACCCTCAAGGGCCTTTGTTGTTTGCCGAGATCCAAGATTGATGAGGTTTCCTTAGAGTCTCGCCAAGAGTGTGCAAAGATCCTTCAAGGGGGTTGAACGCGTTGAGGGTTTGAGAAGAAGGGGGAGAAGGGAAAGGGCTCGGCCCTTTAGAGGAGAGTGGGAGGTAGAAAATACTTAGGCGACACAAGCACCAATGCTAACACAAAGTTTTCATCTAGGCAACTAATTCGACAATGAGAAGAGGGTTACAATTTATAGGCTCAACAAGCCATGGGCAAGGGTGACAATTCACCCTAGGCGCAATCACAAAGTTATGGAAGAAATTAATGCTCAATTAAAACATTTCCTTTAGTAATTTGAATTTCGAATTCTTTTGATGGAGCTTCCTTGTGGCCGAATCCTCTTGAGCTCCTTCCTTGTTTGCTTGGATGAGATGGCGTCTTCATGCATTGAATCCATTTGAATTTTGAAAAGCCTTCCTTCAAGAGCATGGGCGGCTAAGAGATTTCCAAAGATGGTTCCACAAATTGGGGATCTAGATGGTGATCCCTTGATTTGTGGATCTTGATTGATCCTTGATGGCTAGGCGCATTGAAGGCTCCTCAATTGGCAAGTTGTGGGCTGGTTCTTCACATTCGAATTCATCCTCTTATTAGGTGGTGCCTTGGGTTGATTTGGAAAGTGGAGTTGCATTCAATATAAGCTCCTTCAACTTGAAGTCTCTAGTTAAGTGTTGAAGTGCTTCCTTCCATACTTGGAGCTCCACTTGAGTGGCTTAGCTTGAGCTTCCTAGCTTCCCTTGAGCTGGGCTTTAACCTGCCCAATTATTGACACAAAAACCAGTAGACTATTCTAGGAGGTAATGCATGACCTAATAAGGAAACTACAAGGTGCACTAGGGCTTATTCAAGTCAAATCGGAAAAGTGCAAATAAGGAAAAAGGGTGACCTAGGAGGAAAGGCCATATCTGATGGGCTTCCTCCTAGCCCTTCCAGACCTTCTAGGGGCAGGGTTGGCCTCTCCATCATTTCTCCCCGGGTGGGAAAAATTCTCCTCTGGAGAATTATCCTTGTACCCTTGGAGTAACTCCGGAGCGGCCTGTGCCAACTCATTTTCTGGAAGCCAAGCCTCCTCACCCAACGTAAACTTAACACGATAAAATACTTTTACCTCGTCCGGGGTGAGTTGGGTTTGATCCTCAAGTATGCTCTGTGGCTCGAGCCTGTCAGTCAACTCCTCGATGAGTACCGGCTCCTCATAGCATGTGAGATCCTCCACGTTGACAGTGGTGGGGATCCCCAAGTCCGGTGGTAGATCCAAGACGTAGGCATTATCGTTGATCCTTTCCACAATGGTAAAGGGTCCGAGTCCCTTTGCGTCCAACTTGCGGCCAGATCCATGGATGCGCTCCTCCCTAACCCACAGTATAACCTGTTCACCTGCAGAAAATTTCCTTTCTCGGCGTTTCTTGTTAGCACCCTTGCAATAGGAATTAACAGCATCAAGCATTTGGCAATGTATTTCGTGATGCAAATGGGACATGTGAGTAGCAAAATCTTTAGCAGACATAGAAATATGAGAGTGCCTAGGTAAAGGAAATAAATCAACGGGTTTTCTAGGCTGGTACCCTAAGTTGGCTTGAAAAGGGGACAATCCCGTGGTTTTGTTGACAACACTATTGTAGGAGAACTCGGCAATGGGTAATAGCTTATCCCATGTGCCTGGGTGCTCTCCTACCAAACTCCTCAAAATGCTCCCAAGTGATCGATTGACCACTTCAGTCTGCCCATCCGTCTGAGGATGATAGGCCGTGGAGAATTTGAGTTTGGTTCCCAACATTGCCCACAGGGTTTTCAAGAAATGTCCAATAAACCTGGAATCCCTATCAGAAACTATAGTCAGAGGGGTACCTCTAAGTCTAACAACCTCTTTAAAGAATAACCTAGCTACATGTGATGCATCTGTGGTTTTGTAGCAAGGTATAAAGTGTGCCATCTTGGTAAACCTATCCACTACGACAAAAATAGAGTCATGTCTGGAGGGAGTCCTTGGTAAACCTAAGATGAAATCCATGTAAAGGTCCTGCCAAGGTGCTTGAGGAATGGGTAGGGGTGTGTACAGACCAAAGTTATGTTTCTGAGTTTTTCTTGTCTGACAGGTCCTACAATGTTTGACAACCTTAGCCACATCCCTATAGAGGTTCGGCCAGAAGAACCGTTCCTCCACTAAGGCTTGAGTCTTGTCCCAGCCATGGTGCCCAGCAGACCCTCCTCCGTGGATCTCCCAAACAAGGAAGTCTCGGATCGAGGTCATGGGAACGCACAACTTTGGCCCAAGAAACAAAATCTCATCCCTTAGGGTATAGAGGGGATGACTCAAAGGGTCTATGCTAAGCTCAGAATATATGCTTGAAAAATCAGGGCATTCTAAGTATTCATGCTTTATGCGATCAAATCCAACTACTTCAACAGATAATTTTTGCACAAGTAAAGCTACTCTACTCAAAGCATCAGCAGCTTTATTTTCAGTTCCAAACTTATGTTTCAAAACAAAAGTGTACTGCTGAAGATACTCTACCCATTTAGCATGCCTAGCATTTAATTTCTTTTGAGCACTTAAAAAAGATAAAGCTTGGTGGTCACTATTCAGAATAAATTCATTATGTATTAGGTAGTGTCTCCAATGCCTTAAAGATTGAACTACAGCATAGAACTCCTTATCATAAGTGGTATATTTTTGTTTAGCCTCATTTAATTTTTCGCTAAAGTAGGCTACGGGGTGACCTTCCTGACTAAGGGTACCTCCTATTCCTACTCCTGAGGCATCACAGTCCACTATGAAAACTTTAGAAAAGTCAGATAATCTTAGGACTGGGGCAGTGGTCATTTTAGCCTTAAGCTCCTCAAAAGCTCTACGAGCAGACTTAGGCCAACTAAACTCACCTAGTTTCATACAATTGGTTATAGGGGCTACTATGGTGCTAAAGTTTCTAATGAATCTCCTATAGAAGGCAGCTAGACCATGGAAGCTCCTAATCTCAGTCAAGGTTTTGGGTTTAGGCCAGTCTAAGATGGCTTGGATCTTGCTAGGGTCAGCTTGAAGTCCTTGGTCAGATACTATGAAGCCTAAGAAGATAACCCTAGGGGAGAGGAAAGAACACTTTTTCAGGTTAAGATATAACTTTTCTTCCTGAAGTAGGTCTAGGGTTTTCCTAAGGTGTTCCATGTGTTCTTCTTGAGTCTTGCTATAAATTAGGATGTCATCAAAGTAAACTACTATGAATCTTCCTATATAAGGCTTCAAGACTTGGTTCATCAATCTCATAGAAGTTGAGGGGGCATTAGAGAGACCAAAGGGCATGACTAACCACTCATATAAACCATCCTTAGTCTTAAAGGCTGTCTTCCACTCATCACCTAGCCTTATCCTGACTTGATGATATCCACTTCTAAGGTCTAGTTTGCTAAACCACTTAGAACCTACCAGCATGTCAAGCATATCATCTAACCTTGGGATGGGGAACCTATATTTGATGGTGATCTTATTCATTGCCCTACAGTCTATACACATGCGCCAGCTTCCATCCTTCTTTGGGGTAAGAAGGGCAGGTACTGCACATGGGCTAAGGCTTTCCCTAATGAATCCCTTGTCTAAAAGTTCATCTACTTGTCTCTTGAGCTCTTGATGCTCAGTGGGGTTCATCCTATAATGGGGCAAGTGTGGGAGAGTGGAACCCGGGACAAGGTCTATGGCATGTTGGATTTCTCTAAGGGGGGGTAGGCCATTGGGAAGTTCATCTCTAGTGAGCTCAGAGTACCCTGAGAGTAGGATTTCAACTTCTTTGGGTATAGGTGACTCCTCATCTGGGTTGGTTTCCTTAATGACTAAGGAGTACACTTGTTTGGACTCTAAGCAGTCTTGGGTGAAGGCATGGGATCTTATGAGTTGGATGGTAGGTTTGGGTTCCTTAGGTTCCTCTATCCTACCCTTACTAGTGGAAGCCTTAAGTTCCTTAGGCATGGAAGGCTTCAGTTTGATCTTTTGCCCATCATGGCTAAAGACATAGGTGTTAGTCCGACCGTAGTGGATAACATCCATGTCAAATAACCAAGGGCGACCGAGTAAGACTTGGGCGACATCCATGGTTATGACGTCACACCAAATCTTGCCTTGGTAGATGGCAAACTGAAGGGGCACTAAGCACCTATGGGTAACTGGGACACTAGACTGATTGACCCAGGATATGCTATAGGGACTAGGGTGCGGTTCTGCCTTAAGGTTGAATTTCACTAAGGCTGTGTGAGAGACCGCGTTTAGACTACTTCCCCCATCTATCACTACTTTGCACATGTAGCCATTGCATTTCGTGTAGGTGTGGAAAATACTGGTCCTACGCCAGTCCTCAGTTGGGGTAGGTTTGATCAGGGTGCATCTAACCACTCCTAAGGTATCTTGAGTTTGCTCTTCACCACTATCATAAACTAGTTCTTCACAGATCATACATCCAGAGTCAGGGTTATGGGTTTCTTCATGGTTTTCCTCATATGTTTCCTCACGTCTTTCTTCACCTAAGTACAGGACTCTCTTGGGGCAGTCTTTCATATAGTGTCCTACTTGGTGACAAGCATGGCAGACTACTCTATTGGATTCTTGGACAACCTTAGGTCTAGAGGGTGTTGATGTTGGGGCTTTGGGTTGGGAACTTGAGGGGTTTGATGTGGGTGTCCTAGGATAAGTTCTAGGGGAACTAATCTCCCTCCTAAAAGCTCTCTTTAGGTTTTCCTCTACCTCTAAAGCTCTTTGGTAGGCGATTTCTCTCGACTCTATTTGGAAATAGGTCATTCCTCTTTTGATCTCGAGTCTAAGTCCATTCTTATATCTGCTAAGGGAAACATGGGACTCTTCATGGATGCCACTCCTTAAAAGGAGCTCATCAAACCTAGTGGTGTATGTTGGGGTATGCCCTTAAGGCTAATGTTTGAGGCCTTGGGTTTATAAAGGCATGGTTATTATTCAGTTAGCTACATTGTCTGCTGCAATATATGTTCTTCTGAATAATGTCTCAAAGCTGTTCAGCTAGGCTGACAGGCAATAAAGTCCTTAGTCGATATATCTTGGTGAACATGAGACAGCCTTGATATGGTTAAGACTAATATGTGTTCTAATCTTATAGGATGCTTCGAGCATGAAATAAGATGTAGACTCATGGGTACATTGGATGTACTGGACAGACCCTACTAGGATATTCAATTGTTTGTCACAATGTGAATAATCCTTGAATGTAACAAGTGGCACATTTCCTCTGACTTGAGATCACTTGTGTTTTCTAAATGATGATTGTCATTGTTTTGAGGTAGTTCAATATCATTTGAAACATAATGGTTGTAGACTATCTTGGATGATGAGCTTGAGTCAGGTTAGGGCACTAGTGATAGACATAGGATTGCCGTCTCCTTGTTTAAGGAGTGTGATGTTCTAAAGGGGCCCCCTGGATGAGATGATTGAGAAAGTGTATGGCCATACCCAGGTGACTATGTTCATCTGATCTAATCATGCTCATCATATTGGAGTTACAAGCTTGACACGCTTGTCCAATAAGAACATCCAGTGGCAAAGGAAATATGTATGCTTTGTGAGTTGATTCACACTTGTGTTGTTTTTGGGTGTAGTCTTGGAAGACTCTTTCCTTTATATTGGGAGACAGTGATGTGTTGCTAGATACCCCTCACTGATCGTGATGACGTGAGTTATCGATACCGACATTCAAAGGAAACCCTCAGGGTCGCACAATTTGATGATATGGCTTATTTAAGTCAGATCGTGTGGACTGAATTGTTTGAGTTCAGTTTAAAGGGATTTAATCTCTGATTGTGAGTGAGATCTGGTCTGATCATGTTTGATTGATTAGGGCTTCAGATCGGTAAGCTTCGATCGAGAGATTGGATGCTAGATTGGTCAGATCAGGAGCATCAAGAGATTGACGGTCAGATCAAGAACCTAAGTGTTTGTTATGGTCTGGACTGAATGCTTGGCTTATTTGGTTATTGAACCGAACCAAAGTGAACCGGCTCATGAATGAGCGCATGGTTCAAGGGTGAAGAGAAGTTTGCGCTTGGGGTAAACCCATGGTTGCATGAGTGCATGAACGTGGGAGTGTTTCTATTTTTAGAAACCATGACTCCTAAACGTGACATCGCCTCACGTTACTCCTCTCACACGCCTATTGTCGCTCCTTCCTCTCGTCGCTTGCTCATTCGAGAGTGCATGTGGTGTTGACGAAAGGAGAAGGAAGTTTTTCGCCAAGCCAAGAAGATCTCATCCCTTCCATACGAGAAGGATACTTGGACGATCCTTGCTAGCACAAGGGACGACAAGAAGAAGCTATACCTCATCTTGTGTGCGACAATTTGGAGGAGACCTCTCTTGTTCTCTAGCTTCCAAGACGCCATCTAGAAATGGCTATGGTATGGTTCTATCACTACTATACAATCGGTTTTGTTAATCATAATACCATGCAAGATCTAGAAACCCCCATTCCGTTGCTTTCATTCTTCATATGCGCCTATGATTTAGGGTTTCGTCCCCTTGTGGGGACCTTTCAAATGGTATCAGAGGGAGGTTAACGCATGTTTTATGATTGCTTAAGCCCTTTTGTGATCCTTGTTTGTGAATAACGCTTAGATCTTGATTACATGCGCAAATACATGTTAAGTTGTCATAATCGAAACTTGTAAGTTTGTCTTGGCGCATGTATGTTGGCGCATTTTAATTGTTGTTGTTTTATCAAAACTATTATAACATGCGCGACTCACTAGATCTAAGGCCTTGCATTAAACCCTTAGACGGGTTATTAGGGTTGAAGTCACCCCCTAGGTTAGATCCAATAGTCTAATCAGACCATCTGACAGCTTTGATGGGTTGACCAGGTAGCACCTGTGCGCAAGCACGTGGTGGCTACAGGTCGGCTGCAGACAGGCGTGTAGCGATGTCTGATTGAGACAACCTATGAACGCACATGAGTTAGGCCCGGGCTCACACCCGCTTGCCAGACCTCATTGTGGTTGTTCAGCCCTGGCGCATGCATAGTTGACCTTATGGTCGACTCAAGTCAGTTAGGACTTGGTGCATGTAAGGGCAGTGGATCTGACTAGGTTGGATGAGTGGATCCCTAGTAATGGACCGTTGTAAGGTTGTAGGGCATATAAGCAAAATAAAATTGATGCCCATGGGGTTTTTCAAAAATTTTATTTTAATGATTGGATCACATGATGATTGATGCCATGTGTTTGTCTATTTATTCTTATGTGGGCTGCCCATGTTAATTCTGTGCTGTGCTGGGGCCTGCGTGCCTGTATTAATTTTGTAAATTAATTTTAGATTGTGATCTGCGAATCACATTGCTTTTAATTTATAAAATGTAATTGACCTGCGTGCCAATCTTGTCTAGGTAGTTAAATTTGTAATTTAATTAGACAAGAGCACAGAGCACACTTGGCAGAGGCGCATGCAGCTTGAGGCTTGACCAGGTGGGAGGTCCAGGGTTCGACTCTGGGACCAGGCGCGTTTACCTGGTGGGCGCACCTCAGCTGCAAATGGTGCTTGGGCCCTGGTTTGGGCCAGATGAGCAGCAAAAGCCCCATGAAGCAAAAGCAAGTGAAGACTTAAGTTAGGTTAAGGTCTTACTTAGGCTATGGGCTTTTACCACATAAGATCCATGCTTTCTTTTATTGCTTATATAAGTAGAACAGCATGTTTTAATTTATCTTCTGCTAGCACCATAGGAATTGCATGATAGTGAGGAAGATAAAAGACCGTTAAAATCCAACGCTAAAATATCAAGCTCGTAAGCCTTCTGACGCGAAACCTCACTGTTCTGACTATCTTTGGAGCCGTGTTGTACCCACTCAGTGGGCACATCCATCTATCTTCAGACGGTGCGGGATTACACCTGCGTGTTACAGAGTAGGGATTTATCCCTTCTCGTTGCTCAGCATAGCACGTGGTGGTCCAGGGAGTAGGTCGGGTAAGCTTGACCATGTAGGCTACATATGTGGCGCATATGGTAGCACATGGGGGCAGCCATCTGTGGGGTCAGAGATTGTGTTGTACCAACTCAGTTGGCACAGTCTGCTGGACTGCCCAGATGAAGGGGAATCGCACGGGTTGGCGATTGGCTGGGACAGCCTACCAGAGATTAGTGCTTGTACTCTCTGTGCATCTTATCTCGCCTGAGCGGGACGCGGAGACCAAGTATGAAATCTGGATCCCATCTCACTAAAAGAGTGTTTACTCTTTCGGACTGTTTAATGGATTTTTCAGTCAGATAAAATAGTGAGAAAAAGAATCTTTCTTAAGTCCTGATTGATTCTTAACATTGATACTGACCTTGCTGTTCTTGCATTGTTGTAGATACCTGCAGCAACGAACACCATGAACTTCAATGTGCGATCTCTACTGGAAAGGGAGAAGTTTGCTGGGCCGAACTTCTCTGACTGGTTTGGACACCTTAAGATTATTCTTAAGGAAGAGAGGAAACTGTATGTCCTCGAGACGGCTATACCGCCTCAGCCCGCTCCGAACGCCGCAAGGGCGGTTCGGGAAGCCTATGAAAAGCACGTCAATGATAGCATTGATGTCGCTTGCCTGATGTTAGCGTCTATGACGCCACCGCTGCAGCGTCAGCATGAGGATATGTCTGCAATAGACATGATAGCAAACCTCAAGATGCTGTATGCTGCACAGGCGAGGGCAGAACGCTATAATTTGACAAAGCTGTTCTTTCAGAGCAAACTGGCTGAAGGGAGCCCAGTGGGAGCTCACGTGCTCAAGATGATTGGGCACAAGGAGGCTCTAGAGAAACTGGGGCATACCATCAATCAGGAGCTTGCTGTAGATATTATTCTGCAGTCTCTCCCGCCCTCTTTCGATGCGTTCATTATTAATTTTAATATGAACAAAATCGATTGTACTCCGGCAGAGCTGCTGAATATGCTCCTCACTACTGAGGAGACTCTGAAGGGAAAGCCTTCGACCTCTGTCTTAATGGTTCCTTCCAGGAACAAGAAGAAGGGGAAGAAGGGCAAAGCCCCTGTCAAGAGCTACAGCAAGGCTCTGAAGCAGAAGGTGAAGCGGTCCAAGGAATACAGGTGTTTCCATTGTGGCCAGCTGGGTCACTGGAAAAAGGACTGTAAAGCGCTCCAAGGAGATAAGAGGGGAAGCTTCGCTTCTGGCTCAGGTATTTATGTGACTGAGGTCATTTTTTCTTCTTCTATATCATGGGTGTTGGACACTGCATGTGGAGTTCACATTTGTTCAAATGTGCAGGAACTCAAGAGAAGAAGACAGGTGGGACAGCATGAGGTGGACCTACGCGTTGGAAATGGGGCACGGGTTGCTGCTGTTGCTGTAGGAGACTATTTCATTTCTTTACCATCTGGAATTGTATTGGAACTAGACAATTGTTATTTTGTTCCCAGTATTACTAAAAATATTATCTCCATTCCTGCTCTTGTCAGGAAGGGATTTTCCTTTGAATGCAACATTTCAAAGTGTGTTTTATCTTTTGATAATATTGTTTATGCAACTGGTTCAATTAACAATGGGTTATACATGTTGGACATGGAATGTTCTATACAAAATATTGATAATAAGAAAGCCAAGTATGCTGATGACAGCACCTTGCTATGGCATAGTCGTTTAGGACATATTAACGAGAAACGCATTAAGCGGTTGCATGATCATGGACTGCTGGGATCATTCTCCTATAAGGAGATTGATACATGCAAAGCTTGTTTGATGGGTAAAATGACGAAGTCACCTTTTCCTCACAAAGGTCAAAGGGCTTCAGGTTTACTTGACCTTATACACAGTGATGTGTGTGGGCCATTTAGTAAACATGCCAGAGGTGGCTATCAGTACTTCATTACCTTTACTGATGATTTCAGTAGATATGGGTATGTCTATTTAATGAGACATAAAAGTGAATCTTTTGACAAGTTCAAAGAGTTCAAGAATGAAGTACAAAATCAGCTAGGCCGAAATATCAAGGCACTTCGCTCAGATCGAGGTGGAGAATACCTAAGTCATGCGTTTACTGACTATTTAAAGGAGTGTGGGATTATCTCACAGCTCACTCCGCCAGGAACACCGCAATGGAATGGTGTGTCCGAGAGGAGAAATAGAACGTTACTTGATATGGTTCGTTCTATGATGAGTCAGGCTACTCTTCCATATTCCTTTTGGGGTTTTGCACTGGAAACAGCTGCAAAAGTACTAAACCGAGTGCCATCCAAGGCCGTTTCTAAGACGCCATATGAATTATGGTATGGGAAACAGCCGAGCTTGACATTTATCAGGATCTGGGGCTGTGAGGCTTATGTCAAAAAGCTCGCCTCTGGGAAACTAGAGAGCAGATCTGACAAATGCATCTTTGTCGGTTACCCTAAGGAAACTAAGGGTTATTATTTCTACGATCCCAAAGAGAACAAGGTTTTTGTTGCTCGGACGGCCATATTTCTTGAGAAGGAGTTTCTTCTGCAAGAGGCCAGTGGGAGAGAAATAAAGCTGGATGAGAATCCAGAGGAAGGACAAAGTGATCAAGCAGAGTTGGATGAGCCTGAGCCGGTGGAACAGGTTATTGAACAACCTGAGGCTCAGATATCACGGGAACCGCGAAGATCGGGAAGGATCCGTCGACAGCCTGAGCGCTATGACGGAGTCTACATCATTGATAATGATGAACCCCTCACTTATGCGGATGCGGTCAGTGGACCGGAGTCAGCGAGATGGCTTGAAGCTATGCGCGCCGAGATGGACTCCATGTCAGATAACCAAGTTTGGGATTTGGTTGATCCGCCTCCGGGAGTAATCCCTATAGGCTGTAAATGGATCTTCAAGAAGAAGATTGACATGGATGGTAACGTAGTTACTTATAAAGGCAGGCTTGTTGCGAAAGGTTTCAAACAAATCTACGGGATAGATTATGATGAAACTTTCTCACCTGTAGCCATGTTTAAGTCTATTCGGATTCTTTTCGCAATAGCTGCATATTATGATTATGAGATCTGGCAAATGGATGTGAAAACAGCTTTCCTTAATGGAAACCTGGATGAGGATGTGTACATGACACAACCTGAGGGTTTCACTGATCCATCAGATCGTCATAAGATATGCAAGTTAAAGAAGTCTATTTATGGACTTAAGCAGGCATCAAGAAGCTGGAACATTCGTTTTGATGAATCAGTCACTGAATTTGGTTTCATCAAGAACGAGGATGACCCGTGTGTATATAAGAGGTTTAGTGGGAGCGTGATTACTTTCCTAGTCCTCTACGTCGATGATATCTTGATCATTGGAAATGACATTCCTGAAATGCATGCAGTTAAGGCATGGTTAAGGAAATGTTTCCAGATGAAAGATTTAGGAGAAGCAGCCTATATATTAGGTGTGAAGATCTACAGAGATAGATCTAAGAGGCTTCTCGGGCTGTGCCAGAGTACTTACATCGATAAAGTCCTGGAGAGATTCCATTTAGAAAATTCTAAAAGAGGATATCTTCCAGTCAGACATGGTCTGAATCTTTCAAAGAGTCAGTGTCCACAAACACAGACTGAGAAAGATGAAATGGACAATACGCCTTATGCTTCGGCTATTGGTTCCATTATGTATGCGATGTTGTGTACTCGCCCAGACGTCACTTATGGGTTAAGCGTGACCAGTCGGTTCCAAAGTAATCCAGGTCAGGCACACTGGATTACAGTAAAAAATATCTTAAAATATCTTCGGAGGACCAAAGATATGTTCTTGATATATGGTGGTCAGGAAGAACTCAGTATTGAAGGATATACTGATGCTTCGTTCCAGTCTGACCAGGATGATTTCCGATCGCAATCAGGCTATGTTTTTAGCTTGAATGGTGGAGCAGTGGTGTGGAAGAGTTTCAAACAGTCAACTGTTGCTGATTCCACAACAGAAGCCGAGTATGTTGCAGCCTCGGAAGCATCCAAGGAGGCAGTGTGGATTCGTAAGTTCGTGAGAGAACTTGGTGTTGTTCCTTCGAGTGCAGATCCTTTAGTTATCTTCTGTGATAACACTGGAGCAATCGCACAAGCAAAGGAACCACGGTCGCACCAGAAGTCCAAGCACATACAGAGACGGTTTCACTTGATCAGGGAGATCATAGATCGTGGCGAGATCAAAATCTGCAAGGTTCATACAGATGACAATCTGGCAGACCCGCTTACCAAGCCTCTGGCGCAGCAGAAGCATGAGAAACACTGTAATAACATGGGTTTGAGATTTCTCAACCATTAGATTAAGTGCAAGTGGGAGATTGTTGGGGTATGCCCTTAAGGCTAATGTTTGAGGCCTTGGGTTTGTATCGGTATCATGTAATAAACTGTTATGTTTATAAAGGCATGGTTATTATTCAGTTAGCTACATTGTCTGCTGCAATATATGTTCTTCTGAATAATGTCTCAAAGCTGTTCAGCTAGGCTGACAGGCAATAAAGTCCTTAGTCGATATATCTTGGTGAACATGAGACAGCCTTGATATGGTTAAGACTAATATGTGTTCTAATCTTATAGGATGCTTCGAGCATGAAATAAGATGTAGACTCATGGGTACATTGGATGTACTGGACAGACCCTACTAGGATATTCAATTGTTTGTCACAATGTGAATAATCCTTGAATGTAACAAGTGGCACATTTCCTCTGACTTGAGATCACTTGTGTTTTCTAAATGATGACTGTCATTGTTTTGAGGTAGTTCAATATCATTTGAAACATAATGGTTTTAGACTATCTTGGATGATGAGCTTGAGTCAGGTTAGGGCACTAGTGATAGACATAGGATTACCGTCTCCTTGTTTAAGGAGTGTGATGTTCTAAAGGGGCCCCCTGGATGAGATGATTGAGAAAGTGTATGGCCATACCCAGGTGACTATGTTCATCTGATCTAATCATGCTCATCATATTGGAGTTACAAGCTTGACACGCTTGTCCAATAAGAACATCCAGTGGCAAAGGAAATATGTATGCTTTGTGAGTTGATTCACACTTGTGTTGTTTTTGGGTGTAGTCTTGGAAGACTCTTTCCTTTATATTGGGAGACAGTGATGTGTTGCTAGATACCCCTCACTGATCGTGATGACGTGAGTTATCGTTACCGACATTCAAAGGAAACCCTCAGGGTCGCACAATTTGATGATATGGCTTATTTAAGTCAGATCGTGTGGACTGAATTGTTTGAGTTCAGTTTAAAGGGATTTAATCTCTGATTGTGAGTGAGATCTGGTCTGATCATGTTTGATTGATTAGGGCTTCAGATCAGTAAGCTTCGATCGAGAGATTGGATGCTAGATTGGTCAGATCAGGAGCATCAAGAGATTGACGGTCAGATCAAGAACCTAAGTGTTTGTTATGGTCTGGACTGAATGCTTGGCTTATTTGGTTATTGAACCGAACCAAAGTGAACCGGCTCATGAATGAGCGCATGGTTCAAGGGTGAAGAGAAGTTTGCGCTTGGGGTAAACCCATGGTTGCATGAGTGCATGAACGTGGGAGTGTTTCTATTTTTAGAAACCATGACTCCTAAACGTGACATCGCCTCACATTACTCCTCTCACACGCCTATTGTCGCTCCTTCCTCTCGTCGCTTGCTCATTCGAGAGTGCATGTGGTGTTGACGAAAGGAGAAGGAAGTTTTTCGCCAAGCCAAGAAGATCTCATCCCTTCCATACGAGAAGGATACTTGGACGATCCTTGCTAGCACAAGGGACGACAAGAAGAAGCTATACCTCATCTTGTGTGCGACAATTTGGAGGAGACCTCTCTTGTTCTCTAGCTTCCAAGACGCCATCTAGAAATGGCTATGGTATGGTTCTATCACTACTATACAATCGGTTTTGTTAATCATAATACCATGCAAGATCTAGAAACCCCCATTCCGTTGCTTTCATTCTTCATATGCGCCTATGATTTAGGGTTTCGCCCCCTTGTGGGGACCTTTCAGTGTAATCGGTGATAGATTGGCTACCTTGGACTAGGCTCATGGCTTCATCAATTATTTTGAGTTGGAAGTAGGGAGGGACATGCTTTTCCCTAAGCTTGTCTCGCATCTCTTCCCATCTCTCAATAGGAGGACGCCTAAACACTTCTTGGTTCCTTTCTACACTTGTCCAGTATAACCTAGCAGTACCTTCTAAGAGACAACGGGTGAACCTAACCTTAGATCGATTAGGCATCATGCTCCAATCAAAATATCGTTCAAGCTTATCAACCCAATCTAAGAACTCTCTAGGGTCAAGGGAACCACTAAAGGTTGGGGGTCTGAGTTTGATGTTGTGTTGCACATCATCCTCCCTAGGTCTGTGGTAGGGTTGAGCACGTGGCTCATCCCATTCAGGTTCTTGGTCTTCCCTAGGAAAATCCCTAAGGTTTCGAGGGGGTTGCTTTAGGATGGGTTCACTTGAGGGGCGAATAGGAGATCTAGAGCCTCTATGGGTTTCTAGATTTTGAATCCTAGTGTCCATTTGGTCAAACCTTTCCATTATCATTTGATACATCCTAGTAGTCTCATTAGGTTCAGTTTCAGGGTGATTATTGTAGTTTGCACCAGATCTAGTGGTCATTATGGTAGTAGTTTTGAAAGAGAGTAGTTTTGAAAATAAGGCTACTAAGAGTAGTATGGTAAGTATAGTAGCAGGTTATGAAAAACCACTTCTTTAAAACACTTAGGTCCAAAGAAAGTCTTAGAAGTTGAAAATTAGTTTTGAGGCTAAAAATCTATTCTAAGATGGGCTCTGATACCAACTGATGTAGGGGGCAAACACAAGACAAAGGTGCATGCAAACAACGCTTTTGTAAAAATAGTTTTTTGTATTTTATAATAAAAACCGGAATTACTTCTAACGGAGTTGGAAAAAATTTTTGGTATTTTATAAATAGAGGAAATCGAAAACTAAGTTACTTTAAACTACGAATTGAAAGACACTTAATCTATGAAATGAAATTGCTAGAAGGAATACTCACAGTGCGACCCTTGAGAATAGAAGGATCGTGACGTCCCGGTCTTCAACGGTCCTACTCTGATGGAAGGAGTTGTATCATTACAAGCAAACACAGGCAAGCACGATCCGCACATACCGCAGATTCATATTACAGATCAAGAACTAAGGGGGAGGTTAAGCCTCACAAATTCCCTTAACACTTTAACTAAAGGGGAAAGAAGAGGGGAAATAACTTGCGCCAAGATGATCTCCAAATCTTGTGCCTTCCTACAACAAGCACTTTGATTAGTGTAGAAACAAGTTCTAGAAATTATGGAAGGGAGAGGGGAAAGAACTTAGCCGATTTGAAGTCTTATTGATGTTGCTCTTCATGGTGGCCGAAAGTGAAGGAACCCTCAAGGGCCTTTGTTGTTTGCCGAGATCCAAGGTTGATGAGGTTTCCTTAGAGTCTCGCCAAGAGTGTGCAAAGATCCTTCAAGGGGGTTGAACGCGTTGAGGGTTTGAGAAGAAGGGGGAGAAGGGAAAGGGCTCGGCCCTTTAGAGGAGAGGGGGAGGTAGAAAATACTTAGGCAACACAAGCACCAATGCTAACACAAAGTTTTCATCTAGGCAACTAATTCGACAATGAGAAGAGGGTTACAATTTATAGGCTCAACAAGCCATGGGCAAGGGTGACAATTAACCCTAGGCGCAATCACAAAGTTATGGAAGAAATTAATGCTCAATTAAAACATTTCCTTTAGCAATTTGAATTTCGAATTCTTTTGATGGAGCTTCCTTGTGGCCGAATCCTCTTGAGCTCCTTCCTTGTTTGCTTGGATGAGATGGCGTCTTCATGCATTGAATCCATTTGAATTTTGAAAAGCCTTCCTTCAAGAGCATGGGCGGCTAAGAGATTTCCAAAGATGGTTCCAGAAATTGGGGATCTAGATGGTGATCCCTTGATTTGTGGATCTTGATTGATCCTTGATGGATAGGCGCATTGAAGGCTCCTCAATTGGCAAGTTGTGGGCTGGTTCTTCACATTCGAATTCATCCTCTTATTAGGTGGCACCTTGGGTTGATTTGGAAAGTGGAGTTGCATTCAATATAAGCTCCTTCAACTTGAAGTCTCTAGTTAAGTGTTGAAGTGCTTCCTTCCATACTTGGAGCTCTACTTGAGTGGCTTAGCTTGAGCTTCCTAGCTTCCCTTGAGCTGGGCTTTAACCTGCCCAATTATTGACACAAAAACCAGTAGACTATTCTAGGAGGTAATGCATGACCTAATAAGGAAACTACAAGGTGCACTAGGGCTTATTCAAGTCAAATCGGAAAAGTGCAAATAAGGAAAAAGGGTGACCTAGGAGGAAAGGCCATATCTGATGGGCTTCCTCCTAGCCCTTCCAGACCATCTAGGGGCAGGGTTGGCCTCTCCATCACCCATAGACTTGGAACAAATCCTTAGTTCTTCTCAGATACTTCATGATGTTCTTTACAGCCACCCAGTGCTGTAAACCAGGATTGGATTGGTATTGGCTGGTTATGCTCACAACATAAGCCACACCTGGTCTAGTACACAACATTGCATACATGATCGATCCCACTGCCGAAGCATAAGACACTCGACTCATGTCATCCCTCTCAGCCTGTGTGGTGGGACACTAGCTCTTTGAGAGAGTAAGGCCATGTCTCACTGGAAGGTACCCTTTCTTAGATTCCTCTAAGCTAAACCTCTCCAGGACCTTATCAATGTAAGTACTTTGACTAAGGGCTAGGAGCCTCTTGGATCTATCCCTATAGATCCTCATGCCTAGGATATAGGCGGCCTCCCCTAAGTCCTTCATCTCAAAACACTTCCCTAACCATGTCTTCACAGCTTGAAGACTAGGGATGTCGTTCCCAATGAGTAGTATGTCATCGACATACAAGACCAGAAAAGTCACCAAGCTCCCACTGAATTTTCTGTATACACAGGCATCATCTTCGCTTTTGATAAAGCCATAATCTCACACAGCTTCATCAAATCGAAGATTCCAACTTCGAGATGCTTGCTTTAATCCATAGATGAATCTCTTTAGCCTGCAGACCTTGTTGGCCTCTGCAGGATGGATGAAGCAATCAGGTTGTGTCATATACACATCCTCGGTTACTTTCCCATTAAGGAAAGCTATTTTTACATCCATCTGCCATATCTCATAATCATGATATGCAGCTATAGCAAGCAGAATCCTAATAGATTTGAACATAGCAACTGGCGAAAAGGTTTCATCATAGTCCACCCCATGGACTTGTTTAAATCCCTTAGCCACTAGTCTACCTTTATAGGTAACCACATTGCCATTCATGTCTGTCTTCTTCTTGAAGACCCATTTACACCCTATGGGTTTTACCCCATTAGGTAAGTAAACGAAATCCCAGACTTGGTTAGCTAACATGGAATCCATTTCGGATCTCATGGCGTCAAGCCATCTCTCGGAGTCCAGTCTACTGACTGCCTCATCATAAGTCTTGAGTTCATCGTCAATGATGAAAATCCCATCGTGTTGGGTCGGCAGCGACCCATACCTCTCAGGTGCACGACGAATCCTCCCAGACATACGTGGGGTCTGTGTCTGAGCCTCAAGTTGCCCATCAACCGGTGTAGGTGGCTCTAGTGCCATCTCTACATTTTGTGGTTGCTCTTGGACCTTGTCCAAGTCAAACTTCCTCCCACTAACTTATTTAATGAGAAACTCTTTCTCTAGAAAGGCAGCATTTCGAGCAACAAATACTTTGTTCTCAATGGGATTATGGAAGTAGTAACCCTTAGTTTCCTTAGGGTACCCCACAAATATACATTTATCAGATCTAGGTTCTAGCTTGCTAGAATCCTGACGCTTGACATAAGCCTCACATCCCCAGATATTGATAAAAGATAAATTAGGGCGTCTCCCACTCCATACCTCATATAGTATTTTGGAGACACTTTTAGATGGAACGTTATTCAATATTAGAGAAGCTGTATTAAGCGCATGTCCCCAGAATGAGGGAGGCAGAGTTGCATGACTCATCTTACATCGAACCATGTCCAACAAAGTTTGATTTCTCCATTCAGACACACCATTCCATTGGAGTGTTCCAGGAGGAGTGAGTTGGGATAAAATCCCACACTCTCTCAGATAGTCAAGAAACTCACCACTTAGGTACTCTCCACCACGATCTGATCGAAGAGCCTTAAAGGATCTACCAAGTTGGTTCTCTACTTCATGTCTGAACTCTTTGAATTTCTCAAACGATTCAGACTTATGTCTCATTAGATAGACATAATCATATCTACTAAAATCATCAGTAAATGTGATGAGGTAGTTGTGGCCTCCTCTGGCTTGCTTATTGAATGGCCCACACACATCGCTATGTATGAGATCCAACAAACCTCCTGCCCTTTCACTAGTCTTGGTGAAAGGCGCCTTTGTCATTTTCCCTAACAAACAAGACTCACATGTATCAAATTCCCGCAAGGAACTTGAACCTAGCAACCCATTTGCATGGAGTCGTTGAATGCGATTCTTGTTTATATGGGCTAATCGACAATGCCATAGGAAAGCACCAACTGAACTACTCAATTTGGTCCTTTTATTATTTATGTTACAAATAGAGCTATCCATGTCCAAGACATATAAACCATTGCATAAAGTATCCTTCCCATAGAACACATTTGCAAATGAAAAAGAACAAGAGTTCTTATTTATTTCAAATTTAAATCCCTTCTTCGCTAAGCAAGGAATGGATACAATGTTCTTAGTAAGCGAAGGTACATAATAGCAACTATCTAGCTCTAACAGAAGTCCAGAAGGCAGGGAGAGAGTCAAAACTCCTACAGCAACAGCAGCAACCTGTGCCCCGTTTCCAACCCGTAGGTCAATCTCTCATGACCGCACCGATCTACTTTTCTTGAGCCCCTGGATATTTGTACAAATATGAGCTCCACATGCGGTATCCAATACCCATAACATAGAAGTAGAAAGATTGACTTCAGTAACATAAATACCTAAGCTTGAAACAAAGGCCAAGCCTTTCTTCTCCTCATTCTGAAGTTGTTTGCAGTCCCTCCTCCAGTGGCCCTACTCGCCACAGTGCAAACATCTCTGATCCTTTGACTTATTCACCTTTTTCTTCAGTGCTTTGATGGGACCTTTTTCCTTGCCCTTGGCAGGTGTCTTTTTCTTCATCTTCTTGGCCTTAGGGACCAAAAGAACAGAACTAGGTTTAGATTTTCCCATCTCACACTCGGCTGTCTGGAGCATATTCATCAGTTCCTCCCTTGTGAATTCAATCCGGTTCCTGTTAAAATTTATGATAAACGGACTGAAGCAAGGGGGCAGGGACTGCAGAATAAGGTCCACAACCAGCTCGTTATGTATGGTGTGTCCCAGCCTCTTGAGATGGTCCACGTTCTCAATCATCTTGAGAACATGGGGTCTCACTGGGGCACCTTTAGATAACTTACACCGAAAGACTGCTTTGGCGGTGTCATATTTCTCCGTTCTAGCCAGAGCTTCGAACATCTGTTTCAAATGAGTAATCATTTGAAAAGCGTTCTGCTCCTCAATTGCACCTGAAGTTCAGGTGCCATAGTGGCCAGCATGAGACATGCTACCTCCATAGAGTCATCCTGATGCATTCTAAAAGCATCCCTATCTGCCGCTCGGGCATTAGGCGGAGGAGGCGTAGGAAGAGCCTGCTCTAGGACATACAACCTCTTCTCGAGCTTGAGGGTTATCCTTAAGTTCCGATACCAGTCCATAAAGTTTGTTCCAACCAACTTATCCTTATCAAGGAGTGATCGCAGTGTCAATCCGCTATTGTTTGTTGCCATTGATCTACAACAATCAAGAAACAGCATATTAGTACTACTTCAAATCATTTAAATAGGACTTGTTTCGAATGATTATGGCTCCCACTATTTTAATCGAATTGACAACCCACCAAGTCAATCGAGAAGTTTAAGACTTCCTAGTGAGATGAGATCCTTATTGTACATGAGGTTTCACGTCCAACGAGGGTGGGATGAGATGCACAAAGTAACCCATGCTTCCTAAGGTGGGACGCCGGCCGATTGCTCCGAGCAATTCCCTTTTGATGTAGCGTCTAATAGGAGGGAGGGTCCTTAAGCCGTACTCTAGGGATTTTACACAATGCACGTAAATCGGGAGAGGGTCATGAGACGAGGAAAGGAGAAACGCTTCGGAAAGTGCAGGAGAAGACGGTAGAAAATGCGATGAAAAAGGTGACGAGCTCGATTAGGGCAACACTAATGCGAATGAAAAGTGACGGCACCCAACTATTAACACAGCACAGTAACCTCAAAGCAAATTTTAAGCAATCCTCGCAGCTCACTTGGCATGTTATGCTCAGCCACACGATGGGCAGCGATTGCGCAGGACGTAGCTCGCCGGCCTTTGTAGCTGAAAACAAGCCAAAGAACACAAGAACCAACCACGCTCCCAAAGAGGGAACAACGTGGGGTGAAAGTAGAAAATCACAGCGAAGGAACACACAACAAAAATGAGAAACAGATGAACCTGACCCACCGGAAGTGTGGGATTTACTTCAAGCTGAAAGCGCGAAAACAACTTGGAATCGAGGCGTCCTCGACCCGAACAACGACGAAGGCGAGGCTCCGGCTCAACTTCTAGAAATGCTGGCGACTCTAACTCACTAGGAGGTCTCTCCACTCCAAGAGAACTGAAAAACATAATAGCTCATCCTCCTCTTTTATAAAATAGAGGGGTGGGAACAAGACAAAATACACACAAGACACTTAACTTTAACAAACTACCTACTCTAGCAGGCCGCTAAGGTGGTCAAGCTGCGACTAAAGACAAAATGTAACAAATTCCTAACTAATATTCCTTGGGGCAGGGGGGCGTGATTCCGTGTCCTTGTATGGGTGCGGTCTAGATTCGCTTCGAACATACGGCAAAAAGATAGCAGAACTTTGATGTTGTGGGCTGGGTCACCACCGTCGCGGCTCGTTCTTAGGCTGTGTTGCTAATCAGATTACACGGCCCACCCGGGGTTGGATCTTCAGAGGGTTGACTTGTAGTGCCCTTGGGCTGTGCCACTTCGGTATGGATGGAAAGAGGGCCAATGATGCCCAAGAAATGGTCTAGGGGCTTACTTTGGTGTTGGGATTGCCGGATTTCCACCTTGTTGGGCTCCTTTGGATCGTCATGGGGTGGAGCAACTTAGTAGGGGGGCGGTGCACATCGAAGTGAGGTCGTCGGGGTTGTAATGGGTCGTTAGGGGCGAGCACGGCCTGGCCGTGATGGTGAGCACGGCCGTGTTTAGAGTCACCGAAATCCACAGAAGCGAACACGACTTGCCCATGCTTGGAGTCACGCCCGTGCTTGGCGTCGTCAAAATCCACAGAAGCGAACACGGCTTGCCCGTGCTTGGAGTCACGCCCGTGCTTGGCGTCGTCGAAATCCATAGAAGCGGACACAGCTTGCCTGTGCTTGGAGTCACGCCCGTGTTTGGCGTTCGTGTCTTCAGGCAACCGTGTCATGGCTGTGATGGGGTGCACGGCCTGGCCGTGTCGGGGCCCTGGGAACTCCGATTGTGCTGAAATTCGCGCTGTATCTTCCCCACGTCCTGGGGAGTCTTCCCAAGTGTCCTATATGGGATTTGGGTCACCCTCAAGTGTGCTCATGGGCTTGCTTGCTCCTGCATCAGCTTCCGCTGCGTACTGTAAAGAGTTCTCCCCCGGAGAACTTCAGGGCAGCGGCTCGTCGGTGTCAGATGGCCCCTCCAATGGGCCGTGGAAGGGAAGGACGTCCGCCACGTTGAAGATGGGGTGAATCCCCATGTCCTCATGCAAGTCAAGCTCATAGGCATTGGAGCCAATCCTACAGACCACCGCATAAGGTCCCATGTAGCACGGCTGGAGCTTAAAATGTGCCCTGCTCGATAAACTCTCGGGGTGGATTTGCACCCTCACTAGCTCACCTACAGAAAAATGGTGTGAACTACGATGCTCATTGGCCTTCATTACATTGCGAGTGTTGCCCAAAAAGATACGATGCCGAACCTCGTCATGCAAACTAGCAATATGCTAGGCAAAAGAGTATGCATGCGGGGAGAGATGAGACTCGATGGGAAGGTCATGTAGGTCGATGGGTTTACGCGGCTGGTAGCCCAAGAAGATCTGGAAGGGACTAAGACCCGTAGACCTATTAGAGGCACTATTGTACGCGAACTCAGCCATAGGTAAAATGGAATCCCAAGACCTCGGGTGGTCGCCTACAAGGCAACGGAGTAGATTGCCCAAGCTACGGTTAACAACCTCGGTTTGCCCGTCAGTCTGAGGGTGATAGGCGGTGGAGAATTTCAGAGTGGTGTGCGAGATCGCCAAAAGTGAGCGCTAGAAGTGGCTCACAAAACACATGTCACGGTCGGACACGATGGAGGAGGGAAGACCGTGAAGACGCACAATCTCGCGGACGAAAAGGGAGGCAATGTGTGACGCGTCGGCAGTGCGCGCACAGGGGATGAATTAGGTCATCTTGGAGAACCGATCGACAACGACATAGATCGAGTCGAAGCGGGAAGCGGTCCGTGGGAACCCGAGGACGAAGTCCATGCTCAGTGAAGGAACCCCTAGTTCAAAGGGGGGAGAAACCCTAAACTTGCGATTCTAACAAGCATGGCGAAAAGGGTTTCTAAACAAGATCGAATATGATAACTATATGATCAACTTGAAGTTATGAGAACTCATACCAAAGCCATGAAGAGGGTGGCGGCTTGGAAGCAAGAGATCAAAGTAGGTCTCCTCTTCAAGTTCACACACAAGATGAGGGGTGGCTACCCTTTAGGATCTTCCTTGTGCTAGCAAGAGATCCCAATGTCCTTGTCGTGTGTTGAGATGCGCTTGGCCGAGAGCTACCGTCTCCGAGAATCCTCATTCGTCCAACGAAGATGACAATTCAGTAAAACCGATTTGCGTTAAGCCTTCTCCAATCAAGTCATGGCGTTACACTTCCATAAATGGAAGGTTTTCAAGCCATGCGCTCACTTGAAGGAAAAACCGCCCAACAAGCCTTTACACCTTGAACCATACGTTCACCCATGTGAACCGGTTCAAGTCAATTAGGTTCAACCCAATTCGGTTCATTAAACCAGCCCAAGCCATGGTCTAGATCTCTTTGAACCAAATGGTTCAAGATCTAACCATTCATCTCTTGATGCTCTTGATCTCTATGATCTAGCATCCAAACTCTCGATCGAAGCTTACCGATCTCAAGCCCCAATCAATCAAACATGATCAGACTAGATCTCACTTATAATCAGAGTCTGAACTCGTTTAAACTGAGTCTAAACAGTTCAGTCCACACGATCTGACTTAAGTAAGCCATATCATCAAATTGTGCGACCCTGAGGGTTTCCTCTAAATGTCGGTAACGATAACTTACGTTATCACGATCAGTGAGGGGTATCTAGCAACACATCACTGTCTCCCGATATAAAGGAAAGAGTCTTCCAAGACTCCACCCAAAACATAGCACAAGTGTGAATCAACTCACTTGGCATACATGTGTCCTTTGCCACTGGATGTTCTTATTGGACAAGCGGGTCAAGCTTGTAACTCCAATATGATGAGCATGATTAGATCAGATGAACATAGTCATCTGGGTATGGCCATACACTTCCTCAATCATCTCATATCGGGGGGGGGGGGGGGGGGCCTTAGAACATCACACTCCTTGAACAAGGAGACGGCAATCCTTTATCTATCACAAGAGCCCTAACCTGACTCAAGCTCACCATCCAAGATAGTCTATAATCATTATGTTTCAAATGATATTGAACTACCTCAAAACAATGACAATCATCATTTAGAAACACAAGTGATCTCAAGTCAAAGGACATGTGCCACTTGCTGCTTATAAGGATCATTCACATTGTGACAAGCAATGGAATATCCCAGTAGGGTCTGTCCAGTACATCCAATGTACCCATGAGTCTACATCTTATTCCATGCTCGAAGCATCCTATAAGATTAGCACACATATTAGTCTCAATCATATCAAGGTTGTCTCATGTTCACCAAGATATCTCGACTAAGGACAAAGAGCATGTCAGCCCAGCTGAACAGCTTTGAGACATTATTCAGAAGTACACTTATTATAGCAGACAAGGTAACAATCTGAATAACAACCATGCCTTTATAAAACACAAGAGTTTCTTACATGATACTTATTACAATCCCAAGGCCTCAAACATTAGCCTTAAGGGCATACTCCAACAATCTCCCACTTGCACTTAATCTAATGGTTGAGAAATCTCAAACCCATATTATTACAGTGCTGCTCATGCTTCTGCTGCGCCAGAGGCTTGGTAAGCGGGTCTGCCAGATTGTCATCTGTATGAACCTTGCAAATCTTGATCTCGCCACGATCAATGATCTCCCGGATCAAGTGAAACCGTCTCTGTATGTGCTTGGACTTCTGGTGCGACCGTGGTTCCTTTGCTTGTGCTATTGCTCCAGTGTTATCACAGAAGATAACCAAAGGATCTGCACTCGAAGGAACGACACCAAGTTCTCTCACGAACTTACGAATCCAGACTGCCTCCTTGGATGCTTCCGAGGCTGCAACATACTCGGCTTCTGTTGTGGAATCAGCAACAGTTGACTGTTTGAAACTCTTCCACACCACTGCTCCACCATTCAAGCTAAAAACATAGCCTGATTGCGATCGGAAATCATCCTGGTCCGACTGGAACGAAGCGTCAGTATATCCCTCTATACTGAGTTCTTCCTGACCACCATATATCAAGAACATATCTTTGGTCCTCCGCAGATATTTTATAATGTTCTTGACTGCAATCCAGTGCGCCAAACCTGGATTACTTTGGAATCGACTGGTCACGCTTAACCCGTAAGCGACGTCTGGGCGAGTACACAACATCGCATACATAATGGACCCAATAGCCGAAGCATAAGGCGTATTGTCCATTTCATCTTTCTCAGTCTGTGTTTGTGGACACTGACTCTTCGAAAGATTCAGACCATGTCTGACTGGAAGATATCCACGTTTAGAATTCTCTAAATGGAATCTCTCCAGGACCTTATCGATGTAAGTACTCTGGCACAGCCCGAGAAGCCTCTTAGATCTATCTCTGTAGATCTTCACACCTAATACATAGGCTGCTTCTCCTAAATCTTTCATCTGGAAACATTTTCCTAACCATGCTTTAACAGCATGCAGTTCAGGAATATCATTTCCAATGATCAAGATGTCATCGACGTAGAGGATTAGGAATGTAATCACGCTCCCACTAAACCTCTTATACACACACGGGTCATCTTCGTTCTTGATGAAACCAAACTCAGAGATTGATTCATCAAAACGAATATTCCAGCTCCTAGATGCTTGTTTAAGTCCATAAATGGACTTCTTTAACTTGCATATTTTATGACGATCTGATGGATTAGTGAAACCTTCAGGTTGTGTCATATACACATCCTCATCCAGATTTCCATTAAGGAAAGCTGTCTTCACATCCATCTGCCAGATCTCATAATCGTAATATGCAGCTATCGCGAAAAGAATCCGAATAGACTTGAACATAGCTACAGGTGAGAAAGTTTCATCATAATCTATCCCGTAGATTTGTTTGAAACCTTTCGCAACTAGCCTGCCTTTATAGGTAACCACGTTACCATCCATGTCAATCTTCTTCTTGAAGATCCATTTACAGCCTATAGGGATTACTCCCGAAGGCGGATCAACCAAATCCCAGACTTGGTTATCTGACATGGAGTCCATCTCGGCTCGCATAGCTTCAAGCCATCTAGCTGACTCCGGTCCACTGACCGCATCCGCATAAGTGAGGGGTTCATCATTATCAATGATGTAGACTCCGTCATAGCGCTCAGGCTGACGACGGATCCTTCCCGATCTTCGCGGTTCCCGTGTTATTTGAGCCTCAGGTTGTTCAATAACCTGATCTACCGGCTCAGGCTAATCCAACTGTGCTTGAGCACTTTGTCCTTCCTCTGGATTCTCATCCAGTTTTATTTCTCTCCCACTGGCCTCTTGCAGAAGAAATTCCTTCTCAAGAAATATGGCCGTCCGAGCAACAAAAACCTTATTCTCTTTGGGATCGTAGAAATAATAACCCTTAGTTTCCTTAGGGTAACCGACAAAGATGCATTTATCAGATCTGCTCTCCAGTTTCCCAGAGGCGAGCTTTTTGACATAAGCCTCGCAACCCCAGATCCTGATAAATGTCAAGCTAGGCTGTTTCCCATACCATAACTCATATGGCGTCTTTGAAACTGCCTTGGATGGCACTCGGTTTAGTACCTTTGCAGCTGTCTCCAGTGCAAAACCCCAAAAGGAGTACGGTAGAGTAGCCTAACTCATCATAGAACGAACCATATCAAGTAACGTTCTATTTCTCCTCTCGGACACACCATTCCATTGCGGTGTTCCTGGTGGAGTGAGCTGTGAGATAATCCCACACTCTTTCAGATAGTCAGTAAACTCTCGACTTAGGTATTCACCACCTCGATCAGAACGAAGTGCCTTGATATTTCGGCCTAACTGATTTTGTACTTCATTTTTGAACTCTTTGAACTTGTCAAAAGATTCACTTTTATGTCTCATTAAAAAGACATAACCATACCTACTGAAATCATCAGTAAAGGTAACGAAGTACTGATAGCCACCTCTGGCATGTTTACTGAAAGGCCCACACACATCACTGTGTATAAGGTCAAGTAAACCTGAAGCCCTTTGTCCTTTGTTAGGAAAAGGAGACTTCGTCATTTTACCCATCAAACAAGCTTTGCATGTATCAATCTCCTCATAGGAGAAAGATCCCAGCAGTCCATGATCATGCAACCGCTTAATGCGCTTCTCGTTTATATGGCCTAAACGACTATGCCATAACAAGGTGCTGTCATCAGCATACTTGGCTTTCTTGTTATCAATGTTTTGTATAGAATGTTCCATGTCCAACATGAATAACCCATTGTTAATTGAACTAGTCGCATACACAATATTATCATAAGTTAAAACACACTTTGAAATTTTGCATTCAAAGGCAAAACCTTTCCTGACAAGAGCAGGAATAGAGATAATATTCTTGGTAATACTGGGTACAAAATAACAATTGTTTAATTCTAATACAATGCCAGATGGTAAAGTAATGAAATAGTCTCCTACAGCAACAGCAGCAACCCGTGCCCCGTTTCCGACTCGTAGGTCTACCTCATGCTGTCCCACCTGCCTTCTTCTCTTGAGTTCCTGTACATTTGAACAAATGTGAACTCCACATGCAGTGTCCAACACCCATGAAATAGAAGAAGATGAAACCATGACTTCTGTCACGTATATACCTGAGCCAGAAGCGATGCTTCCCCTCTTATCTCCTTGGAGCGCTTTACAGTCCTTTTTCCAGTGACCCAGCTGGCCACAGTGGAAACACCTGTTGTCCTTCGACCGCTTCACCTTCTGTTTCAGCGCCTTGCTGTAATTCTTGACAGGGGCCTTGCCCTTCTTCCCCTTCTTCTTGTTCCTAGAAGGAACCAACAAGACAGAGGTTGAAGGCTTACCCTTCAGAGTTTCCTCAGTAGTCAAGAGCATATTCAACAGCTCTGCCGGCGTACAATCGATTTTGTTCATATTAAAGTTAATGATGAACGCATCGAAAGAAGGTGGAAGAGACTGCAGAATAATATCTACAGCAAGCTCCTGGTTGATGGTATGCCCCAGTTTCTCCAGAGCCTCCTTGTGCCCAATCATCTTGAGCACGTGAGCTCCCACTGGGCTCCCTTCAGCCAGTTTGCTCTGAAAGAAGAGCTTCGTCAGATTATAGCGTTCAGTCCTCGCCTGTGCAGCATACAGCATCTTGAGGTTCGCTATAATCTCTATAGCCGACATATCCTCATGCTGACGCTGCAGCGGTGGCGTCATAGACGCTAGCATTAGGCAAGCGACATCAATGCTATCATTGACGTGCTTTTCATAGGCATCCCGAACCGCCCTTGCGGCGTTCGGAGCGGGCTGCGGCGGTATCGCCGTCTCGAGGACATACAGTTTCCTCTCTGCCTTAAGAACGATCTTAAGGTGTCCAAACCAGTCAGAGAAGTTTGGCCCAGCAAACTTCTCCCTTTCCAGTAGGGATCGCACATTGAAGCTCATGGTGTTCGTTGCTGCAGGAATCTACAACAAGCAAGAACAGCAAGGTCAGTATCAATGTTCAGAATCAGTCCAGGACTTAAGAAAGATTCTTTTCTCACTATTTTGTCTGACTGAAAAATCCAGTAAACAGTCCGAAAGAGTAACACTCTTTTAGTGAGATGGGATCCAGATTTCATACTTGGTCTCCGCGTCCCGCTCAGGCGAGATAAGATGCACAGAGATGACAAGCACTAATTTCTGGTAGGCTGTCCCAGCCAATCGCCAACCCGTGCGATTCCCCTTCATCTGGGCAATCCAGCAGACTGTGCCAACTGAGTTGGTACAACACAGTCTCTGATCCCACAGATGGCTGCCTCCATGTGCTACCATATGCGCCACATATGCAGCCTACATGGTCAAGCTGACCTGACCTACTCCCTGGACCACCACGTGCTATGCTGAGCAACGAGAGGGGATAAATCCCAACTCTGTAACACGCAGGTGAAATCCAGCACCGTCTGAAGATAGATGGACGTGCCCACTGAGTGGGTTCAACACGGCTCCAACGATAGTCAGAACGGCGAGGTTTCGCGTCAGAAGGCTTACGAGCTTGATATATTAGCGTTGGATTTTAACGGTCTTTTATCTTCTTCACTATCATGCAAGTCCTATGGTGATAGCAGAAGATAAACTTAAACATGCAATTCTAATTATTTAAACAATAAATAGAAAGCATGATCTTATGTGGTAAAAGCCCATGAACCCTAGTAAGACCTTAATTTTCCTTAAGTCTTCACTTGAGCTCTTTTGCATCTCATCTGGTCCAACCCAGGGCCCTAGCGCCAAGAGCACCTCAGGTGCGCCACCAGCTGAATGCTCCTTTGGGATGTGTGCATTTGTGCTCTTGTCTAATCAAATACAATTTGATCTATCTAGACAAGCTTTGACTCGCAGGTCAAATATACAATAAATTAATGAAAAAGTGATTCGCAGACCACAATAAAATTAACTTATAAATTACCAGGCACGCAGGCCCCAGCACAGCACACAATAGGGCAACCCACATAAGACTAAATAAACAAGCATATGGTTCAATCAACATGTGATCCAATCAGGAAATAAATTTTTTTTTTTTTTGAAAATACCCCATGGCATCAATTTTAATTTCCTTATGAGCCCTATAACCTTACAATGGTCCATTGATGGGGATCCACTCATCCATCTAGTTAGATCCTTTGCCCTTGCATGCACCGAGTCCTAACTGACCCGTGTTGACCTAATGGTCAACCATGCATGCGCCAAGGGCTGAACCACCCTCATGAGTTTTGGCAAGCGGGTGTGACCCCGGGCCTAACTCATGTGTGTTCAATGGTGTCTCAACCAGACCTCGCTACACGCCCTAGATGCAGTCAACCCATAGCCACCTTGTGCTTGCGCACAGGTGCTATCAGGTCAACCCATCTAGGCTGTCAGATGGTCTGATCAGACTAGTTGGATCTAACCTAGAAGATGCTTTCAACCCTATCAACCCATCTAAGGATTTAATATAGTGGCACCTTAGATCTAATCATGCGCGCAAGATATAAGTTTTGGAAAACTTCTAGAACATGCGCAAACAAACAAACAAACAACATGCTTGCAAGTTGATAACCCTTAGATCTAAGGGGGTCCCCTTCAAGGGGGAGCGCAAACTTTAGGGGGGTCCCCTTCAAGGGGGAGCGCATACTTCATCTAACCATGATACAAGCGCAAATTGATGTAAGCATGATACAAGCGCAACTTCATGTAAGCATGATACAAGCGCAACTACATGTAAACAAAGCATACATCAAGTAAAAGTAAGCGCAACATGTATGGATCACAAGGACTTGAAGCAATCATATAGATCATATCAAGAACCAGCTCTGATACCAATTGAAGGAACCCCTAGTTCAAAGGGGGGAGAAACCCTAAACTTGCGATTCTAACAAGCATGGCGAAAAGGGTTTCTAAACAAGATCGAATACGATAACTATATGATCAACTTGAAGTTATGAGAACTCATACCAAAGCCATGAAGAGGGTGGCGGCTTGGAAGCAAGAGATCAAAGTAGGTCTCCTCTTCAAGTTCACACACAAGATGAGGGGTGGCTACCCTTTAGGATCTTCCTTGTGCTAGCAAGAGATCCCAATGTCCTTGTCGTGTGTTGAGATGCGCTTGGCCGAGAGCTACCGTCTCCGAGAATCCTCATTCGTCCAACGAAGATGACAATTCAGTAAAACCGATTTGCGTTAAGCCTTCTCCAATCAAGTCATGGCGTTACACTTCCATAAATGGAAGGTTTTCAAGCCATGCGCTCACTTGAAGGAAAAACCGCCCAACAAGCCTTTACACCTTGAACCATACGTTCACCCATGTGAACCGGTTCAAGTCAATTAGGTTCAACCCAATTCGGTTCATTAAACCAGCCCAAGCCATGGTCTAGATCTCTTTGAACCAAATGGTTCAAGATCTAACCATTCATCTCTTGATGCTCTTGATCTCTATGATCTAGCATCCAAACTCTCGATCGAAGCTTACCGATCTCAAGCCCCAATCAATCAAACATGATCAGACTAGATCTCACTTATAATCAGAGTCTGAACTAGTTTAAACTGAGTCTAAACAGTTCAGTCCACACGATCTGACTTAAGTAAGCCATATCATCAAATTGTGCGACCCTGAGGGTTTCCTCTAAATGTCGGTAACGATAACTTACGTTATCACGATCAGTGAGGGGTATCTAGCAACACATCACTGTCTCCCGATATAAAGGAAAGAGTCTTCCAAGACTCCACCCAAAACATAGCACAAGTGTGAATCAACTCACTTGGCATACATGTGTCCTTTGCCACTGGATGTTCTTATTGGACAAGCGGGTCAAGCTTGTAACTCCAATATGATGAGCATGATTAGATCAGATGAACATAGTCATCTGGGTATGGCCATACACTTCCTCAATCATCTCATATCGGGGGGGGGGGGGGGGGCCCTTAGAACATCACACTCCTTGAACAAGGAGACGGCAATCCTTTATCTATCACAAGAGCCCTAACCTGACTCAAGCTCACCATCCAAGATAGTCTATAATCATTATGTTTCAAATGATATTGAACTACCTCAAAACAATGACAATCATCATTTAGAAACACAAGTGATCTCAAGTCAAAGGACATGTGCCACTTGCTGCTTATAAGGATCATTCACATTGTGACAAGCAATGGAATATCCCAGTAGGGTCTGTCCAGTACATCCAATGTACCCATGAGTCTACATCTTATTCCATGCTCGAAGCATCCTATAAGATTAGCACACATATTAGTCTCAATCATATCAAGGTTGTCTCATGTTCACCAAGATATCTCGACTAAGGACAAAGAGCATGTCAGCCCAGCTGAACAGCTTTGAGACATTATTCAGAAGTACACTTATTATAGCAGACAAGGTAACAATCTGAATAACAACCATGCCTTTATAAAACACAAGAGTTTCTTACATGATACTTATTACAATCCCAAGGCCTCAAACATTAGCCTTAAGGGCATACTCCAACACTCAGGTCGCGCCATGGGCCGCTGGCCACCAGCAATGAGTGAAAGTCCCCTGACTAAGGGGGAAAAACCCTAAACTGGCGCAAACAGAAACATGGGCAGCGGATACTAGGGTTTCAAAGAATCGGTGCATGAAGTATGATTAACTTTGATATAACTTGTAAACAAGAATGAATGCGATTCATACCATGGCCATTTCTAGATGGCGCCTTGGAAGCAAAGATCAAACGAGATCTTCTCCAAATCGTCACACACAAGATGAGAATGCGCTTCTTCTTGTCGTCCCTTGTGCTAGCAAGGATCGTCCAAGTATCACAATCGTATGAAGGGAAGAGAAAAAACTTGCTTAGCGATTTCCTCCTTCTTTTCGTC
Source organism: Costus lasius (assembly GCA_027563935.2). Taxonomy (NCBI): domain Eukaryota; kingdom Viridiplantae; phylum Streptophyta; class Magnoliopsida; order Zingiberales; family Costaceae; genus Costus; species Costus lasius. The sequence continues at coordinate 61,674,559 of CM050451.1, forward strand.
AAAACTCTTCTTCACGAGAGAGCAAGCCACGAGAAGAGGCAAGAGGCGAGAGTGATGAGCGACCCTAGAGCCAACGTGAGATGTGGTCACGTAAGAGACATGCTATCTAAAAATAGCAAACACGTCTCAACGTTCACAAGTCGCAAATCTCTCCTCTTATTTTGAACCACTCGCTCATCCATGAGCCGGTTCATCTTGGTCTGGTTCAAAGACCAAATAAGCCAAGCGACATGGTCTAGATCAAATTAAACCCTAAGGCTCCAGATCTAACCGTCGATCTCTTGATGCTTCTGATCTCACTGATCTAGCATCTATAGTCTCGATCGAAGCTTACCGATCTCAAGCTCTAATCAATCATACATGATCAGACTAGATCTCACTTACAATCAGAGATTAAATCCCTTTAAACTGATCTCGAACAATTCAGTCCACACGATCTGACTTAAGTAAGCCATATCATCAAATTGTGCGACCCTGATGGTTTCCTTTAAATGTCGGTAATGATAACCCACGTTATCACGATCAGTGAGGGGTATCTAGCAACACATCACTGTCTCCCGATATAAAGAAAAGAGTCTTCCAAGACTACACCCAAAACACAGCACAAGTGTGAATCCAATTCACAAGGCATGCATACTTCCTTTGCCACTGGATGTTCTTATTGGACAAGCGTGTCGAGCTTGTAGCTCCAATATGATGAGCATGATTAGATCAGATGAACACTGTCACCTGGGTATGGCCATACACTTTCTCAATCATCTCATCCAGGGGGCCCCTTTAGAACATCACACTCCTTAAACAAGGAGACGGCAATCCTATGTCTATCACTAGTGCCCTAACATGACTCAAGCTCATTATCCAAGATAGTCTATAACCATTATGTTTCAAATGATATTGAACTACCTCAAAACAATGACAATCATCATTTAGAAAACACAAGTGATCTCAAGTCAGAGGAAATGTGCCACTTGTTGCACTCAAGGATTATTCACATTGTGACAAGCAACTGAATATCCTAGTAGGGTCTGTCCAGTACATCCAATGTACCCATGAGTCTACATCTTATTCCATGCTCGAAGCATCCTATAAGATTAGAACACACATTAGTCTTAACCATATCAAGGCTGTCTCATGTTCACCAAGACACATCGACTAAGGACATAATAGCATGTCAGCCCAGCTGAACAGCTTTGAGACATTATTCAGAAGTATACTTATTGCAGCAGACAAGGTAACAAACTGAATAATAACCATGCCTTTATAAACACAAGAGTTTATTACATGATACTGTTACAATCCCAAGGCCTCAAACATTAGGCTTAAGGGCATACCCCAACAATGAGGTATAGAGACCCGTGTTTGGCGGCCGGGGCTTGGCTTATTGACACGTGCCACAATGGCGCACAATGCGCGCAATATCCTTCCAGAGGGCTGGCCAGAAAAGTCATTCTTCTGCCATCTCAAGGGTCTTGTCGCGGCCATGATGACCAGCGACGCCGCCCGCATGAAGCTCGAGCAAAAGATGGTCTCGAAGTGAAGAGCGAGGAATGCACAAGCGATTCCCCAGAAACAGATAACCCTCGCACAACTGATAGGGGGAGTCGGAGTCGGTGGACTCGGTCAAAGCGGTATAGATGGCACCAAAGTCAAAACACGTGGTGTATTCCTCTTTGACATGGTCAAAGGTATTGACACGGGTGCGCATCACACATAAAAGGGATCGGACGTGACTCAATGCGTCCGCGATGACGTTTTCTTTACCCCGCCTTGTGGGTAATAATGAAAGAGTACTGTTGCAAGTACTCAACCCATTTGGCATGCCGGGCGCCGAGTTTCTTCTGGGCGTTGAGGAAAGATAAGGCCTGGTGGTCACTATGTTGGGGAATGCCGGGTGTAATTTAAAATTTTGCAGTCCCAGGACGCAGCGGAAGAAGCATTACACCCGAAACACATTCCTTTCCCAAGGATCCATGCGAGAGAGAGAACACAAGGATGTGTTAGGGTTAGTACCTCTATTCCTTGTTAGGATGAAGGTGCCAAGTTGAAGACGCTCACGTGCTCGTCCTCTACAAGTATCCACGCGTCGACCTTCTCAACGTTGCTCCCTTCCACGCTCGGTGCTAGCCTCGGGAAGAGAAGATCACCTCTTGGAATCTCCTTCTCCTTCTCCTTTTGTTCTTCACGCCAACAAGACTCCTCCAAGGAGACTCTCGGCCAACAAACAAGAGGATGAAGGAAGGTGGCGCAACTATAAAGGAAGAGGGCGGCTTAGATATCCAAAGCTTGCGCAACTCCAAGTTGCCTTGCTTTGGCGAATTCAGCCTCCATAGAGAGGGGCGCATACCCCTTCTTTTATAGCCTTTCAAGCCTCCACCGCCCATTCTCTTTCCAACTATAGATTGGCACAATTCCTCCAAGGAATTCTCCCTAATTGATCAGCCGCTACTAGCCTTGAATATGCGCAAGAATAAGGCTTGGAAAGTATCAAGCTTCTTGCCAATTTAAGAGCTAGTCATTGAAATCAATTAATTGGGACTTGCCATATATGCTCTTGGCGCAATTCCTCCAAGGAATTGCCGCAAGACATTAGCCACATACCTTCTTGAATTGGTGCTAATTGAAGCATAGAAATAATCTAGCTTCTTTCCATATCAAGAGAGGATATTTGAGTTTCATTCTTATTAGAACTTTCCATATGAGATTGGCTGATTTCTTGCTTGATATAACCAAGCAATACACGCCTTCATATCAGCCCACACGTCCAAGCATGTTTCCAATTGAGGAAACCAATTTCCAAAAGGATTCATACACTTCACATTGGCGCAAATTCTATATATGGAATTATCCCATGTGCCAAGTGTATTTCCAACTCCTATTAGGATTCAAACTTGCCTCAATTAGAATTAATCCACAATCCCTAATTGGATTTGGATCTCAACACTAATTAGGCCAGTGGAAATAAATCCTTATTTGATTAGGATTTGCGCCCAACATAATGAGCCTTATCCAAATCCAATTCTCTTTAGGATTTGAATCCTAGTTGGATTAGGATTTGCGCCCAACCACTATGGGCCTTATCCAAATCTAATTCTCATTAGGATTTGAATCCTAATTAGATTAGGATTCTCATTTCTAGTAGAATTAGAATTCCAACTCCTAATTGAATTAGGATTCCAACTCCTAGTTGGAATAGGACTCTATTTCCCAATAGGGTTAGGATTCTAACTCCTAATTAAATTAGGATTCCAACTCCTAGTTGGATTAGGATTCCAATTCCTAATAGGGTTAGGATTCCAACTCCTAATTAGATTAGGATTCCAAATCCTAGTTAAATTAGGATTCCAATTCCTAATAGGATTAGGATTCCAACTCCTAATTAGACTAGGATTCGAATCCAACATGGTATATAATCCCTTGTTCAAGTCCAACTTGACTAGGATACATATACAAACTCATGAATCCCAATTGGACTCAGATTCAACCATGAATCTGTCTTGGACTCAGAATGATGAACTTAAATATATTCCAAGATTTCCAGATCATAAAACAACGTCAAGAGTCTATTGCGTGTGACCCGGTAGGATCCTAATGACGATAGCAATGATGATTGAATATCATCATAAGTAGTGAGAGGTATCTAGCAACACATCACTACTACCCATGTCATAGGACTTAAGTCATTTGGCAACAACTCCCTAACAAGCAACGAGGATTCCCATGCATTCTAGATCCCTTTGCCTAAACTGATATCCTGCCATTAGATTAGTCTCAAGTTTATTATCCAATGCATTGGTCATGACTCAACAAGTGTGGCCACACTTTCCTATCATGCACCAATAAGGTGGGGCGCCCCGAGGTGGATATCATGCTTCCTCGGAAGGAAGGGGCAAATCTTACTATTGGTCATCCATGTCTCTACATGACTTATGACATGCTCAATGACAGTCGTTTTGATCACCCATTTACGGAGAGACGTAAGACTGTATCAAAACATACCCATCATCATATCTAGACATGAATACCTCAAGTCTAAGGATCAATGCAAACCTCTTGCATGTGAGATTGACTTGTTGACTAGACAAGTCAATCCTCACGGTGGATCACTCCAGTGCATCCAATGCACCTGTATGTCTGCGTTACTGTGCCCCGCACCTAACCAGCCCATACACCAATCTCACATGTACCAAAGCTGTCCCATATCGGCTAAGGCACCTTGACCGGGGATTACTTATGAGAATGGATCCAATCCAAACTCCTGGGACATTATCTATGCAATTCAATACATCTACGCAGGTAAAGCAATCTGCATAATAACGACCATGCCTTTATTGATTATATCAATTTCATTAATTCTATCGAAGTACATTTAAACAATGCCTGACCATGTCCATACATTGGTCTGCAGGGCATATACACCAACACACTATATAGGACAAACTCACGAGGAAGAAGATAATGTCGCCACTGCAGGAGCGATTGAACTATCGCATAAAACTCCTTATCGTACGTCGAATAACGCTGGCGAACAACGTTCAGTTTTTCACTAAAGAAGGCCACAGGATGGCCCTCTTGGTTAAGGGACCCACCGATGCTAGAACCGGAGGCATCCCACGCAACCTCAAATACTTTCGAAAAGTCAGGAAGGCGCAGAATAGGGGCAGTGGTCAGGGCATCGTTATGGGCATCGAAAGCCCGCGGAGTGGCGGGAAGTCTTCTTTGGAGAGGCATTGGGTCAAGGGGGCAGCAATGGTGCTAAACCCCCGGATAAACCGACGGTAGAAGCCAGCAAGACCCAGGAAACTACGAACTTCAGTCACGGTGCGAGGCTCGGGCCAATGCCGGATGGCCTCAACTTTGGCAGGGTCAACGGATAGTCCTTGATCGGACACAATGTATCCTAAGAAGTATACGCTGTTGGTTAGAAAGGAACATTTCTTTGTGTTAAGGAAGAGGCGTTGCTTGCAAAGGAGTTCGAACGTGGAGCGAAGATGCTCCAAGTGTGCAGCACGGGTCTGACTAAAAATCAGGAAATCATCGAAGTAGACAACGAGAAACTTCCCCATATAAGGCTTGAGGACTTGGCTCATCAAGTGCATGAATGTGGAGGGGCATTGGACAGGCCGAATGGCATGACGAGCCATTCATAGAGACCATCCTTGGTCTTAAACGCGGTTTTCCACTCATTGCCCTCACGAATGCGAACTTGGTGGTAACCGCTTCGGAGGTCTAGTTTGGAGAACCACGACGCACCGGAAATCTGGTCTAACATGTCGTCAAGTCGAGGGATGGGAAACTTATACTTGACGGTGATTCGGTTAATGGTATGGCTGTCAACACACATGCGCCATGACCCGTCCTTCTTGGGCGTAAGGAGCGCGGGGACGGCGCAAGGACTGAGGCTCTCGCGGATGTACCCCTTAGTGAGGAGATCATCCACTTGACGCTGCAATTCAGCGTGCTCCGAAGGCTTAAGGCGATGGTGGGGGAGGTTGATGCAGGAGCAGTTTGACATATTTGACTTAGTCAATATTTTGTATAATCATTGTAAACCTTGATTGAACATAGACTTAGTCATTTATGTCTAAATTTTAAATGCAATTCTAAATTTTAATGAGGCACTAATTCTTATTGTTTTGATTGCCATATAATCAAATATGAGGCCAAGCCAATTAGATGCACACATCAAGCCTAGTCCAAGCTCATCAAATTAAATCAATGCACTCCAAGAAGTCGAGAAGTCAACACTCCAAAGCCAAGATTGATTTTCCACCATTCGGCTAAAAGACAAAGCACCTGCGCATGCAAATCAAATCCACCGCCAAGCACAACCTCATCAGCCAATCAAACACCACCTTGCAGCAAACAAACATCAGAAAAGCTGCCCGTTGCAGCTTACGTGAAGAGCAAACAAAGCTGGCGTGAAGAAGAAGAAAGTAGCAACGGCATTGTTCCCAGCCACCTTTCTATAAGATTGTATCTCCCTTTTGTAAAAGACAATTGAAGTTGAAAAAAAAATGGAAATAGTGTTTGTTTGATTCGATCGGATGTCTCCTTCTTCTCCCCCGGCGCTTGAGTCGCCACTGCCCTCTCCTCTCCCTTTTCTCCAGCTGAACGCCACTCTTCTCCACCTCTTCCTCGTTTAAACATTCTTCCGCCGCTGTCGTAATCCACGCTTGTTTGCTTGCCGAGTCTAGATCTGGACTCTCCGTTCGCCTCACCGCTGGCGACGATCCGGCCGACGGATCGTCCTCAAACTCCAGCCACACATCCTCCCTTTCAGGTCGAACCCACAACCGGCAGGATCGCCCCATCCGATGTCTGGATCGCCGGAATCGGAAGATTTCCGGTGACGCCTCAGCTCACGCCCCTGTTTCCGCCCTTCTCCACGGATCGCCGTCAATCTCCTCCGACAAGTCCCCGTTCGACCCCTAACTCCGGCCACGCCCTGTCCAGCATCGCAAGGATCCCCAACTATAGCAGGTCCGGCGATCGTGCACCACCGGACGACCGCCTATCAACTCTGCTCCACGCTCGTTTTTCCCTGTTTCCGCCCAGTTCACGTCCTAGATCCGCCTTCCGACGTCGTCCTCCTCCGTCCGACCACCGTCCGCCCAGAAACTCCGGCCACAGCTCCACCAACATCACAGAAATCTCCAATCGTAGCAGGTTTGGGTTTGGTCCATCACCGGCCGACCGGCGACCACCCCTGCTATGCTCGCCAGCCTCCCCTGTTCTGTTCGAACTTCCGCTTCTCTGCCGTCGCCAACACTCGGACCCCATCTCCGCCTCCTCCACCACCTCTCGTCGGTGCCCCGCCACCTTCTTCACCTCCTCGTCCTTCCAGTGCTCCAGTGTCACCGACGAACAATCCCTGCTACAGCGTCATCGATCGGCGCCAGCTTCTCTCATTCTGTCTTCACGTTCTCTGTTTGCTCTTAATCTTAGTGCTAAACTGAATATCCTTATTTCTGCAGGTTTTTTAACATGTCCGGATAAACCTCCAGCTCTGATCATTGGACCCAATAACAAGACCTGATCCTCCTCTATTATTCTGATCAGTTGGACTGAATCCAGATTCCTCAGATCAGCTAAGTATCTGATACTTAGCATCTTTTCATAAATGATTATCTTTGCTGCTTGGAATTATGGCTGCTTATTGTAATTTTAGGTTTTAATTACTTTTCTTTTGGTTTGCACATCACGTGTTTCCGCCCCACATCAGTTTGGTATCAGAGGAGGTTGTGAGCAACTCTTGTCTGCCCACACGATCCTTGCTTTGTTCTTTGCATAAGAATAAAAAAAAATATATATGTTACATGCTTTCATGTTTAGTTCTTCCATTAAGTTTGCATTTGTAAGTTATTTGCTAGTTGTAGTTTATATGCAAAAAAAAAAAAAATTGCTTGCATTGAACAATTTGCCAAAGAAAATTGCATTTGAATTTTTGCAAAGTTCTAATCAATTCTGCACACTACTAAATCTTCTCGCAAGTTTTGATCAGCCTTTCTTAATTCTGCACAACTAAGATCTCTGAGTTGATTCAAAATTTTGGATATTGTTGAATGACTTTTTAAACTTGCAGCTGTATCATTGTTTAATTTGCTTAGAACCTTTAAGTGCTGAGTTTTGGTTCTCAGATTTCATTTCCTGCATGCTGAATTCTGCACCTTGACTTCTTGGTTTAAGAAAAATCTGGCTTTTAGCTTGTATACTACACTTAATCTCTATCAAACTGCAACTTGGATTACCATCAGCATATTTCAGTCTAAAGCACCCATAAGGCAGCTACTTATTCATTGATTATGACTCTAAATTCTGCACTTGAATGCTGAAATTTTCCAATCTATTTTCAGCCTGGTCTCTGTGCTTAACCTGTATCAAATTGCAGTCTTCAACTGGCATTATTTTCTGAACATATAAATGCTGCAATTATTTTTGAATTGGCCCTGATATACGGTTCTTCTACATGCTGAGATAGTATTCCTGCACTGCACTTAAACAATAGTCATTTCTAGCATTAATTTTCTTGTTTATCATCATGCGTTATTTTACTCAACAAGAAGTTATAGCTAGAACAGAATTAATAACTATTAGGGAACACTATAGGACTCTTATACATAGGCCTAATAGTTCTATAAAACAAAAATGCAGGGTTCTCACACATGGGCCTAATAGTTTTACTACACATATTTGGTGCAATGGTTTTAAATGTAAAACTATTATTGATCATTTTGTCAAGTACAATATCATATCTCCTAGATCCCTTGAAAAATTTGGCCTTACCATAGAAAAAAATCCTAACCCTTATTGCATAACTTGGGATGATTTGACTTCAACTTTAGTTGACTTTCAATGCTTAGTTCCTATTCAATTAGGCAATATGAAAACTGAAATTTGGTGTGATGTAATGAGTTTAGAGGGATTTGACATCTTATTAGGGAATGAATTCATGCATGATTATCAAGGACATTATTTTCACAACCCTTGGAGTTATAGTTTTATTCATAAAGGGTTGCCACACATAATTCACCCTTATGATGAGTTAAGGGAGCAAACTACAAAGTTGCAACATGAGTTCAAGGAGCAAATGAAAAAGTTGCAACAATCAATAGAGAAATTAAGAAAGCCCCACTTACAAGTTAAACAAGAGAGTCCTAATCCTCTAGAGTTCAACCCAACCTTAGAGCCTACTTTAGAACCTAAACCATGTCTTGATGAAGCCACTAAATTTGAAGAAATAAATCATGAAGTACCATTACCTTCAATTTTAGGGCCCATACCCATAGGTCCTTTAGAAAACATGCCTCAACTTGACTCTAGCACATCTATTCCAACTAAGGAACCCATTATTAACACATGTGAGAATCAATTGCCCATAGAGACTCCATTAGGCATAAAACAACTTAAGTTTGGAACATTTATCATTGATGACTTAGATAGCCAAGTTGAATCCACATCCATAGATCATGATGAACCACACTTTGAACCAATGTTAGATCCTTTTGCCATTGACCTAGACCCCAAGTCTCAATCATTAAGAGAACCACATCTTGAAGGCTTAGAAGACTTGACCCATGATCCCATGATCCTTGAGTCATGCCTCTTAGATCCAACTACCCACGCTCCTAAGCCACCTGTAAGGTCAATGAAACAAAGTGAAAACATGAGTGCTTTACCTCTTTTGCAAGTTGAACATATTGATTTTATCTTTCCTTCTCTTAGATCCTATAATGGACTACATGAGCTTGCTAATATGTCTTGTTTAAATCTGAATTTTCTTTCACCTAGCTTATTGATTGTGAGAAGTACATTAGGGGTTAAAACAAGACCACCCACTCAACTTATGCATGATCAACTTCTCTTCCTATCGATCCTCAAAGATGAATACATTGATAGGCCCCCACCTGAGCGTGATAAAGTTATCAGTTTTTATTCTAGTAGTTTAATTGTTGCTAGTTTTTTTTATTACCCTAAGTTTCTCCAGGAGTAGAAACACTTGAACCAGGGGTGTATGATGCAGGAGCAGTTTGACATATTTGACTTAAATTTGACTTAGTCAATATTTTGTATAATCATTGTAAACCTTGATTGAACATAGACTTAGTCATTTATGTCTAAATTTTAAATGCAATTCTAAATTTTAATGAGGCACTAATTCTTATTGTTTTGATTGCCATATAATCAAATATGAGGCCAAGCCAATTAGATGCACACATCAAGCCTAGTCCAAGCTCATCAAATTAAATCAATGCACTCCAAGAAGTCGAGAAGTCAACACTCCAAAGCCAAGATTGATTTTCCACCATTCAGCTAAAAGACAAAGCACCTGCGCATGCAAATCAAATCCACCGCCAAGCACAACCTCATCAGCCAATCAAACACCACCTTGCAGCAAACAAACATCAGAAAAGCTGCCCGTTGCAGCTTACGTGAAGAGCAAACAAAGCTGGCGTGAAGAAGAAGAAAGTAGCAACGGCATTGTTCCCAGCCACCTTTCTATAAGATTGTATCTCCCTTTTGTAAAAGACAATTGAAGTTGAAAAAAAAATGGAAATAGAGTTTGTTTGATTCGATCGGATGTCTCCTTCTTCTCCCCCGGCGCTTGAGTCGCCACTGCCCTCTCCTCTCCCTTTTCTCCAGCTGAACGCCACTCTTCTCCACCTTTTCCTCGTTTAAACATTCTTCCGCCGCTGTCGCAATCCACGCCTGTTTGCTTGCCGAGTCTAGATCTGGACTCTCCGTTCGCCTCACCGCTGGCGACGATCCGGCCGACGGATCGTCCTCAAACTCCAGCCACACATCCTCCCTTTCAGGTCGAACCCACAACCGGCAGGATCGCCCCATCCGATGTCTGGATCGCCGGAATCGGAAGATTTCCGGTGACGCCTCAGCTCACGCCCCTGTTTCCGCCCTTCTCCACGGATCGCCGTCAATCTCCTCCGACAAGTCCCCGTTCGACCCCTAACTCCGGCCACGCCCTGTCCAGCATCGCAAGGATCCCCAACTATAGCAGGTCCGGCGATCGTGCACCACCGGACGACCGCCTATCAACTCTGCTCCATGCTCGTTTTCCCCTGTTTCCGCCCAGTTCACGTCCTAGATCCGCCTTCCGACGTCGTCCTCCTCCGTCCGACCACCGTCCGCCCAGAAACTCCGGCCACAGCTCCACCAACATCACAGAAATCTCCAATCGTAGTAGGTTTGGGTTTGGTCCATCACCGGCCGACCGGCGACCACCCCTGCTATGCTCGCCAGCCTCCCCTGTTCTGTTCGAACTTCCGCTTCTCCGCCGTCGCCAACACTCGGACCCCATCTCCGCCTCCTCCACCACCTCTCGTCGGTGCCCCGCCACCTTCTTCGCCTCCTCGTCCTTCCAGTGCTCCAGTGTCACCGACGAACAATCCCTGCTATAGCGTCATCGATCGACGCCAGCTTCTCTCATTCTGTCTTCACGTTCTCTGTTTGCTCTTAATCTTAGTGCTAAACTGAATATCCTTATTTCAGCAGGTTTTTTAACATGTCCGGATAAACCTCCAGCTCTGATCATTGGACCCAATAACAAGACCTGATCCTCCTCTATTATTCTGATCAGTTGGACTGAATCTAGATTCCTCAGATCAGCTAAGTATCTAATACTTAGCATCTTTTCATAAATGATTATCTTTGCTGCTTGGAATTATGGCTGCTTATTGTAATTTTAGGTTTTAATTACTTTTCTTTTGGTTTGCACATCACGTGTTTCCGCCCCACATCAGAGGTTTGGGAGGGGTGCTCCCGAGATAAGGTCAATAGCGTGCTGAATCTCTCTCTCCGGAGGGAGACCGTGAGGTAAGTCTTCAGGGCTGATGTTGCGAAACTCAGCTAGCAGGGCAGACACCTCGATGGGAGGCGCTGGGTCGGAACAAGGGACGGGATCCTGAACCTCGCGCACCATGAGGGCATAGACAGTCTTGGCCTCATGGGCCTCACGAATCAACGCCGGGGTGCGCATGAGGGAGACCATAGGGGCACGCTGAGGGACCGGGACCGACGGTGTAATCACTCCCTTAGAAGTGGATGCTCGGAGCTCCTTAGGCGGAGCTGGAATCAACCGGATTTTCTGCTCGTCATGGTCGAACACATAGGTGTTCGACCGACCATAATGAACTATGTCCCTATCGTACAGCCATGGGCGGCCGAGGAGAACGTGGGCAACCTCCATAGTCGCAACATCGCACATGACGTTTTCGCGGTAGTTCCCAAACCCGATGGGAACGTACACTGGTGTGTAACCGGGAGGCTTGTGGCATCGACCCAAGCATTGGAGTAGGGTCTCGGATGGGGCTCAAGGGGAAGGCCGAAGCGCGTGACCGCGGTCCGAGAGACCACGTTCAAGCTACTTCTGCCGTCGATGACAATCCTACACGAGTGCCCATTGCACTTAATGTAAGTAGTAAAAATGCCCGAGCGCCTCCAATCCTCGGCGGGCGCGGGCTGGACCAGGGTGCAATGAACAACAAGCGTAGACGGACCCAACTCCTCGCCGCTAGTGTGACACTCCGCCTCGATGTCGTGCTCAGCGGGGGTTATGGTAGCGACACGAGCCGGACCCGTGTCAGCTCGGGTTTGTTTCTTTGGACACTCTCGCGACATATGACCCGGTTGCAAACAGTTATAACAGGTAATGCGACCCGAGGTGCCAACCATCGGGACCTTGCCCTTCTCCTCCCAAGCGGGCCGAGAGGGCGTAGCCTTAAGGGGCGGACGCCTAAGGGGCTGATGGGTCGAAGGCATGGGTCGTGGGTCCGGACGAGGCTCCGAATGCTCAGGTCGCGAGTAAGGGTGTGGGGGACCACCCGTATGGGGGCGCCGGGGGGGAACCAGGTCGACGCGCCTGGCAGAGGCGCGAAGATCTTGCTCGATGTCTCGAGCACTCTGGAACGTTTGGTCGAAAGTCTCCGAGCCATACGTAGGTAGGGCTCGACGGATCTCAGCACGGAGGCCATTCCTAAATTTGGACAAGGATAGCTCGGGGTCCTCTTGCAAGTTGCAACGGAGTTGGAGCGTCTCGAAGGTGAAACGGTACTCCTCGATGGTACTAGAACCCTGGTGGAGTCGGCTATACTGGTCAAGAAGACACTACCTATACGAGGCAGGGACATACCGCTCGAGGAGGCGGTAACGCATCTCCGCCCATTCGGTGATCGGGGGTAAAGCCTGCTGCGCGTTCTGGCGCTCCACGTATTCCCAATGCAAACGTGCAGGGCCCTCTAGCAAGGTGCGCACATACCACACTTGGGCGTCGGGTGGGACTCGGCTGAGATCAAAATACACGTCAACGGACGCGACCCAATCGAGGAATTCGGTGGGGTCAAGGCCACCCTTGAAAGGCGCAGGGATGTGTCTAACATAGCGAAGGAAACTGTCGTCCACCCGGGGACGCTCAACACGTGTGGGGGCTGGGGTTCAGGGTGCGGCCCAAGCATGGCCGAAATGGCCATTGGGCTTCGGGCCTTGGGCGGCCCATACGTCATCATCTTCTAGGGGCTCATCCCCAATCTTCCTCATGGGCATGCGGCCGGGTAGGGGCGGCCGCAGGGGGTAAGTCTCTAGTAAGGGCTGGGTTTGCGGACATCGAAGGGTTTGCCGAGCGCGGGTGCTCATGCTCCGTGGGTCCAAGGTGACTAATGAGGTGTTGGAGTCCATCCATAACCTGAGCAAACTTGGCATCGGTGCGGGCTTGTTAGGCGTCCATGTGTGCGGACAACACAGCAAGCTTCGCATCAATCCGTGCATCAATTCGCACCTCTAGCGCCCCCAAGGACTCTAGACGGGAGTTAGCCCCTTCCGAAGGCTAGACTGACTCTTGGGTTTCAGGGATAGTGTCGGGGTATTGGGAGGACATGACTTGTGACCTCGTAGTCACCATGCACAAACAAGGGAGATGCGAGATGCTGAAAACACTGAAGGAATGCCGAAATATGCAATGCGATGAAGGGGGATCATGCGCCCGATAAGAATCGAACACGCAACGCCCTCTGATACTAGAATTGATATAGCGTCTAATAGGAGGGAGGGTCCTTAAGCCGTACTCTAGGGATTTTACACAATGCACGTAAAACGGGAGAGGGTCGTGAGACGAGGGAAGGAGAAACGCTTCAGAAAGTGCAGGAGAAGCCGGTAGAAAATGCGACGAAAACGGCGACGAGTTCGATTAGGGCAACACTAATGCGAATGAAAAGCGACGGCACCCAACTGTTAACGCAGCACACTAACCTCAAAGCAAATTTTAAGCAATCCTCGCAGCTCACTTGGCACATTAAGCTCAGCCACGCGATGGGTAGCGATTGCGCAGGACGTAGCTCGCCGGCCTTTGTAGCTGAAAACAAGCCAAAGAACACAAGAACCAACCATGCTCCCGAAGAGGGAACAACATGGGGTAAAAGGAGAAAATCACAGCGAAGGAACACACAACGGAAATGAGAAATAGGCGAACCTGACCCACCGGAAGGGTGGGATTTACTTCAAGCTGAAAGCGGGAAAACAACTTGGAATCGAGGCATCCTCAACCCGAACAACGACAAAGGCGAGGCTCCGGCTCGACTTCTACAAATGCTGGCGACTCTAACTCACCAGGAGGTCTCTCCACTCCAAGAGAACTGAAAAACATAACAGCCCATCCTCCTCTTTTATAGAATAGATGGGTGGGAACAAGACAAAATACACACAAGACACTTAACTTTAACAAACTACCTACTCTAGCAAGCCACTAAGGTGGTCAAGCTGCGACTAAAGGCAAAATGTAACAAACTCCTAACTAATATTCCTTGGGGCAGGGGGGGCGTGATCCTGTGTCCTTGTACGGGTGCTGTCTAGACGCGCTTCGAACATACGGCAACAAGACAGCAGAACTTTGATGTTGTTGGCTGGGTCACCACCGTCGCGGCTCGTTCTTGGGCCGTGTTGCTAATCAGATTACGCGGCCCACCCGGGGTTGGATCTTCATAGGGTTGACTTGTAGTGCCCTTGGGCTGCGCCACTTCGGTATGGATGGAAAGGGGGCTAATGACGCACAAGAAACGGTCTAGGGGCGTACTTTAGCATTGGGATCGCCGGATTTCCACCTTGTTGGGCTCCTTTGGATCGTCATGGGGTGGAGCAACATGGTAGGGTGGGCGGTGCACATCGAAGTGAGGTCGTCGGGGTTGTAATGAGTCGTCAGGGGCGAGCACGGCCTGGCCGTGATGGTGAGCACGGCCGTGTTCAGAGTCACCGAAATCCACAGAAGCGAACACGGCTTGCCCGTGCTTGGAGTCACGCCCATGCTTGGCGTCGTCGAAATCCACAGAAGCGAACACGACTTGCCCGTGCTTGGAGTCACGCCCGTGCTTGGCGTTGTCGAAATCCACAAAAGCGGACACGGCTTGCCCGTGCTTGGAGTCACGCCCGTGTTTGGCGTTCGCGTCAATAGGCGACCGTGTCACGGCCGTGACAGGGTGCACGGCCTGGCCATGTCGGGGCCCTGGGAACTCCGATTGTGCTGAAATTCGTGTTGTATCTTCCCCACGTCCTGGGGAGTCTTCCCAAGTGTCTTCCATGGGATTTGGGTCACCCTCAAGTGTGCTCATGGGCTTGCTTGCTCCTGCATCACCTTTATTGAGACAGTCAAGGGATTTCATGTCCAGGGAGGGTTGGATACAACGTGAAACCCTAACCTCTCAACGATGCCTCTAGACTTTCATCATGTGCCCAGCACATATGAACTTCTAGTCAAGTCCATTCCTAACCGTTATGCCCAGGGTCAACGGGTTTCCTTGCAAAGGCGCGCCCGGCTAAAATGGACTGGGGAAACCATTGCCACCACACACCTCCTAAAGATAAGTGGGTGTGTCCCACGATGGTGGGAAACAGTTCACAACACCATTGATCGATAGTTTGATGAGGGCTACGCAATAGAAGGCTACAAGACTTGATATTTATATATGAGGGTTTTTGAGGTCTCATCAGTTTTATCTTATGTCTAACATTATAGGCATGCAATCCTATAGTGATAACGTAACGATAAAATAACTCAGGCATGCTTTAGCATATATGTATGAAAACAGCAAAAGAATGATGTGATCATAGCCTATTCAAGACATTGAACCAACCCATGCCAAAAGGAGGTTCAACTCTTGACCTAGGATTCAAGCCCCTAAAGACAAGACCTAACCTAGCCGACCACTAATTTGATCTTCAAGGTTGGCTCCAAGGTCCTTCTCACCATGGTTTAGCTCTCAAACCTTAGAGATGTCCCTCATGGGTTCAGCCAATGCCATGGGTCTTTCTCCATAGATGATGCACCACCATGCAAGGAGCCAAGATGGCTTGCTCTCAAACCATAGGGTTCGGCCATGCCATCTTGCGCCACTCCTCCATGCGCCATCAAGCATGCATGCGCCAGGGTTCCATGTGGTTGCGCCCTAATCTTCTCCTTCTTGTTACACAAATAAAAGAAAAGAAAAGCGGCATGCAGGCCTCACAAAGATACATCACAGGCATTCAAAGGGGCTTGACACATGATCACAACATTATGCACAAGCAAGGTATCTACACATGCAGTTCTACATGCTCATGAAAAACATAAAATCTGAAATTTTAATTTTTCATAAAACTAGTCTCTTTTCCTCATCTTCTTTTCACAAATTTCTTAGTTATTTGCAATTAATTTTCATGATGATTTCAAAGATCCTTTCAGCTGGTAATTTTGTCAGATCAAGAGACCCGGCCAGTCCGAAGACACAATGACCGTCCTACTTGACAAAACCACATGCACCTTTGATCCTTTAAATCATACAAGAAAAATAACCCAAAAATCCAAAAGAGGTTGAAAAAATGATAGAAACAAGAAACCCTAATTTTTCCTACTTTAGAAAAATCGTTTGCCATGTGATAATGCAATTTGCGAAAATTCAGATATGGCATGTGAGCATGGAAAAGCATGAAAATACATCGTTCGAGTCTTGCAAGTCCCTCTGATACCACTGTTGGGAAGCCCCAGGGATATTTTACAAATTTTTCAGAAACAAATACAATGCACAGCGGAATAATATCCCCGAAATAGGCCGGTCCCAAAAACCCAATGAAGATCGCATGCGAGAGAGTCGACACGATGTGATAGAAAATACCTTAAAGCAAGATGAGGCCGATATTGTTGGGGTATGCCCTTAAGGCTAATGTTTGAGGCCTTGGGATTGTATCAGTATCATGTAATAAACTCTTGTGTTTATAAAGGCATGGTTATTATTCAGGTTGTTACCTTGTCTGCTGTAATAAGTGTACTACTGAATAATGTCTCAAAGCTGTTCAGCTAGGCTGACATGCTAAATGTCCTTAGTCGATATATCTTGGTGAACATGAGATAGCCTTGATATGATTGAGACTAATATGTATTCTAATCTTATAGGATGCTTCGAGCATGGAATAAGATGTAGACTCATGGGTACATTGGATGTACTGGACAGACCCTACTAGGATATTCAATTTCTTGTCACAATGTGAATAATCCTTGTATGCAACAAGTGGCACATGTCCTCTGACTTGAGATCACTTGTGTTTCTAAATGATGATTGTCATTGTTTTGAGGTAGTTCAATATCATTTGAAACATAATGGTTATAGACTATCTTGGATAATGATCATGAGTCAGGTTAGGGCACTAGTGATAGATAGAGGATTGCCGTCTCCTTGTTGAAGGAGTGTGGTGTTCTATAGGGGCCCCCTAGATGAGATGATTGAGAAAGTGTATGGCCATACCCAGGTGACTATGTGCATCTGATCTAATCATGCTCATCATATTGGAGTCACAAGCTTGACCTGCTTGTCCAATAAGAACATCCAGTGGCAAAGGATACATGCATGCCTTGTGAAGTGGATTCACACTTGTGCTATGGTTTGGGTGTAGTCTTGGAAGACTCTTTCCTTTATATCGGGAGACAGTGATGTGTTGCTAGATACCCCTCACTGATCGTGATAATGTAAGTTATTGTTACCGACATTTAAAGGAAACCCTTAGGGTCGCACAATTTGATGATATGGCTTACTTAAGTTAGATAGTGTGGACTGGATTGTTTTGATTCAGTTTAAAGGAGTTTAAACTCTGATTGTAAGTGAGATCCAGTCTGATCATGTTTGATTGATTAGGGCTTGCG
Source organism: Costus lasius (assembly GCA_027563935.2). Classification (NCBI taxonomy): domain Eukaryota; kingdom Viridiplantae; phylum Streptophyta; class Magnoliopsida; order Zingiberales; family Costaceae; genus Costus; species Costus lasius. The sequence continues at coordinate 61,692,227 of CM050451.1, forward strand.
ATCGGTAAGCTTCGATCGAGAGGATTGATGCTAGATCGGTGAGATCAAGAGCATCATGAGATGAACGGTTAGATTGGAAACCTTAGGGTTTAGTTGATCTAGACCGATTGGCTTGGGCTGGCTTGGTTTGGCCTTTGGACCGAACACATTTACTTTGAACCGGTTCAGGAGCTTGAACGTATGGTTCATTGTTTTGGCGTTTTGATCGATTTAGAGATCATGAACGCATGGCTTAATGGATTTTCCAATTTTGGAAAGTCATTTAGCGCATGTTCCCTTGAACGCCAAATGACTTGAACGCTCCATTCAACTCTCGTCTCCTTGCTCTTGCTTGACGAGACTTTGGCGTGGAGAAGGCGAGGTCTTGGTGGAGGTTCGGCAAGCCTAGACATCATCTCTCATTTCCTTACCATACGAGAGGGACCCTTGAAGGACCTTGCTAGCACAAGGATCTCCAAGGAGCAAGCACATCATCTTGTGTGCGTCAACTAGGGAGAAGATCCCTTTCGATCTTTCTCTTCCAAGTCGCCATCTTCCTCATGGCTTTGGTATGGATCTAAACTTCATCAAGTTGATCATATTATCTTGCTAAGATCCATGAAAAACCCTTGCTTCCGCTTGCAATTTTTATGCGCCACCCTTAAGGGTTTTTCGCCCCCCTCTTGAAAGGGGTTTCATCTGCTTGCGCTCCCCCTTGAAGGGGACTCTTCAATTGGTATCAGAGGCATGCGGTTCAAGCATGTAATATGATTGCTTGGTATATTTTGTGATCCTTGGTTGCGCATTTACATGTATGCTTAGATCTTGTTGACATGCGAAACTTACATGTTATTTCTTCATGCGAAAGTAAGATGTTTACCTTATGTTGGCGCATGTTGTTTGTTCATCTTGTCGCATGTCTTGTGTTGGCGCTTAGTTCATGTTATTTTATCAAAAACCTAACATGCGCGCCTATGACTAGATCTAAGTGGCGCCTACTATAAACCCTTAGATGGGTTGATGGGGTTGAAGTCACCTCTAGGTTAGATCCAATAGTCTGATCAGACCATCTGACAGCCGAGATGGATCGACCAGATGGCACCTGTGCGCAAGCACGAGGTGGCTATAGGTCGATTGCATCTTAGGCGTGTAGCGAGGTCTGGTTGAGACAACCATTGAACACACATGAGTTAGGCCCGGGGTCACACCCGCTTGCCAGACCTCATGAGGGTTGTTCAGCCCTTGGCGCATGCATGGTTGACCATTAGGTCAACTCGAGTCAGTTAGGACTTGGTGCATGCAAGGGGCAGAGGATCTGACTAGATGAATGAGTGGATCCCTATCAATGGACCATTGTAAGGTTGTAGGGCACATAAGAAAATTAAAATTGATGCCAATGGGGTTTTCAAAATTTATTTTCTTTTAATTGGATCACATGTTGTTTGATGCCTATGCTTGTTTATTTATTCTTATGTGGGCTGCCCATGTTAAATGTGTGCTGTGCTGGGGCCTGCGTGCCTGGAATTAAACCTGTAAATTAATATTATTGTGATCTGCGAATCACTTTTTAATTAATTTATTGTATAATTGACCTGCGAGTCAAACTTGTCTAGATAGATCAAAATGTATTTTGATTAGACAAGAGCACAAAGGCACACATCCCAGAGGGGCATTCAGCTGGTGGCGCACCTGAGGTGCTCTTGGCGCAAGGGCCCTGGGTTGGACCAGATGAGATGCTAAAGACCCAAGAAGAGCAAGTGAAGACTTAAGTATCTTAAGGTCTTACTTAGGCTATGGGCTTTTACCACATAAGATGCATGCTTTCTTTTATTGTTTAAATAAGTAGAACAGCATGATTTATTTATCTTCTGCTATAGCCATAGGATTTGCCTGATAGTAAGAAGATAAAAGACCGTTAAAATCCAAACACTAAAATATCAAGCACGTAATGCCTTCTGACGCGAAACCTCACTGTTCTGACTATCGTTGGAGCCGTGTTGTACCCACTCAGTGGGCACGTCCATCTATCTTCAGACGGTGCGGGATTTCACCTGCGTGTTACAGAGAAGGGATTTATCGCTTCTCGTTGCTCAGCATAGCACGTGGTGGTCCAGGGAGTAGGTCGGGTCAGCTTGACCATGTAGGCTACATATGTGGCGCATATGGTAGCGCATGGAGGCAGCCATCTGAGGGGTCAGAGATTGTGTTGTACCAACTCAGTTGGCACAGTCTGCTGGATTGCCCAGGTGAAGGGGAATCGCACGGGTTGGCGATTGGCAGGGACAGCCTACCAGAAATTAGTGCTTGTCATCTCTGTGCATCTTATCTCGCCTGAGCGGGACGCGGAGACCAAGTATGAAATCTGGATCCCATCTCACTAAAAGAGTTCCACTCTTTCGGGCTGTTTTGCTGGATTTTTCAGCCAGATAAAATAGTGAGAAAAAGAATCTTTCTTAAGTCCTGGATTGATTCTATACATTGATACTGACCTTGCTGTTCTTGCATTGTTGTAGATTCCTGCAGCAACGAACACCATGAGCTTCAATGTGCGATCCCTACTGGAAAGGGAGAAGTTTGCTGGGCCAAACTTCTCAGACTGGTTCGGACACCTTAAGATCGTTCTTAAGGCAGAGAGGAAACTGTATGTCCTCGAGACGGCTGTGCCGCCTCAACCCGCTGCGAACGCCGCAAGGGCGGTTCGTGATGCTTATGAAAAGCACGTCAATGATAGCATTGATGTCGCTTGCCTGATGCTAGCGTCTATGACGCCACCGCTGCAGCGTCAGCATGAGGATATGTCGGCTATAGAAATTATAGCGAACCTCAAGATGCTGTATGCTGCACAGGCGAGGACAGAACGCTATAATCTGACAAAGCTATTCTTTCAGAGCAAACTGGCTGAAGGGAGCCCAGTGGGAGCTCACGTGCTCAAGATGATTGGGCACAAGGAGGCTCCGGAGAAACTGGGGCATACCATCAACCAGGAGCTTGCTGTAGACATTATTCTGCAGTCTCTCCCGCCCTCTTTCGATGCGTTCATTATTAATTTTAATATGAACAAGATCGATTGTACTCCGGCAGAGCTGGTGAATATGCTCTTGACAACTGAGGAGACTCTGTAGGGAAAGCCTTCAACCTCTGTCTTAATGGTTCCTTCTAGGAACAAGAAGAAGGGGAAGAAGGGCAAAGCCCCTGTCAAGAACTACAGTAAGGCTCTGAAACAAATGGTTAAGCGGTCGAAGGACAACAGGTGTTTCCACTGTGGCCAGCTGGGTCACTGGAAAAAGGACTGTAAAGCGCTCCAAGGAGATAAGAGGGGAAGCATCGCTTCTGGCTCAGGTATATATGTGACTGAGGTCATGTTATCTTCTTCTTCTATTTCATGGGTGTTGGACACTGCATGTGGAGTTCACATTTGTTCAAATGTGCAGGAACTCAAGAGAAGAAGGCAGGTGGGACAGCATGAGGTAGACCTACGAGTTGGAAACGGGGCACGGGTTGCTGCTGTTGCTGTAGGAGACTATTTCATTTCTTTACCATCTGGCATTGTATTGGAATTAAACAATTGTTATTTTGTACCCAGTATAACCAAGAATATTATCTCTATTCCTGCTCTTGTCAGGAAAGGATTTGCCTTTGAATGCAATATTTCAAAGTGTGTACTTTCTCTTGATAATATTGTTTATGCTACTGGTTCAATTAACAATGGGTTATTCATGTCGGACATGGAATATTCTATACAAAACATTGATAATAAGAAAGCCAAGTATGCTGAAGACAGCACCTTGTTATGGCATAGTCGTTTAGGCCATATTAACAAGAAGCGCATTAAGCGGTTGCATGATCATGGACTGCTGGGATCATTCTCCTATGAGGAGATTGATACATGCAAAGCTTGTTTGATGGGTAAAATGACGAAGTCACCTTTTCCTAACAAAGGTCAAAGGGCTTCAGGTTTACTTAACCTTATACACAGTGATGTGTGTGGGCCGTTTAGTAAACATGCCAGAGGTGGCTATCAGTACTTCATTACATTTACTGATGATTTCAGTAGATATGGTTATGTCTATCTAATGAGACATAAGAGTGAATCCTTTGACAAGTTCAAAGAGTTCAAGAATGAAGTACAGAATCAGCTAGGCCGAAATATCAAGGCACTTCGTTCTGATCGAGGTGGAGAATACTTGAGTCATGCGTTTACTGACTATCTAAAAGAGTGTGGGATTATCTCACAGCTCACTCCGCCAGGAACACCGCAATGGAATGGTGTGTCCGAGAGGAGAAATAGAACGTTACTTGATATGGTTCGTTCTATGATGAGTCAGGCTACTCTTCCATATTCCTTTTGGGGATTTGCACTGGAAACAGCTGCAAAGGTACTAAACCGAGTGCCATCCAAGGCCGTTTCAAAGACGCCATATGAATTATGGTATGGGAAACAGCCGAGCTTGACATTTATCAGGATCTGGGGTTGCGAGGCTTATGTCAAAAAGCTCGCCTCTGGGAAACTGGAGAACAGATCTGAGAAATGCGTCTTTGTCGGTTACCCTAAGGAAACTAAGGGTTATTATTTCTACGATCCCAAAGAGAACAAAGTATTTGTTGCTCGGACGGCCATATTTCTTGAGAAGGAGTTTCTTCTGCAAGAAGCCAGTGGGAGAGAAATAAAGCTGGATGAGAATCCAGAGGAAGGACAAAGTAGTCAAGCACAGTTGGATGAGCCTGAGCCGGTGGATCAGGTTATTGAACAACCTGAGGCTCAGATATCACGGGAACCGCGAAGATCGGGAAGGATCCGTCGACAGCCTGAGCGCTATGACGGAGTCTACATCATTGATAATGATGAACACCTCACTTATGCGGATGCGGTCAGTGGACCGGAGTCAGCTAGATGGCTTGAAGCTATGCGAGCCGAGATGGACTCCATGTCAGATAACCAAGTCTGGGATTTGGTTGATCCGCCTCCGGGAGTAATCCCTATAGGCTGTAAATGGATCTTCAAGAACAAGATTGACATGGATGGTAACGTGGTTACCTATAAAGGCAGGCTAGTAGCGAAAGGTTTCAAACAAATCTACGGGATAGATTATGATGAAACTTTCTCTCCTGTAGCCATGTTCAAGTCTATTCGGATTATTTTCGCGATAGCAGCATATTACGATTATGAGATCTGGCAGATGGATGTGAAAACAGCTTTCCTTAATGGAAATCTGGATGAGGATGTGTATATGACACAACCTGAAGGTTTCACTAATCCATCAGATCGTCATAAAATATGCAAACTAAAGAAGTCCATTTATGGACTGAAACAAGCATCTAGAAGCTGGAATATTCGTTTTGATGAATCAATCTCTGAGTTTGGTTTCATCAAGAACGAAGATGACCCGTGTGTATATAAGAGGTTTAGTGGGAGCGTGATTACATTCCTAGTCCTCTATGTCGATGACATCTTGATCATTGGAAATGATATTCCAGAAATGCATGCGGTTAAGGCATGGCTAAGGAAATGTTTCCAGATGAAAGATTTAGGAGAAGCAGCCTATGTATTAGGTGTGAAGATCTACAGGGATAGATCTAAGAGGCTTCTCGGGCTGTGCCAGAGTACTTACATCGATAAAGTCCTGGAGAGATTCCATTTAGAGAATTCTAAAAGAGGATATCTTCCAGTCAGACATGGTCTGAATCTTTCGAAGAGTCAGTGTCCACAAACACAGACTGAGAAAGATGAAATGGACAATACGCCTTATGCTTCGGCTATTGGATCCATTATGTATGCGATGTTGTGTACTCGCCCAGACGTCGCTTACGGGTTAAGCGTGACCAGTCGGTTCCAAAGTAATCCAGGTATGGTGCACTGGATTGCAGTCAAGAACATTATAAAATATCTGCGGAGGACCAAAGATATGTTCTTGATATATGGTGGTCAGGAAGAACTCAGTATAGAAGGATATACTGACGCTTCATTCCAGTCGGACCAGGATGATTTCCGATCGCAATCAAGCTATGTTTTTAGCTTGAATGGTGGAGCGGTGGTGTGGAAAAGTTTCAAACAGTCAACTGTTGCTGATTCCACAACAGAAGCCGAGTATGTTGCAGCCTCGGAAGCATCCAAGGAGGCAGTGTGGATTCGTAAGTTCGTGAGAGAACTTGGTGTTGTTCCTTCGAGTGTCGATCCTTTGGTTATCTTCTGTGATAACACTGGAGCCATCGCACAAGCAAAGGAACCACGGTCGCACCAGAAGTCCAAGCACATACAGAGACGGTTTCACTTGATCCGGGAGATCATAGATCGTGGCGAGATCAAAATATGCAAGGTTCATACAGACGACAATCTAGCTGACCCGCTTACCAAGCCTCTGGCGCAGCAGAAGCATGAGAAGCACTGTAATAACATGGGTTTGAGATTTCTCAACCATTAGATTAAGTGCAAGTGGGAGATTGTTGGGGTATGCCCTTAAGGCTAATGTTTGAGGCCTTGGGATTGTATCAGTATCATGTAATAAACTCTTGTGTTTATAAAGGCATGGTTATTATTCAGGTTGTTACCTTGTCTGCTGTAATAAGTGTACTACTGAATAATGTCTCAAAGCTGTTCAGCTAGGCTGACATGCTAAATGTCCTTAGTCGATATATCTTGGTGAACATGAGACAGCCTTGATATGATTGAGACTAATATGTATTCTAATCTTATAGGATGCTTCGAGCATGGAATAAGATGTAGACTCATGGGTACATTGGATGTACTGGACAGACCCTACTAGGATATTCAATTGCTTGTCACAATGTGAATAATCCTTGTATGCAACAAGTGGCACATGTCCTCTGACTTGAGATCACTTGTGTTTCTAAATGATGATTGTCATTGTTTTGAGGTAGTTCAATATCATTTGAAACATAATGGTTATAGACTATCTTGGATAATGATCATGAGTCAGGTTAGGGCACTAGTGATAGATAGAGGATTGCCGTCTCCTTGTTGAAGGAGTGTGGTGTTCTATAGGGGCCCCCTAGATGAGATGATTGAGAAAGTGTATGGCCATACCCAGGTGACTATGTGCATCTGATCTAATCATGCTCATCATATTGGAGTCACAAGCTTGACCTGCTTGTCCAATAAGAACATCCAGTGGCAAAGGATACATGCATGCCTTGTGAAGTGGATTCACACTTGTGCTATGGTTTGGGTGTAGTCTTGGAAGACTCTTTCCTTTATATCGGGAGACAGTGATGTGTTGCTAGATACCCCTCACTGATCGTGATAATGTAAGTTATTGTTACCGACATTTAAAGGAAACCCTTAGGGTCGCACAATTTGATGATATGGCTTACTTAAGTTAGATAGTGTGGACTGGATTGTTTTGATTCAGTTTAAAGGAGTTTAAACTCTGATTGTAAGTGAGATCCAGTCTGATCATGTTTGATTGATTAGGGCTTGCGATCGGTAAGCTTCGATCGAGAGGATTGATGCTAGATCGGTGAGATCAAGAGCATCATGAGATGAACGGTTAGATTGGAAACCTTAGGGTTTAGTTGATCTAGACCGATTGGCTTGGGCTGGCTTGGTTTGGCCTTTGGACCGAACACATTTACTTTGAACCGGTTTAGGAGCTTGAACGTATGGTTCATTGTTTTGGCGTTTTGATCGATTTAGAGATCATGAACGCATGGCTTAATGGATTTTCCAATTTTGGAAAGTCATTTAGCGCATGTTCCCTTGAACGCCAAATGACTTGAACGCTCCATTCAACTCTCGTCTCCTTGCTCTTGCTTGACGAGACTTTGGCGTGGAGAAGGCGAGGTCTTGGTGGAGGTTCAGCAAGCCTAGACATCATCTCTCATTTCCTTACCATACGAGAGGGACCCTTGAAGGACCTTGCTAGCACAAGGATCTCCAAGGAGCAAGCACATCATCTTGTGTGCGTCAACTAGGGAGAAGATCCCTTTCGATCTTTCTCTTCCAAGTCGCCATCTTCCTCATGGCTTTGGTATGGATCTAAACTTCATCAAGTTGATCATATTATCTTGCTAAGATCCATGAAAAACCCTTGCTTCCGCTTGCAATTTTTATGCGCCACCCTTAAGGGTTTTTCGCCCCCCTCTTGAAAGGGGTTTCATCTGCTTGCGCTCCCCCTTGAAGGGGACTCTTCAGATATCGAGGTACGCGCCCAAGCGTGCGCCCTCTACAGTCTCACACACACGGATGCCTCGAGTCCACTTCTTCCACGCCCGGTTCTAGCTTCGGGAAGAAGATCCAAGCCTTAGGGAGACCTCCACTTCACTTGCGCCACCTTCTAGAGAAGTTGCGCCAAGGAGGAGGAGGGAAGAAGACAGGCCGCCAAGCTCCAATGCTCCAAACGCCAAGAGGAAAGGAGGAAGGTTGCTTGCGGCTAGGGTATGGAAGATGTTCTCCCAATTTCTCCTTGCTCTCGCCTCTTCTATTGTTCACGCCTTCAAGTAATTCATTCATTTAGGAGGGGTGACTAGTGGTTATATTTATAGCAAGGAGAGGCGATTAGGGATGGCTATGATCAAGCCAAGTGGGCGGCTTGGAGAAGAAGTAGGAAATAGAAATATTTTAATAATTAATTAAGTCCTAATCCAACTAGGAGTCTAATTAATTATTTAAATAATCAAGTCCTAATCCAATTAGGACTCTAATTAATTATTTAAATAATCAGCCCTATTAAATAGGACTCCAATTAATTATTTAAATAATTAATTAATTAGCCCACAAATGATTAAATCAACTTAGATTAACCATATGTGTCATAGGCGCCAACCCTAGTCTAACCAGGGTTAAACATGCGCCTACACATTCTTCTCCTTATGCCCATTTAGCTTATTAATAAGCCCAACTATAGAATGTGTTGGGGTATGCCCTTAAGGCTAATGTTTGAGGCCTTGGGATTCTTTCAGTATCATGTATAAACTCTTATGTTTATAAAGGCAATGGTTGTTATTCAGTTTGTTACATTGTCTGCTGCAATAAGTGTGCTTCTGAATAATGTCTCAAAGCTGTTCAGCTTGGCTGACATGCAGTTTTGTCCTTAGTCGAGATATCTTGGTGAACATGAGACAGCCTTGATATGATTAAGACTAATATGTGTTCTAATCTTATAGGATGCTTCGAGCATGGAATAAGATGTAGACTCATAGGTGCATTGGATGTACTGGACAGACCCTACAAGGATATTCAATTGCTTGTCACAATGTGAATAATCCTTGTTTGCAACAAGTGGCATAATGTCCTCTGACTTGAGATCACTTGTGTTTCTAAATGATGATTGTCATTGTTTTGAGGTAGTTCAATATCATTTGAAACATAGTGGTTATAGACTATCTTGGATAATGATCATGAGTCAGGTTAGGACACTAGTGATAGATATAGGATTGCCGTCTCCTTGATTGGAGTGTGATGTTCTAAAGGGGCCCCCTGGATGAGATGATTGAGAAAGTGTATGGCCATACCCAGGTGACTATGTTCATCTGATCTAATCATGCTCATCATATTGGAGCTACAGGCTTGACACGCTTGTCCAATAAGAACATCCAGTGGCAAAGGAAACATGTATGCCTAGTGAAGTGGATTCACACTTGTGCTGTGGTTTGGGTGTAGTCTTGGAAGACTCTTTCCTTTATATCGGGAGACAGTGATGTGTTGCTAGATACCCCTCACTGATCGTGATAACGTAAGTTATCGTTACCGACATTTAAAGGAAACCCTCAGGGTCGCACAATTTGATGATATGGCTTACTTAAGTCAGATCGTGTGGACTGAATTGTTTTGGTTCAATTTAAAGGGATTTAAACTCTGATTGTAAGTGAGATCTGGTCTGATCATGTTTGATTGATTAGGGCTTGAGATCGGTAAGCTTCGATCGAGAGAGTTGATGCTAGATCGGTAAGATCAAGAGCATCAGGAGATGGAACGGTTAGATCTTGAACCATTTGGTTCAGAGAGATCTAGACTATGGCTTGGGCTAATTTGATTTGGTTTTTTGAACCAAATTGAGTTGAGTCGAATTTGGGCGTTTTTCATTACATGGGCGCATGGCTTCATGACTTTCCAATTTTGGAAGTCATGTAACGCCACCTTTGTCATAACGGCTCAACGCTTTTGCCTCCTCTTGTCTTGTCGTCTCAAAAACTTTGGGAGAGTTGTTCTTCACGCCGAGGAGAGGTTTTCGACAAGGAAGAGATCTCATCTCGATTCCCTTCTAACGATCAAAGAAACTTTGGAGCCTTGCTAGCACAAGGAGCGACAAAGGAGTAGGTCATCTCTCATCTAGTGTGCGTCTTCTAAGGAGAAGAAGCAATCGATTCTTTGCTTCCAAGCCACCATCCAATCTAATGGCGTTGGTATGATCCCTTTTAGATCTATTCCATTTATACAAGTTGATCATATGAACTACATGCGATCTTGTTGTTGAAACCCCTAGAAATATTACATGCGCCCCCTTTAGGGTTTCACCCCCTTTATCTGAGGGAACTTTCAATTGGTATCAGAGCGTTGGTTCTTGTAGAATCATATGATTGCTTGATGATTTGTGATCCTTGTTTGTGTTTGATAAGTAGATCTAGTAGGAAGCATCTTGCGCATCTACATGTTAAGTAGTGAAAATACATGATGTATGTTTTTACTCCTTTGCGCATGTATGATGTATGATGGCGCATGTTGAAAGTTGTAGTTTTTCTTAAAATACTTAATCACTTGCGCGCCTCACTAGATCTAAGTGACGCCTGCTATAAACCCTTAGACGGGTTAGTAGGGTTGAAGTCATCCTCTAGGGAAGATCCAACCAGTCTGATCAGACCATCTGACAGCCTAGATGGGTCGACCAGATGGCACCTGTGCGCAAGCACGAGGTGGCTATAGGTCGACTGCAGACAGGCGTGTAGCGAGGTCTGGTTGAGACAACCAATGAACACTCTTGAGTTAGGCCCGGGGTCACACCCGCTTGCCAGAACTCATGAAGGTTGTTCAGCCCTTTTGCGCATGCATGGTTGACCATTAGGTCGACTCAAGTCAGTTAGGACTTGGTGCATGCAAGGGCAGTGGATCTGACTAGACATGATGAGTGGATCCCTATTAATGGACCGCTGTAAGGTAGTAGGGCACATAAGACAAATAAAATTGATTCCGATGGGATTTTTGAAAAATTTTATTTTGTTGATGGATCACATATTGATTGGATGCCATGATGCTTGTTTATTTCATCTTATGTGGGTTGCCCAATTAATGTGTGCTGTGCTGGGGCCTGCGTGCCTGGATTAAAAATGTAAATTATTATATTTGTGATCTGCGCATCACATTTTAATTAATTTATTGTGTAATTGACCTGCGTGTCAACCTTGTCTAGATAGATTAAAATGTACTTTTAATCAGACAAGAGCTCAAAGCACACATGGCAGAGGCGCATGCAGCAGTGGCTTGACCAGGTGGGAAGTCTAGGGTTCGACCCTAGAACAGGCGCATTTACCTGGTGGGTGCACCTGAGCTGCAGAGGGCGCTTGGACCCTGGTCTGGGCCAGATGAGAGGCAAAAGACCCAAGAAGAGCTCAAGTGAAGACTTAAGTTAACTTAAGGTCTTACCTAGGCTTAATTAAAATCCAACGCTAAAATATCAAGCACGTAAGCCTTCTGACGCGAAACCTCACTGTTCTGACTATCGTTGGGGCCGTGTTGTACCCACTCAGTGGGGACGCCCATCTATCTTCATACGGTGTGTGATTTCACCTGCGTGTTACACAGAAGGGATTTATCGCTTCTCGTTGCTCAGCATAGCACGTGGTGGTCCAGGGAGTAGGCCAGGTCAGCTTGACCATGTAGGCTACATATGGGGCATATGTTAGCTATATGGAGGCAGCCATCTGTGGGATGAGAGACTGTGTTGTACCAACTCAGTTGGCACGGTCTGCTGGATTGCCCAGATGAAGGGGAATCGCACGGGTTGGCGATTGGCAGGGACCGCCTACCAGAAATTAGTGCTTGTACTCTCTGTGCATCTTATCTCACCTGAGCGGGACGCGGAGACCAAGTATGAAATCTGGATCCCATCTCACTAAAAGAGTCTTACTCTTTCGGACTGTTTTAATGGATTTTTCAGTCAGATAAAATAGTGAGAAAAGAATCTTTCTTAAGTCCTGGATTGATTCTAAACATTGATACTGACCTTGCTGTTCTTGCATTGTTGTAGATTCCTGCAGCAACGAACACCATGAGCTTCAATGTGCGATCCCTACTGGAAAGGGAGAAGTTTGCTGGGCCAAACTTCTCAGACTGGTACGGACACCTTAAGATGTTCTTAAGGCTGAGAGGAAACTGTATGTCCTCGAGACGGCTATACTGCCTCAACCCGCTCCGAACGCCGCAAGGGCGGTTCGGGAAGCCTATGAAAAGCATGTCAATGATGGCATTGATGTCGCTTGCCTGATGCTAGCGTCTATGACGCCACAACTGCAGCGTCAGCATGAGGATATGTCTGCTATAGAAATTATAGCAAACCTCAAGATGCTATATGCTGCACAGGCGAGGACTGAACGCTATAATTTGACCAAGCTTTTCTTTCAGAGCAAACTGGCTGAAGGGAGTCCAGTGGGAGCTCATGTGCTCAAGATGATTGGGCACAAAGAGGCTCTAGAGAAACTGGGGCATACCATCAATCAGGAGCTTGCTGTAGACATTATTCTGCAGTCTCTCCCGGCCTCTTTCGATCCGTTCATTATTAATTTTAATATGAACAAGATCGACTGTACACCGGCAGAGTTGTTGAATATGCTCTTGACTACAGAGGAAACTCTAAAGGGAAAGCCTTCAACCTCTATCTTGATGTTTCCTTCTAGGAACAAGAAGAAGGGGAAGAAGGGCAAAGCCCCTGTCAAGAACTACAGCAAGGCTCTGAAACAAAAGGTGAAGCGGTCGAAGGACAACAGATGTTTCCACTGTGGCCAGCTGGGTCACTGGAAAAAGGACTGTAAAGCGCTCCAAGGAGACAAGAAGGGAAGCATCGCTTCTGGCTCAGGTATTTTCATGACTGAAGTCATGATATCCTCTTCTTCAATTTCATGGGTGTTGGACACTACATGTGGAGTTCACATTTGTTCAAATGTACAGGAACTCAAGAGAAGAAGACAGGTGGGACAGCATGAGGTGGACCTACGAGTTGGAAACGGGGCACGGGTTGTTGCTGTTGCTGTAGGAGAATATTACATCTCATTACCATCTGGACTTGTATTAGAACTAAACAATTGTTACTTTGTACCGAGCATTACTAAAAATATTATCTCTATTCCTGCTCTTGTCAGGAAAGGGTTTTCCTTTGAATGCAAGACTTCAAAGTGTTATCTTTCTCTTGATAATATTGTTTATGCTACTGGGTCAATTAACAATGGGTTATTCATGTTGGACATGGAATGTTCTATACAAAATATTGATAATAAGAAAGCCAAGTATGCTGATGACAGCACCTTGCTATGGCATAGTCGTTTAGGCCATATTAACAAGAAGCGCATTAAGCGGTTGCATGATCATGGACTGCTGGGATCATTCTCCTATGAGGAGATTGATACATGCAAAGCTTGTTTAATGGGTAAAATGACGAAGTCTCCTTTTCCTCACAAAGGTCAAAGGGCTTCAGGTTTACTTGACCTTATACACAATGATGTATGTTGGCCTTTTAGTAAACATGCCAGAGGTGGCTATTCATAATTCATTACCTTTACTGATGATTTCAGTAGATATGGGTATGTCTATCTAATGAGACATAAGAGTGAATCTTTTGACAAGTTCAAAGAGTTCAAGAATGAAGTACAGAATCAGCTAGGCCGAAATATCAAGGCACTTCGTTCAGATCGAGGTGGTGAATACCTAAGTCGAGAGTTTACTAACTATCTGAAGGAGTGTGGGATTATCTCATAGCTCACTCCGCCAGGAACACCGCAGTGGAATGGTGTGTCCGAGAGGAGGAATAGAACCTTACTGGATATGGTTCATTCTATGATGAGTCAGGCTACTCTACCTTACTCCTTTTGGGGATTTGCACTGGAAACAGCTGCAAAGGTACTAAACCGAGTGCCATCCAAGGCCGTTTCAAAGACTCCATATGAGTTATGGTATGGGAAACAGCCTAGCTTGACATTTATTAAGATCTGGGGTTGTGAGGCTTATGTCAAAAAGCTCGCCTCTGGGAAACTGGAGAGCAGATCTGAGAAATGTATCTTTGTCGGTTACCCTAAGGAAACTAAGGGTTATTATTTCTACGATCCCAAAGAGAACAAAGTATTTGTTGCTCGGACAGCTATTTTTCTTGAGAAGGAATTTCTTCTGCAAGAAGCCAGTGGGAGAGAAATAAAGCTGGATGAGAATCCAGAAGAAGGACAAAGTAGTCAAGCACAGTTGGATGAGCCTGAGCCGGTAGAACAGGTTATTGAACAACCTGAGGCTCAGATATCACGGGAACCGCGAAGATCGGGAAGGATCCGTCGACAGCCTGAGCGCTATGACGGAGTCTACATCATTGATAATGATGAACCCCTTACTTATGCGGATGCGGTCAGTGGACCGGAGTCAGCTAGATGGCTTGAAGCTATGCGAGCCGAGATGGACTCCATGTCAGATAACCAAGTCTGGGATTTGGTTGATCCGCCTCCGGGAGTAATTCCTATAGGCTGTAAATGGATCTTCAAGAAGAAGATTGACATGGATGGTAACATAGTTACCTATAAAGGCAGGCTAGTTGCGAAAGGTTTCAAACAAATCTACGGGATAGATTATGATGAAACTTTCTCTCCTGTAGCCATGTTCAAGTCTATTCGGATTATTCTCGCGATAGCAGCATATTACGATTATGAGATCTGGCAAATGGATGTGAAGACCGCTTTCCTTAATGGAAAACTGGATGAGGATGTGTATATGACACAACCTGAAGGTTTCACCAATCCATCAGATCGTCATAAAATATGCAAGTTAAAGAAGTCCATTTATGGACTTAAGCAAGCATCGAGAAGCTGGAATATTCGTTTTGATGAATCAATATGTAAATTTGGTTTCATCAAGAATGAAGACGACCCGTGTGTATATAAGAGGTTTAGTGGGAGCGTGATTACTTTCCTAGTCCTCTACGTCGATGATATCTTAATCATTGGAAATGATATTCCTGAACTGCATGCTGTTAAAGCATGGTTAAGAAAATGTTTCCAGATGAAAGATCTAGGAGAAGCAGCCTATGTATTAGGTGTGAAGATCTACAGGGATAGATCTAAGAGGCTTCTCGGGCTGTGCCAGAGTACTTACATCGATAAAGTCCTGGAGAGATTCCATTTAGAGAATTGTAAAAGAGGATATCTTCCAGTCAGACATGGTCTGAATCTTTCAAAGAGTCAGTGTCCACAAACACAGACTGAGAAAGATGAAATGGACAATACGCCTTATGCTTCGGCTATTGGGTCCATTATGTATGCGATGTTGTGTACTCGCCCAGACGTCGCTTACGGGTTAAGCGTGACCAGTCGATTCCAAAGTAATCCAGGTCAGGCGCACTGGATTGCAGTCAAGAACATTTTAAAATATCTTCAGAGGACCAAAGATATGTTCTTGATATATGGTGGTCAGGAAGAACTCAGTATTGAAGGATATACTGACGCTTCGTTCCAGTCGGACCAGGATGATTTCCGATCGCAATCAGGCTATGTTTTTAGCTTGAATGGAGGAGCAGTGGTGTGGAAAAGTTTCAAACAGTCTATCGTTGCTGATTCCACAACAGAAGCCGAGTATGTTGTAGCCTCGGAAGCATCCAAGGAGGCAGTGTGGATTCGTAAGTTCATTCAGGAACTTGGTGTTGTTCCTTCGAGTGCAGATCCTTTGGTTATCTTCTGTGATAACACTGGAGCAATCGCACCGGCAAAGGAACCACGGTCGCACCAGAAGTCCAAGCACATACAGAGAAGGTTTCACTTGATCCGGGAGATCATTGATCGTGGTGAGATCAAAATCTGCAAGGTTCATACAGATGACAATCTGGCTGACCCGCTTACCAAGCCTCTGGCGCAGCAGAAGCATGAGATGTTAGGGTATGCCCTTAAGGCTAATGTTTGAGGCCTTGGGATTGTAACAGTATCATGTATAAACTCTTATGTTTATAAAGGCAATGGTTGTTATTCAGGTTGTTACATTGTCTGCTGCAATGAGCGTACTTCTGAATAATGTCTCTATGATGTTCAGCTAGGCTGACATGCAGTAAAGTCCTTAGTCGAGATATCTTGGTGAACATGAGACAGCCCTGATATGATTGAGACTAATATGTATTCTAATCTTATAGGATGCTTCGAGCATGGAATAAGATGTAGACTCATGGGTACATTGGATGTACTGGACAAACCCTACTAGGTTATTCAATTGCTTGTCACAATGTGAATAATCCTTGATTGCAACAAGTGGCACATGTCCTCTGACTTGAGATCACTTGTGTTTCTAAATGATGATTGTCATTGTTTTGAGGTAGTTCAATATCATTTGAAACATAATGGTTATAGACTATCTTGGATGGTGAGCTTGAGTCATGTTAGGTCACTAGTGATAGATATAGGATTGCCGTCTCCTTCATTGGAGTGTGATGTTCTAAAGGGGCCCCCTGGATGAGATGATTGAGAAAGTGTATGGCCATACCCAGATGACTATGTTCATCTGATCTAATCATGCTCATCATATTGGAGTTACAAGCTTGGCAGGCTTGTCCAATAAAGAACATCCAGTGGCAAAGGAATCATGTATGCCTAGTGAGTTGATTCACACTTGTGCTGTTGTTTGGGTGTAGTCTTGGAAGACTCTTTCCTTTATATCGGGAGACAGTGATGTGTTGCTAGATACCCCTCTCTGATCGTGATAACGTAAGTTATCGTTACCGACATTTAAAGGAAACCCTCAGGGTCGCACAATTTGATGATATGGCTTACTTAAGTCAGATCGTGTGGACTGAATTGTTTTGGGTTCAGTTTAAAGGGAATTAATCTCTGATTGTGAGTGAGATCTGGTCTGATCATGTTTGATTGATTAGAGCTTGAGATCGGTAAGCTTCGATCGAGAGATTGGATGCTAGATCAGTGAGATCAGAAGCATCAAGAGATCAACGGTTAGATCTGGAGCCTTAGGGTTTAATTGAGATCTAGACTGGATTGCTTGGGTTAATTGGTCTTGGACCAAACCGAAATGAACCAGCTCATCAAGTGAGCGTGTGGTTCAAATGGAGAGGAGTTTGCGATTGGGGTAAACCCATGATCGCATGTGAGGGAGTGGATTTCTATTTTTAGAAAGCATGATCACTTACGTGACCACGCCTCATATTGCTCGCCTCTTCACGCCTTTGTCGCCTCTTGTGATTTCGAGAGTTTTTGCATTCTCGTGTAAAAAGAGTGGACGACAAGAGGAGAAAGTTTTTTTTGCCAAGCAAGGAGATCATCTTCCTTTTTCATACGACAAGAACCTCTTGGAACCTTGCTAGCACAAGGAGCACCAAGGGAGTAGGCGGCTTCTTCATCTTGTGTGCGCATCCTCTGGAGGAGACCCTTGTCGATCTCTTCTTCCTCGACATCATACAAACAATGGCCATGGTATGTTCATTGTTGTTCTAAGTTGATCATATAATACATGCTATGCGATCCTAGGAAACCCTACATTCCGCCCATGCAAATTCATATCTGCGCATGTCTTAGGGTTTCGCCCCCCCCCCCCCTTGTGGGGACTTTCAATTGGTATCAGAGCGCTGGTTGATGCATGATTTTATGATTGCTTTAGCCTTTTTTTGTGATCCTTGTATGCTTAGATCTATACATGCGAACTTTCATCTTTAGTTGTTGCATATGCGAAACTTGAATATGTTTTGATGGCGCATGTTTGTGTGGCGCATAGTTTGTTTTTCTCAAAACTATATCACTTGCGCGACCTTCACTAGATCTAAGAGGCGCCTGCTATAAACCCTTAGACGGGTTGATGGGGCTGAAGTCATCCTCTAGGTTAGATCCAATAGTCTGATCAGACCATCTGACAGCCTAGATGGGTCGACCAGATGGCACCCATGCGCGAGCACGTGGTGGCTATAGGTCGACTGCATCACAGGCGTGTAGCGATGTCTGATTGTGAGACAACTAATGAACGCACATGAGTTAGGCCCGGGGTCACGCCCGCTTGCCAGACCTCATTGTGGCTGTTCAGCCCTTGGCGCATGCATGGTTGACCTTTTGGTCGACTCAAGTCAGTTAGGACTTGGTGCATGCAAGGGCAGTGGATCTGACTAGACATGATGAGTGGATCCCTATCAATGGACTGTTGTAAGGTAGTAGGGCACATAAGGAAAATTAAAATTGATGCCAATGGGGTTTTCGAAATTTTAATTTCTTATGTTGGATCACATGATTTTTGGATGATGCCATGTGCTTATTTATTTTATCTTATGTGGGTTGCCCTTAATGTGTGCTGTGCTGGGGCCTGCGAGCCTGGTGAATTGTTGTAAATTAATATTTATCGTGATCTGCGCATCACATTTTATTTAATTTATAAAGTGTAATTGACCTGCGTGTCAATTTTGTCTAGATAGATTAATTTGTAAATTTATCAGACAAGAGCACAGAGCATGTTGGGGTATGCCCTTAAGGCTAATGTTTGAGGCCTTGGGATTGTATTAGTATCATGTAATAAACTCTTAAGTTTATAAAGGCATGGTTATTATTCAGGTTGTTACCTTGTCTGCTGTAATAAGTGTACTTCTGAATACTGTCTCAAAGCTGTTCAGCTAGGCTGACAGGCTATATGTCCTTAGTCGAGATATCTTGGTGAACATGAGACAGCCTTGATATGATTGAGACTAATATGAGTGCTAATCTTATAGGATGCTTCGAGCATGGAATAAGACGTAGACTCATGGGTACATTGGATGTACTGGACAGACCCTACTGGGATATTCCATTGCTTGTCACAATGTGAATGATCCTTGTAAGCAGCAAGTGGCACATGTCCTCTGACTTGAGATCACTTGTGTTTCTGAATGATGATTGTCATTGTCTTGAGGTAGTTCAATATCATTTGAAACATAATGATTATAGACTATCTTGGATGGTGAGCTTGAATCAGGTTAGGGCACTAGTGATAGACATAGGATTGCCGTCTCCTTGTTTAAGGAGTGTAGTGTTCTAAGGGCCCCCCTATATGAGATGATTGAGATAGTGTATGGCCATACCCAGATGACTATGTGCATCTGATCTAATCATGCTCATCGTATTGGAGTTACAAGCTTGACCCGCTTGTCCAATAAGAACATCCAGTGGCAAAGGACACATGTATGCCTTGTGAATTGAGTCACACTTGTGCTATGGTTTGGGAGTAGTCTTGGAAGACTCTTTCCTTTATATCGGGAGACAGTGATGTGTTGCTAGATACCCCTCACTGATCGTGATAACGTAAGTTATCGTTACCGACATTTAAAGGAAACCCTCAGGGTCGCACAATTTGGTGATATGGCTTCCTTAAGTCAGATCGTGTGGACTGAATTGTTTTGGTTCAGTTTAAAGAGATTTAATCTCTGATTGTAAGTGAGATCTGGTCTGATCATGTTTGATTGATTAGAGCTTTAGATCGGTAAGCTTCGATCGAGAGAGATGATGCTAGATCGATGCGATCAGAAGCGTCAGATGATGAATGGTCAGATCTAGGACCTTGGGGTCTAATTTGATCTAGACTTAATTTATGGGCTGATTTGGTTTCGCTATTGAACCAAGGATATTGAACCGGCTCATGGGTTGAGCGCTTGGTTCAAGAGGGAGAAGAGGTTGCGTTTGGTTCATGGAAACATGAACGCCAACTCTTAATCGTTGCCAATTTTGGAAAGTTCCAAAAGCATAACGCATATGCGTTCATGGCTTGATGTCTCTCTAATGCTTTTCGGTTTTGTTTCTTGGACGTGGTTTTGGAACGGCTTGCTCGTGTGGAAGGCATCGTTCTTGCGCCAAGGAAGAAGAGCTCTCGAAAAGAAGGAAGCCCTTTTCATCTAATCTCCTACACACGGTTGGAAAAGCTTGGCAATCTTGCTAGCACAAGAGTTGCGCAAGGAGGAAGCTTTCATCCCTTGTGTGTGATTTCTTTGGAGAAGATCCCTTCGATCTTTCTTCTTCCAAGCCGCACCTTCCCATGGCCATGGTAACGAATCTCTCACTTGTTATTCAAGTTGATTATATGAAAGTATAGAATGCGATCTTATGTGGAAACCCTAATTCCGCTGCTATGAGAAAGAAACATATGACTTGCGCCCCCCTCATGAAAGGGGTTCTTCTCACAATAGGTTTTGCGCTCCCCTCCTGAAAGGGTTCCATCAATTGGTATCAGAGGCCAATCTATACTTTTTCATATGATTGCTTGCGGTTCTAATGAGTAGATCATCATGTTTGATCCATGAATATGTTGGTGAATAGATCTAAAGGTGATTGCTCACATGCCGAAACCTACATGCTAGTTTAGAACTTAGATGTATGTTTCTTCATGAGTTGCGCAAGATGTATGTTTCTTCATGAGTTGCGCATGTTGTTGTGTTGGCGCATGATAAGTATGTTGAATGGTTGAATGATATTTCATCAAATCTTATACCTACTTGCGCGCAAACATTTAGATCTATATGCATCTACTATAAACCCTTAGATGGGTTGATGGGGCTGAAGTCACCTCTAGGTTAGATCCATTAGTCTGATCAGACCATCTGACAGCTCAGATGGGTTAACCTGATAGCACCTATGCGCAAGCACAAGGTGGCTATAGGTTGACTGCATCTAGGGCGTGTAGCGAGGTCTGGTTGAGACACTACTGAACACACTTGAGTTAGGCCCGGGGTCACACCCGCTTGCCAAAACTCATGGGGGTAGTTCAGCCCTTGGCGCATGCATGGTTGACCATTAGGTCAACTCGGGTCAGTTAGGACTCGGTGCATGCAAGGGCAAAGGATCTAACTAGATGGATGAGTGGATCCCCATCAATGCACCATTGTAAGGTTGTAGGGCTCATAAGGAAATTAAAATTGATGCCATGGGGTTTTCAAAACTTTTAATTTCAAGATGATTGGATCACATGTTGATTGAACCATATGCTTGTCTATTTAGTCTTATGTGGGTTGCCCAATTGTGTGCTGTGCTGGGGCCTGCGTGCCTGGACTTAAAAAAAAAAAAAAATTGTAAATTAATTTGTGATCTGTGAATCACATTGTACTTAATTTATAATATGTTGTTGACCTGCGAGTCAATCTTGTCTAGATAGATCAAATGTACTTTGATTAGACAAGAACAAAGGCACACATCCAAGAGGGGCATTCACCTGGTGGTGCACCTGTGGTGCTCTTGGCGCTAGGGCACTGGGTTGGACCAGATGAGATGCAATGAAGCTCAAGTGAAGACTTAAGTAATATTAAGGTCTTACTAGGGTTCATGGGCTTTTACCACATAAGATCATGCTTTCTACTTATTGCTAATAATTAGAATTGCATATTTATGTTTATCTTCTGCTATAGCCATAGGACATGCCTGATAGTAAGAAGATAAAAGACCGTTAAAATCCAACGCTAACATATCAAGCTCGTAAGCCTTCTGACGCGAAACCTCACCTTTCTGACTATCGTTGGAGCCGTGTTGAACCCACTCAGTGGGCACGTCCATCTATCTTCAGACGGTGCTGGATTTCACCTGCGTGTTACAGAGTTGGGATTTATCCCCTCTCGTTGCTCAGCATAGCACGTGGTGGTCCAGGGAGTAGGTCAGGTCAGCTTGACCATGTAGACTACATATGTGGCGCATATGGTAGCACATGGAGGCAGCCATCTCTGGGATCAGAGACTGTGTTGTACCAACTCAGTTGGCACAGTCTGCTGGATTGCCAAGATGAAGGGGAATCGCACGGGTTGGCGATTGGCTGGGAGAGCCTACCAGAAACTAGTGCTTGTCATCTCTGTGCATCTTATCTCGCCTGAGCGGGACGCGGAGACCAAGTATGAAATCTGGATCCCATCTCACTAAAAGAGTGTTACTCTTTCGGACTGTTTACTGGATTTTTCAGTCAGACAAAATAGTGAGAAAAGAATCTTTCTTAAAGTCCTGGATTGATTCTGAAACATTGATACTAACCTTGCTGTTCTTGCTTGTTGTAGATTCCTGCAGCAACGAACACCATGAGCTTCAATGTGCGATCCCTACTGGAAAGGGAGAAGTTTGCTGGGCCGAACTTCTCTGACTGGTTCGGACACCTTAAGATCGTTCTTAAGGCAGAGAGGAAACTGTATGTCCTCGAGACGGCGATACCGCCGCAGCCCGCTCCGAACGCCGCAAGGGCGGTTCGGGATGCCTATGAAAAGCACGTCAATGATAGCATTGATGTCACTTGCCTGATGCTAGCGTCTATGACGCCACCGCTGCAGCGTCAGCATGAGGATATGTCGGCTATAGAAATTATAGCGAACCTCAAGATGCTGTATGCTGCACAGGCGAGGACAGAACGCTATAATCTGACAAAGCTCTTCTTTCAGAGCAAACTGGCTGAGGGGAGCCCAGTGGGAGCTCACGTGCTCAAGATGATTGGGCACAAGGAGGCTCTGGAGAAACTGGGGCATACCGTCAACCAGGAGCTTGCTGTAGATATTATTCTGCAGTCTCTTCCGCCTTCTTTCGATGCGTTCATCATTAACTTTAATATGAACAAAATCGATTGTACGCCGGCAGAGCTGCTGAATATGCTCTTGACTACTGAGGAAACTCTGAAGGGCAAGCCTTCAACCTCTGTCTTAATGGTTCCTTTTAGGAACAAGAAGAAGGGGAAGAAGGGCAAGGCCCCTGTCAAGAATTACAGCAAGGCCCTGAAACAGAAGGTGAAGCGGTCGAAGGACAACAGGTGTTTCCACTGTGGCCAGCTGGGTCACTGGAAAAAGGACTGTAAAGCGCTCCAAGGAGATAAGAGGGGAAGCATCGCTTCTGGCTCAGGTATATACGTGACGGAAGTCATGGTTTCATCTTCTTCTATATCATGGGTGTTGGACACTGCATGTGGAGTTCACATTTGTTCAAATGTGCAGGAACTCAAGAGAAGAAGGCAGGTGGGACAGCATGAGGTAGACCTACGCGTTGGAAACGGGGCACGGGTTGCTGCGGTTGCTGTAGGAGACTATTTCATTACTTTACCATCTGGCATTGTATTAGAATTAAACAATTGTTATTTTGTACCCAGTATTACCAAGAATATTATCTCTATTCCTGCTCTTGTCAGGAAAGGATTTGCCTTTGAATGCAAGATTTCAAAGTGTATTTTGACTTATGATAATATTGTGTATGCCACTGGTTCAATTAACAATGGGTTATTCATGTTGGACATGGAATATTCTATACAAAACATTGATAATAAGAAAGCCAAGTATGCTGATGACAGCACCTTGCTATGGCATAGTCGTTTAGGCCATATAAACGAGAAGCGCATTAAGCGGTTGCATGAACATGGACTGCTGGGATCATTCTCCTATGAGGAGATTGATACATGCAAAGCTTGTTTGATGGGTAAAATGACGAAGTCTCCTTTTCCTCACAAAGGTCAAAGGACTTCAGGTTTACTTGACCTTATACACAGTGATGTGTGTGGGCCATTTAGTAAACATGCCAGAGGTGGCTATCAGTACTTCATTACCTTTACTGATGATTTCAGTAGGTATGGGTATGTCTATTTGATGAGACATAAAAGTGAATCTTTTGACAAGTTCAAAGAGTTCAAAAATGAAGTACAAAATCAGTTAGGCAGAAATATCAAGGCACTTCGTTCTGATCGAGGTGGTGAATACCTAAGTCATGCATTTACTGACTATCTGAAAGAGTGTGGGATTATCTCACAGCTCACTCCGCCAGGAACACCGCAATGGAATGGTGTGTCCGAGAGGAGAAATAGAACGTTACTTGATATGGTTCGTTCTATGATGAGTCAGGCTACTCTTCCATACTCCTTTTGGGGTTTTGCACTGGAAACAGCTGCAAAGGTACTAAACCGAGTGCCATCCAAGGCAGTTTCAAAGACGCCATATGAGTTATGGTACGGGAAACAGCCTAGCTTGACGTTTATCAGGATCTGGGGTTGCGAGGCTTATGTCAAAAAGCTCGCCTCTGGGAAACTAGAGAGCAGATCTGATAAATGTATCTTTGTCGGTTACCCTAAGGAAACTAAGGGTTATTATTTCTACGATCCCAAAGAGAACAAGATATTTGTTGCTCGGACGGCCATATTTCTTGAGAAGGAGTTTCTTCTGCAAGAGGCCAGTGGGAGAGAAATAAAGCTGGATGAGATTCCAGAGGAAGGACAAAGTAGTCAGGCAGAGTTGGATGTGCCTGAGCCAGTAGATCAGGTTACTGAACAACCTGAGGCTCAGATATCACGGGAACCGCGAAGATCGGGTAGGATCCGTCGACAGCCTGAGCGCTATGACGGAGTCTACATCATTGATAATGATGAACCCCTAACTTATGCGGATGCGGTCAGTGGACCGGAGTCAGCTAGATGGCTTGATGCTATGCGAGCCGAGATGGACTCCATGTCAGATAACCAAGTCTGGGATTTGGTTGATCCGCCTCCGGGAGTAATCCCTATAGGCTGTAAATGGATCTTCAAGAAGAAGATTGACATGGATGGTAACGTGGTTACCTATAAAGGCAGGCTAGTTGCGAAAGGTTTCAAACAAATCTACGGGATAGATTATGATGAAACTTTCTCTCCTGTAGCCATGTTTAAGTCTATTCGGATTCTTTTCGCGATAGCTGCATATTACGATTATGAGATCTGGCAGATGGATGTGAAAACAGCTTTCCTTAATGGAAATCTGGATGAGGATGTGTATATGACACAACCGGAAGGTTTCAACAATCCAGCAGATCGTCATAAAATATGCAAGTTAAAGAAGTCCATATATGGACTTAAACAAGCATCAAGAAGCTGGAATATTCGTTTTGATGAATCAATCTCTGAGTTTGGTTTCATCAAGAACGAAGATGACCCGTGTGTATATAAGAGGTTTAGTGGGAGCGTAATTACATTCCTAATCCTCTACGTCGATGATATCTTAATCATTGGAAATGATATTCCTGAATTGCATGCTGTTAAGGCATGGTTAGGAAAATGTTTCCAGATGAAAGATTTAGGAGAAGCAGCCTATGTACTAGGTGTGAAGATCTACAGGGATAGATCTAAAAGGCTTCTCGGGCTGTGCCAGAGTACTTACATCGATAAGGTCCTGGAGAGATTCCATTTAGAGAATTCTAAACGTGGATATCTTCCAGTCAGACATGGTCTGAATCTTTCGAAGAGTCAGTGTCCACAAACACAGACTGAGAAAGATGAAATGGACAATACGCCTTATGCTTCGGCTATTGGGTCCATTATGTATGCGATGTTGTGTACTCGCCCAGACGTCGCTTACGGGTTAAGCGTGACCAGTCGATTCCAAAGTAATCCAGGTTTGGCGCACTGGATTGCGGTCAAGAACATTTTAAAATATCTGCGGAGGACCAAAGATATGTTCTTGATATATGGTGGTCAGGAAGAACTCAGTATAGAGGGATATACTGACGCTTCGTTCCAGTCGGACCAGGATGATTTCCGATCGCAATCAGGCTATGTTTTTAGCTTGAATGGTGGAGCAGTGGTGTGGAAGAGTTTCAAACAGTCAACTGTTGCTGATTCCACAACAGAAGCCGAGTATGTTGCAGCCTCGGAAGCATCTAAGGAGGCAGTGTGGATTCGTAAGTTCGTGAGAGAACTTGGTGTCGTTCCTTCGAGTGCAGATCCTTTGGTTATCTTCTGTGATAACACTGGAGCCATCGCACAAGCAAAGGAACCGCGGTCGCACCAGAAGTCCAAGCACATACAGAGACGGTTTCACTTGATCCGGGAGATCATTGATCGAGGCGAGATCAAAATATGCAAGGTTCATACAGATGACAATCTGGCAGACCCACTTACCAAGCCTCTGGCGCAGCAGAAGCATGTGAAGCACTGTAATAATATGGGTTTGAGATTTCTCAACCATTAGATTAAGTGCAAGTGGGAGATTGTTGGGGTATGCCCTTAAGGCTAATGTTTGAGGCCTTGGGATTGTATTAGTATCATGTAATAAACTCTTAAGTTTATAAAGGCATGGTTATTATTCAGGTTGTTACCTTGTCTGCTGTAATAAGTGTACTTCTGAATACTGTCTCAAAGCTGTTCAGCTAGGCTGACAGGCTATATGTCCTTAGTCGAGATATCTTGGTGAACATGAGACAGCCTTGATATGATTGAGACTAATATGAGTGCTAATCTTATAGGATGCTTCGAGCATGGAATAAGACGTAGACTCATGGGTACATTGGATGTACTGGACAGACCCTACTGGGATATTCCATTGCTTGTCACAATGTGAATGATCCTTGTAAGCAGCAAGTGGCACATGTCCTCTGACTTGAGATCACTTGTGTTTCTGAATGATGATTGTCATTGTCTTGAGGTAGTTCAATATCATTTGAAACATAATGATTATAGACTATCTTGGATGGTGAGCTTGAATCAGGTTAGGGCACTAGTGATAGACATAGGATTGCCGTCTCCTTGTTTAAGGAGTGTAGTGTTCTAAGGGCCCCCCTATATGAGATGATTGAGATAGTGTATGGCCATACCCAGATGACTATGTGCATCTGATCTAATCATGCTCATCGTATTGGAGTTACAAGCTTGACCCGCTTGTCCAATAAGAACATCCAGTGGCAAAGGACACATGTATGCCTTGTGAATTGAGTCACACTTGTGCTATGGTTTGGGAGTAGTCTTGGAAGACTCTTTCCTTTATATCGGGAGATAGTGATGTGTTGCTAGATACCCCTCACTGATCGTGATAACGTAAGTTATCGTTACCGACATTTAAAGGAAACCCTCAGGGTCGCACAATTTGGTGATATGGCTTCCTTAAGTCAGATCGTGTGGACTGAATTGTTTTGGTTCAGTTTAAAGAGATTTAATCTCTGATTGTAAGTGAGATCTGGTCTGATCATGTTTGATTGATTAGAGCTTTAGATCGGTAAGCTTCGATCGAGAGAGATGATGCTAGATCGATGCGATCAGAAGCGTCAGATGATGAATGGTCAGATCTAGGACCTTGGGGTCTAATTTGATCTAGACTTAATTTATGGGCTGATTTGGTTTCGCTATTGAACCAAGGATATTGAACCGGCTCATGGGTTGAGCGCTTGGTTCAAGAGGGAGAAGAGGTTGCGTTTGGTTCATGGAAACATGAACGCCAACTCTTAATCGTTGCCAATTTTGGAAAGTTCCAAAAGCATAACGCATATGCGTTCATGGCTTGATGTCTCTCTAATGCTTTTCGGTTTTGTTTCTTGGACGTGGTTTTGGAACGGCTTGCTCGTGTGGAAGGCATCGTTCTTGCGCCAAGGAAGAAGAGCTCTCGAAAAGAAGGAAGCCCTTTTCATCTAATCTCCTACACACGGTTGGAAAAGCTTGGCAATCTTGCTAGCACAAGAGTTGCGCAAGGAGGAAGCTTTCATCCCTTGTGTGTGATTTCTTTGGAGAAGATCCCTTCGATCTTTCTTCTTCCAAGCCGCACCTTCCCATGGCCATGGTAACGAATCTCTCACTTGTTATTCAAGTTGATTATATGAAAGTATAGAATGCGATCTTATGTGGAAACCCTAATTCCGCTGCTATGAGAAAGAAACATATGACTTGCGCCCCCCTCATGAAAGGGGTTCTTCTCACAATAGGTTTTGCGCTCCCCTCCTGAAAGGGTTCCATCAGAGCACACATGGCAGAGGCGCATGCAGCTTGAGGCTTAACCAGGTGGGAGGTCCAGGGTTCGACTCTGGGATAGGCGCATTTTCCCTGGTGGGCGCACCTCAGCTGCAATTGGCGCTTGGGCCCTAGGTTGGGCCAGATGAGAAGCAAAAGCCCCATGAGGAAAAGCAAGTGAAGACTTAAGTTAGGTTAAGGTCTTACTTAGGCTTAATGGGCTTTTACCACATAAGATCAGCATGCTTTCTATTTATTGCTTATATAATTAGAAATGCATGAGTTTATCTTCTGCTATCACCATAGGAATTGCATGATAGGTAAGAAGATAAAAGACCGTTAAAATCCAACGCTAAATATCAAGCACGTAAAGCCTTCTGACGCGAAACCTCACTGTTCTGACTATCGTTGGAGCCGTGTTGTACCCACTCAGTGGGCACGTCCATCTATCTTCAGACGGTGCGGGATTACACCTGCGTGTTACAGAGAAGGGATTTATCGCTTCTCGTTGCTCAGCATAGCACGTGGTGGTCCAGGGAGTAGGTCAGGTCAGCTTGACCATGTAGGCTACATACTGAGCATATGTGAGCTATATGGAGGCAGCCATCTGAGGGATCAGAGACTGTGTTGTACCAACTCAGTTGGCACAGTCTGCTGGATTGCCCAGATGAAGGGGAATCGCACGGGTTGGCGATTGGCAGGAATTGCCTACCAGAAATTAGTGCTTGTACTCTCTGTGCATCTTATCTCGCCTGAGCGGGACGCGGAGACCAAGTATGAAATCTGGATCCCATCTCACTAAAAGAGTGTTTACTCTTTCGGACTGTTTAATGGATTTTTCAGTCAGATAAAATAGTGAGAAAAAGAATCATTCTTAAGTCCTGATTGATTCTTAACATTGATACTGACCTTGCTGTTCTTGCATTGTTGTAGATTCCTGCAGCAACGAACACCATGAACTTCAATGTGCGATCCCTACTGGAAAGGGAGAAGTTTGCTGGGCCAAACTTCTCAGACTGGTACGGACACCTTAGGATTGTTCTTAAGGCAGAGAGGAAACTGTATGTCCTCGAGACGGCGATACCGCCTCAACCCGCTCCGAACGCCGCAAGGGCGGTTCGGGAAGCCTATGAAAAGCATGTCAATGATAGCATTGATGTCGCTTGCCTGATGTTAGCGTCTATGACGCCACCGCTGCAGCGTCAGCATGAGGATATGTCTGCTATAGAAATTATAGCAAACCTCAAGATGCTGTATGCTGCACAGGCGAGGACTGAGCGCTATAACTTGACCAAGCTGTTCTTTCAGAGCAAACTGGCTGAAGGGAGTCCAGTGGGAGCTCATGTGCTTAAGATGATTGGGCACAAGGAGGCTCTAGAGAAACTGGGACACACCATCAATCAGGAGCTTGCTGTAGACATTATTCTGCAGTCTCTACCGCCTTCTTTCGATGCGTTCATTATTAACTTTAATATGAACAAAATCGACTGTACCCCGGCAAAGTTGCTGAATATGCTCTTGACTACAGAGGAAACTCTGAAGGGAAAGCCTTCATCCTCTGTCTTAATGGTTCCTTCTAGGAACAAGAAGAAGGGGAAGAAGGGAAAAAAACCCCAGTCAAGAACTACAACAAGGCGCTGAAACAAAAGGTTAAGCGGTCGAAGGAATACAGATGTTTCCACTGTGGCCAGCTGGGTCACTGGAAAAAGGACTGTAAAGCGCTCCAAGGAGACAAGAAGGGAAGTATCGCTTCTGGCTCAGGTATTTATGTGACTGAGGTCATGTTCTCTTCTTCTATATCATGGGTGTTGGACACTGCATGTGGAGTTCACATTTGTTCAAATGTACAGGAACTCAAGAGAAGAAGACAGGTGGGACAGCATGAGGTGGACCTACGAGTTGGAAACGGGGCACGGGTTGCTGCTGTTGCTGTAGGCACTTATTTCATTTCTCTACCATCTGGGCTTGTATTGGAACTAGACAATTGTTACTTTGTTCCTAGCATTACTAAAAATATTATCTCTATTCCTGCTCTTGTCAGGAAAGGGTTTTCCTTTGAATGCAATATTTCAAAGTGTGTTTTATCTTTTGATAATATTGTTTATGCCACTGGATCAATTAGCAATGGGTTATTCATGTTGGACATGGAATGTTCTATACAGCAGATTGATATTAAGAAAGCCAAGTATGCTGATGACAGCACCTTGCTATGGCATAGTCGTTTAGGCCATATTAACAAGAAACGCATTAAGCGGTTGCATGATCATGGACTGCTGGGATCATTCTCCTATGAGGAGATTGATACATGTAAAGCTTGTTTAATGGGAAAAATGACGAAGTCACCTTTTCCTAATAAAGGTCAAAGAGCTTCAGGTTTACTTGACCTTATACACAGTGATGTGTGTGGGCCATTTAGTAAACATGCCAGAGGTGGCTATCAGTACTTCATTACCTTTACTGATGATTTCAGTAGGTATGGGTATGTCTATTTAATGAGACATAAAAGTGAATCTTTTGACAAGTTCAAAGAGTTCAAGAATGAAGTACAAAATCAGCTAGGCCGAAATATCAAGACACTTCGTTCTGATCGAGGTGGAGAATACCTAAGTCATGCGTTTACTGACTATCTGAAGGAGTGTGGGATTATCTCACAGCTCACTCCGCCAGGAACACCGCAATGGAATGGTGTGTCCGAGAGGAGAAATAGAACGTTACTTGATATGGTTCGTTCGATGATGAGTCAGGCTACTCTACCTTACTCCTTTTGGGGATTTGCACTGGAGACAGCTGCAAAGATACTAAACCGAGTGCCATCCAAGGCAGTTTCAAAGACCCCATATGAATTATGGTATGGGAAACAGCCTAGCTTGACATTTATCAAGATCTGGGGTTGCGAGGCTTATGTCAAAAAGCTCGCCTCTGGGAAACTAGAGAGCAGATCTGACAAATGCATCTTTGTCTGTTACCCTAAGGAAATTAAGGGTTATTATTTCTATGATCCCAAAGAGAACAAGGTATTTGTTGCTCGGACGGGCATTTTTCTTGAGAAGGAGTTTCTTCTGCAAGAAGCCAGTGGGAGAGAAATAAAGCTGGATGAGAATCCAGAGGAAGGACAAAGTAGTCAAGCACAGTTGGATGAGCCTGAGCCGGTAGAACAGGTTATTGAACAACCTGAGGCTCAGATATCACGGGAACCGCGAAGATCGGGAAGGATTCGTCGACAGCCTGAGCGCTATGACGGAGTCTACATCATTGATTATGATGAACCCCTCACTTATGTGGATGCGGTCAGTGGACCGGACTCAGCTAGATGGCTTGAAGCTATGCGAGCCGAGATGGACTCCATGTCAGATAACCAAGTTTGGGATTTGGTTGATCCGCCTCCGGCAGTTATCCCTATAGGCTGTAAGTGGATCTTCAAGAAGAAGATTGACATGGATGGTAACGTGGTTACCTATAAAGGCAGGCTAGTTGCGAAAGGTTTCAAGCAAATCTACGGGATAGATTATGATGAAACTTTCTCTCCTGTAGCCATGTTTAAGTCTATTCGGATTCTTTTTGCGATAGCAGCATATTATGATTATGAGATCTGGCAAATGGATGTGAAGACCGCTTTCCTTAATGGAAAATTGGATGAGGATGTGTAAATGACACAACCGGAAGGTTTCACTAATCCATCAGATCGTCATAAGATATGCAAGTTAAAGAAGTCCATTTATGGACTTAAACAAGCATCAAGAAGCTGGAATATTCGTTTTGATGAATCAGTCAGTGAATTTGGTTTCATCAAGAACGAGGATGACCCGTGTGTATATAAGAGGTTTAGTGGGAGCGTGATTACTTTCCTAGTCCTCTACGTCGATGATATATTAATCATTGGAAACGATATTCCCGAAATGCATGCGGTGAAAGCATGGTTAAGAAAATGTTTCCAGATGAAAGATTTAGGAGAAGCAGCCTATGTGTTAGGTGTGAAGATCTACAGGGATAGATCTAAGAGGCTTCTCGGGCTGTGCCAGAGTACTTACATCGATAAAGTCCTGGAGAGATTTCATTTAGAGAATTCTAAAAGAGGATATCTTCCAGTCAGACATGGTCTGAATCTTTCAAAGAGTCAGTGTCCACAAACACAGACTGAGAAAGATGAAATGGACAATACGCCTTATGCTTCGGCTTTTGGGTCCATTATGTATGCGATGTTGTGTACTCGCCCAGACGTCGCTTACGGGTTAAGCGTGACCAGTCGGTTCCAAAGTAATCCAGGTCAGGCGCACTGGATTGCAGTCAAGAACATTTTAAAATATCTTCGGAGGACCAAAGATATATTCTTGATATATGGTGGTCAGGAAGAACTCAGTATTGAAGGATATACTGACGCTTCGTTCCAGTCTGACCAGGATGATTTCCGATCGCAATCAGGCTATGTTTTTAGCTTGAATGGAGGAGCAGTGGTGTGGAAGAGTTTCAAACAGTCTATAGTTGCTGATTCTGTAAGATCCAAGGATCTTAAGTCCTGGTAAGCATTATTTTGATTTAAATAAAATTATTGACTGTGGTATTTTTCTATGTATTGGTTGTTAATAGTTAATTAACTAGAGATTTTTGGTTGATAAATTATAGTTAATTAACTAGAGATTTTGGTTGTTAATTTATTGTAAATTAATTAGAGATTAGTGGTGGTTAATTTATTCGATTATTGGTTGCTAATTTATGATAAATTAATTAGAGTTTATTGGTTAATTAATTAGACCTTATTGGTTAATTAACTAGCTTATTGGATATTAATTAAATCCTTATTGGATGTTAATTAAATCCTTATTGGATTTTCGTTAAGTGAGTGGTTAAATGGATTAAAACCTATGTGAATTAGCTAATTGGGTTTAAAATTCGAATTTATTAGTTAAATGGGTTAAATCCTATTTGAATTAATTGGTTAGCGGGTTAGAAATTAAAAACCGAAATTTTAAGTGGGTAATTCAAGTGAGTTGGCGATTTTTGGCTTGAGGAAACCTTGGGGCGGCTAGGGCAAAGAAGTTGGCGACTTCCTTGAAGGCTTTGGCGATTTCCTTGAAGGCTTGGACGAAAATTTTTCTTCCTCTTCCTTCTTCCTTTGGCCGGCATTCCTTGGTGTTTGGTGGCGTCTTTCAAAGCCTTAGACGAATTTTTGGAAGGGTTTTTCTTATTGGTGTTCACGGTTCAAGGTGAGTGGAATGTCTTGTTTGACCTATGAATTTAGTTGTGTTTGTGACATGATACATTTGAGTTCTTGGAATTTCTACCATGTTAAAACCGAATTTAAGGGATGAAAACCAAAATTGAGATGTTCTTTCATGTAAACCGAATTCTTGATAATTTTCATGATAATCCGAAATCTTGATATTATTTATGATAAATTATTCATGACAACCGAAATTTGGTATTATTTATGAAAAACCGAAATTAACATGTTTACATGAGGATTATAAAGACAATTACATGTTATAATTTTATGTTGATGTTATGGAATTTAGGTAGTTTTAAATTAGTGAATTTTGAGCATGACATTCTTGTTAACTAGAGTTTAAATTTTAAATAGATGACATGTTGTAAAACCGTGGGTTATATGTGTTGTAATGATTTTTGGATGTGTGTTAATTACAATCCATGACTGTTTATTTAGGTGTGTAGCATGTTATTTAATTTAGGTGTGTAGCCTGTTATTTAATTGTTTGAGAAATTTGGGTGATAACATAGCAAGGTTTGACTAAACTAATCAGCATGAAATCTAAGGACTACACTATATTATGTGATATTCGAATATGAAATATTATGTGTTATGTTATGTGATTTTCGAATAGTATGGGTTATGTGAATTTTGAACAATATGTGTTATGCGATGGATTATGTGAATTTTGAATATTATGTGTTATGTGTTGGTTAGGACTAGGGCTAAGTGTAACCGTGTACTCATAGGATAGTCCTTATGTGATATGTTAAGGGTTTGAATTTCAGCCCTGTATTTGATATGTGAGGAGGTTGATGTTCAGCCTGCCTATTATGATTATTGTGATGGGGGTTGATGTTCAGCCTGCCCGATATGATTTTTGTGATGACTATCCTAGAGTCTAGTTGACACTTAGGAGTCCACCTTTATGAAATATGATATAAGATGTGTTTGTTGTCCAGTAGGAACCTTTTGGGAGAACGGGTTTTGACGCAAAGTGCCATGTCTTGGTCGGACAGGGGCCACCTCTTGATGTCATCACTCTCTTTTTGTGATATGGGGTGTTGTAGAGCAAAGTGCCACGTCGTGAACCGGCGGGGGCCACCTCTTGAATCTACACACAAGCCATCGATGTGTTTATGGGGTGTTTTAGAGCAAAGTGCCACGTCGTGACCTGGCGGGGGCCACCTCTTGATTCTACTCACTGTCCATGTTTATGTGTGTTGCACGAGATTTTGCAGCTCCCAGTGCTTAGGCCAAAGCCGGGTTAGACCATATTGGTCACTACTGAATATGCTGGACAACTAGGTTAACTAAGTATTGGTGTGTTTAGTTGGTTTAGAGTATAACTCTAGAACCTGAGTTTGTTTAG
Source organism: Costus lasius (assembly GCA_027563935.2). Taxonomy (NCBI): domain Eukaryota; kingdom Viridiplantae; phylum Streptophyta; class Magnoliopsida; order Zingiberales; family Costaceae; genus Costus; species Costus lasius. The sequence continues at coordinate 61,726,601 of CM050451.1, forward strand.
AACCTGAGTTTGTTATATGTTGGTGTGTACATCTGGCTGTTTATAAGACTTCTGTATTTAATCTTGTTGTATATTGACATAATGTTCTGTTAAAGATTTTTAAAATAATCTGCCTATATTTTTGAATGTATGTTATGGATGTTCGATTTAGACTATCCACTCACTGGGCTGTGTAGCTCACCCCTCACTATTTTCAGGCATAGAGCAGGGGCGCATTTCTTGAGTTAGCATTGGCGTGGACATTATGCTAGTTTGCTGTGATTATGTTTAAGAACTTTTGTGCTTAATTATGAGGCCGGTTGTGGCCGAACTATATGAGTTATACGAACTATATGAATGATGTGAACTATGTGAATCTATGTGAACCTATGATGCCAGATTGTGGCTGTTAAATGAGTTTGATTTTTTGTGTCACCGCGGGCTTCAGCCTGGTTTCGGTGTTTGGTATGAGTTTATAAAATCGACTTTGTGGCTTTGCTTTGAATTTCGAATCGAATTGTATTTATGCCATCGGAATTGATATAACTGTTGCCTTGCATATGTCTAGTGCAAGGATTGCGTGGTGGCAGGTACCCTTATGTGATTTATGAGATTTGTGTTTTGTGGATATTTATATGTATGGAATTTTGAAATTTTCAGATCGTGTTTTCTTGAACTCGGTTTTACCTAGCATATGAATCGATCTTATATGAAACATCCTGTTTCTTTCATGATTTGTGCCATTTGTTTGGGGTTAAGATAACGGGATGTTACAGAATGGTATCAGAGCAGTTGGCTAGCTAAAACTTAGTTCGGGGGAAAACATGTTTGTGTATTGCTAGACACCTGATAGGTTTATGTTTGTTTTCCTGACTATGGCATGTGTGTGTAGGAGGGCGCTCACAGGCGCTATGCTTCACTTGTGAGTGAATTCCAGAAACTGGGTCCTAGTTCTTTTTATGGGGGCTCAGAATCCAGTACTGCTGAGAACTGGCAGTTGTGCTTGGAAAAGATTTTCCAAGTCATGCGCTGCTCAGATGAGGATAAGTTATGTCTGACCACCTATATGATGCGTGGTGACGCAGATGAGTGGTGGAAGGGCGTGGTGAGACTTGCCGAAGAAAGACATGAGACTGTAGATTGGCCTTACTTCTTGTCTCGATTTAATGAGAAGTACTTCCCCGATAGCTTGGTTGAGGACCGAGAGGTGGAATTCATTCACCTGGAGCAGGGTGATATGACAGTGGACCAGTATGAATTGCAGTTCACTAAGTTGGGAAAGTATGCTCCTCACCTGATAAACACTGAAAAGAGGAGAGCTACTAAGTTTCTGTTGGGGTATGCCCTTAGGCTAATGTTTGAAGCCTTGGGATTGTAACAGTATCATGTAATAAACTCTTCTGTTTATAAAGGCATGGTTGTTATTCAGTTTGTTACCTTGTCTGCTGTAATAAGTGTACTTCTGAATAATGTCTCAAAGCTGTTCAGCTAGGCTGACAAGCTTTATGTCCTTAGTCGAGATATCTTAGTGAACATGAGACAGCCTTGATATGATTGAGACTAATATGTGTTCTAATCTTATAGGATGCTTCGAGCATGGAATAAGGTGTAGACTCATGGGTACATTGGATGTACTGGACAGACCCTACTAGGATATTCAGTTGTTTGTCACAATGTGAATATTCCTTGATTGCAACAAGTGGCACATTTCCTCTGACTTGAGATCACTTGTGTTTCTAAATGATGATTGTCATTGTTTTGAGGTAGTTCAATATCATTTGAAAGACAATGATTATAGACTATCTTGGATGGTGAGCTTGAATCAGGTTAGGGCACTAGTGATAGACATAGGATTGCCATCTCCTTGTTTAAGGAGTGTGATGTTCTACAGGGGCCCCCTGGATGAGATGATTGAGAAAGTGTATGGCCATACCCAGGTGACTGTGTTCATCTGATCTAATCATGCTTATCATATTGGAGCTACAAGCTTGACACGCTTGTCCAATAAGAACATCCAGTGGCAAAGGAAAGATGCATGCCTTGTGAGTTAGAGTCACACTTGTGCTGTGGTTTGGGTGAAGTCTTGGAAGACTCTTTCCTTTCTATCGGGAGACAGTGATGTGTTGCTAGATACCCCTCACTGATCGTGATAACGTGAGTTATCGTTACCGACAGGTATAGGAAACCCTTAGGGTCGCACAATTTGATGATATGGCTTACTTAAGTCAGATCGTGTGGACTGAATTGTTTAGGTTCAGTTTAAAGGGATTTTAAACTCTGATTGTAAGTGAGATCTGATCTGATCATGTTTGATTGATTAGGGCTTGAGATCGGTAAGCTTCGATCGAGAGATTTGATGCTAGATCGGTGAGATCAGGAGCATCTTGAGATCAACGGTGATCTTAAGCCTTGAGGTTCAATAAGATCGACCATTGCTTGGGCTGATTTGGTCTTGGACCAAAGTCATTTGAACCGGCTCATCTTGTGAGCGCTTGGTTCAAAGATTCGAATGGGGTGAAGGAGTTACGGTTCACTTCATGTGAACGCATAACCGTTGAGAGTAATGGGTTGCTATTTTTGGATAGCAACGCCTCCACGTTGATTACAACGTTCGCTCAATCGCCTCTCATCACCTTGGACGATTTTTCTCTCTTCTCAGGTGACAAAGCTCTCGACGAGTGTAGAGGAAGTTTTTCTTCGCCAAGCCCAAAGGATCTCATCTCCTCCACGCGCAAAGGACCCTTGAAGCTTTGCTAGCACAAAGACGACAAGGAGAAGCCATTCCTCATCGTGTGTGCGTCGACTAGGGAGAAGATCCCTTTCGGTCTTTGATTCCAACACACCATCCAACGAATGGCGATGGTATGATTCTTCTTGATATTTGCAATCGGTTTTTCATAGTTGATCATATATATCATGCAACCGATTCTTGATGCCCTAATTTCCGCCCATGCAAAAGTGTTATATGTGCATGTATTAGGCGCCCCCCTCTTGAAAGGGGTTTTATCCGCTTGCGCTCCCCCTTGAAGGGGACTCCTGCAATTGGTATCAAAGCAGGCTTTTATGCATGATAAATATGTTTGCTGTGATTTGTGATCCTTGTATGCGCCTTGTTACTAGATCTAGACTACATGCGAAACTTTACTAGTTGTGTATTGTTGTTGGCGCATGTATGGGTAGCGCTTCTATGAGTTGTGTTTGATGTTTATCTTACAAAATAAAATGACTTGCGCGCTTACCATTAGATCTAAATGGCCCCTGCAGTAAACCCTTAGACAGGTTATTAGGGTTGAAGTCGTCCTCTAAGTTAGATCCAACTGGTCTGATCAGACTATCTGACAGCCTAGATGGGTCGACCAGAGAGCACCTGTGCGTAAGCTATAGGTGGCTCTAGGTCGACTGCATCAAAGGCGTGTAGCGATGTCTGATGGAGACACTTTATGAACGCACATGAGTTAGGCCCGGGGTCACACCCGTTTGCCAGATCTCATAGTGGTCGTTCAGCCCTGCCGCATGCATGTTTGACCACTGGGTCAACTCAAGTCAGTTAGGACTTGGTGCATGCAAGGGCAATGGATCTGACTAGGTTGGATGAGTGGATCCCTAGTAATGGACCGTTGTAAGGTTGTAGGGCCTATAAGGAAATTAAAATTCATACCCATGGGGTTTTTCGAAATTTAATTTCATGAATGGATCACATGATGATTGATGCATATGTATGTTTATTTCATCTTATGTGGGCTGCCCAAGTTAAATGTGTGCTGTGCTGGGGCCTGCGTGCCTGGTAATGATTTTGTAAATTAATTTTAATTGTGATCTGCGAATCACCTTGTACTTAATTTATAAAATGTAATTGACCTGCGAGTCAATCTTGTCTAGATAGATTAATTTGTAAATTAATCAGACAAGAGCACTGAGCACACTTGGCAGAGGCGCATGCAGCAAGTGGCTTGACCAGGTGGGAGGTCTAGGGTTCGACCCTAGGACCAGGCGCATTTTCCTTGGTAGGCGCACCTGAGCTGCAGATGGCGCTTGGGCCCTGGTTTGGGCCAGATGAGCAGCAAAAGCCCCATGATGAAAAGCAAGTCAAGACTTAAGTTAGGTTAAGGTCTTACTTAGGCTATGGGCTTTTACCACATAAGATTCATGCTTTCTTTTATTGTTTTATAAGTAGAACAGCATGTTTTAATTTATCTTCTGCTATCACCATAGGAATTGCATGATAGTGAGGAAGATAAAAGACCGTTAAAATCCAACGCTAAAATATCAAGCTCGTAAGCCTTCTGACGCGAAACCTCACTGTTCTGACTATCGTTGGAGCCGTGTTGTACCCACTCAGTGGGCACGTCCATCTATCTTCAGACGGTGTGTGATTACACCTGCGTGTTACAGAGTAGGGATTTATCCCTTCTCGTTGCTCAGCATAGCACGTGGTGGTCCAGGGAGTAGGTCGGGTAAGCTTGACCATGTAGGCTACATATGTGGCGCATATGGTAGCACATGGAGGCAGCCATCTGTGGGATCAGAGACTGTGTTGTACCAACTCAGTTGGCACAGTCTGCTGGATTGCCCAGATGAAGGGGAATCGCACGGGTTGGCGATTGGCAGGGACTGCCTACCAGAAATTAGTGCTTGTACTCTCTGTGCATCTTATCTCGCCTGAGCGGGACGCGGAGACCAAGTATGAAATCTGGATCCCATCTCACTAAAAGAGTTCTACTCTTTCGGGCTGTTTTGCTGGATTTTTCAGCCAGATAAAATAGTGAGAAAAAGAATCTTTCTTAAGTCCTGATTGATTCTTGACATTGATACTGACCTTGTTGTTCTTGCATTGTTGTAGATTCCTGCAGCAACGAACACCATGAGCTTCAATGTGCGATCCCTACTGGAAAGGGAGAAGTTTGCTGGGCCGAACTTCTCTGACTGGTTTGGACACCTTAAGATCGTTCTTAAGGCAGAGAGGAAACTGTATGTCCTCGAGACAGCGATACCGCCGCAACCCGCTCCGAACGCCGCAAGGGCGGTTCGGGATGCCTATGAAAAGCACGTCAATGATAGCATTGATGTCGCTTGCCTGATGCTAGCGTCTATGACGCCACCGCTGCAGCGTCAGCATGAGGATATGTCGGCTATAGAAATTATAGCGAACCTCAAGATGCTGTATGCTGCACAGGCGAGGACAGAACGCTATAATCTGACGAAGCTGTTCTTTCAGAGCAAACTGGCTGAAGGGAGCCCAGTGGGAGCTCACGTGCTCAAGATGATTGGGCACAAGGAGGCTCTGGAGAAACTGGGGCATACCATTAACCAGGAGCTTGCTGTAGACATTATTCTGCAGTCTCTTCCGCCCTCTTTCGATGCGTTCATCATTAACTTTAATATGAACAAAATCGATTGTACTCCGGCAGAGCTGCTGAATATGCTCTTGACTACTGAGGAAACTCTGAAGGGAAAGCCTTCAACCTCTGTCTTAATGGTTCCTTCAAGGAACAAGAAGAAGGGGAAGAAGGGCAAGGCCCCTGTCAAGAACTACAACAAGGCTCTGAAGCAAAAGGTTAAGCGGTCCAAGGAATACAGGTGTTTCCACTGTGGCCAGCTGGGTCACTGGAAAAAGGACTGTAAAGCGCTCCAAGGAGACAAGAGGGGAAGCATCGCTTCTGGCTCAGGTATTTACGTGACGGAAGTCATGGTTTCATCTTCTTCTATTTCATGGGTGTTGGACACTGCATGTGGAGTTCACATTTGTTCAAATGTACAGGAACTCAGGAGAAGAAGACAGGTGGGACAGCATGAGGTAGACCTACGCGTTGGAAACGGGGCACGGGTTGCTGCTGTTGCTGTAGGAGACTATTTCATTTCTTTACCATCTGGCATTGTATTAGAATTAAACAATTGTTATTTTGTACCCAGTATTACCAAGAATATTATCTCCATTCCTACTCTTGTCAGGAAAGGATTTGCCTTTGAATGCAATATTTCAAAGTGTGTTTTATCTTGTGATAATATTGTTTATGCAACTGGTTCAATTAACAATGGGTTGTTCATGTTGGACATGGAACATTCGATACAAAACATTGATAATAAGAAAGCCAAGTATGCTGATGACAGCACCTTGCTATGGCATAGTCGTTTAGGCCATATAAACGAGAAGCGCATTAAGCGGTTGCATGATTATGGACTGCTGGGATCATTCTCCTATGTGGAGATTGATACATGCAAGGCTTGTTTAATGGGTAAAATGACGAAGTCACCTTTTCCTCACAAAGGTCAAAGGGCTTCAAGTTTACTTGACCTTATACACAGTGATGCGTGTGGGCCATTTAGTAAACATGCCAGAGGTGGCTATCAGTACTTCATTACCTTTACTGATGATTTCAGTAGGTATGGTTATGTCTATCTGATGAGACATAAAAGTGAATCTTTTGACAAGTTCAAAGAGTTCAAGAATGAAGTACAAAATCAGCTAGGCCGAAATATCAAGACACTTCGCTCAGATCGAGGTGGAGAATACCTAAGTCATGCGTTTACTGACTATCTGAAAGAGTGTGGGATTATCTCACAGCTCACTCCACCAGGAACACCACAATGGAATGGTGTGTCCGAGAGGAGAAATAGAACGTTACTTGATATGGTTCGTTCTATGATGAGTCAGGCTACTCTTCCATACTCTTTTTGGGGTTTTGCACTGGAAACAGCTGCAAAGGTACTAAACCGAGTGCCATCCAAGGCAGTTTCAAAGACGCCATATGAGTTATGGTATGGGAAACAGCCAAGTTTGACATTTATCAGGATCTGGGGTTGCGAGGCTTATGTCAAAAAGCTCGCCTCTGGGAAACTAGAGAGCAGATCTGAGAAATGCATCTTTGTCGGTTACCCTAAGGAAACTAAGGGTTATTATTTCTACGATCCCAAGGAGAACAAAGTATTTGTTGCTCGGACGGCCATATTTCTTGAGAAGGAGTTTCTTCTGCAAGAGGCCAGTGGGAGAGAAATAAAGCTGGATGAGAATCCAGAGGAAGGGCAAAGTAGTCAAGCACAGTTGGATGAGCCTGAGCCGGTAGATCAGGTTACTGAACAACCTGAGGCTCAGATATCACGGGAACCGCGAAGATCGGGAAGGATCCGTCGACAGCCTGAGCGCTATGACGGAGTCTACATCATTGATAATGATGAACCCCTCACTTATGCGGATGCGGTCAGTGGACCGGAGTCAGCTAGATGGCTTGAAGCTATGCGAGCCGAGATGGACTCCATGTCAGATAACCAAGTCTGGGATTTGGTTGATCCGCCTCCGGGAGTAATCCCTATAGGCTGTAAATGGATCTTCAAGAAGAAGATTGACATGGATGGTAACGTGGTTACCTATAAAGGCAGGCTAGTTGCGAAAGGTTTCAAACAAATCTACGGGATAGATTATGATGAAACTTTCTCACCTGTGGCCATGTTTAAGTCTATTCGGATTCTTTTCGCGATAGCTGCATATTATGATTATGAGATCTGGCAGATGGATGTGAAGACAGCTTTCCTTAATGGAAATATGGACGAGGATGTGTATATGACACAACCTGAGGGTTTCACTAATCCATCAGATCGTCATAAAATATGCAAGTTAAAGAAGTCTATTTATGGACTTAAACAAGCATCAAGAAGCTGGAATATTCGTTTTGATGAATCAGTTACTGAATTTGGTTTTATCAAGAACGAGGATGACCCGTGTGTATATAAGAGGTTTAGTGGGAGCATAATTACATTCCTAGTCCTCTACGTCGATGATATCTTGATCATTGGAAATGACATTCCTGAAATGCATGCGGTTAAGGCATGGCTAAGGAAATGTTTCCAGATGAAAGATCTTGGAGAAGCAGCCTATGTATTAGGTGTGAAGATCTACAGGGATAGATCTAAGAGGCTTCTCGGGTTGTGCCAGAGTACTTACATCGATAAAGTCCTGGAGAGATTTCATTTAGAGAATTCTAAACGAGGATATCTTCCAGTTAGACATGGTCTGAATCTTTCAAAGAGTCAGTGTCCGCAAACACACACTGAGAAAGATGAAATGGACAATACGCCTTATGCTTCGGCTATTGGATCCATTATGTATGCGATGTTGTGTACTCGCCCAGACGTCGCTTACGGGTTAAGCGTGACCAGTCGGTTCCAAAGTAATCCAGGTATGGCGCACTGGATTGCAGTCAATAACATTTTAAAATATCTGCGGAGGACCAAAGATATGTTCTTGATATATGGTGGTCAGGAAGAACTCAGTATTGAAGGATATACTGACGCTTCGTTCCAGTCGGACCAGGATGATTTCCGATCGCAATCAGGCTATGTTTTTAGCTTGAATGGTGGAGCAGTGGTGTGGAAGAGTTTCAAACAGTCAACTGTTGCTGATTCCACAACAGAAGCCGAGTATGTTGCAGCCTCGGAAGCATCCAAGGAGGCAGTCTGGATTCGTAAGTTCTTACGGGAACTTGGTGTCGTTCCTTCGAGTGCAGATCCTTTGGTTATCTTCTGTGATAACACTGGAGCAATCGCACAAGCAAAGGAACCACGGTCGCACCAGAAGTCCAAGCACATACAGAGACGGTTTCATTTGATCCGGGAGATCATTGAACGTGGCGAGATCAAAATATGCAAGGTTCATACAGATGACAATCTGGCAGACCCGCTTACCAAGCCTCTGGCGCAGCAGAAGCATGAGAAGCACTGTAATAATATGGGTTTGAGATTTCTCAACCATTAGATTAAGTGCAAGTGGGAGATTGTTGGGGTATGCCCTTAGGCTAATGTTTGAGGCCTTGGGATTGTAACAGTATCATGTAATAAACTCTTCTATTTATAAAGGCATGGTTGTTATTCAGTTTGTTACCTTGTCTGCTGTAATAAGTGTACTTCTGAATAATGTCTCAAAGCTGTTCAGCTAGGCTGACAAGCTTTATGTCCTTAGTCGAGATATCTTGGTGAACATGAGACAGCCTTGATATGATTGAGACTAATATGTGTTCTAATCTTATAGGATGCTTCGAGCATGGAATAAGGTGTAGACTCATGGGTACATTGGATGTACTGGACAGACCCTACTAGGATATTCAGTTGTTTGTCACAATGTGAATATTCCTTGATTGCAACAAGTGGCACATTTCCTCTGACTTGAGATCACTTGTGTTTCTAAATGATGATTGTCATTGTTTTGAGGTAGTTCAATATCATTTGAAAGACAATGATTATAGACTATCTTGGATGGTGAGCTTGAATCAGGTTAGGGCACTAGTGATAGACATAGGATTGCCATCTCCTTGTTTAAGGAGTGTGATGTTCTACAGGGGCCCCCTGGATGAGATGATTGAGAAAGTGTATGGCCATACCCAGGTGACTGTGTTCATCTGATCTAATCATGCTTATCATATTGGAGCTACAAGCTTGACACGCTTGTCCAATAAGAACATCCAGTGGCAAAGGAAAGATGCATGCCTTGTGAGTTAGAGTCACACTTGTGCTGTGGTTTGGGTGAAGTCTTGGAAGACTCTTTCCTTTCTATCGGGAGACAGTGATGTGTTGCTAGATACCCCTCACTGATCGTGATAACGTGAGTTATCGTTACCGACAGGTATAGGAAACCCTTAGGGTCGCACAATTTGATGATATGGCTTACTTAAGTCAGATCGTGTGGACTGAATTGTTTAGGTTCAGTTTAAAGGGATTTTAAACTCTGATTGTAAGTGAGATCTGATCTGATCATGTTTGATTGATTAGGGCTTGAGATCGGTAAGCTTCGATCGAGAGATTTGATGCTAGATCGGTGAGATCAGGAGCATCTTGAGATCAACGGTGATCTTGAGCCTTGAGGTTCAATAAGATCGACCATTGCTTGGGCTGATTTGGTCTTGGACCAAAGTCATTTGAACCGGCTCATCTTGTGAGCGCTTGGTTCAAAGATTCGAATGGGGTGAAGGAGTTACGGTTCACTTCATGTGAACGCATAACCGTTGAGAGTAATGGGTTGCTATTTTTGGATAGCAACGCCTCCACGTTGATTACAACGTTCGCTCAATCGCCTCTCATCACCTTGGACGATTTTTCTCTCTTCTCGGGTGACAAAGCTCTCGATGAGTGTAGAGGAAGTTTTTCTTCGCCAAGCCCAAAGGATCTCATCTCCTCCACGCGCAAAGGACCCTTGAAGCTTTGCTAGCACAAAGACGACAAGGAGAAGCCATTCCTCATCGTGTGTGCGTCGACTAGGGAGAAGATCCCTTTCGGTCTTTGATTCCAACACACCATCCAACGAATGGCGATGGTATGATTCTTCTTGATATTTGCAATCAGTTTTTCATAGTTGATCATATATATCATGCAACCGATTCTTGATGCCCTAATTTCCGCCCATGCAAAAGTGTTCTATGTGCATGTATTAGGGTTTTGCGCCCCCCTCTTGAAAGGGGTTTTATCCGCTTGCGCTCCCCCTTGAAGGGGACTCCTGCAGTTTCTCAGAGGTCTCAGATGGGACATTAGAGAGCAGGTTGGTGCTCAGCACTTGGAGACCTATGTGGAGACTGTTGGGCGAGCACGCACCATTGAGAGATACATAGCTGAGAGGAGTTCTCATGTTGCCGTGACAGTGGTTCCTGCAGCTGAGGCGGCAGTTCCTCAGTATGGCAGTGGCGGCAAGGGTAAGAAGTACCCTAAACATAAGGACTACAAGAAGAGCAGGTATAAGCCTTACTCTTACAAGGCACCGCAGCAGTCCAGGGATGCACCGCAGCAGTTCAGGGATGCCAGGGAGGCAAAGATCAGTAACAATGAGAACTGGACTTGCAATTATTGTGGGCTCAAGGGACATCTAGTGAAAGACTGTTATAAGAAGAATGGCGTGTGCTTCAGGTGTAAGAAACCGGGGCACATGGTCAGGGACTGCAAAGAGCCTGAGATACAGCCTAGAGGCGCAGATAAGCCTACAGTCCAGACTAGAGTTTATGCTGTGGCTGAGAAGGATACACGAGCTTCCCGATCCGTTGTGGAAGGTACCTTATTTGTATTTGATCAGTTAGCTCGCATTTTATTTGATCCTGGTGCAAATTTGTCTTTTGTATCTGTTAAGTTTGCTGCATGTTTACCTGTGTTACCTAAGGTGATGAATTATGTTGTGTCTGTGAGTACTCCCTTAGGAAAGTCATTATCTACAGACACTGTGTGTGCTGATTGTGTGGTGCATGTAGAGGGTTATGAGTTTCTAGTGGATTTAATCCTCCTAGACATGCAAGACTATGATGTCATTCTAGGTATGGATTGGTTGTCCTCACATCATGCTACTGTGGATTGCTTTGAGAAAGTAATCACTTTAAATTTGTTAGATGGGAACCGGATTTTTGTGAGAGGTCTAGTGTCGGACCAAGGACCGCATGTAATATCTATCCTGCAGGCCAGGAAGTTACTTGCTAGTGGATGTAAGGGTTACCTTGCGCATGTTAAGGTGCAGGATGATTCTACTTCTGATTTGACTCAGATGGCGGTGGTGAAAGAATTTCCTGATGTGTTCTCTGAAGAATTTTCAGGCTTGCCACCGATTAGAGAAGTGGAGTTTGGCATTGAGTTGGCGCCAGGAACGGCACCTATCTCCAGAGCTCCGTACCGCATGGCTACTTCAGAGTTGGCCGAGCTTAAGAAACAACTGGAGGAATTGCTAGAGAAAGGGTATATTCGGCCTAGTGCTTCTCCCTGGGGAGCGCCAGTGCTGTTTGTAAAGAAGAAAGATGGAACCCTGAGGATGTGTATAGACTACAGGCAATTGAACCAAGTGACTATCAAGAATAAGTATCCTCTTCCCAGAATTGATGATCTATTTGATCAATTACAGGGAGCGACAGTGTTCTCTAAGATTGATCTGAGATCAGGGTATTATCAGCTTAGGGTCAAGGATGAGGATATATTTAAGACTGCTTTCAGGACCAGGTATGGGCATTTTGAATTTTTAGTTATGCCTTTTGGACTGACGAATGCACCTGCTGTCTTCATGGATTTGATGAACAGGGTATTCCATGAATTGCTTGACTCTTGTGTGGTAGTCTTTATAGACGATATTTTGGTATACTCATGGACTACTTCAGATCATGTCAGTGACTTGCGCAGAGTGCTGGAGGTTCTGAGGAAGAACCGGTTATATGCCAAGGCTAGTAAGTGTGAGTTCTGGCTAGAGAAGATCAGTTTCCTTGGACATGTGATTTCTGGTCAAGGGGTGTCTGTGGATCCAGTTAAAGTGCAAGCCATCCTTGATTGGGGAAGACCGACTAGTGCTACTGAGATCAGAAGTTTCCTGGGTTTAGCAGGTTACTACCGGAGATTTGTTGAGGGATTCTCCAAGCTGGCGGGTCCTTTAACTAAATTGACCAGAAAGGAGGCCAAGTTTATTTGGGATGATAAGTGTGAAGAGAGCTTTCAAGAGCTGAAAAGGAGGTTGACTAGTACACCAATCCTCATTATTCCTAGTGATGGGGAAAGGTTTACTGTTTATACGGATGCTTCTGGCAAAGGGTTGGGTTGTGTTTTGATGCAGAAGGGTTCTGTAGTAGCCTATGCTTCGAGACAACTGAAGGAGTATGAGTTGAACTACCCTACTCATGATTTAGAGTTGGCGGCCGTAGTCTTTGCTTTGAAGATATGGCGTCACTATTTGTTGGGCCAGGAGTTTGATCTGTTCACTGATCACCAGAGTCTCAAGTATATCTTCACTCAGAAGGAGTTGAACATGAGAAAGAGAAGATGGATGGAGTTGATCAAAGACTATGACTTCTCCATTCAGTATCAGGCTGGAAAGGCCAATGTAGTGGCGGATGCACTGAGCAGACATCCAGTTACTTCAGTAGCTGCTTTACGGGTGAGTGAGTGGCAGTTACTGCAGGAGTTCAGAGATCTCAGGATCAGTGTTTCTCCTAAAGTTCAGACTGGTTACGTGGCTTTTCTCAGAGTACAGTCTGCTTTGTTGCAGAAGATCAGAGATCAGCAGTCTGTGGATCCGAAATTAGTTCAGATCAGGGATAGTCTGGTTGATGGCGCAGTTCAGGATTTTAGCCTGTCTGATGATGGTATTCTTCGGTTTCGTGGAAGGGTATGTGTCCCTGAGGAACCGAGCTTGAGGAAAGAAATATTGGAGGACAGCCATAACTCCAAATATTCTCTACATCCTGGTGTGACTAAGATGTATCAGAACCTCAAGAAGAGTTTTTGGTGGCCGGGCATGAAGAAAGAGGTATATGATTTTGTCTCTAGGTGTTTAACCTGTCAGACTGTAAAGGCTGAACACCAGAAGCCTGGTGGTTTGTTGCAGCCCCTTCCTATTCCTGAGTGGAAGTGGGAATGCATCAGTATGGACTTTGTGTGTGCTTTGCCCAGAACCAGATTGGGTCATGATGCTATTTGGGTGATCGTTGATAGACTCACTAAATTAGCCCATTTTCTCCCGATTAAGATGACTTATCCTTTAGAGAGGCTGGCTAGATTGTACATTGATGAGATCGTCAGACTGCATGGAGTGCCTATTGATATTGTGTCTGATAGGGACTCTCGATTTCTGTCCAGGTTTTGGAAGAGTTTACAGGAGGGTTTGGATACTAAGTTGAGTTTTAGTACAGCATACCATCCTCAATCTGATGGCCAGACGGAGCGTACTATACAGACTCTAGAAGACTTGTTGAGAGCCTATGTGGTTGATTGGAGTTCTGAGTGGAACCGGGATCTATCTTTGATAGAGTTCACTTATAATAATAGTTTCCACTCAAGTATTCAGATGGCTCCATATGAGGCTTTGTATGGGAGAAGGTGTAGGACTCCCTTGTGTTGGGAGGAAACTGGTGACAGAATGATTTTGAGATCTGATGCAGTTCAGGAGACTACTGATAAGGTCAGAGAGATTCAGGATAAATTGAAGATTGCTCGGGATAGACAGAAGAGTTATGCTGATGACCGTCGTCGTTCCCTGGAGTTTATGGTAGGGGATCATGTTTTCTTAAAGGTGTCACTTACTAAGGGTGTTATGAGGTTTGGCAGAAAGGGCAAGTTGAGCCCTAGATTTGTAGGCCCTTTTGACATTATTGAGAGAATTGGTCCAGTGGCTTACCGGTTAGCTTTACCTCCTGCTTTGGATCATGTGCATAATGTATTCCATGTCTCTGCTTTGAGGAAATATCATCCTGATCCATCTCATGTGTTGGAGTTGGAACCTCTTCAGATTCAGAGTGATTTGACTTTTGAGGAAAGACCTCTCCGGATTGTGGATAGAAAGGATAAAGTTCTGAGGAACAAGACTATACCTTTGGTAAAGGTTATCTGGGGAAATCAGTCGGTTGAGGAGGCGACTTGGGAGACTGAAGCTGATATGAGGAAATTTTATGCTTATCTCTTTGATGATATGATTTGAGCTTTAGAGGACTAAAGCTTTATAAGGAGGGAGGGATGTAAGATCCATGGATCTTAAGTCCTGGTAAGCATTATTTTGATTTAAATAAAATTATTGACTGTGGTATTTTTCTATGTATTGGTTGTTAATAGTTAATTAACTAGAGATTTTTGGTTGATAAATTATAGTTAATTAACTAGAGATTTTGGTTGTTAATTTATTGTAAATTAATTAGAGATTAATGGTGGTTAATTTATTCGATTATTGGTTGCTAATTTATGATAAATTAATTAGAGTTTATTGGTTAATTAATTAGACCTTATTGGTTAATTAACTATCTTATTGGATATTAATTAAATCCTTATTGGATGTTAATTAAATCCTTATTGGATTTTCGTTAAGTGAGTGGTTAAATGGATTAAAACCTATGTGAATTAGCTAATTGGGTTTAAAATTCGAATTTATTAGTTAAATGGGTTAAATCCTATTTGAATTAATTGGTTAGCGGGTTAGAAATTAAAAACCGAAATTTTAAGTGGGTAATTCAAGTGAGTTGGCGATTTTTGGCTTGAGGAAACCTTGGGGCGGCTAGGGCAAAGAAGTTGGCGACTTCCTTGAAGGCTTTGGCGATTTCCTTGAAGGCTTTGGCGATTTCCTTGAAGGCTTGGACGAAAATTTTTCTTCCTCTTCCTTCTTCCTTTGGCCGGCATTCCTTGGTGTTTGGTGGCGTCTTTCAAAGCCTTAGACGAATTTTTGGAAGGGTTTTTCTTATTGGTGTTCACGGTTCAAGGTGAGTGGAATGTCTTGTTTGACCTATGAATTTAGTTGTGTTTGTGACATGATACATTTGAGTTCTTGGAATTTCTACCATGTTAAAACCGAATTTAAGGGATGAAAACCAAAATTGAGATGTTCTTTCATGTAAACCGAATTCTTGATAATTTTCATGATAATCTGAAATCTTGATATTATTTATGATAAATTATTCATGACAACCGAAATTTGGTATTATTTATGAAAAACCGAAATTAACATGTTTACATGAGGATTATAAAGACAATTACATGTTATAATTTTATGTTGATGTTATGGAATTTAGGTAGTTTTAAATTAGTGAATTTTGAGCATGACATTCTTGTTAACTAGAGTTTAAATTTTAAATAGATGACATGTTGTAAAACCGTGGGTTATATGTGTTGTAATGATTTTTGGATGTGTGTTAATTACAATCCATGACTGTTTATTTAGGTGTGTAGCATGTTATTTAATTTAGGTGTGTAGCCTGTTATTTAATTGTTTGAGAAATTTGGGTGATAACATAGCAAGGTTTGACTAAACTAATCAGCATGAAATCTAAGGACTACACTATATTATGTGATATTCGAATATGAAATATTATGTGTTATGTTATGTGATTTTCGAATAGTATGGGTTATGTGAATTTTGAACAATATGTGTTATGCGATGGATTATGTGAATTTTGAATATTATGTGTTATGTGTTGGTTAGGACTAGGGCTAAGTGTAACCGTGTACTCATAGGATAGTCCTTATGTGATATGTTAAGGGTTTGAATTTCAGCCCTGTATTTGATATGTGAGGAGGTTGATGTTCAGCCTGCCTATTATGATTATTGTGATGGGGGTTGATGTTCAGCCTGCCCGATATGATTTTTGTGATGACTATCCTAGAGTCTAGTTGACACTTAGGAGTCCACCTTTATGAAATATGATATAAGATGTGTTTGTTGTCCAGTAGGAACCTTTTGGGAGAACGGGTTTTGACGCAAAGTGCCATGTCTTGGTCGGACAGGGGCCACCTCTTGATGTCATCACTCTCTTTTTGTGATATGGGGTGTTGTAGAGCAAAGTGCCACGTCGTGAACCGGCGGGGGCCACCTCTTGAATCTACACACAAGCCATCGATGTGTTTATGGGGTGTTTTAGAGCAAAGTGCCACGTCGTGACCTGGCGGGGGCCACCTCTTGATTCTACTCACTGTCCATGTTTATGTGTGTTGCACGAGATTTTGCAGCTCCCAGTGCTTAGGCCAAAGCCGGGTTAGACCATATTGGTCACTACTGAATATGCTGGACAACTAGGTTAACTAAGTATTGGTGTGTTTAGTTGGTTTAGAGTATAACTCTAGAACCTGAGTTTGTTTAGAACCTGAGTTTGTTATATGTTGGTGTGTACATCTGGCTGTTTATAAGACTTCTGTATTTAATCTTGTTGTATATTGACATAATGTTCTGTTAAAGATTTTTAAAATAATCTGCCTATATTTTTGAATGTATGTTATGGATGGTCGATTTAGACTATCCACTCACTGGGCTGTGTAGCTCACCCCTCACTATTTTCAGGCATAGAGCAGGGGCGCATTTCTTGAGTTAGCATTGGCGTGGACATTATGCTAGTTTGCTGTGATTATGTTTAAGAACTTTTGTGCTTAATTATGAGGCCGGTTGTGGCCGAACTATATGAGTTATACGAACTATATGAATGATGTGAACTATGTGAATCTATGTGAACCTATGATGCCAGATTGTGGCTGTTAAATGAGTTTGATTTTTTGTGTCACCGCGGGCTTCAGCTTGGTTTCGGTGTTTGGTATGAGTTTATAAAATCGACTTTGTGGCTTTGCTTTGAATTTCGAATCGAATTGTATTTATGCCATCGGATTTGATATAACTGTTGCCTTGCATATGTCTAGTGCAAGGATTGCGTGGTGGCAGGTACCCTTATGTGATTTATGAGATTTGTGCTTTGTGGATATTTATATGTATGGAATTTCAAAATTTTCAGATCGTGTTTTCTTGAACTCGGTTTTACCTAGCATATGAATCGATCTTATATGAAACATCCTGTTTCTTTCATGTTTTGTGCCATTTGTTTGGGGTTAAGATAACGGGATGTTACAGATTCCACAACAGAAGCCGAGTATGTTGCAGCCTCGGAAGCATCTAAGGAGGCAGTGTGGATTCGTAAGTTCGTTCAAGAACTTGGTGTCGTTCCTTCGAGTGCAGATCCTTTGGTTATCTTCTGTGATAACACTGGAGCAATCGCACAAGCAAAGGAACCACGGTCGCACCAGAAGTCCAAGCACATACAGAGACGGTTTCATTTGATCCGGGAGATCATTGATCGTGGCGAGATCAAAATCTGCAAGGTTCATATAGATGACAATCTGGCAGACCCGCTTACCAAGCCTCTGGCGCAGCAGAAGCATGAGAAGCACTGTAATAATATGGGTTTGAGATTTCTCAACCATTAGATTAAGTGCAAGTGGGAGATTGTTAGGGTATGCCCTTAAGGCTAATGTTTGAGGCCTTGGGATTGTAACAGTATCATGTATAAACTCTTATGTTTATAAAGGCAATGGTTGTTATTCAGGTTGTTACATTGTCTGCTGCAATGAGCGTACTTCTGAATAATGTCTCTATGATGTTCAGCTAGGCTGACATGCAATAAAGTCCTTAGTCGAGATATCTTGGTGAACATGAGACAGCCCTGATATGATTGAGACTAATATGTATTCTAATCTTATAGGATGCTTCGAGCATGGAATAAGATGTAGACTCATGGGTACATTGGATGTACTGGACAGACCCTACTAGGTTATTCAATTGCTTGTCACAATGTGAATAATCCTTGATTGCAACAAGTGGCACATGTCCTCTGACTTGAGATCACTTGTGTTTCTAAATGATGATTGTCATTGTTTTGAGGTAGTTCAATATCATTTGAAACATAATGGTTATAGACTATCTTGGATGGTGAGCTTGAGTCATGTTAGGTCACTAGTGATAGATATAGGATTGCCGTCTCCTTCATTGGAGTGTGATGTTCTAAAGGGGCCCCCTGGATGAGATGATTGAGAAAGTGTATGGCCATACCCAGATGACTATGTTCATCTGATCTAATCATGCTCATCATATTGGAGTTACAAGCTTAGCAGGCTTGTCCAATAAAGAATATCCAGTGGCAAAGGAATCATGTATGCCTAGTGAGTTGATTCACACTTGTGCTGTTGTTTGGGTGTAGTCTTGGAAGACTCTTTCCTTTATATCGGGAGACAGTGATGTGTTGCTAGATACCCCTCTCTGATCGTGATAACGTAAGTTATCATTACCGACATTTAAAGGAAACCCTCAGGGTCGCACAATTTGATGATATGGCTTACTTAAGTCAGATCGTGTGGACTGAATTGTTTTGGGTTCAGTTTAAAGGGAATTAATCTCTGATTGTGAGTGAGATCTGGTCTGATCATGTTTGATTGATTATAGCTTGAGATCGGTAAGCTTCGATCGAGAGATTGGATGCTAGATCAGTGAGATCAGAAGCATCAAGAGATCAACGGTTAGATCTGGAGCCTTAGGGTTTAATTGAGATCTAGACTGGATTGCTTGGGTTAATTGGTCTTGGACCAAACCGAAATGAACCAGCTCATCAAGTGAGCGTGTGGTTCAAATGGAGAGGAGTTTGCGATTGGGGTATACCCATGATCGCATGTGAGGGAGTGGATTTCTATTTTTAGAAAGCATGATCACTTACGTGACCACGCCTCATATTGCTCGCCTCTTCACGCCTTTGTCGCCTCTTGTGATTTCGAGAGTTTTTGCATTCTCGTGTAAAAAGAGTGGACGACAAGAGGAGAAAGTTTTTTTCGCCAAGCAAGGAGATCATCTTCCTTTTTCATACGACAAGAACCTCTTGGAACCTTGCTAGCACAAGGAGCACCAAGGGAGTAAGCGGCTTCTTCATCTTGTGTGCGCATCCTCTGGAGGAGACCCCTGTTGATCTCTTCTTCCTCGACATCATACAAACAATGGCCATGGTATGATCATTGTTGTTCTAAGTTGATCATATAATACATGCTATGCGATCCTAGGAAACCCTAGATTCCGCCCACGCAAATTCATATCTGCGCATGTCTTAGGGTTTCGCCCCCCCCCCCCCCCCCTTGTGGGGACTTTCATGAGAAGCACTGTAATAATATGGGTTTGAGATTTCTCAACCATTAGATTAAGTGCAAGTGGGAGATTGTTGGGGTATGCCCTTAAGGCTAATGTTTGAGTCCTTGGGATTCTTTCAGTATCATGTATAAACTCTTATGTTTATAAAGGCAATGGTTGTTATTCAGTTTGTTACATTGTCTGCTGCAATAAGTGTGCTTCTGAATAATGTCTCAAAGCTGTTTAGCTTGGCTGACATGCAGTTTTGTCCTTAGTCGAGATATCTTGGTGAACATGAGACAGCCTTGATATGATTAAGACTAATATGTGTTCTAATCTTATAGGATGCTTCGAGCATGGAATAAGATGTAGACTCATGGGTGCATTGGATGTACTGGACAGACCCTACTAGGATATTCAATTGCTTGTCACAATGTGAATAATCCTTGTTTGCAACAAGTGGCATAATGTCCTCTGACTTGAGATCACTTGTGTTTCTAAATGATGATTGTCATTGTTTTGAGGTAGTTCAATATCATTTGAAACATAGTGGTTATAGACTATCTTGGATAATGATCATGAGTCAGGTTAGGACACTAGTGATAGATATAGGATTGCCGTCTCCTTGATTGGAGTGTGATGTTCTAAAGGGGCCCCCCTGGATGAGATGATTGAGAAAGTGTATGGCCATACCCAGGTGACTATGTTCATCTGATCTAATCATGCTCATCATATTGGAGCTACAGGCTTGACACGCTTGTCCAATAAGAACATCCAGTGGCAAAGGAAACATGTATGCCTAGTGAAGTGGATTCACACTTGTGCTGTGGTTTGGGTGTAGTCTTGGAAGACTCTTTCCTTTATATCGGGAGACAGTGATGTGTTGCTAGATACCCCTCACTGATCGTGATAACGTAAGTTACCGTTACCGACATTTAAAGGAAACCCTCAGGGTCGCACAATTTGATGATATGGCTTACTTAAGTCAGATCGTGTGGACTGAATTATTTTGGTTCAATTTAAAGGGATTTAAACTCTGATTGTAAGTGAGATCTGGTCTGATCATGTTTGATTGATTAGGGCTTGAGATCGGTAAGCTTCGATCGAGAGAGTTGATGCTAGATCGGTAAGATCAAGAGCATCAGGAGATGGAACGGTTAGATCTTGAACCATTTGGTTCAGAGAGATCTAGACTATGGCTTGGGCTAATTTGATTTGGTTTTTTGAACCAAATTGAGTTGAGTCGAATTGGCTTGAACCGGTTCAGATATGTGAACGCTTGGTTCAAGGCTTGATGGCATTTGGGCGTTTTTCATTACATGGGCGCATGGCTTCATGACTTTCCAATTTTGGAAGTCATGTAACGCCACCTTTGTCATAACGGCTCAACGCTTTTGCCTCCTCTTGTCTTGTCGTCTCAAAAACTTTGGGACAGTTGTTCTTCACGCCGAGGAGAGGTTTTCGACAAGGAAGAGATCTCATCTCGATTCCCTTCTAACGATCAAAGAAACTTTGGAGCCTTGCTAGCACAAGGAGGGACAAAGGAGTAGGTCATCTCTCATCTAGTGTGCGTCTTCTAAGGAGAAGAAGCAATCGATTCTTTGCTTCCAAGCCGCCATCCAATCTAATGGCGTTGGTATGATCCCTTTTAGATCTATTCCATTTATACAAGTTGATCATATGAACTACATGCGATCTTGTTGTTGAAACCCCTAGAAATATTACATGCGCCCCCTTTAGGGTTTCACCCCCTTTATCTGAGGGAACTTTCAGAATGGGCCTAGCCCAAGGTCCATTATGCATGTCAATCAACCCATTGGATCTAATCCAATTTAACTCAAGGTCAAACTAGGTTAACCATGGTTAGTTTGGTCAATATGCCAAAAATGGAAGTTGGCCCTAATAAGGTTCTTCCATCTCATCAGGCCCATCGGCGCTGATGAAATCTCCCAAATAGATCTGAGACATCCAATAACTCGATCATAAGGCTTCTTGATCAATACGAGAACTCGAGTATCAAGGTGTGCAACCCTATAGGTTCCTCTGACGTTGGTAGTGTTGACCTAAGATCACCACAAGCAGTGAGTGGCACCAAACAGTGCATTGCTACTACCCAAGTCATCGGAATGGATATCGACATCGACATCCCCATCATCGCAATCAGGTATAGATGCATTACAGTCTCTTTGCCGAACTGATATCTAATTGGACAAGTGTGTCGCCGCTTGTTTTTATCCAATCTCATGGTTATGACTAAACCAGGTCTCACCTGGGTATGGCCATACACTTTCAGTCATAGAACCATAGAGGAGCTCCATGGATATCATGCTTCCCTTAGGAAGGGGCAAATCCTATGTCTGTCTATTGACCTTCTCCTATGGGTCGTGACATGCTCAATGACAACCGTTATTACCCCCCAACTACGGCAAGGTGTTAGATTGTATCAAAGCATGTCCCTAACCATATAGAATGGCCAATGACCTAAAGTCAAGGGATCAATGCATCTCCTATCACTTGTGAGGATAACTCGTGACACCAAGTCATTGCCTCACAGTGGGTCGGTCCAGTATATCCACCACTGATATACCCATATGTATGCGTTAGCACCTCGTGCCTAACCAGCCCATATACTAGTCTCACATGTACCAGAGTTGTCCCATATCCACTCTGGTACATCGACTAGGGACGATCATTTGAGCACAGATCCAATCTATCTCCAAGGACATTATCATGTAAGTACATAATCGCAGATGTAGACAAACATTGATAATGACAATGCCAAAATGATATATATAAATATCAAAGTCAAGTAGTACAATAATGGACCAAAACTAGGTCCTAGGGCATATACACCAATAAAAATCTCAAAATCTTAGGGGAAAATTGGTTGGAAAATGATTAGGAAAGGTCACCGAAGGATTTGGAAGTGTTGTAGTCGGCAAGTGCACGGATACTCGAAGTAATAAAGAAATATATCGAACCACAGAGACCTTATTATTAAGTACCAAATAGTTGTACTCTTACTATCTAAGCAATCGATTAATAACAAAGCAATGATTAAAAACACACGAAAAGATAATCAAAGAGAAACTGAGACTAGGGTTTCATCCACCTTAATTTAAATGACTAGACATAAATAAAAGGTCGTCAGACTAATCTTATCACGATAAAGACTTAATTTACTTCATAAAGAGATCATCTCACTCTCGTGTAGACAATCATGTAGGGATCAATCCTCGCTTTCGCGCAAGATCTATCCCAACACTAAAGATAAGTAAATAATCAATCAAAGAATTCAAAGATCACTTTCGTGCATCCAAATTCTAAGTTGATTATCTCAAGTGGAATCTCAAGGATCACTTTCGTGCATCTAAGACTTAACACAAGTTCTACTTATGGTTCTCCAACGTTCTGATCCTCACTTTCGTGCAAGATCTCCACGTTTGACAACTCGATTCTACCCTAGATTCAAATTATCATCATGGCAATAAGATCACTAAATCAAATAATTAAGAACTAACCTAAGAGAGTTCCTAACATGCAATTATAGGGTTCCAAGTTCTCAAGCAAGTCACCTTTCGGTCCTTATTGCGAGAACTCTAAAACATGAATAATAACATCAATCTATGGAGAATCAAAGACAAACAATCACATAAGTAGAATCATCATAATAAAACTATTCTGACTAAAAAAAGAGTTATCTAATCATTAAGAAATCAAAGTGAATTACACCCATGTCCCAAAATATGATTAAGCTAGCATGGAAAGAGAAATACAAAAAGCCATAGTATCAAGGTGTTCAGAAATCAAAGAAGAAGAAGAAACAATGTTACAACACGGCTGTAATAGAAATTACTGTTAGTGTTTATGCCCTGCAGACCAATGTATGGACTTGGTCCGACATTCTTTGAATGTACTTTGATAGAATTGATATAATCAATTAAGGCATGGTCGTTATTATGCAGATTGCTTTACCTGCGTTGATGTATTAGATTGCATAATTAATGTCCCATGAGTTTGGTTGGATCCATTCTCATAGTAATCCCTAGTCAAGGTACGTTACCCGATATGGGACAGCTTTGGTGCATGTCAGACTAGTGTATGGGCTGGTTAGGTGCGGGGCATAGTAACGCAGACATACAGGTGCATTGGATGCACTAGAGTGACCCACCGTGAGGATTGACTTGTATAGTCAACAAGTCAATCTCACATGTGAGAGGTTTGCATTAATCCTTAGATTTGAGGTATTCATGTCTAGATTTGATGATGGATATGCTCTGATGCAGTCTTACGTCTCTCCGTAATTGGGAGACTAAAACGATTATCATTGGGCATGTCATAAATCATGTAGAGACATGGATGACCAATAATAGGATTTGCCACTTCCTTAATTAGAAGTATGATATCCACTTTGGGGCGCCCCACCTCATTGGTGCATGAGAGGAATGTGTGGCTGCACTATTTGAGTCATGACCAATATATTGGATTAATAAACTTGAGACTAATCCAATGGCAGGATATCAGTTTAGGCAAAGGGATACATAATGCATGGGAATCCTCGTTGCTTGTTTAGGAGTTGTTGCCATATGACCTAAGTCCAATGGCATGGGTAGTAGTGATGTGTTGCTAGATACCTCTCACTACTTATGTTGTTCTAACATCATTGTCATCGTCATTTGGATCATACGGGGTCACACGCAATAGACTCTTGACATTGTTTTATGATCTGGATATCTTCGAATATATATTTGAGTTCATGTCCAAGGTAGATTCGTGGCTGAATCTAAGTCCAATTAGGATTCATGGGTTTATAAATATCCTAGTCAAGTTTATACTCTATATGGGAGTTGGACTTGGATTTGGGACTATAAACGATGTTGGATTCAAATCCTAATCCAACTTGGGGGGAGGATGTAACGCCCTTGATTTTCTGAATTATGATTTAAGGTTAGAAATTCAGTTTCTGTATTTTTATCGGTTAAAATTTTGGGATTTTTGCCTAATTGTAGGACTTTTCCCTACAGGGCAAAAATAATTATTTTTGTTGGGGCTTCGAACCCTCAACCTTGACTATTTGCTCCTGGAATTCTTCCACCATGGTGGCGCATATTTCTGTGTTATTGGAGTGGCGCATGGTGGTTAAGCCCAGGTAAGCCCATTAAAGCCGATTTCCACTTAAGTTAATTGGGCTATTGGATCTTGGATCCGTTTGGGGTGAAGAAAAAAAAAAAAAAAGGGGAAATTCGTGAGAGCTCCTCTCCCTCACGATTTTTGGTTTGTTTCTTGCCCTAGCCGCCTGTGTTGTCGCCCCTCACTGTGCTTGGCGCCTCCTGCAAAATTTCTGACGCTGGTGGTGGCAGACTGGTGGTGGACGAACTTTCTGGAGACCCCTGATCCCCTGTTTTGGCGTTTTCTCTGTGGGCGATTTTTCTGGTGAGTAATTCGATCCTAAGGAGTCTAATCCGAATTAAAATTCATTAATTGCCATGATTATCCGTATGGGTTGAATTCAAGTAATTATAGGGTTTAAAATCCTGTTCTGCTGAAAGTCTGCATTCTCTAATCTGACCTTTGTGTACTATAACCCCAATATCTCATGGCCTATAGATCCAAATCGCACGAGATAAATTTTGTATGAAACTAGATATGTTTGGCTTTAATTTGAATATGATATCGACCATATCCGAGCGGTATTCGTATTTCAATCTGTATTGCAATCCAGCTGTACAAAATCAGTTTTCTGAAATTCTGGATTTCGACCTTTATGTGTTCGAACCATCATATCTCCCTAGGTATAGCTCGAAATCTTGTCAAATCAGTTTTATTAGACCGTAGGCTCGAAGAGCTTTATTTTGACTCCCATAACGCCTATTTTCGATTAGTTATTGGATCTGAAATAAATGTCGCAAGTCTGATATATGAATCTGTTTTCTTGAAATCTGAAATTCTGACCTTCCTGTGTTCGAACCCTTATATCTTCCTGTCTAAAATTCGAAATCTTGTGAAACCAGTTTTATTGGAAACTAGATTCAGAGAGCTTCATTTTGAATACAATATTGACTAGCTTTGGTTCGAAATTGGACTAAAAATATATTTTGCAAACTGACAATATAAATCTGCTATGTTTTGGTTAGACGAATATTCCTTTGTGAGAAAAATTTACATTGTATGGTTTAACCTCTTAAATTGTGGTCTGTAGTTCTTCTAAAATTTATTTGTTTGATGAGAAATTTTAGAGAAAACAAAATTGGGGATTTAACTAAGAACTTAGGAATTTTTGAAAATCATGGTTCGAGCCAATTTTGGGGCTTTTGTCAATTTTCTTCACAAACGTGTAATTAAAATTATCTGTAGTGGGGGACTGAAATTAATTACATGAAATTTGTACGTTCTGTTAAGGTTCTGAAAGTGGCGCCCCTTACAGTAATTTTATAGCTCACGGTTTTAGGAATTTTGAGGAGATTATTTCATGAATAATTTCTGTTCTGTATTTAAATGTTTGTTATATGAATAATTTCTGTTCTGTATTTAATTGTTTGTTATGTGGATATTTCCTGTTCTGTTTATATGTTGTGAAGTTTCTGAAAACCTTGAATGTGTTAAAACATTTGTGAGAACATAGAATGGTTTGACATGAATTAAGGTTAGTTGTAAGGAATTCACTCATATAATGTCTGTTCTGTGTTTAAGGACTGGATATTGGGGTGTGTCATTTTCTGGTTTGTTAGACTTTGGGCATAATGTAAGAATTAAGTAGTGGTTGATCCTACTTCTCTGTTTCAGTATAATCTGTTCTGTAAAATTATGCCCTAGTGTAGCACTCTTCCGTGTCCTTACCCTCCTTCTGTGGCGCTGTAATGGTGCTGATAGTCTACTACGACCCTTGAGACACTATTTCTGTTCTGGGTATTGGAGGCCAGAGTGCCACGTCCTAACAAGACGGGGGCCACCCACTGATACCTCCTCTACCATTCAGTTCTGGGTTTTGGAGGCCAGAGTGCCACGTCCTAACAAGACGGGGGCCACCCACTGATACCTCCTCTACCATTCAGTTCTGGGTTTTGGAGGCCAGAGTGCCACGTCCTAACAAGACGGGGGCCACCCACTGATACCTCCTCTACCATTCAGTTCTGGGTTTTGGAGGCCAGAGTGCCACGTCCTAACAAGACGGGGGCCACCCACTGATACCTCCTCTACCATTCTGTTCTGGGTATTGGAGACCAGAGTGCCACGTCCTGACAAGACGGGGGCCACCCACTGATATCTCCTTTACCATTCTGTTTCTGATATGCATGCATTGTCTCGTCCTCGGCAGAGGTGGGGTCAGACCTTCTGTGGTCATCAGGCCTTCTGTGGCCTTTCTGTTTCCGATGTAGACTATCCGTTTGGACTCTGAAAA
This sequence comes from Costus lasius, assembly GCA_027563935.2. NCBI lineage: Eukaryota > Viridiplantae > Streptophyta > Magnoliopsida > Zingiberales > Costaceae > Costus > Costus lasius. The sequence goes on from CM050451.1 coordinate 61,753,321, forward strand.
TTCTGATTTTCTGTCTGTCAGTTCTGATTTCTGTAGTTCTGTTTCGATCTGTATTTAGATGTATTAGGCGGTGTGGTTAGTTGGTATGGGTTGGTATATTCATATCCTACCTGTTTGATGCCTATTGTTACAAGTATCTGTATTTGATTGTGTTTGTTTCTGATATGAGCATGCATGTTAAGTTGATTTATCTTATCTGTTAAATAAAAAGAATTTCAACTTAAGTATGATATTTTTGATGTGTACTATGGATGACTTTTAGTGTCTTTTACTCACTGAGCTTTTTAGCTCACCTCCGTTGTTTAAATGTTTTCAGGTGAGACATCAAGACAGTAACCGCTACAGCTAATTGTTATGATGCTAATGTTTGATGTAATTTCTAAGAATTTTCTTCTAAAAATTTATCAGGCCTGCGTGCCTAATTTGTTATGACTTATGTGACACGTTTTATCTCCTGAGGGCTTATGTCTGTTTTCAGGATATTATATTATAGTTGTCTCGTTTAAATTATTGGATACGAGTCTTGGATTCTTTTAGTGAATTGGTTCTTATTTTGAAATGTCCGATTTGAGAGTTATTGTTCTTATTCCGCAATATATCTGAATTTGTGTTTTCCACATATGTGTAGTGTGGACATCTGTTTTATTCGAGGATATGCGTGTCTGTGCAGCAGTAAATTATTATACTTGCTGTCGGATTTTCTGGATTTCCGGATTTCTATTTCCTAGTAAATCGATCCTATTCAGTTCTGTGCGGTTTTCAGTTCCGTAGTAATGTCCTTCGATGCCGCTTTCTTCTTATGTTTTAATGGAAGAGTAAAAATTTTTGAAACCCCGTATTTTACTTGTATGCGTGTGGGGTGTGATTCTGAGGGATGTTACAGGAATCCTAATCTAATTAGGAGTTGGAATCCTAATCTAATTAGGAGTTGGAATTCTTATTCTATTAGGAATATGAATCCTAATTCAATTAGGATTCAAATCCTAATGAGAATTGGATTTGGATAAGGCCCATAATGCTTGGGCGCTAATCCTAATCCAACTAGGATTCAAATCCCATTAGGAATTGGATTTGGATGAGGCCCATTGTGTTGGGCGCAAATCCTAATCCAATTAGGGATTTTGTTCATGATCCTAATTAGTGATGAGATCCAAATCCAATCAGGAATTGTGGATCAAACTAATTAAGGCATGTTTGAATCCTAATAGGAATTATAATTGGACTTGGCACAAGAGATAATTCCACTTATGGAATTTGCGCCAATGAGGGATAAGAATCCTTGTAGCATTCGGTTTCCTAAATTTGGAAACCCTCTTGGACGTGTGGACTGATTTGTGGGCAAATATGGTTTGATTAATTCAAGCCATATATGCACTAATCAAAGAAGGAAAGTCCTAGTATGATTAGAACTCAAATATCCCCTCTTAATTAGGCAAGAAGCTAGATTAATTCAAAGCTTCTATATGCTATAATTAGAGGGAAGTGGCGGCTGAATTCTAGGGCTAATTGTTGGGGTATGCCCTTAAGCCTAATGTTTGAGGCATTGGGTTTGTATCAGTATCATGTAATAAACTCTTATGTTTATAAAGGCATGGTTGTTATTCAGTTTGTTGCCTTGTCTGCTGTAATAAGTGTACTTCTGAATAATGTCTCAAAGCTGATCAGCTAGGCTGACATGCTATATGTCCTTAGTCGATGTATCTTGGTGAACATGAGACAGCCTTGATATGGTTAAGACTAATATGTGTTCTAATCTTATAGGATGCTTCGAGCATGGAATAAGATGTAGACTCATGGGTGTTGGGGTATGCCCTTAAGCCTAATGTTTGAGGCCTTCGGAATGTATCAGTATCATGTAATAAACTGTTATGTTTATAAAGGCATGGTTATTATTCAGTTAGCTACATTGTCTGCTGCAATATATGTTCTTCTGAATAATGTCTCAAAGCGTGAATAATCTTTGAATATGACAAGTGGCACATTTCCTCTGACTTGAGATCACTTGTGTTTTCTAAATGATGATTGTCATTGTTTTGAGGTAGTTCAATATCATTTGAAACACAATGGTTATAGACTATCTTGGATAATGAGCTTGAGTCATGTTAGGGCACTAGTGATAGACATAGGATTGCCGTCTCCTTGTTTAAGGAGTGTGATGTTCTAAAGGGGCCCCCTGGATGAGATGATTGAGAAAAGTGTATGGCCATACCCAGGTGACTGTGTTCATCTGATCTAATCATGCTCATCATATTGGAGCTACAAGCTTGACACGCTTGTCCAATAAGAACATCCAGTGGCAAAGGAAACATGTATGCCTAGTGATGTGGATTCACACTTGTGCTGTGTTTTGGGTGTAGTCTTGGAAGACTCTTTCCTTTATATCGGGAGACAGTGATGTGTTGCTAGATACCCCTCACTGATCGTGATAACGTGAGTTATCGTTACCGACATTTAAAGGAAACCCTCAGGGTCGCACAATTTGATGATATGGCTTACTTAAGTCAGATCGAGTGGACTGAATTGTTCGGGTTCAGTTTAAAGGGATTTAATCTCTGATTGTGAGTGAGATCTGGTCTGATCATGTTTGATTGATTAGGGCTTGAGATCGGTAAGCTTCGATTGAGAGATTGGATGCTGGATCGATGAGATCAGGAGCATCAGGAGATCAACGGTCAGATCTGAGCCTTAGGGTTTATTTGAGATCTGGACTTGATTGCTTGGCTTAATTGGTCTCTGGACCAAACCAATTTGAACCGGCTCGTTTAATGAGCGCATGGTTCAAGGGGAGAGGAGTTGGCGACATGTTCACTTGGCGTGAACGTTGGAGCGAAGTGTGGTGGCTATTTTTAGTAACCACGATCTCCACTTGGAGATGTTGTTCACGACCGAATAGAGTGCTCTCTATTCTCGCCTCTCGCCCATATTCCTCTTGACGCTTTCGTGTGTGGCGACACCTTGAAGGTAGAGGAGGATTCGGCCAAGAGAAGGACATCTCATCTTTCCCTTTCACTCGACAAGGACCTCTTGGAACCTTGCTAGCACAAGGAGCACCAAGGGAGGAAGCAACATCATCTTGTGTGTGACGATTTGGAGGAGAGCTCTCTTGTTCTCTTGCTTCCAAGGCGCCTTCCATTATATGGCTTCGGTATGAGTTCATTTCATGCTTTAAAGTTGATCATAATACATGCTATGCGATTTTGAAAGCCCTAGATTCCGCTAGAATGTTATTGCGCCTCCTATTAGGGTTTTCGCCCCCCTTGTGTAGGGGACCTTCAATGGGTACATTAGATGTACTGGACAGACCCTACTAGGATATTCAATTGTTTGTCACAATGTGAATAATCCTTGAATGCAACAAGTGGCACATTTCCTCTGACTTGAGATCACTTGTGTTTTCTAAATGATGATTGTCATTGTTTTGAGGTAGTTCAATATCATTTGAAATATAATGGTTATAGACTATCTTGAATGATGAGCTTGAATCAGGTTAGGGCACTAGTGATAGACATAGGATTGCCGTCTCCTTGTTTAAGGATTGTGATGTGCTAAAAGGGCCCCCCCCCCCTAGATGAGATGATTGAGAAAGTGTATGGCCATACCCAGGTGACTGTGTTCATCTGATCTAATCATGCTCATCGTATTGGAGTTACAGGCTTGACATGCTTGTCCAATAAGAACATCCAATGGCAAAGGAAACATGTATGCCTTGTGAGTTTGATTCACACTTGTGCTGTGGTTTGGGTGTAGTCTTGGAAGACTCTTTCCTCTATATCGGGAGACAGTGATGTGTTGCTAGATACCCCTCACTGATCGTGATAACGTGAGTTATCGTTACCGACATTTAAAGGAAACCCTCAGGGTTGCACAATTTGATGATATGGCTTACTTAAGTCAGATCGTGTGGACTAAATTGTTTTGGTTCAGTTTAAAGGGATTTAATCTCTGATTGTAAGTGAGATCTGGTCTGATCATGTATGATTGATTAGGGCTTTAGATCGGTAAGCTTCGATCGAGAGAATTGATGCTAGATCGGTGCGATCAGGAGCATCGAGAGATGAACGGTCAGATCTTGAATCTTAGGGTTTGATTTTTATCTGGACCAATGCTTGGGCTAACTTGGTTTAGTCATTGAACCGAATGCTTTGAACCGGCTCATGTGAGCGCATGGTTCATATGGGAGTATGCGTTTGGTTCACTTGGTGAACACTTGAACGCAAAGCTTTGAGGGCTTTCCAAATTTGGAAAGCAGTTTGCTAATTTGAGAGTAACGCCCACGTTTGTGTGGAACGCCTCTCTTAACGCCTCATTGATTCGTTCTCCCTCTCATTCGACAACGCTCTTGCGTAGTGAAGGAGACTCACGGTTTTGGAGAGTTCTTTCGGAAAGGCAAGAAAAGCTTCATCCATCCCTTTGATTTCGATCAACGACACCTCTTGGAACCTTGCTAGCACAAGGAGTACCAAGGAAGTGAGCGCATCCTCATCTTGTGTGCGCATCCTTTGGAGGAGATCTTTCTTGCTCTCTCTTTCAAGACGCCATCCAACATATGGCTTCGGTATGAATTTCTCATGTTGTTTTAGTTGATCATATTGCATGCGATGATCATTATGAAACCCTTATTCCGCTGCTATTACATAACCCACAAGGTCACTTGCGCCTCCTTAGGGTTTCGCTCCCCCTTGAAGGGGACTCTTCAATTGGTATCAGAGCCGGTTGATGCATGTTTTATGATTGCTATACCATGTTTTGTGATCCATGTTTGCGCATCATGCTTAGATCTATAAGTTAGATTACATGCGAAAATGATTACATATGTTTTTCATGTTTTGCGCATGTATAATGTTTTGGTTGGCGCTTGTTAATGTTTTGAAAAGAAAAACTTATCTTGCGCGCCCATTAGATCTAATGCGCCTACTATAATCCCTTAGATGGGTTGATGGGGTTGAAAGCATCATCTAGAATGGATCAAACTAGTCTGATCAGACCATCTGACAGCCTAGATGGATTGACCAGATGGCACCTGTGCGCAAGCACAAGGTGGCTATAGGTCGATTGCATCACAGGCGTGTAGCGAGGTCTGATTGAGACAACTAACGAACACACATGAGTTAGGCCCAGGGTCACACCCGCTTGCCGAAACTCATGAGGGTTGTTCAGCCCTTTGCGCATGCATGGTTGACCATTAGGTCAACTCAAGTCAGTTAGGACTTGGTGCATGCAAGGGCAGTAGATCTGACTAGATGGATGAGTGGATCCCTATCAATGGACCATTGTAAGGTTGTAGGGTACATAAGAAAATTAAAATTGATGCCAATGGGGTTTTCAAAATTTTATTTTCTTGTTATATGGATCACATGTTGAGTGGATACCATGTGCTTGTTTATTTATTCTTATGTGGGCTGCCCATGTTAAATGTGTGCTGTGCTGGGGCCTGCGTTCCTGGAATTAAACTTGTAAATTAATTTTATTGTGATCTGCGAATCACATTTTTAATTAATTTATTGTATATTTGACCTGCGTGTCAAGCTTGTCTAGATAGATCAAAATGTATTTTGATTAGACAAGAGCACAGAGCACACTTGGCAGAGGCACATTCAGCTGGTGGGCGCACCTGAGCTGCATTGAGCGCTAGGGCCCTGGGTTGGGCCAAATGAGCAGCTAAAAACCCATGAAGAAAAGCAAGTGAAGACTTAAGATAAATTAAGGTCTTACTTAGGCTATGGGCTTTTACCACATAAGATGCATGCTTTCTTTTATTGTTTATATAAGTAGAAAAGCATGATTTATTTATCTTCAGCTATCTCCATAGGAATTGCATGATAGTGAAGAAGATAAAAGACCGTTAAAATCCAACGCTAAAATATCAAGCTCGTAAGCCTTCTGACGCGAAACCTCACTGTTCTGACTATCGTTGGAGCCGTGTTGTACCCACTCAGTGGGCACGTCCATCTATCTTCAGACGGTGTGGGATTTCACCTGCGTGTTACAGAGAAGGGATTTATCGCTTCTCGTTGCTCAGCATAGCACGTGGTGGTCCAGGGAGTAGGTCGGGTCAGCTTGACCATGTAGGCTACATATGTGGCGCATATGGTAGCACATGGAGGCGGCCATCTGTGGGATCAGAGACTGTGTTGTACCAACTCAGTTGACACAGTCTGCTGGATTGCCCAGATGAAGGGGAATCGCACGGGTTGGCGATTGGCAGGGACTGCCCACCAGAGATTAGTGCTTGAACTCTCTGTGCATCTTATCTCGCCTGAGCGGGACGCGGAGACCAAGTATGAAATCTGGATCCCATCTCACTAAAAGAGTGTCACTCTTTCGGGCTGTTTTGCTGGATTTTTCAGCCAGATAAAATAGTGAGAAAAAGAATCTTTCTTAAGTCCTGATTGATTCTTAACATTGATACTGACCTTGCTGTTCTTGCATTGTTGTAGATTCCTGCAGCAACGAACACCATGAGCTTCAATGTGCGATCCCTACTGGAAAGGGAGAAGTTTGCTGGGCCGAACTTCTCAGACTGGTACGGACACCTTAAGATTGTTCTTAAGGCTGAGAGGAAACTGTATGTCCTCGAGACGGCTGTACCGCCTCAACCCGCTGCAAACGCCGCAAGGGCGGTTCGCGATGCCTATGAAAAGCACGTCAATGATAGCATTGATGTCGCTTGCCTGATGCTAGCGTCTATGACGCCACCGCTGCAGCGTCAGCATGAGGATATGTCGGCTATAGATATTATAGCGAACCTCAAGATGATGTATGCTGCACAGGTGAGGACAGAACGCTATAATCTGACAAAGCTTTTCTTTCAGAGCAAACTGGCTGAAGGGAGCCCAGTGGGAGCTCACGTGCTCAAGATGATTGGGCACAAGGAGGCTCTAGAGAAACTGGGGCATACCATCAATCAGGAGCTTGCTGTAGACATTATTCTGCAGTCTCTTCCGCCTTCTTTCGATGCGTTCATCATTAACTTTAATATGAACAAAATCGATTGTACTCCGGCAGAACTGCTGAATATGCTCTTGACTACTGAGGAAACTCTGAAGGGCAAGCCTTCAACCTCTGTCTTAATGGTTCCTTCCAGGAACAAGAAGAAGGGGAAGAAGGGCAAAGCCCCAGTCAAGAACTACAACAAGGCTCTGAAGCAAAAGGTCAAGCGGTCCAAGGAATACAGGTGTTTCCACTGTGGCCAGCTGGGTCACTGGAAAAAGGACTGTAAAGCGCTCCAAGGAGACAAGAGGGGAAGCATTGCCTCTGGCTCAGGTATTTACGTGACGGAAGTCATGGTTTCATCTTCTTCAATTTCATGGGTGTTGGACACTGCATGTGGAGTTCACATTTGTTCAAATGTACAGGAACTCAAGAGAAGAAGACAGGTGGGACAGCATGAGGTGGACCTACGCGTTGGAAACGGGGCACGGGTTGCTGCTGTTGCTGTAGGAGACTATTTCATCTCATTACCATCTGGCTTTGTATTAGAATTAAACAATTGTTATTTTGTACCCAGTATTACCAAGAATATTATCTCTATTCCTGCTCTTGTCAGGAAAGGATTTTCATTTGAATGCAATATTTCAAAGTGTGTTTTATCTAATGATAATATTGTTTATGCTACTGGTTCCATTAACAATGGGTTATTCATGTTGGACATGGAATATTCTATACAAAACATTGATAATAAGAAAGCCAAGTATGTTGATGACAGCACCTTGCTATGGCATAGTCGTTTAGGCCATATTAACAAGAAGCGCATTAAGCGGTTGCATGACCATGGACTGCTGGGATCATTCTCCTATGAGGAGATTGATACATGCAAAGCTTGTTTAATGGGTAAAATGACGAAGTCACCTTTTCCTAACAAAGGTCAAAGGGCTTCAGGTTTACTTGACCTTATACACAGTGATGTGTGTGGGCCATTTAGTAAACATGCCAGAGGTGGCTATCAGTACTTCATTACCTTTACTGACGATTTCAGTAGGTATGGTTATGTCTATTTAATGAGACATAAGAGTGAATCTTTTGACAAGTTCAAAGAGTTCAAGAATGAAGTACAAAATCAGCTAGGCCGAAATATCAAGGCACTTCGTTCTGATCGAGGTGGAGAATACTTGAGTCATGCATTTACTGACTATCTGAAGGAGTGTGGGATTGTCTCACAGCTCACTCCGCCAGGAACACCACAATGGAATGGTGTGTCCGAGAGGAGAAATAGAACGTTACTTGATATGGTCCGTTCTATGATGAGTCAGGCTACTCTACCTTACTCCTTTTGGGGATTTGCACTGGAGACAGCTGCAAAGGTACTAAACCGAGTGCCATCCAAGGCAGTTTCAAAGACTCCATATGAGTTATGGTATGGGAAACAGCCGAGCTTGACATTTATCAGGATCTGGGGCTGCGAGGCTTATGTCAAAAAGCTCGCCTCTGGGAAACTGGAGAGCAGATCTGAGAAATGTATCTTTGTCGGTTACCCTAAGGAAACTAAGGGTTATTATTTCTACGATCCCAAAGAGAACAAGGTTTTTGTTGCTCGGACGGCTATTTTTCTTGAGAAGGAGTTTCTTCTGCAAGAGGCCAGTGGGAGAGAAATAAAGCTGGATGAGAATCCAGAGGAAGGACAAAGTAGTCAAGCACAGTTGGATGAGCCTGAGCCGGTTGAACAGGTTATTGAACTACCTGAGGCTCAGATATCATGGGAACCGCGAAGATCGGGAAGGATCCGTCGACAGCCTGAGCGCTATGACGGAGTCTACATCATTGATAATGATGAACCCCTCACTTATGCGGATGCGGTCAGTAGACCGGAGTCAGCTACATGGCTTGAAGCTATGCGAGCCGAGATGGACTCCATGTCAGATAACCAAGTCTGGGATTTGGTTGATCCGCCTCCGGGAGTAATCCCTATAGGCTGTAAATGGATCTTCAAGAAGAAGATTGACATGGATGGTAACGTGGTTACCTATAAAGGCAGGCTAGTTGCGAAAGGTTTCAAACAAATCTACGGGATAGATTATGATGAAACTTTCTCTCCTGTAGCCATGTTCAAGTCTATTTGGATTCTTTTCGCAATAGCTGCATATTATGATTATGAGATCTGGCAAATGGATGTGAAGACGGCTTTCCTTAATGGAAATCTGGATGAGGATGTGTATATGACACAACCAGAAGGTTTCACTAATCCATCAGATCGTCATAAGATATGCAAGTTAAAGAAGTCTATTTATGGACTTAAGCAAGCATCAAGGAGCTGGAATATTCATTTTGATGAATCAATCTCTGAGTTTGGTTTCATCAAGAACGAAGATGACCCGTGTGTATATAAGAGGTTTAGTGGGAGCGTGATTACTTTCCTAGTCCTCTACGTCGATGATATCTTAATCATTGGAAACGATATTCCTGAAATGCATGCGGTTAAGGCATGGCTAAGGAAATGTTTCCAGATGAAAGATCTAGGAGAAGCAGCCTATGTGTTAGGTGTGAAGATCTACAGGGATAGATCTAAGAGGCTTCTCGGGTTGTGCCAGAGTACTTACATCGATAAAGTCCTGGAGAGATTCCATTTAGAGAATTCTAAAAGAGGATATCTTCCAGTCAGACATGGTCTGAGTCTTTCGAAGAGTCAGTGTCCACAAACACAGACTGAGAAAGATAAAATGGACAATACGCCTTATGCTTCGGCTATTGGGTCCATCATGTATGCGATGTTGTGTACTCGCCCAGACGTCGCTTACGGGTTAAGCGTGACCAGTCGTTTCCAAAGTAATCCAGGTCAGGCACACTGGATTGCAGTCAAGAACATTTTAAAATATCTGCGGAGGACCAAAGATATGTTCTTGATATATGGTGGTCAGGAAGAACTCAGTATTGAAGGATATACTGACGCTTCGTTCCAGTCGGACCAGGATGATTTCCGATCGCAATCAGGCTATGTTTTTAGCTTGAATGGTGGAGCAGTGGTGTGGAAGAGTTTCAAACAGTCTACTGTTGCTGATTCCACAACAGAAGCCGAGTATGTTGCAGCCTCGGAAGCATCCAAGGAGGCAGTGTGGATTCGTAAGTTCATTAAGGAACTTGGTATCGTTCCTTCGAGTGCAGATCCTTTGGTTATCTTCTGTGATAACACTGGAGCAATCGCACAAGCAAAGGAACCACGGTCGCACCAGAAGTCCAAGCACATACAGAGACGATTTCACTTGATCAGGGAGATCATAGATCGTGGCGAGATCAAAATCTGCAAGGTTCATACAGATGACAATCTGGCAGACCCGCTTACCAAGCCTCTGGCGCAGCAGAAGCATGAGAAGCACTGTAATAATATGGGTTTGAGATTTCTCAACCATTAGATTAAGTGCAAGTGGGAGATTGTTGGGGTATGCCCTTAAGCCTAATGTTTGAGGCATTGGGTTTGTATCAGTATCATGTAATAAACTCTTATGTTTATAAAGGCATGGTTGTTATTCAGTTTGTTGCCTTGTCTGCTGTAATAAGTGTACTTCTGAATAATGTCTCAAAGCTGATCAGCTAGGCTGACATGCTATATGTCCTTAGTCGATGTATCTTGGTGAACATGAGACAGCCTTGATATGGTTAAGACTAATATGTGTTCTAATCTTATAGGATGCTTTGAGCATGGAATAAGATGTAGACTCATGGGTACATTAGATGTACTGGACAGACCCTACTAGGATATTCAATTGTTTGTCACAATGTGAATAATCCTTGAATGCAACAAGTGGCACATTTCCTCTGACTTGAGATCACTTGTGTTTTCTAAATGATGATTGTCATTGTTTTGAGGTAGTTCAATATCATTTGAAATATAATGGTTATAGACTATCTTGAATGATGAGCTTGAATCAGGTTAGGGCACTAGTGATAGACATAGGATTGCCGTCTCCTTGTTTAAGGATTGTGATGTGCTAAAAGGGCCCCCCCTAGATGAGATGATTGAGAAAGTGTATGGCCATACCCAGGTGACTGTGTTCATCTGATCTAATCATGCTCATCGTATTGGAGTTACAGGCTTGACATGCTTGTCCAATAAGAACATCCAATGGCAAAGGAAACATGTATGCCTTGTGAGTTTGATTCACACTTGTGCTGTGGTTTGGGTGTAGTCTTGGAAGACTCTTTCCTCTATATCGGGAGACAGTGATGTGTTGCTAGATACCCCTCACTGATCGTGATAACGTGAGTTATCGTTACCGACATTTAAAGAAAACCCTCAGGGTCGCACAATTTGATGATATGGCTTACTTAAGTCAGATCGTGTGGACTAAATTGTTTTGGTTCAGTTTAAAGGGATTTAATCTCTGATTGTAAGTGAGATCTGGTCTGATCATGTATGATTGATTAGGGCTTTAGATCGGTAAGCTTCGATCGAGAGAATTGATGCTAGATCGGTGCGATCAGGAGCATCGAGAGATGAACGGTCAGATCTTGAATCTTAGGGTTTGATTTTTATCTGGACCAATGCTTGGGCTAACTTGGTTTAGTCATTGAACCGAATGCTTTGAACCGGCTCATGTGAGCGCATGGTTCATATGGGAGTATGCGTTTGGTTCACTTGGTGAACGCTTGAACGCAAAGCTTTGAGGGCTTTCCAAATTTGGAAAGCAGTTTGCTAATTTGAGAGTAACGCCCACGTTTGTGTGGAACGCCTCTCTTAACGCCTCATTGATTCGTTCTCCCTCTCATTCGACAACGCTCTTGCGTAGTGAAGGAGACTCACGGTTTTGGAGAGTTCTTTCGGAAAGGCAAGAAAAGCTTCATCCATCCCTTTGATTTCAATCAACGACACCTCTTGGAACCTTGCTAGCACAAGGAGTACCAAGGAAGTGAGCGCATCCTCATCTTGTGTGCGCATCCTTTGGAGGAGATCTTTCTTGCTCTCTCTTTCAAGACGCCATCCAACATATGGCTTCGGTATGAATTTCTCATGTTGTTGTAGTTGATCATATTGCATGCGATGATCATTTTGAAACCCTTATTCCGCTGCTATAACATAACCCACAAGGTCACTTGCGCCTCCTTAGGGTTTCGCTCCCCCTTGAAGGGGACTCTTCACTAATTCCTTGGAGGAATTCAGCCATAAACACTTATGGAAAGTGAAGAGGCGGTTTGGGTTCAAAGGGCTATAAAAGGAGGGGTATGCGCCCCTCTCTCTAATGACATCTTCTCAAGCCGAGAACAAGAGAACTTCCACTTGGAGTGGAGCAAGTTCTCAAGCCCTAGCTGCCATCTTTCCTTGGAGTTGAGCCACCATCCTTCATCCTCTTCTTTGGCCGAGAGTCTCCTTGGAAGAGTCTTGTTGGCGTGAAGAACAAAGGAGGAAGAAGAAGGAGATTCCAATAGGTGATCTTCTCTTCCCGAGGCTAGCACCAAGCGTGGAAGGGAGCAACGTTGATAAGGTCGACGCGTGGATACTTGTAGAGGACGAACACTTGGGTGTCTTCAACATGGCTTCATCATCTAAACACGCAAGAGAGGTATGATCTCTAACACATCCTTGTGTCTCCCCTCTCGCATGGATCCTTGGGAAAGGAATGTGTTTCGGGTGTAATGCTTCTTCCGCTGCGTCCTAGGACTGCAAAAACTTTAAATTACACCCGGCATTCCCCAACAGTGGTATCAATGCTACTTGCGAGAAACACAAGGTGTACACATGCTTGTTTGAAAAATCTTTCAAAATTTTTTCTCTCATCCATGCGCGTTTCACCTAGATGGCATTTTTTTCTTCCAAACCTCTCCCAACAATTTTATGGCTGATTTTTGATCTTGTTTCTAATTGACTTAAGATGAAAGGCGCACGTAATTTTGTCAAGTAGGATGAGCATTGTGTCTTCGGACTGGCCAGGTCTCTTGATCTGACAAAATTGCCAACTGATAGGATCTAGAAATCATGATGAGACTTGATCTTGATTTTGGCATAAAATAGGTTGAGAAAGTGTTTGGATGAAGATGGTGCATAAGGGATTAAAATTTGATAAGGCTCAGTTTTTCAAATTTTATATGCGCCACTTGCCTCTTGTTTGGGTTGATATGGTCATAGTGAGTGCCCTCTTTGTTGTGATGTGGAAGGATGTTTCCACTTGTGATGAATGCTTGTAAATCTTTATGCCACTTGCATGTGGCTCTCCCCCTATCTTGTTGTATGAATTATTTTCATGTACTCTCTCATATTGTTTTTATAATAGATGTAGAGTACTTAACATAAGATAGGTTAAGGCTTCATCATAACAACAAGTTGTTTTCTTCAACCAGATCTTGGAGGCTTGGTAGTGGATTGGTGGTTGGAGGGAGGATACATGCTTTCAGCTTTGGTGGCCTCCATGAAGGAACCCGATAAAGGGGGCGAAACCCCTAAGTATGGCGCATATTAAAATTTTAAGCAGCGGAAGAGGGTTTCTTAAGATCGGTTTCATGAGATATGATCAACCATTATAACCCGAATGCAAATAGAAGAAACGGATTCATACCATAGCCATTTCAAGATGGCGCCTTGGAAGAAAAAGTTGCAAGCGCCTCTTCTCCAAAGTCTCGCACACAAGATGAACAATGTGCTTCTTCCTTGGTGCTCCTTGTGCTAGCAAGGTTCCAAAGTTGTCTTGCCGAATGGAAAGGAAAAGATGAGATGATGTTCTCTTGGCCGAAACCTCCTCAACCTTCAAGGCGTCGCCACACACGGAAGTCGAGAGGAATATTGAGAGCGAGAGGCGAGAATAGAGAACACTCTATTCGAACGTGAGTGACTCCAATTGGAGATCATGGTTACTAAAAATAGCAACCACTCACCGCTCCAACGTTCACGCCAAGTGAACATGTCGCCACACCTTGAACCATGCGCTCATTTCATGAGCCGGTTCAATTTGGTTTGGTTTAAAACCAATCAAGCCAAGCAATCAAGTCCAGATCTCAAATAAACCCTAAGGCTCCTGATCTGACCGTTCATCTCTTGATGCTCTTGATCTCACCGATCTAGCATCTATTCTCTCGATCGAAGCTTACCGATCTCAAGCCCTAATCAATCAAACATGATCAGACCAGATCTCACTCACAATCAGAGATTAAATCCCTTTAAACTGAACCTAAACAATTCAGTCCACACGATCTGACTTAAGTAAGCCATATCATCAAATTGTGCGACCCTGAGGGTTTCCTTTAAATGTCGGTAACGATAACTCACGTTATCACGATCAGTGAGGGGTATCTAGCAACACATCACTGTCTCCCGATATAAAAGAAATGAGTCTTCCAAGACTACACCCAAAAACAGCACAAGTGTGAATCAACTTCACTAGGCATGCATACTTCCTTTGCCACTGGATGTTCTTATTGGACAAGCGTGTCAAGCTTGTAGCTCCAATATGATGAGCATGATTAGATCATATGAACACTGTCATCTGGGTATGGCCATACACTCTCTCAATCATCTCATCCAGGGGGCCCCTTTAGAACATCACACTCCTTAAACAAGGAGACGGCAATCCTATGTCTATCACTAGTGCCCTAACCTGACTCAAGCTCATTATCCAAGATAGTCTATAACCATTGTGTTTCAAATGATATTGAACTACCTCAAAACAATGACAATCATCATTTAGAAAACACAAGTGATCTCAAGTCAGAGGAAATGTGCCACTTGTCATATACAAGGATTATTCACATTGTGACAAACAATTGAATATCCTAGTAGGGTCTGTCCAGCACATCCAATGTACCCATGAGTCTACATCTTATTCCATGCTCGAAGCATCCTATAAGACTAGAACACATATTAGTCTTAACCATATCAAGGCTGTCTCATGTTCACCAAGATACATCGACTAAGGACTTAACTGCATGTCAGCCCAGCTGAACAGCTTTGAGACATTATTCAGAAGAACATATATTGCAGCAGACAATGTAGCTAACTGAATAATAACCATGCCTTTATAAACATAAACGTTTATTACATGATACTGTTACAATCCCAAGGCCTCAAACATTAGGCTTAAGGGCATACCCCAACAATCTCCCACTTGCACTTAATCTAATGGTTGAGAAATCTCAAACCCATATTATTACAGTGCTTCTCATGCTTCTGCTGCGCCAGAGGCTTGGTAAGCGGGTCTGCCAGATTGTCATCTGTATGAACCTTGCAGACTTTGATCTCGCCACGATCTATGATCTCCCTGATCAAATGAAACCGTCTCTGTATGTGCTTGGACTTCTGGTGCGACCGTGGTTCCTTTGCTTGTGCGATTGCTCCAGTGTTATCACAGAAGATAACCAAAGGATCTGCACTCGAAGGAACAACACCAAGTTCTCTCACGAACTTACGAATCCACACTGCCTCCTTGGATGCTTCCGAGGCTGCAACATACTCGGCTTCTGTTGTGGAATCAGCAACAGTTGACTGTTTGAAACTCTTCCACACCACTGCTCCTCCATTCAAGCTAAAAACATAGCCTGATTGCGATCGGAAATCATCCTGGTCAGACTGGAACGAAGCGTCAGTATATCCTTCAATACTGAGTTCTTCCTGACCACCATATATCAAGAACATATCTTTGGTCCTCCGCAGATATTTTAAGATGTTCTTGACTGCAATCCAGTGTGCCTGACCTGGATTACTTTGGAAACGACTGGTCACGCTTAACCCGTAAGCGACGTCTGGGCGAGTACACAACATCGCATACATAATGGATCCAATAGCCGAAGCATAAGGCGTATTGTCCATTTCATCTTTCTCAGTCTGTGTTTGTGGACACTGACTCTTCGAAAGATTCAGACCATGTCTGACTGGAAGATATCCTCGTTTAGAATTCTCTAAATGAAATCTCTCCAGGACTTTTTCGATGTAAGTACTCTGGCACAACCCGAGAAGCCTCTTAGATCTATCCCTGTAGATCTTCACACCTAATACATAGGCTGCTTCTCCTAGATCTTTCATCTGGAAACATTTCTTTAACCATGCTTTAACAGCATGCATTTCAGGAATGTCATTTCCAATGATCAAGATGTCATCGACGTAGAGGACTAGGAAAGTAATTACGCTCCCACTAAACCTCTTATACACACACGGGTCATCCTCGTTCTTGATGAAACCAAATTCAGTGACTGATTCATCAAAACGAATATTCCAGCTTCTTGATGCTTGCTTAAGTCCATAAATGGACTTCTTTAACTTGCATATCTTATGACGATCTGATGGATTAGTGAAACCCTCAGGTTGTGTCATATACACATCCTCATCCAGATTTCCATTAAGGAAAGCTGTTTTCACATCCATCTGCCAGATCTCATAATCATAATATGCCGCTATCGCGAAAAGAATCCGAATAGACTTAAACATGGCTACAGGTGAGAAAGTTTCATCATAATCTATCCCGTAGATTTGTTTGAAACCTTTCGCAACTAGCCTGCCTTTATAGGTAACCACGTTACCATCCATGTCAATCTTCTTCTTGAAGATCCACTTACAGCCTATAGGGATAACTCCCGGAGGCGGATCAACCAAATCCCAGACTTGGTTATCTGACATGGAGTCCATCTCGGCGCGCATAGCTTCAAGCCATCTCGCTGACTCTGGTCCACTGACCGCATCCGCATAAGTGAGGGGTTCATCATTATCAATGATGTAGACTCCGTCATAACGCTCAGGTTGTCGACGGATCCTTCCCGATCTTCGCGGTTCCCGTGATATCTGAGCCTCAGGTTGTTCAATAACCTGATCTACTGGCTCAGGCTCATCCAACTCTGCTTGAGCACTTTGTCCTTCCTCTGGATTCTCATCCAGCTTTATTTCTCTCCCACTGGCCTCTTGCAGAAGAAACTCCTTCTCAAGAAATATGGCCGTCCGAGCAACAAATACCTTGTTCTCTTTGGGATCGTAGAAATAATAACCCTTAGTCTCCTTAGGGTAACCGACAAAGTTACATTTGTCAGATCTGCTCTCTAGTTTCCCAGAGGCGAGCTTTTTGACATAAGCCTCGCAGCCCCAGATCCTGATAAATGTCAAGCTCGGCTGTTTCCCATACCATAACTCATATGGAGTTTTTGAAACTGCCTTGGATGGCACTCGGTTTAGTACCTTTGCAGCTGTTTCCAGTGCAAAACCCCAAAAGGAGTATGGAAGAGTAGCCTGACTCATCATAGAACGAACCATATCAAGTAACGTTCTGTTTCTCCTCTCGGACACACCATTCCATTGCGGTGTTCCTGGCGGAGTGAGCTGTGAGATAATCCCACACTCCTTCAGATAGTCAGTAAACGTATGACTCAAGTATTCTCCACCTCGATCTGAGCGAAGTGCCTTGATATTTCGGCCTAGCTGATTTTGTACTTCATTCTTGAACTCTTTGAACTTGTCAAAAGATTCACTTTTATGTCTCATTAAATAGACATACACATATCTACTGAAATCATCAGTAAAGGTAATGAAGTACTGATAGCCACCTCTAGCATGTTTACTAAATGGCCCACACACATCACTGTGTATAAGGTCAAGTAAACCTGAAGCCCTTTGACCTTTGTGAGGAAAAGGTGACTTCGTCATTTTACCCATCAAACAAGCTTTGCATGTATCAATCTCCTTATAGGAGAATGATCCCAGCAGTCCATGATCATGCAACCGCTTAATGCGTTTCTCGTTAATATGGCCTAAACGACTATGCCATAGCAAGGTGCTGTCATCAGCATACTTGGCTTTCTTAATATCAACATTTTGTATAGAACGCTCCATGTCCAACATGAATAATCCATTGCTAATTGAACCAGTTGCATAAACAATATTATCATAAGATAAAAGACACTTTGAAATATTGCATTCAAAGGAAAAACCCTTCCTGACAAGAGCAGGAATGGAGATAATATTTTTAGTAATACTGGGAACAAAATAACAATTGTCTAGTTCCAATACAATTCCAGATGGTAAAGAAATGAAATAGTCTCCTACAGCAACAGCAGCAACCCGTGCCCCGTTTCCAACTCGTAGGTCCACCTCATGCTGTCCCACCTGCCTTCTTCTCTTGAGTTCCTGTACATTTGAACAAATGTGAACTCCACATGCAGTGTCCAACACCCATGATATAGAAGAAGAGAACATGACCTCAGTCACATAAATACCTGAGCCAGAAGCGATGCTTCCCCTCTTATCTCCTTGGAGCGCTTTACAGTCCTTTTTCTAGTGACCCAGCTGGCCACAGTGGAAACACCTGTATTCCTTGGACCGCTTCACCTTTTGCTTCAGAGCCTTGCTGTAGCTCTTGACAGGGGTCTTGCCCTTCTTCCCCTTCTTCTTGTTCCTCGAAGGAACCATTAAGACAGAGGTCGAAGGCTTTCCCTTCAGAGTCTCCTCAGTAGTCAAGAGCATATTCAGCAGCTCTGCCGGAGTACAATCGATTTTGTTCATATTAAAGTTAATAATGAACGCGTCGAATGAAGGCGGGAGAGACTGCAGAATAATATCCACAGCAAGCTCCTGGTTGATGGTATGCCCCAGTTTCTCTAGAGCCTCCTTGTGCCCAATCATCTTGAGCACGTGAGCTCCCACTGGGCTCCCTTCAGCCAGTTTGCTCTGAAAGAAAAGCTTTGTCAAATTGTAGCGCTCAGTCCTTGCCTGTGCAGCATACAGCATCTTGAGGTTCGCTATCATGTCTATAGCAGACATATCCTCATGCTGACGCTGCAGCGGTGGCGTCATAGACGCTAGCATCAGGCAAGCGACATCAATGCTATCATTGACGTGCTTTTCATAGGCTTCCCGAACCGCCCTTGCGGCGTTCGGAGCGGGCTGAGGCGGTATCGCCGTCTCGAGGACATACAGTTTCCTCTCTGCCTTAAGAACAATCTTAAGGTGTCCAAACCAGTCAGAGAAGTTCGGCCCAGCAAACTTCTCCCTTTCCAGTAGGGATCGCACATTGAAGTTCATGGTGTTCGTTGCTGCAGGTATCTACAACAATGCAAGAACAGCAAGGTCAGTATCAATGTTAAGAATCAATCAGGACTTAAGAAAGATTCTTTTTCTCACTATTTTATCTGACTGAAAAATCCATTAAACAGTCCGAAAGAGTAGACACTCTTTTAGTGAGATGGGATCCGGATTTCATACTTGGTCTCCGCGTCCCGCTCAGGCGAGATAAGATGCACAGAGAGTACAAGCACTAATCTCCGGTAGGCAGTCCCTGCCGATCGCCAACCCGTGCGATTCCCCTTCATCTGGGCAATCCAGCAGACTGTGCCAACTGAGTTGGTACAACACAGTCTCTGATCCCATAGATGGCTGCCTCCATGTGCTACCATATGCGCCACATATGTAGCCTACATGGTCAAGCTGACCCGACCTACTCCCTGGACCACCATGTGCTATGCTGAGCAACGAGAAGGGATAAATCCCTACTCTGTAACACACAGGTGTAATCCCACACCGTCTGAAGATAGATGGACGTGCCCACTGAGTGGGTACAACACGGCTCCAACGATAATCAGAACAGTGAGGTTTCGCGTCAGAAGGCTTACGAGCTTGATATTTTAGCGTTGGATTTTAACGGTCTTTTATCTTCTTCACTATCATGCAATTCCTATGGTGATAGCAGAAGATAAACTAATCATGCAATTCTAATATTTAAACAATAAATAAAAGAAAGCATGAATCTTATGTGGTAAAAGCCCATAGCCCTAGTAAGACCTTAATTAACTTAAGTCTTCACTTGCTTTTCTTCATGGGGCTTTTGCTGCTCATCTGGCCCAAACCAGGGCCCAAGCGCCATCTGCAGGTCTGGTGCGCCCACCAGGAATATGCGCCAGGTCCTAGGGTCGAACCCTAGACCTCCCACCTGGTCAAGCCACTTGCTGCATGCGCCTCTGCCAAGAGTGCTCTGTGCTCTTGTCTAATTAAATTACAAATTTAACTATCTAGACAAGATTGACACGCAGGTCAATTACATTTTATAAATTAAAGCAATGTGATGCGCAGATCACAATATAAAATTAATTTACAAAATTAACCAAGCACGCAGGCCCCAGCACAGCACTCATTAAAGACGGGCAGCCCACATAAGATTAAATAAACATACATATGCAACACTCAACATGTGATCCAATCATGAAAATTAAATTTCGAAAACCCCTTGGGATGAATTTTAATTTTCCTTATTTGCCCTACTGCCTTACAATGGTCTATTACTAGGGATCCACTCATCCATCCTAGTCAGATCCACTGCCCTTGCATGCACCAAGTCGTAACTGACTTGAGTCGACCATAAGGTCAACCATGCATGCGCCAGGGCTGAACAACCACAATGAGGTCTGGCAAGCGGGTGTGACCCCGGGCCTAACTCATGTGCGTTCATCAGTTGTCTCAATCAGACATCGCTACACGCCTGTCTGCAGCCGACCTGTAGCCACCACGTGCTTGCGCACAGGTGCTACCTGGTCAACCCATCAAGGCTGTCAGATAGTCTGATCAGACTTTTGGATCTAACCTAGGGGGTGACTTCAACCCTAATAACCCATCTAAGGGTTTAAAGTAGGTGCTTTAGATCTAAGATGAATCGCGCAAGTTATTTGTTTTGAAAACACAATAAAACATGCGCCAACAACATGCGCCAGGGAGAAAATAACATCTATAAGAAACATGTATTTTCGCCAACTTACAACTACAGCATAAGCATTCGCATGTGACCTATAGATCTGTTATCTTGCGCAAACATGGATCATAAAACATAACATGGCAATCATAAAACATGAACATTGGCTCTGATACCAATTGAAGGAACCCGATAAAGGGGGCGAAACCCCTAAGTATGGCGCATATTAAAATTTTAAGCAGCGGAAGAGGGTTTCTTAAGATCGGTTTCATGAGATATGATCAACCATTATAACCCGAATGCAAATAGAAGAAACGGATTCATACCATAGCCATTTCAAGATGGCGCCTTGGAAGAAAAAGTTGCAAGCGCCTCTTCTCCAAAGTCTCGCACACAAGATGAACAATGTGCTTCTTCCTTGGTGCTCCTTGTGCTAGCAAGGTTCCAAAGTTGTCTTGCCGAATGGAAAGGAAAAGATGAGATGATGTTCTCTTGGCCAAAACCTCCTCAACCTTCAAGGCGTCGCCACACACGGAAGTCGAGAGGAATATTGAGAGCGAGAGGCGAGAATAGAGAACACTCTATTCGAACGTGAGTGACTCCAATTGGAGATCATGGTTACTAAAAATAGCAACCACTCACCGCTCCAACGTTCACGCCAAGTGAACATGTCGCCACACCTTGAACCATGCGCTCATTTCATGAGCCGGTTCAATTTGGTTTGGTTTAAAACCAATCAAGCCTCCTGATCTGACCGTTCATCTCTTGATGCTCTTGATCTCACCGATCTAGCATCTATTCTCTCGATCGAAGCTAACCGATCTCAAGCCCTAATCAATCAAACATGATCAGACCAGATCTCACTCACAATCAGAGATTAAATCCCTTTAAACTGAACCTAAACAATTCAGTCCACACGATCTGACTTAAGTAAGCCATATCATCAAATTGTGCGACCCTGAGGGTTTCCTTTAAATGTCGGTAACGATAACTCACGTTATCACGATCAGTGAGGGGTATCTAGCAACACATCACTGTCTCCCGATATAAAAGAAATGAGTCTTCCAAGACTACACCCAAAAACAGCACAAGTGTGAATCAACTTCACTAGGCATGCATACTTCCTTTGCCACTGGATGTTCTTATTGGACAAGCGTGTCAAGCTTGTAGCTCCAATATGATGAGCATGATTAGATCATATGAACACTGTCATCTGGGTATGGCCATACACTCTCTCAATCATCTCATCCAGGGGGCCCCTTTAGAACATCACACTCCTTAAACAAGGAGACGGCAATCCTATGTCTATCACTAGTGCCCTAACCTGACTCAAGCTCATTATCCAAGATAGTCTATAACCATTGTGTTTCAAATGATATTGAACTACCTCAAAACAATGACAATCATCATTTAGAAAACACAAGTGATCTCAAGTCAGAGGAAATGTGCCACTTGTCATATACAAGGATTATTCACATTGTGACAAACAATTGAATATCCTAGTAGGGTCTGTCCAGCACATCCAATGTACCCATGAGTCTACATCTTATTCCATGCTCGAAGCATCCTATAAGACTAGAACACATATTAGTCTTAACCATATCAAGGCTGTCTCATGTTCACCAAGATACATCGACTAAGGACTTAACTGCATGTCAGCCTAGCTGAACAGCTTTGAGACATTATTCAGAAGAACATATATTGCAGCAGACAATGTAGCTAACTGAATAATAACCATGCCTTTATAAACATAAACGTTTATTACATGATACTGTTACAATCCCAAGGCCTCAAACATTAGGCTTAAGGGCATACCCCAACACTCCACGCCCTTGGCGCAAAGCCAAACCCTAAAGGCCTTTTTGTCAATTGCTCTCTCAATACTGGATAAAAATTGGTGTTTTCACTTCTTGTGTGTTCTCCTTTTAAAGACAAATCGGCAGCAACTTTCGGATTTCAATTTGGAGGTCTGGATCAAAAGTTATGGTCCACGCAAGTTTAAGCCCGAAAAACTCGTGCGTCCACGTATAAAATACGGTACCGTATTTTAAATGACGGTAGCGCTGTATTTTCTTTGGAGTTTTCTGGTCAAAAATTGCTCAAAAAATGGTACCATAAAATATTTTACGGCCATGCCGTAATTTTAGCAATTTATTCTGTTCTGAATGCGCTCCAAACTACAGTAGTGTATGAAAGGTCCCCTTTCAATAAGGGGGGCCGAAACCCTAAAGTGGCGCATACAAAACATGGGCAGCGGATACTAGGGTTTCATGGGATCGATGCATGTATTATGATCAACATTAAAACTTTTGAATGCAAGAAAGAATGCGATTCATACCATGGCCATTTCTAGATGGCGCCTTGGAAGCAAGAGAACAAAAGAGGTCTCCTCCAAATCGTCACACACAAGATGATCAACGGCTTGCTCCTTCCTGTCGTCCCTTGTGCTAGCAAGGATCGTCCAAGGTGTCTTTGATCGTTTGAAGGGAAGAGAGAGCTTTCCTTGCTTGGCGATTTTTTTTCTTCTTTCGTCTACCACCTTTTCTCACACGAATGTGTGAAGAGCCAAAGGCAAAACGGCGACAAGAGGGCGAGAGAGGGGCGACGTGAGAGAGATGTGGTCACGTTGTGACATGCTATCTAAAAATAGCAAAACCATCTCAACGTTCAAGTGACCCCAATCGCAAATGCCAACTTGAACCATACGCTCATCCAATGAGCTGATTCAAATCGATTTGGTTCAATAACCAAATAAACCAAGCAATTAGTCCAGATTATAATAAACCCCTAAGGCTTAAGATCTGACCATTGATCTCTTGATGCTCCTGATCTCACTGATCTAGCATCTATTCTCTCAATCGAAGCTTACCGATCTCAAGCCCTAATCAATCAAACATGATCAGACTAGATCTCACTTACAATCAGAGACTAAATCCCTTTAAACTGAACCCAAACAATTCAGTCCACACGATCTGACTTAAGTAAGCCATATCATCAAATTGTGCGACCCTAAGGGTTTCCTTTAAATGTCGGTAACGATAACTTACGTTATCACGATCAGTGAGGGGTATCTAGCAACACATCACTGTCTCCCGATATAAAGGAAAGAGTCTTCCAAGACTACACCCAAACCACAGCACAAGTGTGAATCCAATTCACAAGACATGCAAATTTCCTTTGCCACTGGATGCTCTTATTGGACAAGCGTGTCAAGCTTGTAGCTCCAATATGATGAGCATGATTAGATCAGATGAACACTGTCACCTGGGTATGGCCATACACTTTCTCAATCATCTCATACAGAGGGGGGCCCCTTTAGAACATCACACTCCAATTAAGGAGACGGCAATCCTTTATCTATCACTAGTGCCCTAACCTGACTCAAGCTCACCATCCAAGATAGTCTATAACCATTATGTTTCAAATGATATTGAACTACCTCAAAACAATGACAATCATCATTTAGAAACACAAGTGATCTCAAGTCAGAGGAAATGTGCCACTTGTTGCAATCAAGGATTATTCACATTGTGACAAGCAATTGAATATCCTAGTAGGGTCTGTCCAGTACATCTAATGTACCCATGAGTCTACATCTTATTCCATGCTCGAAGCATCCTATAAGATTAGAACACATATTAGTCTCAATCATATCAAGGCTGTCTCATGTTCGCCAAGATATATCGACTAAGGACTTTACTGCATGTCAGCCCAGCTGAACAGCATTGAGACATTATTCAGAAGTATATGTATTGCAGCAGATAATATAACAAACTGGATAACAACCATTGCCTTTATAAACATAAGAGTTTATACATGATACTGTTACAATCCCAAGGCCTCAAACATTAGCCTTAAGGGCATACCCCAACAATCTCCCACTTGCACTTAATCTAATGGTTGAGATATCTCAAACCCATATTATTACAGTGCTTCTCATGCTTCTGCTGCGCCAGAGGCTTGGTAAGCGGGTCTGCCAGATTGTCATCTGTATGAACCTTGCAGACTTTGATCTCGCCACGATCTATGATCTCCCTGATCAAGTGAAACCGTCTCTGTATGTGCTTGGACTTCTGGTGCGACCGTGGTTCCTTTGCTTGTGCAATTGCTCCAGTGTTATCACAGAAGATAACCAAAGGATCTGCACTCGAAGGAACAACACCAAGTTCTTGAACGAACTTACGAATCCACACTGCCTCCTTGGATGCTTCCGAGGCTGCAACATACTCGGCTTCTGTTGTGGAATCAGCAACGATTGACTGTTTGAAACTTTTCCACACCACTGCTCCTCCATTCAAGCTAAAAACATAGCCTGATTGCGATCGGAAATCATCCTGGTCAGACTGGAACGAAGCGTCAGTATATCCTTCTATACTGAGTTCTTCCTGACCACCATACACCAAGAACATATCTTTGGTCCTCCGAAGATATTTTAAAATGTTCTTGACTGCAATCCAGTGCGCCATACCTGGATTACTTTGGAACCGACTGGTCACGCTTAACCCGTAAGCGACGTCTGGGCGAGTACACAACATCGCATACATAATGGATCCAATAGCCGAAGCATAAGGCGTATTGTCCATTTCATCTTTCTCAGTCTGTGTTTGTGGACACTGACTCTTCGAAAGATTCAGACCATGTCTGACTGGAAGATATCCTCTTTTAGAATTCTCTAAATGAAATCTCTCCAGGACTTTATCGATGTAAGTACTCTGGCACAGCCCGAGAAGACTCTTAGATCTATCCCTGTAGATCTTCACACCTAATACATAGGCTGCTTCTCCTAAATCTTTCATCTGGAAACATTTTCTTAACCATGCTTTAACCGCATGCATTTCAGGAATATCGTTTCCAATGATCAAGATATCATCGACGTAGAGGACTAGGAAAGTAATCACGCTCCCACTAAACCTCTTATATACACACGGGTCATCCTCGTTTTTGATGAAACCAAATTCAGAGATTGATTCATCAAAACGAATATTCCAGCTTCTCGATGCTTGTTTAAGTCCATAAATAGACTTCTTTAACTTGCATATTTTATGACGATCTGATGGATTAGTGAAACCTTCTGGTTGTGTCATATACACATCCTCATCCAGATTTCCATTAAGGAAAGCTGTCTTCACATCCATTTGCCAGATCTCATAATCATAATATGCTGCTATCGCGAAAAGAATCCGAATAGACTTAAACATAGCTACAGGTGAGAAAGTTTCATCATAATCTATCCCGTAGATTTGTTTGAAACCTTTCGCAACTAGCCTGCCTTTATAGGTAACCACGTTACCATCCATGTCAATCTTCTTCTTGAAGATCCATTTACAGCCTATAGGGAGAACTCCCGGAGGCGGATCAACCAAATCCCAGACTTGGTTATCTGACATGGAGTCCATCTCGGCGCGCATAGCTTCAAGCCATCTCGCTGAATCCGGTCCACTGACCGCATCCGCATAAGTGAGGGGTTCATCATTATCAATGATGTAGACTCCGTCATAGCGCTCAGGCTGTCGACGGATCCTTCCCGATCTTCGCGGTTCCCGTGATATCTGAGCCTCAGGTTGTTCAGTAACCTGTTCTACCGGCTCAGGCTCATCCAACTGTGCTTGACCACTTTGTCCTTGCTCTGGATTCTCATCCAGCTTTATTTCTCTCCCACTGGCCTCTTGCAGAAGAAACTCCTTCTCAAGAAATATGGCCGTCCGAGCAACAAACACCTTGTTCTCTTTGGGATCGTAGAAATAATAACCCTTAGTTTCCTTAGGGTAACCGACAAAGATACATTTCTCAGATCTGCTCTCTAGTTTTCCAGAGGCGAGCTTTTTGACATAAGCCTCGCAGCCCCAGATCCTGATAAATGTCAAGCTAGGCTGTTTCGCATACCATAATTCATATGGGGTCTTTGAAACTGCCTTGGATGGCACTCGGTTTAGTACCTTTGCAGCTGTCTCTAGTGCAAATCCCCAAAAGGAGTAAGGTAGAGTAGCCTGACTCATCATAGAATGAACCATATCAAGTAACGTTCTATTTCTCCTCTCGGACACACCATTCCATTGCGATGTTCCTGGCGGAGTGAGCTGTGAGATAATCCCACACTCCTTCAGATAGTTAGTAAACTCTCGACTTAGGTATTCTCCACCTCGATCAGAACGAAGTGCTTTGATATTTCGGCCAAGCTGATTCTGTACTTCATTCTTGAACTCTTTGAACTTGTCAAAAGATTCACTTTTATGTCTCATAAGATAGACATACCCATATCTACTGAAATCATCAGTGAAGGTAATGAAGTACTGCTAGCCACCTCTGGCATGTTTACTAAAAGGCCCACACACATCACTGTGTATACGGTCAAGTAAACCTGAAGTCCTTTGACCTTTATGAGGAAAAGGCGACTTCGTCATTTTGCCCATCAAACAAGCTTTGCATGTATCAATCTCCTCATAGGAGAATGATCCCAGCAGTCCGTAATCATGCAACCGCTTAATGCGTTTCTTGTTAATATGACCTAAACGACTATGCCATAGCAAGGTGCTGTCATCAGCATATTTGGCTTTCTTATTATCAATATTGTGTATAGAACATTCCATGTCCAACATGAATAACCCATTGTTAATTGAACCAGTAGCGTAAACAATATTATCTAAAGAAAGAACACACTTTGAAATATTGCATTCAAAGGAAAACCCCTTCCTGACAAGAGCAAGAATGGAGATAATATTTTTAGTAATGCTGGGAACAAAGTAACAATTGTCTAGTTCCAATACAAGTCCAGATGGTAAAGAGATGAAATAGTCTCCTACAGCAACAGCAGCAACCCGTGCCCCGTTTCCAACTCGTAGGTCCACCTCATGCTGTCCCACCTGTCTTCTTCTCTTGAGTTCCTGTACATTTGAACAAATGTGAACTCCACATGCAGTGTCCAACACCCATGAAATAGAAGAAGATGAAACCATGACTTCCGTCACGTATATACCTGAGCCAGAAGCGATGCTTCCCCTCTTGTCTCCTTGGAGCGCTTTACAGTCCTTTTTCCAGTGACCCAGCTGGCCACAGTGGAAACATCTGTATTCCTTCGACCGCTTGACCTTTTGCTTCAGAGCCTTGCTGTAGCTCTTGACAGGGGTCTTGCCCTTCTTCCCCTTCTTCTTGTTCCTTGAAGGAAACATCAAGACAGAGGTTGAAGGCTTTCCCTTCAGAGTCTCCTCAGTAGTCAAGAGCATATTCAGCAGCTCTGCCGGAGTACAATCGATTTTGTTCATATTAAAGTTAATGATGAACGCATCGAAAGAGGGCGGGAGAGACTGCAGAATAATGTCTACAGCAAGCTCCTGATTGATGGTATGCCCCAGTTTCTCTAGAGCCTCCTTGTGCCCAATCATCTTGAGCACGTGAGCTCCCACTGGGCTCCCTTCAGCCAGTTTGCTCTGAAAGAACAGCTTAGTCAAATTATAGCGCTCAGTCCTCGCCTGCGCAGCATACAGCATCTTGAGGTTTGCTACAATTTGTATAGCAGACATATCCTCATGCTGACGCTGCAGCGGTGGCGTCATAGACGCTAGCATCAGGCAAGCGACATCAATGCTATCATTGACATGCTTTTCATAGGCATCCCGAACCGCCCTTGCGGCGTTCGGAGCGGGCTGAGGCGATATAGCCGTCTCGAGGACATACAGTTTCCTCTCTGCCTTAAGAACAATCTTAAGGTGTCCGTACCAGTCTGAGAAGTTCGGCCCAGCAAACTTCTCCCTTTCCAGTAGGGATCGCACATTGAAGCTCATGGTGTTCGTTGCTGCAGGAATCTACAACAATGCAAGAACAGCAAGGTCAGTATCAATGTTCAGAATCAATCCAGGACTTAAGAAAGATTCTTTTCTCACTATTTTATCTGGCTGAAAAATCCAGCAAAAACAGCCCGAAAGAGTAGAACTCTTTTAGTGAGATGGGATCCAGATTTCATACTTGGTCTCCGCGTCCCGCTCAGGCGAGATAAGATGCACAGAGAGTACAAGCACTAGTCTCTGGTAGGCTGTCCCAGCCAATCGCCAACCCGTGCGATTCCCCTTCATCTGGGCAATCCAGCTGACTGTGCCAACTGAGTTGGTACAACACAGTCTCTGATCCCACAGATGGCTGCCTCCATGTGCTACCATATGCGCCACATATGTAGCCCACATGGTCAAGCTGACCCGACCTACTCCCTGGACCACCACGTGCTATGCTGAGCAACGAGAAGCGATAAATCCCTTCTCTGTAACACGCAGGTGTAATCCCGCACCGTCTGAAGATAGATGGACGTGCCCACTGAGTGGGTACAACACGGCTCCAACGATAATCAGAACAGTGAGGTTTCGCGTCAGAAGGCTTACGAGCTTGATATTTTAGCGTTGGATTTTAACGGTCTTTTATCTTCTTGACTATCATGCAATTCCTATGGTGATAGCAGAAGATAAACTCATGCAATTCTAATTATAAAAGCAATAAATAGAAAGCATGCTGATCTTATGTGGTAAAAGCCCATTAAGCCTAAGTTAGACCTTAAATTAAACTTAAGTCTTCACTTGCTTTTCTTCATGGGTCTTTTGCTGCTCATCTGTGTGAGAACCCCTAATCTAAAGGGGGGTGAAACCCTAAACATGCACATCTAGCCATGTAAAGCGGAAAGAGGGTTTCAAAAGATCGGATATGAAAGCTATATGATCAACTTAACAACTATGAGAAATCATACCGAAGCCATGTTGAGGATGGCGACTTGGAAGCGAGAGATCAAGATAGATCTCCTCCACAAATTCACACACAAGATGAGGGATGGCTACCCTTTAGGATCTTCCTTGTGCTAGCAAGAGATCCCCAAAGTTCCTTGTCGTGTTGATGATGAGATGTGCTTGGCCGAGAGCTCCCTTGTCCTCCAATCCTCTCTTCGTCCAACGAAGATGACAAGTCCATTAAGCTCAAAATGCGTTTAGTTCTTTTCATTCAAGACATGGCGTTACCCTTCCAAAAATGGAAGGTATTCAAGCCATGCGCTCACATGAAGACTAAACCGCCCAAAAACCTTTAAGCCTTGAACCATACGTTCACCCATGTGAACCGGTTCAAGTCAATTAGGTTCCACCCAATTCGGTTCATTAAACCAGCCCAAGCCAAGGTCTAGATCTCCTTGAACCAAATGGTTCAAGATCTAACCGTTCATCTCTTGATGCTCTCGATCTCTATGATCTAGCATCCATACTCTCGATCGAAGCTTACCGATCTCAAGCCCTAATCAATCAAACATGATCAGACCAGATCTCACTTACAATCAGAGTCTAAACCCGTTTAAACTGAGTCTAAACAGTCCAGTCCACACGATCTGACTTAAGTAAGCCATATCATCAAATTGTGCGACCCTGAGGGTTTCCTCTAAATGTCGGTAACGATAACTTACGTTATCACGATCAGTGAGGGGTATCTAGCAACACATCACTGTCTCCCGATATAAAGGAAATAGTCTTCCAAGACTACACCCAAACCATAGCATAAGTGTGAATCAACTCACTTGGCATACATGTATCCTTTGCCACTGGACGTTCTTATTGGACAAGCATGTCAAGCCTGTAACTCCAATACGATGAGCATGATCAGATCAGATGAACATAGTCATCTGGGTATGGCCATACACTTCCTCAATCATCTCATATAGGGGGGCCCTTTAGAACATCACACTCCTTAAACAAGGAGACGGCAATCCTATGTCTATCACTAGTGTCCTAACCTGATTCAAGCTCACCATCCAAGATAGTCTATAATCATTATGTTTCAAATGATATTGAACTACCTCAAGACAATGACAATCATCATTTAGAAACACAAGTGATCTCAAGTCAGAGGACATGTGCCACTTAGTGCTTACAAGGATCATTCACATTTTGACAAGCAATGGAATATCCTAGTAGGGTCTGTCCAGTACATCCAATGTACCCATGAGTCTACATCTTATTCCATGCTCGAAGCATCCTATAAGATTAGCACTCATATTAGTCTCAATCATATCAAGGCTGTCTCATGTTCACCAAGATATCTCGACTAAGGACTTATACCTGTCAGCCTAGCTGAACAGCTTTGAGACATTATTCAGCAGTACACTTATTACAGCAGACAAGGTAGCAGCCTGAATAATAACCATGCCTTTTATAAACTTAAGAGTTTATTACATGATACTTATACAATCCCAAAGGCCTCAAACATTAGCCTTAAGGGCATACCCCAACAATCTCCCACTTGCACTTAATCTAATGGTTGAGAAATCTCAAACCCATATTATTACAGTGCCTCTCATGCTTCTGCTGCGTCAGAGGCTTGGTAAGCGGGTCTGCCAGATTGTCATCTGTATGAACCTTGCATATTTTGATCTCGCCTCGATCAATGATCTCCCGGATCAAGTGAAACCGTCTCTGTATGTGCTTGGACTTCTGGTGCGACCGCGGTTCCTTTGCTTGTGCAATTGCTCCAGTGTTATCACAGAAGATAACCAAAGGATCTGCACTCGAAGGAACGACACCAAGTTCTCTCACGAACTTACGAATCCACACTGCCTCCTTGGATGCTTCTGAGGCTGCAACATACTCGGCTTCTGTTGTGGAATCAGCAACAGTTGACTGTTTGAAGCTTTTCCACACCACTGCTCCACCGTTCAAGCTAAAAACATAGCCTGATTGCGATCGGAAATCATCCTGGTCCGACTGGAACGAAGCGTCAGTATATCCCTCTATACTGAGTTCTTCCTGATCACCATATATCAAGAACATATCTTTGGTCCTCCGCAGATATTTTAAAATGTTCTTGACTGCAATCCAGTGCGCCAAACCTGGATTACTTTGGAATCGACTGGTCACGCTTAACCCGTAAGCGACGTCTGGGCGAGTACACAACATCGCATACATAATGGACCCTATAGCCGAAGCATAAGGCGTACTGTCCATTTCATCTTTCTCAGTCTGTGTTTGTGGACACTGACTCTTTGAAAGATTCAGACCATGTCTGACTGGAAGATACCCACGTTTAGAATTCTCTAAATGGAATCTCTCCAGGACTTTATCGATGTAAGTACTCTGGCACAGCCCGAGAAGCCTCTTAGATCTATCCCGGTAGATCTTTACACCTAGTACATAGGCTGCTTCTCCTATATCTTTCATCTGGAAACATTTTCCTAACCATGCTTTAACAGCATGAAGTTCAGGAATATCATTTCCAATGATTAAGATATCATCGACGTAGAGGATTAGGAATGTAATTACGCTCCCACTAAACCTCTTATATACACACGGGTCATCCTCGTTCTTGATGAAACCAAACTGAGAGATTGATTCATCAAAACGAATGTTCCAGCTTCTTGATGCTTGTTTAAGTCCATAAATGGACTTCTTTAACTTGCATATTTTATGACGATCTGCTGGATTAGTGAAACCTTCCGGTTGTGTCATATACACATCCTCATCCAGATTTCCATTAAGGAAAGCTGTTTTCACATCCATCTGCCAGATCTCATAATCGTAATATGCTGCTATCGCGAAAAGAATCCGAATAGACTTAAACATGGCTACAGGTGAGAAAGTCTCATCATAATCTATCCCGTAGATTTGTTTGAAACCTTTCGCAACTAGCCTGCCTTTATAGGTAACCACGTTACCATCCATGTCAATCTTCTTCTTGAAGATCCATTTACAGCCTATAGGGATTACTCCCGAAGGCGGATCAACCAAATCCCAGACTTGGTTATCTGACATGGAGTCCATTTCGGCTCGCATAGCTTCAAGCCATCTAGCTGACTCCGGTCCACTGACCGCATCCGCATAAGTTAGGGGTTCATCATTATCAATGATGTAGACTCCGTCATAGCGCTCAGGCTGGCGACGGATCCTACCCGATCTTCGCGGTTCCCGTGTTATTTGAGCCTCAGGTTGTTCAATAACCTGATCTTCTGGCTCAGGCTCATCCAACTGTGCTTGACTACTTTGTCCTTCTTCTGGATTTTCATCCAGCTTTATTTCTCTCCCACTGGCCTCTTGCAGAAGAAACTCCTTCTCAAGAAATATGGCCGTCCGAGCAACAAATACCTTGTTCTCTTTGGGATCGTAGAAATAATAACCCTTAGTTTCCTTAGGGTAACCGACAAAGATGCATTTGTCAGATCTGCTCTCTAGTTTCCCAGAGGCGAGCTTTTTGACATAAGCCTCGCAACCCCAGATCCTGATAAATGTCAAGCTTGGCTGTTTCCCATACCATAACTCATATGGCGTCTTTGAAACTGCCTTGGATGGCACTCGGTTTAGTACCTTTGCAGCTGTTTCCAGTGCAAAACCCCAAAAGGAATATGGAAGAGTAGCCTGACTCATCATAGAACGAACCATATCAAGTAGCGTTCTATTTCTCCTCTCGGACACACCATTCCATTGCGGTGTTCCTGGCGGAGTGAGCTGTGAGATAATCCCACACTCCTTTAGATAGTCAGTAAATGCATGACTCAGGTATTCTCCACCTCGATCAGAACGAAGTGCCTTGATATTTCGGCCTAGCTGATTTTGTACTTCATTCTTGAACTCTTTGAACTTGTCAAAAGATTCACTTTTATGTCTCATCAGATAGACATACCCATACCTACTGAAATCATCAGTAAAGGTAATGAAGTACTGATAGCCACCTCTGGCATGTTTACTAAATGGCCCACACACATCACTGTGTATAAGGTCAAGTAAACCTGAAGTCCTTTGACCTTTGTGAGGAAAAGGAGACTTCGTCATTTTACCCATTAAACAAGCTTTGCATGTATCAATCTCCTCATAGGAGAATGATCCCAGCAGTCCATGATCATGCAACCGCTTAATGCGCTTCTCGTTTATATGGCCTAAACGACTATGCCATAGCAAGGTGCTGTCATCAGCATACTTGGCTTTCTTATTATCAATGTTTTGTATAGAATATTCCATGTCCAACATGTATAACCCATTGTTAATTGAACCAGTTGCATACACAATATTATCACGAGATAAAACACACTTTGAAATCTTGCATTCAAAGGCAAATCCTTTCCTGACAAGAGCAGGAATAGAGATAATATTCTTGGTAATACTTGGTACAAAATAACAATTGTTTAATTCTAATACAATTCCAGATGGTAAAGAAATGAAATAGTCCCCTACAGCAACAGCAGCAACCCGTGCCCCGTTTCCAACGCGTAGGTCTACCTCATGCTGTCCCACCTGCCTTCTTCTCTTGAGTTCCTGCACATTTGAACAAATGTGAACTCCACATGCAGTGTCCAACACCCATGATATAGTAGAAGAAGATAACATGACCTCAGTCACATATATACCTGAGCCAGAAGCGATGCTTCCCCTCTTATCTCCTTGGAGCGCTTTACAGTCCTTTTTCCAGTGACCCAGCTGGCCACAGTGGAAACACCTGTTGTCCTTCGACCGCTTCACCTTCTGTTTCAGAGCCTTGCTGTAATTCTTGACAGGGGCCTTGCCCTTCTTCCCCTTCTTCTTGTTCCTTGAAGGAACCATTAAGACAGAGGTTGAAGGCTTGCCCTTCAGAGTTTCCTCAGTTGTCAAGAGCATATTCAGCAGCTCTGCCGGCGTACAATCGATTTTGTTCATATTAAAATTAATGATGAACGCATCGAAAGAAGGCGGAAGAGACTGTAGAATAATGTCCACAGCAAGCTCCTGGTTGACGGTATGCCCCAGTTTTTCTAGAGCCTCCTTGTGCCCAATCATCTTGAGCACGTGAGCTCCCACTGGGCTCCCCTCAGCCAGTTTGCTCTGAAAGAAGAGCTTCGTCAGATTATAGCGCTCAGTCCTCGCCTGTGCAGCATACAGCATCTTGAGGTTCGCTATAATCTCTATAGCCGACATATCCTCATGCTGACGCTGCAGCGGTGGCGTCATAGACGCTAGCATCAGGCAAGCGACATCAATGCTATCATTGACGTGCTTTTCGTAGGCATCCCGAACCGCCCTTGCGGCGTTCGGAGCGGGCTGCGGCGGTATCGCCGTCTCGAGGACATACAGTTTCCTCTCTGCCTTAAGAACAATCTTAAGGTGTCCGAACCAGTCAGAGAAGTTCGGCCCAGCAAACTTCTCCCTTTCCAGTAGGGATCGCACATTGAAGCTCATGATGTTCGTTGCTGCAGGAATCTACAACAAGCAAGAACAGCAAGGTCAGTATCAATGTTTTAGAATCAATCCAGGACTTAAGAAAGATTCTTTTCTCACTATTTTGTCTGACTGAAAAATCCAGTAAACAGTCCGAAAGAGTAACACTCTTTTAGTGAGATGGGATCCAGATTTCATACTTGGTCTCCGCGTCCCGCTCAGGCGAGATAAGATGCACAGAGATGACAAGCACTAATTTCTGGTAGGCTGTCCCAGCCAATCGCCAACCCGTGCGATTCCCCTTCATCTTGGCAATCCAGCAGACTGTGCCAACTGAGTTGGTACAACACAGTCTCTGATCCCAGAGATGGCTGCCTCCATGTGCTACCATATGCGCCTCATATGTAGCCTACATGGTCAAGCTGACCCGACCTACTCCCTGGACCACCACGTGCAATGCTGAGCAACGAGAGGGGATAAATCCCAACTCTGTAACACGCAGGTGAAATCCAGCACCGTCTGAAGATAGATGGACGTGCCCACTGAGTGGGTTCAACACGGCTCCAACGATAGTCAGAACGGTGAGGTTTCGCGTCAGAAGGCTTACGAGCTTGATATATTAGCGTTTGGATTTTATCGGTCTTTTATCTTCTTGACTATCATGCAAGTCCTATGGTGATAGCAGAAGATAAACTTAAACATGCAATTCTAATTATTTAAACAATAAATAGAAAGCATGATCTTATGTGGTTAAAAGCCCATGAACCCTAGTAAGACCTTAATTTTACTTAAGTCTTCACTTGAGCTCCTTGGCATATCATCTGGTCCAACCTAGGGCCCTAGCGCCAAGAGCACCTCAGGTGGGCCACCAGGTGAATGCTCCTTTGGGATGTGTGCCTTTGTGCTCTTGTCCAATCAAAATACATTTGATCTATCTAGACAAGGTTGACTCGCAGGTCAACAATACAATTCATAAATTAAAACAATGTGATTCGCAGATCACAATAAAATTAACTTATAATTTACCAGGCTCGCAGGCCCCAGCATAGCACACAAAAGGGCAACCCACATAAGAATAAATAGACAAGCATCATGGCATCAAGCAACATGTGATCCGATCATGAAATTAAAATTATGAAAACCCCATGGCATCAATTTTAATTTCCTTATGTGCCCTACAACCTTACAATGGTCCATTGATAGGGATCCACTCACCATCTGGTCAGATCCTTTGCCCTTGCATGCACCGAGTCCTAACTGACCCGCGTTGACCTAATGGTCAACCATACATGCGCCAAGGGCTGAACAACCCTCATGAGTTCTGGCAAGCGGGTGTGACCCCGGGCCTAACTCAAGAGTGTTCACTTGTTGTCTCAACCAGACCTCGCTACACACCTAAGATGCAATCGACCTATGGCCACCATATGCTTGCGCACAGGTGCCATCTGGTCGATCCATTTAGGCTGTCAGATGGTCTGATCAGACTCATGGATCCACCCCAGAGGTGACTTCAACCCCATCAATCCATCTAAGGGATTATAGGAAGGGCTTAGATCTAAGTATGCGCGCAAGTTCATTGAGTTTTATAAGAAAAACTATAACATGCTTTAAGCGCAACTATGAAGGCTACAAACATGCGCCAACAAACAAAACAACATGCATCACTTCACTTGAGAACATAAGATATATCATGTTGTTAACCCTTAGATCTAAGGGGGGGTCCCCTTCAAGGGGGAGCGCAAACTTTAGGGGGTCCCCTTCAAGGGGGAGCGCAAGCTTTATACAACCATGATACAAGCGCCAATAATCTATTAACCATGCATCATGTAAATAAAGCATCAAGTAAGCGCAAACTAGTGTGGATCACATGCACTTCTAAACAATCATATAGAAAAATCGGCTCTGATACCAATTGTGAGAACCCCTAATCTAAAGGGGGGTGAAACCCTAAACATGCACATCTAGCCATGTAAAGCGGAAAGAGGGTTTCAAAAGATCGGATATGAAAGCTATATGATCAACTTAACAACTATGAGAAATCATACCGAAGCCATGTTGAGGATGGCGACTTGGAAGCGAGAGATCAAGATAGATCTCCTCCACAAATTCACACACAAGATGAGGGATGGCTACCCTTTAGGATCTTCCTTGTGCTAGCAAGAGATCCCCAAAGTTCCTTGTCGTGTTGATGATGAGATGTGCTTGGCCGAGAGCTCCCTTGTCCTCCAATCCTCTCTTCGTCCAACGAAGATGACAAGTCCATTAAGCTCAAAATGCGTTTAGTTCTTTTCATTCAAGACATGGCGTTACCCTTCCAAAAATGGAAGGTATTCAAGCCATGCGCTCACATGAAGACTAAACCGCCCAAAAACCTTTAAGCCTTGAACCATACGTTCACCCATGTGAACCGGTTCAAGTCAATTAGGTTCCACCCAATTCGGTTCATTAAACCAGCCCAAGCCAAGGTCTAGATCTCCTTGAACCAAATGGTTCAAGATCTAACCGTTCATCTCTTGATGCTCTCGATCTCTATGATCTAGCATCCATACTCTCGATCGAAGCTTACCGATCTCAAGCCCTAATCAATCAAACATGATCAGACCAGATCTCACTTACAATCAGAGTCTAAACCCGTTTAAACTGAGTCTAAACAGTCCAGTCCACACGATCTGACTTAAGTAAGCCATATCATCAAATTGTGCGACCCTGAGGGTTTCCTCTAAATGTCGGTAACGATAACTTACGTTATCACGATCAGTGAGGGGTATCTAGCAACACATCACTGTCTCCCGATATAAAGGAAATAGTCTTCCAAGACTACACCCAAACCATAGCATAAGTGTGAATCAACTCACTTGGCATACATGTATCCTTTGCCACTGGACGTTCTTATTGGACAAGCATGTCAAGCCTGTAACTCCAATACGATGAGCATGATCAGATCAGATGAACATAGTCATCTGGGTA
Organism: Costus lasius; assembly: GCA_027563935.2. Classification (NCBI taxonomy): domain Eukaryota; kingdom Viridiplantae; phylum Streptophyta; class Magnoliopsida; order Zingiberales; family Costaceae; genus Costus; species Costus lasius. Next base: position 61,790,990 of record CM050451.1, read on the forward strand.
TGGCCATACACTTCCTCAATCATCTCATATAGGGGGGCCCTTTAGAACATCACACTCCTTAAACAAGGAGACGGCAATCCTATGTCTATCACTAGTGTCCTAACCTGATTCAAGCTCACCATCCAAGATAGTCTATAATCATTATGTTTCAAATGATATTGAACTACCTCAAGACAATGACAATCATCATTTAGAAACACAAGTGATCTCAAGTCAGAGGACATGTGCCACTTAGTGCTTACAAGGATCATTCACATTTTGACAAGCAATGGAATATCCTAGTAGGGTCTGTCCAGTACATCCAATGTACCCATGAGTCTACATCTTATTCCATGCTCGAAGCATCCTATAAGATTAGCACTCATATTAGTCTCAATCATATCAAGGCTGTCTCATGTTCACCAAGATATCTCGACTAAGGACTTATACCTGTCAGCCTAGCTGAACAGCTTTGAGACATTATTCAGCAGTACACTTATTACAGCAGACAAGGTAGCAGCCTGAATAATAACCATGCCTTTTATAAACTTAAGAGTTTATTACATGATACTTATACAATCCCAAAGGCCTCAAACATTAGCCTTAAGGGCATACCCCAACAATCTGGCCCAAACCAGGGCCCAAGCGCCATCTGCAGCTCAGGTGCGCCTACCAGGGAAAATGCGCCTGGTCCCAGAGTCGAACCCTGGACCTCCCACCTGGTCAAGCCTCTGCTGCAAGCGCCTCTGCCAAGTGTGCTCTGTGCTCTTGTATGATTAATTTACAAATTAATCTATCTAGACAAGATTGACTCGCAGGTCAATTACACTTTATAATTTAAATGAAAAGTGATGCGCAGATCACAATAAAAATATTTATTTACATTTAAATTCCAGGCACGCAGGCCCCAGCACAGCACACATTAAACATGGGCAGCCCACATAAGATTAAATAAACAAACATATGCTTACAAACATCATGCGATCCAACATAAGAAAATAAAATTTCGAAAACCCCATTGGCATCAATTTTAATTTTCCTTATTGGCCCTACTACCTTACAACGGTCCATTACAAGGGATCCACTCATCTGACCTAGTCAGATCCATTGCCCTTGCATGCACCAAGTCGTAACTGACTTGAGTCGACCTAATGGTCAACCATGCATGCGCCAGGGCTGAACAACCCTCATGAGTTCTGGCAAGCGGGTGTGACCCCGGGCCTAACTCATGTGTGTTCACTAGTCGTCTCAATCAGACATCGCTACATGCCTGTCTGCAGTCGACCTATAGCCATCTCGTGCTTACGCACAGATGCTATCTGGTCGACCCATCAAGGCTGTCAGATGATCTGATCAGACTGTTTGGATCTAACCTAGGGGATGACTTCAACCCTAATAACCCGTCTAAGGGTTTAAAGCAGGCGCCTCTTAGATCGAATGACAGTCGCGCATGAGAAGAAGTTTTGAAGAAAACATAGATGCGCCAACATAGATGCGCCAACAAAAACATATACTAAGATGTATGTTAGTTTCGCATGTCATCCAGATCTAAGCATATGCGCAAGTATGGATCAAACATGAAGACCAAGCATTAAGCAATCATAAAACGATGCATAAAACCTCCCTCTGATACCAATTGAAAGGTCCCCTTTCAATAAGGGGGGCCGAAACCCTAAAGTGGCGCATACAAAACATGGGCAGCGGATACTAGGGTTTCATGGGATCGATGCATGTATTATGATCAACATTAAAACTTTTGAATGCAAGAAAGAATGCGATTCATACCATGGCCATTTCTAGATGGCGCCTTGGAAGCAAGAGAACAAAAGAGGTCTCCTCCAAATCGTCACACACAAGATGATCAACGGCTTGCTCCTTCTTGTCGTCCCTTGTGCTAGCAAGGATCGTCCAAGGTGTCTTTGATCGTTTGAAGGGAAGAGAGAGCTTTCCTTGCTTGGCGATTTTTTTTCTTCTTTCGTCTACCACCTTTTCTCACACGAATGTGTGAAGAGCCAAAGGCAAAACGGCGACAAGAGGGCGAGAGAGGGGCGACGTGAGAGAGATGTGGTCACGTTGTGACATGCTATCTAAAAATAGCAAAACCATCTCAACGTTCAAGTGACCCCAATCGTAAATGCCAACTTGAACCATACGCTCATCCAATGAGCTGGTTCAAATCGATTTGGTTCAATAACCAAATAAACCAAGCAATTAGTCCAGATTATAATAAACCCCTAAGGCTTAAGATCTGACCATTGATCTCTTGATGCTCCTGATCTCACTGATCTAGCATCTATTCTCTCAATCGAAGCTTACCGATCTCAAGCCCTAATCAATCAAACATGATCAGACTAGATCTCACTTACAATCAGAGACTAAACCCCTTTAAACTGAACCCAAACAATTCAGTCCACACGATCTGACTTAAGTAAGCCATATCATCAAATTGTGCGACCCTAAGGGTTTCCTTTAAATGTCGGTAACGATAACTTACGTTATCACGATCAGTGAGGGGTATCTAGCAACACATCACTGTCTCCCGATATAAAGGAAAGAGTCTTCCAAGACTACACCCAAACCACAGCACAAGTGTGAATCTAATTCACAAGACATGCAAATTTCCTTTGCCACTGGATGTTCTTATTGGACAAGCGTGTCAAGCTTGTAGCTCCAATATGATGAGCATGATTAGATCAGATGAACACTGTCACCTGGGTATGGCCATACACTTTCTCAATCATCTCATACAGAGGGGGGCCCCTTTAGAACATCACACTCCAATTAAGGAGACGGCAATCCTTTATCTATCACTAGTGCCCTAACCTGACTCAAGCTCACCATCCAAGATAGTCTATAACCATTATGTTTCAAATGATATTGAACTACCTCAAAACAATGACAATCATCATTTAGAAACACAAGTGATCTCAAGTCAGAGGAAATGTGCCACTTGTTGCAATCAAGGATTATTCACATTGTGACAAGCAATTGAATATCCTAGTAGGGTCTGTCCAGTACATCCAATGTACCCGTGAGTCTACATCTTATTCCATGCTCGAAGCATCCTATAAGATTAGAACACATATTAGTCTCAATCATATCAAGGCTGTCTCATGTTCGCCAAGATATATCGACTAAGGACTTTACTGCATGTCAGCCCAGCTGAACAGCATTGAGACATTATTCAGAAGTATATGTATTGCAGCAGATAATATAACAAACTGAATAACAACCATTGCCTTTATAAACATAAGAGTTTATACATGATACTGTTACAATCCTAAGGCCTCAAACATTAGCCTTAAGGGCATACCCCAACAGTGTAATATTTCACGGTAGTGTCGTAATTTCGGGAAAATTCTCTAGTCTCAAGTTGTCTTACAAATACGGCACCGTAAAATGCTTCACCGCATTGCCGTAAAATCGGCTGAACTCTCTGGTCGAAAATGTCTAGAAAATACGGCAGTGTAATTATTTATGGCAGTACCGTAAAATCACAAAATGTCTCTGATCTGAAATCCACCAAATTACGGCAGGTGCTCCGATATTACGGTATCGTACGGAAATACGGTACCATAATATAAAATACGGCACTACCGTATTTTGGTCAGTTACTCCGATTTGCGTAAAATTTGTCGGGTGATCTCCTCTTGATGATGGTAACTCTTCTATGTCTTCGATTTCGCTTGAAAACGCCTCAAAATAATGCCATTTTACCTAAAAATCATGAAAAACTAAAATAGAAGCAGATTTTGCAATATTTGATAATTTTGGCATAAAAATAAGCAAAAGATCTTCAATTGAGCATGAAAAGATATATAAAATGATACAAAATATACTATATATTTTGGTGTCATCAAAAACATAAGGCTCAAACTTTGCTTGTCCTCAAGCAAAAATCAAAAATTTATTAAATGAATAACCTTTCCATGCTCAATAAATTTCTAAAATAGAATCATCAATGAAAAATTCCATCAATTGTTTCACAAAACTTCAAATAAACATATCATTCTTAGAATTCAATCATCTAGATCCAAAACTCAATCAAATAAAAATTTGCAACTTGTATAATAAATAGAATTTTCAATCTCATGATTTCACCCAATTTTCAGTTCAAATCTATCATGCTTTTGTTTACAGGAATTAGGTTTCCAAGATCTTTTTCTACACATAATTTTTTTCCCTTTTTTATGTATTTTGTTTGTTTTTGTAAAGATGGCATGTACCCAGTTAGATACACTCTTTTTATTTTTGACTTCAACTCTTATCTTCGGTACCACTATCAATTTTGCATAATGCCAAGTAGAGGAGTCTTATTCTTTTTACCTCTCATTATTTTTTATGCATAGACTTCAACACATGTCTTAGGTACCACTATCAATTTTACATAGTGCCAAATAGAGGAGTCTCTCACTATTTTTAGGGATCTTGGATTCTTATTTCCCAACAAATAGCAAAAACAGACTAAACATCTACTAGGTTGATCAATTGATCTCAATTCTCAAATCATACTCATATACTCATTTTATTCAAAGGAGTAGTTTTTCCTTCAGATCTTATTCCTCAAATAACACATCTACCCACAATTTCATGCATCAACCTATGTCAAATTTCAAAAGATAGATATGCATTGAAGAAATAAATCTAACATGATATGTTTCTTTCTAATAATGAATACAGGTTTATTCATCATCAAGGAAGATATTTATCAAGAAAAAAATAGAATCACACCACAAGATAGTAGAAAGTGGATCATGAACAATCATATCATCATACAACCATATCAAAGAAATATCAGTGAGTGATACATCTAGAGTAAATCAAAGATGCAACCATATGAAATAATCATGAATACAAGAGAGTGCAAACGATACTCACAAAACTATATAGCAAGCTCTGACCAAAAATACATAAGGCTAAGACTAAAAATAGTGTCGAGGCAGATGCTGCTAGGTCCATAGATACATAAGGTTTAGTCCAAAAATAGTCTCTAAAAGTAATAATGATAAAAAATAATTTTCTCAAGAAAGAATCAGATATATCATCGATGATCCAGAAAAGTGCTGGTGGAAAGAGCTGATGCAGCTGAGAAGCAAAAGTGGAACAGAGGCTAGCTGAAGAGCTGCTAGCAATGATGATGATGGTGTGCCGACAGTAGAGTGAGTAATCTCTAGTGGCCTGCTAGAGACTACAGTCCTGAAGGTGAGATCGTCGACCGGTAGGTGCCAGAAATAATGCTACATAGATAAAAAAATAGTCACTAATGAAGAGTCTACTGCATAAATAAATCAAATCAATAGAAATAGAGGCAGTAGAAGAAGTAAGAGTCTGTTGTGGTGATAATCCAGCGTCGACGGCTGGAAATAGTGATGTTAGAGGCAGATGCAGTGGTGGCTAGAGGTGGAAGACAGTTGCTCTTGAAGAATTCTGGATCTGGAGGCAAAATAAGCTATAACAGGTAGAAAGCAAACAGTGCAGCTAGTGAATTTTTTTAAGAAAAGTAGCTATACCCAAAAATAAGATTTAATGAAACAAAAGGAAAATTGGACAGAACCATGTAATAGAATAAAACTCGTTCTTTTCAGATGTATAAAAATCGAAGGATCACAATCTGTCAGGAATTTAGGGCATCAATAGAAAGATGGCTACTCAGATTATAAAATTACAAAAACTGCACAAAAGTTAATCAGATTCGAAAAGTTGCTATGTGTCCTAGAATGATCAAAAAATATTTTTCATGAAAATAACTAACCCACGAGATAGAACGACACATGTTTTTCATATTCCCTGTGAAAAATATGGGTTTCAAGTCATTGAAGCATCTTAAAAAGTTGCATCAAAAATGCTAATCATAATAGTCAGAAAAAAAAAACTATTGCAGAAATTAATCAGAACCGAAAAGTTGCTATGTGTTTTAGAATGATCCGTGGACTTTAAAATTCAGAAAAAATATCCAAATGATAGACAAAGATGAGTGCTTTGTGATGGGGCCAAAGATAAAATTTTTTTCCCAACCCAGTTTCTTAAAATCGCAGTTAGAAAACACCCAGTCAAATAAGCAGAAAGCAGAAAGCAGGTTTCAAATTACGGCACCGTAAAGCACATTACGATACTGCCGTATTTTTCAAAAAATTCTCGGGTAGTAAATCACTCAAAATTACGACACGTGAAAGATGTTACGGCCCTGACGTAAAAATCTTAAAACTTTCTATCGAAAATAGATCGAAAATATGGTACCGTAAAACTAATTACGGTGATGCCGTATTATGCGCCAAAACTTGTTTTCACCTACAAAAAGAGAAGAGAAATTAGTTCTAAAAATTAACTAAAATAAAAGAAACAAAGCTATATAAGAGTTCTTGGGTTGCCTCCCAAGAAGCGCTAATTTTAGGTCCATAGCTTGACCAAAAATCAAAAATCATGGTGAAATGGGTGAATCAGTACCAAAGTAAAGAGCAAATAATTTTCTGCATTTTCTCTGTCCAAAAAGATTAGCCACAAATCTAAACATCCAAAATATCATATAAATCACAATTGACATGGCTTTCTCAAATATGCGGAAATCAAAATCAAAATTTTCAACTTCAATCAAAGGATATTCAATGATCTTTCTAAATTTATCAGAGAGCAAAATCATAAGTCCTTTCTTCAAATTTATATTTTCAATGGCTATAGGACTTTGATCAAAAGATACAAGTATTGGATCATCAAAATAATCTTTCTTTCTCACATTAGATTCCTCAATGAAACATAAATTTTCAAATAATTCACAAGAGTCAATAGTAGATATGGGCAAAACATCAGAGTGAGATACATCAATATTCATAATGTTTAAATCTTTTTCAAGTTCCTCATGCTCACAATCAAACAATTTATCAATTTCAAAATTATCAACAAAATCAGAATAAGATTTCTCTAAATTAGTCCCCTCATATCCTTCATCGGATTCAACCACAAACAATATATCATCAAAAGAATCAATTTCATCAAAAGACAGTTTTTCAATTTCAATTTCATCAACCTTTTCGACAAATAAACTATCAGAGGAATCAATTTCAGAATTATCAAAATCAGAGTGAGATGCATTAATGTCCACATAAGGCTCAATCTCAAAACAATCATAATCGGAGGGAGAATTTTCTAAATCAAGTTCTTCAGTTTCAAACTCAAATAAACATGCTTACTGTGCTATTTGGGTTTCCAAAATTTCAGAATTAGTAGTTAAAGATTCTACCTGAGAAGCAAGTTGACTTATTATTCCCTTAAGATCCTCAATTTCTTTATTTTGACTTGTCATAAATTGGTTTTGATTTGACATGAATTTTTCAACCGTAGTTTCTAACCTAGATTCTTCATTGTCCTCAAAATAAGGTTCAGAAACATGATTAGAGCAATGATCATCTTGATAACATGAAGAATTAGAATTTTGAGGCATTAAAATATGGCAATCAGAACTATAATGATCAAAACTACAACAAATATCACAGTTCATGGAAGAATAAGATGTCATAATAGGATGCATATTTAAAGTGTCTAATTAACGAGAGATAAAATCTAACTTATCTTGAAGAGTGCATGATGAATCATCTTTATATGGTATGTATACTTCATCTCTTTCAGTTGCCCATAAGTTATAATTTACAGACATATCTTCAAATATATCAACAACAGAAAGACAATCCAACACAAATTAATTAATTTTTTTTTATTTTCATAATATATAACAAAAATATAAAATATAAAACACAAGGAAATTCACAAATTTTAGAAATCACAGTTCTGTCACAATTGTGAAAATCCAAAACTTGCAAAAAGAAAAAAAAACAAAGTTAAATCTAAAACAAATAAAACCTAGTCTAGCAATACTAACACCTATTTTGATATTAACAAAACTAAGGTCCCCGGCAATGGCGCCAAAAACTTGTTGTAGTCCGCAAGTGCACCAATACTCGAAGTAATAAAGAAAGATATCGAACCACAGAGACCATATTGTTAAGTACCAAATAGTTGTATTCTTACAATCTAAGCAATTGATTAATAGCAAAGCAATGATTGAAAATACACAAAAAGATAATGAGAGAGAAACTGGGACTAGGGTTTCATCCACCTTAATTTCAATGACTAGAAATAAATAAAAGGTCGTCAGACTAATCTTATCACGATAAAGACTTAATTTACTTCATAAAGAGATCATCTCACTCTCGTACAGACAATCATGCAGGGATCAATCCTTGCTTTCGCGCAAGATCTATCCCAACGCCAAAGATAAGTAAATCATCAATAAAAGAATTCAAAGATCACTTTCATGCATCCGAATTCTGAGTTGATTGTCTCAAGTGGAATCTCAATGATCACTTTCGTGCATCCGATACTCAACACAAGTTCTACATATGGTTCTCCAACGTTCCGATCCTCACATTCGTGCAAGATCTCCATGTTTGACAACTCGACTCTACCCTAGATTCAAATTATCATCATGGCAATAAGATCACTAAAATCAAATAATTATGAACTAACCTAAGAGAGTTCTTAACATGCAATTCTAGGGTTCTAAGTTCTCAAACAAGTCACCTTTTGGTCCTTATTGCGAGAACTCTAAAACATGAATAATAACATCAATCTATAGAGAATCAAAGACAAGCAATCACATAAGTAGAATCATCATAATAAAACTAGTATCAAGGTGTTATCTAATCATTAAGAAATCAAAGTGAATTACACCCATGTCCCAAAATATGATTAAGCTAGCATGGAAAGAGAAATACAATAAGTCAAAGTATCAAGGTGTTCAGAAATCAAAGAAGAAAAAGAAACAACGTTACAACATGGCTGTAATAGAAATTACAGCCGTAATTTGCCTCCAAAACATGTTGTGAATAGTGCCGCACCCTTTCTTTCATTGATTCCTCCTCTGATTGAACTCCTTTTCCTCTGAAACTTCTAGGGTATCGTCTCCTCCTCTAGGTGAAGCTTCTACGTGAAAATCATGGCCTAAGGTGCCCTCCATGCCTCTCGGCGCAAAGCCAAACCCTAAGTGACTTTCTGTCGATTTCTCACTCAATACTAGATAAAAATTGGTGTTTTCACTTCGTGTGTGTTCTCCTCTTAAAGATGAATCGGCAACAACTTTCGGATTTTAATTTAGAGGTCTGGATTAAAAGTTATGGTCTGCGCAATTTTCAGCCCGAAAAACTCGCACGTCCACGTATAAAATACGGTTCCGTATTTTAAAATACGGTAGTGCCGTGTTTTCTTTGCAGTTTTTTGGTCAAAAATTGCCCAAAAATGGTACAATAAAATATTTCATGGCAGTGTAATATTTATTCTGTTCTGAATGCGCTCCAAACTGCGGCAGTGTAATATTTCACGGTAGTGCCGTAATTTTGGGAAAATTCTCTAGTCTCAAGTTGTCTTTGAAATACAGCACCGTAAAATGCTTCAAGGTACTTCCATAAAATCGGTTGAACTGTATGGTCAAAAATGTCTGGAAAATACAGTAGTGTAATTCTTTACGGTAGTACCGTAAAATCACAAAAAGTCTCTGATCTGAAATCCACCAAATTACGGCAGGTGCTCCGATATTACGGTATCATACGGAAATACGGTACCGTAATATAAAATACGGCACTACCGTATTTTGGTCAGTTGCTTCGATTTGCGTAAAATTTATCGGGTGATCTCCTCTTGATGATGATAACTCTTCTATGTTTTCGATTTTCTTTGAAAACGCCTCAAAATAGTGTCTTTTTACCAATAAATCATGAAAAACCAAAATAGAAGTAGATTTTGCAATATTTGATAATTTTGGCATAAAAATAATCAAAAGATCTTCAATTGAGCATGAAAAGATATATAAAGTGATACAAAATATACTATATCTTTTGGTGTCATCAGGAAGCAAGGAATTGAAGAAAACCAGAGGCCGGCGCGATCTCAAGGCGAAAACCCTAAAAACACAGCACCAAAACCCTAAATACGGTACCAGGATTCGCTTGGGCCCGAAAGATTATGGTACCGTATAGTTAATAAGGCGCTGCCGTAATCTGCTAAAAAATCCCAAAATCTTCTATAAGAAAATGACCCGAATATACGGTACTGTAAAAAGCATTACGGTACTACCGTAATCTCCATAACTCTTAGAAACTTTCTAGTCGAAAATCACTTGAAAATATGGTACCGTGAAAAGCATTACAGTGGTGTCGTAAAATAAGTAAAACCTACTGGATGAAAATAGAACAAAATTATAGGCGATGAAATTCATTACGGTCGTACCATAAAAGAATTATGGTACCGTAAAAATCATTATGGCACTACTGTAATTTGTCCAAAAGTTTCAGAGATTGCCATTTATCACAAAAAATCAATCTAAACTTACCTACAAAGAGAAAAAAAAAGTAAAAAGTTAGACCTAAAGAAAAAAAAAATAAAACAAAAACAAAAGAAAAAGTGCTTGGGTTGCCTCCCAATAAGCACTAATTTAGTGGCCATTAGCTTATGAAGAAACCCCTTTCGAGAGGGGGGGCGAGAACCCTAAACATGCATAACCGAAACCTTTGCATGGCGGAAATTAGGGATTCAAGAATCGCATGTATGATATATAATCAACTAGATGAAAGGTTGCTAAAATCAACAAAGGGTCATACCGATGCCATAGTTTAGATGATGCCTTGGAAGCAAAGACTCGATTGCTTCTTCTCCAAAGGAATCGCACACAAGAGGAAGAAGGCCTACACTTCGATCGCTCCTTGTGCTAGCAAGGCACCAAAGTGTCTTTGATCGCTTGTCGGGGTGATGAAAGACTTGCTCGGCTTTCTCCACTAGACTTCGGCGTGAGTTCTCTTCTCTACACCCGAGAGTCCGCGAGAGGAAGAAGCGAGACAACGATCCACACGAAGTGGAGACGTTCAGCCAAAACGTGGAGACGTTTTTCACTTAAAAAACCGACTTTCCAATTATAGAAAGTCTTTAATTCCAAAACGTTTTGCGTTGAACTATTCGAAACTCACTTATTCACATTGAACCAAGCGCTCAATCATGAGCCGGTTCAAGGTCTTTGGTTCAATGACCAAACCGAATTAGCCCAAGCATTAAGTCAAGATCGAATTAAACCCTAAGGTCCTAGATCTGACCATTCATCTTCTGATGCTCCTGATCTAATTGATCTAGCATCAACACTCTCGATCGAAGCTTACCGATCTCAAGCCCTAATCAATCAAACATGATCAGACTAGATCTCACTTACAATCAGAGTTTAAATCCCTTTAAACTGAACCGAAACAATTCAGTCCACACGATCTGACTTAAGTAAGCCATATCATCAAATTGTGCGACCCTGAGGGTTTCCTTTAAATGTCGGTAACGATAACTTACGTTATCACGATCAGTGAGGGGTATCTAGCAACACATCACTGTCTCCCGATATAAAGGAAAGAGTCTTCCAAGACTACACCCAAACCACAGCTCAAGAGTGAATCCATTTCACTAGGCATGCATGTCTCCTTTGCCACTGGATGTTCTTATTGGACAAGCGTGTCAAGCCTGTAACTCCAATATGATGAGCATGATTAGATCAGATGAACACAGTCACCTGGGTATGGCCATATACTTTCTCAATCATCTCATCCAGGGGGGCCCCCATTAGAACATCACACTCCTTAAACAAGGAGACGGCAATCCTTTATCTATCACTAGTGCCCTAACCTGACTCAAGCTCACCATCCAAGATAGTCTATAATCATTATGTTTCAAATGATATTAAACCACCTCAAAACAATGACAATCATCATTTAAAAACACAAGTGATCTCAAGTCAAAGGACATGTGCCACTTGATGTAAACAAGGATTATTCACATTGTGACAAGCAATTGAATATCCTAGTAGGGTCTGTCCAGTACATTCAATGTACCCATGAGTCTACATCTTATTCCATGCTCGAAGCATCCTATAAGATTAGAACACATATTAGTCTTAACCATATCAAGGCTGTCTCATGTTCACCAAGATATTTCGACTAAGGACATATAGCATGTCAGCCTAGCTGAACAGCTTTGAGACATTATTCAGAAGTACACTTATTACAGCAGACAAGGCAACAAACTGAATAACAACCATTGCCTTTATAAACATAAAAGTTTATTACATGATACTGATACAATCCCAAGGCCTCAAACATTAGCCTTAAGGGCATACCCCAACAATCTCCCACTTGCACTTAATCTAATGGTTGAGAAATCTCAAACCCATATTATTACAGTGCTTCTCATGCTTCTGCTGCGCCAGAGGCTTGGTAAGCGGGTCAGCCAGATTGTCATCTGTATGTACCTTGCAGATTTTGATCTCGCCACGATCAATGATCTCCCGGATCTAGTGAAACCGTCTCTGTATGTGCTTGGACTTCTGGTGCGACCGTGGTTCCTTTGCTTGTGCAATTGCTCCAGTGTTATCACAGAAGATAACCAAAGGATCTGCACTCGAAGGAACAACACCAAGTTCCTGAATGAACTTACGAATCCACACTGCCTCCTTGGATGCTTCCAAGGCTGCAACATACTCGGCTTCTGTTGTGGAATCAGCAACAGTAGACTGTTTGAAACTCTTCCACACCACTGCTCCTCCATTCAAGCTAAATACATAGCCTGATTGCGATCGGAAATCATCCTGGTCAGACTGGAACGAAGCGTCAGTATATCCTTCAATACTGAGTTCTTCCTGACCACCATACATCAAGAACATATCTTTGGTCCTCCGCAGATATTTCAAAATGTTCTTGACTGCAATCCAGTGTGCCTGACCTGGATTACTTTGGAATCGACTGGTCACGCTTAACCCGTAAGCGACGTCAGGGCGAGTACACAACATCGCATACATAATGGACCCAATAGCCGAAGCATAAGGCGTATTGTCCATTTCATCTTTCTCAGTCTGTGTTTGTGGACATTGACTCTTCGAAAGATTCAGACCATGTCTGACTGGAAGATATCCCCTTTTAGAATTCTCTAAATGAAATCTTTCCAGGACTTTATCGATGTAAGTACTCTGGCACAGCCCGAGAAGCCTCTTAGATCTATCTCTGTAGATCTTCACACCTAACACATAGGCTGCTTCTCCTAGATCTTTCATCTGAAAACATTTTCCTAACCATGCTTTAACAGCATGCAGTTCAGGAATATCGTTTCCAATGATTAAGATGTCATCGACGTAGAGGACTAGGAAAGTAATCACGCTCCCACTAAACCTCTTATATACACACGGGTCATCTTCGTTCTTGATGAAACCAAACTTAGAGATTGATTCATCAAAACGAATATTCCAGCTTCTAGATGCTTGTTTCAGTCCATAAATGGACTTCTTTAACTTGTATATTTTATGACGATCTGATGGATTAGTGAAACCTTCTGGTTGTGTCATATACACATCCTCATCCAGATTTCCATTAAGGAAAGCCGTCTTCACATCCATCTGCCAGATCTCATAATCGTAATATGCAGCTATCGCGAAAAGAATCCGAATAGACTTAAACATGGCTACAGGTGAGAAAGTTTCATCATAATCTATCCCGTAGATTTGTTTGAAACCTTTCGCAACTAGCCTGCCTTTATAGGTAACTACGTTACCATCCATGTCAATCTTCTTCTTGAAGATCAATTTACAGCCTATAGGGATTACTCCCAGAGGCGGATCAACCAAATCCCAGACTTGGTTATCTGACATGGAGTCCATCTCGGCTCGCATAGCTTCAAGCCATCTAGCTGACTCCGGTCCACTGACCGCATCCGCATAAGTGAGGGGTTCATCATTATCAATGATGTAGACTCCGTCATAGCGCTCAGGCTGTTGACGGATCCTTCCCGATCTACGCGGTTCCCGTGATATCTGAGCCTCAGGTTGTTCAATAACCTGTTCTACCGGCTCAGGCTCATCCAACTCTGCTTGAGCACTTTGTCCTTCTTCTGGATTCTCATCCAGTTTTATTTCTCTCCCACTGGCCTCTTGCAGAAGAAATTCCTTCTCAAGAAAAATAGCCGTCCGAGCAACAAATACCTTGTTCTCTTTGGGATCGTAGAAATAATAACCCTTAGTTTCCTTAGGGTAACCGACAAAGATACATTTGTCAGATCTGCTCTCCAGTTTCCCAGAGGTGAGCTTTTTGACATAAGCCTCGCAACCCCAGATCTTAATAAATGTCAAGCTAGGCTGTTTCCCATACCATAACTCATATGGCGTCTTTGAAACTGCCTTGGATGGCACTCGGTTTAGTACCTTTGCAGCTGTTTCCAGTGCAAATCCCCAAAAGGAGTAAGGTAGAGTAGCCTGACTCATCATAGAACGAACCATATCAAGTAACGTTCTATTTCTCCTCTCGGACACACCATTCCATTGCGGTGTTCCTGGCGAAGTGAGCTGTGAGATAATCCCACACTCCTTCAGATAGTCAGTAAATTCTCGACTTAGGTATTCTCCACCTCGATCAGAACGAAGTGCCTTGATATTTCGGCCTAGCTGATTCTGTACTTCATTCTTGAACTCTTTGAACTTGTCAAAAGATTCACTTTTATGTCTCATTAAATAGACATATCCATATCTACTGAAATCATCAGTAAAGGTAATGAAGTACTGATAGCCACCTCTGGCATGTTTACTAAATGGCCCACACACATCGTTGTGTATTAGGTCAAGTAAACCTGAAGCCCTTTGACCTTTGTGAGGAAAAGGTGACTTCGTCATTTTACCCATCAAACAAGCTTTGCATGTATCAATCTCCTCATAGGAGAATGATCCCAGCAGTCCATGATCATGCAACCGCTTAATGCGCTTCTTGTTAATATGGCCTAAACGACTATGCCATAACAAGGTGCTGTCATCAGCATACTTGGCTTTCTTATTATCAATGTTTTGTATAGAATTTTCCATGTCCAACATGAATAACCCATTGTTAATTGAACCAGTAGCATAAACAATATTATCAAGAGATAAAACACACTTTGAAATATTGCATTCAAAGGCAAATCCTTTCCTGACAAGAGCAGGAATAGAGATAATATTTTTAGTAATACTGGGAACAAAGTAACAACTGTTTAGTTCTAATACAATGCCAGATGGTAATGAGATGAAATAGTCTCCTACAGCAACAGCAGCAACCCGTGCCCCGTTTCCAACGCGTAGGTCCACCTCATGCTGTCCCACCTGTCTTCTTCTCTTGAGTTCCTGCACATTTGAACAAATGTGAACTCCACATGCAGTGTCCAACACCCATGATATAGAAGAAGATGAAACCATGACTTCTGTCACGTAAATACCTGAGCCAGAAGCAATGCTTCCCCTCTTATCTCCTTGGAGCGCTTTACAGTCCTTTTTCCAGTGACCCAGCTGGCCACAGTGGAAACATCTGTATTCCTTTGACCGCTTGACCTTTTGCTTCAGAGCCTTGCTGTAGCTCTTGACAGGGGCCTTGCCCTTCTTCCCCTTCTTCTTGTTCCTAGAAGGAACCATTAAGACAGAGGTTGAAGGCTTTCCCTTCAGAGTCTCCTCAGTAGTCAAGAGCATATTCAGCAGCTCTGCCGGAGTACAATCGATTTTGTTCATATTAAAGTTAATAATGAACGCATCGAAAGAGGGCGGGAGAGACTGCAGAATAATGTCTACAGCAAGCTCCTGGTTGATGGTATGCCCCAGTTTCTCTAGAGCCTCCTTGTGCCTAATCATCTTTAGCACGTGAGCTCCCACTGGGCTTCCTTCAGCCAGTTTGCTCTGAAAGAAAAGCTTTGTCAGATTATAGCGTTCTGTCCTCGCCTGTGCAGCATACAGCATCTTGAGGTTCGCTATAATTTCTATAGCCGACATATCCTCATGCTGACGCTGCAGCGGTGGCGTCATAGACGCTAGCATCAGGCAAGCGACATCAATGCTATCATTGACGTGCTTTTCATAGGCTTCATGAACCGCCCTTGCGGCGTTCGCAGCGGGTTGAGGCGGTAGCGCCGTCTCGAGGACATACAGTTTCCTCTCTGCCTTAAGAACAATCTTAAGGTGTCCGAACCAGTCTGAGAAGTTTGGCCCAGCAAACTTCTCCCTTTCCAGTAGGGATCGCACATTGAAGCTCATGGTGTTCGTTGCTGCAGGTATCTACAACAATGCAAGAACAGCAAGGTCAGTATCAATGTAAAGAATCAATTCAGGACTTAAGAATGATTCTTTTTCTCACTATTTTATCTGACTGAAAAATCCATTAAAACAGTCCGAAAGAGTAACACTCTTTTAGTGAGATGGGATCTAGATTTCATACTTGGTCTCCGCGTCCCGCTCAGGCGAGATAAGATGCACAGAGAATACAAGTACTAATTTCTGGTAGGCAGTCCCTGCCAATCGCCAACCCGTGCGATTCCCCTTCATCTGGGCAATCCAGCAGACTGTGCCAACTGAGTTGGTACAACACAATCTCTGACCCCACAGATGGCTGCCTCCATGTGCTACCATATGCGCCACATATGTAGCCTACATGGTCAAGCTGACCCGACCTACTCCCTGGACCACCACGTGCTATGCTGAGCAACGAGAAGCGATAAATCCCTTCTCTGTAACACGCAGGTGAAATCCCGCACCGTCTGAAGATAGATGGACGTGCCCACTGAGTGGGTACAACACGGCTCCAACGATAATCAGAACAGTGAGGTTTCGCGTCAGAAGGCTTACGAGCTTGATATTGATGCGTTGGATTTTAACGGTCTTTTATCTTCTTACGATCAGGCAAATCCTATGGCTATAGCAGAAGATAAACTCATGCAATTCTAATTATAAAAGCAATAAATAGAAAGCATGCTGATCTTATATGGTAAAAGCCCATGAACCTTAAGTAAGACCTTAAGTTATCTTAAGTCTTCACTTGCTTCTTGGGTCTTTTGCATCTCATCTGGTCCAACCCAGGGCCCTAGCGCTCAATGCAGCTCAGGTGCGCCCACCAGCTGAATGCGCCTCTGCAATGTGTGCTTTTGAGCTCTTGTCTAATCAAAATACATTTTGATCTATCTAGACAAGCTTGACTCGCAGGTCAATTATACAATAAATTAATTAAAAATGTGATTCGCAGATCACAATACAAATTAATTTACAAGTTTAATTCCAGGCTCGCAGTGAAGAAACCCCTTTCGAGAGGGGGGCAAAAACCCTAAGCATGGCGCAAATAAAATTTTGCAAGCGGAAGCAAGGGTTTGATGATCTTTTGCATGCCATATGATCAACTATCATAGATTGAATAGATCAAGAGTAGATCATACCAATGCCATCGGTTTGGTTGGTGCCTTGGAAGCAAAGACGCAAGTGCTCCTTCTCCAAAGGTGACGCACACAACAAGTGAAGATGGCTTGCTCCTTTGAATCCTTTGTGCTAGAAAAGTGCTTCAATGGGACCTTGTCGCGTCAACCCACTCTCCTCTCCACGAGATTGCAAGCGGTCATCATCCAAGAGAAGCGTTGAAGCGTTTTTACAAAGTCGCCTTGATTACTTTCCAAAAATGGAATGACATGAAGTAATGCTTTGAAAACCGACCAAAACGCTTAAGCATTGAACCAAGCATTCACACACATGTGAACCGGTTCATGCTCAATCGATCCAATTGACTTTGGTCCAAAAAACCAAATCAAATCAGCCCAAGCCATGGTCTAGACCTCATTGAACCAATAGGTTCCAGATCTAACCGTTCATCTCCTGATGCTCCTGATCTTACCGATCTAGCATCATCTCTCTCGATCGAAGCTTACCGATCTCAAGCCCTAATCAATCAAACATGATAAGACCAGATCTCACTTACAATCAGAGATTAAATCCCTTTAAACTGAACCCAAACAATTCAGTCCACACGATCTGACTCAAGTAAGCCATATCATCAAATTGTGCGACCCTGAGGGTTTCCTTTAAATGTCGGTAACGATAACTTACGTTATCACGATCAGTGAGGGGTATCTAGCAACACATCACTGTCTCCCGATATAAAGGAAAGAGTCTTCCAAGACTACACCCAAACCACAGCACAAGTGTGAATCCACTTCACAAGGCATGCATGTTTCCTTTGCCACTGGATGTTCTTATTGGACAAGCGTGTCAAGCCTGTAGCTCAAATATGATGAGCATGATTAGATCAGATGCACATAGTCACCTGGGTATGGCCATACACTTTCTCAATCATCTCATCTAGGGGGCCCCTATAGAACACCACACTCCTTCAACAAGGAGACGGCAATCCTCTATCTATCACTAGTGCCCTAACCTGACTCATGATCATTATCCAAGATAGTCTATAACCATTATGTTTCAAATGATATTGAACTACCTCAAAACAATGACAATCATCATTTAGAAACACAAGTGATCTCAAGTCAGAGGACATGTGCCACTTGTTGCAATCAAGGATCATTCACATTGTGACAAGCAATTGAATGTCCTAGTAGGGTCTGTCCAGTACATCCAATGTACCCATGAGTCTACATCTTATTCCATGCTCGAAGCATCCTATAAGATTAGAACACATATTAGTCTCAATCATATCAAGGCTGTCTCATGTTCACCAAGATATCTCGACTAAGGACTTTATAGCATGTCAGCCCAGCTGAACAGCTTTGAGACATTATTCAGAAGTACACTAATTGCAGCAGAGAAGGTAACAACCTGAATAATAACCATGCCTTTATAAACACAAGAGTTTATTACATGATACAATCCCAAGGCCTCAAACATTAGCCTTAAGGGCATACCCCAACAATCTCCCACTTGCACTTAATCTAATGGTTGAGAAATCTCAAACCCATATTATTACAGTGCTTCTCATGCTTCTGCTGCGCCAGAGGCTTGGTAAGCGGGTCAGCCAGATTGTCGTCTGTATGAACCTTGCAGACTTTGATCTCGCCACGATCAATGATCTCCCGGATCAAGTGAAACCGTCTCTGTATGTGCTTGGACTTCTGGTGCGACCGTGGTTCCTTTGCTTGTGCGATTGCTCCAGTGTTATCACAGAAGATAACCAAAGGATCTGCACTCTAAGGAACGACACCAAGTTCTCTCACGAACTTACGAATCCACACTGCCTCCTTGGATGCTTCCGAGGCTGCAACATACTCGGCTTCTGTTGTGTAATCAGCAACAGTTGACTGTTTGAAACTTTTCCACACCACCGCTCCACCATTCAAGCTAAAAACATAGCCTGATTGCGATCGGAAATCATCCTGGTCCGACTGGAACGAAGCGTCAGTATATCCTTATATACTGAGTTCTTCCTGACCACCATATATCAAGAACATATCTTTGGTCCTCCGCAGATTTTTTAAAATGTTCTTGACTGCAATCCAGTGCGCCATACCTGGATTACTTTGGAACCGACTGGTCACGCTTAACCCGTAAGCGATGTCTGGGCGAGTACACAACATCGCATACATTATGGACCCAATAGCCGAAGCATAAGGCGTATTGTCCATTTCATCTTTCTCAGTCTGTGTTTGTGGACACTGACTCTTCGAAAGATTCAGACCATGTCTGACTGGAAGATATCCTCTTTTAGAATTCTCTAAATGGAATCTCTCCAGGACTTTCTCGATGTAAGTACTCTGGCACAGCCCGAGAAGCCTCTTAGATCTATCCCTGTAGATCTTCACACCTAAAACATAGGCTGCTTCTCCTAGATCTTTCATCTGAAAACATTTTCCTAACCATGCTTTAACAGCATGCAGTTCAGGAATATCATTTCCAATGATTAAGATATCATCGACGTAGAGGACTAGAAAAGTAATCACGCTCCCACTAAACCTCTTATATACACACGGGTCATCTTCGTTCTTGATGAAACCAAACTTAGAGATTGATTCATCAAAACGAATATTCCAGCTTCTAGATGCTTGTTTAAGTCCATATATGGACTTCTTTAACTTACATATTTTATGACGATCTGATGGATTAGTGAAACCTTCAGGTTGTGTCATATACACATCCTCATCCAGATTTCCATTAAGGAAAGCTGTCTTCACATCCATCTGCCAGATCTCATAATCGTAATATGCAGCTATCGCGAAAAGAATCCGAATAGACTTGAACATGGCTACAGGAGAGAAAGTTTCATCATAATCTATCCCGTAGATTTGTTTGAAACCTTTCGCAACTAGCCTGCCTTTATAGGTAACTATGTTACCATCCATGTCAATCTTCTTCTTGAAGATCCATTTACAGCCTATAGGGATTACTCCCGGAGGCGGATCAACCAAATCCCAGACTTGGTTATCTGACATGGAGTCCATCTCGGCTCGCATAGCTTCAAGCCATCTAGCTGACTCCGGTCCACTGACCGCATCCGCATAAGTAAGGGGTTCATCATTATCAATGATGTAGACTCCGTCATAGCGCTCAGGCTGTCGATGGATCCTTCCCGATCTACGCGGTTCCCGTGATATTTGAGCCTCAGGTTGTTCAATAACCTGTTCTACCGGCTCAGGCACATCCAACTGTGCTTGACTACTTTGTCCTTCCTCAGGATTCTCATCCAGTTTTATTTCTCTCCCACTGACTTCTTGCAGAAGAAACTCCTTCTCAAGAAATATTGCCGTCCGAGCAACAAATACTTTGTTCTCTTTGGGATCGTAGAAATAATAACCCTTAGTTTCCTTAGGGTAACCGACAAAGATGCATTTCTCAGATCTGCTCTCCAGTTTCCCAGAGGCGAGCTTTTTGACATAAGCCTCGCAACCCCAGATCCTGATAAATGTCAAGCTCGGCTATTTCCCATACCATAATTCATATGGCGTCTTTGAAACGGCCTTGGATGGCACTCGGTTTAGTACCTTTGCAGCTGTTTCCAGTGCAAATCCCCAAAAGGAGTATGGAAGAGTAGCCTGACTCATCATAGAACGAACCATATCAAGTAACGTTCTATTTCTCCTCTCGGACACACCATTCCATTGCGGTGTTCCTGGCGGAGTGAGCTGTGAGATAATCCCACACTCCTTCAGATAGTCAGTAAACGTATGACTCAAGTATTCTCCACCTCGATCAGAACGAAGTGCCTTGATATTTCGGCCTAGCTGATTCTGTACTTCATTCTTGAACTCTTTGAACTTGTCAAAAGATTCACTTTTATGTCTCATTAAATAGACATACCCATACCTACTGAAATCATCAGTAAAGGTAATGAAGTACTGATAGCCACCTCTGGCATGTTTACTAAACGGCCCACACACATCACTATGTATAAGGTCAAGTAAACCTGAAGCCCTTTGACCTTTGTTAGGAAAAGGTGACTTCGTAATTTTACCCATTAAACAAGCTTTGCATATATCAATCTCCTCATAGGAGAATGATCCCAGCAGTCCATGATCATGCAACCGCTTAATGCGCTTCTTGTTAATATGGCCTAAACGACTATGCCATAACAAGGTGCTGTCATCAGCATACTTGGCTTTCTTATTATCAATGTTTTGTATAGAATATTCCATGTCCAACATGAATAACCCATTGTTAATTGAACCAGTTGCATAAACAATATTATCTAAAGACAAAACACACTTTGAAATATTGCATTCAAAGGCAAATCCTTTCCTGACAAGAGCAGGAATGGAGATAATATTTTTAGTAATGCTGGGAACAAAATAACAACTGTTTAGTTCTAATACAATGCCAGATGGTAATGAGATGAAATAGTCTCCTACAGCAACAGCAGCAACCCGTGCCCCGTTTCCAACGCGTAGGTCTACCTCATGCTGTCCCACCTGCCTTCTTCTCTTGAGTTCCTGTACATTTGAACAAATGTGAACTCCACATGCAGTGTCCAACACCCATGAAACAGAAGAAGATGATATCATGACCTCAGTCACAAATATACCTGAGCCAGAAGCAATGCTTCCCCTCTTGTCTCCTTGGAGCGCTTTACAGTCCTTTTTCCAGTGACCCAGCTGGCCACAGTGGAAACACCTGTTGTCCTTCGACCGCTTAACCTTCTGTTTTATAGCCTTGCTGTAACTCTTGACAGGGGCCTTGCCCTTTTTCCCCTTCTTCTTGTTCCTGGAAGGAACCATTAAGACAGAGGTTGAAGGCTTTCCCTTCAGAGTTTCCTCAGTAGTCAAGAGCATATTCAGCAGCTCTGCCGGAGTACAATCGATTTTGTTCATATTAAAATTAATAATGAACGCATCGAAAGAGGGCGGGAGAGACTGCAGAATAATGTCTACAGCAAGCTCCTGGTTGATGGTATGCCCCAGTTTCTCCAGAGCCTCCTTGTGCCCAATCATCTTGAGCACGTGAGCTCCCACTGGGCTCCCTTCAGCCAGTTTGCTCTGAAAGAAAAGCTTTGTCAGATTATAGCGTTCTGTCCTCGCCTGTGCAGCATACAGCATCTTGAGGTTCGCTATAATCTCTATAGCCGACATATCCTCATGCTGACGCTGCAGCGGTGGCGTCATAGACGCTAGCATCAGGCAAGCGACATCAATGCTATCATTGACGTGCTTTTCATAGGCATCACGAACCGCCCTTGCGGCGTTCGCAGCGGGTTGAGGCGGCACAGCCGTCTCGAGGACATACAGTTTCCTCTCTGCCTTAAGAACGATCTTAAGGTGTCCGAACCAGTCTGAGAAGTTTGGCCCAGCAAACTTTTCCCTTTCCAGTAGGGATCGCACATTGAAGCTCATGGTGTTCGTTGCTGCAGGAATCTACAACAATGCAAGAACAGCAAGGTCAGTATCAATGTTTAGAATCAATCCAGGACTTAAGAAAGATTCTTTTCTCACTATTTTATCTGACTGAAAAATCCATTAAAACAGTCCGAAAGAGTAACACTCTTTTAGTGAGATGGGATCCAGATTTCATACTTGGTCTCCGCGTCCCGCTCAGGCGAGATAAGATGCACAGAGAGTACAAGCACTAATCTCTGGTAGGCAGTCCCTGCCAATCGCCAACCCGTGCGATTCCCCTTCATCTGGGCAATCCAGCAGACTGTGCCAACTGAGTTGGTACAACACAATCTCTGACCCCACAGATGGCTGCCTCCATGTGCTACCATATGCGCCACATATGTAGCCTACATGGTCAAGCTGACCCGACCTACTCCCTGGACCACCACGTGCTATGCTGAGCAACGAGAAGCGATAAATCCCTTCTCTGTAACACGCAGGTGAAATCACACACCGTCTGAAGATAGATGGACGTGCCCACTGAGTGGGTTCAACACGGCTCCAACGATAGTCAGAACAGTGAGGTTTCGCGTCAGAAGGCATTACGTGCTTGATATTTTAGCGTTGGATTTTAACGGTCTTTTATCTTCTTACTATCAGGCAAATCCTATGGCTATAGCAGAAGATAAATAACTCATGCTGTTCTACTTATATAAACAATAACAGAAAGCATGGATCTTATGTGGTAAAAGCCCATAGCCTAAGTAAGACCTTAAGATACTTAAGTCTTCACTTGCTCTTCTTGGGTCTTTAGCATCTCATCTGGTCCAACCCAGGGCCCTTGCGCCAAGAGCACCTCAGGTGCGCCACCAGCTGAATGCCCCTCTGGGATGTGTGCCTTTGTGCTCTTGTCTAATCAAAATACATTTTGATCTATCTAGACAAGTTTGACTCGCAGGTCAATTATACAATAAATTAATTAAAAAGTGATTCGCAGATCACAATAATATTAATTTACAGGTTTAATTCCAGGCACGCAGGCCCCAGCACAGCACACATTAAATTGGGCACCCACATAAGAATAAATAAACAAGCATCATTGCATCATTCAATCAACATGTGATCCATTACAAGAAAATAAAATTTTGAAAACCCATTGGCATCAATTTTAATTTTCTTATGTGCCTTACAACCTTACAATGGTCCATTGATAGGGATCCACTCATCAATCTAGTTAGATCCATGCCCCTACATGCACCAAGTCCTAACTGACTCGAGTTGACCTAATGGTCAACCATGCATGCGCCAAGGGCTGAACAGCCAACATGAGTTCTGGCAAGCGGGTGTGACCCCGGGCCTAACTTATGTGTGTTCACTAGTTGTCTCAACCAGACCTCGCTACACGCCTTTGATGCAGTTAACCTATAGCCACCTCGTGCTTGCGCACAGGTGCTATCTGGTCAACCCATCTAGGCTGTCAGATGGTCTGCTCAGACTTAGTTGATCTATACTAGATGATGCTTTCAACCCCATCAACCCATCTAAGGGTTTAAAGTAGGGCCTTAGATCTAGATGAGGCGCGCAAGATCTTTTGTTTTGTCAAAAACAACATGTAAGAAGCGCCAACAAACATGCGTCATCCATAACAATTGTAGAGTCCCCTTCAAGGGGGAGCGCAACTTTGACAAAAACAACAACAAGCACCAATACATGCGGCTAAGAGCAATAAACATCATGCATGTTGTTTTCGCATCATAAATTTTTCATGAGCTTGCGCATGTAACCAACCATAGATCTAAGCATAAGTGTAAACATGGATCACACGAGCAAACATAATAGCATGCATAAAGCCAAGCTCTGATACCAATTGAAGAAACCCCTTTCGAGAGGGGGGCAAAAACCCTAAGCATGGCGCAAATAAAATTTTGCAAGCGGAAGCAAGGGTTTGATGATCTTTTGCATGCCATATGATCAACTATCATAGATCGAATAGATCAAGAGTAGATCATACCAATGCCATCGGTTTGGTTGGTGCCTTGGAAGCAAAGACGCAAGTGCTCCTTCTCCAAAGGTGACGCACACAACAAGTGAAGATGGCTTGCTCCTTTGAATCCTTTGTGCTAGCAAAGTGCTTCAATGGGACCTTGTCGCGTGAAGGAGAGGATAGAGATCGCTTTGCTCGGCCGAATGCCTCCTCTTGTCGTCAACCCACTCTCCTCTCCACGAGATTGCAAGCGGTCATCATCCAAGAGAAGCGTTGAGGCATTTTTACAAAGTCGCCTTGATGACTTTCCAAAAATGGAATGACATGAAGTAATGCTTTGAAAACCGACCAAAACGCTTAAGCATTGAACCAAGCGTTCACACACATGTGAACCGGTTCATGCTCAATCGATCCAATTGACTTTGGTCCAAAAAACCAAATCAAATCAGCCCAAGCCATGGTCTAGACCTCATTGAACCAATAGGTTCCAGATCTAACCGTTCATCTCCTGATGCTCCTGATCTTACCGATCTAGCATCATCTCTCTCGATCGAAGCTTACCGATCTCAAGCCCTAATCAATCAAACATGATAAGACCAGATCTCACTTACAATCAGAGATTAAATCCCTTTAAACTGAACCCAAACAATTCAGTCCACACGATCTGACTCAAGTAAGCCATATCATCAAATTGTGCGACCCTGAGGGTTTCCTTTAAATGTCGGTAACGATAACTTACGTTATCACGATCAGTGAGGGGTATCTAGCAACACATCACTGTCTCCCGATATAAAGGAAAGAGTCTTCCAAGACTACACCCAAACCACAGCACAAGTGTGAATCCACTTCACAAGGCATGCATGTTTCCTTTGCCACTGGATGTTCTTATTGGACAAGCGTGTCAAGCCTGTAGCTCCAATATGATGAGCATGATTAGATCAGATGCACATAGTCACCTGGGTATGGCCATACACTTTCTCAATCATCTCATCTAGGGGGCCCCTATAGAACACCACACTCCTTCAACAAGGAGACGGCAATCCTCTATCTATCACTAGTGCCCTAACCTGACTCATGATCATTATCCAAGATAGTCTATAACCATTATGTTTCAAATGATATTGAACTACCTCAAAACAATGACAATCATCATTTAGAAACACAAGTGATCTCAAGTCAGAGGACATGTGCCACTTGTTGCAATCAAGGATCATTCACATTGTGACAAGCAATTGAATGTCCTAGTAGGGTCTGTCCAGTACATCCAATGTACCCATGAGTCTACATCTTATTCCATGCTCGAAGCATCCTATAAGATTAGAACACATATTAGTCTCAATCATATCAAGGCTGTCTCATGTTCACCAAGATATCTCGACTAAGGACTTTATAGCATGTCAGCCCAGCTGAACAGCTTTGAGACATTATTCAGAAGTACACTAATTGCAGCAGAGAAGGTAACAACCTGAATAATAACCATGCCTTTATAAACACAAGAGTTTATTACCTGATACAATCCCAAGGCCTCAAACATTAGCCTTAAGGGCATACCCCAACACGCAGGCCCCAGCACAGCACACATTAAATTGGGCATCCCACATAAGATTAAATAAACAAGCATATGGCATCAATCAATCATCATGTGATCCCTTACAAAGAAAATAAAATTTTGAAAACCCCATAGGCATCAATTTTAATTTCCTTATGTGCCCTACAACCTTACAACGGTCCATTGATAGGGATCCACTCAACAATCTAGTTAGATCCATGCCCTTGCATGCACCAAGTCCTAACTGACTCGAGTTGACCTAATGGTCAACCATGCATGCGCCAAGGGCTGAACAACCAACATGAGTTCTGGCAAGCGGGTGTGACCCCGGGCCTAACTCATGTGTGTTCACTGGTTGTCTCAACCAGACCTCGCTACACGCCTGTGATGCAATCGACCTATAGCCACCTTGTGCTTGCGCACAGGTGCCATCTGGTCGATCCATCTAGGCTGTCAGATGGTCTGATCAGACTATTGGATCTAACCTAGAGGGTGACTTCAACCCCATCAACCCGTCTAAGGGTTTATAGTAAGCGCATATAGATCTAATTGTTTGCGCGCAAGTAAACAAGTTTTTAATGAAATACCATTCAACAAACTAAACATGCGCCAACAAGATCATGCAAAAACATGAACAAAACACATGCGCCAACACCTAAAACCTAGCATGTAGATTCGCATGTGAAAAAGATCTATACTAGAGCGCAAACAAGGATCACAAAGCAATCATATAACCATACATACAACCGCAGCTCTGATACCAATTGAAGAAACCCCTTTCGAGAGGGGGGGCGAGAACCCTAAACATGCATAACCGAAACCTTTGCATGGCGGAAATTAGGGATTCAAGAATCGCATGTATGATATATAATCAACTAGATGAAAGGTTGCTAAAATCAACAAAGGGTCATACCGATGCCATAGTTTAGATGATGCCTTGGAAGCAAAGACTCGATTGCTTCTTCTCCAAAGGAATCGCACACAAGAGGAAGAAGGCCTACACTTCGATCGCTCCTTGTGCTAGCAAGGCACCAAAGTGTCTTTGATCGCTTGTCGGGGTGATGAAAGACTTGCTCGGCTTTCTCCACTAGACTTCGGCGTGAGTTCTCTTCTCTACACCCGAGAGTCCGCGAGAGGAAGAAGCGAGACAACGATCCACACGAAGTGGAGACGTTCAGCCAAAACGTGGAGACGTTTTTCACTTGAAAAACCGACTTTCCAATTATAGAAAGTCTTTAATTCCAAAACGTTTTGCGTTGAACTATTCGAAACTCACTTATTCACATTGAACCAAGCGCTCAATCATGAGCCGGTTCAAGGTCTTTGGTTCAATGACCAAACCGAATTAGCCCAAGCATTAAGTCAAGATCGAATTAAATCCTAAGGTCCTAGATCTGACCATTCATCTTATGATGCTCCTGATCTGATCGATCTAGCATCAACACTCTCGATCGAAGCTTACCGATCTCAAGCCCTAATCAATCAAACATGATCAGACTAGATCTCACTTACAATCAGAGTTTAAATCCCTTTAAACTGAACCGAAACAATTCAGTCCACACGATCTGACTTAAGTAAGCCATATCATCAAATTGTGCGACCCTGAGGGTTTCCTTTAAATGTCGGTAACGATAACTTACGTTATCACGATCAGTGAGGGGTATCTAGCAACACATCACTGTCTCCCGATATAAAGGAAAGAGTCTTCCAAGACTACACCCAAACCACAGCTCAAGAGTGAATCCATTTCACTAGGCATGCATGTGTCCTTTGCCACTGGATGTTCTTATTGGACAAGCGTGTCAAGCCTGTAACTCCAATATGATGAGCATGATTAGATCAGATGAACACAGTCACCTGGGTATGGCCATACACTTTCTCAATCATCTCATCCAGGGGGGGGCCCCATTAGAACATCACACTCCTTAAACAAGGAGACGGCAATCCTTTATCTATCACTAGTGCCCTAACCTGACTCAAGCTCACCATCCAAGATAGTCTATAATCATTATGTTTCAAATGATATTAAACCACCTCAAAACAATGACAATCATCATTTAGAAACACAAGTGATCTCAAGTCAAAGGACATGTGCCACTTGATGCAAACAAGGATTATTCACATTGTGACAAGCAATTGAATATCCTAGTAGGGTCTGTCCAGTACATCCAATGTACCCATGAGTCTACATCTTATTCCATGCTCGAAGCATCCTATAAGATTAGAACACATATTAGTCTTAACCATATCAAGGCTGTCTCATGTTCACCAAGATATTTCGACTAAGGACATATAGCATGTCAGCCTAGCTGAACAGCTTTGAGACATTATTCAGAAGTACACTTATTACAGCAGACAAGGCAACAAACTGAATAACAACCATTGCCTTTATAAACATAAAAGTTTATTACATGATACTGATACAATCCCAAGGCCTCAAACATTAGCCTTAAGGGCAACCCCAACAGCTTAACCGTTATGCACTCAGATTTGCTCGTGGTTCATCAGTAAAAATTTTTCTCCTTCTTCAATCTGCTCCTTGTGGAAGTAATGTTTCAATCTCTTACCATTAACCTTAAACACTCCCATTTTGTCGCTCCATATGTCAACAGCTCCATATGGATAGGTCTTCTTAACCTAAAAAGGTCCAGACCATCGAGATTTAAGTTTACTAGGAAAAAGTCTCAACCTATAATTAAACAAAAGAACAAATTCACCTGGTTGGAATTCATTTCTAAGTATATGTCGATCACGCCATCTTTTAGTGCTCTCTTTATAAATCCTTGCGTTTTCATAAGCGGAGAGTCTAATATCATCAAGCTCGTTCAATTGTAACTTTTGTTTTTTGCCCGCGTTCTTCAAGTCAAAATTTAGTGTTTTGATTGCCCAGAATGCCTTATGCTCGAGCTCTACAAGTAGGTGACATGAATTTCCATAAATCAATTGAAAAGGAGACATACTTATTAGTGTTTTCAAAGCGGTCCAGTATGCCCAAAGCGCATCATCAAGCTTGGAAGCCCAGTCTTTCCTTGTTCTTGACACTTTTTTCTCTAATATCCATTTGATTTCTCTATTTGATATTTCAACTTCTCCACTTGTTTGGGGATGGTAAGGTGTTGCAACTCTATGATTTACCCCATATTTTCAAAGCAAAGCTAAAAATTTGTGCTAAATAAAGTGAGAGCCTCCATCACTGATTACTATTCGTGGTGTCCCGAATCGTGGAAATATAATCTTCTTGAACATCTTTACCACAACACTGGAATCATTAGTAGGTGAAGCAATGGCTTCCACCCATTTGGAAACATAATCTACCGCCACAAGTATATATTTGTTACCTCTCGATGATGGAAACGGTCCGTAAAATCAATCCCCCTAGCATCAAATATTTTAACTTCAAGCATAGTGGACAATGGCATCTCATTCCTCTTGTTGATGTTCCCCGTCTTTTGACAACTATCACAAGTCATTATAAAATTTCTAGCATCCTTAAAGATTGAGGGCCAATAAAATCCAGATTGTAATACTTTAAAAACAGTCTTCTCCGTACTAGCGTGCCCTCCATAGGTTGATCCATGACACTGAAATAATATATCCTTGATTTCCTCTTCGGGGATACATCTTCTAAATATTCCATCTGCACATCTTCTAATTACATAAGGCTCATCACAAAAATAGTGTTTTACCTCAGCTAAGAATCTATTCTTTCCTTGATAGCTCAAATCAAGAGGAAAAACATTATGTTACGACCCGCTTAGTAAGCAAACTATTTGTTAACTTGGTGAGCCAATTTGCAACGTGGCCCAATTTATTAAAATGCTTAAGCCCAAGTTAACAATAGCAAGCCTACTAAGCCTTATAAACCACATAATAGTTTCTCCCACTTGCAATGTGGGACTATACTTGGGGTATTACAATCTCCCCCACTTAAGACTTGACGTCCTCGTCAAGCCCAAACCTTAACACATGCCCAAGAATCATCCCTTAGTCGGCAGCATGTGAGGTCAGCCCAAAGGTGGCTCCACCATCCTTGGTAGCCCTTTCCTATTGGCCTCTCACCATGCTTAGGACTAAGTTTTTCTCTGATACCATTTAAATTGTCACGCCCCGGCGGAAGCCGGCTATTTCTAGCTCAGGGTTCCCCAGGGAGTAACAATATTGATAGGAACCAGAGAACTACAATAATCACCATTCATTTATTTAATAAATAATCCAAATTTGACATCAACAACTTTATAACGCAATATCTAAATACAACTATTCAATTTATCAACTGAATAAAATACAAAGACAACTATCTCAACTCGGTTTGGTATCTGCTATCTACTCTATCCCTCCCAGAAGTTAACTCTGTACCTGGAAGAGAAACAAAGGGAGTTAGCAGAAATGCTAAGTAGGAATCAACAAACATGTGAGGGAAAATAACAGGATAACACAATAACTGAAACAATGATATACAAATAATATAGGAATGTCGTGCAAATCATCAAGCTGGCCAACAGATCTCAATCAAGAGCCGCACTCATTTTCAGAGTGTTTCCACTGTTGCTCATGCAATGGAACGACTGTCTCAAACAGTCCGGTAAATGTTGCGTCCAACATCTGACATCCGTAGTATTGTCCCGAGGACAACTGGCGGTGCCCTAACCGGTAACTCAGATAGTCTGATATAATCAGAACTATAACTCAGATAGTCTGATATAATCAGAACTATAACTCAGATAAACAGGCCACAGGAGAATAAATCATCCAGGTCAGAGGTCAATATAAATCACGACTTTGTCATCACAGATTTACAACGGTTCCATACATTTCAATATCTCAGATACACAATTGTTTAACCAGGCTCATAAGCCAATAAATCAGATATCTCAACACAGTTTCTTTTATCGTGCACACAGAAATAGAATATGACCAAGGAACAAGATAAATGAGGTCAACTGAATTACAGAAACAAATCAAGCAGATGAAGCAATCAGATATCAGTGTCAGTCAATTCTATCATATATGCATCATATATCTAATCAAAGGAATAAGTGACAAATCTTATAAGTTCTTGACACTGTGACAAAAGGAGTAGGGTAAGATTCCTACCTCAAACGATGTTATCTCTGAGTCCTTTTGAAAAGCCAATAATTGTTTATCACACGATGCAGGCTGATTATTGGATTAACCACTCTGTAACATGAATTTGTACATGAACTCTATCATTAAACATTCTAATTTGAAAACCAAAACTACCAACATGTATAACATAACCCTAAACCTAGAGAACTAGTCTCAGATCATATGAACCGAACCTAAAACCCACTGAACCGGACAGAATTGCACTGAACCGATCAAATTCACCCTGAACCAAGTTAAACCGAGACTTCTAACTTCAATTAAACAAAATATAAACCTCATCTAAAGCTATACAGACTACCATTAGATAGGAAATTTAATTACCTTTCCAACGACTACCTGAACCAGCCAGGATTCGACCGAATAGGGGTCGAACCGGTCGAAATTCAAGAACTGACCCGAAATAGAATTGAACCGCTCGGTCCGGTTCAAATCAATTTCAAAACAGCCGATGGTTTATTTCAAAATAAACCGAACCCAAAACTTAAATAAAACTCGAACCGGTTTAAATCGATTTCAATATAGCCGACGGTTTATTTCTAAATAAACCGCCAAACCCTAAATTTGAACCCGGTTCAGCCAATCAAACCGCGCCGCCCGACCGCCGCCGCGCAAGGCTGCCGGCCTCGCGTCCGCTGCTTGCGCCGGCGAGCTCGCGAGAACGCGTCGAACATCGGATCGACTCCAAATTTCTCCAAAAGCTTTATAACAACGAAACGAAGCTCCTCGACAAACTTCGGAGAGATTTCGACGCCCGGTCGAAACTCTCGAATTAGACGAAAGTATCGACGGTGGCGCCGCCGCCGTCGATACTCAAAACTCAACCAAAACCCAACAGAACTTCACGAAAACTTCACAGAAGCCTACATACCTTGCTACGACGATGTATCGTAGCCCAGAACACAGAGATCGCCATCCCTGAAGGCGCTGGATGGCTGGAACACGAGGCGGCGCCGCTCGAACTCCGACGACGAGTTTGAGCGCGATTTCTCCTTCCTGGCGGCGCGTCGAGGCGTGAGGACAGGCTAGGGTTCAAAACTCCTCGAGTCGAGCAAAAGCCCTCTAATATAGAGGTAAAACTCGTTCCAGACGGCGAGAACGCGGCGGCGAGAAAATCGCCGAGATCCGCGGGGAAGACGACGAGTTCGCTCGGTCCCCAAAATCAAAATTTAAATCTAAATCAAGTAAATCAAATCCAATGTTATATTAAAATCGAAATTCGGATCGGTGGTTAGACGGCGAAGTTTACGAACGCGAGACGCGGGTTCGAATCCCCGCGGCCGCGTTTTTCGGTTTTCAATTAAATTTAAATCAAACACGAGTTAACTAGAAGAAGCATAGTTTAATATCAAAAACAAACTTTAACCTAGTGGTTAGGGTGAAGTGGAAACCTTCGCGCGTCGCGGGTTCGAGCCCCCGCGAGCGCAAATCCGATTTTTTAATAAAAAAACTCAATTTTAAACCTTTTAAAATTCCAAAAAATTTGAGAAAATTCAAAAAATAAAATTTCTGTATAATTAAAATTTAATAAAAATCAGATTATAACACATTAGCAATAAGATAATTCACTATATCAGCATAACATGGATCCTTTATTTGTTCAATACTCAAGAGTTGTTCCTCAGGGAAGGAATCATTGATGGAATCACTTTTATCAACCTCATCAATTATCCTTGAGATATGATCTACAACTAAATTTGCTGATCCCTTTTTGTCTTTGATTTCCAAATCAAACACTTTCAAAAGCAATACCCATCTAAGAACTCGTGGTTTACTTTCCTTCTTTTGCATCAAATACTTTACTACTGCATGATCAGTATACACCACAACCTTAGAGTTAATCAAATATGACCTAAAATTGACAAAAGCAAAAACTATGGCATAAGTTCTTTTTATGTAGTGGTGTAATTCTTTTGTGCATCATCCAAAGTCTTGCTAACATAGTAAATAACATAAGGTTTTTTCTCTTTTCTCTGCCCTAGCACCACTCCTACTACAAAGTCACTAGCGTCACACATGATCTCAAAGGGTAAACTCCAGTCTGGGGGCTGCATGATAGGCACTGAAATCAGAGCTTTTTTCAGTTCCTGAAATACAGACAAACAATTTTCATCAAAAGCATAATTTAGCATCCTTGCAAAGTAAATCTTTAAGTGGTTTAGTAGGTTTAGTAAAATCCTCCATGTCCTAAAGAACTTTTAATCTCTTTGACTATAGTGGGCGGCTCAAGCTTATCAATCACTTCAATTTTGGCTTTGTCAACTTCTATTCCTCTTTCTGAAATTAGGTGCCCAAGAACTATTCCTTGCTTAACTATGAAATGACATTTTTCCCAGTTAAGCACAAGATTATAATCCTCGCACCACTGCAAGATTCGAGATAAATTAGCCAAACAATCATCAAAAGAAAAACCATAAATAGAAAAATTATCCATGAAATGTTCAATAAATTCTGAAAATATAGCCATCATACACCTCTGAAAGGTAGCAGGTGCATTACACAATGAAAGGTCCCCACAAGGGGGGGGGGGGGGCGAAACCCCTAAGTATGGCGCATATTAAAATTTTAAGCAGCGGAAGAGGGTTTCTTGAGATCGGTTTCATGAGATATGATCAACCATAATAACCCGATTGCAAATAGAGAAGGGTTCATACCGTAGCCATTTCAAGATGGCGCCTTGGAAGAAAAAGTTGCAAGCGCCTCTTCTCCAAAGTCTCGCACACAAGATGAACAATGTGCTTCTTCCTTGGTGCTCCTTGTGCTAGCAAGGTTCCAAGGTTGTCTTGCCGAATGGAAAGGAAAAGATGAGATGATGTTCTCTTGGCCGAAACCTCCTCAACCTTCAAGGCGTCGCCACACACGGAAGTCGAGAGGAATGAGAGCGAGAGGCGAGAATAGAGAGCACTCTATTCGAACGTGAGTGACTCCAATTGGAGATCATGGTTACTAAAAATAGCAACCACTCACCGCTCCAACGTTCACGCCAAGTGAACATGTCGCCACACCTTGAACCATGCGCTCATTTCATGAGCCGGTTCAATTTGGTTTGGTTTAAAACCAATCAAGCCAAGTAATCAAGTCTAGATCTCAAATAAACCCTAAGGCTCCAGATCTGACCGTTCATCTCTTGATGCTCTTGATCTCACCGATCTAGCATCTATTCTCTCGATCGAAGCTTACCGATCTCAAGCCCTAATCAATCAAACATGATCAGACTAGATCTCACTTACAATCAGAGATTAAATCCCTTTAAACTGAACCTAAACAATTCAGTCCACACGATCTGACTTAAGTAAGCCATATCATCAAATTGTGCGACCCTGAGGGTTTCCTTTAAATGTCGGTAATGATAACTCACGTTATCACGATCAGTGAGGGGTATCTAGCAACACATCACTGTCTCCCGATATAAAAGAAATGAGTCTTCCAAGACTACACCCAAAAACAGCACAAGTGTGAATCAACTTCACTAGGCATGCATACTTCCTTTGCCACTGGATGTTCTTATTGGACAAGCGTGTCAAGCTTGTAGCTCCAATATGATGAGCATGATTAGATCAGATGAACACTGTCATCTGGGTATGGCCATACACTTTCTCAATCATCTCATCCAGGGGGCCCCTTTAGAACATCACACTCCTTAAACAAGGAGACGGCAATCCTATGTCTATCACTAGTGCCCTAACCTGACTCAAGCTCATTATCCAAGATAGTCTATAATCATTATGTTTCAAATGATATTGAACTACCTCAAAACAATGACAATCATCATTTAGAAAACACAAGTGATCTCAAGTCAGAGGAAATGTGCCACTTGTCATATACAAGGATTATTCACATTGTGACAAACAATTGAATATCCTAGGAGGGTCTGTCCAGCACATCCAATGTACCCATGAGTCTACATCTTATTCCATGCTCGAAGCATCCTATAAGACTAGAACACATATTAGTCTTAACCATATCAAGGCTGTCTCATGTTCACCAAGATACATCGACTAAGGACTTAACTGCATGTCAGCCCAGCTGAACAGCTTTGAGACATTATTCAGAAGAACATATATTGCAGCAGACAATGTAGCTAACTGAATAATAACCATGCCTTTATAAACATAAACGTTTATTACATGATACTGTTACAATCCCAAGGCCTCAAACATTAGGCTTAAGGGCATACCCCAACAATCTCCCACTTGCACTTAATCTAATGGTTGAGAAATCTCAAACCCATATTATTACAGTGCTTCTCATGCTTCTGCTGCGCCAGAGGCTTGGTAAGCGGGTCTGCCAGATTGTCATCTGTATGAACCTTGCAGACTTTGATCTCGCCACGATCTATGATCTCCCTGATCAAATGAAACCGTCTCTGTATGTGCTTGGACTTCTGGTGCGACCGTGGTTCCTTTGCTTGTGCGATTGCTCCAGTGTTATCACAGAAGATAACCAAAGGATCTGCACTCGAAGGAACAACACCAAGTTCTCTCACGAACTTACGAATCCACACTGCCTCCTTGGATGCTTCCGAGGCTGCAACATACTCGGCTTCTGTTGTGGAATCAGCAACAGTTGACTGTTTGAAACTCTTCCACACCACTGCTCCTCCATTCAAGCTAAAAACATAGCCTGATTGCGATCGGAAATCATCCTGGTCAGACTGGAACGAAGCGTCAGTATATCCTTCAATACTGAGTTCTTCCTGACCACCATATATCAAGAACATATCTTTGGTCCTCCGCAGATATTTTAAGATGTTCTTGACTGCAATCCAGTGTGCCTGACCTGGATTACTTTGGAAACGACTGGTCACGCTTAACCCGTAAGCGACGTCTGGGCGAGTACACAACATCGCATACATAATGGATCCAATAGCCGAAGCATAAGGCGTATTGTCCATTTCATCTTTCTCAGTCTGTGTTTGTGGACACTGACTCTTCGAAAGACTCAGACCATGTCTGACTGGAAGATATCCTCGTTTAGAATTCTCTAAATGAAATCTCTCCAGGACTTTTTCGATGTAAGTACTCTGGCACAACCCGAGAAGCCTCTTAGATCTATCCCTGTAGATCTTCACACCTAATACATAGGCTGCTTCTCCTAGATCTTTCATCTGGAAACATTTCTTTAACCATGCTTTAACAGCATGCATTTCAGGAATGTCATTTCCAATGATCAAGATGTCATTGACGTAGAGGACTAGGAAAGTAATTACGCTCCCACTAAACCTCTTATACACACACGGGTCATCCTCGTTCTTGATGAAACCAAATTCAGTGACTGATTCATCAAAATGAATATTCCAGCTTCTTGATGCTTGCTTAAGTCCATAAATGGACTTCTTTAACTTGCATATCTTATGACGATCTGATGGATTAGTGAAACCCTCAGGTTGTGTCATATACACATCCTCATCCAGATTTCCATTAAGGAAAGCTGTTTTCACATCCATCTGCCAGATCTCATAATCATAATATGCCGCTATCGCGAAAAGAATCCGAATAGACTTAAACATGGCTACAGGTGAGAAAGTTTCATCATAATCTATCCCGTAGATTTGTTTGAAACCTTTCGCAACTAGCCTGCCTTTATAGGTAACCACGTTACCATCCATGTCAATCTTCTTCTTGAAGATCCATTTACAGCCTATAGGGATTACTCCCGGAGGCGGATCAACCAAATCCCAAACTTGGTTATCTAACATGGAGTCCATCTCGGCGCGCATAGCTTCAAGCCATCTCGCTGACTCTGGTCCACTGACCGCATCCGCATAAGTGAGGGGTTCATCATTATCAATGATGTAGACTCCGTCATAACGCTCAGGTTGTCGACGGATCCTTCCCGATCTTCGCGGTTCCCGTGATATCTGAGCCTCAGGTTGTTCAATAACCTGATCTACTGGCTCAGGCTCATCCAACTCTGCTTGAGCACTTTGTCCTTCCTCTGGATTCTCATCCAGCTTTATTTCTCTCCCATTGGCCTCTTGCAGAAGAAACTCCTTCTCAAGAAATATGGCCGTCCGAGCAACAAATACCTTGTTCTCTTTGGGATCGTAGAAATAATAACCCTTAGTCTCCTTAGGGTAACCGACAAAGATACATTTGTCAGATCTGCTCTCTAGTTTCCCAGAGGCGAGCTTTTTGACATAAGCCTCGCAACCCCAGATCCTGATAAATGTCAAGCTTGGCTGTTTCCCATACCATAATTCATATGGCGTCTTTGAAACTGCCTTGGATGGCACTCGGTTTAGTACCTTTGCAGCTGTTTCCAGTGCAAAACCCCAAAAGGAGTATGGAAGAGTAGCCTGACTCATCATAGAACGAATCATATCAAGTAACGTTCTGTTTCTCCTCTCGGACACACCATTCCATTGCGGTGTTCCTGGCGGAGTGAGCTGTGAGATAATCCCACACTCCTTCAGATAGTCAGTAAACGTATGACTCAAGTATTCTCCACCTCGATCTGAGCGAAGTGCCTTGATATTTCGGCCTAGCTGATTCTGTACTTCATTCTTGAACTCTTTGAACTTGTCAAAAGATTCACTCTTATGTCTCATCAGATAGACATAGCCATACCTACTGAAATCGTCAGTAAAGGTAATGAAGTACTGATAGCCACCTCTGGCATGTTTACTAAATGGCCCACACACATCACTGTGTATAAGGTCAAGTAAACCTGAAGCCCTTTGACCTTTGTGAGGAAAAGGCGACTTCGTTATTTTACCCATCAAACAAGCTTTGCATGTATCAATCTCCTTGTAAGAGAATGATCCCAGCAGTCCATGATCATGCAACCGCTTAATGCGTTTCTCGTTAATATGGCCTAAACGACTATGCCATAGCAAGGTGCTGTCATCAGCATACTTGGCTTTCTTAATATCAACATTTTGTATAGAACGCTCCATGTCCAACATGAATAATCCATTGCTAATTGAACCAGTTGCATAAACAATATTATCATAAGATAAAAGACACTTTGAAATATTGCATTCAAAGGAAAAATCCTTCCTGACAAGAGCAGGAATGGAGATAATATTTTTAGTAATACTGGGAACAAAATAACAATTGTCTAGTTCCAATACAATTCCAGATGGTAAAGAAATGAAATAGTCTCCTACAGCAACAGCAGCAACCCGTGCCCCGTTTCCAACTCGTAGGTCCACCTCATGCTGTCCCACCTGCCTTCTTCTCTTGAGTTCCTGTACATTTGAACAAATGTGAACTCCACATGCAGTGTCCAACACCCATGATATAGAAGAAGAAAACATGACCTCAGTCACGAATATACCTGAGCCAGAAGCGATGCTTCCCCTTTTATCTCCTTGGAGCGCTTTACAGTCCTTTTTCCAGTGACCGAGCTGGCCACAGTGGAAACACCTGTATTCCTTGGACCGCTTCACCTTCTGCTTCAGAGCCTTGCTGTAGCTCTCGACAGGGGTCTTGCCCTTCTTCCCCTTCTTCTTGTTCCTCGAAGGAACCATTAAGACAGAGGTCGAAGGCTTTCCCTTCAGAGTCTCCTCAGTAGTCAAGAGCATATTCAGCAGCTCTGCCGGAGTACAATCGATTTTGTTCATATTAAAGTTAATAATGAACGCGTCGAATGAAGGCGGGAGAGACTGCAGAATAATATCCACAGCAAGCTCCTGGTTGATGGTATGCCCCAGTTTCTCTAGAGCCTCCTTGTGCCCAATCATCTTGAGCACGTGAGCTCCCACTGGGCTCCCTTCAGCCAGTTTGCTCTGAAAGAAAAGCTTTGTCAAATTGTAGCGCTCAGTCCTTGCCTGTGCAGCATACAGCATCTTGAGGTTCGCTATCATGTCTATAGAAGACATATCCTCATGCTGACGCTGCAGCGGTGGCGTCATAGACGCTAGCATCAGGCAAGCGACATCAATGCTATCATTGACGTGCTTTTCATAGGCTTCCCGAACCGCCCTTGCGGCGTTCGGAGCGGGCTGAGGCGGTATCGCCGTCTCGAGGACATACAGTTTCCTCTCTGCCTTAAGAACAATCTTAAGGTGTCCGAACCAGTCAGAGAAGTTCGGCCCAGCAAACTTCTCCCTTTCTAGTAGGGATCGCACATTGAAGTTCATGGTGTTCGTTGCTGCAGGTATCTACAACAATGCAAGAACAGCAAGGTCAGTATCAATGTTAAGAATTAATCAGGACTTAAGAAAGATTCTTTTTCTCACTATTTTATCTGACTGAAAAATCCATTAAACAGTCCGAAAGAGTAGACACTCTTTTAGTGAGATGGGATCCGGATTTCATACTTGGTCTCCGCGTCCCGCTCAGGCGAGATAAGATGCACAGAGAGTACAAGCACTAATCTCCGGTAGGCAGTCCCTGCCGATCGCCAACCCGTGCGATTCCCCTTCATTTGGGCAATCCAGCAGACTGTGCCAACTGAGTTGGTACAACACAGTCTCTGATCCCACAGATGGCTGCCTCCATGTGCTACCATATGCGCCACATATGTAGCCTACATGGTCAAGCTGACCCGACCTACTCCCTGGACCACCATGTGCTATGCTGAGCAACGAGAAGGGATAAATCCCTACTCTGTAACACACAGGTGTAATCCCACACCGTCTGAAGATAGATGGACGTGCCCACTGAGTGGGTACAACACGGCTCCAACGATAATCAGAACAGTGAGGTTTCGCGTCAGAAGGCTTACGAGCTTGATATTTTAGCATTGGATTTTAACGGTCTTTTATCTTCTTCACTATCATGCAATTCCTATGGTGATAGCAGAAGATAAACTAATCATGCAATTCTAATATTTAAACAATAAATAAAAGAAAGCATGAATCTTATGTGGTAAAAGCCCATAGCCCTAGTAAGACCTTAATTAACTTAAGTCTTCACTTGCTTTTCTTCATGGGGCTCTTGCTGCTCATCTGGCCCAAACCAGGGCCCAAGCGCCATCTGCAGGTCTGGTGCGCCCACCAGGAATATGCCCCAGGTCCTAGGGTCGAACCCTAGACCTCCCACCTGGTCAAGCCACTTGCTGCATGCGCCTCTGCCAAGAGTGCTCTGTGCTCTTGTCTAATTAAATTACAAATTTAACTATCTAGACAAGATTGACACGCAGGTCAATAACATTTTATAAATTAAAGCAATGTGATGCGCAGATCACAATATAAAATTAATTTACAAAATTAACCAGGCACGCAGGCCCCAGCACAGCACTCATTAAAGACGGGCAGCCCACATAAGATTAAATAAACATACATATGCAACAATCAACATGTGATCCAATCATGAAAATTAAATTTCGAAAACCCCTTGGGATGAATTTTAATTTTCCTTATTTGCCCTACTGCCTTACAATGGTCTATTACTAGGGATCCACTCATACATCCTAGTCAGATCCACTGCCCTTGCATGCACCAAGTCCTAACTGACTTGAGTCGACCATAAGGTCAACCATGCATGCGCCAGGGCTGAACAACCACAATGAGGTCTGGCAAGCGGGTGTGACCCCGGGCCTAACTCATGTGCGTTCATCAGTTGTCTCAATCAGACATCGCTACACGCCTGTCTGCAGCCGACCTGTAGCCACCACGTGCTTGCGCACAGGTGCTACCTGGTCAACCCATCAAGGCTGTCAGATAGTCTGATCAGACTTTTGGATCTAACCTAAGGGGGGTGACTTCAACCCTAATAACCCATCTAAGGGTTTAAAGTAGGTGCTTTAGATCTAAGATGAATCGCGCAAGTTATTTGTTTTGAAAACACA
The DNA here is from genome assembly GCA_027563935.2 of Costus lasius. NCBI lineage: Eukaryota > Viridiplantae > Streptophyta > Magnoliopsida > Zingiberales > Costaceae > Costus > Costus lasius. Next base: position 61,832,002 of record CM050451.1, read on the forward strand.
ATAAAACATGCGCCAACAACATGCGCCAGGGAGAAAATAACATCTATAAGAAACATGTATTTTCGCCAACTTACAACTACAGCATAAGCATTCGCATGTGACCTATAGATCTGTTATCTTGCGCAAACATGGATCATAAATCATAACATGGCAATCATAAAACATGAACATTGGCTCTGATACCAATTGAAAGGTCCCCACAAGGGGGGGGGGCGAAACCCCTAAGTATGGCGCATATTAAAATTTTAAGCAGCGGAAGAGGGTTTCTTGAGATCGGTTTCATGAGATATGATCAACCATAATAACCCGATTGCAAATAGAGAAGGGTTCATACCGTAGCCATTTCAAGATGGCGCCTTGGAAGAAAAAGTTGCAAGCGCCTCTTCTCCAAAGTCTCGCACACAAGATGAACAATGTGCTTCTTCCTTGGTGCTCCTTGTGCTAGCAAGGTTCCAAGGTTGTCTTGCCGAATGGAAAGGAAAAGATGAGATGATGTTCTCTTGGCCGAAACCTCCTCAACCTTCAAGGCGTCGCCACACACGGAAGTCGAGAGGAATGAGAGCGAGAGGCGAGAATAGAGAGCACTCTATTCGAACGTGAGTGACTCCAATTGGAGATCATGGTTACTAAAAATAGCAACCACTCACCGCTCCAACGTTCACGCCAAGTGAACATGTCGCCACACCTTGAACCATGCGCTCATTTCATGAGCCGGTTCAATTTGGTTTGGTTTAAAACCAATCAAGCCAAGTAATCAAGTCCAGATCTCAAATAAACCCTAAGGCTCCAGATCTGACCGTTCATCTCTTGATGCTCTTGATCTCACCGATCTAGCATCTATTCTCTCAATCGAAGCTTACCGATCTCAAGCCCTAATCAATCAAACATGATCAGACTAGATCTCACTTACAATCAGAGATTAAATCCCTTTAAACTGAACCTAAACAATTCAGTCCACACGATCTGACTTAAGTAAGCCATATCATCAAATTGTGCGACCATGAGGGTTTCCTTTAAATGTCGGTAATGATAACTCACGTTATCACGATCAGTGAGGGGTATCTAGCAACACATCACTGTCTCCCGATATAAAAGAAATGAGTCTTCCAAGACTACACCCAAAAATAGCACAAGTGTGAATCAACTTCACTAGGCATGCATACTTCCTTTGCCACTGGATGTTCTTATTGGACAAGCGTGTCAAGCTTGTAGCTCCAATATGATGAGCATGATTAGATCAGATGAACACTGTCATCTGGGTATGGCCATACACTTTCTCAATCATCTCATCCAGGGGGCCCCTTTAGAACATCACACTCCTTAAACAAGGAGACGGCAATCCTATGTCTATCACTAGTGCCCTAACCTGACTCAAGCTCATTATCCAAGATAGTCTATAATCATTATGTTTCAAATGATATTGAACTACCTCAAAACAATGACAATCATCATTTAGAAAACACAAGTGATCTCAAGTCAGAGGAAATGTGCCACTTGTCATATACAAGGATTATTCACATTGTGACAAACAATTGAATATCCTAGTAGGGTCTGTCCAGCACATCCAATGTACCCATGAGTCTACATCTTATTCCATGCTCGAAGCATCCTATAAGACTAGAACACATATTAGTCTTAACCATATCAAGGCTGTCTCATGTTCACCAAGATACATCGACAAAGGACTTAACTGCATGTCAGCCCAGCTGAACAGCTTTGAGACATTATTCAGAAGAACATATATTGCAGCAGACAATGTAGCTAACTGAATAATAACCATGCCTTTATAAACATAAACGTTTATTACATGATACTGTTACAATCCCAAGGCCTCAAACATTAGGCTTAAGGGCATACCCCAACACACAATCCAAAGGGCATTCTCCTATATGCAAATGTACCATATGGACAAGTAAAGGTGGTCTTATCTTGGTCATCAGGATGAATGGGAATTTGAAAGAATCCAAAATAACCATCAAGAAAATAGAAAAAAGAATGATTTATTCAAGGGCGGTCTATTCATGAGAATATCATGCTGTGCCAAGAGCTTATGCTTGATTATCATAAAAAGGGTGGAGCACCGCGAATGGCATTAAAAATGGATCTTCATAAAGCTTTTGACTCAACTAGATGGGACTTCATAGACCATATGTTGAGAGCATATAAATTTCCTACATGGCTTGTCGATCGAATCATGACCCATGTAATGTCCCCCACATTTACCATCAACTTGAATGAGCAGGAAGTTGGTTTTTTTAAAGGTACTGACGGCCTTCGGTAGGGTTGCCCCATGTCTCCGTACCTGTTCATTATGGTTATGCAATACCTCACTGACCTGTTAACAGAGCAATACCTGGATGGCAAATTGCGCCCCCATGATAAATGCAAGAATTTGGGTATTACTAATCTCCAATTTGCAGACGATGTTATAATTTTCTGTGCAGCCTCTGAAGGGTCCGTAGAGGTAATCTTTAGGGTGCTGGACAATTTTCACCTTGCTACAGGCCTAAAAATTAATATGGACAAATCACAGATTTTCTTCTCTACTTCATGCAACTCGCATGTTCAAGGAAAAATTTCAGCTATTCTTGGGATCCCTCCGGGAAATTTGCCTTTTCGCTACCTGGGTATACCTATCACCAGTAGGCAAATTAGATTGAAGGATTGTATGCCTCTTATTGAAAAAAATTGCCAAGAACCTATCTGCGTGGAGAGGAAAAAGCTTATCTTATGCTGGGCGAGTCGAGTTGATAAAATCTATCTGTTACAGTAACATAAATTTTTGGTGCAATGCGCTCAAGCTCCGTATGGTGATCACATCATTAAACTCCATGCTTGCGAAGTTTTGTTGGTCTGCAGGCAATAAGAAGGGGATTGCTAAGGTTGCCTGGATAAATGTTACTAAACCCACGAATCTTGGCGGTATAGGGCTAAGGGATCTTGGAAGGCTGAATAAAGATTTCCTTATGCGTCATATTTGGAGTATCGTAACAGATAAGAACTATCTCTGGGTGAAGTGGATTCATGAAAGATATTTACGATCTGATACGATTTGATCGGTAAAGTTGGCAAAGAGAGCGCCTTGGCTCATCAGAAGCATTTTATGTTCTAGGGATGCTTGCATGCGGATGGTGGGATACAAAATTGCAGATGGTACGTCTATTCGACTATGGCTTGATCCCTGGTTTGATTCTCGTATTCTCCTTGACTTGGTAGATGATGTTAGATTTGAGAACCCACCAGGGAAGGACACGCACCTCAGCTCGTTGATTGTGAATAATGAATGGAAGTTACCGCATCCGAGATCTTTTGGGTTGATTGACATTTATGAGGCTATCCCACAAGTTCCTATTAGCCCGAGCCAATATGAAGACCGCATTTTCTGGAAGCTGACTACACATGGGACTTTCTCATTAAAATCGTCCTACGAGGAACAATTTCAGGGCAATGAGGTGCCTTGGAGAGATGTGGTATGGTTTAAAGGACGTATTCAGCGATACTCTTTCACTATGTGGTTACTTTGTTGGAGACGGCTGAGCACCTGGGCTAGGCTCCATAGCTGGGGGATTATACAAGATCTTACTTGTGTGTTATGTAAAAATGCATCGGAAGCCCATAACCACTTATTCTTCCAATGTCCAGCCTTGGCTATTTTTTGGAGGTTGATCAAGAGAGGTTGTGGAATCACTAATGCTGAGAACAATTAGGAGGGCATGGAAAGACAGTTACTTCATCAGTGGAAGACTGGAGATGCCAAGAAAAACTACATTAGAAAGCTTTTTCTCTCAGGTGCGGTTTATTATATTTGGCGGTATAGGAATGCAATAATCTTTGGCTCCCATAAAGCGGACCTTATGGCATATTATAATATTTTGGTGTCTGATGTAAAAGCAAAGGTGATGCATAATATCCACTCCCCGGAGCTTGCAATGAATACTATCGCCTACCTGTAGTTTTGGGAGAAATTGAGTTGAAAAGCCTGTTGCCTTTACTTTTGCTCTAGTGCTGGCCGGTTTTCCATGCTACTTATTATGCTTTTTTCGTTCTCTTAGTTTCTGGGTTTCTTTTCCTTCATTCTTGCGGAATATAGACACGTAGAACTGATGTTCTTTCTTGTGTGATTATGGCTGATGAGCAGGTTGGTGGCTATCTGCGTCTTTGTGCCCCTCGTTTGGCTTCCCGCCAGAGTTTTGAGGGGTAAGGGTCAAAAGCTTGCGGCTTCATTTTGCAAAAATGAAACTCATGATATGCGTTACCAGCTTGTAATCAAATGTATGAAAGGCAAGGCTAGTTTGGGTGGGGCTGATATTGTATGATGCTTACTTTGGTTTAATGTGGGTGTGTGATTATTCTGGGTTCTTTTGGTTGAGATTTTAGCTAATACGCCAACTAGTTACTATTCTAACAGGAATCAGCTCATTATATTTGTTTTTCATTATAGTGACTCCCCCTTTTTTAGGAACACAATGTACAAGAGTTACCCATGTACTATCGGATATAAGATAGATAATACCTGCATCAAGTAGTTTTAGTACCTCCTTCTTCACTACTTTCTTCATGGATGGGTTAAGTCTCCTCTGAAAATCCGCATGTGGCTTGTGCTCCTCTTCCATCAGAATCCTGAGTATACAAAAAGAGGGATTTATTCCTTTCAAATCATCAATAGTATATCCAATTACCTTCATATGGATTCTCAATTCCTTTAGAAGCAAATCAGTCTCTCTTTCATTAAGTTGGGCATCAACAATGACAGGGTAAGTAGAATTAGGTCCAAGAAATTCATAACGAAGATTATCATGTAAAGTCTTAAGTTGTACTTTTGGGACCTTCTCTTCCTCATTCTTAATATCATCACAAACAGTTAAATCATGAAATTCAGCATTAGAATGTAAATTGCCATTTAAATCAGAATTGAATTCACAAGTTTCAGCAAACAAATCACTAAAATCATTAGCAAAATCATCTACAGAGTGTACACTACAGCAAAAACCGGTGTATGAAGGTTTCTTCATAGAATCATTCAGATCAAACTCAATTTTGTTATCACCAATATTTAGAGTGAGTTTACCGTTCTTCATATCAATGAGTGCCCCTGCAGTAGCTAAGAACAGTCTACTGATGACTCTAAATTCCATAGCATATTTCTTGCTAAATCCACTACCTTTTTGGGTCATAATCATGCTTTGTTGCTTATTTTTATGTCTTATTTATCAAATGTTTCGGAATCTACACCTTTCTTGGTTTTTTATTAATTTCAGATAAAAAGGTATAATTATCATGAGTTTTCGAGCAATTTCAATGCATAAACGAATTTTAATCATCAAGATGAGTTTGCAAATCAAATTTCAAGACAAACCGAGTTTTCTAAAGAAATTACGGTAGTGCCGTGATGAATTTTATGGCCGTAATCTGGGAATATGGCAGTACCGTAATTTATTTCATGGGCGCATTCCGCAGGAGATTTTTGGAAAATTATGGTACTACCGTAATATGTTTCACAGTGCCATAATTTTGGTCCAAATTCAGGCAGAGACTTCAGAGCATTGCGAAAAAATTACAGCACCACCGTAAGGATTTTTATGGTATCGTAAAGTTAGGCAAATTTCACACATAAACTTTCAGCAACAATCGAGGACATTACGACACTACCGTGACAAATTTTATGGTGCCATAATTGTAACCCATTTTCCGACAGAAACTTCTGAAGAAATTATAGTAGTACCGTAGTGATTGTCATGGTACCGTAATTTTGCGCCTAGTTGCCCAATTCTTTCGCTAGAAAATTAAAAAGATGATTTATCGAGATTTAGGGTAGCAATTGAAGATCTATAAAAAGGGGATGGCTCGGCATTAGCAAGGGGGGATTTTCGAAGCAAAAGGTGAAAGTTCCCTCAGATAAAGGGGGTGAAACCCTAAAGGGGGCGCATGTAATATTTCTAGGGGTTTCAACAACAAGATCGCATGTAGTTCATATGATCAACTTGTATAAATGGAATAGATCTAAAAGGGATCATACCAACGCCATTAGATTGGATGGCGGCTTGGAAGCAAAGAATCGATTGTTTCTTCTCCTTAGAAGACGCACACTAGATGAGAGATGACCTACTCCTTTGTCGCTCCTTGTGCTAGCAAGGCTCCAAAGTTTCTTTGATCGTTAGAAGGGAATCGAGATGAGATCTCTTCCTTGTCGAAAACCTCTCCTCGGCGTGAAGAACAACTCTCTCAAAGTTTTTGAGACGACAAGACAAGAGGAGGCAAAAGCGTTGAGCCGTTATGACAAAGGTGGCGTTACATGACTTCCAAAATTGGAAAGTCATGAAGCCATGCGCCCATGTAATGAAAAACGCCCAAATGCCATCAAGCCTTGAACCAAGCGTTCACATATCTGAACCGGTTCAAGCCAATTCGACTCAACTCAATTTGGTTCAAAAAACCAAATCAAATTAGCCCAAGCCATAGTCTAGATCTCTCTGAACCAAATGGTTCAAGATCTAACCGTTCCATCTCCTGATGCTCTTGATCTTACCGATCTAGCATCAACTCTCTCGATCGAAGCTTACCGATCTCAAGCCCTAATCAATCAAACATGATCAGACCAGATCTCACTTACAATCAGAGTTTAAATCCCTTTAAATTGAACCAAAACAATTCAGTCCACACGATCTGACTTAAGTAAGCCATATCATCAAATTGTGCGACCCTGAGGGTTTCCTTTAAATGTCGGTAATGATAACTTACGTTATCACGATCAGTGAGGGGTATCTAGCAACACATCACTGTCTCCCGATATAAAGGAAAGAGTCTTCCAAGACTACACCCAAACCACAGCACAAGTGTGAATCCACTTCACTAGGCATATATGTTTCCTTTGCCACTGGATGTACTTATTGGACAAGCGTGTCAAGCCTGTAGCTCCAATATGATGAGCATGATTAGATCAGATGAACATAGTCACCTGGGTATGGCCATACACTTTCTCAATCATCTCATCCAGGGGGGCCCCTTTAGAACATCACACTCCAATCAAGGAGACGGCAATCCTATATCTATCACTAGTGTCCTAACCTGACTCATGATCATTATCCAAGATAGTCTATAACCACTATGTTTCAAATGATATTGAACTACCTCAAAACAATGACAATCATCATTTAGAAACACAAGTGATCTCAAGTCAGAGGACATTATGCCACTTGTTGCAAACAAGGATTATTCACATTGTGACAAGCAATTGAATATCCTAGTAGGGTCTGTCCAGTACATCCAATGCACCCATGAGTCTACATCTTATTCCATGCTCGAAGCATCCTATAAGATTAGAACACATATTAGTCTTAATCATATCAAGGCTGTCTCATGTTCACCAAGATATCTCGACTAAGGACAAAACTGCATGTCAGCCAAGCTGAACAGCTTTGAGACATTATTCAGAAGCACACTTATTGCAGCAGACAATGTAACAAACTGAATAACAACCATTGCCTTTATAAACATAAGAGTTTATACATGATACTGAAAGAATCCCAAGGCCTCAAACATTAGCCTTAAGGGCATACCCCAACAATCTCCCACTTGCACTTAATCTAATGGTTGAGAAATCTCAAACCCATATTATTACAGTGCTTCTCATGCTTCTGCTGCGCCAGAGGCTTGGTAAGCGGGTCAGCCAGATTGTCATCTGTATGAACCTTGCAGATTTTGATCTCACCACGATCAATGATCTCCCGGATCAAGTGAAACCTTCTCTGTATGTGCTTGGACTTCTGGTGCGACCGTGGTTCCTTTGCCTGTGCGATTGCTCCAGTGTTATCACAGAAGATAACCAAAGGATCTGCACTCGAAGGAACAACACCAAGTTCCTGAATGAACTTACGAATCCACACTGCCTCCTTGGATGCTTCCGAGGCTGCAACATACTCGGCTTCTGTTGTGGAATCAGCAACGATAGACTGTTTGAAACTTTTCCACACCACTGCTCCTCCATTCAAGCTAAAAACATAGCCTGATTGCGATCGGAAATCATCCTGGTCCGACTGGAACGAAGCGTCAGTATATCCTTCAATACTGAGTTCTTCCTGACCACCATATATCAAGAACATATCTTTGGTCCTCCGAAGATATTTTAAAATGTTCTTGACTGCAATCCAGTGCGCCTGACCTGGATTACTTTGGAATCGACTGGTCACGCTTAACCCGTAAGCGACGTCTGGGCGAGTACACAACATCGCATACATAATGGACCCAATAGCCGAAGCATAAGGCGTATTGTCCATTTCATCTTTCTCAGTCTGTGTTTGTGGACACTGACTCTTTGAAAGATTCAGACCATGTCTGACTGGAAGATATCCTCTTTTAGAATTCTCTAAATGGAATCTCTCCAGGACTTTATCGATGTAAGTACTCTAGCACAGCCCGAGAAGCCTCTTAGATCTATCCCTGTAGATCTTCACACCTAATACATAGGCTGCTTCTCCTAGATCTTTCATCTGGAAACATTTTCTTAACCATGCTTTAACAGCTTGCAGTTCAGGAATATCGTTTCCAATGATTAAGATATCATCGACGTAGAGGACTAGGAAAGTAATCACGCTCCCACTAAACCTCTTATATACACACGGGTCGTCTTCATTCTTGATGAAACCAAATTTACATATTGATTCATCAAAACGAATATTCCAGCTTCTCGATGCTTGCTTAAGTCCATAAATGGACTTCTTTAACTTGCATATTTTATGACGATCTGATGGATTGGTGAAACCTTCAGGTTGTGTCATATACACATCCTCATCCAGTTTTCCATTAAGGAAAGCGGTCTTCACATCCATTTGCCAGATCTCATAATCGTAATATGCTGCTATCGCGAGAATAATCCGAATAGACTTGAACATGGCTACAGGAGAGAAAGTTTCATCATAATCTATCCCGTAGATTTGTTTGAAACCTTTCGCAACTAGCCTGCCTTTATAGGTAACTATGTTACCATCCATGTCAATCTTCTTCTTGAAGATCCATTTACAGCCTATAGGAATTACTCCTGGAGGCGGATCAACCAAATCCTAGACTTGGTTATCTGACATGGAGTCCATCTCGGCTCGCATAGCTTCAAGCCATCTAGCTGACTCCGGTCCACTGACCGCATCCGCATAAGTAAGGGGTTCATCATTATCAATGATGTAGACTCCGTCATAGCGCTCAGGCTGTCGACGGATCCTTCCCGATCTTCGCGGTTCCCGTGATATCTGAGCCTCAGTTTGTTCAATAACCTGTTCTACCAGCTCAGGCTCATCCAACTGTGCTTGACTACTTTGTCCTTCTTCTGGATTCTCATCCAGCTTTATTTCTCTCCCACTGGCTTCTTGTAGAAGAAATTCCTTCTCAAGAAAAATAGCCGTCCGAGCAACAAATACTTTGTTCTCTTTGGGATCGTAGAAATAATAACCCTTACTTTCCTTAGGGTAACCGACAAAGATACATTTCTCAGATCTGCTCTCCAGTTTCCCAGAGGCGAGCTTTTTGATATAAGCCTCACAACCCCAGATCTTAATAAATGTCAAGCTAGGCTGTTTCCCATACCATAACTCATATGGAGTCTTCGAAACGGCCTTGGATGGCACTCGGTTTAGTACCTTTGCAGCTGTTTCCAGTGCAAATCCCCAAAAGGAGTAAGGTAGAGTAGCCTGACTCATCATAGAATGAACCATATCAAGTAAAGTTCTGTTCCTCCTCTCGGACACACCATTCCACTGCGGTGTTCCTGGCGGAGTGAGCTGTGAGATAATCCCACACTCCTTCAGATAGTCAGTAAACTCTCGACTTAGGTATTCACCACCTCGATCTGAACGAAGTGCCTTGATATTTCGGCCTAGCTGATTCTGTACTTCATTCTTGAACTCTTTGAACTTGACAAAAGATTCACTCTTATGTCTCATTAGATAGACATACCCATATCTACTGAAATCATCAGTAAAGGTAATGAAGTATGAATAGCCACCTCTGGCATGTTTACTAAAAGGCCCACACACATCACTGTGTATAAGGTCAAGTAAACCTGAAGCCCTTTGACCTTTGTGAGGAAAAGGAGACTTCGTCATTTTACCCATTAAACAAGCTTTGCATGTATCAATCTCCTCATAGGAGAATGATCCCAGCAGTCCATGATCATGCAACCGCTTAATGCGCTTCTTGTTAATATGGCCTAAACGACTATGCCATAGCAAGGTGCTGTCATCAGCATACTTGGCTTTCTTATTATCAATATTTTGTATAGAACATTCCATGTCCAACATGAATAACCCATTGTTAATTGACCCAGTAGCATAAACAATATTATCAAGAGAAAGATAACACTTTGAAGTCTTGCATTCAAAGGAAAACCCTTTCCTGACAAGAGCAGGAATAGAGATAATATTTTTAGTAATGCTCGGTACAAAGTAACAATTGTTTAGTTCTAATACAAGTCCAGATGGTAATGAGATGTAATATTCTCCTACAGCAACAGCAGCAACCCGTGCCCCGTTTCCAACTCGTAGGTCCACCTTATGCTGTCCCACCTGTCTTCTTCTCTTGAGTTCCTGTACATTTGAACAAATGTGGACTCCACATGCAGTGTCCAACACCCATGAAATAGAAGAAGAGGATATCATGACTTCAGTCACGAAAATACCTGAGCCAGAAGCGATGCTTCCCTTCTTGTCTCCTTGGAGCGCTTTACAGTCCTTTTTCCAGTGACCCAGCTGGCCACAGTGGAAACATCTGTTGTCCTTCGACCGCTTCACCTTTTGTTTCAGAGCCTTGCTGTAGTTCTTGACAGGGGCTTTGCCCTTCTTCCCCTTCTTCTTGTTCCTAGAAGGAAACATCAAGACAGAGGTTGAAGGCTTTCCCTTTAGAGTTTCCTCTGTAGTCAAGAGCATATTCAGCAACTCTGCCGGTGTACAGTCGATCTTGTTCATATTAAAATTAATAATGAACGGATCGAAAGAGGCCGGGAGAGACTGCAGAATAATGTCTACAGCAAGCTCCTGATTGATGGTATGCCCCAGTTTCTCTAGAGCCTCTTTGTGCCCAATCATCTTGAGCACATGAGCTCCCACTGGACTCCCTTCAGCCAGTTTGCTCTGAAAGAAAAGCTTGGTCAAATTATAGCGTTCAGTCCTCGCCTGTGCAGCATATAGCATCTTGAGGTTTGCTATAATTTCTATAGCAGACATATCCTCATGCTGACACTGCAGCTGTGGCGTCATAGACGCTAGCATCAGGCAAGCGACATCAATCCCATCATTGACATGCTTTTCATAGGCTTCCCGAACCGCCCTTGCGGCGTTCGGAGCGGGTAGAGGCGGTATAGCCGTCTCGAGGACATACAGTTTCCTCTCAGCCTTAAGAACGATCTTAAGGTGTCCGTACCAGTCTGAGAAGTTTGGCCCAGCAAACTTCTCCCTTTCCAGTAGGGATCGCACATTGAAGCTCATGGTGTTCGTTGCTGCAGGAATCTACAACAATGCAAGAACAGCAAGGTCAGTATCAATGTTTAGAATCAATCCAGGACTTAAGAAAGATTCTTTTCTCACTATTTTATCTGACTGAAAAATCCATTAAAACAGTCCGAAAGAGTAAGACTCTTTTAGTGAGATGGGATCCAGATTTCATACTTGGTCTCCGCGTCCCGCTCAGGCGAGATAAGATGCACAGAGAGTACAAGCACTAATTTCTGGTAGGCGGTCCCTGCCAATCGCCAACCCATGCGATTCCCCTTCATCTGGGCAATCCAGCAGACCGTGCCAACTGAGTTGGTACAACACAGTCTCTGATCCCACAGATGGCTGCCTCCATATAGCTAACATATGCCCCATATGTAGCCTACATGGTCAAGCTGACCTGACCTACTCCCTGGACCACCACGTGCTATGCTGAGCAACTGATAGCAGGCGTCACTTAGATCTAGTGAGGCGCGCAAGTGATTAAGTATTTTAAGAAAAACTACAACTTTCAACATGCGCCATCATACATCATACATGCGCAAAGGAGTAAAAACATACATCATGTATTTTCACTACTTAACATGTAGATGCGCAAGATGCTTCCTACTAGATCTACTTATCAAACACAAACAAGGATCACAAATCATCAAGCAATCATATGATTCTACAAGAACCAACCCTCTGATACCAATTGAAAGTTCCCTCAGATAAAGGGGGTGAAACCCTAAAGGGGGCGCATGTAATATTTCTAGGGGTTTCAACAACAAGAACGCATGTAGTTCATATGATCAACTTGTATAAATGGAATAGATCTAAAAGGGATCATACCAACGCCATTAGATTGGATGGCGGCTTGGAAGCAAAGAATCGATTGCTTCTTCTCCTTAGAAGACGCACACTAGATGAGAGATGACCTACTCCTTTGTCGCTCCTTGTGCTAGCAAGGCTCCAAAGTTTCTTTGATCGTTAGAAGGGAATCGAGATGAGATCTCTTCCTTGTCGAAAACCTCTCCTCGGCGTGAAGAACAACTCTCTCAAAGTTTTTGAGACGACAAGACAAGAGGAGGCAAAAGCGTTGAGCCGTTATGACAAAGGTGGCGTTACATGACTTCCAAAATTGGAAAGTCATGAAGCCATGCGCCCATGTAATGAAAAACGCCCAAATGCCATCAAGCCTTGAACCAAGCGTTCACATATCTGAACCGGTTCAATCCAATTCGACTCAACTCAATTTGGTTCAAAAAACCAAATCAAATTAGCCCAAGCCATAGTCTAGATCTCTCTGAACCAAATGGTTCAAGATCTAACCGTTCCATCTCCTGATGCTCTTGATCTTACCGATCTAGCATCAACTCTCTCGATCGAAGCTTACCGATCTCAAGCCCTAATCAATCAAACATGATCAGACCAGATCTCACTTACAATCAGAGTTTAAATCCCTTTAAATTGAACCAAAACAATTCAGTCCACACGATCTGACTTAAGTAAGCCATATCATCAAATTGTGCGACCCTGAGGGTTTCCTTTAAATGTCGGTAATGATAACTTACGTTATCACGATCAGTGAGGGGTATCTAGCAACACATCACTGTCTCCCGATATAAAGGAAAGAGTCTTCCAAGACTACACCCAAACCACAGCACAAGTGTGAATCCACTTCACTAGGCATACATGTTTCCTTTGCCACTGGATGTTCTTATTGGACAAGCGTGTCAAGCCTGTAGCTCCAATATGATGAGCATGATTAGATCAGATGAACATAGTCACCTGGGTATGGCCATACACTTTCTCAATCATCTCATCCAGGGGGGCCCCTTTAGAACATCACACTCCAATCAAGGAGACGGCAATCCTATATCTATCACTAGTGTCCTAACCTGACTCATGATCATTATCCAAGATAGTCTATAACCACTATGTTTCAAATGATATTGAACTACCTCAAAACAATGACAATCATCATTTAGAAACACAAGTGATCTCAAGTCAGAGGACATTATGCCACTTGTTGCAAACAAGGATTATTCACATTGTGACAAGCAATTGAATATCCTAGTAGGGTCTGTCCAGTACATCCAATGCACCCATGAGTCTACAACTTATTCCATGCTCGAAGCATCCTATAAGATTAGAACACATATTAGTCTTAATCATATCAAGGCTGTCTCATGTTCACCAAGATATCTCGACTAAGGACAAAACTGCATGTCAGCCAAGCTGAACAGCTTTGAGACATTATTCAGAAGCACACTTATTGCAGCAGACAATGTAACAAACTGAATAACAACCATTGCCTTTATAAACATAAGAGTTTATACATGATACTGAAAGAATCCCAAGGCCTCAAACATTAGCCTTAAGGGCATACCCCAACAAAAGGAACAATTTTCATCAGCTCGACAGAGAGAATTTCAGAGAATCACCACCGCGCTAGGCATCATCGCCGTTCATTGTACCAGCTATCTCCGGCCATGAAATTTGAAAGGAAGCTTCACCTGAGGAAGGAGAACACCCCACATAAGTTTTAGAGTGAAAGGAGACTGATCGAGGGAGAAATCAACAAAAAGGTGGTTGCTTGCGCTGTTCATCACGACTCTGCTGCAAATTACGGGCTGTAATTTTTATTACAGCCCTATTTTGTAACTTTTACTCTCCCCTTTTGATTTCTGATCAATCAAAAACCATGTTTTATTGTAATCCTTCAATCATACTAGCTTAAACCTTCTTTTGGGGCCAATGGTGTAATCCCCTTGATATTTCAATGACTTGATGATCTTTATTCCATCAAAATATTTTTGGCATGGTAATTTTACTTAAGAGATTAATTTCTTTAATTTTTTCTAGTTTCATTCATTAACATGTGTTAGAGTTTTGTGATATGGACTGAAAAGATAATATGCAAAACTTGGAACCCTAGAATTTATGGTAGGAACTCATCGTAAGAAATAGTTGTGTTCTTATCTCTAGATTTTAGAAGCTTAATTCTTGTTGATATTTTGATCTAGAAATCATTATTGTTTTAGACATGAAAATATGCTAGAGGTAGATATTGGCTTGTTTGAAAACCTTAAGTAAAACCTGTAAGACTAAGGTATGAGAATACTTAGTTTTGCTTGAGATCTTGACATTGAGATGGAATGCACGAGAGTGAGGATCGTTCTTTGTAAATTGACTACGTGAGAGCGAGTTAATTTCTATATAAAGTAAACTATATTTTTACCATAACGAAAATAGATTGATGAACATTTAATTATATCTAGTCATGGATATTAAAGTGGATGAACCCCTAGTCCCTATTCTTTCTCTCTAATTTTTCGTATACCGTTCAATCAATTATTTTCATCATTCGCGATTTGTTTAGCTAGTAAGAATTCAATTCATCAATACTTAACAATAAGGTCTCTGTGGTTCGATATCTTAAATATTACTTCGAGTATCCGTGCACTTGCGGACACAACAAGTTTTTGGCGCCGTTGCGGGGGATCTTGGTTTTGTTAATATTGATATAATTGATAGTATTGCTAGACTAAACTTTTTATTTCTATTTTTATTATTTTCTGTGATAGATTTTAGTTTTCTCTTATTTTCTACAAATTCTGAGCTTATTTGATCTTCTACTTGTTTATACGCAGAACTCTTAGATTAGGACCATTAGTTCCTTTTGATCTTGAAATTAATAAAACACTTAGATTGCGCAGGAAACTGAGATTTGCAGAAGAAAGAAAAGAAGAATCAATCATGGCTGAAAGAAGAACACTTAGAAATTATGCAGCCCCGAATACACAGGGAATTCATTCTAGTATAACTAGGCCTGCAATTGATGCAAACAATTTTGAGATTAAACTAGCTTTCCTGTCAATGATCCAGCAGAACCAATTTGGAGGATCTCCTCTGGAAGATCCTAATCAACAATTATCTCTTTTTCTTGAATTTTGTGATACTATGAAAATTAATAGTGTATCTGTAACATCCCACATTCTTAACCCCAAACAAATGGCACATTTCATAAAAGAAACAGGATGTTTCGTATAAGATCGATCATATGCTAGGTAAAACCGAGTTCAAGAAAAAAACACGATCTGAAAATTTCCAAAAAAACCCATACATAAATATCCACAAAACCCAATTATCATAAATCACATAAGGGTACCTGCCACCACGCAATCCTTGCACTAGACATATGCAAGGCAACAGTTATATCAAATCCGATTCAAATTCATAAAATCCATGAAGGTACCTGCCACCAGGCAATACTTGCACTAGACATATGCAAGTTACAGGGTATATCAAAACCGATTTCATAGAATATACAACAAGCCGAAATTCAAAACAAAATCACAAAATCGATTTTATAAACTCATACCAAACACCGAAACCAGGCTGAAGCCCGCGGTGACACAAAAATCAAACTCATTTAATTGCCACAATCAGGCAACACAAATTCACATAGTTCACATGGTTCACATCACATGGTTCACATAGTTCATAAAATTCATATTCGGCCACAGCCGGCCTCAAATTAATTAATCATAAACATAGGGCCACAACCGGCATTATAAGCATAAATCACAACATCAATATCATGCTAACTGCGCCCCTGCTCTATACCTGAAAATAATGAGGGGTGAGCTACACAGCCCAGTGAGTGGATAGTCTAATTGACCATCCATAACATACACTAAAAAATATATGCAGATTGTTTTAAAAATCTTTAACAGGAATATAATGTCGAACATAATGTCAACATATAACCAGATTAAATAACAAGATTAAGTACAGAAGTAACATAAACAGTCAGATGTACACACCCACATATAACAAACTCAAGGTACTAGAGTTATACTCTAAACCAACTAAACACATATATTCTAAACCAACTAAACACATATAACTTAGGTTCACAAACTCAGGTTCTAGAGTTATACTCTAAACCACTAAACACACCAACACATAATCAACCTAGTTGTCCAGCATATTCAGTAGTGACCAATATGGTCTAACCCGGCTTGGCCAAAGCACTGGGAGCCGCATGCAACACATAAACATGGATAGTGAGTAGAATCAAGAGGTGGCCCCCGCCAGGTCACGATGTGGCACTTTGGTCCCTCACCCCATAACACATCAGAGTGACGACATCAAGAGGTGGCCCCTGTCTGATCAAGACATGGCACTTTGCGTCTTATATCACCCCATCACATAAAGAGTAATGACATCAAGAGGTGGCCCCTGTCTGATCAAGACATGGCACTTTGGGTCTTATATTACCCCATCACAAAAAGAGAAATGACATCAAGAGGTGGCCCCTGTCCGACCAAGACATGGCACTTTGGGTCAAAACCCGTTCTCCCAAAAGGTTCCTACTGGACAACAGACACATCTTAATTCATATTTCACATAGGTGAACATATTTCACAAAGGTGGACTCCTAAGTGTCAACTAGACTCTAGGATAGTCATCACAAAAATCATATCGGGCAGGCTGAACATCAACCCCCATCACAATAATCATAATAGGCAGGCTGAACATCAACCTCCTCACATATCACAATACAGGGCTGAAATTCAAACCCTTAACATAACACATAAGGACTATCCCCTTGAGTTCATAGTTACACCTAGCCTTAGTCCTAACCATCACATAATCACATAATTTTCCAAATTCACATAACCCATAATTTTCCAAATTCACAAGATCACACATATTGCTCAAAATCATATGACATAACAAATAATATTTTATATTCGAATATCATCGAATATAGTGTAGTCCTTAAATTTCAGGCTGATTAGTTTAGTCAAATTTTTGCTATGTTATCACCCAAACTTCTCAAACAAGAATACAAGTTACACCCACAAAGAAACATAAAATTAAAACAAGCATTCATAAAATCAACATAAAATGTAAAACATGTATTCTTATAATTTACTTTACAAATTACCACAATTACCACAATTTACCACATGTAAACATGTTAACTACAATCATCAAATTTCGGTTTAACTACAATTAACAATATTTCGGCTACAAAAATCACTGGTTTAATATTACCAAAATTCTTTATAAAATATCTAATTAACAAGAAATTCATGCTCAATGTTCAATGATTTAATGCTACCAAAATACCTTAAATTTCATACAAATTTCGGTTAAACAATCACCAATACTAATTCGGTTTTTACAACAATTTTCAAGATTATTTCGGTTCTCATAGTTAACACCAAAATTCGGTTTTCATAACAATTTTCATGATATATACATTCTTGCAATTTTCGGTTTTTCACATGAAGAAACAACTAATGCCTTAAATTCGGTTTTCATCATATAATCATCTTTACAAAATTCGGTTTTCATCATAGTGAAGTCTTGAATTTCGGTTTTAGCATGATAGGGTTTCCAACAAGCAAATGTCACATCTTAACACATCAATTAACACAAACAAATAGATAGCAATCAATTAGACACTCCACTCACCTCTTAACCGTGAACACCAACAAGAAAACCCTTCCAAAAATCCGTCTAAGGTTTTGAAAAAAACGCCACCAAACACCAAGGAATGCCGGCCAAAGGAAGAAGGAAGAGGAAGAAAGGAAAATTCCTCCAAGCCTTCAAGAATCGTCCAAGAAATCGCCAAGCTCCTCAAGCCGTCGCCAAGGTTTTTCTCAAGACCCAAAAATCGCCACTAATTTCACCCTAGCCGAAATTACCTCTTACAATTTCGGTTTTTAAGGTTTTAACCCTCTAACCCATTAATTCAAAAAGGTTTAACCCATTAACCCAATAATTCCTTAGTTTAAGTGAAAGTCCAATAAGAGTTAAACTAACATCCAATAAGCTTAGTTAACTAATTAATTTAATTAACTTACAAATAACCAAGCACTTAACCGAAATCCAATAAGGATTTAATTAACCAATAAACTCTAATTAATTAACTTAAAATTAATTAATTCACTTAAACTAACATCCAATAATAATTTATCATAAATCAGCCAACAATCAAATAAATAATCTCTAATTTATTTACAATAAATTAACAACCAAAATCTCTAGTTAAATAACTATAATTTGACAACCAATACATAAAATTATCATAGTCAATAATTTTATTTGAATCAAAATAATGCTTACCAGAACTTAAGATCCTTGGATCTTACAGTATCTGATGATGCTCTTAAACTGAGATTATTTTATTTTTCCCTCAGGGACCGAGCAAAAGCATGGCTAAATTCTCATCCGACTGGAACATTCACCACTTGGGAACAACTCTCAAAGTCTTTCTTAACAAAGTACTTTCCACCTAATAAGATGATTAAATTGAGAAATCAGATCACAGGATTTGCACAGAGGGATGGTGAATCACTCAGTGAGGCATGGGAGTTTCAATGAGTTACAACGGATGTGCCGTCACCATGGATTAGAAGATTGGGTTTTAATTTAAACTTTTTTATAATGGTTTACTTTATAGTACCCGTCTAACTGTTGATGCTATTGTAGGAGGAGCACTGATGAAGAAGACCGTTGAAGGTGCCTACGCGCTGATTGAAGAGACGGCTTTAAATCACAACCAATGGACTGTTGAGAGAAAAGTGTTGTATCGTCCTCCTCATGGTAAGAATGAAAGTGATGGTTGGCGTTATTTAGCATAAAAGGTATATTCTTTGTGTAATCGATTTGATTCTTTTCAAATGCAAACTGCTGCAGTTTCTTCTATTACTTGTGAATTATGTGGGAATCACGGGCACTATGTTGAAGAATGTAAGGTTATTGTTGATCAGGGTGGTGAGCAAGTTAATGCAGTAGGGGGTTACAATCAAAGTAGAAATAATGACCCTTATTCTAATACCTACAACCCTGGTTGTGTCACATCCCGTTATCTTAACCCCAAACAAACAACACAATTCACATAGAAACAGGATGTTATCACACAGGATCGATGCACATGCTAAGTAAAACCAAGTCCAGGAAATCCGATCTGAAAATTTCGAAAATCCATATATACAAATCTCCACAAAAACACAATTTCATAAAGGTACCTGCCACCACGCAATACTTGCACTAGACATATGCAAGTCACATTTATATCAAATCCGATCGCAAAAGTATAAATCGACTCGAACTTAGAAACAAAACCACAATGTTGATTCTATAAATTCATTCAATGATACCACACCGAAACCAGGCCAAAGCCCGCGGTGACACAAAAATCAGAATATCAAACTGCCATAACTGGCAACACAAGTTCACATAGTTTGGCCACAACTGGCAACACAAGTTCATATAATTCGGCCACAACCGGCCCCAGTAATTAAGCACAAAAGTCTTATTCATTCAACTGGCATATCACGATATTCATATAAAATGCTAACTGGAAATGCGCCCCTGCTCTACACCTGAAAATAATGAGGGGTGAGCTACACAGCCCAGTGAGTGGATAGTCTCAAACGACTATCCATAACATACACTCAAAATACATGCAGATTATTTTAAAAACATTGAACAGAATATCATATCGACATATAACAAAATTAAAGCACATAACTCATATAAAACAGTCAGATGTACACTGCTAAGACATCACACCAGTGAATACTCAAAGTTCTAGAGCTATACTCTAAACCAACTAAACATACCAACCACTTAGTTAACCTAGTTGTCCAGCATATTCAGTAGTGACCATTATGGTCTAACCCGGCTTTGGCCTAAGCACTGGGAGAAGCCTGCAAATCACATGCAACATATAGATGGACGGTGTGTAGATTCAAGAGGTGGCCCCCGCCAGGTCACGACGTGGCACTTTGCTCTACGATCACCCCATAACACGAAAATCTAAGCGTCTAAGAGTGATGACATCAAGAGGTGGCCCCTGTCCGACCAAGACATGGCACTTTGCGTCTTATATCACTCGTTCTCCCAAAGGGTTCCTACTGGACAACAATAGACACATCTTATATTTTATTTCACAACGGTGGACTCCTAAGTGTCAACTAGACTCTAGGATAGTCATCACAATAATCACAACAGGCAGGCTGAACAACAACCCCCTCTTTTATCACAATAATCACATCAGGCAGGCTGAACAACAACCCCCTTATCACAATAATCACATCAGGCAGGCTGAACAACAACCCCCTCACATATCACAATACAGGGCTGAAATCTCTAACCCTTAACATATCACATATAGACTATCCCCTTGAGTACACAGTTACACTTAGCCTTAGTCCTATCCATTCCATGACCACAACACATAATATTTGAGTTCACATAACCACATAATATTCGAAAATCACATAACCACCTAATATTCAAAAAAAATCACATAATCACATAATATTCAAAAATCACATTAAACACATAATATTCCAAAAAAATCGCATAATTCACATAGTAGTGTAGTCCTTAGGTTTCATGCTGATTAGTTCAGTCTAACCTTGCTAAGTTATCACCCAAATTTCTCAAACAAAGATTCATGGTCACAAATAAACAAACATGATTCTTATAATATTATTAGCATTTATTAGGGCATCCATAAAAATCAACATAAGATTAAAGTCCATGTTCTTACAATCTGGTTCACAAAACATCACATGTAGCCCACGGTTTCAAACATAATATCTACTTAAAATATTAACCTTAGTTAACAAGATTTTCATGCTACCAAAAATCAATGATTTAATGTTACCAAAATTCCCTATAAAATACCTAGTTAACAAGAATTTCATACTCAAAAATCAATGATTTAATGCTACCAAAATTCCCTATAAAAACCTTAAATTTCATGCTACAAGTTTCGGTTTTCATGAGATATATTCACCTTTGCAAAATTCGGTTTTCAACATGGTATATTCACCTTTGCAAAATTCGGTTTTCAACATGGTATATTCACCTTTGCAAAATTCGGTTTTTAACATGGTAAGGTTTTCAAACAATTACATGTCAAACAATTACATGTATTATCTAACACAACCAAATAGATAGAATCGAATAGACACTCCACTCACCTCTTAACCGTGAACACTAAGGTGAACAATCTTCCACAACAAATCGTCTAAGGGCTTGAAATGCTTCTAGATAGACACCAACAAGCACCCAAGAAAGCCGGCCAAGGAAGAAGGAAGAAGAAGATCGTCCAAGCCTTCAAGGAAATCGCCAAGTTCTTTCAAGCCGTCGCCCAAGGTTCTTCCAAGCCAACAAAAACGCCAACCTCTTTACCCTAGTCGCTAAACCCCTTAAAAATTTAAATTTCGGTTTTTAATGTTTAACCCGCTAACCAATTAATTCAAAAGGGTTTAACCCATTTAACTAATAAATTTGAATTTTAAACCCAATTAGCGCAAACCCAATAACTCATAATTAACTAATTAATTTAACCATTAACTAACCATTTAACCATTCACTTAACGAAAATCCAATAAGGATTTAATTAATTACAAATTAACAACCAATGAATTATAAATTAACAATCAATTAATTCTAATCAAATAATTATAAATTAACAATCAATAAGCCAGTTAATTAATACTGCTTAACGTAATATTCATAGTCAATGGTTTATTTAAATCAAGAATAATATATAACTGCCAATGATTTTATTTAAATCAAAAAAATAATACTTACCAAGACTTAAGATCCTTGGATCTTACATCCCTCCCTCCTTATAAAGCTTTAGTCCTCTAAAGCTCAACATCCATATCATCAAAAAGATAAGCATAAAACTTCCTCATATCAGCTTCAGTCTCCCATGTCGCTTCTTCAACCGACTGATTTCCCCAGATTACCTTTACCAAAGGTATAGTCTTGTTCCTCAGAACTTTATCCTTTCTATCCACAATCCGGAGAGGTCTTTCCTCAAAGGTCAAATCACTCTGAATCTGAAGAGGTTCCAACTCCAATACATGAGATGGATCAGGATGATATTTCCTCAAAGCAGAAACATGGAACACATTATGCACATGATCCATAGCAGGAGGTAAAGCTAACCTGTAAGCCACTGGACCAACTCTCTCAATAATGTCAAAAGGGCCTACAAACCTAGGGCTCAACTTGCCCTTTTTGCCAAACCTCATAACACCCTTAGTAGGTGACACCTTTAAGAAAACATGATCCCCTACCATAAACTCCAAGGGACGACGACCATCATCAGCATAACTCTTCTGTCTGTCCCGAGAAATCTTCAGTTTATTCTGTATCTCTCTGACCTTATCAGTAGTCTCCTGTACTGCATCAGATCTCAAAATCATTCTGTCACCAGTTTCCTCCCAACACAAGGGAGTCCTACACCTTCTTCCATACAAAGCCTCATAAGGAGCCATCTAAATACTGGAGTGGAAACTATTATTATAAGTGAACTCTATCAAAGATAGATCCCGGTTCCACTCAGAACTCCAATCAACCACATAAGCTCTCAACAAGTCTTCTAGAGTCTGTATAGTACGCTCCGTCTGGCCATCAGACTGAGGATGGTATGCTGTACTAAAACTCAACTTAGTACCCAAACCCTCCTGTAAGCTCTTCCAAAACCTGGACAGAAATCGAGAGTCCCTATCAGACACAATATCAACAGGCACTCCATGCAGTCTGACTATCTCATCAATATACAATCTAGCCAGTCTCTCTAACGGATAAGTCATCTTGATCGGGAGAAAGTGGGCTGATTTAGTTAATCTATCAACAATCACCCAAATAGCATCATGACCCAATCTGGTTCTAGGCAAACCACACACAAAGTCCATACTGATGCATTCCCACTTCCACTCAGGAATAGGAAGGGGCTGCAACAAACCACCAGGATTCTGGTGTTCAGCCTTTACCGTCTGACAGGTTAAACACCTAGAGACAAAATCAAATACTTCTTTCTTCATACCCGGCCACCAAAAGCTTTTCTTGAGGTCCTGATACATCTTAGTCACACCAGGATGTAGAGAATATTTGGAATTATGGCTGTCCTCCAATATTTCTTTCCTCAAGCTCGGTTCCTCAAGGACACACACCCTTCCACGAAACCGAAGAACACCATCATCAGACAAGCTAAAATCCTGAACTGTACCCGCAACCAAACTATCCCTGATCTGAACTAATTTCGGATCCACTGACTGTTGATCTCTGATCTTCTGCAACAAAGCAGACTGTACTCTGAGGAAAGCCACATAACCCGACTGAACTTTAGGAGAAACACTGATCCTGAGATCTCTGAACTCCTGCAGTAACTGCCACTCACTGACCCGTAAAGCAGCTACTGAAGTAACTGGATGTCTGCTCAGTGCATCAGCCACTACATTGGCCTTCCCAGCCTGATACTGAATAGAGAAGTCATAGTCTTTGATCAACTCCATCCATCTTCTCTGTCTCATGTTCAACTCCTTCTGAGTGAAGATGTACTTGAGACTCTGGTGGTCAGTGAACAGATCAAACTCTTGACCCAACAAATAGTGACGCCATATCTTCAGAGCAAAGACTACGGCTGCCAACTCTAAGTCATGAGTAGGGTAGTTCAACTCATACTCCTTCAGCTGTCTCGAAGCATAGGCTACCACAGAACCCTTCTGCATCAAGACACAACCCAACCCCTTGCCTGAAGCATCCGTATAGACAGTAAACCTTTCCCCATCACTAGGAATAATGAGGATCGGTGTACTAGTCAACCTCCTCTTCAGTTCCTGAAAGCTCTCTACACACTTGTCATCCCAATTAAATTTGGCCTCCTTTCTGGTCAATTTAGTTAAAGGACCCGCCAGCTTGGAGAATCCCTCAACAAATCTCCGGTAGTAACCTGCTAATCCCAGGAAACTTCTGATCTCAGTAGCACTAGTCGGTCTTCCCCAGTCAAGGATGGCTTGCACTTTAACTGGATCCACAGACACCCCCTGACCAGAAATCACATGCCCAAGGAAACTGATCTTTTCTAGCCAGAACTCACACTTACTAGCCTTGGCATATAATCGGTTTTTCCTCAGAATCTCCAGCACTCTACGCAAGTCACTGACATGATCCGAAGTAGTCCGAGAGTATACCAAGATATCATCTATAAAGACTACCACACATGAATCAAGTAATTCATGAAATACCCTGTTCATCAAATCCATGAAGACAGCAGGTGCATTCGTCAGTCCAAAAGGCATAACTAGAAATTCGAAATGCCCATACCTGGTCCTGAAAGCAGTCTTAAATATATCCTCATCCTTGATCCTAAGCTGGTAATACCCTGACCTCAGGTCAATCTTAGAGAACACTGTCGCTCCCTGTAATTGATCAAATAGATCATCAATTCTGGGGAGAGGATACTTATTCTTAATAGTCACTTGGTTCAGTTGCCTGTAGTCTATACACATCCTCAGGGTTCCATCTTTCTTCTTTACAAACAGCACTGGCGCCCCCCAGGGAGAAGCACTAGGCCGGATGTAACCTTTTTCTAGCAATTCCTCCAGCTGCTTCTTAAGTTCGGCCAACTCTGATGTAGCCATGCGGTAAGGAGCTCTGGAGATAGGTGCAGTACCTGGCACCAACTCAATGCCAAACTCTACCTCTCGTATTGGTGTCAAGCCTGAAAATTCCTCAGAGAACTCATCAGGAAACTCTTTCACCACCGCCATCTGAGTCAAATCAGAAGTAGAATCATCCTGCACCTTAACATGCGCAAGATAACCCTTGCACCCACTAGCAAGTAACTTTCTGGCCTGCAGGAAAGATATCACATGTGGTCCTTGGTCTGACACTAGACCTCTCACAAAAAGCCGATTCCCATCTAGCAGATTCAAGGTGATTACTTTCTCAAAGCAATCCACAGTGGCATGATGTGAGGATAACCAATCCATACCTAGGATGACATCATAGTCTTGCATGTCTAAAAGGATTAGATCTACAAGAAACTCATAACCCTCTACATGCACTACACAATCAGCACAAACAGTGTCTGTAGATAATGATTTTCCTAAGGGAGTACTTACAGACACAACATAATCTAGCACCTTAGGTAACACAGGTAAACATGCAGCAAATTTAATAGATACAAAAGACAAATTTGCACCAGGGTCAAATAAAATGCGGGCTAACTGATCGAATACAAATAAGGTACCTTCCACGACAGATCGGGAAGCTCGTGTATCCTTCTCAGCCACGGCATAAACCCGAGTTTGGACTGTAGGCTTATCTGCGCCTCTCTGCTGCATCTCAGGTTCTTTGCAGTCCTTGACCATGTGCCCAGGTTTCTTACACCTGAAGCAAACACCATTCTTCTTATAACAGTCCTTCATTAGATGTCCCTTGAGCCCACAATAATCACAATTCCGGTCCTCTGTGATACTGTTCTTTACATCCCTGGCATCCCTGAACTGTTGCGGTGCATCCCTGGACTGCTGCGGTGCCTTGTAAGAGTAAGGCTTATACCTGCTCTTCTTGTAGTCCTTATGCCTAGGGTACTTCTTACCCTTGCCGCCATTACCATACTGAGGAGCCGCCGCCTCAGCTGCAGGAACCACCGTCACGGCCACACTAGAACTCCTCTCAGATATGTACCTCTCAATGGTGCGTGCTCGCCCAACAGTCTCAACATAAGTCTCCAAGTGCTGAGCACCAACCTGCTCTCGAATGTCCCATCTGAGACCTCTGAGAAACTTAGTAGCCCTCCTCTTTTCAGTGTTTATCAGGTGAGGGGCATACTTTCCCAACTTAGTGAACCGTAACTCATACTGGTCCACAGTCATATCACCCTGCTCCAGATGAATAAATTCCACCTCTCGGTCCTCCACCAAGCTATCGGGGAAGTACTTCTCATTAAATTGAGACAAGAAATAGGGCCAGTCTACTGTTTCATGTCTTTCTTCAGCAAGCCTCACCACGCCCTTCCACCACTCATCTGCGTCACCACGCATCATATAGGTGGTCAGACACAGCTTGTCCTCATCCGAGCAACGCATGACTTGGAAAATCTTTTCCAAGACCAACTGCCAGTTCTCTACAGTACTTGATTCTGAGCCCCCATAAAAAGAGCTAGGACCCAGTTTCTGGAATTCACTCACAAGCGAGGCATAGCGCCATCTTAAATTCCTACACACACATTCCATAGTCAGGAATGCAAACATAAACCTATCAGATGTCTAGCAATACACAAACATGTTTTCCCCCGAACTAAGTTTTAGCTAGCCAACTCCTCTGATACCATTCTGTCACATCCCGTTATCTTAACCCCAAACAAACAATACAATTCACATAGAAACAGGATGTTATCACACAGGATCGATGCACATGCTAAGTAAAACCAAGTCCAGGAAATCCGATCTGAAAATTTCGAAAATCCATACATACAAATCTCCACAAAAACACAATTTCATAAAGGTACCTGCCACCACGCAATACTTGCACTAGACATATGCAAGTCACATTTATATCAAATCCGATCGCAAAAGTATAAATCGACTCGAACTTAGAAACAAAACCACAATGTCGATTCTATAAATTCATTCAATGATACCACACCGAAACCAGGCCAAAGCCCGCGGTGACACAAAAATCAGAATATCAAACTGCCATAACCGGCAACACAAGTTCACATAGTTTGGCCACAACTGGCAACACAAGTTCATATAATTCGGCCACAACCGGCCCCAGTAATTAAGCACAAAAGTCTTATTCATTCAACTGGCATATCACGATATTCATATAAAATGCTAACTGGAAATGCGCCCCTGCTCTACACCTGAAAATAATGAGGGGTGAGCTACACAGCCCAGTGAGTGGATAGTCTCAAACGACTATCCATAACATACACTCAAAATACATGCAGATTATTTTAAAAACATTGAACAGAATATCATATCGACATATAACAAAATTAAAGCACATAACTCATATAAAACAGTCAGATGTACACTGCTAAGACATCACACCAGTGAATACTCAAAGTTCTAGAGCTATACTCTAAACCAACTAAACATACCAACCACTTAGTTAACCTAGTTGTCCAGCATATTCAGTAGTGACCATTATGGTCTAACCCGGCTTTGGCCTAAGCACTGGGAGAAGCCTGCAAATCACATGCAACATATAGATGGACGGTGTGTAGATTCAAGAGGTGGCCCCCGCCAGGTCACGACGTGGCACTTTGCTCTACGATCACCCCATAACACGAAAATCTAAGCGTCTAAGAGTGATGACATCAAGAGGTGGCCCCTGTCCGACCAAGACATGGCACTTTGCGTCTTATATCACTCGTTCTCCCAAAGGGTTCCTACTGGACAACAATAGACACATCTTATATTTTATTTCACAACGGTGGACTCCTAAGTGTCAACTAGACTCTAGGATAGTCATCACAATAATCACAACAGGCAGGCTGAACAACAACCCCCTCTTTTATCACAATAATCACATCAGGCAGGCTGAACAACAACCCCCTTATCACAATAATCACATCAGGCAGGCTGAACAACAACCCCCTCACATATCACAATACAGGGCTGAAATCTCTAACCCTTAACATATCACATATAGACTATCCCCTTGAGTACACAGTTACACTTAGCCTTAGTCCTATCCATTCCATGACCACAACACATAATATTTGAGTTCACATAACCACATAATATTCGAAAATCACATAACCACCTAATATTCAAAAAAAATCACATAATCACATAATATTCAAAAATCACATTAAACACATAATATTCCAAAAAAATCGCATAATTCACATAGTAGTGTAGTCCTTAGGTTTCATGCTGATTAGTTCAGTCTAACCTTGCTAAGTTATCACCCAAATTTCTCAAACAAAGATTCATGGTCACAAATAAACAAACATGATTCTTATAATATTATTAGCATTTATTAGGGCATCCATAAAAATCAACATAAGATTAAAGTCCATGTTCTTACAATCTGGTTCACAAAACATCACATGTAGCCCACGGTTTCAAACATAATATCTACTTAAAATATTAACCTTAGTTAACAAGATTTTCATGCTACCAAAAATCAATGATTTAATGTTACCAAAATTCCCTATAAAATACCTAGTTAACAAGAATTTCATACTCAAAAATCAATGATTTAATGCTACCAAAATTCCCTATAAAAACCTTAAATTTCATGCTACAAGTTTCGGTTTTCATGAGATATATTCACCTTTGCAAAATTCGGTTTTCAACATGGTATATTCACCTTTGCAAAATTCGGTTTTCAACATGGTATATTCACCTTTGCAAAATTCGGTTTTTAACATGGTAAGGTTTTCAAACAATTACATGTCAAACAATTACATGTATTATCTAACACAACCAAATAGATAGAATCGAATAGACACTCCACTCACCTCTTAACCGTGAACACTAAGGTGAACAATCTTCCACAACAAATCGTCTAAGGGCTTGAAATGCTTCTAGATAGACGCCAACAAGCACCCAAGAAAGCCGGCCAAGGAAGAAGGAAGAAGAAGATCGTCCAAGCCTTCAAGGAAATCACCAAGTTCTTTCAAGCCGTCGCCCAAGGTTCTTCCAAGCCAACAAAAACGCCAACCTCTTTACCCTAGTCGCTAAACCCCTTAAAAATTTAAATTTCGGTTTTTAATGTTTAACCCGC
Organism: Costus lasius; assembly: GCA_027563935.2. Classification (NCBI taxonomy): domain Eukaryota; kingdom Viridiplantae; phylum Streptophyta; class Magnoliopsida; order Zingiberales; family Costaceae; genus Costus; species Costus lasius. The sequence continues at coordinate 61,861,044 of CM050451.1, forward strand.
TAACCAATTAATTCAAAAGGGTTTAACCCATTTAACTAATAAATTTGAATTTTAAACCCAATTAGCGCAAACCCAATAACTCATAATTAACTAATTAATTTAACCATTAACTAACCATTTAACCATTCACTTAACGAAAATCCAATAAGGATTTAATTAATTACAAATTAACAACCAATGAATTATAAATTAACAATCAATTAACTCTAATCAAATAATTATAAATTAACAATCAATAAGCCAGTTAATTAATACTGCTTAACGTAATATTCATAGTCAATGGTTTTATTTAAATCAAGAATAATATATAACTGCCAATGATTTTATTTAAATCAAAAAAATAATACTTACCAAGACTTAAGATCCTTGGATCTTACAGGTTGGAGGAACCATCCTAACTTGTCTTGGAAGAGTAACAATCATGCTAGTGGACATAATGAAAATAGAGGGTACCAGCAAAGGCAACAAAATCAGAGTCAACCCCACAAATCTAGTTTAGAGGACATGTTTGAAAAATTCATGGGTGCTCAGATGAGACAAAATAAAGAGGTTACAGAGAGCCTTTAGCAAATCAACTATAGATTGGTTGGTGTTGTTGAACATAATAAGATTTTAGAGACACAGATAGCACAGTAGGCTAGCACGGCTTATAGACCCCTAGGGAAATTACTTGCCAAACCTGAACCTAACCCTAGGGAGAATTGTAATGCCATCACATCTAGGAGTGGAAAATGGTTAGAGGACCCCAGGGGATCACTACATAATGATGAGGGAGAGCCAAACATAGGACATAGCAGTGAACCAGTTTTGGAATCACAACCTGCACATGTGCAGTCACATCCTAGCTCACCACCTTCTAAGGAGGACGAGCCTTCACAAAATGGTGATTTGCCTTGTGAAGTTGATATTCCTAGACCTAGTTCACCATCACCATATAGGCTACCTATACCTTTTCCCCAAAGGATTGTGCAAACTAAGTTAGATAGGCAGTTTGGGAAATTTCTAGATGTATTGAAAAAGTTGTATATTAACATTCCATTATCTGATGTCTTATCTCAAATGCCTTCATATGCAAAAATTTTGAAAGAGATTTTATCCAATAAAAGAAAAATAGAGGACTATGGTACTGTGGCACTAACTGAGGAATGCAGTGCTATTATTCAAAACAAGTTACCACCGAAATTAAAAGATCCAAGTAGTTTTTCTATTCCTTGTTCAATTGGAAGTGTGGCTTTCGACCGAGCCTTATGTGATTTGGCAGCCAGTGTGAGTCTAATGCCTTTGTTTGTGTGCAGAAAACTGGATATGGGAGCTCCTAAACCAACTTCAATATCTTTGCAGCTCGCCGATCGCTCAGTGAAGTATCCTGTAGGTATTCTTAAGGATGTTTTGATCCAAGTTGGTAAGTATTTTATACCTACTAATTTTGTAGTTCTAGAGATGGAAGTGATGTGAAAATTCCTATTATTCTTGGTATACCATTCTTAGCCACTGCAGGAGCAATTATTGATGTAGAGAATGGTAAACTCACTCTAAATATTGGTGATAACAACATTGAGTTTGATTTGAATGATTCATTGAAGATACCTTCATATACTAGTTCATGTTGTAGTGTTCATGCTGTGGATGATGTGGTTTATGATCTTGGTTTCTTATTTGATGACCCTTTTGATTCTTCTCATGATTCTTGTGATTCCTATTCTGATTTTGATTCTTGTGCTGAAACTCATGATTTATTGGACTGCACTATATTTAATGAAGAGGAGAAAATTCCAAAAGTAGAACTTAAAGCTTTACTTGATAATCTTCGCTATGAATTTCTTGGTCCTGACTCTACTTACCTGTTATTGTCGATGCTCAATTAGATGAAAGGGAGACTGATTTGCTGTTGAAGGAGTTGAGGGTTCATAGAAAGGTAATTGGGTATACCATTGATGACTTGAAAGGAATTAATCCTTCTTTTTGTATGCACGGGATTCATATGGAGGATGAGCACAAACCACATGTGGATTTCCATAGAAGACTCAACCCATCTATGAAGGAAGTTGTAAAGAAGGAAGTTTTGACATTGCTTGATGCAGGTATTATCTATCCTATCTCTCATAGTAAGTGGGTAAGCCCTATACAATGTGTTCCTAAAAAGGGGGGTGTCACAGTTATGAAAAATAAAGACAACAAGTTGATTCCTGTTAGAACAGTTACTAGTTGGCACATGTGCATAGACTATAGGAAATTAAATGTAGCCACTAGAAAAGACCACTTCCCCTTACCTTTTATTGATCAGATGGTTGAGAGACTTGCTAAGCATTCTTATTTCCATTTTCTTGATGGATATTCTGGATTTTTTCAAATTCCCATTCATCCTGATGATCAAAACAAGACCACATTTGTTTGCCCATATGGTACATTTGCATATAGGAGGATGCCTTTTGGATTGTGTAATGCACCTACTACTTTTCAGAGGTGTATGATGGCCATATTTTCTGAATTTCTTGAGGATTTTATGGATGTTTTCATGGATGATTTTTCTGTTTATGGTTTTTCTTTTGATGATTGTTTGGCTAATTTGTCACGAGTTTTGCAGAGGTGTGATGAAACTAACCTTGTCCTTAACTAGGAGAAGTGTCATTTCATGGTTCGATAGGGAATAGTTTTGGGGCACCTTATTTCAGAGAGAAGGATAGAAGTCGACAAGGCAAAAGTTGAAGTGATTGAGAAGCTAGCACCACCCACCACGGTTAAAGAGATTAGAAGCTTCTTGGGACATGCAGGATTTTACTGGCGTTTTATCAGGGATTTTTCTAAACTTGCTAACCCACTCACTAATTTACTTTGTAAATATGCTAAATTATACTTTGATGATAATTGTTTGTTTGCTTTTCAGGAACTAAAGAATGCCTTAAGATCAGCACCTATCATGCAACCACCTGATTGGGAATTACCTTTCGAGCTTATGTGTGATACCAGTGATTTTGCTATAGGAGTAGTTCTATGTTAGAAGGGAAAAGAAGCCTTATCTGATCTACTATGCTAGTAAAGCTTTGGATGAGGCACAAAGGAATTACACCACAACTGAGAAGGAACTTTTAGCTATTGTTTTTGCTTTTGATAAATTTATATCTTATTTGATAAATTCAAAAGTTGTGGTGTACACTGATCATGCAACGGTAAAGTATTTGATGCAGAAGAAAGACAGTAAACCGCGTCTGCTTAGATGCATTTTACTTCTACAAGAGTTTGACTTGGAAATCAGGGACAAAAATGGAACTGAAAAATTTGTTGCGGATCATCTTTCGAGGATTATTGTATAAGATAATAAAGGTGATTATAATCAATGATTGCTTTTATAAGGAACAACTTTTGAGGATTAATCAGATTAAGGCTCTATGGTACGCAGACATAGTGAATTATCTTGTTGCTAATGTTTTTCCTGTTGATTTGAGTTATCAAGGCAAGAAAAGATTTTTAGCTGATGTTAAACACTATTTTTGGAATGAGCCTTATGTTTTAGGAGATGTGCAGACGACATATTTATGAGTTGTATCCCCGAAGAAGAAATCAAGGATATACTATTACAGTGTCATGGATCATCCTATGGAGTGCATGCTAGTACTAAGAAGACTATTTTTAAAGTATTACAATCTGGATTTTATTGGTCCTCTTTATTTAAAGATGCAAGAGATTTTATACTATCTTGTGATAGTTGTCAAAGGATGGGGAACATCAACAAGAGGAATAAGATGCCATTGTCCACTATACTTGAAGTTGAAATATTTGATGTTTGGGGAATTAATTTTATGGGACCGTTTCCATGGTCTAGAGGTCATAAGTATATACTCATGGTAGTAGACTATGTTTCCAAGTGGGTGGATGCCATTGCTTCTCCCACTAATGATTATAGGGTTGTGGTTAAACTGTTTAAAAAGATTATCTTTCCATGATTTGGAATACCACGAGTGGTAATTAGTGATGGAGACTCTCACTTTGTTGAACACAAATTTTCAGCTTTGCTTCAAAAATATGGGGTAAATCATAGAGTTGCAACACCTTACCATCCCCAAACGAGTGGACAAGTGGAAATATCGAATAGAGAGATTAAATGGATATTGGAAAAAATAGTGTCAAGAACAAGGCAGGATTGGGCTTTCAAACTTGATGATGCGCTATGGGCATACCGGACTGCTTTCAAAAGACTGATAGGTATGTCTTCTTTTCAATTGATTTATGGAAAATCTTGTCATCTTCCTGTAGAGCTCGAGCATAAGGCGTTCTGGGCGATCAAAACAATGAATTTTTAATTTGATGAGCGCGGGTGAAAAATGAATGTTACAACTAAACGTGCTTCATGAGATTAGACTCTCTACTTATGAAAACGCAAAGAACTACAAGGAGAGGACTAAAAGATGGCATTATCGACACATAGTTAGAAAGGAATTCCAACCAGGTGACTTTGTTATTTTGTTTAATTCAACGTTGAGACTTTTTCCCGGTAAGCTTAAATCTCGATGGTCTGGGCCTTTTAAGGTTAAGAAGACCTATCCATACGAAGTAGTTCTTATTTGGAGTGACAAAACGGGAGTGTTTAAAGTTAATGGCCAAAGATTGAAACACTACTTTCATGAGGAGCAGATTGAAGAAGGAGAGAAATTTCTACTTGATGAACCATGAGCAAATTCGAGTGCAGAACAGTCAAGCAAATGACCTTTAAATTAGCGCTTATTGGGAGGCAACCCAAGCACTCTTTCTTTTGTTTTTATGTTTATTTTGTCTTAATTTGTTTTGTTTAGGATTAATTTTTTTTTTCTCATTTTTAGGTATGTTTTTGGCCATTTTTTTTTATTTTATGACAAATTACTGTACCACCCTAATGTTTATTACGGTACCGTAATTCCGAGTTGATTCTCTATAGAAGGATTTATTTGAATAACCGCACTACCATGATGAATTTTACAAACCGTAATTTTGAGTCTTTTTCTTACAAAAACTTTTGAAATTTTTGTGTAGATTACGGCAGTGCCGTGATGTTTTACACGGTACCGTATTTTCGGACAATTTTTGACAAGAAAGTTTATAAGTTTTGAGGAAATTATGGCAGTGTCATGATGCTTTTCACGGTACCGTAAAATTGGATCATTTTCTTAGCTTGACCAAGAAGCACTAATTTTAGGTCCATAGCTTGACCAAAAATCAAATTTCATGGCGAAGCGGTGGATCAGTACCAAAGTAAATAGCATACAACTTTCTGCATTTCCTTTGTCCAAAACGTTTAGCATTAATCCAAATATCCAAAATCTCATGTAAATCACAATCACCGTGGCTTTCTCAAATATGCAAAAATCAATATTTTCAAATTTAAACAAAGGGTATTGATGACACCAAAATATATAGTATATTTTGTATCATTTTAGATATCTTTTCATGCTAAATCAATGATCTTTTACTAGTCTTTATGTCGAATACGTCAAATATTGTAAAGTCTACTTCTATTTTGGTTTTTCATGTTTTTAAGGTAAAAAGGCACTATTTTGAGGCATTTTCAAGCAAAATCAAAGACATGAAAGAGTTACCATCGTCAAGAGAAGATCACCCGAAAAATTTCACGCAAAACGGAGCAACTCAGCAAAATACGGTAGTGCCGTATTCTATTTTACGGTACCGTATTTTTGTACGCTACCGTAAAATCAAGAACACTGCCGTAATTTGGAGAGAGCCCGAATAGAAGATTTTGCCAAAAAATATAGCATTTCCGTAAAGCATTTTACGGGCCGTATTTTTGAGCGTTTTCAAAATAGAGACATATGCTGATTTTACGGCACTACCGTAAGGAATTACACGGGCCGTATTTTCCAGACGTTTTCGACCAGAGAGTTCAGCCGATTTTATGGTAGTGTCGTAAACCATTTCACGGTACCGTATTTTCAAGACAACATCAGAACAGAACATGCGAGCGATTTTATGGCACTGTCGTGAAATATTACACTGCCGTATTTCCTATTTTGAACGCGACTCCGAGGTCAATTTCGATGCCCGATTTTTGCGGAGAAAATTGCGGATAATCCAGACCTCTATATTCAATGTTGTAAGAAGGAAAAAGGGAGTTTTTGACGAGAGGAAAATGCACACACCGAAAGCCCCAATTTTCATCCACCATTTTTTTGAGAAATCACGATTCATGCCGCCGCCTAGGGTTCCACCGCCGCGATCAATCCAGACCACCTCCGGCTGTGATTTTCATACAGAAGCTTCGTTTGAAGGAGGAGACAATACGCTAGAAGTTTCAGCTCGAAAGGAGATCAATTGGAGGAGAAATCAGAGAAAAGAGAAGCGCCGCCACTGTTCATCGATGCTCCTTGCAAAATACGGCTGTGTTTTATTTCACAGTCGTGCTGTATTTTTCTAAACCTATTTTCTTCTTGATTTTCGATCTTCTGAAACCATGACTTATTGTAATTCCTTTACGATGCTATCTTAAACTATTTTTGGGACATAGGGGAGTAATTCCCTTTGATTTTCTTAATGACTAAGTTATTTTTACTTTCATCGTGATTATTCTACTTTGATAATTTTTCCTATGTGATTATTGCTCTATGATTCTCTTTAGTTTATTTTTGTCATCATGATTTTGAGTTCTCGCAATAAGGACCGAAAGGTGTTTTACTCGAGGACTTGGAATCCTAAAATTGATTAATAGGATCTCAACATAAGAAATTAGGTTAAGTTCTTGTTTCTTAATCTTTAGTAGTCTACATTGCCATGATTGATAAAAAGAACCTAGGGTTGAGTTATTGTGTCAAACGTGGAGATCCTGCACGAAAGTGAGGATCGGAGCGTTGGAGAGCCATAGGTAAAACTTGTGTTGAGACTCGGATGCGCGACGGTGATCCTTGAGTCTCTGCTTGAGACGATCAACCTAGAACTCGGATGCATGAAAGTGATGCTCGAGTTCTTTGATTGATGATTTACTGATCATTAGCTTGGGATGAATCCTGCATGAAAGTGAAGATTAATTCTTGCGTGGTTATGTCCACGAATGTGAGATAATCCCTTTTAAAGTAAATTATGTCTTTATCAAAATAGAATTTGATTGATGAATATCTTTGCACATCTAGTCATGAAAATCAAAGTGAATGAAACCCTAGTCCCAGTTTTCTCTCTGATAATATTTTTCCGTGTGTTTGCGATATTTACTCGACTTTCATTCGATTACCTAGATAGTGAAAAATCAATTATTCAGTACTTTACAATGTAGGTCTCTGTGGATTCGATACTTTCTTTATTACTTCGAGTATCCGTGCACTTGCGGATACAACAAGTTTTTGGCACCATTGCCGGAGACCTTAGTTTTGTCAATATTGGAGATATTGAGCTTAGTGCTAGACTAGGCTAAATTTATGTTTATCTTTCCGTTCTTCTCTATTTGCTTGGGTTACTTAATCTGTCTACTTTAGACTATATAGGAAATTTGAATTCAATGGCAGGACAGAGATCACTTAGGGACTATGCTGTCCCTAGGCCACGAGAAATGCACTCTAGCATTATCAAACCCAGCATTGAAGCAGACAATTTCGAGATTAATCCTGCCTTCTTGATCATGATCCAGCAGAATCAATTTGGAGGAGATCCAATTGAAGATCCTTATCAACACTTACATCTTTTTCTCGAATATTGTGATACCATTAAGATTAATGGAGTTTCTGAAGATGCACTTAAACTAAGATTATTTTCTTTTTCTCTCAGGGACCGAGTACGATTTTGGCTACATTCTAGATCTACTAGTGCATTTACTACATGGGAACAACTGTCAAGTGTTTTCCTGATGAAGTACTTTCCACCAAGCAAAACCATCCAGTTGAGAAATCAAATCATGAGCTTTGAACATAAAAATGGATAATCATTTAACAAGGCGTGGTAGAGGTTCAATGATTTACTACGGAAGTGCCCGCACCATAGCCTTGAAAATTGGACTTTACTTCATACATTTTATTATGGATTACTTTATGATCCCCATCTAATTGTTGATACTTCTGCAGGAGGAGCTATCATGAGTAAGACTGTGGAAGATGCTTTTGCACTGTTTGAAGTAATGCCCTTGAATCATGACCAATGGAATCCAGAAGAAGGAACATGGCCATCATCATGGTAAGACTGAGAGTGAGGAATTGCCAACTCCAATTGAAGAGGTAAATTCTTTTAGTATAGAATCTTTGCTTGACAAGTTTATGGTTAATCAAAACAAAGAAATTGAAAACCTCAAAGGAATGGTTAGCCAACTTGCCTCTCAAATGGAATCTTTAACTACCCACAAGAACTTCATAGAAAATTAGATACCTAACGAACACTGTAGAGTTGTTGTCACTAGAAGTGGTAAGAAATTTGAAGAGCCAAAAGAGAGAATCGAAAACAATACAAAAAGGCTTAATAATGAACATGACCAAGAGATAAGGATAGAAGAATCTTATGAACATGAGCAATCCCGAAACAGTTTATCACCTCATAAGGCTGATGAACAAAGAGGTGATGTGCTTGATCAGAAAGATATTTCTAAACCTAATTCTCCTACACCATATAAGCCACCTATACCTTTTCCTCAAAGGTTAGTGTAGAAAAAACTAGACAAACAATTTGAGAAATTTTTGGATATTTTGAAAAAGCTCTACATTAACATTCCATTTACTGAAGCTCTATTGCAAATGCCTACGTACGCTAAATTTTTAAAAGAAATTCTGTCTAATAAGAGGAAAATAGAAGACTCTGGTACCGTGGCTTTAACTGAGGAATGTAGTGCTATTATTCAAAACAAGTTGCCACCTAAGTTGAAGGATCTAGGTAACTTCTCTATCCCTTGTTTTATTGGTAGTATGGCTTTTGATCGAGCCTTATGTGATTTGGGAGCTAGTGTAAATCTAATACCATTGTCTGTTTGCAGAAGGTTGGACATAGGAGAGCTTAAATCGACTTCAATATCTTTACAACTCACCGATCGTTCGGTTAAATATCCTGTGGGGATTCTTGAAGATGTGCCTATTCAAGTAGATAAGTATTTCATCCCAGCAGAGTTTGTAGTTCTTGAGATAGAGGAAGATGCAAAAATCCCCATCATACTTAGTAGACCATTCTTAGCCACAGCAGAAGCACTCATTGATGTAAAAAATGGTAAGCTTTCACTTAACATAGGGGATGAAAAGATCGAGTATGATTTGCATGAAGCCATGAAAAATCCTTGAAATTCTGAATATTGTTGTAGTATACATGATAGGGATGACATTATTTATGATCTTAATGATTTATTTGCTGAAACCCCTGTATATAATTCTGATTTTGTTCTTAAGGAAGGAACCAATTCTGAAAGTAATGAATTTCTAGATTGCAATACTTGTGATGAAAAGAAAAAAACTCCAAAAATAGAACTTAAAACTTTACCAGATAAATCTAAAAACAAACAAAACTTAGTCTAGCAATACTAACAACTATTTTGATATTAACAAAATTAAGGTCCCCGGCAATGGCGCCAAAAACTTGTTGCAGTCCGCAAGTGCACGGATACTCGAAGTAATAAAGAAAGATATCGAACCACAGAGACCTTATTGTTAAAGATATAATTTGCTTCATAAAAGGATTATCTCACTTTAATTTCCATGTCTAGATATGAATAAAAGGTCATCAGTCTAATTTCATTATAATAAAGATATAATTTACTTCATAAAAGGATTGTCTCACTTTCATGCAGACAATCATTCAAGGACCGATCCTCACTTTCGCGCAAGATCTATCCCAAGCTATAAATAAGTAAATCATCAAACATAGAACTCAAGGATCACTTTCGTGCATCCGAATTCTAAGTTGATCATCTGAAGTGGAATCACAAGGATCACTTTCATGCATCCGAGTTTCAACACAGGTTCTACATATGGTTTTCCAACGCTCCGATCCTCACTTTCACACAAGATCTTCATGTTTAACAAAATAACTCAATCCTAAATTCCAATTATTAAACATGGCAATTATTCTTCTAAAATCAAGAAAGAACAACTAACCAAATTTCTTACGGTGAGTTCCTATTATTCAATTTTAGGGTTCCAAGTTCTCAAGCAAATCACCTTTCGGTCCTTATTGCGAAAACTCTAAAATCATGCATGATAATAAGAAAACTATGGAGAATTATAGGCAATTATCACATAAGTAGAATCATCATAACAAAATTATACTGACAAAATAAAAGTTATCTAGTCATAAAAAAATCAAGGGGATTACACCCCATGTCCCATATGACGTTTAAGCTAGCATGGAAGAAGAATTACAATAAATCATAGTTTAGAATGATCATAAATTGAAAAGAAGGGAAAATCAACTTTACAGCACGGCTGTAATGGAAATTACAACCGTAATTTTGGTCGTGAACAGTGCAGGCGCCTCTTCCTTTGTTGATTTCTCCTCCGGTCGATCTCCTTTCACTTTGAAACTTCTAGGGTATCCTCTCCTCCTCCAGGCGAAGCTTCCTTGTGAAAATCATGGCCTAAGATGGCCTCCACGCCTCTCGCTATGAGGCCGAACCCTAAGGATGCCTCCGTTGATTTCTCCCTAGAGAGATGATAAAAATTGGGGCTTTTGGTCCCATTATTTTCTCCTCAATGAGACGAGTTCATAGCATCTTTTCGATCTCAATTTGTTGGTCTACAGCTCGAGAAATCATCCGCGCAAGAATCGGGCTTCAAAAACTATAGAAAAATCACATGTCTGGTATAGAATTATGGCCGTGTTTTCTATTACGGTAGTGCCGTAATTTCAGCAAAGTTTTCTATGAAATCTGGGTCAACAATATGGTACCATAAAATTATTACGGCACTGCTATAATTTCTGGGCAAAAAATATGGTACCATAATTTTCATTACGGTAGGGGTATAATCTGGGCAGAAAATTATAGGCCATAATATAAATTACACCTATGGTGTATTTTTCAAACTTGCTCTTATTTGCATGAAAATTGACAGGCGGCTTCGTCTCGGCGTCTAGAATCCATTAGTGTGCTCAAATCTTTCAAAATCCATCAAAATATGGCACTTTTTACTTGAAGATCATCAAAAATGAGGAAAGGTGTAGATTCCGCAATATTTGACAAATAAAGCTTGAAAACAAGCATAAGAACATAAATATGACACAAAAATACCCATGAAATGGCACAAAAATTACTATATATTTTGGTGTCATCAAGCCACAAGCATCTCCAACCCGTGCATCAAATACGCCCACCGAGTTTTCGCTCATACCATTTTTGGGCGAGGGGACAGCGATAGTATGGTCCGTCATACTAAATTATTTTTTCTTTGGTGCATGCTTTATGAATATTTCATAGATGTTGATTTCTTCTTTATGAAACACTTGGACAAGGTAGCTAGGGCTAAGAAGGGCATAATAGTGATAGGAGGATTCCTTACTCCTATGGCACTATATTTGGGGATTGAGCCCTATGGAATTGAGGTTGCTAGGGGCAATGCTAGGATTGACAATGAATCCTGAATTGCCATGAAGATGATTGTTATGGATGGGGACACATATTGCTTGATTTTGCAGCCTGGGTTTCCCACTTTGCCATTGCCAAACTCAGGGAGGACTATAGTGCAAAATCAATAAAATTGGAAGCTATCCCCAAGCAGTGTTTCTTATGCCACTCCTACACCAGACCTCAGTGCCACCACCACCTCCTGCTTGGGGTGATGACCCATTTGGTATGCGTATTGATTCCTCACCTCCTAGAGCCGCCGATCCACCACCGCACGGAGCCACCGGATCTTCCTCATATCATGCAGCTCCAGATCAGAGTGGATGGAAAAGCTATCAAGACCAAAGATTTCAAGCTCTCTCTGCTCAGATGTACCGACAGGAGCAGCGCATGGAGAAGATCATGGGTTCCATGGGGAGGATGTTAGACGCCATGAGCCACATTCACTAGGACGTCAAAGCGCTAGGAAATTACTTGGAAGAGATGGAAAACTTTCTCTACGATTGATTTGGCTTTGAGGATACCAAGAGAGGTGGGATTTATGGTGATGCAGGAGAGGGAGGTTCTCAGAATCCCATGGATGCCACTCAGGCTAAGGGAGATGACGAGGAGACCTACTCTGATGAGTAGAGCTTTGTGAGTATCTTCTTCCTATTCTATTGCTTTAATTATGCTTTATTGATCGATACTAATTTTATACTTGTGTAGGGAAGGATGGCTCTGTCAGACTTCTTGTGTCCTACTGCTACTGATCCTCGCTTCTGAATTTTAATTACTACATGATTTCGATTGGGTTGTATTAAGGATGATTTGATAACTACTGAATTTTCTTCAATATGGTTGTACTGAGATTCTTATGATACTTGATTTTTTGGTGATTCGAATTGGTTGTAAGTGATATTCTAATTTTTTTTTATTGATACTCTGTGTTTGGTATCATATGTGGTTTGGTGATGATGATTTTTGTTATGATTTGGTAATAATGTGATACATGCTTGTGTGGTTTGTTTAACCATGAAAATACTGCTGTTATCATGCCGAAATTTTTATTGATGATGAACTACTGTTCATGACAATACTTGAGAATTGGAAATAGATCTGAAGTGCTGAGTTTATTTCTTTGATATAATTTATCTGTTGAAATTTTCCATTGATCAATACAAGATGTTTTGGGTAAGTATATTGTTTAATGAATGAGATTTGAAAAAGAAATAACTCTTCTAGATAAAATGAGCATATGTTTTGTGATTTTTGAATTGATATCAATTGATTAAACCTAGCAAATCATTAAAGTCCATCTTGTTATTTGTTGGGAAGAAAGAATTCGAAATCCAAAAAGAAGAATGACTCCCCTATTTGGCACTGCGAAAAATTGGCAGTGGTACCTAAAGACATGGGTTGAAGTCTAAAAAGAATAACTCCTCTTCTTGGCATTGTATTTACAATGGTACCGAAGAATAGAGTTGAAGTTCAATTAAAAAGTATGTACCCATGTGAGTGCATGCCATGAGAGAGATTCTTTGACATTAACTCCACTATCTCAAAAAGAATTCTTTCTACTTAAAGAGATATGAGCTCTATTATGTTGGTTATGTGACCAATGTATTCTAAATATGTCACCAGAAGAAAGGTTGTATTCATTTTAGAAAATGTCAAAGATGCATAAAAAAAAAGAGAAGAGAGAAAAATTTGAGTGGAAAAAGATTTTGAGGTTCCTATTCCTCTAAACAAAAACATCATGGACTAAAAAATTAAACTAGGTGAACTCATGAGATTGAAATTCTATTTATGCACATTGCGACATTTTATTTGATTGAGTCATGGATCTTAAAGATTGAATTCAGAGGATGATATATTTATTTGAAATTTTAAGTTATTATTTGATGTGAATTATTCATTTGTAATTGTATCTTAGAAATTTATTCATCGTCTAATATATAGAGGCAAGAGGCGGTGGCAAAGCAAGGGGTTGGCGCAAGTTTCATGAGGAGAAATCTGCTAGGCTTAGGGTATGGGAGAGATTAGGGTTTCAGGTATGGAAAGTCTCCAAGACTTTACCATAAACCTCACCCATCCATCCATATGCGCCCAAAGACTTTCTATAAAAGTCCTCAAACCATATCAGCCCCAAGACTTGCCTTAGAGGCAAGCATTCCATCATGGGATGAAGGAGGAGGCACATAATGATTCCTAATGAAGCAAATTGTGCCACCCAAACCCCATTATGCCCCTAGGCGCCAATGGGGTTGGGTTTCTCCCCATTATACCCTTTTAGCCAATTGCCTTCTCATGACAACTAGTTATTGGGCCTCATTGGGTAATGAGCAAGCCCAAACTTCATTACATGGGTTGATTAAGCCATAGGATCCAATCCAATGCAACCCTAAACCAAATGTGACCATTCTAGGTCAATTTCGGGTCAACCTGCCAAAAATGAAGTTTGGCTCTAATAACTCTCTTCCAACTCATCAGGCTCATTGGCATTGATGAAATCTTCCAAATAGATCCAAGCTATTCAATAACTTGATCATAAGGCATCTGATTAATGCAACGTCAAGAGTCTATTGTGTGTGACCCCGTAGGATCTATATGATGATGGCAATGATGAAAACATCATAAGTAGTGAGAGGTATCTAGCAACACATCACTACTACCCATGTCACAGGACTTAAGTCATATAGCAACACCTCCCTAGCAAGCAATGAGGATTCTCATGCATTGTAGATCCCTTTGCCTAAATTGTTATCCTGCCATTGGATTAGTCTCAAGTTTATCAATCCAATGCATTGGTCATGACTCAACCAGAGTGGTCACACATTCCTGTCACGCACCAAAGAGGTGGGGCGCCCCATAGTGGATATCATGCTTCCCATAAAGGAAGGGGCAAATCCTACTATTGGTCATCCATATGTCTACATGATTTATGATATGCCCAATGACCGTCATTTTGATCACCCATTTACGGAGAGATGTAAGATGGTATCAAAACATATCCATCATCACATATAAACATGAATACCTCAAGTCTAAGGATCAATGCAAACCTCTTGCATGTGAGATTGACTTGTTGACTAGACAAGTCAATCCTCACAGTGAGTCACTCTAGTGCATCCAATGCACCTGTATGTTTGCGTTACTGTGCCCCGCACCTAACTAGCCCATACACTAGTCTCACATGCACCAAAGCTATCCCATATCGGCTAAGGGACCTTGACTAGGGATGACTTGTGAGAATGGATCCGATTCAAACTCCTGTGACATTATATATGCAATTTAATACATCAACGCAGGTAGAATAGTCTGAATAATGACCATGCCTCTATTAATTTTATCAAAGTACATTCAAATTATGCCGGACCATGTCCATACATTGGTCTGCAGGGCTTATACACTAACACAATCCTAGATCAATATTATCAAACATGGCAATTATACTACTAAAATTGAGGAATAAAAACAGACCTAATTTCTTATGGTGAGTTCCTGACATTCAATTTTAGGGTTTTAAGTTCTCAAGCAAAACACCTTTCAGTCCATATTGTGAAAACTCTAAAACATGCATGATAATATAAACCTATGGAGAATTAAAGACAAATAATCACAAAAGCAGAAATATCATAACAAAGATTATCATGACGAAAATAATAATCATCTAGTCATTTAAAAATCAAGGGGATTACACCCCATGTCCCAAAAATAGTTTAAGCTAGCATCTTAAAAAGAATACAATAATCCATGGTTCAGAGGGATCAAAAATCAAAAAAAAGGAAGAAATTACTAAACACAGCACGGCTGTAATGAAACTTACAGCCGTAATTTCCGCGTGAACAGTGCTCGGCAGTGTGCTTTCGTTGATTTCTCCTTTGATTGGCTTCCTTTCACAATGAAACTTCTGGAGTATCTTCTTCTCCTCTACGTGCAGCTTCCCTTCAAATTTTGCGGCCGGAGATGAGTTGTACGCATCCCGGCGGCGAAACCTAGGGCGACAGTGAGAATCTCGATTTCTCTCTATGTGGTGGATCAAAATTTGGGCTTTTTGGTTCTCTGTCTTCTCCTCTGTCTAAACTCTCCTTTGCTTCTTACAGATATTCAATTTATGGCCTGGATCGTCTACAATCGATCGCGCAAAAATTGGGCTTCATAAAGACTGTGAAAATCACGTATACAGGTTACAATTATGGCCGTAAAATCGGTTACGACAATGCCGTAATTTTAGCAGGAACTTTCGGCACAAAAATCATCCGGAATTATGGTACCGTGAACTGCATTACGGTAGTGCCGTATTTTCATCCAATCTCTCGGGGTGAAAAATTGACTTGAAATACGGCCCGTAATTTTCATTACGGCAGTACCATAAAATTCATCAAACTTCTGTACGCAATTGAACCCAGATTACGGCCCGTGAAATCCATTATAGCAGTGCCGTAATTTTCGTAAAACTTTCTGTATGAAAACATCCCAAAATACGGCAGCACTCAAAAATTATGGCAGTACCGTGGTTTTGTTTTGTAGGTGCACTGAAACCACGGTACTGTAATTTAGATTACGGTAGTGCCGTAATTTGGTCTGAAACTCAAATCTTCAAGAAATTTGACTTGTAATCTTCTCTTGATGGTGGGAACTCATCTATGCATCTGGAATTGCTTGAAAATGCTTAAAAATAATGCCTTTTGCCTGAAAATCATGAAAAACTAAAAAAGAAGTAGATTCCTCAATATTTGATAAAAAAAAGCATGAAAATAAGCAAAGTAATATGATTATGACACAAAAAGATCTATGAAATGGCACAAAATTTACTATAAATTTCAGTGTCATCAAACACATAAGGCTCAAACTTTGCTTGTCCTCAAGCAAAAATCAAAATTTAATCAAAGAAAAAGATTTTCTAATGAAGAATAAATTTCTAAAATTCAATTACAAATGAAAATTTTCACCAATTGTTTCATAAAATTTATATAGACATATCATCCCTTGAATTAAATTCTCAAGATCCAAAGCTTAATCAAATAAAACTTTGCAACTTGTATTAAAAGTAGAATCTCAGTCTCATGAATTCACCTAATTTTCAGTTTAAATCTATCATACTTTTGTTTACAGGAATAGGATATCCAAAATCTTTTTCCACTCAAAATCTTTCTTTTTCTTTTTATTCCCTTTTTTGCATAGCATGTACGGACATAGATACACACTTTTTATTGGGACTTCAACTCTTGTCTTAGGTACCACTGTCAATTTTACACAGTGCCAAGTAGAGGAGTCATTTTCTTTTTCTTTCTCTTTCCTATTTTTTTTCTTTTTAGACTTCAACCCATATCTTCGGTACTACTGTCAATTTTACACAGTGCCAAGTAGGGGAGTCTCTTTCTCTTTTTTTTGGATCTTGGATTCTTTCTTCCCAATAAATAGTAAAATAGACTAAACATCAACTATATTTATTAATTGACAACAATTCAAAAATTACACTCATATGCTAATTTTATTTAACAAGTAGTTTCACTTTTAAATCAAATTCTTCAAATAATATATCCACTCAAAATCTCATTCATCAATCAATGAAAAAATTCAAAAGCAGATATATATTAGAGAAATAAATTCAACATGATAGATCTAGTCCTAATCGTAGGCATGAGTTCATTCATCATCAATGGAATCATACAATCAGCAATAATATCTTCAAAAATAGAGACTAGGCCCACAAAGTCACATCAACAAAAATGGTATAAACTCATCAATCATAAAAGTATAACAATGTTATCATGTCATCAAGCATGCACCTCCACAGGGTGCTCAAAATATCAAAAGTATCATCATACAACCCAATCAAAAAAATCATCAATATCAAAATATGGTACAACCACATTGAATGGTTAAATGAATATCACAATATCATACACCCATATCGAATGCTTTTAAAGTCAAATAGAGCATAGCAAGGTAGCAATGGCGGACACAATGAGTTTGGAGGAAGCATCCTTCCCTATAAAACATGAAATATCAATTAAGTGCACAGAAAAATAAAATGCAGAGAGGTAAGGGAAAGAGATACTCACAAAACTCTACTCATCACCATCTGATCGGATCACTTTGATGTCCTCCTCCGCTGCATCCATAGGATCAAAGGGCTGTTGTCCCTGGTAACCACCATGGTCACCTCTCTTCTGCAATCCTCATACCCGAAGCGGTCATAAAGAAAATTTCCCATATATTCCATGTGAGTGCTCAACTCCTCCACATCCTGGTGGATATGGTGAATGTTGTTAGTCATCCTCCCTATGCAATCAATCATCTTCTCCATATGATGTCTCTGACGATATATCTCAACGAAGAGTGCCTATAATCCTAGGTCGAAGGCACTAGACCATCCTCTAGTAGGTCTGTGGGAAAAATCAGCAGCTGGCTGAGTAGAATTAGTCGGCTGGTGAGATGGCGACTCCATACTAAAAGGATCATCTCTTCCACCCCAAGTGGGTGGTGGTGGAACTGTACTCAATGGTGGTGTAAAAGCGGCCTCGGCAGTGCTTGGTGAAAGTTTCCAATTTGCTCTTTCCTTCACAGTGGTCTTCTCTATGTGGGATAACGGTAAAGTAGGGGTATTTGATCCATGGACCAAGCAAAAGACATCCCCCATAAAAAGTAGAGCTCAGATTGTCATACCATACTATAACTGTGTCCTCAAAAACTGTGTGGGCAAGAACTCTATGAACATACTTTATACAAGGATTCATAATCCTCGAAGCTCTAGTAGAAACAGCAGAAAAATGGGTCTCATGGGTAATCTGATTCCAAAACACATTCTCTATAAACCCAATTGGTATTTGGGTATACCCTCAAGAACCCAAATAAAAGATAGATCTGATTTCTCTCAAAGTTAATTTCCTCTCAACATTAGCTAGTCTGAATGTGACTTCTCCTTCAGCAAGTTCATTGGAAAACTCTCGTAGGTCAACATTTAGGCTACTAAAAAATTCCAAGACAAGTGGCAAATAAGTATATGGTGTCATCTAAAAAATTTTTTTAGCTCTGATTTGCACAAACATCCAAAACACATCCTCATATAATCCCAAGGCTTCCAAGGTTCTCCTATCAACATACTTCGTATTGACAATCCTTCTTTCAATGAGCTGATTATACCTTGTTTCTTGAATTTCATCTTTGAATAATATTCCATAAGGATTTTGTGGTTGTGAAGATTCAGCTGGGTCTTTCCCTTTCTTCTTAGAAACAACTTGCTTAAGCTTGGGAGCCATCTCAATTTTCCACACAAGCTGCAAGCTAAGAGTGCAATACAATATAGTAAATAGCAATTCAATATAATCTATCACTTTCAATCTCAAAAATTTCTCTCTAACAAAATGTCTTATCAGTAATATCAGTTAAATCATAGCTTAAAACCCAAAATTTTTCATCAAAGATAGAACAGTGGAAAACTGGGCGGAAAAATAGGGTGGAAATCAGGTGTTTAAGACCAATCTTGCTCAATACACTCTACAAATTAGTTCAAAATTTCTAGAAACGAACTAGGAAGGGTCGCCTACCCTTTAGGAAGCATTTGCGAACAAAAGTCTCTCAAATTGACCAAGAAACGAGGAAAAATGAAGAAAGGGGTGAAAATTCGTGCAAACTCATAAAAATGGAGAAATCGGTGAAGAGAGTAACCAATAGACGGTTAGAACTCGGCAGAAAGGGTCGCCGGCGAGCTTTGACGGTCGGAGAAGGTCAGAAGTTGAAGGTCGGCACGAGAACAAGCGAAAACGAGTGAGAAAACCCTAAAAACATGGCCCATAAAACACTAAAAATGGCACAGGTGTTGCGTTCAAAAATAGAATTATGGCCGTAAAACCATTACGGTAGTGTCATAATTTGGCATAATTGAAAAACACGGGCCGTAAAACTAATACGGTGGTGCCGTAAAAATCTGGAAACTTTTGGGAATAAATTCGACAGAAAATGCGGTACCGTATAAAACCTTACGGTACTACTGTAAAAACGTGAACCTCTCGGGTTGAAAACAAATGAAAATTACGGTACCGCTATAATGAATACGGTAGTGCCATAATAAATTAATTTTTTTAAAAAAAATTTCAGAATTTTAAAAATTACGCCCGTAAAAATCATTACGGTACTACCGTAATTCGGGGTAAATTTCAGAAACTCTCGGTAGAAAATTTTCACGAAAATACAACCCATGAAAAATGTTACAGTAGTGTCATAAAAGCATTAAAACTCTCGGGAAAATTTTGGTCACAAAATACGGCACGTGAAAATTCTTACGGTAGTGCCGTAATTTCTTCTCAACTTTCTTGTCGAAAATAGACTAGAATTACGGTATTGTAATTTGCATTATGGTAGTGCCATAATTTGTGCCAAAACTTGTTTTACCTACAAAAGAAAAGAAAATTTAGTTCTAAGAACAAAAGTAAAAATAAAAAGAATAAATAAAAGTTAGAAAGCTTGGGTTGCTTCCCAATAAGCGCTAATTTAAAGGTCTTTAGCTTGACCCTTTTGCACTCAAATTTGATCTTGATTTCTTCAATTTCCACTCTGATTTTTCTTTGGTTTGAGTATCACTTTGGATCACATAAGGCTCATTCATGAAACAATGTCCAAATTTACTCAAGAATTTCCTTCCTTTATCAAAGAATCTAGAGCCTCTTTTTCTTCTTATTTTCTTCTTCTTCTTTTCAGAATTTGAATCTCTTTTCTCCTGAATTCCTCTATCCACATCCTCAGAAAAAGTGTGAGTTTCAATATTTGAGGATTCATCAAATAAATTATGAACATCAATGACAACATCATCTACTATATCAACACTACAACACAATCCAGAATATGAAAGTTTATTCAAAGAATCAGCAAGATCAAACTCAATTATATTTTCACAAACATCAAAAGTGATTTATCCTTTCTTAACATCTATATGTGCTCCTACTGTAGCCAAAAAGGGTCTACGAAGGATCATAGGTTTTTTATAATTTTCTTCCATGTCAAGGACTGCAAAATCTGCAAGTATAAAAAATTCACATACCTTGATTGGAACATTCTCTAAAATACTAATAGGATACTTTCCCGAGCTATCAGCGAGTTGTAAAGATATGGATATTGGTTTAAGCTCTCCAATGTCCAGTTTCCTACAAATAGATAAAGACATTAAGCTTACACTGGCTCCCAAATCACATAAGGCTCGATCAAAAGCCATGCTTCCAATAGAACAAGGTATTGAGAAACTACCTGGATCATTCAGTTTTGGTGGCAATTTATTCTGGATAATAACACTACAGTCCACAATTAAAGCCACAGTACCATAGTCCTTTATTTTTCTTTTGTTAGTCAAGATCTCTTTCAAGAATTTTGCATATGATGGCATTTGAGATAAAGCTTCAGTAAAAGGAATATTAATGTAAAGCTTTTTCAACACTTCAAGAAATTTGCCAAATTGTTTGTCTAATTTTGCTTGCACTAACCTTTGGTGAAAGGGTATAGGTGGCCTATAAGGTGGAGGTAAATTAGGTTTAGAAGCATAATTCTGACATGGCTCATCTCCTTTTGGTTCATTACCCTTTTGAGGTGGTAAACTAGCTTGCGTTTGCTCATGTACAGAAGATTTTTCTAAGTCTAATTCATCATCATGATCATCATTAGGCTCTTTTTCATTGTTCACAACTCTCTCTTTGGGTTCCTCTAATTGTCTCCCACTTCTAGTGATGATAGCATTATAGTGCTCCCTAAGGTTCAACTCAGGTTTAGCAGGTAATTTTCCAGGGGGTCTATAAGAACTACTAGCTTGTTGGGCTATTTGATTTTGTAAGATTTTATTGTGGGCTGCTAGTGATCCTACTTGATAAGCTAATTGACTAACCATTCCCTTAAGATCCTCAATTTATTTGTTTTGATTTTGCATGAACTGATTTTGATTAGTTATAAACTTTTCTAGCATGGACTCAATGTTTGAATTTTGATTTTAGTTCTGACTTTGATTTGGCTTTTGTTGGTATCCTCTATTTTCAGTTTGTCCCCCTACATTGTTGTTGTTTTTCCAAGATAAGTTGGGGTGATTCTTCCATCCAGGGTTGCAAGTACCAGAATCGGGATCATTGTTTCTACTTTGATTATAGCTCCCTAATGCATTAACATGTTCACTACCCTGACTAACAATGACTTTACAATCTTCAAAAATATGACCATTGTTACCACAGATATCACAAACAACAGATGAAGACACAACAACAGTTTGCATTTTAAAGGAATCAAAACTGTTGCACAAAGAATCTACATTCTCAGCCAAGGTGCGCCAACCATCACTTTCATTCTTACCTTGAGAAGGTCGATACAGCACACCTCTCTCTATAGTCCACTAGTTGTGATTTAAAGCCATCTATCCCAGCAACTTGAAAACATCTTCAATGGTTTTACTCATAAGAGCTCCTCCTACAGCAGCATCAACAGTTAGTCTAGTATTTGACGACTCTAAATTTCATAGTGTTTTTCATACTTATTAACCAAACTTTTGGATCGTAATCTTGCACTTTTGCTTTATTTTTATTCCTTATTTGCCAAATACTTCGGAATCTACACCTTCCTTGGTTTTTGATCAATTTCAAGTAAAAAGACATCATTATCATGCGTTTTCAAGCAATTTCGATGCATGGGAATGTCTTAATCATCAAGAGGAGTTTGCACATCAAATTTCAAGTTAAACCAAGCTTTATAGAGAAATTACGGCAGTGCCGTAATTAATTTCACGACCATAATATGAGATTATGGCACTACTATAATGGATTTCACGGCAGCAGCTCGCGGCGAATTTTTTGGAAAATTATGGCACTGCCGTAATTAATTTTACGGTGCCGTGATTTTAGTCTAGATTCAGGCAGAGACTTTAGAGGATCTCAGACGAATTACGGCACAGCCATAGTTATTCTTACGGTACCATGATTTTGGACGGAATTCATACAGAAACTTTCAGAGACAAGAGAGAAGATTATGGCACTACCATGACGAATTTTACGGTGCCATAATTTTGGACAAATTCCTTATAGAAACCTCCAAAGCAATTACGGCAGTACTGTAAGGTTCATCACGCTGCCGTAATTATCAGCCCAGTTTCTTGATTTTTTCAGCGAAAACATGAAAAGATGATTTCTCGAGATTTAGGGCACCAATTGAAGATTCGAAGAAAGGGGAAGACTCAGAATGAGGAGGAGAAGATTTTTGAAGCAAAAGGAACAATTTTGATTGAGTATTCACAGGGAATTTCAGAGAATCGCCGCCTCACTAGGGTTCATCGCCGTTCATTGTACAGACCATCTCGGGCTGCGAAATTTGCAAGGAAGCTTCATCTGAGGAAGGAGAACACACCACAGAAGTTTCAGAGTGAAAAGAGGCCGATCAAGGGAGAAATCAATGAAAATGTGGTCGCGTCCACTATTCTTTGTGACTATACACAAATTACGGGCTGTAATTTTGATTACAACCCTGTTTTGTAACTTTTACTCCTCCCTTTCAATTTCTAATCATTCAAAATCATGTTTTGCTGTAATTCTTGTTGGGGTATGCCCTTAAGCCTAATGTTTGAGGCCTTGGGATTGTAACAGTATCGTGTAATAAACTGTTATGTTTATAAAGGCATGGTTATTATTCAGTTAGCTACATTGTCTGCTGCAATATATGTTCTTCTGAATAATGTCTCAAAGCTGTTCAGCTGGGCTGACATGCAGTTAAGTCCTTAGTCGATGTATCTTGGTGAACATGAGACAGCCTTGATATGGTTAAGACTAATATGTGTTCTAATCTTATAGGATGCTTCGAGCATGGAATAAGATGTAGACTCATGGGTACATTGGATGTGCTGGACAGACCCTACTAGGATATTCAATTGCTTATCACAATGTGAATATTCCTTGTATATGACAAGTGGCACATTTCCTCTGACTTGAGATCACTTGTGTTTTCTAAATGATGATTGTCATTGTTTTGAGGTAGTTCAATGTCATTTGAAACATAATGATTATAGACTATCTTGGATAATGAGCTTGAGTCAGGTTAGGGCACTAGTGATAGACATAGGATTGCCGTCTCCTTGTTTAAGGAGTGTGATGTTCTAAAGGGGCCCCCTGGATGAGATGATTGAGAAAGTGTATGGCCATACCCAGATGACAGTGTTCATCTGATCTAATCATGCTCATCATATTGGAATTACAAGCTTGACACGCTTGTCCAATAAGAACAATCCAGTGGCAAAGGAAGTATGCATGCCTTGTGAGTTGATTCACACTTGTGTTGTTTTTGGGTGTAGTCTTGGAAGACTTATTTCTTTTATATCGGGAGACGGTGATGTGTTGCTAGATACCCCTCACTGATCGTGATAACGTGAGTTATCGTTACCGACATTTAAAGGAAACCCTCAGGGTCACACAATTTGATGATATGGCTTACTTAAGTCAGATCGAGTGGACTGAATTGGTTAGGTTCAGTTTAAAAGGTTTTTATCTCTGATTGTAAGTGAGATCTAGTCTGATCATGTTTGATTGATTAGGGCTTGAGATCGGTAAGCTTCGATCGAGAGAATGGATGCTAGATTGGTCAGATCAAGAGCATCAAGAGATGAACGGTTAGATCTGGAGCCTTAGGGTTTATTTGAGATCTAGACTTGATTGCTTGGCTTGATTGGTTCTTAAACCGAACCAAAATTGAACCGGCTCATGAAATGAGCGCATGGTTCAAGGTGTGGCGACATGTTCACTTGGCGTGAACGTTGGGGCGATGCGTGGTTGCTATTTTTAGTAACCATGATCTCCACTTGGAGATGGTTCACGACCGAATAGAGTGCTCTCTATTCTCGCCACTCGGGATTATTCCTCTTAACGTTTTTCGTGTGTGGCGACACTTTGACGTTGAGGAGGATTCGGCCAAGAGAAGAAATCATCATCTCCTTTCCTTTCCATTCGGCAAGACAACCTTGGAACCTTGCTAGCACAAGGAGCACCAAGGAAGAAGCACATTGTTCATCTTGTGTGCGAGACTTTGGAGAAGAGGCGCTTGCAACTTTTGCTTCCAAGGCGCCATCTTGAAATGGCTATGGTATGAATTTGTTTCTTCTATTCAATCATACTAAAGTTGATTATATGACATATAAAGATCTATTAGAAGCCCTAGATTCCGCTAGAGACATTGTTGCGCCACCTATTAGGGTTTCGACCCCCTTGTCTAGGGGTCCCTTCAATTGGTATCAGAGCCGAGTTTTATATGATCATATGATTGCTGTGTGATCCATGTATTCATTTGTATGCTTAGATCTTCACCATGCGAAAACTTACATGTTAAGTTTGCATATCCGAAACTATATGTATGTTTCCTTGGCGCATGTTGTTGGCGCATGATGTTATGTTTTAAAAACCATTTCACTTGCGCGACATTATTAGATCTAAGGCCTTGCAGTAAACCCTTAGACGGGTTATTAGGGTTGAAGTCACCCCCTAGGTTGGATCCAAAAGTCTGATCAGACCATCTGACAGCCTTGATGGGTTGACCAGGTAGCACCTGTGCGCAAGCACGTGGTGGCTACAGGTCGGCTGCAGACAGGCGTGTAGCGATGTCTGATTGAGGCAACCCATGAACGCACATGAGTTAGGCCCGGGGTCACACCCGCTTGCCAGACCTCATCGTGGTTGTTCAGCCCTGGCGCATGCATGGTTGACCTTATGGTCGACTCAAGTCAGTTAGGACTTGGTGCATGTAAGGGCAGTGGATCTGACTAGGTTGGATGAGTGGATCCCTAGTAATGGACCGTTGTAAGGTTGTAAGGCATATAAGCAAAATAAAATTGATGCCCATGGGGTTTTTCGAAAATTTTATTTTAATGACTGGATCACATGTTGATTGATGCCATGTGTTTGTCTATTTATTCTTATGTGGGCTGCCCGTTCTTAATGTGTGCTGTGCTGGGGCCTGCGTGCCTGGGAATTAATTGTAAATTAATTTTTATTTTTGTGATCTGCGAATCACAGTTTAATTTATTTATAATGTGTAATTGACCTGCGTGTCAATCTTGTCTAGATAGTTAAATTTGTAATTTAATTAGACAAGAGCACAGAGCACACTTGGCAGAGGCGTATGCAGCAGTGGCTAGACCAGGTGGGAGGTCCAGGGTTTGACTCTGGGACCAAGCGCGTTTACCTGGTGGGCGCACCTGTACTGCAGTTGGCGCTTGGGCCCTGGTTTGGGCCAGATGAGCAGCAAAAGCCCCATGAAGCAAAAGCAAGTCAAGACTTAAGTTAAATTAAGGTCTTACTTAGGGCTATGGGCTTTTACCACATAAGATTCATGCTTTCTTTTATTTATTGTTTAAATATTAGAATTGCATGATTAGTTTATCTTCTGCTATCACCATAGGAATTGTTTGATAGTAAGGAAGATAAAAGACCGTTAAAATCCAACGCTAAAATATCAAGCTCGTAAGCCTTCTGACGCGAAACCTCACTGTTCTGACTATCGTTGGAGCCGTGTTGTACCCACTCAGTGGGCACGTCCATCTATCTTCAGACGGTGTGGGATTACACCTGTGTGTTACAGAGTAGGGATTTATCCCTTCTCGTTGCTCAGCATAGCACATGGTGGTCCAGGGAGTAGGTCGGGTCAGCTTGACCATGTAGGCTACATATGTGGCGCATATGGTAGCACATGGAGGCAGCCATCTGAGGGATCAGAGACTGTGTTGTACCAACTCAGTTGGCACAGTCTGCTGGATTGCCCAGATGAAGGGGAATCGCACGGGTTGGCGATTGGCTGGGACAGCCTACCAGAGATTAGTGCTTGTACTCTCTGTGCATCTTATCTCGCCTGAGCGGGACGCGGAGACCAAGTATGAAATCTGGATCCCATCTCACTAAAAGAGTGTTTTACTCTTTCGGACTGTTTAATGGATTTTTCAGTCAGATAAAATAGTGAGAAAAAGAATCTTTCTTAAGTCCTGATTGATTCTTAACATTGATACTGACCTTGCTGTTCTTGCATTGTTGTAGATACCTGCAGCAACGAACACCATGAACTTCAATGTGCGATCCCTACTGGAAAGGGAGAAGTTTGCTGGGCCGAACTTCTCTGACTGGTTTGGACACCTTAAGATTGTTCTTAAGGCAGAGAGGAAACTGTATGTCCTCGAGACGGCGATACCGCCTCAGCCCGCTCCGAACGCCGCAAGGGCGGTTCGGGAAGCCTATGAAAAGCACGTCAATGATAGCATTGATGTCGCTTGCCTGATGCTAGCGTCTATGACGCCACCGCTGCAGCGTCAGCATGAGGATATGTCGGCTATAGAGATTATAGCGAACCTCAAGATGCTGTATGCTGCACAGGCGAGGACAGAACGCTATAATTTGACTAAGCTGTTCTTTCAGAGCAAACTGGCTGAAGGGAGCCCAGTGGGAGCTCACGTGCTCAAGATGATTGGGCACAAGGAGGCTCTAGAGAAACTGGGGCATACCATCAACCAGGAGCTTGCTGTGGATATTATTCTGCAGTCTCTCCCGCCTTCATTCGACGCGTTCATTATTAACTTTAATATGAACAAAATCGATTGTACTCCGGTAGAGCTGCTGAATATGCTCCTCACTACAGAGGAGACTCTGAAGGGAAAGCCTTCGACCTCTGTCTTAATGGTTCCTTCCAGGAACAAGAAGAAGGAGAAGAAGGGCAAAGCCCCTGTCAAGAGCTACAGCAAGGCTCTGAAGCAGAAGGTGATGCGGTCCAAGGAATACAGGTGTTTCCACTGTGGCCAGCTGGGTCACTGGAAAAAGGACTGTAAAGCGCTCCAAGGAGATAAGAGGGGAAGCTTCGCTTCTGGCTCAGGTATCTATGTGACTGAGGTCATGTTTTCTTCTTCTATATCATGGGTGTTGGACACTGCATGTGGAGTTCACATTTGTTCAAATGTACAGGAACTCAAGAGAAGAAGGCAGGTGGGACAG
Source organism: Costus lasius (assembly GCA_027563935.2). Lineage (NCBI taxonomy): Eukaryota > Viridiplantae > Streptophyta > Magnoliopsida > Zingiberales > Costaceae > Costus > Costus lasius. The sequence goes on from CM050451.1 coordinate 61,888,503, forward strand.
CATGAGGTGGACCTACGAGTTGGAAACGGGGCACGGGTTGCTGCTGTTGCTGTAGGAGACTATTTCATTTCTTTACCATCTGGAATTGTATTGGAACTAGACAATTGTTATTTTGTTCCCAGTATTACTAAAAATATTATCTCCATTCCTGCTCTTGTCAGGAAGGGATTTTCCTTTGAATGCAATATTTCAAAGTGTGTCTTATCTTATGATAATATTGTTTATGCAACTGGTTCAATTAACAATGGGTTATACATGTTGGACATGGAATGTTCTATACATAAAATTGATATTAAGAAAGCCAAGAATGCTGATGACAGCACCTTGCTATGGCATAGTCGTTTAGGCCATATTAACGAGAAACGCATTAAGCGGTTGCATGATCATGGACTGCTGGGATCATTCTCTTACAAGGAGATTGATACATGCAAAGCTTGTTTGATGGGCAAAATGACGAAGTCACCTTTTCCTAACAAAGGACAAAGGGCTTCAGGTTTACTTGACCTTATACACAGTGATGTGTGTGGGCCATTTAGTAAACATGCCAGAGGTGGCTATCAGTACTTCATTACCTTTACTGATGATTTCAGCAGGTATGGCTATGTCTATCTGATGAGACATAAGAGTGAATCTTTTGACAAGTTCAAAGAGTTCAAGAATGAAGTACAGAATCAGCTAGGCCGAAATATCAAGGCACTTCGCTCAGATCGAGGTGGAGAATACTTGAGTCATACGTTTACTGACTATCTGAAGGAGTGTGGGATTATCTCACAGCTCACTCCGCCAGGAACACCGCAATGGAATGGTGTGTCCGAGAGGAGAAATAGAACGTTACTTGATATGGTTCGTTCTATGATGAGTCAGGCTACTCTTCCATACTCCTTTTGGGGTTTTGCACTGGAAACAGCTGCAAAAGTACTAAACCGAGTGCCATCCAAGGCCGTTTCAAAGACGCCATATGAATTATGGTATGGGAAACAGCCAGGCTTGACATTTATCAGGATCTGGGGCTGCGAGGCTTATGTCAAAAAGCTCGCCTCTGGGAAACTAGAGAGCAGATCTGACAAATGTATCTTTGTCGGTTACCCTAAGGAAACTAAGGGTTATTATTTCTACGATCCCAAAGAGAACAAGGTATTTGTTGCTCGGACGGCCATTTTTCTTGAGAAGGAGTTTCTTCTGCAAGAGGCCAGTGGGAGAGAAATAAAACTGGATGAGAATCCAGAGGAAGGACAAAGTGCTCAAGCACAGTTGGATGAGCCTGAACCAGTAGATCAGGTTATTGAACAACCTGAGGCTCAGATATCACGGGAACCGCGAAGATCGGGAAGGATTCGTCGACAGCCTGAGCGCTATGACGGAGTCTACATCATTGATAATGATGAACCCCTCACTTATGCGGATGCGGTCAGTGGACCGGAGTCAGCGAGATGGCTTGAAGCTATGCGCGCCGAGATGGACTCCATGTCAGATAACCAAGTTTGGGATTTGGTTGATCCGCCTCCGGGAGTTATCCCTATAGGCTGTAAGTGGATCTTCAAGAAGAAGATTGACATAGATGGTAACGTGGTTACCTATAAAGGCAGGCTAGTTGCGAAAGGTTTCAAACAAATCTACGGGATAGATTATGATAAACTTTCTCACCTGTAGCTATGTTCAAGTCTATTCGGATTCTTTTCGCGATAGCTGCATATTACGATTATGAGATTTGGCAAATGGATGTGAAAACAGCTTTCCTTAATGGAAATCTGGATGAGGATGTGTATATGACACAACCAGAGGGTTTCACTAATCCATCAGATCGTCATAAGATATGCAAGTTAAAGAAGTCTATTTATGGACTTAAACAAGCATCGAGAAGCTGGAATATTCGTTTTGATGAATCAGTCACTGAATTTGGTTTCATCAAGAACGAAGATGACCCGTGTGTATATAAGAGGTTTAGTGGGAGCGTAATTACTTTCCTAGTCCTCTACGTCGATGATATCTTGATCATTGGAAATGACATTCCTGAAATGCATGCTGTGAAGGCATGGTTAAGGAAATGTTTCCAAATGAAAGATCTAGGAGAAGCAGCCTATGTATTAGGTGTGAAGATCTACAGGGATAGATCTAAGAGGCTTCTCGGGCTGTGCCAGAGTACTTACATCGATAAAGTCCTGGAGAGATTTCATTTAGAGAATTCTAAACGAGGATATCTTCTAGTCAGACATGGTCTGAGTCTTTCGAAGAGTCAGTGTCCACAAACACAGACTGAGAAAGATGAAATGGACAATACGCCTTATGCTTCGGCTATTGGATCCATTATGTATGCGATGTTGTGTACTCGCCCAGACGTTGCTTACGGGTTAAGCGTGACCAGTCGTTTCCAAAGTAATCCAGGTCAGGCACACTGGATTGCAGTCAAGAACATCTTAAAATATCTGCGGAGGACCAAAGATATGTTCTTGATATATGGTGGTCAGGAAGAACTCAGTATAGAAGGATATACTGACGCTTTGTTCCAGTCTGACCAGGATGATTTCCGATCGCAATCAGGCTATGTTTTTAGCTTGAATGGAGGAGCAGTGGTGTGGAAGAGTTTCAAACAGTCAACTGTTGCTGATTCCACAACAGAAGCCGAGTATGTTGCAGCCTCGGAAGCATCCAAGGAGGCAGTGTGGATTCGTAAGTTCGTGAGAGAACTTGGTGTTGTTCCTTCGAGTGCAGATCCTTTGGTTATCTTCTGTGATAACACTGGAGCAATCGCACAAGCAAAGGAACCACGGTCGCACCAGAAGTCCAAGCACATACAGAGACGGTTTCATTTGATCAGGGAGATCATAGATCGTGGCGAGATCAAAGTCTGCAAGATTCATACAGATGACAATCTGGCAGACCCGCTTACTAAGCCTCTGGCGCAGCAGAAGCATGAGAAGCACTGTAATAATATGGGTTTGAGATTTCTCAACCATTAGATTAAGTGCAAGTGGGAGATTGTTGGGGTATGCCCTTAAGCCTAATGTTTGAGGCCTTGGGATTGTAACAGTATCGTGTAATAAACTGTTATGTTTATAAAGGCATGGTTATTATTCAATTAGCTACATTGTCTGCTGCAATATATGTTCTTCTGAATAATGTCTCAAAGCTGTTCAGCTGGGCTGACATGCAGTTAAGTCCTTAGTCGATGTATCTTGGTGAACATGAGACAGCCTTGATATGGTTAAGACTAATATGTGTTCTAATCTTATAGGATGCTTCGAGCATGGAATAAGATGTAGACTCATGGGTACATTGGATGTGCTGGACAGACCCTACTAGGATATTCAATTGCTTGTCACAATGTGAATATTCCTTGTATATGACAAGTGGCACATTTCCTCTGACTTGAGATCACTTGTGTTTTCTAAATGATGATTGTCATTGTTTTGAGGTAGTTCAATGTCATTTGAAACATAATGATTATAGACTATCTTGGATAATGAGCTTGAGTCAGGTTAGGGCACTAGTGATAGACATAGGATTGCCGTCTCCTTGTTTAAGGAGTGTGATGTTCTAAAGGGGCCCCCTGGATGAGATGATTGAGAAAGTGTATGGCCATACCCAGATGACAGTGTTCATCTGATCTAATCATGCTCATCATATTGGAATTACAAGCTTGACACGCTTGTCCAATAAGAACAATCCAGTGGCAAAGGAAGTATGCATGCCTTGTGAGTTGATTCACACTTGTGTTATTTTTGGGTGTAGTCTTGGAAGACTTATTTCTTTTATATCGGGAGACGGTGATGTGTTGCTAGATACCCCTCACTGATCGTGATAACGTGAGTTATCGTTACCGACATTTAAAGGAAACCCTCAGGGTCGCACAATTTGATGATATGGCTTACTTAAGTCAGATCGAGTGGACTGAATTGGTTAGGTTCAGTTTAAAAGGTTTTTATCTCTGATTGTAAGTGAGATCTAGTCTGATCATGTTTGATTGATTAGGGCTTGAGATCGGTAAGCTTCGATCGAGAGAATGGATGCTAGATTGGTCAGATCAAGAGCATCAAGAGATGAACGGTTAGATCTGGAGCCTTAGGGTTTATTTGAGATCTAGACTTGATTGCTTGGCTTGATTGGTTCTTAAACCGAACCAAAATTGAACCGGCTCATGAAATGAGCGCATGGTTCAAGGTGTGGCGACATGTTCACTTGGCGTGAACGTTGGGGCGATGCGTGGTTGCTATTTTTAGTAACCATGATCTCCACTTGGAGATGGTTCACGACCGAATAGAGTGCTCTCTATTCTCGCCACTCGGGATTATTCCTCTTAACGTTTTTCGTGTGTGGCGACGCTTTGACGTTGAGGAGGATTCGGCCAAGAGAAGAAATCATCATCTCCTTTCCTTTCCATTCGGCAAGACAACCTTGGAACCTTGCTAGCACAAGGAGCACCAAGGAAGAAGCACATTGTTCATCTTGTGTGCGAGACTTTGGAGAAGAGGCGCTTGCAACTTTTGCTTCCAAGGCGCCATCTTGAAATGGCTATGGTATGAATTCGTTTCTTCTATTCAATCATACTAAAGTTGATTATATGACATATAAAGATCTATTAGAAGCCCTAGATTCCGCTAGAGACATTGTTGCGCCACCTATTAGGGTTTCGACCCCCTTGTCTAGGGGTCCCTTCAATTCTTCCATCGTAAGAGATTAGTTGCACCACCTATTAGGGTTTCTTTTATAGTTTCATTCATTAACATGTGTTAGAGTTATGTGAAATGGACTAAGAAGATGATACACATAACTTAGAACCCTATAATTTATGATAGAAATTCATCGTAAGAGATTAGTTGTGTTCTTATCTTTGGATTTTAGAAGTTTAATTCTTGTTAATGTTTTGATCTAGAAATTATTATTGTATTAGACATGAAAATATGCTAGAGATAGGTATTGGATTGTTTGAAAACCTTAAGTAAAACATGTGAAGCTAAGGTATGAGAATGCTTAGTTTTGCTTGAGATCTCGACATTGAGATGGAATGCATGAGAGTGATTCTTAATCTCTCTGTTGAAGTTTACTTATATTAAATATTGAATAGATCTTGCACAAGAGTGAGGATCGTTCATTGTAAATTGACTGTGCGAGAGCGAGTTAATTTCTTTATTAAGTAAGCCATATCTTTACCACAACGAAAATAGATTGATAAACATTTAATTATATCTAGTCATAAATATTTTACAATTCTCACAGAGAATACAATACATGCGCAGCGGAATAATATCCCCGAAATAGGCCGGTCCCAAAAACCCAGTGAAGATCTCTTGCGAGGGGGTCGACACGATGAGATAGTAAGTACCTCTAGCAAGCTTGAGGATTGATGTCGAGGTAGGCGCCCAAGTGTTCGCCCTCTGCAATCTCGCACACACAGATGCCTCGAGCTCTCTTCTTCCTCACCCGGTGCTAGCCTCGGGAAGAAGATCCAAGCCTTTTTGCTCTTTCTTCAACCATTGCGCCACCTCCAAGGTAGAAGCGCCAATGAAGAAGAAGGATGGAGATGATGCCACCATGTCTTCAACTCCTCAACTTTACTTGCGCCAACTTCTAGGGAAGATGCGCCAAGATAAGAGGCAAGAGGATGAAGCTATCAAGTCCTATTCCTCCTTGCTCCAAGAGAAGAAGGATAGAAGAGGCTGGCAAGACAAGGGTTAGGCGCATTTCAAAGAGAAAGGGGGCGGCTAGGGTAAAGGGGAGAGAGTAATGAGGGTTTGAGGTTAAGAAAGTCTCCATGACTTTACCATAAACCTCTCCTAATTATCCATATGTGCCAAGGACCTTCCTAAGAAATCCTTCAAGCCATTTCAGCCCCAAGACTTGCCTAAGAGGCAAGCTTACAATCAAGGAACAAAGGGGGAGGTGCCCTTTACTTCCGAATGAAGCAAAATCGCCCATTCTATCCCATTATGCCCCTAGGCGCCAATGGGGTGGAGATTTCTCCCCATTATACCCTTTAGCCCATTCTCTCTTCATGATAACTTGTTATTGGGCCTCATTGTGCAATGAGCTAGCCCAAACTTCATTACATGGGTTGATTAAGCAATTGGATCCAATCCAATGCAACCCTAATCCAAATTTGACCAACCATGGTCAAATACGGGTCAACCTGTCAAAAATGAAGATATCCACCATAGGGGTAGAGAGTAGGAGAGGAGATATCGTGCTTTGTCCACTAGAGGAGTGCTCAGCACATGCTATTGGAATGACCAGACACTGCAGTCCCTAGGATTGTCCTACGACGTCTAGTGGATGTTCGCGAACATAGGGTGGCAGGATTTTTAACACCAGAGGCATCCTACCTATGTACAGCTGACTTTGGAGTTTTTCAGCTCTGCCCAGATTACGTTGAGAAATTATGATGATAGTGATCCTCGCAGCATGACGTTCCGATTGGGGAACCGGGACCATGTACTGACACTTGATCTGTTTGGTCATATATTTGGTTTCCCCTCGGACGGGACTAGATATCGCCCACGCAAGTTCACAAAGAGGACCTTTTGGCAGGAGATCACTAGCGAGCAGAGATTTGACCCTAAGACTGCCAGGGCCACACATTTGTTTAGCCCAGTTTTCAGATACATACATAGAGTACTGGCGCACACCATCTTTGGGCGAGCGTAGAGCGACGGCATGGTCTGGTCTACAGAGCTATTCATTCTACGGGCCATGCCAAGAGGTTTCAAAGTTAGCACTTCATTTTTCCTGATGAAACAGATGCAGAAAGCTGCTAGAGCATGGAGAGGAGTCCTTGTGATGGGAGGCATGATTACCATGATTGCCCTTGCCCTCGGTATTGACCCCTTGGGGTTGAACGAGGCAAAGGGTAATGCCTGATTAGACATGGATGCATGTGTTGCCAGTAAGATGATTACGAGGCTTGGAAGCTTGTATCATCTGATGTTCAAAGGCTCGGATATTATGATGAGGTTGCGAAACATGGACCGCACTACGGTTTGTGTTCAACAAAATTGGATCGTGGATCCCACACTTGGGGGAGGTCCTAGAGAGGCAGCTTCACCTCCATCACCGCCGAGATCTACAGAGCATATTCCTCCAGTTGACTTATCAGCCGTTGATCGGCCATTTTCATCTGCCAGATCGTGCACTTCAGCACGATTAGATCCTTCATTGGAGCAGATACGAGCCGAGCAGAGGAGGATGCGCGACGATGATGTGATTCGTAAGGACACACTTTTAAATACGAGCAGGTAAACTAATCTAAGGTGTCGCAGCCAAAACTTGTTTGGCGTACAGCGAACTGTCACCCCCTGATACGGCTCCAAAAAATTGTTGTCCCTAACTCGTAGTGTCCGCAAGTGCACGGATACTCGAAGTAATAAAATAAATATCGATCCCACAGAGAGACTAGTGCTGTCAAGTACTGAATAATTGATTTTCTTACTATCTAGGCAATCGAATAATAGCAAAGTAAGAATCGAAGACACACGAAAAATCACTATCAAAGAGAAATTGGGACTAGGGTTTCATCCACTTTGATTTTCAAGACTAGATAAGAAATAAAGAATTCATCAATCAAATCCTAAAATGATATAGGCATAATTTACCTAATAAAGGGATTATCTCACTTTTGTGCAGATAACTATGCAAGAATAAATACTCGCTTTCGCGCAAGATTCATCCCAAGCTAAAGATAGGTAAACCATCAGACGAAGAACTCAAGGATCACTTTCGTGCATCCGAATTCTAGGTTGATTGCCTCGAGTGGAATCTCAAGGATCACTTTCGTGCATCCGAGACTCAACACACGTTCTACCTATGGTCGTCCAACGTTCCGATCCTCACTTTCATGCAAGATCTCCATGTTTGACACAATAATTTGATCCTAAGATCATTAATCATCATCAAGGCAATTACTCATCTAAAATAACAAAACAAGAACTTAACCTAATTTCTTACGGTGAGTTCCTATTAGTCAATTTTAGGGTTCCAATTCTCAAACATATCACCTTTCGGTCCTTAATGCAAGAATTCTATTCATGATGACAAGAAATAAACTAAGGAGAATCTTAGAGCAGTAATCTCATAGGTAAAAGTATCAAAGTAGAATTATCATGATGAAATAAAAAATGTTCAAGTCATTATGAAAATCAAAGGGGATTACTCCCCCATGTCCCAAAATAAGTTTAAGGTACCATGATAAAGAGATTACAAAATTCCATAATTTTATAAAATTGAAAATCAATAAAAGAAGGAGTTTTTTAGAAAATACAGCACGGCTGTGAAGTATTTCACAGCCATAATTTGCAAGAGAAGTTGTGAACAGTGTGGCGCGAGCTTCTTCCTTTGATTTCTCCTCGAATCGATCTCCTTTCGTTCTGAAACTTCAGGCACATTGTCCTTCACCATGCGAAGCTTCAGTATAAAAATCACGGCCGGAAGTGCTCTGGATTGATTGCCGCGGTGAAACCCTAGTCGGCGGCGTGTTCGGTGATTTCTCCCTCGACAGTTAACGAAATTTGGGGCTTTTGGTGTCTTCACAATCCTCTCCTTCCAAGCTCCTCTTTTCCTTTTTCAGTCTTTTGTTTTAAGCTTTGGATTGACCGCAATAATCTCCGTAAAATTCGAGCGTCGAAATTGACCTGGGAGTCGCGTTCAAAAACATAAATACGGCAGTGTAATATCTTACGATACTGCCGTAAAATCCCTCGCATGTTCTGTTCTGAAAGTGCTGGAAAATACGACACCGTAATATGGTTTATGGCAGTGCCGTAAAATCGGCTGAACTCTCTAGTCGGATACGTCTGGAAAACCTCCTGCCCTCTCATCGATCTTGGTGAAGGGCGCCTTTGTCATCTTCCCTAATAAACAAGGTTCACAAGTATCAAATTCCTCCAAGGAACTTGAATCTAACAACCCATTTGCATGGAGTTGTTGGATGCGATTCTTGTTTATATGTGCTAATCGACAATGTCATAGGAAAGCAACAACTGAAGCACTCAGTTTTATCCTTTTGTTATTTATGTTACAAATAGAACTATCCATGTCCAAGACATATAATCCATTCCACAAAGTACCCTTCCCATAAAACAGGTTTGCAAATGAGAAAGAGCAAGAGTTCTCCTTTATTTTAAACTTAAATCTTTTCTTTTCCAAGCAAGGAATGGATACAATGCTTTAGTAGGTGAAGGTACCTAATAGCAATGATCTAGTTCTAATTGAAGTCCAGAAAGCAGGGAAAGAGTCAAAAACTCCTACGGCAATATTAGCAACTTGTGCCCCATTTCCAACCCGTATGTCAATCTCTCCAGGCCGTACCGATCTACTCTTTTGAGCCCATGTGGTATCCATTACCCATGCCATAGAAGTAGAAAGGTTGACTTTAGTAACCTAAATACCTTAGCTTGAAGACAAAGCCCTGCCTTTCTACTCCTCATTATAAAGTTGCAACATGTCATTCAACATGCGAGGTGTCCCTCCACAAGAAAAGCCCCTATTATTCCTGAGTCTTTCCATCTTAAGTTTTAGTTCCTTGGTCATGCCATTCGGCTCAACATGCAGAATGTCAACTTTTGGAGGATTGAGCCCAACCAATTCATCAAAGAGCTGCCTTAGATTAGAGATAATTTCAGAAGCACTCTTAAATTCATATTGCCCTCGAAGCTCGGGCGACATGTTGGTTAGCATCAATTGTGCAACCTCCAAAGTATCAGTCTGATGCTTATCATAAGCATCCTTCTCAGCCGCTGAGGCCGAACATGGAAGTAGCTCAGGGATAGGCTACTTAAGGACATATAGCTTCCTTTCGAGCTTGAGCACAATTCTCAAGTTCATATACCAATCCATCAAGTTGGATCCAACCAACTTGTCCCTTTCCAAGGTAGATCGCAGTGACCAACTGCTATTGTTCATAGTCATTATTCTACAACAACCAAGAAACAGCAGATTAGTACTACTTTGAGTCATTTAAACTAGACTTGTTTTAAATGACTATGGCTCTCACTATTTTAATCGAATTGACAACCCACCAAGTCAATCGGGAAATTTAAGATTTCCTAGTGAGATGGGATCCTTATTCCACATGAGGCTTCGCGTCCCACGAGGGTGGAATGAGATGCACAAAGTGACCCATGCTTCTTAAGGTGGGCGCACCGGCCGGTTGCTCCGAGCAACTCCCCTTGTTGAGATAGTCTAGGCATTTCATGTCCAGCGAGGGCTGGATACGGCATGAACCCTAACCTCTCAACGGTGCCTCTAGAGTTTCATCGTGTGCCTAGCACATATGAAAATCTAGTCAAGTCCATTCCTAACCATTATGCCCAGGGCCAACGAGTTTCTTTGCGAAGGCTCGCCCAGGTTAAAACTGGACTGGGGAAACCATTGCCACCACACACTTTATAAAGATAAGTGGGTGTGTCCCACGAGGGTGGGAAATAGTTCACAACTCCAATGATCGGTAGCTTAGTGAGGGCTACGCATTAGAAGGCTACTAGACTTGATATTTTAATTGAGGGTTTTTGTTTGAGGTCTCATCAGTTTTATCTTATGTCTAACAATACTGGCATGCAATCCTATAGTGATAACATAACGATAAAACATCACAGGCATGCTTTAGCAGATAAGGAAAGCAGTAAAAGAATGATGTGATCATAGCCTATTCAAGACATTGAACCAACCCATGCCAAAAGGAGGTTCAACTCTTGACCTAGGACTCAAGCCTCCTAAAACTATACCTAGCCTAGCCGACCTCTAGCTTGGTCTTCAAGGTTGGCTGCAAGGTCCTTTTCACCATGGTTGAGCTCTCAAACCCTCGAGGTAGTTCTAGGGAAACCCTAGAAGCACCCCCATAGGTTCGGCCAATGCCATGGGCTTCCTCCTAGGAAGGTGTGCCACCATGCAAGGGGCCAAGATGGCTAGCTCACAACCCAAAAGAGGTTCGGCCATGCCTTCTTGCGCCACCAAGCAACCTAGCGCCACCTTTGATGCTTGTTGCGCCATCGGGCAATGATGCGCAACCAAGCAAGCATGCACCATGCTCCAAGTAGATGTGCCACCCTAATCTTCTTCATAATTAAAAGCAAAAAGAAATGCGGCACGCATGCCTCACAAGGATACATCACAGGCATGCTAAGGGGCTTGACATATGACCACAACATCATGCACAATCAAGTACTTACTCATGCAATTCTACATGCTCATGAAAAACATAAAATCTGAAATTTTACTTTTTCATAAAATAAGTTTCTTTTCCTCATCTTATTATGACAAATCTTTTTAGTTATTTGCGATTAATTTTCATGACGATTTCATAGATCCTATCAGCTGGCAGTTTTTGTCAGATCAAGAGACCCGGCCAGTCCGAAGACATAATGTCCGTCCTACTTGACAAAACTACGTGCGTCTTTTGATCTTAAATCAATCATAAAAATAATCCAAAATACCCAAAAGAAATTGATTAGAGGATAGGAACAAGAAACCCATAATTTCCTACTTAAAGAAAAAACATACGCCATGTGATCATGCAATTTTGCAAAAATTGAAACTTGGCATGTGAGCATGGAAAAGCATGAAAGAATATCGTTCGAGGCTCGCAAGTACCTCTGATACCACTGTTGGTAAACCCCGGGGATATTTTACAATTTTCACAGAGAATACAATACATGCGTAGCAGAATAATATCCCCGAAATAGGCCAGTCCCAAAAACCTAGTGAAGAACTCTTGCAAGGGGATCGACACGATGAGATAGTAAGTACCTTTAGCAAGCTTGAGGATCGATGTCGAGGTAGGCGCCCAAGTGTTCGCCCTCTGCAGTCTCGCACACACGGATGCCTCGAGCTCTCTTCTTCCTTGCCCGGTACTAGCCTCGGGAAGAAGATCCAAGCCTTTGTGCAGTTTCTTCAACCCTTGCACCACCTCCAAGGTAGAAGCGCCAAAGAAGAAGAAGGATGGAGATAATGCCGCCATGTCTTCAACTCCTCATCTTTACTTGTGCCAACTTCTAGGGAAGATGCACCAAGATAAGAGGCAAGAGGATGAAGAAACCAAGTCCTATCCCTCCTTACTCCAAGAGAAGAAGAATACATCACAGGCATGCTAAGGGGCATGACATATGACCACAACATCATGCACAATCAAGTACTTACTCATGCAATTCTACATGCTCAGGAAAAACATAAAATCTGAAATTTTACATTTTTATAAAACATGTTTATTTTCCTCATCTTCTTATCACAAATCTTTTTGGTTATTTGCGATTAATTTTCATGACGATTTCATAGATCCTATCAGCTGGCAGTTTTTGTCAGATCAAGAGACCTGACCAGTCCGAAGACACAATGTCCGTCCTACTTGACAAAACTACGTGCTCCTTTTGATCTTAAATCAATCATAAAAATAATCCAAAAACCCAAAAGAAATTGATTAGAGGATAGGAACAAGAAACCCATAATTTCCTACTTAAAGAAAAAACATACGCCATGTGATCATGCAATTTTCCAAAAATTGAAACTTGGCATGTGAGCAAGGAAAAGCATGAAAGAATATCGTTCGAAGCTCGCAAGTACCTCTGATACCACTGTTGGGAAACCCCAGGGATATTTTACCATTTTCACAGGGAATAGAATACATGCGCAGCGGAATAATATCCCCGAAACAGGTCGGTCCCAAAAACCCAGTGAAGATCTCTTGCGAGGGGGTCAACACGATGAGATAGTAAGTACCTTTAGCAAGCTTGAGGATCGATGTAGAGGTAGGCGCCCAAGTGTTCGCTCTCTACACAGATGCCTCGAGCTCTCTTCTTCTTCGCCCGATGCTAGCCTCAAGAAGAAGATCCAAGCCTTTGTTCACTTTCTTCAACCCTTGCGCCACCTCCAAGGTAGAAGCGCCATTGAAGAAGAAGGATGGAGATGATGCCGCCATGTCTTCAACTCCTCATCTTTACTTGCGCCAACTTCTAGGGAAGATGCGCCAAGATAAGAGGCAAGAGGATGAAGACACCAAGTCCTATCCCTCCTTGTTCCAAGAGAAGAAGGATAGAAGAGGCTTGTGCCTAGGTGGAAGATGGAAGAGAAGACTTACGCCAAAGCCTTGCTCTTTGCCCTTTACTTCTTGCTCATGCCAATATCATCATCTTTTACCTTGCTCTCACATAGGTATATATAGAGAGGCAAGAGGGGCGGAAAGACAAGGGTCGGGCCCAATTCCAAGAGAAATGGGCAGCTAGGGTAAAGGGGAGAGAGTAATTAGGGTTTGAGGTTAGGAAAGTCTCCAAGACTTTACCATAAACCTCTCCTAATTATCCATATGCACCAAGGACCTTCCTAAGAAGTCCTTCAAGCCATATCAGCCCCAAGACTTGCCTAAGAGGCAAGCTTACCAACAAGGAACAAAGGGGGAGGCGCTCTTTACTTCCTAATGAAGCAAAATCGCCCACTCCACCCCATTATGCCCCTAGGCGCTAATAGGGTGGAGATTTCTCCCCATTATACCCTTTAGCCCATTCTCTCTTCATGATAACTTTTTATTAGGCCTCCTAATGCAATGAGCTAGCCCAAACTTCATTACATGGGTTGATTAAGCAATTGGATCCAATCCAATGCAACCATAATCCAAATTTGACCAACCATGGTCAAATACGGGTCAACCAGCCAAAAATGAAGTTTGGCTCCAATAAGTCTCTTCCATCTCATCAGGCTCATTGGCACTGATGAAATCTCCCAATTAGATCTGAGCTATCCAATAACTCGATCAAAAGGCTTCCCGATCAATACAAGAACTCGAGTGTCAAGGTGTGCGACCCTGTAGGTTCCTCTAACGCTAGCAGTGCTGACCAAAGGTCACCACAAGCAGTGAGTGGCACCTAGCAGTGCATCGCTGCTACCCAGGTCATTGGAATGGATATCAACATCCACATCCCCATCATCACAACTAGGTACAGATGCATTACAGTCTCTTTGCCGAACTGATATCCGATTGGACAAGTGTGTCACCACTTGTTGTAACGCCCCCTCGGAATAAATCCCAAACACAGGCATAAACCGCGGAAGAAAGGGAACGTCACACACAATACAACAATACAGATGCTAGGGAATAATACCTTACGGAAATCGATTCAGAAAATTTCGGCAGCATGTCCCCAGGAAAACTAAGGAAATTCCTATACATGTCCCATAATATCATAATACGGGTCGACATGCCGACCACAAACTGAAACACAACATTTGCAAAATCAAAAGTCCTCATTCCTTATCACAACATCGAAACAATAAACCACGATAATCGAAAAATACTGGATAACACAGAATTCACCGAAAACAGGCTTAAGCCCTCGGTTTAACAGTCGTATCAAAACAATTGCCAACCCGGCAACAATATCACAGAAATCAAACATCGTATCAAAACAATTGCCAAGCCGGCAACAATATCACAGAAATCAAACATCAGCATACCAGCCACATCCGGCTAACATATCCATGAATAGAATCACAAAACCCTGGCCACATCCGGCCCACAAATAGTACAGGCTCGCAGGCCCCAAAATATCAAGTCAGAAAACCATGTATCCACTCACGCTGTAGGCTCCTGCCCTGCATCTGAAAATATCGTGGAATGAGCTACACGGCTCAGTGAGTAGATAGTCTCGTTCGACCATCCACGAATATACAATCAGAAATAGATGCAGATATCTTTTCAAAACTTTTAACGGAAGATGTCAATGCAACATAAACAACACAATGAACCGATAACCACAAGATCACAAACGTAATCAGGAAACAATACACCCACCACCCCGGGCAACAAGATCACCTAACAGCCTATCCGGCTAACAGACTGGGATTACACAACTCTTGTCCAGTGATTTCAGAATTGACCCCGAGGGTCCAACCCGGCCTTCGTCAAGGCACTGAGAGTAACATGTAACGAACAGTGGTGAGGTGTAGATTCAAGAGGTGGCCCCCGCCAGGTCACGACGTGGCACTTTGCTCTACGACACTCAACCACACCCCCTTTACCGGGAACACAACACCCCCACAACCGGGAACGGAAGGTGAATGAATTCAAGAGGTGGCCCCCGTCTGACCAAGACGTGGCACTTTGCTTCAAACACCCAACTCTCAAAAGGTTTATCACTTGGACAAAATACCCTTAACACAAACCGGTAACCTGAACCTCTATCCTGGTCACTAGACTCTAGAACAGCCCCTCCATTACCGGAAACAAGCAGAATAGGATGGGTGGATTCTCCAACCCCAAATCAGAATGACTGTTCATAGAGTGCTCTAGTTAACCCTTAGGTTCAGTCCACCCAAGTCCAGGACCCTTATCGAACACATACACACGAACATCGTCTCGGACATCACATCAATCAAGTTCAAGAAAGGTCCTTAGATTTCATGCAAACAAGGTTTAACCTTTTCTAAGTTATCATCCAAGGTTATCAATCAATATTTTACATCACTACTTTATACATACACCATTTAACCAAAGAATACATACTAATACTGAAAATTCACCAAATTTCATCCACAGATAGCATAAACACAGAATATCACAAATTCATAGTTTTCTCCTAGTTCTTGTAACAAAAGACAGAAATGCCCCTAGTTCAAAGTTTAAGTCATGCAGGAAAACTCAACCAAAAATTTCGTAAAAATAGTCATTCCATCCCTCATGATCCTTAGATTCGTAATTTCAAGTTTCCCCCAAATTTAACTAGCAAATTTACCGCATTACCCCTAGGTCAATTTCAGTCAACAGAAACTTTTATCTCCAAAAATTCCCAAAAATTTACTGTAGAGTCCTCATATACCTAATTTCATGAAAATCAGGTTTGCCCTAATTTTTACCCACACGTTTGGGCGTAATTTCATGAAGAGGGGCGAAATTCTCAATCTAGCCCTAATCTTCATGCCATCGAAAAATTTAAGGTCTCATACATGATTAATCAAGTCCAATTGATGATTAGAAGTCTTAGAAATGAAAAGCCCTAATCTTCATGCAAGTTAGGGTTTCGAAATTTGGGGAAAAACAATGAAACACAAACAACTTTACAATCAAGGGTTCATATCATGTTTCTAAGCTTTAAACTTCTCTAAGTCAAACAATAATCCAACTATGCGTGAACAAGGTAGAAGAGAAGATCCACTCACCTTGATTTCGTTCTTCCAAGCCTTACGTCCTCACGCCTCCTCTCACGCCAACACGTCGCCGGATCACTCAAGAGTTCGCCGGAAGCCGCCTCCACCACCTCTCACCGCCGGCCACAAGAGGAGGAGAAGAGGGAAGAGGGCAAACCGCCACCTTCACTCAAAGGAGAAATGTCGTGAGCCAAGAGGGAGAAGAGGGAAAAATCGTGAGTGAGAGGTGAGAAAATGGATCCCCTAAGGTTTTAGCTTTCTACCCATGAAGCCTCCAAGATCCAATAACCCTTTACTATAAGTTATTTTCCCCACTTCACCCTTAACAAGGGCTCTTCCCCTTTTCTAATAGAAAGACATCACTAGCCTAGTGGCGTGCAGCACACATTCCACGCCTTAAGTCGTGGGTTTGAATCCTCTCCGCGACACATATTTTTTTTACAAAGCAGGAAAATACATAAATCAAGACATTATCTCATTTCAAAATTCCACAAAAATGCTAGATAAACAAAAATCTTATTTTCTCACCTGCTAGTAATTTTCCGGATCTTACATTCCTTCCCCCTTAAAAAGCTTTAGTCCTCTAAAGCTCACCACCCAAATCATCGAACAGCTGAGGGAACTCTCTTCTCATATCTGACTCTACCTCCCAAGTAGCTTCTTCGACTGACTGGTTTCCCCAGATAACTTTTACAAGCGGTATTGTCTTATTCCTTAGGACTTTGTCTTTCTTATCCACAATCCTCAGTGGTCTCTCTACAAAAGTCAGATCACTCTGGATCTGCAGGGGAGCAGAATCAAGCACATGAGATGGATCTGCACAGTACTTTCTCAGAACTAACACATGAAATACGTTATGAAGATGCTCCAGAGATGGTGGCAGAGCTAGTCTGTAAGCTACAGGACCAACCCTCTCTACAATATCGTAAGGTCCAACAAACCTCGGGCTCAGCTTTCCCTTCTGGCCAAACCGCATGACACCCTTGGTTGGTGAAACCTTCAGAAACACATGATCCCCCACCATAAACTCTAAGGGACGACGACGATCATCTGCATAACTCTTCTGCCTATCCCGAGCAACCTTCAATTTTTCCTGGATAACTCTGACTCTATCTGTAGCCTCCTGTACAGCCTCTGATCTCAGAATCATCCGGTCCCCCGATTCCTCCCAACTCAGAGGTGACCTGCACTTCCTGCCATACAGAGCCTCATACGGAGCCATCTGAATACTGGAGTGAAAGCTGTTATTGTAGGTGAACTCTATCAGGGATAAATCACTGTCCCACTCAGAGCTCCAATCTACCACATAAGCCCTCAGCAAATCCTCCAAATTCTGTATAGTACGCTCTGACTGACCATCTGACTACGGATGGTAGGCGGTACTAAAACTCAACTTAGTGCCAAGACCCTCATGCAAGCTCTTCCAGAATCTGGAAAGGAATCTGGAATCGCGATCTGATACAATATCCACAGGCACTCCGTGTAATCTGACTATTGAAGGAGTCCCCTTCAAGGGGGAGCGCAAGCGGATAAAACCCCTTTCAAGAGGGGGGGTGCAAAACCCTAATACATGCACATAGAACACTTTTGCATGGGCGGAAATTAGGGCATCAAGAATCGGTTGCATGATATATATGATCAACTATGAAAAACCGATTGCAAATATCAAGAAGAATCATACCATCGCCATTCGTTGGATGGTGTGTTGGAATCAAAGACCGAAAGGGATCTTCTCCCTAGTCGACGCACACACGATGAGGAATGGCTTCTCCTTGTCGTCTTTGTGCTAGCAAAGCTTCAAGGGTCCTTTGCGCGTGGAGGAGATGAGATCCTTTGGGCTTGGCGAAGAAAAAACTTCCTCTACACTCCTCGAGAGCTTTGTCACACGAGAAGAGAGAAAAATCGTCCAAGGTGATGAGAGGCGATTGAGCGAACGTTGTAATCAACGTGGAGGCGTTGCTATCCAAAAATAGCAACCCATTACTCTCAACGGTTATGCGTTCACATGAAGTGAACCGTAACTCCTTCACCCCATTCGAATCTTTGAACCAAGCGCTCACAAGATGAGCCGGTTCAAATGACTTTGGTCCAAGACCAAATCAGCCCAAGCAATGGTCGATCTTATTGAACCTCAAGGCTCAAGATCACCGTTGATCTCAAGATGCTCCTGATCTCACCGATCTAGCATCAAATCTCTCGATCGAAGCTTACCGATCTCAAGCCCTAATCAATCAAACATGATCAGATCAGATCTCACTTACAATCAGAGTTTAAAACCCCTTTAAACTGAACCTAAACAATTCAGTCCACACGATCTGACTTAAGTAAGCCATATCATCAAATTGTGCGACCCTAAGGGTTTCCTATACCTGTCGGTAACGATAACTCACGTTATCACGATCAGTGAGGGGTATCTAGCAACACATCACTGTCTCCCGATAAAAAGGAAAGAGTCTTCCAAGACTTCACCCAAATCACAGCACAAGTGTGACTCTAACTCACAAGGCATGCATCTTTCCTTTGCCACTGGATGTTCTTATTGGACAAGCGTGTCAAGCTTGTAGCTCCAATATGATAAGCATGATTAGATCAGATGAACACAGTCACCTGGGTATGGCCATACACTTTCTCAATCATCTCATCCAGGGGGCCCCTGTAGAACATCACACTCCTTAAACAAGGAGATGGCAATCCTATGTCTATCACTAGTGCCCTAACCTGATTCAAGCTCACCATCCAAGATAGTCTATAATCATTGTCTTTCAAATGATATTGAACTACCTCAAAACAATGACAATCATCATTTAGAAACACAAGTGATCTCAAGTCAGAGGAAATGTGCCACTTGTTGCAATCAAGGAATATTCACATTGTGACAAACAACTGAATATCCTAGTAGGGTCTGTCCAGTACATCCAATGTACCCATGAGTCTACACCTTATTCCATGCTCGAAGCATCCTATAAGATTAGAACACATATTAGTCTCAATCATATCAAGGCTGTCTCATGTTCACCAAGATATCTCGACTAAGGACATAAAGCTTGTCAGCCTAGCTGAACAGCTTTGAGACATTATTCAGAAGTACACTTATTACAGCAGACAAGGTAACAAACTGAATAACAACCATGCCTTTATAAACAGAAGAGTTTATTACATGATACTGTTACAATCCCAAGGCCTCAAACATTAGCCTAAGGGCATACCCCAACAATCTCCCACTTGCACTTAATCTAATGGTTGAGAAATCTCAAACCCATATTATTATAGTGCTTCTCATGCTTCTGCTGCGCCAGAGGCTTGGTAAGCGGGTCTGCCAGATTGTCATCTGTATGAACCTTGCATATTTTGATCTCGCCACGTTCAATGATCTCCCGGATCAAATGAAACTGTCTCTGTATGTGCTTGGACTTCTGGTGCGACCGTGGTTCCTTTGCTTGTGCGATTGCTCCAGTGTTATCACAGAAGATAACCAAAGGATCTGCACTCGAAGGAACGACACCAAGTTCCCGTAAGAACTTACGAATCCAGACTGCCTCCTTGGATGCTTCCGAGGCTGCAACATACTCGGCTTCTGTTGTGGAATCAGCAATAGTTGACTGTTTGAAACTCTTCCACACCACTGCTCCACCATTCAAGCTAAAAACATAGCCTGATTGCGATCGGAAATCATCCTGGTCCGACTGGAACGAAGCGTCAGTATATCCTTCAATACTGAGTTCTTCCTGACCACCATATATCAAGAACATATCTTTGGTCCTCCGCAGATATTTTAAAATGTTCTTGACTGCAATCCAGTGCGCCATACCTGGATTACTTTGGAACCGACTGGTCACGCTTAACCCGTAAGCGACGTCTGGGCGAGTACACAACATCGCATACATAATGGATCCAATAGCCGAAGCATAAGGCGTATTGTCCATTTCATCTTTCTCAGTCTGTGTTTGCGGACACTGACTCTTCGAAAGATTCAGACCATGTTTGACTGGAAGATATCCTCGTTTAGAATTCTCTAAATGAAATCTCTCCAGGACTTTATCGATGTAAGTACTCTGGCACAACCCGAGAAGCCTCTTAGATCTATCCTTGTAGATCTTCACACCTAATACATAGGCTGCTTCTCCAAGATCTTTCATCTGGAAACATTTCCTTAGCCATGCCTTAACCGCATGCATTTCAGGAATGTCATTTCCAATGATCAAGATATCATCGACGTAGAGGACTAGGAATGTAATTACGCTCCCACTAAACCTCTTATATACACACGGGTCATCCTCGTTCTTGATGAAACCAAATTCAGTAACTGATTCATCAAAACGAATATTCCAGCTTCTTGATGCTTGTTTAAGTCCATAAATAGACTTCTTTAACTTGCATATTTTATGACGATCTGATGGATTAGTGAAACCCTCAGGTTGTGTCATATACACATCCTCGTCCAGATTTCCATTAAGGAAAGCTGTCTTCACATCCATCTGCCAGATCTCATAATCATAATATGCAGCTATCGCGAAAAGAATCCGAATAGACTTAAACATGGCCACAGGTGAGAAAGTTTCATCATAATCTATCCCGTAGATTTGTTTCAAACCTTTCGCAACTAGCCTGCCTTTATAGGTAACCACGTTACCATCCATGTCAATCTTCTTCTTGAAGATCCATTTACAGCCTATAGGGATTACTCCCGGAGGCGGATCAACCAAATCCCAGACTTGGTTATCTGACATGGAGTCCATCTCGGCTCACATAGCTTCAAGCCATCTAGCTGACTCCGGTCCACTGACCGCATCCGCATAAGTGAGGGGTTCATCATTATCAATGATGTAGACTCCGTCATAGCGCTCAGGCTGTCGACGGATCCTTCCCGATCTTCACGGTTCCCGTGATATCTGAGCCTCAGGTTGTTCAGTAACCTGATCTACCGGCTCAGGCTCATCCAACTGTGCTTGACTACTTTGCCCTTCCTCTGGATTCTCATCCAGCTTTATTTCTCTCCCACTGGCCTCTTGTAGAAGAAACTCCTTCTCAAGAAATATGGCCGTCCGAGCAACAAATACTTTGTTCTCCTTGGGATCGTAGAAATAATAACCCTTAGTTTCCTTAGGGTAACCGACAAAGATGCATTTCTCAGATCTGCTCTCTAGTTTCCCAGAGGCGAGCTTTTTGACATAAGCCTCGCAACCCCAGATCCTGATAAATGTCAAACTTGGCTGTTTCCCATACCATAACTCATATGGCGTCTTTGAAACTGCCTTGGATGGCACTCGGTTTAGTACCTTTGCAGCTGTTTCCAGTGCAAAACCCCAAAAAGAGTATGGAAGAGTAGCCTGACTCATCATAGAACGAACCATATCAAGTAACGTTCTATTTCTCCTCTCGGACACACCATTCCATTGTGGTGTTCCTGGTGGAGTGAGCTGTGAGATAATCCCACACTCTTTCAGATAGTCAGTAAACGCATGACTTAGGTATTCTCCACCTCGATCTGAGCGAAGTGTCTTGATATTTCGGCCTAGCTGATTTTGTACTTCATTCTTGAACTCTTTGAACTTGTCAAAAGATTCACTTTTATGTCTCATCAGATAGACATAACCATACCTACTGAAATCATCAGTAAAGGTAATGAAGTACTGATAGCCACCTCTGGCATGTTTACTAAATGGCCCACACACATCACTGTGTATAAGGTCAAGTAAACCTGAAGCCCTTTGACCTTTGTGAGGAAAAGGTGACTTCGTCATTTTACCCATTAAACAAGCCTTGCATGTATCAATCTCCACATAGGAGAATGATCCTAGCAGTCCATAATCATGCAACCGCTTAATGCGCTTCTCGTTTATATGGCCTAAACGACTATGCCATAGCAAGGTGCTGTCATCAGCATACTTGGCTTTCTTATTATCAATGTTTTGTATCGAATGTTCCATGTCCAACATGAACAACCCATTGTTAATTGAACCAGTTGCATAAACAATATTATCACAAGATAAAACACACTTTGAAATATTGCATTCAAAGGCAAATCCTTTCCTGACAAGAGCAGGAATGGAGATAATATTCTTGGTAATACTGGGTACAAAATAACAATTGTTTAATTCTAATACAATGCCAGATGGTAAAGAAATGAAATAGTCTCCTACAGCAACAGCAGCAACCCGTGCCCCGTTTCCAACGCGTAGGTCTACCTCATGCTGTCCCACCTGTCTTCTTCTCCTGAGTTCCTGTACATTTGAACAAATGTGAACTCCACATGCAGTGTCCAACACCCATGAAATAGAAGAAGATGAAACCATGACTTCCGTCACGTAAATACCTGAGCCAGAAGCGATGCTTCCCCTCTTGTCTCCTTGGAGCGCTTTACAGTCCTTTTTCCAGTGACCCAGCTGGCCACAGTGGAAACACCTGTATTCCTTGGACCGCTTAACCTTTTGCTTCAGAGCCTTGTTGTAGTTCTTGACAGGGGCCTTGCCCTTCTTCCCCTTCTTCTTGTTCCTTGAAGGAACCATTAAGACAGAGGTTGAAGGCTTTCCCTTCAGAGTTTCCTCAGTAGTCAAGAGCATATTCAGCAGCTCTGCCGGAGTACAATCGATTTTGTTCATATTAAAGTTAATGATGAACGCATCGAAAGAGGGCGGAAGAGACTGCAGAATAATGTCTACAGCAAGCTCCTGGTTAATGGTATGCCCCAGTTTCTCCAGAGCCTCCTTGTGCCCAATCATCTTGAGCACGTGAGCTCCCACTGGGCTCCCTTCAGCCAGTTTGCTCTGAAAGAACAGCTTCGTCAGATTATAGCGTTCTGTCCTCGCCTGTGCAGCATACAACATCTTGAGGTTCGCTATAATTTCTATAGCCGACATATCCTCATGCTGACGCTGCAGCGGTGGCGTCATAGACGCTAGCATCAGGCAAGCGACATCAATGCTATCATTGACGTGCTTTTCATAGGCATCCCGAACCGCCCTTGCGGCGTTCGGAGCGGGTTGCGGCGGTATCGCCGTCTCGAGGACATACAGTTTCCTCTCTACCTTAAGAACGATCTTAAGGTGTCCAAACCAGTCAGAGAAGTTCGGCCCAGCAAACTTCTCCCTTTCCAGTAGGGATCGCACATTGAAGCTCATGGAGTTCGTTGCTGTAGGAATCTACAACAATGCAAGAACAACAAGGTCAGTATCAATGTCAAGAATCAATCAGAACTTAAGAAAGATTCTTTTTCTCACTATTTTATCTGGCTGAAAAATCCAGCAAAACAGCCCGAAAGAGTAGAACTCTTTTAGTGAGATGGGATCCAGATTTCATACTTGGTCTCCGCGTCCCGCTCAGGCGAGATAAGATGCACAGAGAGTACAAGCACTAATTTCTGGTAGGCAGTCCCTGCCAATCGCCAACCCGTGCGATTCCCCTTCATCTGGGCAATCCAGCAGACTGTGCCAACTGAGTTGGTACAACACAGTCTCTGATCCCACAGATGGCTGCCTCCATGTGCTACCATATGCGCCACATATGTAGCCTACATGGTCAAGCTTACCCGACCTACTCCCTGGACCACCACGTGCTATGCTGAGCAACGAGAAGGGATAAATCCCTACTCTGTAACACGCAGGTGTAATCACACACCGTCTGAAGATAGATGGACGTGCCCACTGAGTGGGTACAACACGGCTCCAACGATAGTCAGAACAGTGAGGTTTCGCGTCAGAAGGCTTACGAGCTTGATATTTTAGCGTTGGATTTTAACGGTCTTTTATCTTCCTCACTATCATGCAATTCCTATGGTGATAGCAGAAGATAAATTAAAACATGCTGTTCTACTTATAAAACAATAAAAGAAAGCATGAATCTTATGTGGTAAAAGCCCATAGCCTAAGTAAGACCTTAACCTAACTTAAGTCTTGACTTGCTTTTCATCATGGGGCTTTTGCTGCTCATCTGGCCCAAACCAGGGCCCAAGCGCCATCTGCAGCTCAGGTGCGCCTACCAGGGAAAATGCGCCTGGTCCTAGGGTCGAACCCTAGACCTCCCACCTGGTCAAGCCACTTGCTGCATGCGCCTCTGCCAAGTG
This sequence comes from Costus lasius, assembly GCA_027563935.2. Taxonomy (NCBI): domain Eukaryota; kingdom Viridiplantae; phylum Streptophyta; class Magnoliopsida; order Zingiberales; family Costaceae; genus Costus; species Costus lasius. The sequence goes on from CM050451.1 coordinate 61,912,675, forward strand.
TGCTCAGTGCTCTTGTCTGATTAATTTACAAATTAATCTATCTAGACAAGATTGACTCGCAGGTCAATTACATTTTATAAATTAAGTACAAGGTGATTCGCAGATCACAATTAAAATTAATTTACAAAATCATTACCAGGCATGCAGGCCCCAGCACAACACACATTTAACTTGGGCAGCCCACATAAGATGAAATAAACATACATATGCATCAATCATCATGTGATCCATTCATGAAATTAAATTTCGAAAAACCCCATGGGTATGAATTTTAATTTCCTTATAGGCCCTACAACCTTACAACGGTCCATTACTAGGGATCCACTCATCCAACCTAGTCAGATCCATTGCCCTTGCATGCACCAAGTCCTAACTGACTTGAGTTGACCCAGTGGTCAAACATGCATGCGGCAGGGCTGAACGACCACTATGAGATCTGGCAAACGGGTGTGACCCCGGGCCTAACTCATGTGCGTTCATAAAGTGTCTCCATCAGACATCGCTACACGCCTTTGATGCAGTCGACCTAGAGCCACCTATAGCTTACGCACAGGTGCTCTCTGGTCGACCCATCTAGGCTGTCAGATAGTCTGATCAGACCAGTTGGATCTAACTTAGAGGACGACTTCAACCCTAATAACCCGTCTAAGGGTTTACTGCAGGCGCCATTTAGATCTAATGGTAAGCGCGCAAGTCATTTTATTTTGTAAGATAAACATCAAACACAACTCATAGAAGCGCTACCCATACATGCGCCAACAACAATACACAACTAGTAAAGTTTCGCATGTAGTCTAGATCTAGTAACAAGGCGCATACAAGGATCACAAATCACAGCAAACATATTTATCATGCATAAAAGCCTGCTCTGATACCAATTGCAGGAGTCCCCTTCAAGGGGGAGCGCAAGCGGATAAAACCCCTTTCAAGAGGGGGGGGGCGCAAAACCCTAATACATGCACATAGAACACTTTTGCATGGGCGGAAATTAGGGCATCAAGAATCGGTTGCATGATATATATGATCAACTATGAAAAACCGATTGCAAATATCAAGAAGAATCATACCATCGCCATTCGTTGGATGGTGTGTTGGAATCAAAGACCGAAAGGGATCTTCTCCCTAGTCGACGCACACACGATGAGGAATGGCTTCTCCTTGTCGTCTTTGTGCTAGCAAAGCTTCAAGGGTCCTTTGCGCGTGGAGGAGATGAGATCCTTTGGGCTTGGCGAAGAAAAAACTTCCTCTACACTCGTCGAGAGCTTTGTCACCCGAGAAGAGAGAAAAATCGTCCAAGGTGATGAGAGGCGATTGAGCGAACGTTGTAATCAACGTGGAGGCGTTGCTATCCAAAAATAGCAACCCATTACTCTCAACGGTTATGCGTTCACATGAAGTGAACCGTAACTCCTTCACCCCATTCGAATCTTTGAACCAAGCGCTCACAAGATGAGCCGGTTCAAATGACTTTGGTCCAAGACCAAATCAGCCCAAGCAATGGTCGATCTTATTGAACCTCAAGGCTCAAGATCACCGTTGATCTCAAGATGCTCCTGATCTCACCGATCTAGCATCAAATCTATCGATCGAAGCTTACCGATCTCAAGCCCTAATCAATCAAACATGATCAGATCAGATCTCACTTACAATCAGAGTTTAAAACCCCTTTAAACTGAACCTAAACAATTCAGTCCACACGATCTGACTTAAGTAAGCCATATCATCAAATTGTGCGACCCTAAGGGTTTCCTATACCTGTCGGTAACGATAACTCACGTTATCACAATCAGTGAGGGGTATCTAGCAACACATCACTGTCTCCCGATAGAAAGGAAAGAGTCTTCCAAGACTTCACCCAAACCACAGCACAAGTGTGACTCTAACTCACAAGGCATGCATCTTTCCTTTGCCACTGGATGTTCTTATTGGACAAGCGTGTCAAGCTTGTAGCTCCAATATGATAAGCATGATTAGATCAGATGAACACAGTCACCTGGGTATGGCCATACACTTTCTCAATCATCTCATCCAGGGGGCCCCTGTAGAACATCACACTCCTTAAACAAGGAGATGGCAATCCTATGTCTATCACTAGTGCCCTAACCTGATTCAAGCTCACCATCCAAGATAGTCTATAATCATTGTCTTTCAAATGATATTGAACTACCTCAAAACAATGATAATCATCATTTAGAAACACAAGTGATCTCAAGTCAGAGGAAATGTGCCACTTGTTGCAATAAAGGAATATTCACATTGTGACAAACAACTGAATATCCTAGTAGGGTCTGTCCAGTACATCCAATGTACCCATGAGTTTACACCTTATTCCATGCTCGAAGCATCCTATAAGATTAGAACACATATTAGTCTCAATCATATCAAGGCTGTCTCATGTTCACCAAGATATCTCGACTAAGGACATAAAGCTTGTCAGCCTAGCTGAACAGCTTTGAGACATTATTCAGAAGTACACTTATTACAGCAGACAAGGTAACAAACTGAATAACAACCATGCCTTTATAAACAGAAGAGTTTATTACATGATACTGTTACAATCCCAAGGCCTCAAACATTAGCCTAAGGGCATACCCCAACAACTATCTCATCGATGTACAGCTTAGCCAGCCGATCGAGTGGATAAGTCATCCGAATAGGCAAAAAGTGTGCAGCCTTCGTGAGCCTGTCCACGATGACCCAAACCGCGTCATGCCCTCTCCTCGTCCGAGGCAGCCCACAGACAAAATCCATACTAATGCACTCCCACTTCCACTGCGGGATAGGGAGCTGCTGCAATAATCCCCCAGGCCTCTGGTGTTCGGCCTTCACCGTCTGACAAGTCAAACACCGAGATACGAACACCGCGACCTCCTTCTTCATGCCCGGCCACCAGAAATTTTTCTTCAAATCCTGATACATTTTTGTGACTCCGGGATGCAAGGAATACTTGGAGTTATGACTCTCCTCCAAGAACTCTCTCCTCAGACTAGGTTCCTCAGGGACACACACCCTTCCACGGAACCGCAGAATACTATCACCAGACAAGCTGAAATCCTCCACTGGCCCGGCAGCCAACCTCTCTCTGATCTGAACTAGACTCGGATCTACCAGCTGCTGATCCCTGATCCTCTGTAGTAAAGCAGACTGAACCCGGAGAAAAGCCACATATCCAGACTGAACTCTGGGAGACACCTCAACCCTGAGCTCTCGGAACTCCTGCAGTAACCGCCACTCACTGACTCTCAGTGCTGCTACCGAAGTAACTGGGTGTCTGCTCAATGCATCAGCTACCACATTGGCTTTCCCGGCCTGATACTGAATAGAGAAGTCATAATCCTTTATCAGCTCCATCCACCTTCTCTGCCTCATATTCAACTCCTTCTGAGTGAAAATGTACTTGAGACTCTGATGATCAGTAAATAAATCAAACTCCTGTCCCAAAAGATAGTGGCGCCATATTTTCAGTGCAAAAACCACTGCCGCCAACTCCAAATCATGGGTGGGATAGTTTAACTCATACTCCTTCAGTTGCCGCGAAGCATAAGCTACTACAGCCCCTTTCTGCATCAGGACGCAGCCAAGTCCTTTGCCTGAGGCATCAGTATAAACAGTAAACCTCTCCCCATCAGTAGGAATGATAAGGATGGGTGTACTGGTCAATCTCCTTTTTAACTCCTGGAAGCTTTCCTCACACTTCTCGTCCCAAACAAACTTAGCCTCTTTCCTGGTCAGCTTGGTTAAGGGACCCGCCAACTTGGAGAACCCCTCCACAAACCTCCTGTAATATCCTGATAATCCCAGAAAGCTCCGGATCTCTGTGGCACTAGTTGGTCTTCCCCAGTTCAGGATAGCCTGTACCTTCACTGGATCCACAGACACGCCCTGACCAGATATCACATGCCCCAAAAAGCTGATCTGATCCAACCAAAACTCGCACTTGCTGGCCTTAGCATACAACTGGTGCTTCCTCAGAATTGCTAGTACTCTGCGCAAGTCCCTAGCATGATCCTGATAAGTACGGGAGTACACCAGTATATCATCTATAAATACCACCACACAAGTGTCTAACAGCTCATGAAACACCCTGTTCATCAAATCCATAAAAACAGCAGGTGCATTGGTCAGTCCAAAAGGCATAACTACAGACTCGTAGTGACCATACCTGGTCCTAAAAGCAGTCTTCAGGATATCCTCATCCCTGACCCTGAGCTGATGGTATCCTGACCTCAGATCGATCTTGGAGAACACCGTGGCACCCTGCAGCTGATCGAACAGATCATCTATCCTCGGAAGGGGATACTTGTTCCTTACAGTTACCTGATTCAGCTGGCGGTAATCTATGCACATTCTCAGTGTTCCGTCCTTCTTCTTTACAAACAAGACTGGCGCTCCCCAGGGTGAAGCACTCGGTCTGATATACCCCTTTTCAAGCAGTTCCTCTAACTGCTTCTTCAACTCAGCTAACTCTGAGGTGGCCATACGATAAGGAGCCTTTGATATTGGAGCTGTACCAGGCACCAGCTCAATACCAAACTCCACATCTCTGTGGGGAGGCAAACCTGAAAACTCATCTGAGAATACATCAGGAAACCCACAGACTACCTCCACCTGAGCTAAGTCTGGATCTGAGTCTTCTTGCATTTAACATGTGCAAGGTATCCTTTGCACCCACTGGCTAGCAACCTGCTGGCATGCACAAATGATATCATATGTGGCCCTTGATCAGACACCAGGCCCCTTACCAGCAGATGACTCCCATCATGCAGATGCAGAGTAACAATCTTCTCAAAGCAATCCACTGTAGCGTGGTGAGAAGATAGCCAATCCATGCCTAGGATCAAATCATAATCCTGCATGCCTAGCAGTATCAAATCAACTATAAACTCGTACTGCTCTACACAGTCAGGGTAGACTATGTCAGTGGATAAACTATCCCCCAGGGGTGTACATACTGAAACTGTGTAATCTAGCACTCTAGGTGAGACAGGTAGTTTAGAAGCAAAGTCAGCAGACACAAAGGACAAATTGGACCCCGGATCAAACAAAATATGAGCTAACTGATCAAAAACATGTAAAGTACCTTCCACGACGGATCGGGAAGCTCGAGTGTCCTTCTCTGCTATAGCGTAGACTCTGGCTTGGACAGCTGGTTTATTTGTACCCTGGATCTGTGGCCCAGGCACCGTGCAATCTTTGACCCTGTGCCCCACTTTTCCGCACTTGAAGCACGCCCCGGACTTCTTGTGGCAGTCCACCTTCAGGTGACCCTTGGCCCCACAATGGTAGCAGACTCTGTCCTCTACCCGGCCATCAGTACCCTGCTGCTGTGGCTGAGATGCCTGCTGTGGTCTCTGAGTTCCCTTCCCTTGGTACGGTCTGTAACGGCCTCTCTTCTGGTCCTTCCCTTTATGATACTTCCTACTGCCTCCACCAGTCTGCTGGGAAACCGGTGCCTCAGCTATAGGGGCTACAACTATGGCCGTCTCGGCCTGCTCCTCCAGGATGTACTTCTCCGCGGTGCGGGCACGATCCAGCATCTCAGCATAAGTCTCCAAGTGCTCCAGCCCTACCTTCTGTCTGATATCCCTTTTGAGACCCCTGAGAAATTTCTTAGCTCGTCTATCCTCAGTATTTATCAAGTGTGGAGCATACTTCCCAAGCTTTGAGAACTTCAAGTCATATTGATCCACCGTCATGTCCCCTTGTTCCAAGTGGATAAACTCCACCTCCCTATCTTCAACCAGGCTGGTGGGAAAGAATTTCTCATTGAACTGGGACAAGAAGTATTGCCACGTCACCGGTTCAGATCTGTCCACCGCGAGTCTCAGCTCACTCCTCCACCACACATCTGCATCACCCCGCATCATATAGGTGGCCAAACATAATTTGTCCTCATCTGAACATCGCATCACTTGGAAGATCTTATCCAAGCCCAAAAGCCAGTCCTCTGCCGTCCGATAATCTGGACTCCCATAAAAAGAGCTAGGGCCCAACCGCTGGAATTCACCCACAAGCAAGGCATAGCGCCTATGGGTTGTTGGTGTATATGCCCTAGGACCTAGTTTTGGTCCATCTTTGTACTACTTGACTCTGATATTAATATATATCTTTCTGGCATTGTCGTTATCATTGTTTGTCTACACCTGCGATTGTGTACTTACATGATAATGTCCCTGGAGACAGATTGGATCTGTGCTCGAACTATAGTCCCCAGTCGATGTACCTGAGTGGATATGGGACAACTCTGGTACTTGAGAGACTGGTATGTGGGCTGGTTAGGCACATGGTGCTAACACAGACACATGGGTATATCATTGGAGGATATACTGGACAGACCCGCTGTGAGGCTATGACTTGGTGTCATGAGTTATCCTCACAAGTGACAGGAGATGCATTGATCCCTTAACTTGAGGTCATTGACCATTCTATATGGTTAGGGACTTGCTTTGATGCAACCTAACACCTTGCCGTAGTTGGGAGGTCATAACGGTTGTCATTGAGCATGTCACGACCCATATGAGAAGGTCAATGGACAGACATAGAATTTGCCCCTTCCTTTGGGAAGTATGATATCCATGGAGCTCCCTTATGGTTCTATGACTGAGAGTGTATGGCCATACCCAGGTAAGAACCTGTTCTAGTCATAAGCCATGTGATTGGATGAAAACAAGTGGTGACACACTTGTCCAATCGGATATCAGTTCGGCAAAGAGACTGTAATGCATCTGTACCTAGTTGCGATGATGGGGATGTCGATGTCGATATCCATTCCAATAACCTGGGTAGCAGCGATGCACTGCTAGGTGCCACTCACTGCTTGTGATGACCTTTGGTCAGCACTGCCAACGTTAGAGGAACCTACAGGGTCGCACACCTTGATACTCGAGTTTTCATATTGATCGGGTAGCCTTTAGATCAAGTTATTGGATAACTCTGATCTATTTGGGAGATTTCATCAGCGCCAATGGGCCTGATGAGATGGAAGAAACTTATTGGGGCCAACTTCCATTTTTGGCATATCGATCAAATTAACCATGGTTACCCTCATTTAACCATGGGTTAAATTGGATTGGATCCAATAGCTTGGTTAACATGCATAATGGACTTTGGGCTTGGCCCATTGCTTAGTTGGGCTTGCTAATAAGCTGTATTGAAGGCTATGAGGCTTGAAGGGTATAATGGGGATGAATTAATGGGATAGGCGCATATGGAATTTGTTGGGGTATGCCCTTAAGGCTAATGTTTGAGGCCTTGGGATTGTATAAGTATCATGTAATAAACTCTTATGTTTATAAAGGCATGGTTATTATTCAGGTTGCTACCTTGTCTGCTGTAATAAGTGTACTTCTGAATAATGTCTCAAAGCTGTTCAGCTAGGCTGACATGCATATGTCCTTAGTCGAGATATCTTGGTGAACATGAGACATGTTGGGGTATGCCCTTAAGGCTAATGTTTGAGGCCTTGGGTTTGTATCGGTATCATGTAATAAACTGTTATGTTTATAAAGGCATGGTTATTATTCAGTTAGCTACATTGTCTGCTGCAATATATGTTCTTCTGAATAATGTCTCAAAGCTGTTCAGCTAGGCTGACAGGCAATAAAGTCCTTAGTCGATATATCTTGGTGAACATGAGACAGCCTTGATATGGTTAAGACTAATATGTGTTCTAATCTTATAGGATGCTTCGAGCATGAAATAAGATGTAGACTCATGGGTACATTGGATGTACTGGACAGACCCTACTAGGATATTCAATTGTTTGTCACAATGTGAATAATCCTTGAATGTAACAAGTGGCACATTTCCTCTGACTTGAGATCACTTGTGTTTTCTAAATGATGATTGTCATTGTTTTGAGGTAGTTCAATATCATTTGAAACATAATGGTTGTAGACTATCTTGGATGATGAGCTTGAGTCAGGTTAGGGCACTAGTGATAGACATAGGATTGCCGTCTCCTTGTTTAAGGAGTGTGATGTTCTAAAGGGGCCCCCTGGATGAGATGATTGAGAAAGTGTATGGCCATACCCAGGTGACTATGTTCATCTGATCTAATCATGCTCATCATATTGGAGTTACAAGCTTGACACGCTTGTCCAATAAGAACATCCAGTGGCAAAGGAAATATGTATGCTTTGTGAGTTGATTCACACTTGTGTTGTTTTTGGGTGTAGTCTTGGAAGACTCTTTCCTTTATATTGGGAGACAGTGATGTGTTGCTAGATACCCCTCACTGATCGTGATGATGTGAGTTATCGTTACCGACATTCAAAGGAAACCCTCAGGGTCGCACAATTTGATGATATGGCTTACTTAAGTCAGATCGTGTGGACTGAATTGTTTGAGTTCAGTTTAAAGGGATTTAATCTCTGATTGTGAGTGAGATCTGGTCTGATCATGTTTGATTGATTAGGGCTTCAGATCGGTAAGCTTCGATCGAGAGATTGGATGCTAGATTGGTCAGATCAGGAGCATCAAGAGATTGACGGTCAGATCAAGAACCTAAGTGTTTGTTATGGTCTGGACTGAATGCTTGGCTTATTTGGTTATTGAACCGAACCAAAGTGAACCGGCTCATGAATGAGCGCATGGTTCAAGGGTGAAGAGAAGTTTGCGCTTGGGGTAAACCCATGGTCGCATGAGTGCATGAACGTGGGAGTGTTTCTATTTTTTAGAAACCATGACTCCTAAACGTGACATCGCCTCATGTTACTCCTCTCTCACGCCTATTGTCGCTCCTTCCTCTCATCGCTTGCTGATTCGAGAGTGCATGTGGTGTTGACGAAAGGAGAGGGAAGTTTTTCGCCAAGCCAAGAAGATCTCATCCCTTCCATACGAGAAGGATACTTGGACGATCCTTGCTAGCACAAGGGACGACAAGAAGAAGCTATACCTCATCTTGTGTGCGACAATTTGGAGGAGACCTCTCTTGTTCTCTAGCTTCCAAGACGCCATCTAGAAATGGCTATGGTATGGTTCTATCACTACTATACAATCGGTTTTGTTAATCATAATACCATGCAAGATCTAGAAACCCCCATTCCGTTGCTTTCATTCTTCATATGCGCCTATGATTTAGGGTTTCGCCCCCTTGTGGGGACCTTTCAAATGGTATCAGAGCTATGGTTAACGCATGTTTTATGATTGCTTAAGCCCATTTGTGATCCTTGTTTGTGAATAACGCTTAGATCTTGATTACATGCGCAAATACATGTTAAGTTGTCATAATCGAAACTTGTAAGTTTGTCTTGGCGCATGTATGTTGGCGCATTTTAATTGTTGTTGTTTTATCAAAACTATTATAACATGCGCGACTCACTAGATCTAAGGCCTTGCATTAAACCCTTAGACGGGTTATTAGGGTTGAAGTCACCCCCTAGGTTAGATCCAAAAGTCTAATCAGACCATCTGACAGCCTTGATGGGTTGACCAGTAGCACCTGTGCGCAAGCACGTGGTGGCTACAGGTCGGCTGCAGACAGGCGTGTAGCGATGTCTGATTGAGACAACCTATGAACGCACATGAGTTAGGCCCGGGCTCACACCCGCTTGCCAGACCTCATTGTGGTTGTTCAGCCCTGGCACATGCATAGTTGACCTTATGGTCGACTCAAGTCAGTTAAGACTTGGTGCATGTAAGGGCAGTGGATCTGACTAGGTTGGATGAGTGGATCCCTAGTAATGGACCGTTGTAAGGTTGTAGGGCATATAAGCAAAATAAAATTGATGCCCATGGGGTTTTTCGAAAATTTTATTTTAATGATTGGATCACATGATGATTGATGCCATGTGTTTGTCTATTTATTCTTATGTGGGCTGCCCATGTTAATTCTGTGCTGTGCTGGGGCCTGCGTGCCTCTATTAATTTTGTAAATTAATTTTAGATTGTGATCTGCGAATCACATTGCTTTTAATTTATAAAATGTAATAGACCTGCGTGTCAATCTTGTCTAGGTAGTTAAATTTGTAATTTAATTAGACAAGAGCACAGAGCACACTTGGCAGAGGCGCATGCAGCTTGAGGCTTGACCAGGTGGGAGGTCCAGGGTTCGACTCTGGGACCAGGCGCGTTTACCTGGTGGGCGCACCTCAGCTGCAAATGGCGCTTGGGCCCTGGTTTGGGCCAGATGAGCAGCAAAAGCCCCATGAAGCAAAAGCAAGTGAAGACTTAAGTTAGGTTAAGGTCTTACTTAGGCTATGGGCTTTTACCACATAAGATCCATGCTTTCTTTTATTGCTTATATAAGTAGAACAGCATGTTTTAATTTATCTTCTGCTATCACCGTAGGAATTGCATGATAGTGAGGAAGATAAAAGACCGTTAAAATCCAACGCTAAAATATCAAGCTCGTAAGCCTTCTGACGCGAAACCTCACTGTTCTGACTATCGTTGGAGCCGTGTTGTACCCACTCAGTGGGCACGTCCATCTATCTTCAGACGGTGCGGGATTACACCTGCGTGTTACAGAGTAGGGATTTATCCCTTCTCGTTGCTCAGCATAGCACGTGGTGGTCCAGGGAGTAGGTCGGGTAAGCTTGACCATGTAGGCTACATATGTGGCGCATATGGTAGCACATGGGGGCAGCCATCTGTGGGGTCAGAGATTGTGTTGTACCAACTCAGTTGGCACAGTCTGCTGGACTGCCCAGATGAAGGGGAATCGCACGGGTTGGCGATTGGCTGGGACAGCCTACCAGAGATTAGTGCTTGTACTCTCTGTGCATCTTATCTCGCCTGAGCGGGACGCGGAGACCAAGTATGAAATCTGGATCCCATCTCACTAAAAGAGTGTTTACTCTTTCGGACTGTTTAATGGATTTTTCAGTCAGATAAAATAGTGAGAAAAAGAATCTTTCTTAAGTCCTGATTGATTCTTAACATTGATACTGACCTTGCTGTTCTTGCATTGTTGTAGATACCTGCAGCAACGAACACCATGAACTTCAATGTGCGATCCCTACTGGAAATGGAGAAGTTTGCTGGGCCGAACTTCTCTGACTGGTTTGGACACCTTAAGATTATTCTTAAGGCAGAGAGGAAACTGTATGTCCTCGAGACGGCTATACCGCCTCAGCCCGCTCCGAACGCCGCAAGGGCGGTTCGGGAAGCCTATGAAAAGCACGTCAATGATAGCATTGATGTCGCTTGCCTGATGTTAGCGTCTATGACGCCACCGCTGCAGCGTTAGCATGAGGATATGTCTGCAATAGACATGATAGCAAACCTCAAGATGCTGTATGCTGCACAGGCGAGGACAGAACGCTATAATTTGACAAAGCTGTTCTTTCAGAGCAAACTGGCTGAAGGGAGCCCAGTGGGAGCTCACGTGCTCAAGATGATTGGGCACAAGGAGGCTCTAGAGAAACTGGGGCATACCATCAATCAGGAGCTTGCTGTAGATATTATTCTGCAGTCTCTCCCGCCCTCTTTCGATGCGTTCATTATTAATTTTAATATGAACAAAATCGATTGTACTCCGGCAGAGCTGCTGAATATGCTCCTCACTACTGAGGAGACTCTGAAGGGAAAGCCTTCGACCTCTGTCTTAATGGTTCCTTCCAGGAACAAGAAGAAGGGGAAGAAGGGCAAAGCCCCTGTCAAGAGCTACAGCAAGGCTCTGAAGCAGAAGGTGAAGCGGTCCAAGGAATACAGGTGTTTCCATTGTGGCCAGCTGGGTCACTGGAAAAAGGACTGTAAAGCGCTCCAAGGAGATAAGAGGGGAAGCTTCGCTTCTGGCTCAGGTATTTATGTGACTGAGGTCATGTTTTCTTCTTCTATATCATGGGTGTTGGACACTGCATGTGGAGTTCACATTTGTTCAAATGTGCAGGAACTCAAGAGAAGAAGACAGGTGGGACAGCATGAGGTGGACCTACGCGTTGGAAACGGGGCACGGGTTGCTGCTGTTGCTGTAGGAGACTATTTCATTTCTTTACCATCTGGAATTGTATTGGAACTAGACAATTGTTATTTTGTTCCCAGTATTACTAAAAATATTATCTCCATTCCTGCTCTTGTCAGGAAGGGATTTTCCTTTGAATGCAACATTTCAAAGTGTGTTTTATCTTTTGATAATATTGTTTATGCAACTGGTTCAATTAACAATGGGTTATACATGTTGGACATGGAATGTTCTATACAAAATATTGATAATAAGAAAGCCAAGTATGCTGATGACAGCACCTTGCTATGGCATAGTCGTTTAGGCCATATTAACGAGAAACGCATTAAGCGGTTGCATGATCATGGACTGCTGGGATCATTCTCCTATAAGGAGATTGATACATGCAAAGCTTGTTTGATGGGTAAAATGACGAAGTCACCTTTTCCTCACAAAGGTCAAAGGGCTTCAGGTTTACTTGACCTTATACACAGTGATGTGTGTGGGCCATTTAGTAAACATGCCAGAGGTGGCTATCAGTACTTCATTACCTTTACTGATGATTTCAGTAGATATGGGTATGTCTATTTAATGAGACATAAAAGTGAATCTTTTGACAAGTTCAAAGAGTTCAAGAATGAAGTACAAAATCAGCTAGGCCGAAATATCAAGGCACTTCGCTCAGATCGAGGTGGAGAATACCTAAGTCATGCGTTTACTGACTATTTAAAGGAGTGTGGGATTATCTCACAGCTCACTCCGCCAGGAACACCGCAATGGAATGGTGTGTCCGAGAGGAGAAATAGAACGTTACTTGATATGGTTCGTTCTATGATGAGTCAGGCTACTCTTCCATATTCCTTTTGGGGTTTTGCACTGGAAACAGCTGCAAAAGTACTAAACCGAGTGCCATCCAAGGCCGTTTCTAAGACGCCATATGAATTATGGTATGGGAAACAGCCGAGCTTGACATTTATCAGGATCTGGGGCTGCGAGGCTTATGTCAAAAAGCTCGCCTCTAGGAAACTAGAGAGCAGATCTGACAAATGCATCTTTGTCGGTTACCCTAAGGAAACTAAGGGTTATTATTTCTACGATCCCAAAGAGAACAAGGTTTTTGTTGCTCGGACGGCCATATTTCTTGAGAAGGAGTTTCTTCTGCAAGAGGCCAGTGGGAGAGAAATAAAGCTGGATGAGAATCCAGAGGAAGGACAAAGTGATCAAGCAGAGTTGGATGAGCCTGAGCCGGTGGAACAGGTTATTGAACAACCCGAGGCTCAGATATCACGGGAACCGCGAAGATCGGGAAGGATCCGTCGACAGCCTGAGCGCTATGACGGAGTCTACATCATTGATAATGATGAACCCCTCACTTATGCGGATGCGGTCAGTGGACCGGAGTCAGCGAGATGGCTTGAAGCTATGCGCGCCGAGATGGACTCCATGTCAGATAACCAAGTTTGGGATTTGGTTGATCCGCCTCCGGGAGTAATCCCTATAGGCTGTAAATGGATCTTCAAGAAGAAGATTGACATGGATGGTAACGTAGTTACTTATAAAGGCAGGCTTGTTGCGAAAGGTTTCAAACAAATCTACGGGATAGATTATGATGAAACTTTCTCACCTGTAGCCATGTTTAAGTCTATTCGGATTCTTTTCGCGATAGCTGCATATTATGATTATGAGATCTGGCAAATGGATGTGAAAACAGCTTTCCTTAATGGAAACCTGGATGAGGATGTGTACATGACACAACCTGAGGGTTTCACTGATCCATCAGATCGTCATAAGATATGCAAGTTAAAGAAGTCTATTTATGGACTTAAGCAGGCATCAAGAAGCTGGAACATTTGTTTTGATGAATCAGTCACTGAGTTTGGTTTCATCAAGAACGAGGATGACCCGTGTGTATATAAGAGGTTTAGTGGGAGCGTGATTACTTTCCTAGTCCTCTACGTCGATGATATCTTGATCATTGGAAATGACATTCCTGAAATGCATGCAGTTAAGGCATGGTTAAGGAAATGTTTCCAGATGAAAGATTTAGGAGAAGCAGCCTATATATTAGGTGTGAAGATCTACAGGGATAGATCTAAGAGGCTTCTCGGGCTGTGCCAGAGTACTTACATCGATAAAGTCCTGGAGAGATTTCATTTAGAGAATTCTAAACGAGGAAATCTTCCAGTCAGACATGGTCTGAATCTTTCGAAGAGTCAGTGTCCACAAACACAGACTGAGAAAGATGAAATGGACAATACGCCTTTTGCTTCGGCTATTGGTTCCATTATGTATGCGATGTTGTGTACTCGCCCAGACGTCGCTTACGGGTTAAGCGTGACCAGTCGGTTCCAAAGTAATCCAGGTCAGGCACACTGGATTGCAGTCAAGAATATCTTAAAATATCTTCGGAGGACCAAAGATATGTTCTTGATATATGGTGGTCAGGAAGAACTCAGTATTGAAGGATATACTGATGCTTCATTCCAGTCTGACCAGGATGATTTCCGATCGCAATCAGGCTATGTTTTTAGCTTGAATGGAGGAGCAGTGGTGTGGAAGAGTTTCAAACAGTCAACTGTTGCTGATTCCACAACAGAAGCCGAGTATGTTGCAGCCTCGGAAGCATCCAAGGAGGCAGTGTGGATTCGTAAGTTCGTGAGAGAACTTGGTGTTGTTCCTTCGAGTGCAGATCCTTTGGTTATCTTCTGTGATAACACTGGAGCAATCGCACAAGCAAAGGAACCACGGTCGCACCAGAAGTCCAAGCACATACAGAGACGGTTTCACTTGATCAGGGAGATCATAGATCGTGGCGAGATCAAAATCTGCAAGGTTCATACAGATGACAATCTGGCAGACCCGCTTACCAAGCCTCTGGCGCAGCAGAAGCATGAGAAGCACTGTAATAACATGGGTTTGAGATTTCTCAACCATTAGATTAAGTGCAAGTGGGAGATTGTTGGGGTATGCCCTTAAGGCTAATGTTTGAGGCCTTGGGTTTGTATCGGTATCATGTAATAAACTGTTATGTTTATAAAGGCATGGTTATTATTCAGTTAGCTACATTGTCTGCTGCAATATATGTTCTTCTGAATAATGTCTCATAGCTGTTCAGCTAGGCTGACAGGCAATAAAGTCCTTAGTCGATATATCTTGGTGAACATGAGACAGCCTTGATATGGTTAAGACTAATATGTGTTCTAATCTTATAGGATGCTTCGAGCATGAAATAAGATGTAGACTCATGGGTATATTGGATGTACTGGACAGACCCTACTAGGATATTCAATTGTTTGTCACAATGTGAATAATCCTTGAATGTAACAAGTGGCACATTTCCTCTGACTTGAGATCACTTGTGTTTTCTAAATGATGATTGTCATTGTTTTGAGGTAGTTCAATATCATTTGAAACATAATGGTTGTAGACTATCTTGGATGATGAGCTTGAGTCAGGTTAGGGCACTAGTGATAGACATAGGATTGCCGTCTCCTTGTTTAAGGAGTGTGATGTTCTAAAGGGGCCCCCTGGATGAGATGATTGAGAAAGTGTATGGCCATACCCAGGTGACTATGTTCATCTGATCTAATCATGCTCATCATATTGGAGTTACAAGCTTGACACGCTTGTCCAATAAGAACATCCAGTGGCAAAGGAAATATGTATGCTTTGTGAGTTGATTCACACTTGTGTTGTTTTTGGGTGTAGTCTTGGAAGACTCTTTCCTTTATATTGGGAGACAGTGATGTGTTGCTAGATACCCCTCACTGATCGTGATGACGTGAGTTATCGTTACCGACATTCAAAGGAAACCCTCAGGGTCGCACAATTTGATGATATGGCTTACTTAAGTCAGATCGTGTGGACTGAATTGTTTGAGTTCAGTTTAAAGGGATTTAATCTCTGATTGTGAGTGAGATCTGGTCTGATCATGTTTGATTGATTAGGGCTTCAGATCGGTAAGCTTCGATCGAGAGATTGGATGCTAGATTGGTCAGATCAGGAGCATCAAGAGATTGACGGTCAGATCAAGAACCTAAGTGTTTGTTATGGTCTGGACTGAATGCTTGGCTTATTTGGTTATTGAACCGAACCAAAGTGAACCGGCTCATGAATGAGCGCATGGTTCAAGGGTGAAGAGAAGTTTGCGCTTGGGGTAAACCCATGGTCGCATGAGTGCATGAACGTGGGAGTGTTTCTATTTTTTAGAAACCATGACTCCTAAACGTGACATCGCCTCACGTTACTCCTCTCTCACGCCTATTGTCGCTCCTTCCTCTCGTCGCTTACTGATTCGAGAGTGCATGTGGTGTTGACGAAAGGAGAGGGAAGTTTTTCGCCAAGCCAAGAAGATCTCATCCCTTCCATACGAGAAGGATGCTTGGACGATCCTTGCTAGCACAAGGGACGACAAGAAGAAGCTATACCTCATCTTGTGTGCGACAATTTGGAGGAGACCTCTCTTGTTCTCTAGCTTCCAAGACGCCATCTAGAAATGGCTATGGTATGGTTCTATCACTACTATACAATCGGTTTTGTTAATCATAATACCATGCAAGATCTAGAAACCCCCATTCCGTTGCTTTCATTCTTCATATGCGCCTATGATTTAGGGTTTCGCCCCCTTGTGGGGACCTTTCAAGACAGCCTTGATATGATTGAGACTAATATGTGTGCTAATCTTATAGGATGCTTCGAGCATGAAATAAGATGTAGACTCATGGGTACATTGGATGTACTGGACAGACCCTACTAGGATATTCAATTGTTTGTCACAATGTGAATAATCCTTGAATGCAACAAGTGGCACATGTCCTCTGACTTGAGATCACTTGTGTTTCTAAATGATGAATGTCATTATTTTGAGGTAGTTCAATATCATTTGAAACATAATGATTATAGACTATCTTGGATAATGATCATGAGTCAGGTTAGGACACTAGTGATAGATAAAGGATTGCCGTCTCCTTGTTCAAGGAGTGTGATGTTCTAAAGGGGCCCCCCTGTATGAGATGATTGAGATAGTGTATGGCCATACCCAGATGACTATGTTCATCTGATCTAATCATGCTCATTGTATTGGAGTTACAGGCTTGACATGCTTGTCCAATAAGAACATCCAGTGGCAAAGGAAACATGTATGCCTTGTGAAGTGGATTCACACTTGTGCTGTGGTTTGGGTGTAGTCTTGGAAGACTCTTTCCTTTATATCGGGAGACAGTGATGTGTTGCTAGATACCCCTCACTGATTGTGATGACGTGAGTTATCGTTACCGACATTTAAAGGAAACCCTTAGGGTCGCACAATTTGGTGATATGACTTACTTGAGTCAGATCGGGTGGACTGGATTGTTTTGATTCAGTTTAAAGGAGATTAAACTCTGATTGTAAGTGAGATCCAGTCTGATCATGTTTGATTGATTAGGGCTTGAGATCGGTAAGCTTTGATCGAGAGTGTGGATGCTAGATCTGGGAGATCAAGAGCATCAAAGGATGAACGGTCAGATCTTGAACCTTAGGGTTTATTTTGGTCTGGACCAATACTTGGGCTGATTTGGTTTGGTCATTGGACCAACTACATTGAACCGGCTCATATGTTAGCGCTTGGTTCATTTGTGAGATGAGATATGCGTTTGGTTCACTACATGTGAACGCATAACGCATGTGTTGAAGACTTACCATTTATGGCATTTCGGTTTTGCCATAGTGATGAATGTCTCCACATTCGATCACAAGCTTGGAAAAAACGCTCATCTCCCCTTTGGCTCTCGACGACACTCAAACTCTCGGGTGGTAGAGGTTGACGAGAAGAAGGATCGGCCAAGAAAGCTTTCATCATCTCCTTCCATTCGACAAGGAACCTTGGGTGCCTTGCTAGCACAAGTGACGCCAAGGAAGTAAGAGATCTTCACCTTGTGTGTGAACTTTTGGAGGAGATCAAAGTTGCTCTCTTCTTCCAAGCCGACATCCAACTTCATGGCGTTGGTATGATCCCTTTAAAGATCCTTTCGCTTATACATAAGTTAACCATATGATCTACATGCGATCATGAGGGTGACACCCCTAAAATTGCATTTGCGCCCCCCTCTAGAAAGGGGCTTTATCCGCTTGCGCTCCCCCTTGAAGGGGACCTAACAATTGGTATCAGAGCTTGGGATTCATGTAGATTCATATGATTGCTTCATGTTGCTTGTTTGTGATCCGAGTATGTCAACGCATGTTATAGATCTATCTTGAAGTTTCATCATGTTTGCGCTTGTTACCATATATCTAGTTGCGCATGCTAATGTAGATGAAAGCTTCTTACTTTGTTGTTGCGCATGTTGTAGTTGGTTTTTACCTAAAACTTGTAACATCTTGCGCGCTCCATTTAGATCTAATGGCGTCTACTATAAACCCTTAGATGGGTTGATGGGGTTGAAGTCACCTCTAGGGTAGATCCAATAGTCTGATCAGACCATCTGACAGCCTAGATGGATCGACCAGATGGCACCTGTGCGCAAGCATGAGGTGGCCATAGGTCGATTGCATCTTAGGCGTGTAGCGAGGTCTGGTTGAGACAACCAGTGAACACACATGAGTTAGGCCCGGGGTCACACCCGCTTGCCAGAACTCATGAGGGTTGTTCAGCCCTTGGCGCATGCATGGTTGACCATTAGGTCAACTCGGGTCAGTTAGGACTCGGTGCATGCAAGGGCAGAGGATCTGACCAGATGGATGAGTGGATCCCTATCAATGGACCATTGTAAGGTTGTAGAACACATAAGAAAATTAAAATTGATGCCAATGGGGTTTTCAAAATTTTATTTTCTTGTTTTAGGATCACATGTTGATTGATGCCATGATGCTTGTCTATTTATTCTTATGTGGGCTGCCCATGTTAAATGTGTGCTGTGCTGGGGCCTGCGTGCCTGGAATTAAACTTGTAAATTAATTTGTGATCTGCGAATCACATTTTTAATTAATCTATTATATAATTGACCTGCGAGTCAAACTTGTCTAGATAGATCAAATTGTATTTGATTAGACAAGAGCACAAAGGCACACATCCCAGAGGGGCATTCAGCTGGTGGCGCACCTGAGGTGCTCTTGGAGCTAGGGCCCTGGGTTGGACCAGATGAGATGCAAATGTCCCAAGAAGCTCAAGTGAAGACTTAAGATAATTTAAGGTCTTACTTAGGCTATGGGCTTTTACCACATAAGATCTGCATGCTTTCTACTTATTGCTTATAATTAGAATTGCATGTTTAGTTATCTTCTGCTATAGCCATAGGATTTGCCTGATAGTAAGAAGATAAAAGACCGTTAAAATCCAAACGCTAACATATCAAGCTCGTAAGCCTTCTGACGCGAAACCTCACTATTCTGATTATCGTTGGAGCCGTGTTGTACCCACTCAGTGGGCACGTCCATCTATCTTCAGATGGTGCTGGATTACACCTGCGTGTTACAGAGAAGGGATTTATCGCTTCTCGTTGCTCAGCATAGCACGTGGTGGTCCAGGGAGTAGGTCGGGTCAGCTTGACCATGTAGGCTACATATGTGGCGCATATGGTAGCACATGGAGGCAGCCATCTGTGGGATCAGAGACTGTGTTGTACCAACTCAGTTGGCACAGTCTACTGGATTGCCCAGATGAAGGGGAATCGCACGGGTTGGCGATTGGCTGGGACAGCCTACCAGAAATTAGTGCTTGTCATCTCTGTGCATCTTATCTCGCCTGAGCGGGACGCGGAGACCAAGTATGAAATCTGGATCCCATCTCACTAAAAGAGTATTACTCTTTCGGACTGTTTTATGGATTTTACAGTCAGCTAAAATAGTGAGAAAAAGGAATCATTCTTAAGTCCTGATTGATTCTTAACATTGATACTGACCTTGCTGTTCTTGCATTGTTGTAGATACCTGCAGCAACGAACACCATGAGCTTCAATGTGCGATCCCTACTGGAAAGGGAGAAGTTTGCTGGGCCAAACTTCTCAGACTGGTTCGGACACCTTAAGATCGTTCTTAAGGCAGAGAGGAAACTGTATGTCCTCGAGACGGCTATGCCGCCTCAACCCGCTGCGAACGCCGCAAGGGCGGTTGGGATGCCTATGAAAAGCACGTCAATGATAGCATTGATGTCGCTTGCCTGATGCTAGTGTCTATGACGCCACCGCTATAGCGTCAGCATGAGGATATGTCGGCTATAGAGATCATAGCGAACCTCAAGATGCTGTATGCTGCACAGGCGAGGACAGAACGCTATAATCTGACGAAGCTCTTCTTTCAGAGCAAACTGGCTAAAGGGAGCCCAGTGGGAGCTCACGTGCTCAAGATGATTGGGCACAAGGAGGCTCTGGAGAAACTGGGGCATACCATTAACCAGGAGCTTGCTGTAGACATCATTCTACAGTCTCTTCCGCCTTCTTTCGATGCGTTCATCATTAACTTTAATATGAACAAAATCGATTGTACTCCGGCAGAGCTGTTGAATATGCTCTTGACTACTGAGGAAACTCTGAAGGGAAAGCCTTCAACCTCTGTCTTAATGGTTCCTTCAAGGAACAAGAAGAAGGGGAAGAAGGGCAAGGCCCCTGTCAAGAACTACAGTAAGGCGCTGAAACAGAAGGTGAAGCGGTCGAAGGACAACAGGTGTTTCCACTGTGGCCAGCTGGGTCACTGGAAAAAGGACTGTAAAGCGCTCCAAGGAGATAAGAGGGGAAGCATCGTTTCTGGCTCAGGTATATATGTGACTGAGGTCATGTTATCTTCTTCTACTATATCATGGGTGTTGGACACTGCATGTGGAGTTCACATTTGTTCAAATGTACAGGAACTCAAGAGAAGAAGGCAGGTGGGACAGCATGAGGTAGACCTACGAGTTGGAAACGGGGCACGGGTTGCTGCTGTTGCTGTAGGAGACTATTTCATTTCTTTACCATCTGGTATTGTATTAGAATTAAACAATTGTTATTTTGTACCCAGTATTACCAAGAATATTATCTCTATTCCTACTCTTGTTAGGAAAGGATTTGCCTTTGAATGCAAGATTTCAAAGTGTGTTTTATCTTATGATAATATTGTGTATGCAACTGGTTCAATTAACAATGGGTTATTCATGTTGGACATGGAATATTCTATACAAAACATTGATAATAAGAAAGCCAAGTATGCTGATGACAGCACCTTGCTATGGCATAGTCGTTTAGGCCATATTAACGAGAAGCGCATTAAGCGGTTGCATGATCATGGACTGCTGGGATCATTCTCCTATGAGGAGATTGATACATGCAAAGCTTGTTTAATGGGTAAAATGACGAAGTCACCTTTTCCTAACAAAGGTCAAAGGGCTTCAGGTTTACTTGACCTTATACACAGTGATGTGTGTGGGCCTTTTAGTAAACATGCCAGAGGTGGCTATCATTACTTCATTACCTTTACTGATGATTTCAGTAGGTATGGATATGTCTATTTGATGAGACATAAGAGTGAATCTTTTGACAAGTTCAAAGAGTTCAAAAATGAAGTACAGAATCAGCTAGGCCGAAATATCAAGGCACTTCGTTCTGATCGAGGTGGTGAATACCTAAGTCATGCGTTTACTGACTATCTAAAGGAGTGTGGGATTATCTCACAGCTCACTCCGCCAGGAACACCGCAATGGAATGGTGTGTCCGAGAGGAGAAATAGAACGTTACTTGATATGGTTCGTTCTATGATGAGTCAGGCTACTCTACCGTATTCCTTTTGGGGTTTTGCACTGGAACCAGCTGCAAAGGTACTAAACCGAGTGCCATCCAAGGCAGTTTCTAAGACACCATATGAGTTATGGTATAGGAAACAGCCAAGCTTGACATTTATCAGGATCTGGGGTTGCGAGGCTTATGTCAAAAAGCTCGCCTCTGGGAAGCTGGAGAGCAGATCTGAGAAATGTATATTTGTCGGTTACCCTAAGGAAACTAAGGGTTATTATTTCTACGATCCCAAAGAGAACAAAGTATTTGTTGCTCGGACGGCCATATTTCTTGAGAAGGAGTTTCTTCTGCAAGAGGCCAGTGGGAGAGAAATAAAGCTGGATGAGATTCCAGAAGAAGGACAAAGTAGTCAAGCACAGTTGGATGTGCCTGAGCCGGTAGTACAGGTTGTCGAACAACCTGAGGCTCAAATATCACGGGAACCGCGAAGATCGGGAAGGATCCGTCGACAGCCTGAGCGCTATGACGGAGTCTACATCATTGATAATGATGAACCCCTCACATATGCGGATGCGGTCAGTGGACCGGAGTCAGCTAGATGGCTTGAAGCTATGCGAGCCGAGATGGACTCCATGTCAGATAACCAAGTCTGGGATTTGGTTGATCCGCCTCCGGGAGTAATCCCTATAGGCTGTAAATGGATCTTCAAGAAGAAGGTTGACATGGATGGTAACGTGGTTACCTATAAAGGCAGGCTGGTTGCGAAAGGTTTCAAACAAATCTACGGGATAGATTATGATGAAACTTTCTCACCTGTAGCCATGTTTAAGTCTATTCGGATTCTTTTCGCGATAGCTGCATATTATGATTATGAGATCTGGCAGATGGATGTGAAGACAGCTTTCCTTAATGGAAATCTGGATGAGGATGTGTATATGACACAACCTGAGGGTTTCACTAATCCATCAGATCGTCATAAAATATGCAAGTTAAAGAAGTCCATTTATGGACTTAAACAAGCATCTAGAAGCTGGAATATTCGTTTTGATGAATCAATCTCTGAGTTTGGTTTCATCAAGAACGAAGATGACCCGTGTGTATATAAGAGGTTTAGTGGGAGCGTAATTACATTCCTAATCCTCTACGTCGATGACATCTTGATCATTGGAAATGATATTCCTGAACTGCATGCTGTTAAAGCATGGTTAAGGAAATGTTTCCAGATGAAAGATCTAGGAGAAGCAGCCTATGTATTAGGTGTGAAGATCTACAGGGATAGATCTAAGAGGCTTCTCGGGCTGTGCCAGAGTACTTACATCGATAAAGTCCTGGAGAGATTTCATTTAGAGAATTCTAAACGAGGATATCTTCCAGTCAGACATGGTCTGAATCTTTCGAAGAGTCAGTGTCCACAAACACAGACTGAGAAAGATGAAATGGACAATACGCCTTATGCTTCGGCTATTGGGTCCATTATGTATGCGATGTTGTGTACTCGCCCAGACGTCGCTTACGGGTTAAGCGTGACCAGTCGGTTCCAAAGTAATCCAGGTATGGCGCACTGGATTGCGGTCAAGAACATTTTAAAATATCTGCGGAGGACCAAAGATATGTTCTTGATATATGGTGGTCAGGAAGAACTCAGTATAGAAGGATATACTGACGCTTCATTCCAGTCGGACCAGGATGATTTCCGATCGCAATCAGGCTATGTTTTTAGCTTGAATGGTGGAGCAGTGGTGTGGAAGAGTTTCAAACAGTCAACTGTTGCTGATTCCACAACAGAAGCCGAGTATGTTGCAGCCTCGGAAGCATCCAAGGAGGCAGTGTGGATTCGTAAGTTCGTGAAAGAACTTGGTGTCATTCCTTCGAGTGCAGATCCTTTGGTTATCTTCTGTGATAACACTGGAGCAATCGCACAAGCAAAGGAACCACGGTCGCACCAGAAGTCCAAGCACATACAAAGACGGTTTCACTTGATCCGGGAGATCATTGATCGAGGCGAGATCAAAATCTGCAAAGTTCATATAGATGACAATCTGGCTGACCCGCTTACCAAGCCTCTGGCGCAGCAGAAGCATGAGAAGCACTGTAATAATATGGGTTTGAGGTTTCTCAACCATTAGATTAAGTGCAAGTGGGAGATTGTTGGGGTATGCCCTTAAGGCTAATGTTTGAGGCCTTGGGATTGTATAAGTATCATGTAATAAACTCTTATGTTTATAAAGGCATGGTTATTATTCAGGTTGCTACCTTGTCTGCTGTAATAAGTGTACTTCTGAATAATGTCTCAAAGCTGTTCAGCTAGGCTGACATGCATATGTCCTTAGTCGAGATATCTTGGTGAACATGAGACAGCCTTGATATGATTGAGACTAATATGTGTGCTAATCTTATAGGATGCTTCGAGCATGAAATAAGATGTAGACTCATGGGTACATTGGATGTACTGGACAGACCCTACTAGGATATTCAATTGTTTGTCACAATGTGAATAATCCTTGAATGCAACAAGTGGCACATGTCCTCTGACTTGAGATCACTTGTGTTTCTAAATGATGAATGTCATTATTTTGAGGTAGTTCAATATCATTTGAAACATAATGATTATAGACTATCTTGGATAATGATCATGAGTCAGGTTAGGACACTAGTGATAGATAAAGGATTGCCGTCTCCTTGTTCAAGGAGTGTGATGTTCTAAAGGGGCCCCCCCTGTATGAGATGATTGAGATAGTGTATGGCCATACCCAGATGACTATGTTCATCTGATCTAATCATGCTCATTGTATTGGAGTTACAGGCTTGACATGCTTGTCCAATAAGAACATCCAGTGGCAAAGGAAACATGTATGCCTTGTGAAGTGGATTCACACTTGTGCTGTGGTTTGGGTGTAGTCTTGGAAGACTCTTTCCTTTATATCGGGAGACAGTGATGTGTTGCTAGATACCCCTCACTGATTGTGATGACGTGAGTTATCGTTACCGACATTTAAAGGAAACCCTTAGGGTCGCACAATTTGGTGATATGACTTACTTGAGTCAGATCGGGTGGACTGGATTGTTTTGATTCAGTTTAAAGGAGATTAAACTCTGATTGTAAGTGAGATCCAGTCTGATCATGTTTGATTGATTAGGGCTTGAGATCGGTAAGCTTTGATCGAGAGTGTGGATGCTAGATCTGGGAGATCAAGAGCATAAAAGGATGAACGGTCAGATCTTGAACCTTAGGGTTTATTTTGGTCTGGACCAATACTTGGGCTGATTTGGTTTGGTCATTGGACCAACTACATTGAACCGGCTCATATGTGAGCGCTTGGTTCATTTGTGAGATGAGATATGCGTTTGGTTCACTACATGTGAACGCATAACGCATGTGTTGAAGACTTACCATTTATGGCATTTCGGTTTTGCCATAGTGATGAATGTCTCCACATTCGATCACAAGCTTGGAAAAAACGCTCATCTCCCCTTTGGCTCTCGACGACACTCAAACTCTTGGGTGGTAGAGGTTGACGAGAAGAAGGATCGGCCAAGAAAGCTTTCATCATCTCCTTCCATTCGACAAGGAACCTTGGGTGCCTTGCTAGCACAAGTGACGCCAAGGAAGTAAGAGATCTTCACCTTGTGTGTGAACTTTTGGAGGAGATCAAAGTTGCTCTCTTCTTCCAAGCCGACATCCAACTTCATGGCGTTGGTATGATCCCTTTAAAGATCCTTTCGCTTATACATAAGTTAACCATATGATCTACATGCGATCATGAGGGTGACACCCCTAAAATTGCATTTGCGCCCCCCTCTAGAAAGGGGCTTTATCCGCTTGCGCTCCCCCTTGAAGGGGACCTAACAGAATTATAGTTGGACTAGAATTTGCGCCTATGCCTTGTTTGGTATCTCCTAGGTGATTAAATCAAATTGGATTTGATTAAATCACACAATATAATTGATTGGATTGTGTTTGACAATTGTGGGCTGATTATTAACATAATTAGAGTCCTAATTGGATTAGGACTTGCGCCCAAGCCACATTAGGCAATCCATCATATTGCCTTGACTAGGTCTAGGCGCATGGATGGGATTAATGCCTCATATGGCATGATATGGGCGCATATGGCTGATGCTTGCTTTGGCAAGTCTTAGGCGCATATGGGAGTGGAGATTTAATCAATATAATTGATTGGATAATCTCCTAGAATCATGCCCTAATTGTCAACACTTGCCATTCTCCCCTAACCGCCTCTTCCTCCTATAAATAAGCCCTTGCCGCCCCCTCTCTTGATGATGCTAATTCCTTGGAGGCGTGAAGCATTAGAGGGCGACGGCTTGGAGGGCTTAGAGCTCTTCTTCTTCCATCAAGGGCGCAAGCATGCTTCTTCTCTTCCTTTCCTTGGCGCAAAGGAACAAGAAGGCTTGCGGCGTTGTCTTCTCCTTCCATCTCCTTGGCGCATCACATCTTGGTGGTGGCGCAAGTTGCTTGGAGGATTCTCCTAAGGCATGGATCTTCTTCCCGAGGCTAGCACCGGGCGAGGAAGAAGAAAACTTGAGGAATCCGTGTGTGCGAGACTGCAGAGGGCGAACACTTGGGCGCCTTCATCGACATCGGTTTCCAATTGCTTAAAGGTACTTACTATCACATCGTGTCGACCCCCTCGCAAGAGATCTTCACTGGGTTTTTGGGACTAGCCTGTTTCGGGGACATTCTTCCGCTGCGTAAAATGTATGCCCATGGCTCTGAAAAATTGTAAAATGTCCCCGGGGTTTCCCAACAGTGGTATCAGAGCTACTTGCGAGCCTCGAATGATGTTCTTTCATGCTTTTCATGCTCACATGCCATATCTACATTTTCGCATATTGCATAGATGTTGGCGCATGATTTTTCTTTAAGTAGAAAAATTGTAGGTCTCTTGTTTCTTACTTCTAATTAACTTCTTGTGGTTCTTTGCTCTCTTCATGTGATGGGATAGACCCATGCGTGGAAGAGAAAATTTCTCCTCTCATAATAGGATAGACCTATCTTGAGAGACTTGTTGGAATAGGGCATGGACTGGGTGATTGCCCTTATCCTAGCAAGTTAGGGATTGCAAGGAGGGCAACCGGTATGCCTCTTGTAGACTCCTGAGAGAAACTTAGAATCAAAGATTTGTGATATGAAGGGAAGGAAGAGAGACATGTTTTATGAAAAAGTAAAATTTCAGATTTTATGTTTTTCATTGAGCATGTAGAATTGCATGAGTAAGTACTTGATTGTGCATGATGTTGTGGTCATATGTCAAGCCCCTTAGCATGCCTGTGATGTATCCTTGTGAGGCCTGCGTGCCGCTTTTCTTTTTGCTTTTAACTAAGAAGAAGATTAGGGTGGGGCATCTACTTGGAGCAAGGTGCATGCTTGCTTGGTTGCGCATCCTTGCATGATGGCGCAACAAGCTTCAAAGGTGGCACATCCTTGCATGGGGGCGCAAGTTAGGGTTTGGCCGAGCCTTGTGCTTGTGTGCTATCCCTCTTGTGGCTTGCTAAATGGCGCACCTTCCTTGGAGGAAGACCATGGCATTGGACGAACCTTGTGGGTGTACCCCTAGGGTTTGAGAGCTAAACCATGGGAGAATGACCTTGGAGCCAACCTTGAAGATAGAGATAGAGGTCGGCTAGGCTAGGTCTAATCTTGGGGCTTGAATCCTAGGTCAAGAGTTGAACCCCTTTTTGGCATGGATTGGTTCAATGTCTTGAATGGGCTATGATCACATCATCCTTTTATTGCTTTCTTTACAAAAGCTAAAGCATGCCTGTGATGTTTTATCGTTATGTTATCACCATAGGATTGCATGCCTGTAATGATAGACATAAGATAAAACTGAGATGATGGGACCTTAAACAAAAACCCTCAATTAAAATATCAAGTCTAGTAGCCTTCTAACACGTAGCCCTCACTAAGCTATCGATCAGTGGAGTTGTGAACTGTTTCCCACCCTCGTGGGACACACCCACTTATCTTTAGAAAGTGCGTGGTGGCAATGGTTTCCCCAGTCCAGTTTTAACCTGGGCGTGCCTTCGCAAGGAAACTCGTTGGCCCTGGGCATAACGATTAGGGATGGACTTGACTAGAAGTTCACATGTGCTGGGCACATGGTGAAAATCTAGAGGCATCGTTGAGAGGAAAGGGTTTCATGTTGTATCCAGCCCTCGCTGGACATGAAATGCCTGGACTGTCTCAATAAGGGGAATTTCTTGGAGCAATCGGCCGGCGCGCCCACCTTAGGAAACATGGGTCACTTTGTGCATCTCATCCCACCCTCGTGGGACGCGAAGCCCTGTGTGGAATGAGGATCTCATCTCACTAGGAAATCTTGGATTTCTCGATTGACTTTGTGGGTTGTCAATTCGATTAAAAATAGTGGGAGCCATGGTCATTTAAAAGGCAAGTCCAGTTTAAATGACTCGAAGTAGTACTAATCTGCTGTTTCTTGGTTGTTGTAGAACAGTGGCTATGAACAATAGCAGTTGGTCACTGCGATCTACCCTGGATAAGTTGGTTGGATCTAACTTACTGGATTGGTATATGAACTTGAGAATCGTGCTCAAGCTCGAGAGGAAGCTTTATGTTCTTGAGCGTCTTATTCCTGAGCCACTTCCATGCTCGGCCTCAGCGGCTGAGAGGGATGCTTATGATAAGCATCAGGTTGATACTTTGGAGGTTGCTAACCAACATGTCACTTGAATTTAAAGGGTGATATGAATCGAAGAGTGCCTCTGAAATTATTTTAATCTAAGGCAGCTCTTTGATGAATTGGTTGAGCTCAATCCTGCTAAAGTTGATATTCAGTGTGTTGAGCCAAAAGGCTTGACCAAGGAACTGAAATTAAAGATGGATATGATCAGGAATAATAGGTGCTATTCATGTGGAGGGCCACCTCACATGTTGAAGGACATGTTGCAACTTCAGAATGAGGAGAAGAAAGGCAAGGCCTTGTCTTCATGCTCAGGTATTTATGTTACCGAAGTCAACCTTTCTACTCCTATTACATGGGTATTGGATACCGCATGTGGAGTACAAATATGCAAAGGCTCAGAAAGGATAGATCGGTAAGGCCTAGAGAGATTGACCTACGGATAGGTAACAGGGCACAAGTTGCTGCTATTGCTGTAGGAGTTTTTCTCCCTGCCTTCTGGACTTCAGTTAAAGCTAGACAATTGCTATTATGTACCTTCCCTTACCAAAACATTGTATCCACTCCTTGCTTGGCAAAGAAAGGATTTTGGTTTGAAATAAAAGAGAACTGACGTTCTTTTTCTTTTGCAAACATGTTTTATGGGAAGGGTACTTTGTGCAATGGTCCGCATGTCTTGGACATGGTTAGCTCTATTTGTAACATAAATAATAAAAGGACCAAACTGAGTGGTTCAGTTGATGCTCTCCTACGGCATTGTCGATTAGCCCATATAAACAAGAATTGCATTCGACAACTCCATGCAAATGGGTTGCTAGATTCGAGTTCCTTGGAGGAACTTGATACATGTGAGACTTGTTTATTAGGGAAAATGACAAAGACGCCCTTCACCAAGACTGGTGAGAGGGCAGGAGGTTTGTTGGATCCCATACATAGTGATGTGTGTGGGCTATTCAATAAACAAGCCAAAGGAGGGTATAACTACTTCATCACATTTACTGATGACTTCAGTAGATATGGTTATGTCTACATGATGAGACATGAGTCTGAATCCTTTGAGAAATTTAAGGAGTTCAGACATGAAGTAGAGAACCAGCTTGGTAAATCCTTTAAGAATCTTCGATCAGATCGTGATGGAGAGCACCTGAGCAGTGTATTCTTTGACTATCTGAGTAAGTGTGGGATCCTATCCCAACTCACTCCTCCTAGAGCACCTCGGTAGAATGGTGTATCTGAAAGGAGAAATCGAACCTTGTTGGACATAGTTCAGTCTATGATGAGTCATGCAACTCTACCTCCCTCATTCTGGGGACATGCACTTAAAAAGGCTTCTCTAATACTGAATGATGTTCCATCTAAGAGTGTCTCAAAGATTCCATACGAGGTATGGAATGGGAGACGCCCTAATCTCACTTTTATCAGGATCTAGGGATGTGAGGCTTATGTCAAACGTCAGGATTCTAGCAAGCTAGAACCTAGATCTGATAAGTGTATGTTTGTGGGGTACCCTAAGGAGACTAAGGGTTACTACTTCTATATTCCCACCGAGAACAAAGTTTTTGTTGCTCGGGGTGCGGTCTTTATAGAGAAAGAATTTCTCATGAAAGAAGTTAGTGGGAGGAAGTTTGACTTGGACAAGGTCCAAGTGCAACCACAAGACATAGAGATGGGAACCTGAGCCACTTGCACCGGTTGCTAGGCAACCTGAGGCTCAGACATAGGCCCCATGTAGGTCTGGGAGGTTTCGTCGTGCACCTGAGAGGTATGGGTCGCTGCCGACCCAACACGACGGGATCTTCATCATGGAGGATGAACCCAGGACTTATGATGAGGCGGTCAGTGGACCGGACTCCGAGAGATGGCTTGAGGCCATGCGATCCGAGATGGATTCCATGTCGGCTAACCAAGTCTGGGATTTGGTTGAGCTGCCTGATGGGGTAAAACCCATAGGGTGTAAATGGGTCTTCAAGAGGAAGACAGACATGGATGGCAAAATAGTTACCTATAAGGGTAGACTAGTGGCTAAAGCATTTAAACAAGTCCACGGGGTGGACTATGATGAAACCTTCTCGCCAGTTGCCATGATCAAATCCATTCGGATTCTGCTAGCTATAGCTGCATATCATGAGATATGGCAGATGGATGTGAAGACAGCGTTCCTTAACAGGAAGCTAACTAAGGATGTGTATATGACACAACCTAATGACTTCATCCATCCTGCAGATACTAGTAAAGTCTGCAGGCTAAAGAAATCCATTTACGGATTAAAGCAAGCAACTCGAAGTTAGAATCTTCAGTTTGATGAAGCTGTGAGAGATTATAGCTTTATCAAAAGCGAAGATGACGCCTGTGTATACAGAAAATTCAGTGGGAGCTTGGTGACTTTTCTGGTCATGTATGTCGATGACATACTGCTCATCGGAAATGACATCCCTAGTCTTCAAGCTGTGAAGACATGGTTAGGGGAGTGTTTCGAGATGAAGGACTTAGGGGAGGCCGCCTATATTCTAGGCGTGAGGATCTACCGGGATAGATCCAAGAGGCTCTTGGCCCTTAGTCAGAGTACCCACATTGATAAGGTCCTGGAGAGGTTCAACTTGGAGCAATCCAAGAAGGGATACCTTCCAGTGAGACATGGCCTTACTCTCTCAAAGAACTAGTGTACCAACACAGAGCCTGAGAGAGATGACATGAGTCGAGTGCCCTATGCTTTGGCGGTGGGATCGATCTGAAAAGCCCCGAAAACTAAGGGGAGTCCCCTTCAAGGGGGAGCGAAACCCTAATCAGGTGGCGCATAAACTTTTGGCAGCGGTATTAAGGGTTTCAAAAGGATCTTTCGCAAGTTCATATGATCAACTTAAGTAAACTTGAATTCATACGATAGCCATTTGCGTTGGATGGCGATTTGGAAGAATAGAGAGCAATGTAGATCTCCTCCAAAAGGTTCACACACAAGATGAAGATCGCCAAATCCCTTGCGTTCCTTGTGCTAGCAAGTCTCCAAGGTCTTCCTTGTCGAATGGAAGGGAATGATGGTTGAAGACTCTCTCGGCCGAACTCTCTCCTATGTTCACCCTTTTTTTCTTCTCGAGTGACTCGTCGATAGGAAGAGGCAAAGAGGAAAAACGATGAGGAGACGTTTTCATCAAACGTGGAGACGTTTTCATCAAACGTGGAGACGTTTTTCCATAATGGGAAAAACCGACATCCAAATAAGGAAAACCGATTACTCCATGCGTTCATGCGACTTCATGCGTTCATGCGATCTATGTGTTCACTCCATGTGAACCGATCGCTCCTCTTTGAACCAAGCCATGGTTCAATTGCATTTGGTTTAAAAACCAAATCAAAATTAACCCAAGCCATTAGTCCAGATCACATTAAACCCTAAGGTTGTAGATCTGACCGTCCATCACTTGATGCTCTTGATTTTACCAATCTGGCACCAACACTCTCGATCAAAGCTTACCGATCTCAAGCCCCAATCAATCAAACATGATCAGACCAGATCTCACTTACAATCAGAGTTTAAATCCCTTTAAACTGAATCAAAAACAATTCAGTCCACACGATCTAACATGAGTTAGCTATATCATCAAATTGTGCGACCCTGAGGGTTTCCTTTAATGTCAGTAACGATAACTTACGTTATCACGAACAGTGAGGGGTATCTAGCAACACATCACTGTCTCCCGATATAAAGGAAAGAGTCTTCCAAGACTACACCCAAACCACAGCACAAGTGTGAATCCAATTCACAAGGCATGCAATTTTCCTTTGCCACTGGATGTTCTTATTGGACAAGCGTGTCAAGCTTGTAGCTCCAATATGATGAGCATGATTAGATCAGATGAACAAAGTCACCTGGGTATGGCCATACACTTTCTCAATCACCTCATCCAGGGGCCCCTTCAGAACATCACACTCCAATTAAGGAGACGGCAATCCTATATCTATCACTCGTGTCCTAACCTGACTCAAGCTCACCATCCAAGATAGTCTATAATCATTATGTTTCAAATGATATTGAACTACCTCAAAACAATGACAATCATCATTTAGAAAACACAAGTGATCTCAAGTCAGAGGAAAAGTGCCACTTGTTATATTCAAGGATTATTCATATTGTGACAACCAATTGAATATCCTAGTAGGGTCTGTCCAGTACATCCAATGTACCCATGAGTCTACATCTTATTCCATGCTCGAAGCATCCTATAAGATTAGAACACATATTAGTCTTAACCACATCAAGGCTGTCTCATGTTCACCAAGATATATCGACTAAGGACTTTATAGCATGTCAGCCCAGCTGAACAGCTTTGAGACATTATTCAGAAGTACAATTATTGCAGCAGATAACGTAACAACCTGAATAATAACCATGCCTTTATAAACATAAGAGTTTATTACATGATACTGATACAATCCCAAGGCCTCAAACATTAGCCTTAAGGGCATACCCCAACAATCTCCCACTTGCACTTAATCTAATGGTTGAGGAATCTCAAACCCATGTTATTACAGTGCTTCTCATGCTTCTGCTGCGCCAGAGGCTTAGTAAGCGGGTCTGCCAGATTGTCATCTCTATGAACCTTGCAGACTTTGATCTCGCCTCGATCAATGATCTCCCTGATCAAATGAAACCGTCTCTGTATGTGCTTGGACTTCTGGTGCGACCATGGTTCCTTTGCTTGTGCAATTGCTCCAGTGTTATCACAAAAGATAACCAAAGGATCTGCACTCGAAGGAACAACACCAAGTTCTCTCACGAACTTACGAATCCACACTGCCTCCTTGGATGCTTCCGAGGCTGCAACATACTCGGCTTCTGTTGTGGAATCAGCAACAGTTGACTGTTTGAAACTCTTCCACACCACTGCTCCTCCATTCAAGCTAAATACATAGCCTGATTGCGATCGGAAATCATCCTGGTCAGACTGGAACGAAGCATCAGTATATCCTTCAATACTGAGTTCTTCCTGACCACCATATATCAAGAACATATCTTTGGTCCTCCGCAGATATTTTAAGATGTTCTTGACCGCAATCCAGTGCGCCATACCTGGATTACTTTGGAACCGACTGGTCACGCTTAACCCGTAAGCGACGTCTGGGCGAGTACACAACATCGCATACATAATGGACCCAATAGCCGAAGCATAAGGCGTATTGTCCATTTCATCTTTCTCAGTCTGTGTTTGTGGACACTGACTCTTCGAAAGATTCAGACCATGTCTGACTGGAAGATATCCTCTTTTAGAATTTTCTAAATGAAATCTCTCCAGGACTTTATCGATGTAAGTACTCTGGCACAGCCCGAGAAGCCTCTTAGATCTATCCCTGTAGATCTTCACACCTAATACATAGGCTGCTTCTCCTAAATCTTTCATCTGGAAACATTTCCTTAACCATGCCTTAACCGCATGCATTTCAGGAATGTCATTTCCAATGATCAAGATATCATCGACGTAGAGGACTAAGAAAGTAATCACGCTCCCACTAAACCTCTTATATACACACGGGTCATCCTCGTTCTTGATGAAACCAAATTCACAGATTGATTCATCAAAACGAATATTCCAGCTTCTCGATGCTTGTTTAAGTCCATAAATAGACTTCTTTAACTTGCATATCTTATGACGATCTGATGGATTAGTGAAACCTTCTGGTTGTGTCATATACACATCCTCATCCAGATTTCCATTCAGGAAAGCTGTCTTCACATCCATTTGCCAGATCTCATAATCATAATATGCTGCTATCGCGAAAAGAATCCGAATAGACTTGAACATAGCTACATTTGAGAAAGTTTCATCATAATCTATCCCGTAGATTTGTTTGAAACCTTTCGCAACTAGCCTGCCTTTATAGGTAACCACGTTACCATCCATGTCAATCTTCTTCTTGAAGATCCATTTACAGCCTATAGGGATTACTCCCGGAGGCGGATCAACCAAATCCCAGACTTGGTTATCTGACATGGAGTCCATCTCGGCTCGCATAGCTTCAAGCCATCTAGCTGAGTCCGGTCCACTGACCGCATCCGCATAAGTAAGGGGTTCATCATTATCAATGATGTAGACTCCGTCATAGCGCTCAGGCTGTCGACGAATCCTTCCCGATCTTCGCGGTTCCCGTGATATCTGAGCCTCAGGTTGTTCAATAACCTGCTCTACCGGCTCAGGCTCATCCAACTGTGCTTGACTACTTTGTCCTTCTTCTTGATTTTCATCCAGCTTTATTTCTCTCCCACTGGCCTCTTGCAGAAGAAACTCCTTCTCAAGAAATATGGCCGTCCGAGCAACAAATACCTTGTTCTCCTTGGGAACGTAGAAATAATAACCCTTAGTTTCCTTAGGGTAACCGACAAAGATACATTTGTCAGATCTGCTCTCTAGTTTCCCAGAGGCGAGCTTTTTGACATAAGCCTCGCAGCCCCAGATCCTGATAAATGTTAAGCTCGGCTGTTTCCCATACCATAACTCATATGGCGTCTTTGAAACTGCCTTGGATGGCACTCGGTTTAGTATCTTTGCAGTTGTCTCTAGTGCAAATCCCTAAAAGGAGTAAGGTAGAGTAGCCTAACTCATCATAGAACGAACCATATCAAGTAACGTTCTATTTCTCCTCTCAGACACACCATTCCATTGGGGTGTTCCTGGTGGAGTGAGCTGTGAGATAATCCCACACTCCTTCAGATAGTCAGTAAACTCTCGACTTAGGTATTCACCACCTCGATCAGAACGAAGTGCCTTGATATTTCGGCCAAGCTGATTCTGTACTTCATTTTTGAACTCTTTGAACTTGTCAAAAGATTCACTCTTATGTCTCATAAGATAGACATACCCATATCTACTGAAATCATCAGTAAAGGTAATGAAGTACTGATAGCCACCTCTGGCATGTTTACTAAAAGGCCCACACACATCACTGTGTATAAGGTCAAGTAAACCTGAAGCCCTTTGACCTTTGTTAGAAAAAGGTGACTTCGTCATTTTACCCATTAAACAAGCCTTGCATGTATCAATCTCCTCATAGGAGAATGATCCCAGCAGTCCATGATCATGCAACCGCTTAATACGTTTCTTGTTAATATGGCCTAAACGACTATGCCATAGCAAGGTGCTGTCATCAGCATACTTGGCTTTCTTAATATCAATCGCGTGTATAGAACATTCCATGTCCAACATGAATAACCCATTATTAATTGAACCAGTAGCATAAACTATATTATCAAGAGATAAAACACACTTTGAAATATTGCATTCAAAGGAAAATCCCTTCCTGACAAGAGCAGGAATGGAGATAATATTTTTAGTAATACTGGGAACAAAGTAACAACTATTTAATTCTAATACAAGCCCAGATGGCAAAGAGATGAAATAGTCTCCTACAGCAACAGTAGCAACCCGTGCCCCGTTTCCAACTCGTAGGTCCACCTCATGCTGTCCCACCTGTCTTCTTCTCTTGAGTTCCTGTACATTTGAACAAATGTGAACTCCACATGCAGTGTCCAACACCCATGATATAGAAGAAGATGAAACCATGACTTCCGTCACGTATATACCTGAGCCAGAAGCGATGCTTCCCCTCTTGTCTCCTTGGAGCGCTTTACAGTCCTTTTTCCAGTGACCCAGCTGGCCACAGTGGAAACATCTGTATTCCTTGGACTGCTTAACCTTCTGTTTCAGAGCCTTGCTGTAGCTCTTGACAGGGGTCTTGCCCTTCTTCCCCTTCTTCTTGTTCCTTGAAGGAAACATTAAGACAGAGGTTGAAGGCTTTCCCTTCAGAGTCTCCTCAGTAGTCAAGAGCATATTCAGCAGCTCTGCCGGAGTACAATCGATTTTGTTCATATTAAAGTTAATAATGAACGCATCGAAAGAGGGCGGGAGAGACTGCAGAATAATGTCTACAGCAAGCTCCTGGTTGATGGTATGCCCCAGTTTTTCCAGAGCCTCCTTGTGCCCAATCATCTTGAGCACGTGAGCTCCCACTGGGCTTCCTTCAGCCAGTTTGCTCTGAAAGAAAAGCTTCGTCAGATTATAGCGTTCTGTCCTCGCCTGTGCAGCATACAGCATCTTGAGGTTCGCTATAATTTCTATAGCCGACATATCCTCATGCTGACGCTGCAGCGGTGGCGTCATGGACGCTAGCATCAGGCAAGCGACATCAATGCTATCATTGACGTGCTTTTCATAAGCTTCCCGAACCGCCCTTGCGGCGTTCGGAGCGGGCTGAGGCGGTATCGCCGTCTCGAGGACATACAGTTTCCTCTCTGCCTTAAGAACAATCTTAAGGTGTCCATACCAGTCCGAGAAGTTCGGCCCAGCAAACTTCTCCCTTTCCAGTAGGGATCGCACATTGAAGTTCATGGTGTTCGTTGCTGCAGGTATCTACAACAATGCAAGAACAGCAAGGTCAGTATCAATGTCAAGAATCAATCAGGACTTAAGAAAGATTCTTTTTCTCACTATTTTATCTGGCTGAAAAATCCAGCAAAACAGCCCGAAAGAGTAGAACTCTTTTAGTGAGATGGGATCCAGATTTCATACTTGGTCTCTGCGTCCCGCTCAGGCGAGATAAGATGCACAGAGAGTACAAGCACTAATCTCTGGTAGGCAGTCCCTGCCAATCGCCAACCCGTGCGATTCCCCTTCATCTGGGCAATCCAGCAGACTGTGCCAACTGAGTTGGTACAACACAGTCTCTGATCCCACAGATGGCTGCCTCCATGTGCTACCATATGCGCCACATATGTAGCCTACATGGTCAAACTAACCCGACCTACTCCCTGGACCACCACGTGCTATGCTGAGCAACGAGAAGCGATAAATCCCTTCTCTGTAACACGCAGGTGTAATCCCGCACCGTCTGAAGATAGATGGACGTGCCCACTGAGTGGGTACAACACGGCTCCAACGATAATCAGAACAGTGAGGTTTCGCGTCAGAAGGCTTACGAGCTTGATATTTTAGCGTTGGATTTTAACGGTCTTTTATCTTCTTCACTATCATGCAATTCCTATGGTGATAGCAGAAGATAAATAAATCATGCTGTTCTACTTATTTAAACAATAAAAGAAAGCATGGATCTTATGTGGTAAAAGCCCATAGCTTAAGTAAGACCTTAACCTAACTTAAGTCTTCACTTGCTTTTCTTCATGGGGCTTTTGCTGCTCATCTGGCCCAAACCAGGGCCCAAGCGCCATCTGCAGCTCTGGTGCGCCTACCAGGGAAAATGCGCCTGGTCCCAGAGTCGAACCCTGGACCTCCTACCTGGTCAAGCCTCTGCTGCAAGCGCCTCTTCCAAGTGTGCTCAGTGCTCTTGTCTGATTAATTTACAAATCAATCTATCTAGACAAGATTGACTCGCAGGTCAATTACATTTTATAAATTAAATGCAATGTGATGCGCAGATCACAATATAAAAATAATTTACAAAATTAACCAGGCACGCAGGCCCCAGCACAGCACACATTTAAAAACGGGCAGCCCACATAAGATTAAGTAAACAAGCAAATGGCATCAATCAGCATGTGATCCAAACAAGAAATTAAAACTTTTGAAAAACCCCATGAGATCATTTTAATTTCCTTATATGCCCTACTACCTTACAACGGTCCATCATTAGGGATCCACTCATCCAACCTAGTCAGATCCACTACCCTTGCATGCACCAAGTCCTAACTGACTTGAGTCGACCAAAGGTCAACCATGCATGCGCCAGGGCCGAACAACCCTCATGAGTTCTGGCAAGCGGGTGTGACCTCGGGCCTAACTCATGTGTGTTCGTTAGTCGTCTGAATCAGACATCGCTACACGCCTGTCTGCAGTCGACCTATAGCCACCACGTGCTCGCGCACAGGTGCTATCCGGTCAACCCATCAAGGCTGTCAGATGATCTGATCAGACTATCTGGATCTAACCTGGCGATGACTTCAACCCTAATAACCCGTCTAAGGGTTTAAAGTGAGGCCTTAGATCTAATGTGGAGCACGCATGTGATAGAGATTTTTGATAAAACCTAGATGCGCCAACAAGCAAAACAACAAAAACAAGTTTCGGCATGAAACAAGGTAACATGTATATTCGCATGTTGTTAACTCTAGATCTAAACATGGATCACAAAACATATAGCAATCATATAAATCATGCATTAACGATGGCTCTGATACCAATTGAAAAGCCCCGAAAACTAAGGGGAGTCCCCTTCAAGGGGGAGCGAAACCCTAATCAAGTGGCGCATAAACTTTTGGCAGCGGTATTAAGGGTTTCAAAAGGATCTTTCGCAAGTTCATATGATCAACTTAAGTAAACTTGAATTCATACCATAGCCATTTGCGTTGGATGGTGATTTGGAAGAATAGAGAGCAATGTAGATCTCCTCCAAAAGGTTCACACACAAGATGAAGATCGCCAACTCCCTTGCGTTCCTTGTGCTAGCAAGTCTCCAAGGTCTTGCTTGTCGAATGGAAGGGAATGATGGTTGAAGACTCTCTCGGCCGAACTCTCTCCTATGTTCACCCTTTTTTTCTTCTCGAGTGACTCGTCGATAGGAAGAGGCAAAGAGGAAAAACGATGAGGAGACGTTTTCATCAAACGTGGAGACGTTTTCATCAAACGTGGAGACGTTTTTCCATAATGGGAAAAACCGACATCCAAATAAGGAAAACCGATTACTCCATGCGTTCATGCGACTTCATGCGTTCATGCGATCTATGTGTTCACTCCATGTGAACCGATCGCTCCTCTTTGAACCAAGCCATGGTTCAATTGCATTTGGTTTAAAAACCAAATCAAAATTAACCCAAGCCATTAGTCCAGATCACATTAAACCCAAAGGTTGTAGATCTGACCGTCCATCACTTGATGCTCTTGATTTTACCAATCTGGCACCAACACTCTCGATCAAAGCTTACCGATCTCAAGCCCCAATCAATCAAACATGATCAGACCAGATCTCACTTACAATCAGAGTTTAAATCCCTTTAAACTGAATCAAAAACAATTCAGTCCACACGATCTAACATGAGTTAGCTATATCATCAAATTGTGCGACCCTGAGGGTTTCCTTTAATGTCAGTAACGATAACTTACGTTATCACGAACAGTGAGGGGTATCTAGCAACACATCACTGTCTCCCGATATAAAGGAAAGAGTCTTCCAAGACTACACCCAAACCACAGCACAAGTGTGAATCCAATTCACAAGGCATGCAATTTTCCTTTGCCACTGGATGTTCTTATTGGACAAGCGTGTCAAGCTTGTAGCTCCAATATGATGAGCATGATTAGATCAGATGAACAAAGTCACCTGGGTATGGCCATACACTTTCTCAATCACCTCATCCAGGGGCCCCTTCAGAACATCACACTCCAATTAAGGAGACGGCAATCCTATATCTATCACTCGTGTCCTAACCTGACTCAAGCTCACCATCCAAGATAGTCTATAATCATTATGTTTCAAATGATATTGAACTACCTCAAAACAATGACAATCATCATTTAGAAAACACAAGTGATCTCAAGTCAGAGGAAAAGTGCCACTTGTTATATTCAAGGATTATTCATATTGTGACAACCAATTGAATATCCTAGTAGGGTCTGTCCAGTACATCCAATGTACCCATGAGTCTACATCTTATTCCATGCTCGAAGCATCCTATAAGATTAGAACACATATTAATCTTAACCACATCAAGGCTGTCTCATGTTCACCAAGATATATCGACTAAGGACTTTATAGCATGTCAGCCCAGCTGAACAGCTTTGAGACATTATTCAGAAGTACAATTATTGCAGCAGATAACGTAACAACCTGAATAATAACCATGCCTTTATAAACATAAGAGTTTATTACATGATACTGATACAATCCCAAGGCCTCAAACATTAGCCTTAAGGGCATACCCCAACACGATCATGTATGCAATGTTGTGTACTAGACCAGTTGTGGCTTATGCTGTGAGCATAACCAGCCGAAACCAATCCAATCCTAGTTTACAGCACTGGGTGGCTGTAAAGAATATCCTTGAGTATCCTGAAAGGGACTAAGGATTTATTCTATAAAGTCTACGGGGGACAGGAAGAACTCAGTGTGCAGGGCTTCACTGATGAGTCGTTCCAGTCTGATCCTGACGACTTCAGATCGCAGACCAGCTATTAGTTTAAGATGGTTGGAGGTGCTGTATGCTGGAAGAGCTTCAAGCAATCCACCATAGCTAATTCTACAACCGAAGCTGAGTATGTGGTTGCTTCTGAGGCAGCCAATGAAGCCGTTTGGATCAGGAAGTTCATTTCTGAACTTCAGGTGGTTCCAAGTGCAATGGATCCCATTGAGCTCTACTATGGGAACTGCACATAATAAGGAACCACGGTCTCATCAAAGGTCCAAACACATACTCAAGAGATTTCGCCTGATCAAAAAGATCATTGATCGAGGTGATGTTAAGATTAGCAGAATTGACACAGAGAGCAATCTAGCAGACCCACTGACCAAGGCTTTGGCGCAGCAGAAGCATGATGGTTGTACTAGAGATATGGGGTTGAGGTTGCTCAACCTCTAGGTCTTAGTGCAAGTGGGAGATTGTTGGTGTATATGCCCTAGGACCTAGTTTTGGTCCATCTTTGTACTACTTGACTCTGATATTAATATATATCTTTCTGGCATTGTCGTTATCATTGTTTGTCTACACCTGCGATTGTGTACTTACATGATAATGTCCCTGGAGACAGATTGGATCTGTGCTCGAACTATAGTCCCCAGTCGATGTACCTGAGTGGATATGGGACAACTCTGGTACTTGAGAGACTGGTATGTGGGCTGGTTAGGAACATGGTGCTAACACAGACACATGGGTATATCATTGGAGGATATACTGGACAGACCCGCTGTGAGGCTATGACTTGGTGTCATGAGTTATCCTCACAAGTGATAGGAGATGCATTGATCCCTTAACTTGAGGTCATTGACCATTCTATATGGTTAGGGACTTGCTTTGATGCAACCTAACACCTTGCCGTAGTTGGGAGGTCATAACAGTTGTCATTGAGCATGTCACGACCCATATGAGAAGGTCAATGGACAGACATAGAATTTGCCCCTTCCTTTGGGAAGTATGATATCCATGGAGCTCCCTTATGGTTCTATGACTGAGAGTGTATGGCCATACCCAGGTAAGAACCTATTCTAGTCATAAGCCATGTGATTGGATGAAAACAAGTGGTGACACACTTGTCCAATCGGATATCAGTTCGGCAAAGAGACTGTAATGCATCTGTACCTAGTTGCGATGATGGGGATGTCGATGTCGATATCCATTCCAATAACCTGGGTAGCAGCGATGCACTGCTAGGTGCCACTCACTGCTTGTGATGACCTTTGGTCAGCACTGCCAGCGTTAGAGGAACCTACAGGGTCGCACACCTTGATACTCGAGTTTTCATATTGATCGGGTAGCCTTTAGATCAAGTTATTGGATAACTCTGATCTATTTGGGAGATTTCATCAGCGCCAATGGGCCTGATGAGATGGAAGAAACTTATTGGGGCCAACTTCCGTTTTTGGCATATCGATCAAATTAACCATGGTTACCCTCATTTAACCATGGGTTAAATTGGATTGGATCCAATAGCTTGGTTAACATGCATAATGGACTTTGGGCTTGGCCCATTGCTTAGTTGGGCTTGCTAATAAG
Source organism: Costus lasius (assembly GCA_027563935.2). Taxonomy (NCBI): domain Eukaryota; kingdom Viridiplantae; phylum Streptophyta; class Magnoliopsida; order Zingiberales; family Costaceae; genus Costus; species Costus lasius. Next base: position 61,954,603 of record CM050451.1, read on the forward strand.
CTGTATTGAAGGCTATGAGGCTTGAAGGGTATAATGGGGATGAATTAATGGGATAGGCGCATATGGAATTCTAGTTGGACTAGAATTTGCGCCTATGCCTTGTTTGGTATCTCCTAGGTGATTAAATCAAATTGGATTTGATTAAATCACACAAGATAATTGATTGGATTGTGTTTGACAATTGTGGGCTGATTATTAACATAATTAGAGTCCTAATTGGATTAGGACTTGTGCCCAAGCCACATTAGGCAATCCATCATATTGCCTTGACTAGGTCTAGGCGCATGGATGGGATTAATGCCTCATATGGCATGATATGGGCGCATATGGCTGATGCTTGCTTTGGCAAGTCTTAGGCGCATATGGGAGTGGAGATTTAATCAATATAATTGATTGGATAATATCCTAGAATCATGCCCTAATTGTCAACACTTGCCATTCTCCCCTAACCGCCTCTTCCTCCTATAAATAAGCCCTTGCCGCCCCCTCTCTTGATGATGCTAATTCCTTGGAGGCGTGAAGCATTAGAGGGCGACGGCTTGGAGAGCTTAGAGCTCTTCTTCTTCCATCAAGGGCGCAAGCATGCTTCTTCTCTTCCTTTCCTTGGCGCAAAGGAACAAGAAGGCTTGCGGCGTTGTCTTCTCCTTCCATCTCCTTGGCGCATCACATCTTGGTGGTGGCGCAAGTTGCTTGGAGGATTCTCCTAAGGCATAGATATTCTTCCCGAGGCTAGCACCGGGCGAGGAAGAAGAAAACTTGAGGAATCCGTGTGCGCGAGACTGCAGAGGGCGAACACTTGGGCGCCTTCATCGACATCGGTTTCCAATTGCTTAAAGGTACTTACTATCACATCATGTCGACCCCCTCGCAAGAGATCTTCACTGGGTTTTTGGGACTAGCCTGTTTCGGGGACATTCTTCCGCTGCATAAAATGTATGCCCATGGCTCTGAAAAATTGTAAAATGTCCCCGGGGTTTCCCAACATGGGTGTCCTCCGGCATGCTAGACCCCGGGCCCGAGTCAGACTTAGACCCCCGCCCTTGCGTCGGTATCTGTGTCTGAGACAAAAGCTGCAACTGCTCTCTGAACTCGCGTTGCTGTTCGCGATTCTGCTGTAACAGTTGCTGCTGCACCTCCTGGTGCTGGGTCTGCTGCTGTTGCAGCATCTGAGCCTGTTGCTGGATTAGTGCGTTCTGCTGCTGCACCATACCAGTCAAAGACTCCATAGCCCGTAGGAAATCAGCAGTCTGATCACTGCTGCCAGTACCAGCACTCGACCTGGGGCGCACCATACTGGCTCCTTCAATACACATAGATCAAAGTTACAATCAAGTCAGTTCTCAAACAAAGTTCCTAGCTGTCTAGCAATACACAAGCAAGGTTTTCCACCCCCAATACAGCTATTATTAGCTAGCCCATCCCTCTGATACCATTCTGTAACATCCCCTCAAAATAAACCCCAAACACAGGCATAAACCGCGGAAGAAAGGGAACGTCACACACAATACAACAATACAGATGCTAGGGAATAATAGCTTACGGAAATCGATTCGGAAAATTTCGGCAGCATGTCCCCAGGAAAACTAAGGAAATTCCTGTACATGTCCCATAATATCATAATACGGGTCGACATGCCGACCACAAACTGAAACACAACATTTGCAAAATCAAAAGTCCTCATTCCTTATCACAACATCGAAACAATAAACCACGATAATCGAAAAATACTGGATAACACAGAATTCACCGAAAATAGGCTTAAGCCCTCGGTTTAACAGTCGTATCAAAACAATTGCCAACCCGGCAACAATATCACATAAATCAAACATCGTATCAAAACAATTGCCAAGCCGGCAACAATATCACAGAAATCAAACATCAGCATACCAGCCACATCCGGCTAACATATCCATGAATAGAATCACAAAACCCTGGCCACATCCGGCCCACAAATAGTACAGGCTCGCAGGCCCCAAAATATCAAGTCAGAAAACCATGTATCCACTCACGCTGTAGGCTCCTGCCCTGCATCTGAAAATATCGTGGAATGAGCTACACGGCTCAGTGAGTAGATAGTCTCGTTCGACCATCCACGAATATACAATCAGAAATAGATGCAGATATCTTTTTAAAACTTTTAACGGAAGATGTCAATGCAACATAAACAACACAATGAACCGATAACCACAAGATCACAAACGTAATCAGGAAACAATACACCCACCACCCCGGGCAACATGATCACCTAACAGCCTATCCGGCTAACAGACTGGGATTACACAACTCTTGTCTAGTGATTTCAGAATTGACCCCGAGGGTCCAACCCGGCCTTCGTCAAGGCACTGAGAGTAACATGTAACGAACAGTGGTGAGGTGTAGATTCAAGAGGTGGCCCCCGCCAGGTCACGACGTGGCACTTTGCTCTACGACACTCAACCACACCCCCTTTACCGGGAACACAACACCCCCACAACCGGGAACGGAAGGTGAATGAATTCAAGAGGTGGCCCCCGTCTGACCAAGACGTGGCACTTTGCTTCAAACACCCAACTCTCAAAAGGTTTATCACTTGGACAAAATACCCTTAACACAAACCGGTAACCTGAACCTCTATCCTGGTCACTAGACTCTAGAACAGTCCCTCCATTACCGGAAACAAGCAGAATAGGATGGGTGGATTCTCCAACCCCAAATCAGAATGACTGTTCATAGAGTGCTCTAGTTAACCCTTAGGTTCAGTCCACCCTGTTGGGGTATGCCCTTAAGGCTAATGTTTGAGGCCTGTGGGAATGTATCAGTATCATGTAATAAACTCTTAAGTTTATAAAGGCATGGTTGTTATTCAGTTAGCTACATTGTCTGCTGCAATATATGTTCTTCTGAATAATGTCTCAAAGCTGTTCAGCTGGGCTGACATGCTATTATGTCCTTAGTCGATGTATCTTGGTGAACATGAGACAGCCTTGATATGGTTAAGACTAATATGTGTTCTAATCTTATAGGATGCTTCGAGCATGGAATAAGATGTAGACTCATGGGTACATGGGATGTACTGGACAGACCCTACTAGGATGTTCAATTGTTTGTCACAATGTGAATATTCCTTGATTATGACAAGTGGCACATTTCCTCTGACTTGAGATCACTTGTGTTTTCTAAATGATGATTGTCATTGTTTTGAGATAGTTCAATATCGTTTGAAACATAATGATTATAGACTATCTTGGATGGTGAGCTTGAGTCAGGTTAGAGCATTAGTGATAGACAAAGGATTGCCGTCTCCTTGTTTAAGGAGTGTGATGTTCTAAAGGGGCCCCCTGGATGAGATGATTGAGAAAAGTGTATGGCCATACCCAGGTGACAGTGTTCATCTGATCTAATCATGCTCATCATATTGGAGTTACGAGCTTGACAGGCTTGTCCAATAAGAACATCCAGTGGCAAAGGAAATATGCATGCCTTGTGAATTGATTCACACTTGTGTTGTTTTTGGGTGTAGTCTTGGAAGACTCTTTCCTTTATATCGGGAGACAGTGATGTGTTGCTAGATACCTCTCACTGGTCGTGATAACGTGAGTTATCGTTACCGACGCTTAAAGGAAACCCTCAGGGTCGCACAATTTGATGATATGGCTTACTTAAGTCAGATCGTGTGGACTGAATTGTTCGGGTTCAGTTTAAAGGGATTTAATCTCTGATTGTAAGTGAGATCTGGTCTGATCATGTTTGATTGATTAGGGCTTGAGATCGGTAAGCTTCGATCGAGAGAACGGATGCTAGATCGGTCAGATCAGAAGCATCAAGAGATCGACGGTCAGATCAAGCACCTTAGGGTTTTTAATGTGATCTGGACTAATTGCTTGGGTTATTTGGTTTATAGACCAGACCGAATTGAACCGGCTCTAGATGTGAGCGCTTGGTTCAAAGTAATGAGGAAAATGCGATTGGTTCATGAGGGCATGAACACATGATCGCATGTAAGAGAGGTTGGCTATTTTTAGCAACCACGCCCCCCATGTTTACATGGAGCGCATCTCTTGTTGCCTCAACCTCTAATTCTCGTCGCTCTCTCTCGTAAGAGACTTTCTCTTTCACGTCTTGGAGACTCGAGAATCAAGCAAGGAAAGGCGATCTTCTTCCCTTCTCACGCGATCAAAGACACCTAGGAATCTTGCTAGCACAAGATATTCCGTAGGGAGTAAGCGCATCCTCATCTTGTGTGCGCGTCCTAAGGAGGAAATCTTCGTTGCTTTCTATCTTCCAAGGCGCCATCTTTAAATGGCATTGGTATGAATCGCATCTCCTTCTTTCATGTTTTAAAGGTTGATCATATATTGCATGTTTTCGATTCTTGAATCCGCTGCCTATCGAGTTTGCGCCAACTAGGGTTTCGCCCCCCCTCTTGAAAGGGGTTCCCTTCACACCCAAGTCCAGGACCCTTATCGAACACATACACACGAACATCGTCTCGGACATCACATCAATCAAGTTCAAGAAAGGTCCTTAGATTTCATGCAAACAAGGTTTAACCTTTTCTAAGTTATCATCCAAGGTTATCAATCAATATTTCACATCACTACTTTATACATACACCATTTAACCAAAGAATACATACTAATACTGAAAATTCACCAAATTTCATCCACAGATAGCATAAACACAGAATATCACAAATTCAAAGTTTTCTCCTAGTTCTTGTAACAAAAGACAGAAATGCCCCTAGTTCAAAGTTTAAGTCATGCAGGAAAACTCAACCAAAAATTTCGTAAAAATAGTCATTCCATCCCTCATGATCCTTAGATTCGTAATTTCAAGTTTCCCCCAAATTTAACTAGCAAATTTACCGCATTACCCCTAGCTCAATTTCAGTCAACAGAAACTTTTATCTCCAAAAATTCCCAAAAATTTACTGTAGAGTCCTCATATACCTAATTTCATGAAAATCAGGTTTGCCCTAATTTTTACCCACACGTTTGGGCGTAATTTCATGAAGAGGGCGAAATTCTCAATTAGCCCTAATCTTCATGCCATTGAAAAATTTAAGGTCTCATACATGATTAATCAAGTCCAATTGATGATTAGAAGTCTTAGAAATGAAAAGCCCTAATCTTCATGCAAGTTAGGGTTTCGAAATTTGGGGAAAAACAATGAAACACAAACAACTTTACAATCAAGGGTTCATATCATGTTTCTAAGCTTTAAACTTCTCTAAGTCAAACAATAATCCAACTATGCGTGAACAAGGTAGAAGAGAAGATCCACTCACCTTGATTTCGTTCTTCCAAGCCTTACGTCCTCACGCCTCCTCTCACGCCAACACGTCGCCGGATCACTCAAGAGTTCGCCGGAAGCCGCCTCCACCACCTCTCACCGCCGGCCACAAGAGGAGGAGAAGAGGGAAGAGGGCAAACCGCCACCTTCACTCAAAGGAGAAATGTCGTGAGCCAAGAGGGAGAAGAGGGAAAAATCGTGAGTGAGAGGTGAGAAAATGGATCCCCTAAGGTTTTAGCTTTCTACCCATTAAGCATCCAAGATCCAATAACCCTTTACTATAAGTTATTTTCCCCACTTCTGTTGGGGTATGCCCTTAAGGCTAATGTTTGAGGCCTTGGGATTGTATAAGTATCATGTAATAAACTCTTAAGTTTATAAAGGCATGGTTATTATTCAGGTTGTTACCTTGTCTGCTGTAATAAGTGTACTTCTGAATAATGTCTCAAAGCTGTTCAGCTAGGCTGACAGGCTATATGTCCTTAGTCGAGATATCTTGGTGAACATGAGACAGCCTTGATATGATTGAGACTGATATGAGTGCTAATCTTATAGGATGCTTCGAGCATGGAATAAGATGTAGACTCATGGGTACATTGGATGTACTGGACAGACCCTACTCGGATATTCCATTGCTTGTCACAATGTGAATGATCCTTGTAAGCACTAAGTGGCACATGTCCTTTGACTTGAGATCACTTATGTTTCTAAATGATGATTGTCATTGTTTTGAGGTAGTTCAATATCATTTGAAACATAATGATTATAGACTATCTTGGATGGTGAGCTTGAGTCAGGTTAGGGCACTTGTGATAGATAAAGGATTGCCGTCTCCTTGTTTAAGGAGTGTGATGTTCTAAAGGGCCCCCCTATATGAGATGATTGAGGAAGTGTATGGCCATACCCAGATGACTATGTGCATCTGATCTAATCATGCTCATCGTATTGGAGTTACAGGCTTGACATGCTTGTCCAATAAGAACATCCAGTGGCAAAGGAATCATGCATGCCTAGTGAGTTGATTCACACTTATGCTGTGGTTGGGTGGAGTCTTGGAAGACTCTTTCCTTTATATCGGGAGACAGTGATGTGTTGCTAGATACCCCTCGCTGATCGTGATAACGTAAGTTATCGTTACCGACATTTAAAGGAAACCCTTAGGGTCGCACAATTTGATGATATGGCTACTTAAGTCAGATCGTGTGGACTGAATTGTTCGAGTTCAGTTTAAAGGAGATTAAACTTTGATTGTAAGTGAGATCCAGTCTGATCATGTTTGATTGATTAGGGCTTGAGATCGGTAAGCTTAGATCGAGAGTGTGGATGCTAGATAGAAGAGATCAAGAGCATTAAAAGGATGAACGGTCAGATTTTGAACCTTAGGGTTTAATTTGGTCTGAACCGATTATTGGGCTGATTTGGTTTGGTCATTGGACCAATTGAATTGAACCGGCTCACATGTGAGCGCTTGGTTCATTTGAGAGGAGAGCTATGCGTTTGGTTCACTTCATGTGAACGCATAACGCAAGCTTTGATGACTTGCCATTTATGGCATTTCGGTTTGACAATTGTGATGAATGTCTCCACATTCGATCACAAGTTTGGCTAACGCTCCTCTCCATCATCTTGCTCTCGACGACACACACTTTCTTGTGTGGTGAAAGTGACGAGAAGAAAGATCGGCCAAGAGTTCATCATCTCCTTCATGCGATAAGACCCCTTGAAGCTTTTGCTAGCACAAAGTTGAGAAGGGAGTAGTCTTTGTCTTCTTGTGTGCGCACCTTTTGGAGGAGATCAACCTTGTTTTCTTCTTCCAAGCCGCCTTCCATCCATGGCAATGGTAAGATCATATCATGATCTTAAGTTGGTTTAAGTTGATTATATAGTTCATATGCGATCTTTAGAAGCCCTTTTTCCGCATTGCATGCTAGATGCGCATGTATAGGGTTTCCCCCCAGGTTAGGGGTTCCTACAACTGGTATCAGAGGTAGGCTCTCCATATGATCTATATGATTGCTAGAAGTGTTTGTGATCCATGCTTCTTGCGCTTACTTGATGCTTTGTTTTCATGATGCATGGTTACATGTACATGTAGATTGCGCTTGTATCATGTTAACATGTAGATTGCGCTTGTATCATGCTAACATGTAGATTGCGCTTGTATCATGGGCTATGTATGCGCTCCCCCTTGAAGGGGACCCCTTAAAGTTTGCGCTCCCCCTTGAAGGGGACCCCCTTAGATCTAAGGGTTATCAACTTTGTTTGTATGTTTGCGCATGCTCTAAGTGTTTTACAAAACTTACATCTTGCGCGGTTGATTAGATCTAAGGTGCCACTACATTAAATCCTTAAATGGGTTGATGGGGTTGAAGGCATCATCTAGTATAGATCAAGCTAGTCTGATCAGACCATCTGACAGCCTAGATGGGTCGACCAGATAGCACCTGTGCGCAAGCACGAGGTGGCTATAGGTTGACTGCATCAAAGGCGTGTAGCGAGGTCTGGTTGAGACAATTACTGAACATACTTGAGTTAGGCCCGGGGTCACACCCGCTTGCCAAAACTCATGAGGGTGGTTCAGCCCTTGACGCATGCATGGTTGACCATCAGGTCAACACGGGTCAGTTAGGACTCGGTGCATGCAAGGGCAAAAGATCTAACTAGATGGATGAGTGGATCCCCATCAATGGACCATTGTAAGGTTGTAGGGCTCATAAGGAAATTAAAATTGATGCCATGGGGTTTTTTCAAAATTTTAATTTCTTGATTGGATCACATGTTGATTGAACCATATGCTTGTTTATTTAGTCTTATGTGGGTTGCCCATTTGTGTGCTGTGCTGGGGCCTGCGTGCCTGGATTTAAAAAATTGTAAATTAATTTGTGATCTGCGAATCACATTGTACTTAATTTATAATATGTTGTTGACCTGCGAGTCAACCTTGTCTAGATAGATCAAATGTACTTTGATTAGACAAGAGCACAAAAGCACACATCCAAGAGGGGCATTCACCTGGTGGTGCACCTGAGGTGCTCTTGGCGCTAGGGCCCTAGGTTGGACCAGATGAGATGCCAAGGAGCTCGAGTGAAGACTTAAGTAAAATTAAGGTCTTACTAGGGTTCATGGGCTTTTACCACATAAGATCATGCTTTCTACTTATTGCTAATAATTAGAATTGCATGTTTAAGTTTATCTTCTACTATAGCCATAGGATATGCCTGATAGTAAGAAGATAAAAGACCGTTAAAATCCAACGCTAACATATCAAGCTCGATAAGCCTTCTGACGCGAAACCTCACCTTTCTGATTATCGTTGGAGCCGTGTTGAACCCACTCAGTGGGCACGTCCATCTATCTTCAGACGGTGCTGGATTTCACCTGCGTGTTACAGAGTTGGGATTTATCCCCTCTCGTTGCTCAGCATAGCACGTGGTGGTCCAGGGAGTAGGTCAGGTCAGCTTGACCATGTAGGCTACATATGTGGCGCATATGGTAGCACATGGAGGCAGCCATCTCTAGGATCAGAGACTGTGTTGTACCAACTCAGTTGGCACAGTCTGCTGGATTGCCAAGATGAAGGGGAATCGCACGGGTTGGCGATTGGCTGGGACAGCCTACCAGAAATTAGTGCTTGTCATCTCTGTGCAACTTATCTCGCCTGAGCGGGACGCGGAGACCAAGTATGAAATCTGGATCCCATCTCACTAAAAGAGTATTACTCTTTCGGACTGTTTACTGGATTTTTCAGTCAGACAAAATAGTGAGAAAAGAATCTTTCTTAAGTCCTGGATTGATTCTGAACATTGATACTGACCTTGCTGTTCTTGCTTGTTGTAGATTCCTGCAGCAACGAACACCATGAGCTTCAATGTGCGATCCCTACTGGAAAGGGAGAAGTTTGCTGGGCCGAACTTCTCTGACTGGTTTGGACACCTTAAGATCGTTCTTAAGGCAGAGAGGAAACTGTATGTCCTCGAGACGGCGATACCGCCGCAGCCCGCTCCGAACGCCGCAAGGGCGGTTCGGGATGCCTACGAAAAGCACGTCAATGATAGCATTGATGTCGCTTGCCTGATGCTAGCGTCTATGACGCCACCGCTGCAGCGTCAGCATGAGGATATGTCGGCTATAGAAATTATAGCGAACCTCAAGATGCTGTATGCTGCACAGGCGAGGACAGAACGCTATAATCTGACGAAGCTCTTCTTTCAGAGCAAACTGGCTGAGGGGAGCCCAGTGGGAGCTCACGTGCTCAAGATGATTGGGCACAAGGAGGCTCTGGAGAAACTGGGGCATACCATCAACCAGGAGCTTGCTGTGGATATTATTCTGCAGTCTCTCCCGCCTTCTTTCGATGCGTTCATCATTAACTTTAATATGAACAAAATCGATTGTACGCCGGCAGAGCTGCTGAATATGCTCTTGACTACTGAGGAAACTCTGAAGGGTAAGCCTTCAACCTCTGTCTTGATGGTTCCTTCTAGGAACAAGAAGAAGGGGAAGAAGGGCAAGGCCCCTGTCAAGAACTACAGTAAGGCCCTGAAACAGAAGGTGAAGCGGTCGAAGGATAACAGGTGTTTCGCTGTGGCCAGCTGGGTCACTGGAAAAAGGACTGTAAAGCGCTCCAAGGAGATAAGAGGGGAAGCATTGCTTCTGGCTCAGGTATATATGTGACTGAGGTCATGTTATCTTCTTCTACTATATCATGGGTGTTGGACACTGCATGTGGAGTTCACATTTGTTCAAATGTGCAGGAACTCAAGAGAAGAAGGCAGGTGGGACAGCATGAGGTAGACCTACGAGTTGGAAACGGGGCACGGGTTGCTGCTGTTGCTGTAGGAGACTATTTCATTACTTTACCATCTGGCATTGTATTAGAATTAAACAATTGTTATTTTGTACCAAGTATCACAAAGAATATTATCTCTATTCCTGCTCTTGTCAGGAAAGGATTTGCCTTTGAATGCAATATTTCAAAGTGTGTTTTATCTCTAGATAATATTGTGTATGCAACTGGTTCAATTAACAATGGGTTATACATGTTGGACATGGAAAATTCTATACAAAACATTGATAATAAGAAAGCCAAGTATGCTGATGACAGCACCTTGTTATGGCATAGTCGTTTAGGCCATATAAACGAGAAGCGCATTAAGCGGTTGCATGATCATGGACTGCTGGGATCTTTCTCCTATGAGGAGATTGATACATGCAAAGCTTGTTTGATGGGTAAAATGACGAAGTCACCTTTTCCTCACAAAGGTCAAAGGACTTCAGGTTTACTGGACCTTATACACAGTGATGTGTGTGGGCCATTTAGTAAACATGCCAGAGGTGGCTATCAGTACTTCATTACCTTTACTGATGATTTCAGTAGGTATGGATATGTCTATTTAATGAGACATAAAAGTGAATCTTTTGACAAGTTCAAAGAGTTCAAAAATGAAGTACAAAATCAGTTAGGCCGAAATATCAAGGCACTTCGTTCTGATCGAGGTGGAGAATACCTGAGTCATACGTTTACTGACTATCTGAAGGAGTGTGGGATTATCTCACAGCTCACTCCGCCAGGAACACCGCAGTGGAATGGTGTGTCCGAGAGGAGAAATAGAACGTTACTTGATATGGTTCGTTCTATGATGAGTCAGGCTACTCTTCCATATTCCTTTTGGGGTTTTGCACTGGAAACAGCTGCAAAGGTACTAAACCGAGTGCCATCCAAGGCAGTTTCAAAGACGCCATATGAGTTATGGTATGGGAAACAGCCTAGCTTGACATTTATCAGGATCTGGGGTTGCGAGGCTTATGTCAAAAAGCTCGCCTCTGGGAAACTAGAGAGCAGATCTGACAAATGCATCTTTGTCGGTTACCCTAAGGAAACGAAGGGTTATTATTTCTACGATCCCAAAGAGAACAAGGTGTTTGTTGCTCGGACGGCCATATTTCTTGAGAAGGAATTTCTTCTGCAAGAGGCCAGTGGGAGAGAAATAAAGCTGGATGAGAATCCAGAGGAAGGACAAAGTAGTCAAGCACAGTTGGATGAGCCTGAGCCGGTAGAACAGGTTACTGAACAACCTGAGGCTCAAATAACACGGGAACCGCGAAGATCGGGAAGGATCCGTCGACAGCCTGAGCGCTATGACGGAGTCTATATCATTGAAAATGATGAACCCCTAACTTATGCGGATGCGGTCAGTGGACCGGAGTCAGCTAGATGGCTTGATGCTATGCGAGCCGAGATGGACTCCATGTCAGATAACCAAGTCTGGGATTTGGTTGATCCGCCTCCGGGAGTAATCCCTATAGGCTGTAAATGGATCTTCAAGAAGAAGATTGACATGGATGGTAACGTGGTTACCTATAAGGGCAGGCTAGTTGCGAAAGGTTTCAAACAAATCTACGGGTTAGATTATGATGAAACTTTCTCACCTGTAGCCATGTTTAAGTCTATTCGGATTCTTTTCGCGATAGCAGCATATTACGATTATGAGATCTGGCAGATGGATGTGAAAACAGCTTTCCTCAATGGAAATCTGGACGAGGATGTGTATATGACACAACCGGAAGGTTTCACTAATCCATCAGATCGTCATAAAATATGCAAGTTAAAGAAGTCCATTTATGGGCTGAAACAAGCATCAAGAAGCTGGAACATTCGTTTTGATGAATCAATCTCTGAGTTTGGTTTCATCAAGAACGAGGATGACCCGTGTGTATATAAGAGGTTTAGTGGGAGCGTAATTACATTCCTAATCCTCTACGTCGATGATATCTTAATCATTGGAAACGATATTCCTGAACTGCATGCTGTTAAGGCATGGTTAGGAAAATGTTTTCAGATGAAAGATTTAGGAGAAGCAGCCTATGTACTAGGTGTGAAGATCTGCAGAGATAGATCTAAGAGGCTTCTCGGGCTGTGCCAGAGTACTTACATCGATAAGGTCCTGGAGAGATTCCATTTAGAGAATTCTAAACGTGGATATCTTCCAGTCAGACATGGTCTGAATCTTTCGAAGAGTCAGTGTCCACAAACACAGACTGAGAAAGATGAAATGGACAATACGCCTTATGCTTCGGCTATTGGGTCCATTATGTATGCGATGTTGTGTACTCGCCCAGACGTCGCTTACGGGTTAAGCGTGACCAGTCGATTCCAAAGTAATCCAGGATTGGCGCACTGGATTGCGGTCAAGAACATTTTAAAATATCTGCGGAGGACCAAAGATATGTTCTTGATATATGGTGGTCAGGAAGAACTCAGTATAGAGGGATATACTGACGCTTCGTTCCAGTCGGACCAGGATGATTTCCGATCGCAGTCAGGCTATATTTTTAGCTTGAATGGTGGAGCAGTGGTGTGGAAGAGTTTCAAACAGTCAACTGTTGCTGATTCCACAACAGAAGCCGAGTATGTTGCAGCCTCGGAAGCATCTAAGGAGGCAGTGTGGATTCGTAAGTTCGTGAGAGAACTTGGTGTCGTTCCTTCGAGTGCTGATCCTTTGGTTATCTTCTGTGATAACACTGGAGCAATTGCACAAGCAAAGGAACCGCGGTCGCACCAGAAGTCCAAGCACATACAGAGACGGTTTCACTTGATCCGGGAGATCATTGATCGTGGCGAGGTCAAAATATGCAAGGTTCATACAGATGACAATCTGGCAGACCCACTTACCAAGCCTCTGGCGCAGCAGAAGCATGAGAAGCACTGTAATAATATGGGTTTGAGATTTCTCAACCATTAGATTAAGTGCAAGTGGGAGATTGTTGGGGTATGCCCTTAAGGCTAATGTTTGAGGCCTTGGGATTGTATAAGTATCATGTAATAAACTCTTAAGTTTATAAAGGCATGGTTATTATTCAGGTTGTTACCTTGTCTGCTGTAATAAGTGTACTTCTGAATAATGTCTCAAAGCTGTTCAGCTAGGCTGACAGGCTATATGTCCTTAGTCGAGATATCTTGGTGAACATGAGACAGCCTTGATATGATTGAGACTGATATGAGTGCTAATCTTATAGGATGCTTCGAGCTTGGAATAAGATGTAGACTCATGGGTACATTGGATGTACTGGACAGACCCTACTCGGATATTCCATTGCTTGTCACAATGTGAATGATCCTTGTAAGCACTAAGTGGCACATGTCCTTTGACTTGAGATCACTTATGTTTCTAAATGATGATTGTCATTGTTTTGAGGTAGTTCAATATCATTTGAAACATAATGATTATAGACTATCTTGGATGGTGAGCTTGAGTCAGGTTAGGGCACTTGTGATAGATAAAGGATTGCCGTCTCCTTGTTTAAGGAGTGTGATGTTCTAAAGGGCCCCCCTATATGAGATGATTGAGGAAGTGTATGGCCATACCCAGATGACTATGTGCATCTGATCTAATCATGCTCATCGTATTGGAGTTACAGGCTTGACATGCTTGTCCAATAAGAACATCCAGTGGCAAAGGAATCATGCATGCCTAGTGAGTTGATTCACACTTATGCTGTGGTTGGGTGGAGTCTTGGAAGACTCTTTCCTTTATATCGGGAGACAGTGATGTGTTGCTAGATACCCCTCGCTGATCGTGATAACGTAAGTTATCGTTACCGACATTTAAAGGAAACCCTTAGGGTCGCACAATTTGATGATATGGCTACTTAAGTCAGATCGTGTGGACTGAATTGTTCGAGTTCAGTTTAAAGGAGATTAAACTCTGATTGTAAGTGAGATCCAGTCTGATCATGTTTGATTGATTAGGGCTTGAGATCGGTAAGCTTAGATCGAGAGTGTGGATGCTAGATCGAAGAGATCAAGAGCATTAAAAGGATGAACGGTCAGATTTTGAACCTTAGGGTTTAATTTGGTCTGAACCGATTATTGGGCTGATTTGGTTTGGTCATTGGACCAATTGAATTGAACCAGCTCACATGTGAGCGCTTGGTTCATTTGAGAGGAGAGCTATGCGTTTGGTTCACTTCATGTGAACGCATAACGCAAGCTTTGATGACTTGCCATTTATGGCATTTCGGTTTGACAATTGTGATGAATGTCTCCACATTCGATCACAAGTTTGGCTAACGCTCCTCTCCATCATCTTGCTCTCGACGACACACACTTTCTTGTGTGGTGAAAGTGACGAGAAGAAAGATCGGCCAAGAGTTCATCATCTCCTTCATGCGATAAGACCCCTTGAAGCTTTTGCTAGCACAAAGTTGAGAAGGGAGTAGTCTTTGTCTTCTTGTGTGCGCACCTTTTGGAGGAGATCAACCTTCTTTTCTTCTTCCAAGCCGCCTTCCATCCATGGCAATGGTAAGATCATATCATGATCTTAAGTTGGTTTAAGTTGATTATATAGTTCATATGCGATCTTTAGAAGCCCTTTTTCCGCATTGCATGCTAGATGCGCATGTATAGGGTTTCCCCCCTTATTAGGGGTTCCTTCAACTTCACCCTTAACAAGGGCTCTTCCCCTTTTCTAATAGAAAGACACCACTAGCCTAGTGGCGTGCAGCACACATTCCACGCCTTAAGTCGTGGGTTCGAATCCTCTCCGTGACACATATTTTTTTTACAAAGCAGGAAAATACATAAATCAAGACATTATCTCATTTCAAAATTCCACAAAAATGCTAGATAAACAAAAATCTTATTTTCTCACCTGCTAGTAATTTTCTGGATCTTACACTTGTTTTCACCCAATCACATGGTTATGACTAAATTAGGTTCTCACCTGAGTATGGCCATACACTTTCAGTCATAAAACCATCGAGGAGCTCCATGGATATCAAGCTTCCCTTAGGAAGGGGCACATCCTCTGTCTGTCCATTGACCTTCTCATATGGGTCGTGACATGCTCAATAACAACCGTTATTACCTCCCAACTACAGTGAGGTGTTAGGTTGTATCATAGTATGTCCCTAACCATATAGAATGGTCAATGACCTCAAGTCAAGGGATCAATGCATCTCCTGTCACTTGTGAGGATAACTCCTGACACCAAGTCATTGCCTCACAGTGGGTCTATCCAGTATATCTACCACTGATATACTCATATGTCTGCGTTAGCACCTCATGCCTAACCAGCCCATATAGCAGTCTCACAAGTACCAGAGCTGTCCCATATCGACTCAGGTACATCGACTAGGGACAATCATTTGAGCACAGATCCAATCTGTCTCCAGGGACATTATCATGTAAGTACATAATCGCATATGTAAACAAACAATGATAACGACAATGCCATAATGATATAAATATCTAAGTGAAGTAATACAAAGATGGACCAAAAAAAGGTCTCAGGGCATATACACCAACAAATTGTTCACTTCCATCATTATTCGATTTGTTTAGCTTGTGAAAACTTAATTCGTCGGTACTTAACAACGAGGACTCTGTGGTTTGATATCTTAAATATTACTTCGAGTATCCATTCACATGTGGACTACAACAAGTTATTGGCGCCATTGCCGGAGACCTTGGTTTTGTTAATATTGATATAATTGATAGTATTGCTAGATTAAGCCTTTTCTGTTTGTTTTTTAGTATTCTCTATGATAGATTCTAGATTTCTTTTATTTTCTGAAAAATCTAAACTTTTCTGACTTTCTACTTGTTTACGCGCAGGAATCTTAGATCGGGACCATTAGTCCCTTTTGATCCTGAAATTAACAAAACTCTTAGATTGCACAGGAAATTGAGGTTTGCTAAAGAGAGAGAAGAAGAATCAATCATGGTTAAAAGAAGGACACTTCGAGATTATGCAGCCCCGAATACACAGGGAATCCGTTCTAGTATTACTAGGCCTACAATTGATGCAAACAACTTTGAGATTAAACCAGCTTTCCTATCGATGATCCAACAGAATCAGTTTGGAGGATCTCCTCTAGAAGATCCAAATCAACACTTATCTATTTTTCTTGATCCTGAAATTAACAAAACTCTTAGATTGCACAGGAAATTGAGGTTTGCTGAAGAGAGAGAAGAAGAATCAATCATGGTTAAAAGAAGGACACTTCGACATTATGCATCCCCGAATACACAGGGAATCCGTTCTAGTATTACTAGGCCTACAATTGATGCAAACAACTTTGAGATTAAACCAGCTTTCCTGTCGATGATCCAACAGAATCAGTTTTGTAACATCCCACATTCTTAACCCCAAACAAAGAACACAATCACAAAGGGAATAGGATGTTTCATATAAGATCGATCAAATGCTAGGTAAAACCGAGTTCAAGAAAACACGATCTGAAAATTTTCAAAACTCCAAACACATAAAATCTTCGAATCACAAATCATAAATCTCATAAAGGTACCTGCCACCACGCAATACGTGCACTAGACATATGCACGTTACAGTTGTATCAAAACCGATTGCAAAAATACACATCAACTCCAATTTCAAAACAAATCCACAAAATCGATTTTATAAACTAATACCAAACACCGAAACCAGGCTGAAGCCCGCGGTGACACAAGAATCAACATCATTTAACTGCCACAGTCTGGCAACACAATTTTTCATAGTTCACATGGTTCACATCACATGGTTCACATAAATCATAAAATTCATATTCGGCCACAGCCAGCCTCAAATTAATTAAGCATAAACATGGGGCCACAACCGGCATCATAAGCATAAATCACAACATCAATATCATGCTAACTGCGCTCCTGCTCTATACCTGAAAATAGTGAGGGGTGAGCTACACAGCCCAGTGAGTGGATAGTCTAATTGACCATCCATAACATACACTCAAAAATATAGGCAGATTGTTTTAAAAATCTTTAACAGGAACATAATGTCAACATATCACCAGATTAAATGTACAGAAGTCACATAAACAGTCAGATGTACACACTAACATAATCAACTCAGGTTCTAAACAAACTCAGGTTCTAGAGTTATACTCTAAACCAACTAAACACACATATTCTAAACCAACTAAACACACCAACACATTTTTAACCTAGTTGTCCAGCATATTCAGTAGTGACCAATATGGTCTAACCCGGCTTGGCCAAAGCACTGGGAGCTGCAAAATCTCGTGCAACACATAAACATGGACAGTGAATAGAATCAGGAGGTGGCCCCCGTCAGGTCACGACGTGGCACGCTGGTCTATCACGCCATAACATAAAACGAGAATAGAATCAGGAGGTGGCCCCCGTCAGGTCACGACGTGGCACGCTGGTCTATCACGCCATAACATAAAACGAGAATAGAATCAGGAGGTGGCCCCCGTCAGGTCACGACGTGGCACGCTGGTCTATCACGCCATAACATAAAACGAGAATGATGACATCAAGAGGTGGCCCCTGTCTGATCAGGACATGGCACTTTGGGTCTTATATCATTCCCAACACAAAACGAGAATGGTGACATCAAGAGGTGGCCCCTGTCTGACCAAGACATGGCACTTTGGGTCTTATACCATTCCCAACACATAAAAGAGTAATGACATCAAGAGGTGGCCCCTGTCTGACCAAGACATGGCACTTTGGGTCAAAACCCGTTCTCCCAAAAGGTTCCTACTGGACAACACACATATCTTATTTCACATTTCACAAAGGTGGACTCCTAAGTGTCAACTAGACTCTAGGATAGCCATCACAAAATCACATCGGCAGGCTGAACATCAACCCCCATCACAATAATCACAATAGGCAGGCTGAACATCAACCTCCTCACATATCACAATACAGGGCTGAAATTCAAACCCTTAACATATCACATAACAGGGCTATCCCCTTGAGTTCATAGTTACACCTAGCCTTAGTCCTAACCATCACATAATCACAACACATAATATTCGAACCTCATAACCACATAATTTTCGAATTTCACATAACCACATAATATTCACATATTCAAAGATCACTTAACATGCCAAAAATCACAAATCACAATATTTAAAAATCACATAACATAGTGTAGTCCTTAAATTTCAGGCTGGTCAGTTCAGTGTAATTTTGCTAAGTTATCAACCAATGTTCTCTATCAATATTTCATGTCATTACTTTCTACATACACCATTCAATTAAAAATACATAATAATACAGAAAATTCACCAAATTTCGTTCACAATTAACATAAATGTAGAATATCACAACTTCATAGTTTTCTACTAGTTCTGATAACAAAAGACTGAAATACCCCTAGTTCAAAGTTTAAGTCATGCAGGAAAAGTTATCCAAAAATTTCGTAAAAATATTCATTACATCCCTCATGATCCCTAGATTCGAGATTTCAAGTTTTCCCCAATTTTAACTAGAAAATTTACCGAATTACCCCTAGGTCAATGTCAGTCAACAGAAACTTTTATTTCTAAAAATTCTCAAAAAATTACAGTAGAGTCCTCATATACCTAATTTCATGAATATCAAGTTTTCCCCAAATTTTACCCATGCATTTGGGCGTAACTTCATGAAGAAGGGTCGAAATTCTCATTCAAGCCCTAAACTTCATGCAATTGAAAAACTAAAGCTACATACATGCTTAAACAAGGTCTAATTGATGATTAGAAAAAGCCCTAATTCTCATACAATCTAGGGTTTTCGAAATTTTAGGGAAAACATAGAAACATGTACAAAAATTGAAATTAAGGGTTCATGCCATGTTTCTAAGCAATAATCTCAAGCATACATGGATTAAGTGGAAGAGAAAATCCACTCACCTCTTAAACCGAAAATTTTCCACAAAAGAAATCGTTCAAAGCCTTTGATGTCACCACCAAACACCAAGGAAATTTCTTCACTTCAAGGAAAAATCGCCAAGGGGAAGAAGATGAAGAAAATCACCTCAACAACTCCAAGAATCGCCTTCTTCTTTGCCCTAGCCGCCCCAAGATTTCCTCAAGCCAAAAAAAAACGCCCACAATCTCACCCTAGTCGATATTACCACTTAAACTTTGGGTTTTTAAATTTTAAACCCATTAACCAATTAATTCCAATAGGGTTTAACCCATTTAACTCATAATTTCGAATTTTTCAAACCCAATAACCCATAGTTAACCAATTAATTTAATTAACTTAACCATTAACCATTCACTTAACCGAAATCCAATAAGGACTTAATTAATATCCAATAAGGATTTAATTAACCAATAAGGTCTAATTAATTAACTTACAATTTACAACCCATAAATCCTAATTAATTTATCATGGACAACCAATAATAATTTATCATAAATTAACAGCCAATAATCAAATCAATAATCTCTAATTAATTTACAATAAATTAACAACCAAATAAACTCAAATCCATTAATTACAAATTAACAATCAATAAATCAGTTAATTAACAACAAAATCTCTAGTTAATTTATCATAAATTAACAATCAATACTCAGGAATAATAACTCAGTCAATAATTTTATTTACATCAATAATTTATCATAATTTATCATAGAAAATAATGCTTACCAGAACTTAAGATCCTTGGATCTTACATTCCTCCCTCCTTATAAAGCTTTAGTCCTCTAAAGCTCAGCATCCATATCATCAAAGAGGTAAGCATAATTTTTCCTCATATCAGCTTCAGTCTCCCAAGTCGCTTCTTCAACTGATTGATTTCCCCAGATAACCTTCACCAAAGGTATAGTCTTGTTCCTCAGAACTTTATCTTTTCTATCCACAATCCGGAGAGGTCTTTCCTCAAAAGTCAAGTCACTCTGAATCTGAAGAGGTTCCAACTCCAACACATGAGATGGATCAGGATGATATTTCCTCAAAGCAGAGACATGGAATACATTATGCACATGATCCATAGCAGGAGGTAAAGCCAATCGGTAAGCCACTGGACCAACTCTCTCAATAATATCAAAAGGGCCTACAAACCTAGGGCTCAACTTGCCCTTTTTGCCAAATCTCATAACACCCTTAGTAGGTGACACCTTCAAGAACACATGATCCCCTACCATAAACTCCAAGGAACGACGACGGTCATCAGCATAACTCTTCTGTCTGTCCCGAGCAATTTTCAATTTATCCTGAATCTCTCTGACCTTATCAGTAGTCTCCTGAACTGCATCAGATCTCAAAATCATTCTGTCACCAGTTTCTTCCCAACACAAGGGAGTCCTACACCTTCTTCCATACAAAGCCTCATAAGGAGCCATCTGAATACTGGAGTGGAAACTATTATTATAAGTGAACTCTATCAAAGATAGATCCCGGTTCCACTCAGAACTCCAATCAACCACATAGGCTCTCAACAGATCTTCTAGAGTCTATATAGTACGCTCCGTCTGGCCATCAGACTGAGGATGGTATGCTGTACTAAAACTCAACTTAGTACCCAAACCCTCCTGTAAGCTCTTCCAAAATCTGGACAAAAATCGAGAGTCCCTATCAGACACAATATCAACAGGCACTCCATGCAGTCTGACTATCTCATCAATGTATAATCTAGCCAGCCTCTCTAAAGGATAAGTCATCTTAATCGGGAGAAAATGGGCTGATTTAGTGAGTCTATCAACAATCACCCAAATAGCATCATGACCCAATCTGGTTCTGGGCAAACCACACACAAAATCCATACTGATGCATTCCCACTTCCACTCAGGAATAGGAAGGGGCTGCAACAAACCACCAGGCTTCTGGTGTTCAGCCTTTACAGTCTGACAGGTTAAACACCTAGAGACAAAATCATATACCTCTTTCTTCATACCCGGCCACCAAAAACTTTTCTTGAGGTCTTGATACATTTTAGTCACACCAGGATGTAGAGAATATTTGGAGTTATGGCTGTCCTCCAATATTTCTTTCCTCAAGCTCGGTTCCTCAGGGACACATACCCTTCCACGAAACCGAAGAATACCATCATCAGACAGGCTAAAATCCTGAACTGCGCCATCAACCAGACTATCCCTGATCTGAACTAATTTCGGATCCACAGACTGCTGATCTCTGATCTTCTGCAACAAAGCAGACTGTACTCTGAGAAAAGCTACATAACCAGTCTGAACTCTAGGAGAAACACTGATCCTGAGATCGCTGAACTCCTGCAGTAACCGCCACTCACTGACTCGTAAAGCAGCTACTGAAGTAACTGGATGTCTGCTCAGTGCATCCGCCACTACATTGGCCTTTCCAGCCTGATACTGAATAGAGAAGTCATAGTCTTTGATCAACTCCATCCATCTTCTCTGTCTCATGTTCAACTCCTTCTGAGTGAAGATATACTTGAGACTCTGGTGATCAGTGAACAGATCAAACTCCTGACCCAACAAATAGTGACGCCATATCTTCAAAGCAAAGACTACGGCCGCCAACTCTAAATCATGAGTAGGGTAGTTCAATTCATACTCCTTCAGTTGTCTCGAAGCATAGGCTACTACAGAACCCTTCTGCATCAAGACACAACCCAACCCTTTGCCAGAAGCATCCGTATAAACAGTAAACCTTTCCCCATCACTAGGAATAATGAGAATCGGTGTACTAGTCAACCTTCTCTTCAGCTCCTGAAAGCTCTCTTCACACGTATCATCCCAAATAAACTTGGCTTCTTTTCTGGTCAATTTAGTTAAAGGACCCGCCAACTTGGAGAATCCCTCAACAAATCTCCGGTAATAACCTGCCAAACCCAGAAAACTCCTGATCTCAGTAGCACTAGTCGGTCTTCCCCAATCAAGAATGGCTTGCACTTTAACTGGATCCACAGACACACCCTGACCAGAAATCACATGTCCCAGAAAACTGATCTTCTCTAGCCAGAACTCACACTTACTAGCCTTGGCATATAACCGGTTCTTCCTCTGAACCTCCAGTACCTTGCGCAAATCACTGACATGATCTGAAGTAGTCTGAGAGTACACCAAGATATCATCTATGAAGACTACTACACAAGAATC
Source organism: Costus lasius (assembly GCA_027563935.2). Taxonomy (NCBI): domain Eukaryota; kingdom Viridiplantae; phylum Streptophyta; class Magnoliopsida; order Zingiberales; family Costaceae; genus Costus; species Costus lasius. The sequence continues at coordinate 61,976,719 of CM050451.1, forward strand.
AAGCAATTCATGGAATACCCTGTTCATCAAATCCATGAAGACAGCAGGTGCATTTGTCAGTCCAAAAGGCATAACTAAAAATTCGAAATGCCCATACCTGGTCCTGAAAGCAGTCTTGAATATATCCTCATCCTTGACTCTAAGCTGATAATACCCTGATCTCAGATCAATTTTAGAGAACACTGTAGCTCCCTGTAATTGATCAAATAGATCATCAATTTTGGGAAGAGGATACTTATTCTTGATAGTCACTTGGTTCAATTGCCTGTAGTCTATACACATTCTCAGGGTTCCATCTTTCTTCTTTACAAATAGCACTGGCGCTCCCCAAGGTGAAGCACTAGGCCGAATGTACCCTTTCTCTAACAATTCCTCCAGTTGTTTCTTAAGCTCGGCCAACTCTGAAGTAGCCATACGGTAAGGAGCTCTGGAGATAGGTGCCGTACCTGGCGCCAACTCAATGCCAAACTCCACTTCTCTAACTGGTGGCAAACCTGAAAATTCTTCAGAGAACACATCAGGAAATTCTTTCACCACCGCCATCTGAGTCAGATCAGAAGTAGAATCATCCTGCACCTTAACATGTGCAAGATAACCCTTGCAACCACTGGCAAGTAACTTCCTGGCCTGCAGGAAAGATATCACATGTGGTCCTTGGTCTGACACTAGACCTCTCACAAAGATCCGGTTCCCATCAAGCATATTCAAAGTGATCACTTTCTCAAAGCAATCCACAGAGGCATGATGCGAAGACAACCAGTCCATTCCTAAGATGACATCATAATCTTGCATGTCTAAGAGGATTAGATCCACTAGAAACTCATAACCCTCTACATGTACCATACAGTCAGCACACACAGTGTCTGTAGATAACGATTTTCCTAAAGGAGTACTAACAGACACAGCATAATCTAGCATCTTAGGTACAACAGGTAAACATGCAGCAAACTTAACAGAGACAAAAGACAAATTTGCACCAGGGTCAAATAAAATGCGAGCTAACTGATCAAATACAAATAATGTACCTTCCACAACGGATCGGGAAGCTCGTGTATCCTTCTCAGCCACAGCATAGACTCTAGTCTGGACAGTAGGCTTATCTGCGCCTCTAGGCTGCATCTCAGGCTCTTTGCAGTCCCTAGCCATGTGCCCAGGTTTCTTACACTTGAAGCACACGCCATTCTTCCTATGACAATCTTTCACCAGATGTCCTCTGAGCCCACAATAACTACAAGTCCCGTTCTCAGTGTTGCTATTTCTTACATCCCTGATATCTCTGAACTGCTGCGGTGCATCCCTGTAAGAGTAAGGCTTATACCGGCTCTTCTTGAAATCCTTGTGCCTAGGGTACTTCTTACCCTTGCCGCCACTGCCAAACTGAGGAACCGCCGCCTCAGCTGCAGGAACCACTGCCACCGTAGCATGAGAACTCCTCTCAGATATATACCTCTCTATAGTGCGTGCTCGCCCAACTGTCTCAACATAGGTCTCCAAGTGTTGAGCACCAACCTGCTCTCGAATATCCCATCTGAGACCTCTCAGAAACTTGGTAGCTCTCCTCTTTTCAGTGTTTATCAGGTGAGGAGCATATTTTCCCAATTTCGTGAACTGTACTTCATACTGGTCCACTGTCATATTACCCTGCTCCAGGTGAATAAATGCTACCTCTCGGTCCTCTACCAAGCTATCTGGAAAATACTTCTCATTAAATCGAGACAAGAAGTAAGGCCAATCTACAGTCTCATGTCTTTCTTCGGCAAGTCTCACCACGCCCTTCCACCATTCATCTGCGTCAGCACGCATCATATAGGTGGTCAGACATAACTTGTCTTCGTCCGAGCAACGCATAACTTGGAAAATCTTTTCCAAGCACAACTGCCAGTTCTCGGCAGTACTGGATTCTGAGCCCCCATAAAAAGAACTAGGACCCAGTTTCTGGAATTCACTCACAAGTGAGGCATAGCGCCATCTTAAATTCCTACACACACATTCCATAGTAAGGAAATCAAACATAAACCTATCAGGTGTCTAGCAATACACAAACATGTTTTCCCCCAAACTAAGTTTTAGCTAGCCAACTCCTCTGATACCATTCTGTAACATCCCACATTCTTAACCCCAAACAAAGAACACAATCACAAAGGGAATAGGATGTTTCATATAAGATCGATCAAATGCTAGGTAAAACCGAGTTCAAGAAAACACGATCTGAAAATTTTCAAAACTCCAAACACATAAAATCTTCGAATCACAAATCATAAATCTCATAAAGGTACCTGCCACCACGCAATACGTGCACTAGACATATGCACGTTACAGTTGTATCAAAACCGATTGCAAAAATACACATCAACTCCAATTTCAAAACAAATCCACAAAATCGATTTTATAAACTAATACCAAACACCGAAACCAGGCTGAAGCCCGCGGTGACACAAGAATCAACATCATTTAACTGCCACAGTCTGGCAACACAATTTTTCATAGTTCACATGGTTCACATCACATGGTTCACATAAATCATAAAATTCATATTCGGCCACAGCCAGCCTCAAATTAATTAAGCATAAACATGGGGCCACAACCGGCATCATAAGCATAAATCACAACATCAATATCATGCTAACTGCGCTCCTGCTCTATACCTGAAAATAGTGAGGGGTGAGCTACACAGCCCAGTGAGTGGATAGTCTAATTGACCATCCATAACATACACTCAAAAATATAGGCAGATTGTTTTAAAAATCTTTAACAGGAACATAATGTCAACATATCACCAGATTAAATGTACAGAAGTCACATAAACAGTCAGATGTACACACTAACATAATCAACTCAGGTTCTAAACAAACTCAGGTTCTAGAGTTATACTCTAAACCAACTAAACACACATATTCTAAACCAACTAAACACACCAACACATTTTTAACCTAGTTGTCCAGCATATTCAGTAGTGACCAATATGGTCTAACCCGGCTTGGCCAAAGCACTGGGAGCTGCAAAATCTCGTGCAACACATAAACATGGACAGTGAATAGAATCAGGAGGTGGCCCCCGTCAGGTCACGACGTGGCACGCTGGTCTATCACGCCATAACATAAAACGAGAATAGAATCAGGAGGTGGCCCCCGTCAGGTCACGACGTGGCACGCTGGTCTATCACGCCATAACATAAAACGAGAATAGAATCAGGAGGTGGCCCCCGTCAGGTCACGACGTGGCACGCTGGTCTATCACGCCATAACATAAAACGAGAATGATGACATCAAGAGGTGGCCCCTGTCTGATCAGGACATGGCACTTTGGGTCTTATATCATTCCCAACACAAAACGAGAATGGTGACATCAAGAGGTGGCCCCTGTCTGACCAAGACATGGCACTTTGGGTCTTATACCATTCCCAACACATAAAAGAGTAATGACATCAAGAGGTGGCCCCTGTCTGACCAAGACATGGCACTTTGGGTCAAAACCCGTTCTCCCAAAAGGTTCCTACTGGACAACACACATATCTTATTTCACATTTCACAAAGGTGGACTCCTAAGTGTCAACTAGACTCTAGGATAGCCATCACAAAATCACATCGGCAGGCTGAACATCAACCCCCATCACAATAATCACAATAGGCAGGCTGAACATCAACCTCCTCACATATCACAATACAGGGCTGAAATTCAAACCCTTAACATATCACATAACAGGGCTGAAATTCAAACCCTTAACAATTCAAACCCTAGCCTTAGTCCTAACCATCACATAATCACAACACATAATATTCGAACCTCATAACCACATAATTTTCGAATTTCACATAACCACATAATATTCACATATTCAAAGATCACTTAACATGCCAAAAATCACAAATCACAATATTTAAAAATCACATAACATAGTGTAGTCCTTAAATTTCAGGCTGGTCAGTTCAGTGTAATTTTGCTAAGTTATCAACCAATGTTCTCTATCAATATTTCATGTCATTACTTTCTACATACACCATTCAATTAAAAATACATAATAATACAGAAAATTCACCAAATTTCGTTCACAATTAACATAAATGTAGAATATCACAACTTCATAGTTTTCTACTAGTTCTGATAACAAAAGACTGAAATACCCCTAGTTCAAAGTTTAAGTCATGCAGGAAAAGTTATCCAAAAATTTCGTAAAAATATTCATTACATCCCTCATGATCCCTAGATTCGAGATTTCAAGTTTTCCCCAATTTTAACTAGAAAATTTACCGAATTACCCCTAGGTCAATGTCAGTCAACAGAAACTTTTATTTCTAAAAATTCTCAAAAAATTACAGTAGAGTCCTCATATACCTAATTTCATGAATATCAAGTTTTCCCCAAATTTTACCCATGCATTTGGGCGTAACTTCATGAAGAAGGGTCGAAATTCTCATTCAAGCCCTAAACTTCATGCAATTGAAAAACTAAAGCTACATACATGCTTAAACAAGGTCTAATTGATGATTAGAAAAAGCCCTAATTCTCATACAATCTAGGGTTTTCGAAATTTTAGGGAAAACATAGAAACATGTACAAAAATTGAAATTAAGGGTTCATGCCATGTTTCTAAGCAATAATCTCAAGCATACATGGATTAAGTGGAAGAGAAAATCCACTCACCTCTTAAACCGAAAATTTTCCACAAAAGAAATCGTTCAAAGCCTTTGATGTCACCACCAAACACCAAGGAAATTTCTTCACTTCAAGGAAAAATCGCCAAGGGGAAGAAGATGAAGAAAATCACCTCAACAACTCCAAGAATCGCCTTCTTCTTTGCCCTAGCCGCCCCAAGATTTCCTCAAGCCAAAAAAAACGCCCACAATCTCACCCTAGTCGATATTACCACTTAAACTTTGGGTTTTTAAATTTTAAACCCATTAACCAATTAATTCCAATAGGGTTTAACCCATTTAACTCATAATTTCGAATTTTTCAAACCCAATAACCCATAGTTAACCAATTAATTTAATTAACTTAACCATTAACCATTCACTTAACCGAAATCCAATAAGGACTTAATTAATATCCAATAAGGATTTAATTAACCAATAAGGTCTAATTAATTAACTTACAATTTACAACCCATAAATCCTAATTAATTTATCATGGACAACCAATAATAATTTATCATAAATTAACAGCCAATAATCAAATCAATAATCTCTAATTAATTTACAATAAATTAACAACCAAATAAACTCAAATCCATTAATTACAAATTAACAATCAATAAATCAGTTAATTAACAACAAAATCTCTAGTTAATTTATCATAAATTAACAATCAATACTCAGGAATAATAACTCAGTCAATAATTTTATTTACATCAATAATTTATCATAATTTATCATAGAAAATAATGCTTACCAGAACTTAAGATCCTTGGATCTTACAAGTTTGGAGGATCTCCTCTAGAAGGTCCAAATCAATCATGGTTAAAAGAAGTACACTTTGAGATTATGCAGCCCTGAATACACAGGGAATCCGTTCTAGTATTACTAGGCCTACAATTGATGCAAACAACTTTGAGATTAAACCAGCTTTCCTATCGATGATCCAACAGAATCAGTTTGGAGGATCTCCTCTAGAAGATCCAAATCAACACTTACTAGACTCTAAATTTCATAGTGTTTTTCATACTTATTTAGTAGTCTTTTGAGCCATGATCTTACTCTTTTGCTTTGTTTTTATACCTTTTTTATCATATACTTCAGAATCTACAACGTCTTTAATTTTTGATCAATTTCAGGTAAAAAGGCATCATTATCACCGGTTTTTGAGCAATCTCAATGCATGAATGAGTTCTAACCATCAAGAGGAGTCTACCCATAAAATTTCAACTCAAAAGGGTTCTTCTAGCAAAAATACGGGACTGTCATATTTTGGAACAAAAACGTCACGGTACCGTATTTCGCAGGGGACGTTTTGGTTGAAATACGGCACTGCCGTATGAAACTGCATGCCACCGTATTATTCGGCATTTTCAACCAGAAGGTTTCAGCCAAAATACGGCACTGCCGTATAGAACTTCACGGTGCCGTATTTGTCAGCGTTTTCAATCAGAAGGTTTCAGCCGAAATACGATACTACCGTATGATCTTACACGGTGCCGTATTACTCAACAATTTTGACCAGTGGGCTTCGGCAGGAATACGGCACTGCCGTATATTCAGGCAACATTGTCACGGTACCGTATTGTTTGCCCAGATCTTGCAGAAAACAAAATACGGCACTGCCGTGATCAGATTACGGTACCGTAGTTTGAAGCCAAGAACTCTGAGTTTTCCGCCGCAACATTAAAAACGTGATTTCTCAAAACTTAGACCATCAATTGAAGATCCAAAAAAAGGGGAAGATTCAGGATAAGAAGGAGAAGAGTTGCGAAGCAAAAGGATGAATTTTTATCCACGATTGAGGGAGAATTCAAAGAAATTGTCACCGCGCTAGGGTTCATCGCCGTTCGCTGCACATACCACCTCCAACCACGATTTTTTGAGAAGAAACTTCGCCTGAGGAAGAAGAACACACCACAGAAGTTTCGGCTTGAAAGGAGATCAATCGAGGGAGGAATCATCATGAACGTGCTCGCGACACTGTTCATCGCGAAGTCAAAGACAAATTACGGGCTGCGATTTACTTGCAGCCCTGTTTTGTAACTTTTACTCCTTTCTTACTATCTCCAATCATACTAAAAATCATGTTTTGCTGTGATTCTTCCATCATGTTAGCTTAAATTCTTCTTGGGACAAGGGGGTGTTATTCTCTTGATATTTCAATGACTAGATAACTTTTCTCACATCAATATATCTTTGCTATGGTTATTTTACTCAAGTGATTTATTGCCTTCAATCACTTTTAGTATCATGCTTTGACATGTTTTGGAGTTTTATGTTATGGACTGCGAAGATGATATCATAGAACTTGGAACCCTAGAATTTATTGTAAGAACTCATCGCAAGAGATTGGTTGTGCTCTTATCTTTAGATTTTAGAAGTTTATTTCTTGTTATTGATATGACCTAGAATTTATTGTTGTTACAGACATGATAACATGCTAGAGATAGACGTTAGATTGTTAGAAAGCCTTGAGTAAAACCTCTGAAACTAAGGTGCGAGAGTGCTTAGTTTTGCTTGAGATCTTGGTATTGAGATGGGATGCACGAGAGTAATCCTTAATCTCCTTAACCGAAATTCACTTATATTTAGCATTGAATTGATCTTGTGCGAGAGTGAGGATCGTTCTTTGCAAACTAATTGTGCGAGAGTGAGATAGTTTGTTTGTTAAGTGAATTATATCTTAACTGTGACAGAGATAAATTGATGATTCTTTAATTCTATTTAGTTATGAATATCAAGTTGAATGAACCTATAGTCCCGATTCTCTCATCCTGATCTACTTCAATTTCAGTTCGATTGCTTATTTTTTACACAATTCTCGATTCGCTTAGCTAGTGAAAACTCAATTAGTCGGTACTTAACAAAGAAGTCCTTGTGGTTCGATATCTTAATTATTACTTCGAGTATTCGTGCACTTGCGGACTACAACACATGGTCATCATCATGGTAAGAATGAAAGTGAGGAATTGCAAACTCCAACGGAAGAGGTAAATTCTTTTTGTGTAGAATCTTTGCTTGACAAGTTTATGGCTAATCAAAACAAAGAAATTGAAAATCTCAAAGGAATGGTTAGTCAACTGGCCTTTCAAGTAGAATCTTTAACTGCCCACAAGAACTTCATAGAAAATCAGATACCTAATGAACACTACAGTGTTGTTGTCACTAGAAGTGGTAAGAAATTGGAGGAGCCAAAAGAGAGAATTGAGAACAATAGAAAAAGGCTTAATAATGAACATGACCAAGAAGTAGGGTTAGAAGAATCTTATGAACATGAGCAATCTGAAAACAATTTATCACCTCATAAGGGTGATGAACCAAGAGGTAATATGCTCAGTCAGAAAGATATTTCTAAACCTAATTCATCTACACCATATAAGCCACCTATACCTTTTCCACAAAAGTTAGTACAGGAAAAACTAGACAAACAATTTGGGAAATTTTTAGATATTTTGAAAAAGCTTTACATTAAAATTCCATTTACTGGAGCTTTATTGCAAATGCCCACATATGCTAAATTTTTAAAAGAAATTCTATCTAATAAGAGGAAAATAGAAGACTATGGTACTATGGCTTTAACTGAGGAATGTAGTGCTATTATTCAAAACAAGTTGCCACCTAAGTTGAAGGATCCAGGTAGTTTCTCTATCCCTTGTTTTATTGGTAGTATGGCTTTTGACCGAGCCTTTTGTGATTTGGGAGCTAGTGTGAGTCTAATACCATTATCTGTTTGCAGGAGGTTGGACATAGGAGAGCTTAAACTGAATTCAATATCTTTACAGCTCGCCGATAATTTAGTTAAATATCCTATGGGGACTCTTGAAGATGTGCCAGTTCAAGTAGGTGAGTATTTCATCCCAGCAAATTTTATAGTCCTTGAGATGGAGGAAGATGCAAAAATCCCCATCATACTTGGTAGACCATTTTTGGCCACAGCAGGTGCACTCATCAATGTAAAAAATGGTAAGCTTTCACTTAACATTGGGGGTGAAAAGATCGAGTATGACTTGTATGAAGCCATGAAAAATCCATCAAATTCTAAATATTGTTGTAGTATACATGACAGAGATGACGTTATTTATGATCTTAATGATTTATTCGTTGAACCTTTTGATTATGATTATGATTCTGTTCTTAAGGAAGAAACCAAGCCTAAAATTGATGAATTTCTAGATTTGCAAAACTTGTGATGAAAAAGAAAAAACTCCAAAAATAGAGCTTAAAGCTTTACCTGATAACCTTCGTTATGAGCTTCTTGGTCCTAATTCTACTTATCCTGTTATAGTTGATGCACAGCTTGGAAAAAGGGAAACAGAGTTGCTTCTCAGGGAATTATGGATTCATAGAAATGTAATTGGGTATTCTATTGATGACTTGAAAGGAATTAATCTTTCTTTTTGTATGCACAAGATCTTGATGGAAGAAGAGCACAAGCCACATGCAGATTTCCAAAGAAGACTGAACCCCTCCATGAAAGAAGTGGTAAAAAAGGAAGTTCTGAAATTACTGGATGCAGGTATTATCTATCCTATCTTCGATAGTAAATGGGTAAGTCCTGTACATTGTGTTCCTAAGAAATGAGGGGTAACTGTCATGAAAAACAAAGATAATGAACTAATTCCTGTTAGAACTGCTACTAGTTGGCGCATGTGTATAGATTATAGAAAACTGAATGCTGCTACTAGGAAAGACCACTTTCCTCTACCTTTTATTGATCAAATGGTTGAAAGACTAGCAAACCACTCTCACTTTTGCTTTTTAGATGGATATTCTGGTTTTTTTCAAATCCCTATACATCCTGATGATCAAGAGAAAACCACTTTCACTTGCCCAATTGGAACTTTTGCATATAGGATGATGCCTTTTGGTTTATGTAATGCTCCTGCTACATTCCAGAGATGCATGATGGCTATTTTTTCTGATTTTTTTGAAGATTTTATGGATGTATTCATGGATGATTTCTCAGTATATGGTTCCTCTTTTGATATATGTTTGGCTAACTTATCTCGGGTTTTACTGATACCATAAAAATTAATGGTGTATCTGATGATGCCCTTAGACTAAGATTGTTATCTTTTTCCCTCAGGGACCGAGCAAAAGCCTGGCTACATTCTCATCTGATTGGAATATTCACTACTTGGGAACAATTGTCAAAGGCTTTCTTATTGAAATACTTTCCACCCAGTAAGATGATTCAGTTGAGGAACTAGATCACAGGCTTTGAACATAGGGATAGCGAATCACTTAGTGAAGCATGGGGGTGTTTCAATGAGTTACAACGGAAGTGCCCTTACCATGGATTAGAAGATTGGGTTTTAATTCAAACTTTCTATAATAGTTTGCTTTACAACACTCGCCTAACTGTTGATGCTGCTACAGGAGGAGCACTGATGAAGAAGACCGTTGAAGATGCCTATGCGTTGATTGAAGAGATGGCACTAAACCACAACTAATAGATTACTAAGAGAGGAGTGTTGTATCGTCCTCCTCATGTTAAGAATGATGGTGATGGTTGGCGTTCTCTAGCAAAAATGTAGATTCTTTGTGTAATCGTTTTGATTCTTTTGAGATGCAAACTGCTTTTGTTTCTTCTGTTGTTTGTAATGTATGTGGGAACCATGGGCACTATGTTGAAGAGTGTAAGGTTATTGTTGATCAGGGTTGTGAGCAAGTTAATGCAGTAGGGGGTACAATCGAGGTAGAAATAATGACCCTTACTCTAATACCTACAACCCAGGTTGGAGAAACCATCCTAACCTGTATTGGAAAAGTAACAATCATGCTAGTGGACAGAATGAAAATAGAGGGTATCAGTAGAGAAAACAAATTCAGAGTCAACCCCAAAAATCTAGTTTAAAGGACATGTTTGAGAAATTCATGGGTGCCCAAATGAAACAAAATGAGGAAGTTTCAGAGAGTCTTAAGCAAATCATTATAGGTTGGATGGTGTTGTTGCTCACAATAACATTTTAGAGACTCAGATAGCACAATAGGCTAGCACAGTTTATAGACCCCCAGGGAAATTACCTGCAAAACTTGAACCTAACCCTAGGGAACATTGTAATGCCATCACAACTAGGAGTGGAAAACAGTTGGAGGACCCTAGGGGATCACTAGATGATGATAAGGAAGAGCCTAATGTTAGACTTAGCAGTGAATCAGTTTTGGAATCACAACCTACACATGTGTAGTCCCATCCTAACTCTCCACCTTCTAAGGAGGATGAGCTTTCACAGAATGGTGATTTGCCTTGTGAAGTTGATATTCCTAGACCTAGTTAACCACCACCATATTGGCCACCTATTCCTTTGCTCTAGAGGATTGTGCAAGCTAAGTTAGATAGGCAGTTTGGGAAATGTTTAGAAGTTTTAAAAAAGTTGAATATTAATATTCCTTTTACTGATGCATTATCTCAAATGCCTTCATATGCAAAATTTTTGAAAGAGATTTTATCAAATAAAAGAAAAATAGAGGACTATGGTACTGTGGCACTAACTGAGGAATGTAGTGCTCTTATTCAAAATAAGTTGCCACGGAAATTAAAGGATCCTAGTAGTTTCTCTATCCCTTGTTTGATTGGAAGTGTTGCTTTCGATCGAGCCTTATGTGATTTGGGAGCTAGTGTGAGTCTAATGCGATTATCTATGTGCAGGAAACTGGACATGGGAGCTCCTAAACCGACTTCAATATCTTTGCAGCTCACTGATTGCTCAGTGAAGTATTCTGTAGGTATTCTTGAGGATGTTCCTATCCAAGTTGGTAAGTATTTTGTACCTACTCATTTTGTAGTTCTTGAAATGGAAGAAGATGCGAAAATTCCTATTATTCTTGGTAGACCGTTCTTAGCCACTGCGGGAGCACTTATTGATGTAAATAATGGTAAACTCACTCTGAATATTGGTGATAACAAAATTGAGTTTGATTTTAATGATTCATTGAACAAACCTTCATATGCTAGTTCATGTTGTAGTGTTCATGATGTTGATGATATGGTTTATGATGTTGGTTTTTTGTTTGATGATCCTTTTGATTCTGATTTTGAGACAGATTTTTGTGAAAATTCTTGTGGAGAAGTTGATGATTCTGATTTTGATGATGATTCTTGTAATGAAACTCATGATATTTTGGATTGTGCCATATTTGCTAATGAAAAAGAAAAAATTCCAAAAGTTGAACTGAAAGCTTTACCTGATAACCTTCGCTATGAATTTCTTGGTCCTAACTCTACTTACCCTATGATTGTTGATGCTCAATTAGATGAAAGGGAGACTGATTTGCTCTTGAAGGAGTTAAGGGTTCATAGAAAGGTAATTGTGTATACCATTGATGACTTATAAGGAATTAATCCTTCTTTTTGTATGCACAGGATTCATATGGAGGATGAGCATAGTCCGCATGTGGATTTCCAAAGATGACTCAACCCATCTATGAAGGAAGTTGTAAAGAAGGAAGTATTGAAATTGCTTGATGCATGTATTATCTACCCTATCTCTGATAGTAAGTGGCTAAGTCCTATACATTGTGTTCCTAAAAAGGGGGGTGTCACAGTTATGGAAAATAAAGATAATGAATTGATACTTGTTAGAACAGTTACTAGTTAGCGCATGTGCATTGATTATAGGAAATTAAATATTGCCACTAGAAAAGACCACTTCCCCTTACCTTTTATTGATCAGATGGTTGAGAGACTTGCAAAGCATTCTTATTTTTGTTTTCTTGATGGATATTATGGATTTTTTCAAATTCCCATTCATCTTGATGATCAAGATAAGACCATATTTACTTGCCCATATGGTACATTTGCTTATAGGAGGATGCCTTTTCAATTGTGTAATGCACCTACTACTTTTTAGAGGTGTACGATGGCAATATTTTCTGAATTTATTGAAGATTTTATGGATGTTTTCATAGATGATTTTTCTATTTATGGTTTTTCCTTTGATAATTGTTTGGCTAATCTATCTCGAGTTTTGCAGATGTGTGAAGAAATTAACCATATCCTTAACGGGGAGAAGTGTCATTTTGTGGTTAGACAAGGAATAATTTTGGGTCACCTTATTTTAGAAAGAGGGATTGAAGTTGACAAGGCCAAAGTTGAAGTGATCGAGAAGCTGGCACCACCCACCACGGTTAAGGAGATTAGAAGCTTTTTGGGACTTTTCTAAACCAAAGTTGAAGTGATTGTTTGGCTAATCTATCTCGAGTTTTGTAATTCCTCTGTAGGATTTTACCGGCATTTTATCAGAGAAATTTCTAAACTTGCTAAACCACTCACTGATTTACTTTTTAAAGATGCTAAATTCTACTTTGATGAGAGTTGTTTGTTTGCTTTTCAGGAACTGAAGGAGGCCTTAATATCAGAACTTAGCCACCTGATTGGGAATTGCCTTTTGAGCTTATGTGTGATGCCAGTGATTTTGCTGTGGGAGCAGTTCTAGGACAAAGGAAGGAAAATAAGCCTTATGTGATATACTATGCTAGTAAAGCCTTGGATGAGACACAGAGGAACTACACGACAACTGAGAAAGAACTCTTAGCTATTGTTTTTGCATTTGATAAATTCAGATCTTATTTGATAAATATAAAAGTTGTGGTGTACACTGATCATGCAGCGGTTAAGTATTTGTTGCAGAAGAAAGACAGTAAACCACGCCTACTTAGATGGATTTTGCTTCTACAAGGGTTTGACTTGGAGATCAAGGACAAGAAAGGAACTGAAAATTTTGTTGCAGATCATCTTTCGAGGATAATTGTAGAAAATAATAAAGGTGATATTATTAATGATTCCTTTCCTGAGGAACAGCTTTTGAGGATTGATTAAATTAAGGCTCCTTGGTATGCAGACATTGTGAATTTTCTGGTTGGTAATGTTTTTCCTATTGATTTGAGTTACCAAGGCAAGAAAAGATTTTTAACTGATGTCAAGCACTATTTTTGGGATGAGCCTTATGTTTTTAGAAGATGTGTAGACGACATGTTTAGGAGATGTATCCCTGAAGAAGAAATCAAGGATATATTGTTTCAGTGTCATTGATCATCATATGGAGGGCATGCTAGTACTGAGAAGACTGTTTTTAAAGTGTTACAATCTGGATTTTATTGGCCCTCTTTATTTAAAGATGCAAGAAATTTTATGCTATCTTGTGATAGTTGTGAGAGGATGGGGAACATCAACAAGAGGAATGAGATGCCATTGTCCACTATACTTGAAGTTGAAATATTTGATGTTTGGGGAATTGATTTTATAGGACCGTTTCCATTGTCTGGAGGTAACAAGTATATACTCATGGCAGTAGACTATGCTTCCAAGTGGGTGGAGGCCATTACTTCTCCTACTAACGATTCTAAGGTTGTGGTTAAATTGTTTAAGAAGATTATTTTTGCTTGATTTGGGATCCCACGAGTGGTAATTAGTGATGGAGGCTCTCACTTTATTGAACACAGATTTTCAGCTTTGCTTAAAAAGTATGGCGTAAATCACATAGTTGCAACACCATACCATCCCCAAACAAGTGGAGAAGTGGAAATATCAAATAGAGAGATTAAAGGGATATTGGAGAAAATAGTGTCAAGAACAAGGAAGGATTGGGCTTTCAAGCTTGATGATGCACTTTGGGCATACCGAACTGCTTTCAAAACACTGATAGGTATGTCTCCTTTTCAATTGATGTATGAAAAATCATGTCACCATCCTGTAGAGCTCGAGCATAAGGCGTTCTGGGCGATCAGAGCATTGAACTTTGACTTGAAGAGCGCGGGTTGAAAACGAAAGTTACAATTGAACGAGCTTGACGAGATTAGACACATACTCAGGAAGGAATTCACACTTGGTGACTTTGTTCTTTTGTTTAATTCTAGATTGAGACTTTTTCCCAGTAAGCTTAAATCTCGATGGTCTGGACCTTTTCAGGTTAAGAAGACCTATCCATATGGAGCAATTGATATTTGGAGTGACGAGAAGGGGGTGTTTAAAGTTAATGGCCAAAGATTGAAACACTACTACCATGAGAAGCAGATTGAAGAAGGAGAGAATTTTCTACTTGATGAACCACGAGCAAATCTGAGTGCAGAACGGTCAAGCTAATGATCATTAAATTAGTGCTTATTGGGAGGCAAGCCAAGCACTTTTTCTTTTGTTTTTGGTTTGATTTTGTCTTAATTTGTTTTGTTTAGGATTACTTTTTCTTTTTCTCATTTTTTAGATACATTTTTCAAAAATTTTTGTGATTTTTGACAAATTACGGTACTACCGTAATAGTCTTCACGGTACCGTAATTTGACATTTTTTCCTACCGAGAGTTCATTTCCGTTTTATGGTACTATCGTAATTTCATTATGGTACCATAATTTACCCGGCCCCACGCGATTCTGGTACCGTATTTAGGGTTTGGCACCGTGCTTTTGGGGTTTCTTCACCCGATTTCACGCTGACCTCGCGTGTTCTTCGATTCCTTGCGTCCCTAATCCTTTTGCAACCTTTCCTAACCAGTTTCTAACGATTTCCACCTTCGATTTTGCGAGATTTCACACTTAAACCGCGTCCAGACGTTGTTCATCCGCCTGTTTTTGCCCCATTCATTTTCTCTCGACCGAGCTTCGATTGCGCTTCTTCCAGCTCCATAAGGCTTCGCAAAGAGTAGAAGATCATCCTTCAAGTTGTTTGGAAGCTCCATTCCAGCCCAAAAACCCAAATTTGAAGCTTGAATCCAGCCCAGTTTGCAACTCTGTTCACCCTTTGGTAAATCACTGTTCACTTCAGTTTTCCATTCAACTTTCATATTTTCTTTGCTTCCTTTGCACATTCATCATGTCACCGGTCAAGAGAATGGTTTCTAAGAGGAAGGGGAAAGCCTCGGCCTATACTCCAATGCCTCCACCAAACCCTTTTGGTATCATATTCAAGGATTAAGTTCAGGAACAAACGTACAATCAACTTCTTACCAGATGCATTGTTAAAACCAAATATACTGATACACGAGCATTGGAGCTCTTGGGATTGAAAGAGGATGTGTTGTGGATGTTTGACCACATGGGTACAAGGCAATATTTTGACATGACTCCCCAGACATACCTACCTATAGTGCTGGAGTTTCTTAGTAGTTTGGAGGTAGATTGGGATGAATATGAGGATCATTCAGCTGAAGGAGAGATCCGGTTCAGGATGGCCAACGAAGATAAGAGACTCACATTCAAAGAAATTCGACGCATTTTCCACCTTCTAGAGAGAGGACGCATAGACATGCCCATTGGATTTATTGAGAATGCCTTTTGGAATCATATCACAGCAGAGACCTGATTTTCACCTTCATTAGCCAGAGACACAAGCATCTCAAACCCATGTGTCAGATATGCCCACTGAGTTCTTGCTCATACTGTCTTCGGGCGAGGAGATAGCGACAGTATGGTCCGTCATACTGAATTGTTTTTACTTTGGTGTACTCTTCATGGATATCTTGTGGAGATGGCTTTCTTTTTCGTGATACATTAGGATAAAGTGGCTAGGGCCAAGAAAGGCACGATAGTGATAGGAGGATTTATCACTCCTATAGCACTACACTTGGGTATTGAGCCCTGTGGGATTGAGGTAGCTAGGGATAATACAAGGATCGACATTGAATCCTGTGTTGCCATGAAGATGATTGTCCGAGATGGAGATAGATATTGCTTAATTCTTCAACCTGGGCTTTCGACTCTGCCACTGCCGAACATGCTAAGGACTACAGTCCAAAATCAATAAAATTGGAAGTTGTCACCAAGCTGTGTTTCCTATGCCACTCCAGCACTAGAGACCTCAGTACCATCACCACCTCCTGCTTGGGGTGATGACCCATTTGGGATGGGTATGGGTTCCACACCTCCTAGAGGCACCGATCCATCACAGAACGGACCCACCGGATCTTCCTCACATCGCACTGCCCCAGACCAAAGTGATTGGCAGAGTTACCAAGACACAGGGTTTCAGGCTCTTTCTGCCCAGATGTACTGGCAGGAGCAACGCATTGAGAGGATGATGGGGTCCATGGAGAAGATGACCGATACCATGTATCACATGCATCAGAATGTTGAAAATCTTAGCAACTACATGGAAGAGATGGGTAACTTCCTCTACGATCGGTTTGGATTCAAGGACACTAGGATGGGTGGTATTTATGTTGGTGGTGATGGAGAGGGAGGTTCTCATGATCCCATGGATGCCGCTCAGGTTAAGGGAGGACGGACTCTGACGAGTAGACCTTTGTGAGTATCATTTTTCCTTACCTATTGCTTACTTATGCTTACTGATTAATCATGATTTTCCACTTGTGTAGGGAAGGATGACTCTGTCATACTTCTTGAATCCGCCACTTCTGATCCTCGAGTTGTTTTCATTACTACGTGCTTTCGATATGGTTGTATTGAAATTTTATTGATACTTGTTTGAAGATGGTTCGATATGGTTGTATTGATATTTGGGATTGATGCACTAGGATGTTTAGCATGATATATGATTTGGTATTGATGATTTTTATTGTGATTTGATATGATGTGATGTATGCCTGTGTGGTTTGTTTAATCACGAAAATGCTACCGTTATCATGCCAAATTTTTTCTTGATGATAGATTACTATTCATTACGATACTTGAGAATTAGAAATAGAGCTAAAATGATGAGTTTATTTCTTTGATATAATTTGATAAAATTTTCCATTGATTGATGCATGAAGTTTTCCATTAATTACTATTCATTCAAGCCTAGTTTACTTCTGGATCTTGTGGAGGATGTTCGTTTTGAAAATCCTTCTCGAATCAAGATTGGTCGATTCCTCATCCCCGGTCAACGCGGCTTATCGATATATATGCCACTATTCCTCATGTCCATATCCACTCCAATCTCGGCTCAGACCTATTATACTAGAACCACACTCCTCATGGGGAGTTCACTCTCAAATCTGCTTATGAAGGGCAAGTCCAGGGCACGGAGGTGTACTGGAAGAATCTAGTATGGTTTAAAGGCGAATTCCGCGCCATTCTTTTCTTCTTTGGTTAATCTGCCAAGGCTGTCTAAGTACTAGGGCGCGCCTCCATGATTGGGGGATTATACCAACCCCTACCTGCATGCTTTGTAATGCATATCCTGAGACTATGGACCACCTGTTCCTAAAATGTGAGGCTTTCACTGATTACCGCAGTTTAATTTCAAGGACAAGTGGTATTACCTTCAATAAAGATACATGCGAGGAGGCCTTGATGCAATTATCTCGCTGTCATGGACTGCAGGTGAACAAGGTCCAGCTTTACATCAGAAAACTAATGATCTCTAGAGCCTGGTATTACATATGGAAATATCTAAATAATAAAATTATGGGTACTCATAACAAAGGACCAACGGATTTCATTACAAGTTTGATCTTGGATGTCAAGGCCAAACTCAAAAGCTATTTTCCTCAAGCCAGTTTGGATCCCCACATTCAGGCCTTTTCAAATCTTTGGGTAGATTTTGTTGCGGTTTAGGCTCTTCCAGGAAGTTTATTTATGCTGGAGTTATCTTATCAATCTTTTATTATATTAGATTCTTTCCGGGGCGCTCTGCAAACTTCTTGGATTTCCTGTTGCTCGATGATTATCTTATCCCCCTTGATGATCTTGGATGTTATGCAGGCAGGCGATCTCCGGGTGCATGCTCCTCCTCGATGCTCCAACTTTGCAACCAGCAGTAAAGTCCTGCCAGGTAGCGTTGTATCCTCACGGTGTCTATGGCTGCAGCTACTCCCTCACGGTGGAAAAATGGGCTTTGCTACCTTCTACACTAATGTTTCGGCTTTGGAGTGCAGTATATGTATGGTGTATTGGTGCATGTATGGGTTGTATGTGTATTGGTTTGCACGTGTTTCCTTGGTGGTGGTTTTTACATATGTTTCCTTGGTGTTTTGTCCTTGTTTTGGTTGATATGAGGGTTGTTTGCATGTATTGCAATGTTCATGTGCTAGGTTTATAGGGGAGACTCTGTCGGATTTTTTTAGATCCGCTGTAAGGATAGAGTGGGAGTGGATGTACATAACCCTGTAACTATATTTCTTTTGGATTAATATAATTACCTTCTTGCCGTTGGCAAAAAAAAATGTATCTATGTAGTGTATGCCATGAGAGAGATTCTTTGACATTAACTCCGCTATCTCAAGAAGAATTCTTTCTACTTAAAGAGGTATGAGTTCTATTATGTTGGTTATGTGACCAATATATTCTAAATACGTCACCAGAAGAAAGTGGTATTCATTTTAGAAAATGTCAAATATGCATAAATAAGAAAAGAGAGAAAAATCTGAGTGGAAAAAGATTTTGTGGTTCCTATTCTAGTAAACAAAGACATCATGGACTCAAAACATAAACTAGGTGAACTCATGAGATTGAAATTCTATTTCTGCACATTGCGAAATTTTATTTGATTGAATTATGGATCTTAAAGATTGAATTCAGAGGACGATATATTTATTTGAAATTTTGAGTACTTTTTTGATGAGAATTTTTCAGATATAATTGTATCTTAGAAATTTATTCATCATTTGACAGTTTATTTTGATAATTAGTATTGTTTTCTTTATTTGCTTGAGCACAAGCAAAGTTTGAGCCTTATGTGTTTGATGACTCTAATTTCATAGTGTTTTTCATACTTATTAACCAGTCTTTTTGATTATAATCTTGGTCTTTTGCTTTATTTTTATGCCTTATTTGCCACATACTTCGGAATCTACACCTTCATTGGTTTTTGATCAATTTTAGGTAAAAAGGCATCATGATCATGCGTTTTCAAGTAATTTCGATGCATGGGCGAGTCCTAATCATCAAGAGGAGTTTGCACATCAAATTTCTTGTCAAACCAAGCTTTCTAGAGAAATTATGGCAGTGCCGTAATTAATTTCACGCCCGTAATATGAGATTATGGCACTACCGTAATGGATTTCACGGCAGCAGCTCGCAGCAAATTTTTTGGAAATTATGGCATTGCCGTAATTAATTTTACGGTGCCATGATTTTAGTCTAGATTCAGGCAAAGACTTCAGAGGATCTCAGACGAATTATGGCACTATCGTAGTTATTCTTATGGCACCGTGATTTTGGACAGAATTCATACAGAAACTTTTAGAGACAAAAGAGAAGATTATAGCACTACCGTGATGAATTTTACGATGCCGTAATTTTGGACAAATTTCTTATAGAAACCTCCGAAGCAATTATGGCAGTACCATAATGTTCATCACAGTACTGTAATTATCAGCCCAATTTCCCAATTTTTCGTCGAAAACTTAAAAAGATGATTTCTCGAGATTTAGGGCACCAATTGAAAATCCGAAAAAAGGGGAAGACTCGGAATAAGGAGGAGAAGATTTTCGAAGCAAAAGGAACAATTTTTATTGAGTATTCAGAGAGAATTTCAGAGAATCGCCGCCGCACTAGGGTTCGTTGTTGCTCATTGCACAGACCATCTCCGGCCACGAAATTTGCAAGGAAGCTTCGCTTGAGCAAGGAGAACAGACCACAGAAGTTTCAGAGTGAAAGGAGGCCAATCATGGGAGAAATCAATAAAAATGTGGTTGCGTGCACTGTCCTTCGTGACTGTACACAAATTACGGGCTGTAATTTTTATTACAGCCCTGTTTTGTAACTTTTACTCATCCCTTTAAATTTATAATCTTTCAAAATCATGTTTTGTTGTAATTCTTCCGTCATGCTAGCTTAAACCTTCTTTTGAGACATGGGGGTATAATCCCTTTGATATTTCAATGACTAGATGACCTTTACTCCATCAATATTTTTTTGCTATGGTAATTTTACTTAAGTGATCAATTTCTTTTATCTTTTCTAGTTTCATTCATTAACATGTGTTAGGGTTATGTGATATGGACTAAGAAGATGATACACATAACTTGGAACCCCAGAATTTATGATAGGAATTCATTGTAAGAGATTAGTTGTGTTCTTATCTCTAGATTATAGAAGTTTAATTCTTGTTAATGTTTTGATGTAGAAATTATTATTGTTTTAGACATGAAAATATGCTAGAGATAGGTATTTGATTGTTTGAAAACCTTAAGTAAAACCTGTGAAGCTAAGGTATGAGAATGCTTAGTTTTGCTTGAGATCTCGACATTGAGATGGAATGCATGAGAGTGATTCTTAATCTCTCTATTGAAGTTTACTTATATTAAACATTGAATAGATCTCACACGAGAATGAGGATCGTTCTTTGTAAATTGATTGCGTGAGAGCGAGTTAATTTCTTTATTAAGTTAGTCATATCTTTACCATAATGATAATAGATTGATGAACATTTAACTATATCTAGTCATAAATATTAAGGTGGATGAACCCCTAGTCCCAAGTCTTTCTCTCTGATTTTTCCGTACATCGTTCGATTGTTCACTTGCATCATTATTCGATTTGTTTAGCTATTGAAAACTCAATTCGTCGGTACTTAACAACGAGGTCTATGTGGTTCAATATCTTAAATATTAATTCGAGTATCCGTGTACTTGCGGACTATAACAGTATTATAAAGCAAACCATTATAAAAAGTATGAATTAAAACCCAATTTTCAATGCCATGGTGAGGACACTTCCTTTGTAAATCGTTGAAATGCTCCCATGCCTCGCTAAAAGATTCACCATCCCTCTGTGCAAAGCTTGAGATCTGGTTTCTCATTTGGATGGTCTTGCTTGGTGGGAAGTATTTCATTAAGAAGGCATTGGACAATTGTTCCCATGTGGTGAAGGTACCGATAGGTTGAGCTTGAAGCCAAGTGCGTGCTCGGTCCCTATGAGAAAAAGGAAACAATCTCAATTTTAATGCATCGTTAGAAACACCATTTATCTTGATAGTATCACAAAGTTCAAGAAACAAAGAAAGTTGTTAGTTAGGATCTTCAAATGGAGATCCTCCAAACTGGTTCTGTTAAATCATAGATAAGAAAGCAGGCTTGATTTCAAAGTTGTTAGCCTCTATCACTGGTCTAGCTATACTAGAATGAATCTCTTGTGGATTAGGGGCTTCATAGTCCCTAAGTGATCTTTGTTCTGCCATGGTCACTTCTTTTTCTTGTCGACTTTCTTCAAATCTTAGCTTCCTGCGTAGTCTAAGAGTTTTATTTTTCTCAGGATCAAAAGGTACAAGAGGTCCTGACCTAAGATTTCTACGCATGCAAAGTAGATAGATCAAATGATTTCAGTAAAACAAAAAGAACAGAAAACAAAACCTACTCTAGCAATACTTTCAATATCTTCAATATTGACAAAAACTAAGGTCCTCGTCAACGGCGCTAAAAACTTATTATGTCCGCATGTGCACGGACACTCGAAGTAATAAAGAAAGATATTGAACCACACAGACCTCGTTGTCAAGTACCAAATAATTGAGTTATTACTATCTTGGCTATCGAATAATAGCGAAGTAATGATCGAAAACAAACGAAAAAGATAATCAGAGAGAAATTGGGACTAGGGTTTCATCCACCTTGATTTCAATGACTAGATATAAATAAGAGGCCATCAGTCTAATTTTATCATGGTAAAGACATAATTCACTTCATACTTGAATCATCTCACTTCCGTGCAGATAATTATACAAAGAACTGATCCTCACTTTCACGCAAGATCTATTCAATGCCGAAGACAAGTGAATCATCGACAAAGAACTCAAGGATCACTTTCGTGCATCCGAATTCTAAGTCAATCATCTCATAAAAAAAGCTATAAATCATCAACGAAGAACTCAAGGATCACTTTCGTGCATCCGAATTGTAACTACATATTTCCGTACAATAGTTTTCACATGTTTTGTTTAGGGTTCTCTAACAGACCAATTAATCAATTTATTGTAGTAATCATCATGTTTATCCCAATAACTCAATCCTAGATCAATATTATCAAACATGGCAATTATACTACTAAAATTGAGGAATAAGAACAGACCTAATTTCTTATAGTGAGTTCCTAACATTCAATTTTAGGGTTCCAAGTTCTCAAGCAAAACACCTTTCAGTCCATATTGCGAAAACTCTAAAACATGCATGATAATATAAACCTATGGAGAATTAAAGATAAATCATCACAAAAGCAGAATTATCATAACAAAGATTATCAGGACGAAAATAATAATCATCTAGTCATTTAAAAATCAAAGGGATTACACCCCCCATGTCCCAAAAATAGTTTAAGCTAGCATCTTAAAAAGAATACAATGATCCATGGTTCTGAGGGATCAAAAATCGAAGAAAATGAAGAAATTATTAAACACAGCACGGCTGTAATGAAAATTGCAGCCGTAATTTCCGCGTGAACAGTGGTCGGCGGCGTGCTTTCGTTGATTTCTCCTCTGATCGGCTTCCTTTCACTCTAAAACTTCTGGAGTATCTTCTTTTCCTCAAGGTGCAGCTTCCCTTCAAATATCACGGCCGGAAATGCGTTGTACGCTTCCCGGCAGTGAAACATAGGGCGATAGTGCGAATCTCGATTTCTCTCTATGTGGTGGATCAAAATTAGGGCTTTTTGGTTCTCTGTCTTCTCCTTTGTCTAAACTCCCTTTTGCTTCTTACGGATCTTCAATTTATGGTCTAGATCGTCCGCAATCGATCGGGCAAAAATTAGGCTTCAAATGGACAATGAAAATCGCATATACAGGTTACAATTATGGCCGTAAAATCGGTTACGGCAATGCTGTAATTTCAGCAGGAACTCTCGGTACAGAAATCATCCGGAATTACGGTACCATGAAATGCATTACGGCAGTGCCGTATTTTCATCCAATCTCTTGGGTAAAAAATCGACTCGAAATACGACCCGTAATTTTCATTACGGTAGTACCGTAAAATCCATCAAGCTTTCTGTACGAAATTGAACCCAGATTATGGCCCATGAAATCCATTACGGAAGTACTATTGTTTTGTTCTGTAGGTGTAGTGAAACCATGGTACCATTATTTAGATTACAGTAGTGCCATAATTTGGTCTGAAACTCCAATCTTCATGAAATTTGACATGTAATCTTCTCTTGATGGTGGGAACTCATCCATGCATCTGGAATTGCTTGAAAATAGCAAAAAATAATGTCTTTTTTCCTGAAAATCATGAAAAACAAAAAAAAAAGTAGATTCCACAATATTTGATAAAAAAGGCATGAAAATAAGCATACTAATATGATTATGACACAAAAAGATCTATGAAATGGCACAAAATTTACAATAAATTTTTGTGTCATCAATCCCCTTGATATTTCAATGACTAGATGATCTTTATTCCATCAAAATATTTTTGGCATGGTAATTTTACTTAAAAGATTAATGTCTTTAATCTTTTATAGTTTCATTCATTAACATGTGTTAGAGTTTTGTGATATGGACTGAAAAGATGATTTGCAAAACTTGGAACCCTATAATTTGTGGTAGGAACTCATCATAAGAAATTAGTTTTGTTCTTATCTCTAGATTTTAGAAGTTTAATTCTTATTGATGTTTTGATCTATAAATTATTCTTATTTTAGACATGAAAATATGCTAGAGATAGATATTGGTTTGTTTGAAAACCTTAAGTAAAACCTGTAAGACTAAGGTATGAGAATACTTAGTTTTGCTTGAGATCTTGACATCAAGATGGAATGCACGAGAGTGATTCTTAATCTCTCTGTTGAAGTTTACTTATACTGAACATTAAATTGATCTTGCATGAGAGTGAGAATCGTTCTTTGTAAATTGACTGCGCGAGAGCGAGTTAAATTCTTTATTAAGTAAACTATATCTTTACCATAATGAAAATAGATTGATGAACATTTAATTATATCTAGTCATAGATATTAAGGGGGATGAACCCCTAGTCCCAGTTCTTTCTCTCTGATTTTTCGTATACCGTTCGATCGATTATTTTCATCATTCGATTGTACTCCGGCAGAGTTGCTGAATATGCTCTTGACTACAGAGGAGACTCTAAAGGGAAAGCCTTCAACCTCTGTCTTGATGTTTCCTTCAAGGAACAAGAAGAAGGGGAAGAAGGGCAAAGCCCCAGTCAAGAACTACAACAAGGCGCTGAAACAAAAGGTTAAGCGGTCGAAGGAGTACAGATGTTTCCACTGTGGCCAGCTGGGTCACTGGAAAAAGGACTGTAAAGCGCTCCAAGGAGACAAGAAGGGAAGCATCGCTTCTGGCTCAGGTATTTATGTGACTGAGGTCATGTTTTCTTCTTCTATTTCATGGGTGTTAGACACTGCATGTGGAGTTCACATTTGTTCAAATGTACAGGAACTCAAGAGAAGAAGACAGGTGGGACAGCATGAGGTGGACCTACGAGTTGGAAACGGGGCACGGGTTGCTGCTGTTGCTGTAGGAGAATATTACATCTCATTACCATCTGGACTTGTATTGGAACTAAATAATTGTTATTTTGTACCTAGCATTACCAAGAATATTATCTCCATTCCTGCTCTTGTCAGGAAAGGATTTTCCTTTGAATGCAATATTTCAAAGTGTGTTCCTTCTCTTGATAATATTGTTTATGCTACTGGATCAATTAACAATGGGTTATTCATGTTGGACATGGAATGTTCTATACAAAATATTGATAATAAGAAAGCCAAGTATGCTGATGACAGCACCTTGCTATGGCATAGTCGTTTAGGCCATATTAACAAGAAGCGCATTAAGCGGTTGCATGACCATGGACTGCTGGGATCATTCTCCTATGAGGAGATTGATACATGCAAAGCTTGTTTAATAGGCAAAATGACGAAGTCTCCTTTTCCTAATAAAGGTCAAAGGGCTTTAGGTTTACTTGACCTTACACACAATGATGTGTGTGGGCCATTTAGTAAACATGCCAGAGGTGGCTATCAATACTTCATTACCTTTACTGATGATTTCAGTAGATATGGGTATGTCTATCTTATGAGACATAAAAGTGAATCTTTTGACAAGTTCAAAGAGTTCAAGAATGAAGTACAGAATCAGCTAGGCCGAAATATCAAGGCACTTCGTTCTGATCGAGGTGGTGAATACCTAAGTCGAGAGTTTACTGACTATCTGAAGGAGTGTGGGATTATCTCACAGCTCACTCCACCAGGAACACCGCAATGGAATGGTGTGTCTGAGAGGAGGAACAGAACCTTATTGGATATGGTTCGTTCTATGATGAGTCAAGCTACTCTACCTTACTCCTTTTGGGGATTTGCACTGGAAACAGCTGCAAAAGTACTAAACCGAGTCCCATCCAAGGCAGTTTCAAAGACTCCATATGAGTTATGGTATGGGAAACAGCCGAGCTTGACGTTTATCAAGATCTGGGGCTGCGAGGCTTATGTCAAAAAGCTCGCCTCTGGGAAACTAGAGAGCAGATCTGAGAAATGTATCTTTGTCGGTTACCCTAAGGAAACTAAGGGTTATTATTTCTACGATCCCAAAGAGAACAAGGTATTTGTTGCTCGGACGGCCATTTTTCTTGAGAAAGAGTTTCTTCTGCAAGAGGCCAGTGGGAGAGAAATAAAACTGGATGAGAATCCAGAGGAAGGACAAAGTAGTCAAGCACAGTTGGATGAGCATGAGCTAGTAGAACAGGTTATTGAACAACCTGAGGCTCAGATATCACGGGAACCGCGAAGATCGGGAAGGATCCGTCGACAGCCTGAGCGCTATGACGGAGTCTACATCATTGATCATGATGAACCCCTCACTTATGCGGATGCGGTCAGTGGACCGGACTCAGCTAGATGGCTTGAAGCTATGCGAGCCGAAATGGACTCCATGTCAGATAACCAAGTATGGGATTTGGTTGATCCGCCTCCGGGAGTTATCCCTATAGGCTGTAAATGGATCTTCAAGAAGAAGATTGACATGGATGGTAACGTGGTTACCTATAAAGGCAGGCTAGTTGCGAAAGGTTTCAAACAAATCTACGGGATAGATTATGATGAAACTTTCTCTCCTGTGGCCATGTTCAAGTCTATTCGGATTCTTTTCGCGATAGCAGCATATTATGATTATGAGATCTGGCAAATGGATGTGAAGACGGCTTTCCTTAATGGAAAACTGGATGAGGATGTGTATATGACACAACCTGAAGGTTTCACTAATCCATCAGATCGTCATAAAATATGCAAGTTAAAGAAGTCCATTTATGGACTTAAACAAGCATCAAGAAGCTGGAATATTCGTTTTGATGAATCAATCAGTGATTTTGGTTTCATCAAGAACGAGGATGACCCGTGTGTATATAAGAGGTTTAGTGGGAGCGTGATTACTTTCCTAGTCCTCTACGTCGATGACATCTTGATCATTGGAAACGATATTCCTGAAATGCATGCGGTTAAGGCATGGTTAAGGAAATGTTTTCAGATGAAAGATTTGGGAGAAGCAGCCTATGTATTAGGTGTGAAGATCTACAGGGATAGATCTAAGAGGCTTCTCGGGCTGTGCCAGAGTACTTACATCGATAAAGTCCTGGAGAGATTTCATTTAGAGAATTCTAAAAGAGGATATCTTCCAGTCAGACATGGTATGAATCTTTCAAAGAGTCAGTGTCCACAAACACAGACTGAGAAAGATGAAATGGACAATACGCCTTATGCTTCGGCTATTGGGTCCATTATGTATGCGATGTTGTGTACTCGCCCAGACGTCGCTTACGGGTTAAGCGTGACCAGTCGATTCCAAAGTAATCCAGGTCAGGCGCACTGGATTGCAGTCAAGAACATCTTAAAATATCTGCGGAGGACCAAAGATATGTTCTTGGTATATGGAGGTCAGGAAGAACTCAGTATTGAAGGATATACTGACGCTTCGTTCCAGTCTGACCAGGATGATTTCCGATCGCAATCAGGCTATGTTTTTAGCTTGAATGGTGGAGCAGTGGTGTGGAAGAGTTTCAAACAGTCTATCGTTGCTGATTCCACAACAGAAGCCGAGTATGTTGCAGCCTCGGAAGCATCCAAGGAGGCAGTGTGGATTCGCAAGTTCATTCAGGAACTTGGTGTTGTTCCTTCGAGTGCACATCCTTTGGTTATCTTCTGTGATAACACTGGGGCAATCGCACAAGCAAAGGAACCACGGTCGCACCAGAAGTCCAAGCACATACAGAGACGGTTTCATTTGATCCGGGAGATCATTGATCGAGGCGAGATCAAAGTCTGCAAGGTTCATACTGATGACAATCTGGCTGACCCGCTTACCAAGCCTCTGGCGCAGCAGAAGCATGAGAAGCACTGTAATAATATGGGTTTGAGGTTTCTCAATCATTAGATTAAGTGCAAGTGGGAGATTGTTGGGGTATGCCCTTAAGGCTAATGTTTGAGGCCTTGGGATTGTAACAGTATCATGTATAAACTCTTATGTTTATAAAGGCAATGGTTGTTATTCAGTTGGTTACATTGTCGGCTGCAATAAGTGTGCTTCTGAATAATGTCTCAAAGCTGTTCAGCTTGGCTGACATGCTGTTTTGTCCTTAGTCGAAATATCTTGGTGAACATGAGACAGCCTTGATATGATTGAGACTAATATGTGTTCTAATCTTATAGGATGCTTCGAGCATGGAATAAGATGTAGACTCATGGGTACATTGGATGTACTGGACAGACCCTACTAGGATATTCAATTGCTTGTCACAATGTGAATAATCCTTGATTGCAACAAGTGGCACATGTCCTCTGACTTGAGATCACTTGTGTTTCTAAATGATGATTGTCATTGTTTTGAGATAGTTCAATATCATTTGAAACATAATGGTTATAGACTATCTTGGATAATGATCATGAGTCAGGTTAGGACACTAGTGATAGATATAGGATTGCCGTCTCCTTGTTTAAGGAGTGTGATGTTCTAAAGGGGCCCCCCTGGATGAGATGATTGAGAAAGTGTATGGCCATACCCAGGTGACTATGTTCATCTGATCTAATCATGCTCATCATATTGGAGCTACAGGCTTGACACGCTTGTCCAATAAGAACATCCAGTGGCAAAGGAAATATGTATGCCTTGTGAGCTGGATTCACACTTGTGCTGTGTTTTGGGTGTAGTCTTGGAAGACTCTTTCCTTTATATCGGGAGACAGTGATGTGTTGCTAGATACCCCTCACTGATCGTGATGACGTAAGTTATCGTTACC
Organism: Costus lasius; assembly: GCA_027563935.2. Classification (NCBI taxonomy): domain Eukaryota; kingdom Viridiplantae; phylum Streptophyta; class Magnoliopsida; order Zingiberales; family Costaceae; genus Costus; species Costus lasius. Next base: position 62,005,463 of record CM050451.1, read on the forward strand.
GACAGTTAAAGGAAACCCTTAGGGTCGCACAATTTGATGATATGGCTTACTTAAGTCAGATCGTGTGGACTGAATTGTTTGGGTTCAGTTTAAGGGGATTTAATCTCTGATTGTGAGTGAGATCTGGTCTAATCATGTTTGATTGATTAGGGCTTGAGATCGGTAAGCTTCGATCGAGAGAATGGATGCTAGATCAGTGAGATCAGGAGCATCATGAGATGAACGGTTAGATCTTGAACCTTTAGGGTTTAATATGATCTAGACCAAATCTCTTGGGTTAATTGGTCTTTGAACCAAACCAAAATGAACCGCTCATTGGGTGAGCGCATGGTTCAAGGGGAAAGGAGGTTGCGACTTGTTCACTTGGCGTGAACACATGAGCGAGTGTGGGTTTCTATTTTTAGAAACCATGATCTCAAATGAGATCACGCCTCATGTAGGAATAGAATTATTCTATTCTTGTCTCTCTCTCTCGCCCATCTCTCTGAACGGCTACGCTCTCTCTCGCGTGGTGAAAGGTTGAAGCCTTGGAGAGGATTCGAAAAGAAAAAGGAAGTCATCTCACTCCCTTCCATTCGATCAAGACACTTGGATATCCTTGCTAGCACAAGGAGCGACAAGGGTAGGCGATCTTCATCTTGTGTGCGCACCTTTTGGAGGAAAGCTTTTTCGGTTTCTGCTTCCAAGATGCCATCAGAGAAATGGCACTGGTATGAGTCGTCTAATCTTTACAAGTTAATCATATGATATGCATGTGATTTTGTTTAGATACCCTAGCTTCCGTTGCTTTCAAAACCTCTTATATGCGCCATTAGGGTTTCGCCCCCCTTCATGTGGGGACTTTCAGAAGTTAGTTTGGGAGCCCCCATGTCTAGTTTCCTGCAAACAGATAATGGCATTAGGCATACACTAGCACCTAAATCACATAAGGCTCGATCAAAAGCCATACTCCCAACCAGAGAAGGAATACAAAAACTACCTGGATCCTTTAGTTTCGTTGGCAATGTTTTTTGAATGATGGCACTACACTCTTCAGTTAATGCCACAGTGCCATAGTCCTCTATCTTTCTATTATTAGACAAAATTTCTTTCAAAAATTTAGCATATGTAGGCATTTGAGATAAAGCATTAGTGAATGAAATATTAATGTAAAGCTTTTTCAAAACATCAAGAAACTTCCTAAATTGCTTATCTAACTTAGCTTGAATTAACCTTTGGGGAAAGGGTATAGGAGGCCTATATGGGGCTGGTGAACTAGGTTTAGAATCATCAATCTGACGTGGCTTTTCCTCTTTTGGTTCCTCACCCTGAAGAGGTGATGAACTAGCATGGGACTGCAGATGAGCAGGTTGTGTTTCTAAGCCCGGTTCACTACCATGTCCTATGATGGGTTCTTCCTCATCATCATCAAGTCTACCCCTTGGTTCATCCAACTGTTTTCCACTCTTGGTAGCGATAGCATTACAATGCTCCCAAGGGTTTGGTTAAGGTTTAGCAGGCAATTTCCCTAGGGGTCTATAAGAAGTGCTAGCCTGTTGTGCTATTTGATTTTCTAGCATTTTGGTGTCAGCATTCATGTTATCCGTCCCAGAGTTCATACTATCTAATGTAGCTACTAATGGGTGGGGAGTGAAGAGTCCCCTTCAAGGGGGAGCGCAAGCAGATGAAACCCCTTTCAAGAGGGGGGCGAAAAACCCTTAAGGGTGGCGCATAAAAATTGCAAGCGGAAGCAAGGGTTTTTCATGGATCTTAGCAAGATAATATGATCAACTTGATGAAGTTTAGATCCATACCAAAGCCATGAGGAAGATGGCGACTTGGAAGAGAAAGATCGAAAGGGATCTTCTCCCTAGTTGACGCACACAAGATGATGTGCTTGCTCCTTGGAGATCCTTGTGCTAGCAAGGTCCTTCAAGGGTCCCTCTCGTGTGGTAAGGAAATGAGAGATGATGTCTAGGCTTGCCGAACCTCCACCAAGACCTCGCCTTCTCCACACCAAAGTCTCGTCAAGCAAGAGCAAGGAGACGAGAGTTGAATGGAGCGTTCAAGTCATTTGGCATTCAAGGGAACATGCGCTAAATGACTTTCCAAAATTTGAAAATCCATTAAGCCATGCGTTCATGATCACTAAATCGATCAAAACGCCAAAACAATGAACCATACGTTCAAGCTCTTGAACCGGTTCAAAGTAAATGTGTTCGGTCCAAAGGCCAAACCAAGCCAGCCCAATCCAATCGGTCTAGATCAACTAAACCCTAAGGTTTCCAATCTAACCGTTCATCTCATGATGCTCTTGATCTCACCGATCTAGCATCAATCCTCTCGATCGAAGCTTACCGATCGCAAGCCCTAATCAATCAAACATGATTAGACTGGATCTCACTTACAATCAGAGTTTAAACTCCTTTAAACTGAATCAAAACAATCCAGTCCACACGATCTGACTTAAGTAAGCCATATCATCAAATTGTGCGACCCTAAGGGTTTTCTTTAAATGTCGGTAACGATAACTTACATTATCACGATCAGTGAGGGGTATCTAGCAACACATCACTGTCTCCCGATATAAAGGAAAGAGTCTTCCAAGACTACACCCAAACCATAGCACAAGTGTGAATCCACTTCACAAGGCATGCATGTATCCTTTGCCACTGGATGTTCTTATTGGACAAGCGTGTCAAGCCTGTGACTCCAATACGATGAGCATGATTAGATCAGATGCACATAGTCACCTGGGTATGGCCATACACTTTCTCAATCATCTCATCTAGGGGGCCCCTATAGAACACCACACTCCTTCAACAAGGAGACGGCAATCTTCTATCTATCACTAGTGCCCTAACCTGACTCATGATCATTATCCAAGATAGTCTATAACCATTATGTTTCAAATGATATTGAACTACCTCAAAACAATGACAATCATCATTTAGAAACACAAGTGATCTCAAGTCAGAGGACATGTGCCACTTGTTGCAAACAAGGATTATTCACATTGTGACAAGCAATTGAATATCCTAGTAGGGTCTATCCAGTACATCCAATGTACCCATGAGTCTACATCTTATTCCATGCTCGAAGCATCCTATAAGATTAGAATTCATATTAGTCTCAATCATATCAAGGCTGTCTCATGTTCACCAAGATATATCGACTAAGGACTTTTAGCATGTCAGCCTAGCTGAACAGCATTGAGACATTAATCAGAAGTACACTTATTACAGCAGACAAGGTAACAATCTGAATAACAACCATGCCTTTATAAACTTAAGAGTTTATTACATGATACTGATACAATCCCAAGGCCTCAAACATTAGCCTTAAGGGCATACCCCAACAATCTCCCACTTGCACTTAATCTAATGGTTGAGAAATCTCAAACCCATATTCTTACAGTGCTTCTCATGCTTCTGCTGCGCCAGAGGCTTGGTAAGCGGGTCTGCCAGATTGTCGTCTGTATGAACCTTGCATATTTTGATCTCGCCACGATCTATGATCTCCCGGATCAAGTGAAACCGTCTCTGTATGTGCTTGGACTTCTGGTGCGACTGTGGTTCCTTTGCTTGTGCGATGGCTCCAGTGTTATCACAGAAGATAACCAAAGGATCGACACTCGAAGGAACAACACCAAGTTCTCTCACGAACTTACGAATCCACACTGCCTCCTTGGATGCTTCCGAGGCTGCAACATACTCGGCTTCTGTTGTGGAATCAGCAACAGTTGACTGTTTGAAACTTTTCCACACCTCCGCTCCACCATTCAAGCTAACAACATAGCCTGATTGCGATCGGAAATCATCCTGGTCCGACTGGAACGAAGCGTCAGTATATCCTTCTATACTGAGTTCTTCCTGACCACCATATATCAACAACATATCTTTGGTCCTCCGCAGATATTTTATAATGTTCTTGACTGCAATCCAGTGCGCCATACCTGGATTACTTTGGAACCGACTGGTCACGCTTAACCCATAAGCGACGTCAGGGCGAGTACACAACATCGCATACATTATGGACCCAATAGCCGAAGCATAAGGCGTATTGTCCATTTCATCTTTCTCAGTCTGTGTTTGTGGACACTGACTCTTCGAAAGATTCAGACCATGTCTGACTGGAAGATATCCTCTTTTAGAATTCTCTAAATGGAATCTCTCCAGGACTTTATCGATGTAAGTACTCTGGCACAGCCCGAGAAGCCTCTTAGATCTATCCCTGTAGATCTTCACACCTAATACATAGGCTGCTTCTCCTAAATCTTTCATCTGGAAACATTTCCTTAGCCATGCCTTAACCGCATGCATTTCTGGAATATCATTTCCAATGATCAAGATGTCATCGACGTAGAGGACTAGGAATGTAATCACGCTCCCACTAAACCTCTTATATACACACGGGTCGTCCTCGTTCTTGATGAAACCAAACTCAGAGATTGATTCATCAAAACGAATATTCCAGCTTCTAGATGCTTGTTTAAGTCCATAAATGGACTTCTTTAACTTGCATATTTTATGACGATCTGATGGATTAGTGAAACCTTCAGGTTGTGTCATATACACATCCTCATCCAGATTTCCATTAAGGAAAGCTGTTTTCACATCCATCTGCCAGATCTCATAATCGTAATATGCTGCTATCGCGAAAAGAATCCGAATAGACTTGAACATGGCTACAGGAGAGAAAGTTTCATCATAATCTATCCCGTAGATTTGTTTGAAACCTTTCGCAACTAGCCTGCCTTTATAGGTAACCACGTTACCATCCATGTCAATCTTCTTCTTGAAGATCCATTTACAGCCTATAGGGATTACTCCCGGAGGCGGATCAACCAAATCCCAGACTTGGTTATCTGACATGGAGTCCATCTCGGCTCGCATAGCTTCAAGCCATCTAGCTGACTCCGGTCCACTGACCGCATCCGCATAAGTGAGGGGTTCATCATTATCAATGATGTAGACTCCGTCATAGCGCTCAGGCTGTCGACGGATCCTTCCCGATCTACGCGGTTCCCGTGATATCTGAGCCTCAGGTTGTTCAATAACCTGATCCACCGGCTCAGGCTCATCCAACTGTGCTTGACTACTTTGTCCTTCCTCTGGATTCTCATCCAGCTTTATTTCTCTCCCACTGGCTTCTTGCAGAAGAAACTCCTTCTCAAGAAATATGGCCGTCCGAGCAACAAATACTTTGTTCTCTTTGGGATCGTAGAAATAATAACCCTTAGTTTCCTTAGGGTAACCGACAAGGACGCATTTCTCAGATCTGTTCTCCAGTTTCCCAGAGGCGAGCTTTTTGACATAAGCCTCGCAACCCCAGATCCTGATAAATGTCAAGCTCGGCTGTTTCCCATACCATAATTCATATGGCGTCTTTGAAACGGCCTTGGATGGCACTCGGTTTAGTACCTTTGCAGCTGTTTCCAGTGCAAATCCCCAAAAGGAATATGGAAGAGTAGCCTGACTCATCATAGAACGAACCATATCAAGTAACGTTCTATTTCTCCTCTCGGACACACCATTCCATTGCGGTGTTCCTGGCGGAGTGAGCTGTGAGATAATCCCACACTCTTTTAGATAGTCAGTAAACGCATGACTCAAGTATTCTCCACCTCGATCAGAACGAAGTGCCTTGATATTTCGGCCTAGCTGATTCTGTACTTCATTCTTGAACTCTTTGAACTTGTCAAAGGATTCACTCTTATGTCTCATTAGATAGACATAACCATATCTACTGAAATCATCAGTAAATGTAATGAAGTACTGATAGCCACCTCTGGCATGTTTACTAAACGGCCCACACACATCACTGTGTATAAGGTTAAGTAAACCTGAAGCCCTTTGACCTTTGTTAGGAAAAGGTGACTTCGTCATTTTACCCATCAAACAAGCTTTGCATGTATCAATCTCCTCATAGGAGAATGATCCCAGCAGTCCATGATCATGCAACCGCTTAATGCGCTTCTTGTTAATATGGCCTAAACGACTATGCCATAACAAGGTGCTGTCTTCAGCATACTTGGCTTTCTTATTATCAATGTTTTGTATAGAATATTCCATGTCCAACATGAATAACCCATTGTTAATTGAACCAGTAGCATAAACAATATTATCAAGAGAAAGTACACACTTTGAAATATTGCATTCAAAGGCAAATCCTTTCCTGACAAGAGCAGGAATAGAGACAATATTTTTAGTAATACTGGGAACAAAGTAACAACTGTTTAGTTCTAATACAATGCTAGATGGTAATGAGATGAAATAGTCTCCTACAGCAACAGCAGCAACCCGTGCCCCGTTTCCAACGCGTAGGTCTACCTCATGCTATCCCACCTGCCTTCTTCTCTTGAGTTCCTGCACATTTGAACAAATGTGAACTCCACATGCAGTGTCCAACACCCATGAAATAGAAGAAGAAGATAACATGACCTCAGTCACATATATACCTGAGCCAAAAGCGATGCTTCCCCTCTTATCTCCTTGGAGCGCTTTACAGTCCTTTTTCCAGTGACCCAGCTGGCCACAGTGGAAACACCTGTTGTCCTTCGACCGCTTAACCTTTTGTTTCAGAGCCTTACTGTAGTTCTTGACAGGGGCTTTGCCCTTCTTCCCCTTCTTCTTGTTCCTAGAAGGAACCATTAAGACAGAGGTTGAAGGCTTTCCCTTCAGAGTCTCCTCAGTTGTCAAGAGCATATTCAGCAGCTCTGCCGGAGTACAATCGATCTTGTTCATATTAAAATTAATAATGAACGCATCGAAAGAGGGCGGGAGAGACTGCAGAATAATGTCTACAGCAAGCTCCTGGTTTATGGTATGCCCCAGTTTCTCCAGAGCCTCCTTGTGCCCAATCATCTTGAGCACGTGAGCTCCCACTGGGCTCCCTTCAGCCAGTTTGCTCTGAAAGAAAAGCTTTGTCAGATTATAGCGTTCTGTCCTCGCCTGTGCAGCATACAGCATCTTGAGGTTCACTATAATTTCTATAGCCGACATATCCTCATGCTGACGCTGCAGCGGTGGCGTCATAGACGCAAGCATCAGGCAAGCGACATCAATGCTATCATTGACGTGCTTTTCATAAGCATCACGAACCGCCCTTGCGGCGTTCGCAGTGGGTTGAGGCGGCACAGCCGTCTCGAGGACATACAGTTTCCTCTCTGCCTTAAGAACGATCTTAAGGTGTCCGAACCAGTCCGAGAAGTTTGGCCCAGCAAACTTCTCCCTTTCCAGTAGGGATCGCACATTGAAGCTCATGGTGTTCGTTGCTGCAGGAATCTACAACAATGCAAGAACAGCAAGGTCAGTATCAATGTATAGAATCGATCCAGGACTTAAGAAAGATTCTTTTTCTCACTATTTTATCTGGCTGAAAAATCCAGCAAAACAGCCCGAAAGAGTAACACTCTTTTAGTGAGATGGGATCCAGATTTCATACTTGGTCTCCGCGTCCCGCTCAGGCGAGATAAGATGCACAGAGATGACAAGCACTAATTTCTGGTAGGCAGTCCCTGCCAATCGCCAACCCGTGCGATTCCCCTTCATCTGGGCAATCCAGCAGACTGTGCCAACTGAGTTGGTACAACACAGTCTCTGATCCCTCAGATGGCTACCTCCATGCGCTACCATATGCGCCACATATGTAGCCTACATGGTCAAGCTGACCCGACCTACTCCCTGGACCACCACGTGCTATGCTGAGCAACGAGAAGCGATAAATCCCTTCTCTGTAACACGCAGGTGAAATCCCGCACCGTCTGAAGATAGATGGACGTGCCCACTGAGTGGGTACAACACGGCTCCAACGATAGTCAGAACAGTGAGGTTTCACGTCAGAAGGCATTACGTGCTTGATATTTTAGCGTTTGGATTTTAACGGTCTTTTATCTTCTTACTATCAGGCAAATCCTATGGCTATAGCAGAAGATAAATAAATCATGCTGTTCTACTTATTTAAACAATAAAAGAAAGCATGCATCTTATGTGGTAAAAGCCCATAGCCTAAGTAAGACCTTAAGATACTTAAGTCTTCACTTGCTCTTCTTGGGTCTTTAGCATCTCATCTGGTCCAACCCAGGGCCCTTGCGCCAAGAGCACCTCAGGTGCGCCACCAGCTGAATGCCCCTCTGGGATGTGTGCCTTTGTGCTCTTGTCTAATCAAAATATATTTTGATCTATCTAGACAAGTTTGACTCGCAGGTCAATTATACAATAAATTAATTAAAAAGTGATTCGCAGATCACAATAATATTAATTTACAGGTTTAATTCCAGGCACGCAGGCCCCAGCACAGCACACATTTAACATGGGCAGCCCACATAAGAATAAATAAACAAGCATAGGCATCAAACAACATGTGATCCAATTAAAAGAAAATAAATTTTGAAAACCCCATTGGCATCAATTTTAATTTTCTTATGTGCCCTACAACCTTACAATGGTCCATTGATAGGGATCCACTCATTCATCTAGTCAGATCCTCTGCCCCTTGCATGCACCAAGTCCTAACTGACTCGAGTTGACCTAATGGTCAACCATGCATGCGCCAAGGGCTGAACAACCCTCATGAGGTCTGGCAAGCGGGTGTGACCCCGGGCCTAACTCATGTGTGTTCAATGGTTGTCTCAACCAGACCTCGCTACACGCCTAAGATGCAATCGACCTATAGCCACCTCGTGCTTGCGCACAGGTGCCATCTGGTCGATCCATCTCGGCTGTCAGATGGTCTGATCAGACTATTGGATCTAACCTAGAGGTGACTTCAACCCCATCAACCCATCTAAGGGTTTATAGTAGGCGCCACTTAGATCTAGTCATAGGCGCGCATGTTAGGTTTTTGATAAAATAACATGAACTAAGCGCCAACACAAGACATGCGACAAGATGAACAAACAACATGCGCCAACATAAGGTAAACATCTTACTTTCGCATGAAGAAATAACATGTAAGTTTCGCATGTCAACAAGATCTAGGCATACATGTAAATGCGCAACCAAGGATCACAAAATATACCAAGCAATCATATTACATGCTTGAACCGCATGCTCTGATACAAATTGAAGAGTCCCCTTCAAGGGGGAGCGCAAGCAGATGAAACCCCTTTCAAGAGGGGGGCGAAAAACCCTTAAGGGTGGCGCATAAAAATTGCAAGCGGAAGCAAGGGTTTTTCATGGATCTTAGCAAGATAATATGATCAACTTGATGAAGTTTAGATCCATACCAAAGCCATGAGGAAGATGGCGACTTGGAAGAGAAAGATCGAAAGGGATCTTCTCCCTAGTTGACGCACACAAGATGATGTGCTTGCTCCTTGGAGATCCTTGTGCTAGCAAGGTCCTTCAAGGGTCCCTCTCGTGTGGTAAGGAAATGAGAGATGATGTCTAGGCTTGCCGAACCTCCACCAAGACCTCGCCTTCTCCACACCAAAGTCTCGTCAAGCAAGAGCAAGGAGACGAGAGTTGAATGGAGCGTTCAAGTCATTTGGCGTTCAAGGGAACATGCGCTAAATGACTTTCCAAAATTGGAAAATCCATTAAGCCATGCGTTCATGATCACTAAATCGATCAAAACGCCAAAACAATGAACCATACGTTCAAGCTCTTGAACCGGTTCAAAGTAAATGTGTTCGGTCCAAAGGCCAAACCAAGCCAGCCCAAGCCAATCGGTCTAGATCAACTAAACCCTAAGGTTTCCAATCTAACCGTTCATCTCATGATGCTCTTGATCTCACCGATCTAGCATCAATCCTCTCGATCGAAGCTTACCGATCGCAAGCCCTAATCAATCAAACATGATTAGACTGGATCTCACTTACAATCAGAGTTTAAACTCCTTTAAACTGAATCAAAACAATCCAGTCCACACGATCTGACTTAAGTAAGCCATATCATCAAATTGTGCGACCCTAAGGGTTTCCTTTAAATGTCGGTAACGATAACTTACATTATCATGATCAGTGAGGGGTATCTAGCAACACATCACTGTCTCCCGATATAAAGGAAAGAGTCTTCCAAGACTACACCCAAACCATAGCACAAGTGTGAATCCACTTCACAAGGCATGCATGTATCCTTTGCCACTGGATGTTCTTATTGGACAAGCGTGTCAAGCCTGTGACTCCAATACGATGAGCATGATTAGATCAGATGCACATAGTCACCTGGGTATGGCCATACACTTTCTCAATCATCTCATCTAGGGGGCCCCTATAGAACACCACACTCCTTCAACAAGGAGACGGCAATCCTTAGAGTCGTACTCTGATGTAGGGGGGAAGCATGAGATATGGGCTAGCAAGAAATTTAAAATCTAGAAGAAACAAGCTAGCATGCAAACTTATCCATCGTGTTTTCAAAATATATATTTTTGGTATTTTTTAGTATTTTTTGAATAAAAAACCGAAATTACTATGCATGCAAGTCTACTAAGCAAACAAATAAGCAACTAGTTAAGTTACTCTAACATGCCTTTTCAAAACAAATTAAAAGTAGACATGTGATTAACTACTCTAAGGCTAAGCATGCAATCCTAAACTAAACTATTTTAAACTAGAATTGAAAAACAAGGAGAGATACTCACAGTGCGATCCTTGAGAGTAGAAGGACCGTAACGTCCCGGTCTTCAACAGTCCTACTCTGATGGAAGGAATTGCATCATTACAAACACTCCAACACATCAAACCCAACCATGCTTGGGTATAATGTTATTAAATGGCATTTACAATGAAATTTCAAAAGGGGAGGTTAAGCCTCCAAGTTCCTCTTGCTAACAAGATCAAACAAACTACTTAACTAATCTAATTAAAGAGGATGTGTTGCTCATGTCTTGGGTGGAGAAGGCCCTGTAAGTCTCGGCCATAGATGAGTCCTTGAAGATGTCTCATCTTGTGGGTTCCCTTTTGATGCCGAGAGCTTGAAGAGACAAAGGAAATCTATTAGTGATGAGAGAAAATCAGATAAACATCAAATACAAACAAGGGACAAAGGAGAGTGTTCGGTTTGGGGGATGATGTTGTTGAAGCCTCTTGATATTAATGTAGAAGTTCCTTGCGCCACTTGTTGTTGAAGATAAAGAACTTGCGCCTCCAATTGTTGAGGAAGATGATGTTGCCGAGACCTTCAAACAAGAGAGAAAACAAGTGAATCAAAGGGAGACAACAAATCAAAACAACTTACTAGAGGGGAAAAGGGGGATTTGATCTCAAGCGTTGAAGCCCTTTGAAGATGAGATGCGCCATGATGATGGAGTTGATAAGTGTTGCGCCATTGGTTGATGAAGAGAATGTAGGTGCGTCAAGAGTTTGTTGTAGGGTATGGAGAAGGTTGCGCCACCAAGGTTGAAGAAGATGTTCTTGCGCCAAGTTGATGAAGAGATGATATGCACCACTTGAAGGTTGAGAGTGATGCTCTTTGCACAAATGGATGGTGAGAGCTTTGATAGAAGGGTTAGCGAAGGGAACCTTGGCCCTTGGGGAGGAAGTGGAGATAGGTGACACAAGCACCTCAGAGGAGAAGGGGAAAGGGGAGGGCGACACAAGCACCCAAGGTTGCTAGGCAACTAATCGACATTTCATTCTCAAATCATTCTACAAGTTCCATGCGATTACAAGGGTTTGTAGACATTTTCCTCAACGTTACAAAAGAGCAAATTAAGAAAGAAATTATAGTCTTCAATGCTTTGTCGAGGCAACGGCTCCTTTGATTGTGATTTGGCTTTAAAACTTCCCATATTTGAGTGTGAACGCCAATGTGCTTGCTTGCTTGTCAATGCTTGGTCGAATTCTTTTTGAAACATTCCCTTCTTTGGCTTGGACGAATATAGAATTCTCTTGGTGGCTTTGGGCACACGCTTCCTTACTTGGGCGCCAAGAAAGGTGACAATACTTCCTTCTTTGGCCATGGATGATTTTCTCTTGATATGTGATCGGCTTGAATGTTGTGCTTGGACGAATTTCTTTTGAATTCTTCCCTTAAGTGGCTTCATGAGGTGGCAAGGCTTCCATGCTTGTCTTGGGCGAATTTGGAGAGGATTGATAGAATGGTTGGCTTGTTTCCTTCCATGGTGTGAACAAAAATCCCATTAATTGCCTTCCTTGATTTTAGGGATTGGGATCTTGATTTTTTCTTCTTTCATGGGCGCATATTACTTGAGGTGGCTGAAATAATCCATGATTGATGAGGCATACGAATTTGGAAAGGTGAGATGAACTCCTTTCATCTCAAGTCTTCACTTTGAGTGAGGCTTTGAAGTGACCTTCCATATTTGGAGCTAGCTTTGTTGAGTGAGCTTTGAGCTAGCCTTGAGCTTGTCCACATGACTTGTAAATGCTTATTACACTACTCCTACTAGGATGCAACATTATGACATGCACTAATTCTAGTATGATGCAACATAATTTCCATAAAAGAAAAATACAAAACAAAGTATAAAATTTACCAAATGTAGCTACATGATGCATGCAATGCAAAGGTGCCTTAGGGTACCCATAAACTAGGGAAGCCTTAAGCTCCACTTATATTTGCGAGGGTCATGGTCTCCATCCCCATCATTTCTCCCCGGGTGGAAAAAATTCTTCTCCGAAGAATTGTCCTTGCACGGGTGGAAATGTCTAGAGGTGGCCCATGTTAAATGTTCTTTGGTTAACCAAACTTCTTCACCATTGGAGTGGGTGAACAAGCCTTGGTTCACAAGGTTGGCCATAGGCTCATGCACACAAAACATGTCTAAAAATTGGATGGGATACTCCACATTATAAGGTGTAGGGTTCCCGTACAGAAGTGGCATAGTAAAAGATGAGTAAGCATATGAAGCATGCATATGAAGGTAAGAGCTAGAGTAAGCATTACAACCATAGAGACTTTGTTCTTCTATTCCTTGTTTTCTATCAAGTACTCCTACAATGAATTCCCTTTCTCGGCCATGATGATTAGTATGCTTGCGATAAGGGATTTGAGTGTCTAAGTATGCAGGAATAACAAAGTCTATGTGCTCAATAAAATTCAAAGCAATGTTATCTTTAGCATGCCCAAGTTTGGTTGGCCCTATGGGTGGTTTGAGGGTATGGGTAGAGGGACCTAAGAGACAAGACTCTAGCTTCATTGGGTCTTGGGGAAGGGATTCTATGTCTAGAGGATGTCCTAAAGGGTGGGGCTTAGGATCTAAGTCAATTTCAAATGGTTCTAAGTTTTCCTTAAGGGTAGGGGATCCTAACTCATGTGGTTTGAGATCTAAGGATGAAGGATCCTCTATGTATAAGGGTTGGGTTTCTAGTGGTGGGTCTAGGCCTAAGTTGGATGGTTCAGTGCTAGAGGCCTTAAAAGTGTTCAAAGGAGGGTTTAGGCAAGTTGTTTGGTCTACCTTAGTCTTAAGGTGTTCTTTGGGTAAGGACTTAGACAAATCATCCATGGTGAATGGTCCAAACTTAGGTTGAGTTAAGCCTAAAATGTGATGGTCCTCTATTTGAAGGTGTTGGTTCTCTAAGGTGTCTAAAGGCTCATCTAAACTTTCATTAGAGTCAAGTGGCATGGAACTTAAGGGTTCACTGCCTATGGAAGGGTCCTCTAGAGTTTTCCCTATGTCATGAAGGGTAGGCTCACATGGTTCAAGTGTTTGATCTAGACATGGGAGATCCTTAGGTTGAGGTAAACTAATCTTGTTGGTCACTAAGGGTAGAGTAGTTTCCACTAAGTCTAGTCTCATATCATTGGGTTCATGTTCTTCCTTAGGCGGTGCAAGTTTACCTAGATCAAAGGTGCCTAAGGGTGGGAGACATTTAGTTTGATCTAAGGTTGGCTCTATGTTTGGTCCTAAGGTTTGACTAGTGGAATCCCCTAAGAGTTGGTTGCACTCCATGAGTTCAAGAGGAAGTGTGGTCATCCTAGGGTCAAGTGAGGTAGTAGGTTGACTACTTGGTTCAGGAGTGTTTGGGTCTGGACCTTGACAAGGTTTATGGCCAACTATAGGAACTAGGTCTACCTTGGGATCACTAGGTAGCTTGGGAAGACCTATGACTTTAGGTTCAAGTTGGTTCGTAGGCATATCATCTAAGGTAAAAGTTCCAAATTGAAGTTGAGGCATGTCTAGAGGAGTCTCTAAAGGTGACTTAGGGCTAGTTTGACTATCCGACAAGTCAACTAATGGGGCCCTAGTATTGGATCTAGACTCATCTAGGGGTATGTTTGGAATTGTAGGAGGTAGCTCAGGCTCTAAGGTTGGGCTTGTCTCTAAGAGGTTTGGAGGGTTGGCTACCTTAGGAGTTCTAGGTTTAGACCTTTTGATCTTAATCTTAGGGTCATGACACCTTAAGATATAGGAGTCATCTTGTCTTTGGTGGTACCCTTTAACATCATCTAACCAAGGTTCTCCTAGGTGGACATGATATGTACCTTCTAGGGGTAAGACATCACACCAAGCTTCTAGTAGGATACCAAATCTAATAGGCACAAGACACCTATGGTTAACTAAGGTTTTGGTTCCATTATCTCTAGTAATAGTGTAAGGGTATAGTTTAGGCTTAGTGACAAAGCCAAATCTTTCAATGGCACTAGGGGTTATGAAGTTGAACCCTATGGATTTATCTATGGCAACCTTACACATCTTATCTCCTATTTTGATGTAGGTGTGGAAAAAATCATTCCTAAGGTTGACCCTATAGGTTGGAAGTCTCTCTAAGTATAGTTTGTGGGATTTGTCTAGTCTAGTCATTATCTCTTCAAACATTTTGGCAGTGTCATTGTGATTTATGCCATATTTAGTAGTCATGATGGGTTTACTTTTGAAAAACCAAATTGTTTTGAAAGTAAGGCTCCTAAGACGTGATATGAGTATAATAGTGTGTTATGAAATCAACTTCTTTAAAGCACCTAGGTCCAAGAAATGCCTTAGAATTCGAAAATTAGTTTTGGCTAAAAATCTATTCTAAGGTGTTTTTGTAATACCCCAAGTATAGTCCCACATTGCAAGTGGGAGAAACTATTATGTGGTTTATAAGGCTTAGTAGGCTTGCTATTGTTAACTTGGGCTTAAGCATTTTAATAAATTGGGCCACGTTGCAAATTGGCTCACCAAGTTAACAAATAGTTTGCTTACTAAGCGGGTTGTAACAAATGGTATCAGAGCTATAGGTTGATACAGAGGTATAGGTTCAGAGGTATAAGTTTCTGTGGGCCCATAACCCACAGGTCAGAGCTATAGGTTCAGTAAGAAAACCTAAGGATATAGGAACCTCAGGACTGGGTTTGGGTTAAGGATAGAATAAGTGAATAAGTAAAATAAATATTTTTATATGATATATATTCTTTTGGCGTACTCTGATTCTTTTGGGTGTTTATGATATATTCTTTTGGTGTATTTTGATTCTTTTGGGCTACTCTGAATTTGGAGGACCAAATTCTTTTTAAGGGGTGGATAATGTTATAATCTGATTTTTATTAAATTTTAATTATTCAGAAATTTTATTTTTTGAATTTTCTGGAATTTTTCGGAATTTTAAAAGGTTTAAAATTGAGTTTTTTATTAAAAAATCAGATTTGCGCTCGCGGGGGCTCGAACCCGCGACGCGCGAAGGTTTCCACTTCACCCTAACCACTAGGTTAAAGTTTGTTTCTGATATTAAACTATGCTTCTTCTAGTTAACTCGTGTTTGATTTAAATTTAATTGAAAACCGAAAAACGCAGCCGCGGGGATTCGAACCCGCGTCTCGCGTTCGTACACTTCGCCGTCTAACCACCGATCCGAATTTCGATTTTAATATAACATTGGATTTGATTTACTTGATTTAGATTTAAATTTTGATTTTGGGGACCGAGTGAACTCGTCGTCTTCCCCGCGGATCTCGGCGATTTTCTCGCCGCCGCGTTCTTGCCGTCTGGAACGAGTTTTACCTCTATATTAGAGGGCTTTTGCTCGACTCGAGGAGTTTCGAACCCTAGCCTGTCCTCACCCCTCGACGCGCTGCCAGGAAGGATAAATCGCGCTCAAACTCGTCGTCGGAGTTCGAGCGGCGCCGCCTCGTGTTCTAGCCATCCAACGCCTTCAGGGACGGCGATCTTTGTGTTATGGGCTACGATACATCGTCGTAGCAAGGTATGTAGGCTTCTGTGAAGTTTTCGTGAAGTTCTGTTGGGTTTTGGTTGAGTTTTGAGTATCGACGGCGGCGGCGCCACCATCGATACTTTCGTCTAATTCGAGAGCTTCGACCGGGCGTCGAAATCTCTCCGAAGTTCGTCGAGGAGCTTCGTTTCGTTGTTATAAAGCTTCTGGAGAAATTTGGAGTCGATCCGATGTTCGACGCGTTCTCGCGAGCTCGCCGGCGCAAGTAGCGGACGCGAGTCCGGCAGCCTTGCGCGGCGGCGGTCGGGCGGCGCGGTTTGATTGGCTGAACCGGGCTCAAATTTAGGGTTTGGCGGTTTATTTAGAAATAAACCGTCGGCTATATTGAAATCGATTTAAACCGGTTCGAGTTTTATTTAAGTTTTGGGTTCGGTTTATTTTGAAATAAACCATCGGCTGTTTTGAAATTGATTTGAACCGGACCGAGCGGTTCAATTCTATTTCGGGTCAGTTCTTGAATTTCGACCGGTTCGACCCCTATTCGGTCGAATCCTGGCCGGTTCAGGTAGTCGTTGGAAAGGTAATTAAATTTCCTATCTAATGGTAGTCTGTATAGCTTTAGATGAGGTTTATATTTTGTTTAATTGAAGTTAGAAGTCTCGGTTTAACTTGGTTCAGGGTGAATTTGATCGGTTCAGTGCAATTCTGTCCGGTTCAGTGGGTTTTAGGTTCGGTTCATATGATCTGAGACTGGTTCTCTAGGTTTAGGGTTATGTTATACATGTTGGTAGTTTTGGTTTCAAATTAGAATGTTTAATGATAGAGTTCATGTACAAATTCATGTTACAGAGTGGTTAATCCAATAATCAGCCTGCATCGTGTGATAAACAATTATTGGCTTTTCAAAAGGACTCAGAGATAACATCGTTTGAGGTAGGAATCTTACCCTACTCCTTTTGTCACAGTGTCAAGAACTTATAAGATTTGTCACTTATTCCTTTGATTAGATATATGATGCATATATGATAGAATTGACTGACACTGATATCTGATTGCTTCATCTGCTTGATTTGTTTCTGTAATTCAGTTGACCTCATTTATCTTGTTCCTTGGTCATATTCTATTTCTGTGTGTACGATAAAAGAAACTGTGTTGAGATATCTGATTTATTGGCTTATGAGCCTGGTTAAACAATTGTGTATCTGAGATATTGAAATGTATGGAACCGTTGTAAATCTGTGATGACAAAGTCATGATTTATATTGACCTCTGACCTGGATGATTTATTCTCCAGTGGCCTGTTTATCTGAGTTATAGTTCTGATTATATCAGACTATCTGAGTTATAGTTCTGATTATATCAGACTATCTGAGTTACCGGTTAGGGCACCGCCAGTTGTCCTCGGGACAATACTACGGATGTCAGATGTTGGACGCAACATTTACCGGACTGTTTGAGACTGTCGTTCCATTGCATGAGCAACAGTGGAAACACTCTGAAAATGAGTGCGGCTCTTCATTGAGATCTGTTGGCCAGCTTGATGATTTGCACGACATTCCTATATTATTTGTATATCATTGTTTCAGTTATTGTGTTATCCTGTTATTTTCCCTCACCATGTTTGTTGATTCCTACTTAGCATTTCTGCTAACTCCCTTTGTTTCTCTTCCAGGTACAGAGTTAACTTCTGGGAGGGATAGAGTAGATAGCAGATACCAAACCGAGTTGAGATAGTTGTCTTTGTATTTTATTCAGTTGATAAATTGAATAGTTGTATTTAGATATTGTGTTATAAAGTTGTTGATATCAAATTTGGATTATTTATTAAATAAATGAATGGTGATTATTGTAGTTCTCTGGTTCCTATCAATATTGTTACTCCCTGGGGAACCCTGAGCTAGAAATAGCCGGCTTCCGCCGGGGCGTGACAGTTTTGCTCTGATACCAAAACTGATGTAGGGGGGAAGCATGAGATATGGGCTAGCATGAAATTTAAAATCTAGAAGAAACAAGCTACCATGCAAACTTATCCATCGTGTTTTCAAAATATATATTTTTGGTATTTTTTAGTATTTTTTGAATAAAAAACCGAAATTACTATGCATGCAAGTCTACTAAGCAAACAAATAAGCAACTAGTTAAGTTACTCTAACATGCCTTTTCAAAACAAATTAAAAGTAGACATGTGATTAACTACTCTAAGGCTAAGCATGCAATCCTAAACTAAACTATTTTAAACTAGAATTGAAAAAAAAAGGAGAGATACTCACAGTGTGATCCTTGAGAGTAGAAGGACCGTAACATCCCGGTCTTCAACGGTCCTACTCTGATGGAAGGAATTGCATCATTACAAACACTCCAACACATCAAACCCAAAAATGCTTGTGTATAATGTTATTAAATGGCGTTTACAATGAAATTTCAAAAGGGGAGGTTAAGCCTCCAAGTTCCTCTTGCTAACAAGATCAAACAAACTACTTAACTAATCTAATTAAAGAGGATGTGTTGCTCATGTCTTGGGTGGAGAAGGCCTTGTAAGTCTCGGCCATAGATGAGTCCTTGAAGATGTCTCATCTTGTGGGTTCCCTTTTGATGCCGAGAGCTTCAAGAGACAAAGGAAATCTATTAGTGATGAGAGAAAATCAGATAAACATCAAATACAAACAAGGGACAAAGGAGAGTGTTCGGTTTGGGGGATGATGTTGTTGAAGCCTCTTGATATTAATGTAGAAGTTCCTTGCGCCACTTGTTGTTGAAGATAAAGAACTTGCGCCTCCAATTGTTGAGGAAGATGATGTTGCCGAGACCTTCAAACAAGAGAGAAAACAAGTGAATCAAAGGGAGACAACAAATCAAAACAACTTACTAGAGGGGAAAAGGGGGATTTGATCTCAAGCGTTGAAGCCCTTTGAAGATGAGATGCGCCATGATGATGGAGTTGATAAGTGTTGCGCCATTGGTTGATGAAGAGGATGTAGATGCGTCAAGAGTTTGTTGTAGGGTATGGAGAAGGTTGCGCCACCAAGGTTGAAGAAGATGTTCTTGCGCCAAGTTGATGAAGAGATGATATGCACCACTTGAAGGTTGAGAGTGATGCTCTTTGCACAAATGGATGGTGAGAGCTTTGATAGAAGGGTTAGCGAAGGGAACCTTGGCCCTTGGGGAGGAAGTGGGGATAGGTGACACAAGCACCTCAGAGGAGAAGGGGAAAGGGGAGGGCGACACAAGCACCCAAGGTTGCTAGGCAACTAATCGACATTTCATTCTCAAATCATTCTACAAGTTCCATGCGATTACAAGGGTTTGTAGACATTTTCCTCAACGTTACAAAAGAGCAAATTAAGAAAGAAATTATAGTCTTCAATGCTTTGTCGAGGCAACGGCTCCTTTGATTGTGATTTGGCTTTAAAACTTCCCATATTTGAGTGTGAACGCCAATGTGCTTGCTTGCTTGTCAATGCTTGGTCGAATTCTTTTTGAAACATTCCCTTCTTTGGCTTGGACGAATATAGAATTCTCTTGGTGGCTTTGGGCACACGCTTCCTTACTTGGGCGCCAAGAAAGGTGACAATACTTCCTTCTTTGGCCATGGATGATTTTCTCTTGATATGTGATCGGCTTGAATGTTGTGCTTGGACGAATTTCTTTTGAATTCTTCCCTTAAGTGGCTTCATGAGGTGGCAAGGCTTCCATGCTTGTCTTGGGCGAATTTGGAGAGGATTGATAGAATGGTTGGCTTGTTTCCTTCCATGGTGTGAACAAAAATCCCATTAATTGCCTTCCTTGATTTTAGGGATTGGGATCTTGATTTTTTCTTCTTTCATGGGCGCATATTACTTGAGGTGGCTGAAATAATCCATGATTGATGAGGCATACGAATTTGGAAAGGTGAGATGAACTCCTTTCATCTCAAGTCTTCACTTTGAGTGAGGCTTTGAAGTGACCTTCCATATTTGGAGCTAGCTTTGTTGAGTGAGCTTTGAGCTAGCCTTGAGCTTGTCCACATGACTTGTAAATGCTTATTACACTACTCCTACTAGGATGCAACATTATGACATGCACTAATTCTAGTATGATGCAACATAATTTCCATAAAAGAAAAATACAAAACAAAGTATAAAATTTACCAAATGTAGCTACATGATGCATGCAATGCAAAGGTGCCTTAGGGTACCCATAAACTAGGGTAGCCTTAAGCTCCACTTATATTTGCGAGGGTCATGGTCTCTACCCCCATCATACTCTAGGGTGTTACACGATGCACGCGAAAACAGGAGAGGGTTGTGAGATGAGGGAAGTGAAAATGTTTCGGAAATGCAGGGAAACACGAGGAAAGCACGATGAAAATAGCGGCGAGCTCAATCGAGGCAACACGAATGATCTCAACAAAATACGGCAGGGCCGTAAACTATATTATGGTACCGTATTTTTATACGCTACCGTAATAACGAGAACACTGCCGTATTTTGAGGAGTTCCCGATCAGAAGGTTTTTCAGATTTTACGGCAGTACCGTAAACCAAATTACGGTACACGAATGATCTCAACAAAATACGGCAGGGCCGTAAACTATATTACGGTACCGTATTTTTATACGCTACCGTAATAACGAGAACACTGCCGTATTTTGAGGAGTTCCCGATCAGAAGGTTTTTCAGATTTTACGGCAGTACCGTAAACCAAATTACGGTACCGTATTTCAGAGCGCTTCAGAATAGAAACTTTGCATGATTTTACAGCACCCCTGTAAAGGATTACACGGGCCGTATTTTCCAGTCACTTCCGAACAGAGAGTTCAGCTGATTCTACAGCAGTACAATAAACCAGATTATGGTACCATATTTCCCAAACGACAGCAGAACAGAAAACTCGACCGATTTTACGGCAGTGCCGTAAACTATTACACTGTCGTATTTCTCTTGTTGAACGCGATTTCCAGGTCAATTCTGAAGTCCGATTCTTGCGGAGATTATTACAGGTGAACTAGAGCTTTATATTCGAAGCCGTAAGAAGCAAAAGGAGAGCTTTGGACGTGAGGATTACACACACACCAAAAGCCCCAATTTTCATCAACTGTCGAGGGAGAAATCACGATTCACGCGGCCGCCTAGGGTTCCACTGCCGCGACCAATTCAAACCACCTACGCCTGCAATTTTCATACTGAAGCTTCGTATGGAGGAGGAGACAATGTGCCAAAAGTTTTAGAAGAGAAGGAGATCAATCGAAGGAGAATTCAAGGAAAGAAGAAGGATAACCACTATTCACCGAGAGCTTTTGAAATTACGGCTGTGAAATACTCCACAGCCGTCCTATATTTTCCCAAAACTCATCTTTTACTGATTTTTGAACTTATGAAATTATGGAATATTGTATTTTCTCCACCATGCTAGCTTAAACTATTTTTGGGACATGGGGGAGTAATCCCCTTTGATTTTCTTAAATGACTAGATAATCTTTTACTTTCATCATAATTTTTCTACTTTGATAATTTTACCTATGCGCTTATTGCTCTAAGATTCTCCTTAGTTTATTTCTTGCCATCATGTTTAGAGTTTTTGCAATAAGGACCGAAAGGTGATTTGCTAGAGAACTTGGAACCCTAAAATTGATTAATAGGAACTCACCGTAGGAAACTAGGTTAAGTTATTGTTTCTTGATTTTAGAAAGCTAAATTGCCATGATGATAATAATAAACATAGGATTGGGTTATTGTTTCAAACGTGGAGATCTTGCACGAAAGTGAAGATCGGAACGTTGGAGAACCATACGTAGAACGTGTGTTGAGTCTCGGATGCACGAAAGTGATCCTTGAGATTCCACACGAGGCAATCAACTTAGAATTCAGATGCACGAAAGTGATCCTTGAGTTCTTTGTCTGATGATTTACCTATCTTTAGCTTGGGATGAATCTTGCGCGAAAGCGAGGATTTATTCTTGCATAGTTATCTGCATGAGAGTGAGATAATCCCGTTTTTAGGTAAATTATCCCTTTATCATATTAGAATTTGATTGATGAATATTTTATTTCATATATAGTCATGGAAATCAAAGCGGATGAAACCCTAGTCCCAGTTCTCTCCCTGATAGTATTTCTTTCGGTGCATTTGCGATATTTGCTTGACTTTCATTCGACTACCTAGATAGTAAGAAATCAATTGATCAGTACTTGACAACATAGGTCTCTATGGGTTCGATATCTTTCTCTATTACTTCGAGTATCCATGCACTTGCGGAGATAACAACAAATGTGGTAATTGAACAAGTTTTTTGAGCCGTATCAGGGGGTGACAAGTCCCTGTGCGCCATCACTTAGGTTTTGGCTGCGTCTTTAGAAATATGTTTAAGTTACCTACTTGTTGGGATACAATAAATTTTTGGCGCCGTTGCTGGGGACCTTAGTTTGTCAATATTGAAGATATTGAGATTATTGCTAGACTAGGTTTTATTTACTGTTTTTATTTATTTTTGTAATTTTCTATTTTTCTTGAAATCACTTGATCTGATTACTTTGCATGCGCAAAAGTCTTAGGTCAGGACCACATGTTCCATTGGATCCTGAAATCAATAGAACACTTAGAGTGTGCAGGAAATTGAGATTAGAAGAGACATCACCAGAAGACTTACAAGAGATATCTCAAGAGACATCACCAGAAGAAATTACAGGGATGGGGGATAATCAGAGAACACTTAGGGACTATGCAGCCCCTAATCCTCGAGAAATTCGTTCCAGCATTTCTAGACCAGCAATAGAGGCTAGTAACTTTGAGATTAGGCCTGCTTTTATTTCAATGATTCAACAGAACCAGTTTGGAGGATCTCCTCTGGAAGATCCCAACCAACACTTGTCTTTATTTTTGGAATTATGCGATACTATCAAAATAAATGGTGTTTCTAATGATGCTTTAAGATTAAGACTTTTTCCTTTTTCTCTTAGGGACTGGGCAAAGACATGGCTTCAATCACAACCGGCCGGGACCTTCACAACTTGGGATCAACTGTCAAATTCCTTGACGAAATACTTCCCCCCAAGCAAGACAATTCAACTGAGAAATCAAATCACAAATTTTTGACAAAGAGATGGGGAGTCGTTCAGTGAGGCATGGGAGCGATTTTATGATTTACAGCGGAAGTGTCCTCACCATGGCATTGAAGATTGGGTTTTACTACAAACTTTTTACCATGGATTATCGGATAATACCAAATTAATTGTGGATGCTGCAGGTGGCGCTCTTGTGAGCAAAACAATTGATGCTGCCTTCAGATTGCAAGAGGAGATGGCATTGAATCACAATCAATGGAGTGCTGAGAGAGGAGTACTATTCATGCCTTCTCAAGGTAAGGGTGAAAGTGATGGATGGTGATCCATAGCATAGAAGGTAGACTTTTTATGCAGCAAATTTAATTCTATGCAAACTACTTTTATTTCTGCTATCACTTGTGAAATTTGTGCCAATGATGGTCATACTTATGAAAATTGTAGAATTGTTGTAGACCAGGGTAATGAGCATATGAATGCCAGAGGGAATTATAATCAAGGTAGACCTAATGACCCCTATTCTAGCACTTACAACCCTGGATGGAGAAATCACTCCAACCATTCATGGAAAAACAACAATTATGAGAGGGGACAAACTGAGAATAAAGGATTCCAAAGGGCAAATCCTATCCAAAATCAAAACCAAAACATGGATCAAAGTTCTGAGTTAAAATTCATGCTCGAACAGAAGATAGCCAGTCAAAATCAGTTTATGGCTAAGCAAGACCAACACAAGTCAAAGCAAGATAGACAAATTGAAGGATTTAGAGAAAGTCTTGATCAAATCAACTCCAGACTGGAAAGAGTAGAAGCACATAATAAGATTTTATAAAACCAAATTGCACAACATGCTAGTGTACCTTACAGGCCCCCTGGGAAATTGCCTATAAAACCGAGAGCACTGTAATGCCATCATGACTAAAAGTGAAAAACAACTAGGATAACCTAGAGGGAGGTTTGAAAACACTGAAAAAGGGCTTGATGATAATCAAGAGGAATTAGAGTTAGGAGAATCATCTTCACATGAGGAATCCCAAACTTGTTTACCACCACAAAAGGGTGATGAACCAAATGGAGATGAATTATGTGAGAAGGACAATCTTAACCCTAACTCACCTCCACCCTATAGACCACCAATACCTTTTCCTCAGAGGTTAGTCCAAAACAAAGATAATTTTTCCAAGGACAAAGATAATTTTTCCAAGGAGTTTGCAGTTTGTGTATACACTCATGGCACCAAGGACAGAGATAATTTTTCCAAGGAGGAAAGGGAAAGCCCCTACAGAGCCATCTCAGCCACAAAACCCCCATGGAATCATATTTAGAAATGAAATGCAGGAATCCAGATACAATAAACTGTTGGAAAGAAGAATCGTCAAAACCAAGTATGCTGATCAGAGGACTCTTGAAGCCTTGGGGCTTTATGATGATGTGCTTTGGGTGTTTGAGAGAATCCAAGCCAGGAAGTTCTTCCAGATGACTCCGCACACCTATCTTCCACTTGTTTTGGAATTCTTGAGCAGTTTGATCATAGACTTAAAAGAGTATTCCAATGGCCCTGCTGATGGGGAAATCACATTCAGATTAGCAAATGAGGAAAGGAAACTTACACTGCAAGAAATCAGGGACATATTTAGACTGAGCGCAGGAGGGTACACTGAGATACCCCTAGGATTCATGGAGAACATATTTTGGAACCAGATCACCAACGAGAACCACTTTTATGCTGTCTTTGCCAGAGCCTAAAAAATCATGAACCCTTGTATCAAGTATGCTCATCGGGTTCTAGCACACACAGTATTTGGGAGAGGAGACAGTGACGGCATGGTCTGTTTGAAGGGTCCCCTTCAAGGGGGAGCGCAGGCAGATAAAACCCCTTTCAAGAGGGGGGCGAACCCTAGAGCATGCGGAAAATGTACTCTTCTAGGGTTTCAATAAAATCGTTTGCATGAACACATATATATGATCAACTTTATATGTATTGCAAAGATCAAGTTTGAGATCTTTTACCATAGCCATGATAAAGGGTGTCGGCTTGGAAGCAAGAGGGCAAGTAAGCACTCCTCCAAAGAAAACACACACTAGATGAGAGATGGCTACCCTTTAGGATCTTCCTTGTGCTAGCAAGAGATCTCCCCAAAGTTCCTTGTCGTGTGTTGATGACGAGATGTGCTTGGCCGAGAGCTACCTTGTCCAAGAGTCCTCTCTTCGTCGAATGAAGGAGACAAGAGAGTAATTGGCAAATTGCGTTGAGGTTTTTCTCATTCAAGTGATGGCGTTACACTTCCAAAAATGGAAGGTTATCAAGCCATGCGACCACTTGAAGAAAAACCGCCCAAGATGCCTTTAAACCTTGAACCATACGTTCACCCATGTGAACCGGTTCAAGCCAATTAGGTTTAACTCAATTCGGTTCAAAAACCCAAATTAAACCAGCCCAAGCCATGGTCTAGATCTCTATGAACCAAACGGTTCAAGATCTAACCGTTCATCTCTTGATGCTCTTGATCTCTTCGATCTAGCATCCATACTCTCGATCGAAGCTTACCGATCTGAAGCCCTAATCAATCGAACATGATCAGACCAGATCTCACTTACAATCAGAGTCTAATCTCCTTTTAACTAAACTAAAACAATTCAGTCCACACGATCTGACTTAAGTAAGCCATATCATCAAATTGTGCGACCCTAAGGGTTTCCTTTAAATGTCGGTAACGATAACTCACGTTATCACAATCAGTGAGGGGTATCTAGCAACACATCACTGTCTCCCGATATAAAGGAAAGAGTCTTCCAAGACTACACCCAAACCTTTATCTATCACTAGTATCCGAACCTGACTCATGATCATTATCCAAGATAGTCTATAACCATTATCTTTCAAATGATATTGAACTACCTCAAAATAATGACATTCATCATTTAGAAATACAAGTGATCTCAAGTCAAAGGACATGTGCCACTTGATGCAAACAAGGATTATTCACATTGTGACAAGCAATGGAATATCCCAGTAGGGTCTGTCCAGTACATCCAATGTACCCATGAGTCTACATCTTATTCCATGCTCGAAGCATCCTATAAGATTAGATCACATATTAGTCTCAAGCATATCAAGGCTGTCTCAAGTTCACCAAGATATCTCGACTAAGGACTTTATAGCATGTCAGCCTAGCTGAACAGCTTTGAGACATTATTCAGTAGTACACTTATTACTGCAGACAAGGTAACAACCTGAATAATAACACATGCCTTTATAAACACAAAAGTTTATTACATGATACTGATACAATCCCAAAGGCCTCAAACATTAGCCTTAAGGGCATACCCCAACAATCTCCCACTTGCACTTAATCTAATGGTTGAGAAATCTCAAACCCATATTATTACAGTGCTTCTCATGCTTCTGCTGCGCCAGAGGCTTGGTAAGCGGGTCTGCCAGATTGTCATCTGTATGAACCTTGCATATTTTGATCTCGCCTCGATCAATGATCTCCCGGATCAAGTGAAACAGTCTCTGTATGTGCTTGGACTTCTGGTGCGACCGTGGTTCCTTTGCTTGTGCGATTGCTCCAGTGTTATCACAGAAGATAACCAAAGGATCTGCACTCGAAGGAACAACACCAAGTTCTCTCACGAACTTACGAATCCACACTGCCACCTTGGATGCTTCCGAGGCTGCAACATACTCGGCTTCTGTTGTGGAATCAGCAACAGTTGACTGTTTGAAACTTTTCCACACCACTGCTCCACCATTCAAGCTAAAAACATAGCCTGATTGCGATCGGAAATCATCCTGGTCCGACTGGAACGAAGCGTCAGTATATCCATCAATACTGAGTTCTTCCTGACCACCATATATCAAGAACATATCTTTGGTCCTCCGCAGATATTTTGAAATGTTCTTGACCGCAATCCAGTGCGCCACACCTGGATTACTTTGGAATCGACTGGTCACGCTTAACCCGTAAGCGACGTCAGGGCGAGTACACAACATCGCATTCATAATGGACCCAATAGCCGAAGCATAAGGCGTATTGTCCATTTCATCTTTCTCAGTCTGTGTTTGTGGACACTGACTCCTTGAAAGATTCAGACCATGTCTGACTGGAAGATATCCTCTTTTAGAATTCTCTAAATGGAATCTCTCCAGGACTTTATCGATGTAAGTACTCTGGCACAGCCCGAGAAGCCTCTTAGATCTATCCCGGTAGATCTTCACACCTAATACATAGGCTGCTTCTCCTAGATCTTTCATCTGGAAACATTTTCCTAACCATGCTTTAACAGCATGCAGTTCAGGAATATCATTTCCAATGATTAAGATATCATCGACGTAGAGGACTAGGAATGTAATCACGCTCCCACTAAACCTCTTATATACACACGGGTCATCTTCGTTCTTGATGAAACCAAACTCAGAGATTGATTCATCAAAACGAATATTCCAGCTTCTAGATGCTTGTTTCAGTCCATAAATGGACTTCTTTAACTTTCATATTTTATGACGATCTGATGGATTAGTGAAACCCTCAGGTTGTGTCATATACACATCCTCGTCCAGATTTCCATTAAGGAAAGCTGTCTTCACATCCATCTGCCAGATCTCATAATCGTAATATGCAGCTATCGCGAAAAGAATCCGAATAGACTTAAACATGGCTACAGGTGAGAAAGTTTCATCATAATCTATCCCGTAGATTTGTTTGAAACCTTTCGCAACTAGCCTGCCTTTATAGGTAACCACGTTACCATCCATGTCAATCTTCTTCTTGAAGATCCATTTACAGCCTATAGGGATTACTCCCGGAGGCGGATCAACCAAATCCCAGACTTGGTTATCTGACATGGAGTCCATCTCGGCTCGCATAGCATCAAGCCATCTAGCTGACTCCAGTCCACTGACCACATCCGCATAAGTGAGGGGTTCATCATTATAAATGATGTAGACTCCGTCATAGCGCTCAGGCTGTCGACGGATACTTCCCGATCTTCGCGGTTCCCGTGATATCTGAGCCTCAGGTTGTTCAGTAACCTGTTCTACCGGCTCAGGCTCATCCAACTGTGCTTGACTACTTTGTCCTTCATCTGGATTCTCATCCAGCTTTATTTCTCTCCCACTGGCCTCTTGCAGAAGAAATTCCTTCTCAAGAAATATGGCCGTCCGAGCAACAAATACCTTGTTCTCTTTGGGATCATAGAAATAATAACCCTTAGTTTCCTTAGGGTACCCGACAAAAATACATTTCTCAGATCTGCTCTCCAGTTTCCCAGAGGCGAGCTTTTTGACATAAGCCTCGCAACCCCAGATCCTGATAAATGTCAAGCTCTGCTGTTTTCCATACCATAACTCATATGGCGTCTTAGAAACTGCCTTGGATGGCACTCGGTTTAGTACCTTTGCAGCTGTTTCCAGTGCAAAACCCCAAAAGGAGTATGGAAGAGTAGCCTGACTCATCATAGAACGAACCATATCAAGTAACGTTCTATTTCTCCTCTCGGACACACCATTCCATTGCGGTGTTCCTGGTGGAGTGAGCTGTGAGATAATCCCACACTCCTTCAGATAGTCAGTAAACTCTCGACTTAGGTATTCTCCACCTCGATCTGAGCGAAGTGCCTTGATATTTCGGCCTAGCTGATTTTGTACTTCATTCTTGAACTCTTTGAACTTGTCAAAAGATTCACTTTTATGTCTCATCAGATAGACATACCCATACCTACTGAAATCATCAGTAAAGGTAATGAAGTACTGATAGCCACCTCTGGCATGTTTACTAAATGGCCCACACACATCACTGTGTATGAGGTCAAGTAAACCTGAAGCCCTTTGACCTTTATTAGGAAAAGGTGACTTCGTCATTTTACCCATTAAACAAGCTTTGCATGTATCAATCTCCTCATAGGAGAATGATCCCAGCAGTCCATGATCATGCAACCGCTTAATGCGTTTCTCGTTTATATGGCCTAAACGACTATGCCATAGCAAGGTGCTGTCATCAGCATTCTTGGCTTTCTTATTATCAATGTTATGAATAGAACTTTCCATGTCCAACATGTATAACCCATTGTTAATTGAACCAGTTGCATAAACAATATTATCACAAGATAAAACACACTTTGAAATATTGCATTCAAAGGCAAATCCTTTCCTGACAAGAGCAGGAATAGAGATAATATTTTTAGTGATACTCGGTACAAAATAACAATTGTTTAATTCCAATACAAGTCCAGATGGTAAAGAAATGAAATAGTCTCCTACAGCAACAGCAGCAACCCGTGCCCCGTTTCCAACGCGTAGGTCTACCTCATGCTGTCCCACCTGCCTTCTTCTCTTGAGTTCCTGTACATTTGAACAAATGTGAACTCCACATGCAGTGTCCAACACCCATGAAATAGAAGAAGATGAAACCATGACTTCAGTCACGTATATACCTGAGCCAGAAGCGATGCTTCCCCTCTTATCTCCTTGGAGCGCTTTACAGTCCTTTTTCCAGTGACCCAGCTGGCCACAGTGGAAACACCTGTTGTCCTTCGATCGCTTCACCTTCTGTTTCAGAGCCTTACTGTAGTTCTTGACAGGGGCCTTGCCCTTCTTCCCCTTCTTCTTGTTCCTAGAAGGAACCAGTAAGACAGAGGTTGAAGGCTTTCCCTTCAGAGTTTCCTCAGTAGTCAAGAGCATATTCAGCAGGTCTGCCGGAGTACAATCGATTTTGTTCATATTAAAGTTAATAATGAACGCATCGAAAGAGGGCGGGAGAGACTGCAGAATTATGTCTACAGCAAGCTCCTGGTTAATGGTATGCCCCAGTTTCTCTAGAGCCTCCTTGTGCCCAATCATCTTGAGCACATGAGCTCCAACTGGGCTCCCTTCAGCCAGTTTGCTCTGAAAGAAGAGCTTCGTCAAATTATAGCGTTCTGTCCTCGCCTGTGCAGCATACAGCATCTTGAGGTTCGCTATAATCTCTATAGCCGACATATCCTCATGCTGACGCTGCAGCGGTGGCGTCATAGACGCTTGCATCAGGCAAGCGACATCAATGCTATCATTGACATGCTTTTCATAAGCTTCACGAACCGCCCTTGCGGCGTTCGCAGCGGGTTGAGGCGGCACTGCCGTCTCGAGGACATACAGTTTCCTCTCTGCCTTAAGAACGATCTTAAGGTGTCCGAACCAGTCAGAGAAGTTCGGCCCAGCAAACTTCTCCCTTTCCAGTAGGGATCGCACATTGAAGCTCATGGTGTTCGTTGCTGCAGGAATCTACAACAATGCAAGAACAGCAAGGTCAGTATCAATGTTCAGAATCAATCCAGGACTTAAGAAAGATTCTTTTTCTCACTATTTTGTCTGACTGAAAAATCCAGTAAACAGTCCGAAAGAGTAACACTCTTTTAGTGAGATGGGATCCAGATTTCATACTTGGTCTCCGCGTCCCGCTCAGGCGAGATAAGATGCACAGAGAGTACAAGCACTAATTTCTGGTAGGCAGTCCCTGCCAATCGCCAACCCGTGCGATTCCCCTTCATCTGGGCAATCCAGCAGACTGTGCCAACTGAGTTGGTACAACACAGTCTCTGATCCCACAGATGGCTGCCTCCATGCGCTACCATATGCGCCACATATGTAGCCTACATGGTCAAGCTGACCCGACCTACTCCCTGGACCACCACGTGCTATGCTGAGCAACGAGAAGCGATAAATCCCTTCTCTGTAACACGCAGGTGAAATCCCGCACCGTCTGAAGATAGATGGACGTGCCCACTGAGTGGGTACAACACGGCTCCAACGATAATCAGAACAGTGAGGTTTCGCGTCAGAAGGCTTACGAGCTTGATATGTTAGCGTTGGATTTTAACGGTCCTTTTATCTTCTTCACTATCATGCAATTCCTATGGTGATAGCAGAAGATAAACTCATGCAGTTCTAATTATATAAGCAATAAAAAGAAAGCATGGATCTTATGTGGTAAAAGCCCAAAGCCTAAGTAAGACCTTAAGATACTTAAGTCTTCACTTGCTCTTCTTGGGACTTTTGCATCTCATCTGGTCCAACCCAGGGCCCTAGCGCCAAGAGCACCTCAGGTGCGCCACCAGCTGAATGCCCCTCTAGGATGTGTGCCTTTGTGCTCTTGTCTAATCAAATACAATTTGATCTATCTAGACAAGTTGGACTCACAGGTCAATTATACAATCAATGAGTTTAAAAGTGATTCGCAGATCACAAAATAATAATTTACCAGGCTCGCAGGCCCCAGCACAGCACACAATTAAAGGCAACCCACATAAGATGAAATAAACAAGCATCATGGCATCATTCAATCAACATGTGATCCATTACAAAGAAAATAAAATTTTGAAAACCCCATTGGCATCAATTTTAATTTTCTTATAAGCCCTACAACCTTACAATGGTCCATTGATAGGGATCCACTCATCCAACTAGTCAGATCCTCTGCCCTTGCATGCACCAAGTCCTAACTGACTCGAGTTGACCTAATGGTCAACCATGCATGCGCCAAGGGCTGAACAACCCTCATGAGTTCTGGCAAGCGGGTGTGACCCCGGGCCTAACTCATGTGTGTTCACTGAGTTGTCTCAACCAGACCTCGCTACACGCCTAAGATGCAATCGACCTATGGCCACCTCGTGCTTGCGCACAGGTGCCATCTGGTCGATCCATCTAGGCTGTCAGACGGTCTGATCAGACTAGTGGATCTAACTTAGAGGTGACTTCAACCCCATCAACCCATCTAAGGGTTTATAGTAGGCGCCACTTAGATCTAGTGAGGCGCGCAAGATGTAATGAATTTTACAAAGACATTCAACAAGCGCCATCAAGAAACATGCGCCAAGAATCATACAAGTAATAACATGTAGTTTCGCATGTTGACATTAGATCTATCCATTAGCGCAAACATGTGATATCAATCATGCGCCAACATCTAATGACTAGCATGTATTCATGGTGATGATAGATCTACAACAATGGCGCAAACATGGATCACTAAAGCAATCATAAGATTCATGCATAACCCGCTCTGATACCAATTGAAGGGTCCCCTTCAAGGGGGAGCGCAGGCAGATAAAACCCCTTTCAAGAGGGGGGCGAACCCTAGAGCATGCGGAAAATGTACTCTTCTAGGGTTTCAATAAAATCGTTTGCATGAACACATATATATGATCAACTTTATATGTATTGCAAAGATCAAGTTTGAGTTCTTTTACCATAGCCATGATAAAGGGTGTCGGCTTGGAAGCAAGAGAGCAAGTAAGCACTCCTCCAAAGAAAACACACACTAGATGAGAGATGGCTACCCTTTAGGATCTTCCTTGTGCTAGCAAGAGATCTCCCCAAAGTTCCTGGTCGTGTGTTGATGACGAGATGTGCTTGGCCGAGAGCTACCTTGTCCAAGAGTCCTCTCTTCGTCGAATGAAGGAGACAAGAGAGTAATTGGCAAATTGCGTTGAGGTTTTTCTCATTCAAGTGATGGCGTTACACTTCCAAAAATGGAAGGTTATCAAGCCATGCGACCACTTGAAGAAAAACCGCCCAAGATGCCTTTAAACCTTGAACCATACGTTCACCCATGTGAACCGGTTCAAGCCAATTAGGTTTAACTCAATTCGGTTCAAAAACCCAAATTAAACTAGCCCAAGCCATGGTCTAGATCTCTATGAACCAAACGGTTCAAGATCTAACCGTTCATCTCTTGATGCTCTTGATCTCTTCGATCTAGCATCCATACTCTCGATCGAAGCTTACCGATCTGAAGCCCTAATCAATCAAACATGATCAGACCAGATCTCACTTACAATCAGAGTCTAATCTCCTTTTAACTGAACTAAAACAATTCAGTCCACACGATCTGACTTAAGTAAGCCATATCATCAAATTGTGCGACCCTAAGGGTTTCCTTTAAATGTCGGTAACGATAACTCACGTTATCACAATCAGTGAGGGGTATCTAGCAACACATCACTGTCTCCCGATATAAAGGAAAGAGTCTTCCAAGACTACACCCAAACCACAGCACAAGTGAGAATCATTTCACAAGGCATACATGTTTCCTTTGCCACTGGATGTTCTTATTGGACAAGTGTGTCAAACTTGTAGCTCCAATATGATGAGCATGATTAGATCAGATGAACATAGTCATCTGGGTATGGCCATACACTTTCTCAATCATCTCATATAAGGGGGGCCCCTTTAGAACACCACACTCCTTCCACAAGGAGACGGCAATCCTTTATCTATCACTAGTATCCGAACCTGACTCATGATCATTATCCAAGATAGTCTATAACCATTATCTTTCAAATGATATTGAACTACCTCAAAATAATGACATTCATCATTTAGAAATACAAGTGATCTCAAGTCAAAGGACATGTGCCACTTGATGCAAACAAGGATTATTCACATTGTGACAAGCAATGGAATATCCCAGTAGGGTCTGTCCAGTACATCCAATGTACCCATGAGTCTACATCTTATTCCATGCTCGAAGCATCCTATAAGATTAGATCACATATTAGTCTCAAGCATATCAAGGCTGTCTCAAGTTCACCAAGATATCTCGACTAAGGACTTTATAGCATGTCAGCCTAGCTGAACAGCTTTGAGACATTATTCAGTAGTACACTTATTACTGCAGACAAGGTAACAACCTGAATAATAACCATGCCTTTATAAACACAAAATTTTATTACATGATACTGATACAATCCCAAAGGCCTCAAACATTAGCCTTAAGGGCATACCCCAACACTGTTAGCATGAACTCTATTTTCTTTGGGGGATGCTCAGTGGATTCGCAGTTGATGTTACTTACTTCATGATCAAGCACATGGATAAGGTGGCCAGAGCGACTAGAGGATCTGTGGTGATAGGAGGTTTGATTACTCCTATAGCTAGATATTTTGGGATTGAGCCCTATGGAGTTGAGTTGGCAATAGGAAATGCAAGACCTGACATTGAGTTTTGCATTGCAATGAAAATGATTGTTAGAGAGGGGGACACTTTTTGTTTGGTCCTTGGACCAAATATTCCTCCTCTACCTTTACCTCACATTGAGAAGACTACGGTCAGGGAAAGAGCCAACTGGAAGTTATCTCCCAGTGCAGTTGAGGCTGCCTTTACTCCACCACTTGACACAGTTCAACTGCCACCCACCTGGAGTGGAAGGACTGAGCCTTATGGGATGGAGTCACCTCCTCCTGATTCTTCGCAGGCTGCTGGGACTTCTTCATAGAGATTCAGGGCAGGATTTGCTAGCCATCACGATCCAGGCTTTCAGGCGCTTACAGCACAGATGTACAACCAAGAACGTCGCTAGGGGAGGATGGAAGAGACTCTAGGGCACATCCAAAGGGATATGGAGAGATTGTGCAATCATATGGAAGACATGGGCAATTTCCTTTATGACCGTTTTGGTTATGAAGATCACATAGACTTTGGATATCAAGGTGA
The DNA here is from genome assembly GCA_027563935.2 of Costus lasius. Taxonomy (NCBI): domain Eukaryota; kingdom Viridiplantae; phylum Streptophyta; class Magnoliopsida; order Zingiberales; family Costaceae; genus Costus; species Costus lasius. The sequence goes on from CM050451.1 coordinate 62,040,008, forward strand.
TCAGGGAGGAACGCCCTACTATGATCCTATGGAGGCTGCTGCTAGAGATTCTGAGGCTACACGGTCAGATGGCGACGAGTAGATGCTTTGTGAGTATCATCTTCCCTTACTTCTTACTATTTTATTCATCTTATCTTATTGATGTCTTATGATTTAAAGGGAAGGATGATGCTTTACAACCACTACCACTGCTACTCTGCTCGACACGCTTATTTTTATTTTTTTGATGTGGTTCTATGATAAATATTGATATTCTACTTTACTTTTTGATATGGTTGTACTACATGATGATGATATTATTTCTTTTTGATATGATGTGATGTTGAAAATATTTTGATATATGGTCATGTTTTGAGATGTGTTGATGAATTTTGATGATGAAAGAAATCAAATTCATGATTAGAAATATAGCCCTATCATGTTAAATTTATTTCTTCAATACATATTTGTATATTGAAATATGACATTAGTTGATACATGAAATTTTGGATAGATGTATTGTTTGAAGAATAAAATCTAAAAGAAAAGAATAAAATGAGTGTATGAGTATGATTTGTGAATTGAGATCAATTGATCAACCTAGTAGATGTTTAGTCTATTTTGCTATTTGTTGGGAAGGAAGAATCCAAGGTCCACAAAAATAGTGAGAGACTCCCCTACTTGGCACTATGTAAAATTGATAGTGGTACCTAAGACATGGGTTGAAGTCTATAAAAAAAATAATGAGAGTGGAAAAGAATAAGACTCCTCTACTTGGCACTGTGTAGAATTGTTAGTGGTACCTGAGAAAAGAGTTGAAGTCAAAATTAAAAGCATGTATCTATGTGGGTACATGCCATCCATGCAAAAAAAAACAAAATACATGGCGAAACAAAATGCATGAAAAATAAAAAAAATTAAAAAAATAAAATAATAAAAATGTGTGGAAAAAGATCTTGGAAACCTAATTCCTATAAGCAAAAGCATGATAGATGTGAACTGAAATTGGGTGAAGTCTTGAGATTGAAAATTCTAATTATTATACAAGTTGCGAAGTTTTATTTGATTGAATTATGAATCTAGAGGATTGAGTTCTAAGGATGATATGTTTATTTGAAGTTTTATAAATCAATTGATAGAATTTTTCAATTACGAGTTGTATTTTAGAAATTTATTGAGGATGAAAAGGTTATTCTTTTGGTCAAATTTTGATTTCAAATTTGATTTTTGCTTGAGGACAAGCAAAGTTTGAGCCTTATCTATTTTGATGACACCAAAATATATAGTATATTTTGTATCATTTTAGATATCTTTTCCTGCTAAATTGAAGATCTTATTACTTGTTTTCATGCTAAATTCATCGAATATTGCAAAGTCTACTTCTATTTTGGATTTTCATGATATTCAGGTAAAAAGGCACTATTTTGAGGCATTTTAAAGCGAAATCAAAGACATGAAAGAGTTACCATCATCAAGAGGAGATCACCCAAGAAATTTCATGAAAATCGGAGCATCTCAGTAAAATACGGCAGGGCCGTAAACTATATTACGGTACCGTATTTTTATACGCTACCGTAATATCGAGAACACTGCCGTATTTTGAGGAGCTCTCAAACAGAAGGTTTTTTGGATTTTATGGCAGTACCGTAAACCAGATTACGGTACCGTATTTCAGAGCGCTTCAGAATAGAAACTTTGCTTGATTTTACGGCACCCCCGTAAAGGATTACACAGGCCGTATTTTCCAGTCACTTCCGAACGGAGAGTTCAGCCGATTCTATGGTAATACCGTAAACTAGATTACGGTGCCGTATTTCCCAAAGGACATCAGAATAGAAAACTCGACCGATTTTACGGCAGTGCCGTAAAACTATTACACTGTCGTATTTCTCTTATTGAACGCGATTTCCAAGTCAATTCTGAAGTCCAATTCTTGCGGAGGCGATTGCGGGCAAACCAGAGCTTTATATTCGAGGCCGTAAGAAGAAAAAGGAGAGCTTTGAATGTGAGGATTACACACACACCAAAAGCCCCAATTTTCATCAACTGTCGAGGGAGAAATCACGATTCACGCCGCCGCCTAGGGTTCTGCTGCCACGACCAATCGAAACCACCTACGACCGCGATTTTCATACTGAAGCTACGTCTGGAGGAGGAGACAATGTGCCAGAAGTTTTAGAAGAGAAGGAGATCAATCGAAGGAGAATTCAAGGAAAGAAGAAGGACAGCCACTGTTCACCAAGAGCTTTTGAAATTACGGCTGTGAAATACTTCACAGCCGTCCTGTATTTTCCCAAAATTCTTCTTTTACTGATTTTTGAACTTCTAAAATTATGGAATATTGTATTTTCTCCACCATGCTAGCTTAAACTATTTTTGGGACATGGGGGAGTAATCCCCTTTGATTTTCTTAAATGACTAGATAATCTTTTACTTTCATCATAATTATTCTACTTTGATAATTTTACCTATGTGCTTACTGCTTTAAGATTCTCCTCAGTTTATTTCTTGCCATCAAGTTTAGAGTTTTCACAATAAGGACCGAAAGGTGATTTGCTAGAGAACTTGGAACCCTAAAATTGATTTATAGGAACTCACCGTAGGAAACTAGGTTAAGTTCTCGTTTCTTTATTTTATAAAGCTAAATTGCCATGATGATAATAATAAACTTAGGATTGAGTTATTGTGTCAAACGTGGAGATCTTGCAAGTGAAGATCAGAACGTTGGAGAACCATAGGTACAACGTGTGTTGAGTCTCGGATGCACGAAAGTGATCCTTGAGATTCCACACGAAGCAATCAACTTAGAATTCGGATGCACGAAAGTGATCCTTGAGTTCTTTGTCTGATGATTTACCTATCTTTAGCTTGGGATGAATCTTGCGCGAAAGCGAGGATTTATTCTTGCTTGGTTATCTGCACGAGAGTGAGATAATCCCCTTTTTAGGTAAATTATGCCTTTATCATATTAGAATTTGATTGATGAATATTTTATTTCATATCTAGTCATGGAAATCAAAGCGGATGAAACCCTAGTCCCAGTTCTCTCCCTGAAAGTATTTCTTTTTGTGTATTTGCAATATTTTCTTGACTTTCATTCGACTACATAGATAGTAAGAAATCAATTGATCAGTACTTGACAACATAGGTCTTTGTGAAGGAACCCCAAAGATAAAGGGGGCAAAAACCCTAAGCATGGCGCTAATGAAAAATGATGCAAGCGGAAGCAAGGGTTTTAAAATCGTTTGCATGCCAATTGTTCAACTATCAAAGATTGATAAGAACAAGATCATACCATAGCCATGTAGATGGTGCGGCTTGGAAGAAGAAAGACCGAAGGGATCTTCTCCAAAGAAATCACACACAAGGGATGAAAGCTTCCTCCTTGCGCAAGTCTTGTGCTAGCAAGATTGGCAAGCTCTTTCAACCGTGTGTAGGAGATTAGATGAAAAGGGCTGCCTTCTTTTCGAGAGCTCTTCCTTCTTTTCGCAAGAACAACGCCTTCTCCAAGAGCAAGCCGTTTTCTCCACGCCCAAAGAGCAAAACCGAAAGCATTAGAGAGTAATCAAGCCATGAACGCATATGCGTTTAGCTTATGGAACTTTCCATAAATGGCAACGATTAAGAGTTGGCGTTCATGGTTCATGTTTCCATGAACCAAACGCAACCTCTTCTCCCTCTTGAACCAAGCGCTCAACCCATGAGCCGGTTCAATTTCATTGGTTCAATTTCGAAACCAAATCAGCCCAGAATTAAGTCTAGACCAAATTAGACCACAAGGTCCTAGATCTGACCCTTCATCATCTGACGCTTCTGATCGCACCGATCTAGCATCATCTCTCTCGATCGAAGCTTACCGATCTAAAGCTCTAATCAATCAAACATGATCAGACCAGATCTCACTTACAATCAGAGATTAAATCTCTTTAAACTGAACCAAAACAATTCAGTCCACACGATCTGACTTAAGGAAGCCATATCACCAAATTGTGCGACCCTGAGGGTTTCCTTTAAATGTCGGTAACGATAACTTACGTTATCACGATCAGTGAGGGGTATCTAGCAACACATCACTGTCTCCCGATATAAAGGAAAGAGTCTCCCAAGACTGCACCCAAAACACAGCACAAGTGTGACTCAATTCACAAGGCATACATTTGTCCTTTGCCACTGGATGTTCTTATTGGACAAGCATGTCAAGCTTGTAACTCCAATACGATGAGCATGATTAGATCAGATGAACATAGTCATCTGGGTATGGCCATACACTTCCTCAATCATCTCATATAGTGTGGCCCTATAGAACATCACACTCCTTAAACAAGGAGACGGCAATCCTTTATCTATCACAAGTGCCCTAACCTGATTCAAGCTCACCATCCAAGATAGTCTATAATCATTATATCTCAAATGATATTGAACTAGCTCAAGACAATGACAATCCTCATTTAGAAACACAAGTGATCTCAAGTCAGAGGACATGTGCCACTTGTTGCTTACAAGGATCATTCACATTGTGACAAGCAATGGAATATCCCAGTAGGGTCTGTCCAGTACATCCAATGTACCCATGAGTCTACATCTTATTCCATGCTCGAAGCATCCTATAAGATTAGCACTCATATTAGTCTCTATCATATCAAGGCTGTCTCATGTTCTCCAAGATATCTCGACTAAGGACTTATAGCCTGTCAGCCTAGCTGAACAGCTTTGAGACATTATTCAGAAGTACACTTATTACAGCAGACAAGGTAACAAGCTGAATAATAACCATGCCTTTTATAAACATAAGAGTTTATTACATGATACTATTACAATCCCAAAGGCCTCAAACATTAGCCTTAAGGGCATACTCCAACAATCTCCCACTTGCACTTAATCTAATGGTTGAGAAATCTCAAACCCATATTATTACAGTGCTTCTCATGCTTCTGCTGCGCCAGAGGCTTGGTAAGCGGGTCTGCCAGATTGTCATCTGTATGAACCTTGCAAATCTTGATCTCGCCACGATCAATGATCTCCCGGATCAAGTGAAACCGTCTCTGTATGTGCTTGGACTTCTGGTGCGACCGAGGTTCCTTTGCTTGTGCTATAGCTCCAGTGTTATCACAGAAGATAACCAAAGGATCTGCACTCGAAGGAACGACACCAAGTTCTCTCACGAACTTACGAATCCACACTGCCTCCTTGGATGCTTCCGAGGCTGCAACATACTCGGCTTCTGTTGTGGAATCAGCAACAGTAGACTGTTTGAAGCTTTTCCACACCACTGCTCCACCATTCAAGCTAAAAACATAGCCTGATTGCGATCGGAAATCATCCTGGTCTGACTGGAACGAAGCGTCAGTATATCCCTCTATACTGAGTTCTTCCTGACCACCATATATCAAGAACATATCTTTGGTCCTCCGCAGATATTTTAAAATGTTCTTGACCGCAATCCAGTGCGCCAAACCTGGATTACTTTGGAATCGACTGGTCACGCTTAACCCGTAAGCGACGTCTGGGCGAGTACACAACATCGCATACATTATGGACCCAATAGCCGAAGCATAAGGCGTATTGTCCATTTCATCTTTCTCAGTCTGTGTTTGTGGACACTGACTCTTCGAAAGATTCAGACCATGTCTGACTGGAAGATATCCACGTTTAGAATTCTCTAAATGGAATCTCTCCAGGACCTTATCGATGCAGGTACTCTGGCACAGCCCGAGAAGCCTCTTAGATCTATCCCGGTAGATCTTCACACCTAATACATAGGCTGCTTCTCCTAGATCTTTCATCTGGAAACATTTTCCTAACCATGCCTTAACAGCATGCAGTTCAGGAATATCGTTTCCAATGATCAAGATATCATCGACGTAGAGGATTAGGAATGTAATCACGCTCCCACTAAACCTCTTATATACACACGGGTCATCTTCGTTCTTGATGAAACCAAACTCAGAGATTGATTCATCAAAACGAATGTTCCAGCTTCTTGATGCTTGTTTCAGTCCATAAATGGACTTCTTTAACTTGCATATTTTATGACGATCTGATGGACTAGTGAAACCTTCCGGTTGTGTCATATACACATCCTCATCCAGATTTCCATTGAGGAAAGCTGTCTTCACATCCATCTGCCAGATCTCATAATCGTAATATGCAGCTATCGCGAAAAGAATCCGAATAGACTTAAACATGGCTACTGGTGAGAAAGTTTCATCATAATCTAACCCGTAGATTTGTTTGAAACCTTTCGCAACTAGCCTGCCTTTATAGGTAACCACGTTACCATCCATGTCAATCTTCTTCTTGAAGATCCATTTACAGCCTATAGGGATTACTCCCGGAGGCGGATCAACCAAATCCCAGACTTGGTTATCTGACATGGAGTCCATCTCGGCTCGCATAGCTTCAAGCCATCTAGCTGACTCCGGTCCACTGACCGCATCCGCATAAGTTAGGGGTTCATCATTATCAATGATGTAGACTCCGTCATAGCGCTCAGGCTGTCGACGGATCCTACCCGATCTTCGCGGTTCCCGTGATATTTGAGCCTCAGGTTGTTCAATAACCTGATCTACCGGCTCAGGCTCATCCAACTGTGCTTGACTACTTTGTCCTTCTTCTGGATTCTCATCCAGCTTTATTTCTCTCCCACTGGCCTCTTGCAGAAGAAATTCCTTCTCAAGAAATATGGCCGTCCGAGCAACAAAAACCTTGTTCTCCTTGGGATCGAAGAAATAATAACCCTTAGTTTCCTTAGGGTAACCGACAAAGATGCATTTGTCAGATCTGCTCTCTAGTTTCCCAGAGGCGAGCTTTTTGACATAAGCCTCGCAACCCCAGATCTTGATAAATGTCAAGCTAGGCTGTTTCCCATACCATAACTCATGTGGCGTCTTTGAAACTGCCTTGGATGGCACTCGGTTTAGTACCTTTGCAGCTGTTTCCAGTGCAAAACCCCAAAAGGAGTATGGAAGAGTAGCCTGACTCATCATAGAACGAACCATATCAAGTAACGTTCTATTTCTCCTCTCGGACACACCATTCCACTGCGGTGTTCCTGGCGGAGTGAGCTGTGAGATAATCCCACACTCTTTCAGATAGTCAGTAAACGCATGACTCAGGTATTCACCACCTCGATCAGAACGAAGTGTCTTGATATTTCGGCCTAACTGATTTTGTACTTCATTTTTGAACTCTTTGAACTTGTCAAAAGATTCATTTTTATGTCTCATTAAATAGACATACCCATACCTACTGAAATCATCAGTAAAGGTAATGAAGTACTGATAGCCACCTCTGGCTTGTTTACTAAAAGGCCCACACACATCACTGTGTATAAGGTCCAGTAAACCTGAAGCCCTTTGACCTTTGTGAAGAAAAGGTGACTTCGTCATTTTACCCATCAAACAAGCTTTGCATGTATCAATCTCCTCATAGGAGAAAGATCCCAGCAGTCCATGATTATGCAACCGCTTAATGCGCTTCTCGTTTATATGGCCTAAACGACTATGCCATAACAAGGTGCTGTCATCAGCATACTTGGCTTTCTTATTATCAATGTTTTGTATAGAATTTTCCATGTCCAACATGTATAACCCATTGTTAATTGAACCAGTCGCATACACAATATTATCATAAGTCAAAACACACTTTGAAATCTTGCATTCAAAGGCAAATCCTTTCCTGACAAGAGCAGGAATAGAGATAATATTCTTGGTAATACTGGGTACAAAGTAACAATTGTTTAATTCTAATACAATGCCAGATGGTAAAGTAATGAAATAGTCTCCTACAGCAACAGCAGCAACCCGTGCCCCGTTTCCAACTCGTAGGTCTACCTCATGCTGTCCCACCTGCCTTCTTCTCTTGAGTTCCTGCACATTTGAACAAATGTGAACTCCACATGCGGTGTCCAACACCCATGATATAGTAGAAGAAGATAACATGACCTCAGTCACATATATACCTGAGCCAGAAGCGATGCTTCCCCTCTTATCTCCTTGGAGCGCTTTACAGTCCTTTTTCCAGTGACCCAGCTGGCCACAGTGGAAACACCTGTTGTCCTTCGACCGCTTCACCTTCTGTTTCAGGGCCTTGCTGTAATTCTTGACAGGGGCCTTGCCCTTCTTCCCCTTCTTCTTGTTCCTAGAAGGAACCATTAAGACAGAGGTTGAAGGCTTACCCTTCAGAGTTTCCTCAGTTGTCAAGAGCATATTCAACAGCTCTGCCGGCGTACAATCGATTTTGTTCATATTATAGTTAATGATGAACGCATCGAAAGAAGGCGGAAGAGACTGTAGAATTATGTCTACAGCAAGCTCCTGGTTGATGGTATGCCCCAGTTTATCTAGAGCCTCCTTGTGCCCAATCATCTTGAGCACGTGAGCTCCCACTGGGCTCCCCTCAGCCAGTTTGCTCTGAAAGAAGAGCTTCGTCAGATTATAGCGCTCAGTCCTCGCCTGTGCAGCATACAGCATTTTGAGGTTCGCTATAATCTCTATAGCTGACATATCCTCATGCTGACGCTGCAGCGGTGGCGTCATAGACGCTAGCATCAGGCAAGCGACATCAATGCTATCATTGACGTGCTTTTCGTAGGCTTCCCGAACCGCCCTTGCGGCGTTCGGAGCGGGCTGCGGCGGTATCGCCGTCTCGAGGACATACAGTTTCCTCTCTGCCTTAAGAACAATCTTAAGGTGTCCGAACCAGTCAGAGAAGTTCGGCCCAGCAAACTTCTCCCTTTCCAGTAGGGATCGCACATTGAAGCTCATGGTGTTCGTTGCTGCAGGAATCTACAACAAGCAAGAACAGCAAGGTCAGTATCAATGTTTAGAATCAATCCAGGACTTAAGAAAGATTCTTTTCTCACTATTTTGTCTGACTGAAAAATCCAGTAAACAGTCCGAAAGAGTAATACTCTTTTAGTGAGATGGGATCCAGATTTCATACTTGGTCTCCGCGTCCCGCTCAGGCGAGATAAGATGCACAGAGATAACAAGCACTAATTTCTGGTAGGCTGTCCCAGCCAATCGCCAACCCGTGCGATTCCCCTTCATCTTGGCAATCCAGCAGACTGTGCCAACTGAGTTGGTACAACACAGTCTCTGATCCCAGAGATGGCTGCCTCCATGTGCTACCATATGCGCCACATATGTAGCCAACATGGTCAAGCTGACCTGACCTACTCCCTGGACCACCACGTGCTATGCTGAGCAACGAGAGGGGATAAATCCCAACTCTGTAACACGCAGGTGAAATCCAGCACCGTCTGAAGATAGATGGACGTGCCCACTGAGTGGGTTCAACACGGCTCCAACGATAATCAGAAAGGTGAGGTTTCGCGTCAGAAGGCTTACGAGCTTGATATATTAGCGTTGGATTTTATCGGTCTTTTATCTTCTTAACTATCATGCAAGTCCTATGGTGATAGCAGAAGATAAACTTAAACATGCAATTCTAATTATAAGCAATAAGAAGAAAGCATGATCTTATGTGGTAAAAGCCCATGAACCCTAGTAAGACCTTAATTTACTTAAGTCTTCACTTGAGCTCCTTGGCATCTCATCTGGTCCAACCTAGGGCCCTAGCGCCAAGAGCACCTCAGGTGCGTTACCAGCTGAATGCCCCTTTGGGATGTGTGCCTTTGCTCTTGTCTAATCAAATACATTTGATCTATCTAGACAAGGTTGACTCGTAGGTCAACTACATATTATAAATTAAGTACAATGTGATTCGCAGATCACAAATTAATTTACAATTTTAAATCCAGGCACGCAGGCCCCAGCACAGCACACAATAGGGCAACCCACATAAGACTAAATAAACAAGCAAATGGTTCAATCAACATGTGATCCAATCATCTTGAAATTAAAAGTTTTGAAAAACCCCATGGCATCAATTTTAATTTCCTTATGATCCCTATAACCTTACAATGGTCCATTGATGGGGATCCACTCATCCGTCTAGCTAGATCCTTTGCCCTTGCATGCACCGAGTCCTAACTGACCCGAGTTGACCTAATGGTCAACCATGCATGCCCCAAGGGCTGAACCACCCCATGAGTTTTGGCAAGCGGGTGTGACCCCGAGCCTAACTCAAGTGTGTTCAGTAGTTGTCTCAACCAGACCTCGCTACACGCCCTAGATGCAGTCAACCTATAGCCACCTTGTGCTTGCGCATAGGTGCTATTGGGTCAACCCATCTGAGCTGTCAGATGGTCTGATCAGACTTGGATCTAACCTAGTGGTGACTTCAACCCCATCAACCCATCTAAGGGTTTATTGTAGGGACACCTTAGATCTAATCATGCGCGCAAGATGTAAGTTTGTTTTTAAAAACATCTAGTACATGCGCAAACAAACAAACAACATGCTTGATAACCCTTAGATCTAAGGGGGTCCCCTTCAAGGGGGAGCGCAAACTTCAGGGAGTCCCCTTCAAGGGGGAGCGCAAACTACATGTCATCAAATGATACATGCGCAACCTTCATGAAGCCATGATACAAGCGCAACTTTCATGAAACCAAACCAAGGTAAGCGCATCCAACATGTAAACAAAGTAGGCGCAACAAGTATGGATCACATTAGCAAACAAAATAGCATGCAAAGAGCCAAGCTCTGATACCAATTGAAGGAACCCCAAAGATAAAGGGGGCAAAAACCCTAAGCATGGCGCTAATGAAAAATGATGCAAGCGGAAGCAAGGGTTTTAAAATCGTTTGCATGCCAATTGTTCAACTATCAAAGATTGATAAGAACAAGATCATACCATAGCCATGTAGATGGTGCGGCTTGGAAGAAGAAAGACCGAAGGGATCTTCTCCAAAGAAATCACACACAAGGGATGAAAGCTTCCTCCTTGCGCAAGTCTTGTGCTAGCAAGATTGGCAAGCTCTTTCAACCGTGTGTAGGAGATTAGATGAAAAGGGCTGCCTTCTTTTCGAGAGCTCTTCCTTCTTTTCGCAAGAACAACGCCTTCTCCAAGAGCAAGCCGTTTTCTCCACGCCCAAAGAGCAAAACCGAAAGCATTAGAGAGTAATCAAGCCATGAACGCATATGCGTTTAGCTTATGGAACTTTCCATAAATGGCAACGATTAAGAGTTGGCGTTCATGGTTCATGTTTCCATGAACCAAACGCAACCTCTTCTCCCTCTTGAACCAAGCGCTCAACCCATGAGCCGGTTCAATTTCATTGGTTCAATTTCGAAACCAAATCAGCCCAGAATTAAGTCTAGACCAAATTAGACCACAAGGTCCTAGATCTGACCCTTCATCATCTGACGCTTCTGATCGCACCGATCTAGCATCATCTCTCTCGATCGAAGCTTACCGATCTAAAGCTCTAATCAATCAAACATGATCAGACCAGATCTCACTTACAATCAGAGATTAAATCTCTTTAAACTGAACCAAAACAATTCAGTCCACACGATCTGACTTAAGGAAGCCATATCACCAAATTGTGCGACCCTGAGGGTTTCCTTTAAATGTCGGTAACGATAACTTACGTTATCACGATCAGTGAGGGGTATCTAGCAACACATCACTGTCTCCCGATATAAAGGAAAGAGTCTCCCAAGACTGCACCCAAAACACAGCACAAGTGTGACTCAATTCACAAGGCATACATTTGTCCTTTGCCACTGGATGTTCTTATTGGACAAGCATGTCAAGCTTGTAACTCCAATACGATGAGCATGATTAGATCAGATGAACATAGTCATCTGGGTATGGCCATACACTTCCTCAATCATCTCATATAGTGTGGCCCTATAGAACATCACACTCCTTAAACAAGGAGACGGCAATCCTTTATCTATCACAAGTGCCCTAACCTGATTCAAGCTCACCATCCAAGATAGTCTATAATCATTATATCTCAAATGATATTGAACTAGCTCAAGACAATGACAATCCTCATTTAGAAACACAAGTGATCTCAAGTCAGAGGACATGTGCCACTTGTTGCTTACAAGGATCATTCACATTGTGACAAGCAATGGAATATCCCAGTAGGGTCTGTCCAGTACATCCAATGTACCCATGAGTCTACATCTTATTCCATGCTCGAAGCATCCTATAAGATTAGCACTCATATTAGTCTCTATCATATCAAGGCTGTCTCATGTTCTCCAAGATATCTCGACTAAGGACTTATAGCCTGTCAGCCTAGCTGAACAGCTTTGAGACATTATTCAGAAGTACACTTATTACAGCAGACAAGGTAACAAGCTGAATAATAACCATGCCTTTTATAAACATAAGAGTTTATTACATGATACTATTACAATCCCAAAGGCCTCAAACATTAGCCTTAAGGGCATACTCCAACACTTTGTGGGTTCAATATCTTTCTCTGTTACTTCGAGTATCTGTGCACTTGCGGAGATAACAACAAGTGTGGTAATTGAACAAGTTTTTAGAGCCGTATCAGGGGGTGACAAGTCCCTGTGCGCCATCACTTAGGGTTTGGCTGCGACTTTAGAAATAAGTTTAATTTACCTACTTGTTGGGATACAACAAGCCCCTTTTGCATGCCTGTGATGTATCCTTGTGCGGCTTGCGTGCCATCTTTTTCTTTTGTTTTGTAAATTCAAGAAGAAGATTAGGGGGCACATCCTTGATGTACATTGGCGCATGCATGCAAACTAGGTGGCGCATCAAACTCCTTGCATGAGGGGTGTAAGATGTATTGGCCGAGCCCTAGGGCTTGAGAGCTATAAATCTTGTGCCTTTCAAGGTCGCGCACCTTGCTTGGATAAAGACCCATGGCATTGCCCGAACCTAGGGGCATGCTTTTAGGGTTTCCTTAGAACTTCCTCTAGGGTTTGAGTGCTAAAACCATGGTGTGGTGGACCTTGGAGCCAACATTGAGGACCAAGTTAGAGGTCAGCTAGTCTAGGTCTAGTCTTTAGGGCTTGTGTCCTAGGTCAAGGGTTGAACCCCTTTCGGCATGAGTTAGTTCAATGTCTTGAATGGGCTATGATCGTATCATCCCTTTACTGCTTTTCTTACCTGCTAAAGCATGCCTATGATGTTTTATCGTTATGTTATCACTATATGATTGCATGCCTGTAATGTTAGATATAAAATAAAATTAAAATGATGAGGCCTCAAAAACCCTCATAATATCAAGTCTAGCAGCCTTCTAACGTGTACCTCTCATCAATCTATCGATCAGTGGCGTTGTGTACTATTTCCCACGCTCGTGGGACACACCCAATTATCTTTAGAAGGTGTGTGACAATGGTTTCCCTAGTCTAGTTTTAACCTGAACGCGCCTTTGCAAGGAAACTCGTTAGCCTTGGCATAATGGTTAGGAATGGACTTGACTAGATTTTCATATGTGCAGGGCACATGATGAAACTCTAGAGGCATCGTTGAGAGGTTAGGGTTTCATATTATATATAGCCCTCGCTGGACATGAAATGCATATACTATCTCAATAAGGGGAGTTGCTTAAAGCAATCGGCCGGCATGCCCACCTTAAGAAGCATGGGTCACTTTGTGCATCTCATCCCACCCTCGTGGGACGCGAAGCCTCACGTGGAATAAAGATCCCATCTCACTAGGAAATCTTAGATTTCCCAATTGACTTTGTGGGTTGTAAATTCAATTAAAATAGTGGGAGCCATGATCATTTAATACAAGTCCAGATTAAATGATATGAAAGTAGTACTAATCTACTATTTCTTGGTTGTTGTAGAACAATGGCTACGAACAATAGCACATGGTCACTGCAATCTACCTTGGAAAGGGATAAGTTCGTTGGATCCAACTTACTAGATTGGTATATGAACTTGAGAACTGTGCTCAAGCTCGACAGAAAGCTCTATGTCCTTGAGCAGCCTATTCCTGAGCCACTTCCATGCACGGCCGCATCGACTAAGAAGGATGCTTATGATAGCATCAGGCTGATACTTTGGAGGTTGCACAATTGAGGCTAACCAACATGTCACCCGAGCTTCGAGGGCAATATGAATCTAAGAGTGCCTCTGAGATTATTTCTGATCTAAGGCAGCTCTTTGATGAATTGGTTAGGCTCAATCCTCCTAAAGTTTAACCAACATGTCACCTGGATTTAGAGGGCAATATGAATCTAAGAGTGCCTTTGAGATTACATCTAATCTAAGCCAACTCTTTGATAAATTGGTTGAGCTCAACCCTCTAAAAGTAGACATTCAATGTGTTGAGCCGAAAGGCTTAACTAAGACATTGAAGATAAAGATGGAAAGAATTAGGAATAACTAGTGTTACTCATGTAGAGGACCACCTCATATGATAAAGTATATGGTGCGACTTCAAAATGAGAAGAAGAGAGGCAAGGCTTCGTCTTCATACTCAGGTATTTATGTTACTGAAGTCAACCTTTCTACTACTATGTCATGGGTATTGGATACCGCATGTTGAACTCATATTTGTACAAATATACAGGGTCTCAAGAAAAGTAGGAATTTTGACTCTCTCCCTGCCTTCTGTATTTCAATTAGAACTATAACATTGCTATTATGTACCTTCACTTGCTAAAAACATTGTATCCATTCCTTGCTTAGCAAAGAAAGGATTTAAATTTGAAATAAAGGAGAAATTTTGTTCTTTTTCTTTTGCAAATATGTTTTATAGGAAGGGTACATTGTGCAATAGTTTGTAAGTCTTTGACATCAATAGCTCTATCTATAACATAAAAAGTAAGAGGACCAAACTGAGTGGTTTAGTTGGTGCTTTACTATGGCATTGTCGATTAGCCCATATAAACAAGAATCGCATTCAACAACTCCATGCAAATGGATTGTTAGATTCAAGTTCATTGGAGGAATTTGACATATGTGAACCTTGTTTATTAGGGAAAATAACAAAAGCACGCTTCACCAAAACTGGTGAGAGGGCACAAGGTTTATTGGATCTCATACATATTGATGTGTGAGGGCCATTCAAAAAACAAGCTAGAGGAGGACATGGCTACTTCATTACATTCACTGATGACTTCAGTAGATATGTCTATGTCTACATGATGAAACATAAATCTGAATCCTTTGAGAAATTCAAGGAGTTCAAAAATTGAAGTAGAGAACCAACTTGAAAGATCCATTAAAACTCTTCGATCAGATCGTGGTGGAGAGTACCCGAGCGGTGAGTTCTTTGAATATGTAAGAGATGTGAGATTCTATCCCAACTCACTCCTCCTAGAACACCTCAATGGAATAGGTGTCTGAGAGGAGAAATTGAACTTTGTTGGACATGGTTCGATCTATGATGAGTCATGCAACTCTACCTCTCTTGTTCTAGTTTTTGAACTTGAGACAACTTCTCTTATACTGAATAATGTTCCATCTAAGATTGTCTCCAAGATTCCATACGAGGTATGGAGTGGGAGACGCCATAACCTCTCTTTTATCAGGATCTGGGGTTGTGAGGCTTATGTCAAACATCATGATTCTAGCAAGCTAGAACGTAGATCTATTAAATGTGTCTTTGTGGGGTATCCTAAGGAAACTAAGGGATACTACTTCTATGTTCCAACCGAGAACAAAGTTTTTGCTGCTCGAGGTGCTATCTTTCTAAAGAAATAACTTCTCATGAAAGAAGTCAGTGGGAGGAAGTTTGACTTGGATAATGTCCAAGTGCAACTGCAAGACAAGGAGGTGGAACCTGAGCCACTAGCACCAACTGCACCTGAGGCACAAACACAGGTCCCACATAGGTCTGGGAGGATTCGTCTTGCACCTGAGAGGTAAGGGTCGCTGCTAACCCAACACGATGAGATCTTCATCATTGAGGATGAGCCCAGGACCTATGATGAGGTGGTCAGTGGACCGGACTCTGAGAGATGGCTTGAAGCCATGCGTTCCAAGATGGATTCCATGTCAGCTAACCAAGTCTGAGATTTGGTTGAACTGCCTAATGGGGTAAAACCCATAGGATGTAAATGGGTCTTCAAAAGGAAGACTGACATGGATGGTAACATAGTTACCTATAAGGGTAGACTAGTAGCTAATGGATTCAAACAAATCCACGGGGTGGACTATGATGAAACCTTTTCGCTAGTTGCCATGATCAAATCCATTCGGTTACTGCTTGTTATAGCTGCATATCATGACTATGAGATATGGCAGATGGATGTTAAGACTATGTTCCTTAATGGGAAGCGGACAGAGGATTTCTATATGACATAACTTGATGGCTTTATCCATCCTACATAAGCCAATAAGGTATGTTGGCTAAAGAAATCCTTTTATGGATTAAAGCAAGCATCTCGAAGTTGGAATCTTTGGTTTGATGAAGCCGTGAGAGATTATGGCTTTATTAAAAGTGAAGATGACGCCTGTGTATACAGAAAATTCAGTCGGAGCTTGGTGACTTTTCCAGTCTTGTATGTCGATGACATACTACTCATCGGAAATGACATCCCGAGTCTTCAGTCTGTGAAGACATGATTGGGTATGTGTTTCGAGATGTAGTACTAAGGCGAGGCCGCCTATATCTTAGGCATAAAGATCTACTGGGATAGATCTAAGAGGATCCTTCCCCTTAGTCAAAGTACCCACATTGATAAGGTCTTGGAAAGGTTCTATATGGAGTAATCCAAGAAAGGATGCCTTACAGTAAGACATGGCCTTACTCTTTCAAAGAGCTAGTGTCTCAACATAGAGGCTGAGAGGGATGAAATGAGTCGAGTGCCCTATGCTTCAGTAGTAGGATCGATCATGTATGCAATGTTGTGTACTATACCAGATATGGCTTATGCAGTGAGCATAACCAGCCGATACCAATCTAATCTAGGTCTGCAGCACTGGGTGGCTGTAAAGAACATCCTAAAGTATCTGAGAAGAACTAAGGATCTGTTCTTAGTCTATGGGGGACAGGAAGAGCTCAGGGTTCAAGGCTACATTGATCCATCATTTTAGTCTAACCTCGACGACTTTAAATCACAGGCCTGCTATGTGTTCAAATTAAATTGAGGTGTTGTATGCCGGAAGAGCTTCAAGCAATCCACCATAGCTAATTCTACAACCGAGGCTGAATATGTGGCCGCTTCTGAGGTAGCCAAAGAATCCGTTTGGATAAGGAAGTTCATTTCTAAACTTCAGGTGGTTCCACGTGCAGTAGATCCCATTTAGCTCTATTGTGACAACAATGGGGCAATTGCACAAGCTAAGGAACCATAGTCTCATCAAAGGTCCAAACACATACTCAGGAGATTTCACCTGATCAAAGAGATCATTGATCGAGGTGATGTCAAGATTAACAGAGTTGACACAGAGAACAATCTAGTAGACCCACTGACCAACGATTTGGTGTAGCAGAAGCATGATGGTCACGCCAGGGATATGGGGTTGAGGATCCTCAACCTTTAGGTCTTAGTGCAAGTTGGAGATTGTTGGTGTGTATGCCCTGATGTAAGATCCGGAAATTTATTAGCAGGTAAGAAAATAAAATTTTGTTTATCTAGCATTTTTTTTTTGTGGAAGTTTTTCAGTGAGAGAAGGTATCGATTTATGTATTTTCCCTGCAATGTAAAAATATGTGTCGCGGAGAGGATTCAAACCTGCGACTTAAGGCGTAGAATGTGTGCTGCACGCCACTAGGCTAGTGGTGTCTATCTATTAGAAAAGGGTAAGAGCCCTTGATAAGGGTGAAGTGGAGAATAACTTATACTAAAGGGTTATTGGATCTTCCACTTATGTTTAAGCTATTGGGTTTGGATCTTTGGAGGCTTAGTGGGTAGAAAACTAAAATTTTGAGGGATCCATGTTCTCACCCACGTTTTCCCTCATTTCCCTCTTTGCTCACGATTTTTCTCCCTTGGGTGAAGGTGGCGGCTTGCCTTCTTCTCCCTTCTCCTCTTCTTGTGGCCGGCGGCGAGTGGTGGTGGAGGCGGCTTTCGGCGATCTTCCGGCGACGTGAGTGGCGTGAGGGGAGGCGTGGGGGCGTGTGGCTTGGAAGAACCAAAATTAAGGTGAGTGGATCTTCTCTTCCACCTAGTTCATGTATATTGGGATTGTTGCTTGATTTAGAGAAGATTAATGCTTAGAAATATGACATGAACTCTTGATTTCAAATTTGTATATGTTTCCTTGTTTTTCCCCAAATTTTGAAACCCTAGTTTGCATGAAAATTAGGGCTTTTCATCTCTAAGACTTCTAATCATCAATTAGACTTTGATTAATCATGTATGTGGCTTTAGATTTTTCAATTGCATGAAGATTAGGGCTTAATTGAGAATTTCGCCCCTTCTTCATGAAATTACGTCCAAATGTAAGGGTAAGAATTGGGGCAAACCAGATTTTTATGAAATTAGGTATATGAGGACTCTACCGTTTTTTTTGGGGAATTTTTGGAAATAAAAGTTTCTGTTGACTGAAATTGACCTAGGGGTAATTCGGTAAATTTGTGTGTTAAATTGGGGGAAAACTTGAAATTTCGAATCTAAGGATCATGAGGGACGTAATGACTATTTTTACGAAATTTTTGGATAAGTTTTCCTGCATGACTTAAACTTTGAACTAGGGGCATTTCTGTCTTTTGTTATAAGAACTAGGAGAAAACTATGAATCTGTGATATCCGGTATTTATGTTATCTGCGGATGAAATTTGGTGAATTTTCTGTACTAGTATGTATTTTTAGTTGAATGGTGTATGTAGAAAGTAGTGATGTGAAATATTGATTGATAACCTTGGATGATAACTTAGAAAAGGTTAAACCATGTTTGCATGAAATCTAAGGACCTTTCCTGAACTTGATTGATGTGATGTCCGAGACAATGTTCGTGTTGTATGCGTTCGATAAGGGTCCTAGACTTGGGTGGACTGAACCTAAGGGTTAACTAGAGCACTCAGTGAACAGTCATTCTGATTTGGGGTTGGAGAATCCACCCATCCTATTCTGCTTTGTTTCCGGTAATGGAGGGACTGTTCTAGAGTCTAGTGACCAGGTTAGAGGTTCAGGGTTCCGGTTTGTGTTAAGGGTATTTTGTCCAAGTGATAAACCTTATGAGAGTTGGGTGTTTGAAACAAAGTGCCACGTCTTGGTCAGACGGGGGCCACCTCTTGAATTCATTCACCTTCCGTTCTGATCTGTTCCTGTTTCCGTTCCCGGTTGTGGGGGTGTTGTGTTCCCGGTAAAGGGGGTGCGGTTGAGTGTCGTAGAGCAAAGTGCCACGTCGTGACCTGGCGGGGGCCACCTCTTGAATCTACGCCTCACCAATGTTCGTTGCAGGTTACTCTCAGTGCCTTGACGAAGGCCGGGTTGGACCCTCGGGGTCAATTATGAAATCACTGGACAATAGTTGTGTGATTCTAGTCTGTTAGCCGGATAGGCTGTTTGGTGATCTTGTTGCCCGGGGTTGTGGGTGTATTGTTTTCTGATCATGATTGTGATTTATGGTTATCGGTTTTATTATGTATCATACTTTGACATCTTCCGTTAAAAGTTTTGAAAAGATATCTGCATCTATTTTTTGATTGTATATTAGTGGATGGTCGAACGAGACTATCTACTCACTGAGCCATGTAGCTCATTCCACGATATTTCCAGATGCAGGGCAGGAGCCTACGGCCTAAGCGGATGTTTAGTTTTCTAACTTGATATTTTGGGGCTTGCGAGCCTGTGCTATTTGTGGGCCGGATGTGGCCAAGGTTTTTATGATTTTGTTCATGGACATGTTAGCCGGATGTGGCTGGTATGCTGATTTTCGATTTCTGTGATATTGTTGCCGGGTTGGCATTTGGTTTTGATACGACTGTTAAACCGAGGGCTTAAGCCTGTTTTCGGTGAATTCTGTATTATCCTGTGTTATTTGATTATCGTGGTTTATTAGTTGTGATAAGGCTTGAGAACTTTTGATTTCAAAATGGTGTGTTTCAGTTTGTGGTCAGCATGTTGACCCACATTGTAATATTATGATACATGTACAGGAATTTCCTTAGTTTTTTCTGGGGACATGCTGGCGAAATTTTTCTGAATCGGTTTCTGTAAGCTATTATTCCCTAGCATCTGTATTGTTGTTTGTGTGTGACGTTCCCTATCTTCCGCGGTTTCTGTTCGATGTTTGGGGTTTATTCTGAGGGGGCGTTACACCTGAGACCTAGTATTGGTCCATCTTTGTACAACTTGACTTCGATATTTTATATATCATTTTGGCCTTGTCGTTATCATTGTTCGTCTACATCTGTGATTGTGTACTTAGATGATAATATCCCTAGAGACAGATTGGAGGGGGCGTTACATCTCTCGAACGTGAGGCGTGCTCCCTATTTTGGAAAGCATGACTTCCAAAAATAGTAAACCCTCAATGTGTTCAAGCGTTCACACCAAGTGAACAAGTCGCAACATTCTCCTCTTTGAACCAAGCGTTCACTTGATGAACCGGTTCAATCTCATTTGGTTTAAAGACCAAATCAAACCAAGCATTGGTCTAGATCAAATTAAACCTTAAGGCTCAAGATCTAACCATTCATCTCTTGATGCTCTTGATCTCACCGATCTAGCATCAATTCTCTCGATCGAAGCTTACCGATCTCAAGCCCTAATCAATCAAACATGATCAGACCAGATCTCACTTACAATCAGAGTTTAAATCCCATTAAACTGAACCAAAACAATTCAGTCCACACGATCTGACATAAGTAAGCCATATCATCAAATTGTGCGACCCTAAGGGTTTCCTTTAAATGTCGGTAACGATAACTTACGTTATCATGATCAGTGAGGGGTATCTAGCAACACATCACTGTCTCCCGATATAAAGGAAAGAGTCTTCCAAGACTACACCCAAACCACATCACAAGTGTGAACCCAAGTCACTTGACATATGTGTTTCATTTGCCACTGGATGTTCTTATTGGACAAGCGTGTCAAGCCTGTAATTCCAATATGATGAGAGTGGTTAGATCAGATGAACATAGTCACCTGGGTATGGCCATACACTTTCTCAACCATCTCATCCAGGGGGCCCCTTTAGAACATCACACTCCAAACAAGGAGACGGCAATCCTATATCTATCACTAGTGCCCTAACATGACTCATGCTCATTATCCAAGATAGTTTATAACCATTATGTTTCAAATGATATTGAACTACCTCAAAACAATGCCAATCATCATTTAGAAACACAAGTGATCTCAAGTCAGAGGAAATATGCCACTTGTTTGCATATAAGGATTATTCACATTGTGACAAGCAATCGAATATCCTAAGTAGGGTCTGTCCAGTATATCCAATGTACCCATGAGTCTACATCTTATTCCATGCTCGAAGCATCCTATAAGATTAGAACACATATTAGTCTCAATCATATCAAGGCTGTCTCATGCTCACCAAGATATCTCGACTAAGGACAAAGCTGCATGTCAGCCAAGCTGAACAGCATTGAGACATTATTCAGAAGTATACATATTGCAGCAGATAATGTAACAACCTGAATAACAACCATTGCCTTTATAAACATAGAGTTTATACATGATACTGATAACAACCCAAGGCCTCAAACATTAGCCTTAAGGGCATACCCCAACAATCTCCCACTTGCACTTAATCTAATGGTTGAGAAATCTCAAACCCATATTATTACAGTGCTTCTCATGCTTCTGCTGCGCCAGAGGCTTTGTAAGCGGGTCAGCTAGATTGTCATCTGTATGAACCTTGCAGATTTTGATCTCGCCACGATCAATGATCTCCCGGATCAAGTGAAACCTTCTCTGTATGTCCTTGAACTTCTGGTGCGACCGTGGTTCCTTTGCTTGTGCTATTGCTCCAGTGTTATCACAGAAGATAACCAAAGGATCTGCACTCGAAGGAACAACACCAAGTTCCTGAACGAACTTACGAATCCACACTGCCTCCTTAGATGCTTCTGAGGCTGCAACATACTCGGCTTCTGTTGTGGAATCAGCAACAATTGATTGTTTGAAACTTTTCCACACCACTGCTCCTCCATTCAAGCCAAAAACATAGCCTGATTGCGATCGGAAATTATCCTGGTCAGATTGGAACGAAGCGTCAGTATATCCTTCAATACTGAGTTCTTCCTGACCTCCATATATCAAGAACATATCTTTGGTCCTCCGAAGATATTTCAAAATGTTCTTGACCGCAATCCAGTGTGCCTTCCCTGGATTACTTTGGAATCGACTGGTCACGCTTAACCCGTAAGCGACGTCTGGGCGAGTACACAACATCGCATACATAATGGACCCAATAGCCGAAGCATAAGGCGTATTGTCCATTTCATCTTTCTCAGTCTGTGTTTCTGGACACTGACTCTTTGAAAGATTCAGACCATGTCTGACTGGAAGATATCCTCTTTTAGAATTTTCTAAATGGAATCTCTCCAGGACTTTATCGATGTAAGTACTCTGGCACAGCCCGAGAAGCCTCTTAGATCTATCTCTGTAGATCTTCACACCTAATACATAGGCTGCTTCTCCTAAATCTTTCATCTGGAAACATTTTCTTAACCATGCCTTGACTGCATGTAGTTCAGGAATATCGTTTCCAATGATCAAGATATCATCGACGTAGAGGACTAGGAAAGTAATCACGCTCCCACTAAACCTCTTATATACACACGGGTCATCTTCATTCTTGATGAAACCAAATTCATAGATTGATTCATCAAAATGAATATTCCAGCTTCTTGATGCTTGTTTAAGTCCATAAATGGACTTCTTCAATTTGCATATTTTATGACGATCTGATGGATTAGTGAAACCTTCAGGTTGTGTCGTATACACATCCTCTTCTAGTTTTCCATTAAGGAAAGCGGTCTTCACATCCATTTGCCAGATCTCATAATCATAATATGCCGCTATCGCAAGAATAATCTGAATAGACTTGAACATGGCTACAGGAGAGAAAGTTTCATCATAATCTATCCCGTAGATTTGTTTAAAACCTTTCGCAACTAGCCTGCCTTTATAGGTAACCACGTTACCATCCATGTCAATCTTCTTCTTGAAGATCCACTTACAGCCTATAGGGATTACTCCCGGAGGCAGATCAACCAAATCCCAAACTTGGTTATCTGACATGGAGTCCATCTCGGCTCGCATAGCTTCAAGCCATCTCGCTGATTCCGGTCCACTGACCGCATCCGCATAAGTGAGGGGTTCATCATCAATGATGTAGACTCCGTCATAGCGCTCAGGCTGTCGACGGATCCTTCCCGATCTTCGCGGTTCCCGTGTTATCTGAGCCTCAGGTTGTTCAATAACCTGATCTACTGGCTCAGGCTCATCCAACTGTGCTTGACTACTTTGTCCTTCTTCTGGATTCTCATCCAGCTTTATTTCTCTCCCACTAGCCTCTTGCAGAAGAAATTCCTTCTCAAGAAAAATAGCCGTCCGAGCAACAAATACTTTGTTCTCTTTGGGATCGTAGAAATAATAACCCTTAGTTTCTTTAGGGTAACCGACAAAGATACATTTCTCAGATCTGCTCTCTAGTTTCCCAAAGGCGAGCTTTTTGACATAAGCCTCGCAACCCCAGATCTTAATAAATGTCAAGCTCGGCTGTTTCCCATACCATAACTCATATGGAGTCTTTGAAACGGCCTTGGATGGCACTCGGTTTAGTACCTTTGCAGCTGTAAGATCCAAGAATCTTAATTTCTTGTAAGTACTATTCTTGATTTAAATCTTTGGCTGTGATATTTTTTCTATATTTTGATTTCGTCAACCCTAGGATGGGGGAGAATTTTATCCCTAAAAACCTTAAGGGGTTAGTTATAAATTAGTGGCAATGGGTTAGTGAATATTAATTTAATCCTTATTGGATTTTCGGATTTTGACTCTTGTAACTAATTAACTAGAGCTTATTGGATGTTAATTTAATCCTTATTGGATTTTCACTTAAGGGAATAATTAGCTATGGGTTATTGGGTTTGCACTTAAATTAAATGATATTGGGTTTAAAATTTGAATTAGTGGATTAATTCATAAACCCTTTACCTTAGTTAAAAAAAAATTCGAAATTGAGGTTTGGGTACTTGGGGCGAAAAGAAAAGAAAGAAAAGAAAAAAAAAACCTAGGGGCGGCGGTTTGAAGGCTTGGACGAACCTTGGCGATTCCTTGGAGGCTTGGACGAAATTCTTCTTCTTCCTTTCTCCCTTGGCCGGCGTTCCTTGGTGCTTGGTGGCGTTTTCTCTTCCTTTGGTGGCGTCTATCTAAGGGCATTGGGGGAAACTTTAAGACCCTTAGACGAGTTTGTGGAGAGATTTTTCACCTTGGTGTTCACGGTTCAAGATAAGAGGTGAGTGGGGTGTCTTATTCGAATTATATCCTTTTGGTTGTGCTAGATGATAAGTTTGATTGCTTGATAATTTTACCATGCTAAGAACCGAAACTTAAGGTGTATCTATCATTAAAAACCGAAATCTTGCAACATGAAATTTAAGATATTTCTTATATGGAATTTAGGTAGCTTTAAATCAGTGATTCTTGAGCATGAAATTCTTATTAACTAGGGTTTAAATTTTAAGTGGATAAATTGCTAGTAATTGTAGAAACCGTGGGTTACATGTGGTATTATGTAAAGTAGATTGTAAGAATACAAATTTTAATCCTGTGTTGATTTTATGGATGCCCTGATAAATGCTAATAGTGTTATAGGATCCATGATCGTTTATCTATGAGCAGCATTTTTATAAATCTATGACCATGTATTCTTGATTGAAAAACTTGGGTGATAACTTAGCAAGGTTATACTGAACCGATCAGCATGAAACCTAAGGACTCTACACTACATTATGTGGTTATGTGGTTTCGAATTTTATGTATTTTATGTGTTGTGGTCTGTGTACCCGTTTTGGGACGGATAGGACTAAGGCTAAGTGTAACTGTGTACTCAAGGGGATAGTCTATATGTGATAGATTAGGGGTTTGAGATTTCAGCCCTGTGTTTGTGATATGTGGGGGGGGGGGGGGGGTTGATGTTTTAGCCCTGTCTGTTGTGATATTGTGGTGGAAGTGACTATCCTAGAGTCTGGTTGACACTTAGGAGTCCACTTTTGTGAAATAAGATATAAGGTGTGTCTAGTGGTTGTTCAGTAAAGAACCCTTTGGGAGAACGAGTGATTGATGCAAAGTGCCATGTCTTGGTCGGACAGGGGCCACCCATTGATTTCATCACTCTTAGACTTTTAGATTCTTGTGTTATGGGGTGGTGTAGATCAAGGTATCACATCTTGACCGGATGGGATCACCTCTTGAGTCTCCACACCGTCCATGTTTGTGTTGCATGCGATTTGCAGGCTTCTCCCAGTGCTTAGGCCAGAGCCGGGTTGGACCATAGTGGTCACTCTTGATTTATGCTGGACAACGACTAAGTGGTTGGTGTGTTTAGTTGGTTTAGAGTATGGCTCTAGAACTTTGGTTACTCTGGTGTGATATTTGTGTGATGCCTATACATCTAATTATTTATATGAGTTCTGTTCTTGATTTTCTGGTTCTTTGTTTTAGTTATATGTTGACATAATGTTCTACTAAAGATTTTTAAAACAATCTGCATGTATCTTTGAGTGTATGTTATGGATGGTCGAGTGAGACTATCTACTCACTGGGCTGTGTAGCTCACCCCTCAATATTTTCAGGTGTAGAACAGGGGCGCACTACCTGAGTTAGCATTTTATATGGGACTTGTGTTGATATGGATATTATGCTGGTTTGATGTATAAGACTTTTGTGCTTAGTTAACTGGGGCCAGTTGTGGCTAAACTTTGTGAACCAGTGTTGCCGGTTGTGGCAGTTTTGAGATTTTGATTTTTGTGTCACCGAGGGCTTTGGCCTGTTTTCGGTGTTTGATATCATTGATGTTAGTTATATGAATTTATTGAATCGATATTGTGGTTTTGCTTCGAACTTTCGAGTCGGTTTGTATTTGCGATCAGATTTGATATAAATGTGAACTTGCATATGTCTAGTGCAAGTATTGCCTGGTGGCAGGTACCCTTATGTGATTTATGGATTTTACGGATTTTATATGGCTTTGATATAACTGTTGCCTTGCATATGTCTAGTGCAAGGATTGCGTGGTGGCAGGTACATTTATGAAATTGTGTTTCGTGGATTTTCGATGTGTGGATTCTCGAAAAATTTTCAGATCGACTTTTCCTGAACTTGGTTTTACTTAGCATGTGCATCGATCCTGTGTGATAACATCCTGTTCTTTTGTGACTTATGTTACTTGTTTGGGGTTAAGATAACGGGATGTGACAGAATGGTATCAGAGCAGTTGGCTAGCTAAAACTTAGTTCGGGGGAAAACATGTTTGTGTATTGCTAGACACCTGATAGGTTTATGTTTGCTTTCCTTACTATGGTATGTGTGTGTAGGAATTTAAGATGGTGCGATCCAGAGGAAATGCTAGCGGCGAGGGTGAGCAGACCTCAGATCTCACGAGAACCATTGAGGCTCTGACAGGCATGGTACGGCAACAGGGTGCCATGATAGAGAGGCAAGCTCAGATGCTGCAGCAGCAACAGACTCAGCATCAAGAAGCACAACAGCAGCTCTTGCAGCAATTGACTCAGGAGAGATCCCAGACTACTACTCGGGTGGTGGGGAATGACTATCAGGAAGACGCTCACAGGCACTATGCCTCGCTTGTGAGTGAATTCCAGAAACTGGGTCCTAGCTCTTTTTATGGGGGCCCAGAATCAAGTACTGCAGAGAACTGGCAGTTATGCTTGGAAAAGATTTTTCAAGTCATGCGTTGCTCCGATGAGGACAAGCTGTGTCTGACCACCTATATGATGCGTGGTGATGCAGATGAGTGGTGGAAGGGCGTGGTGAGGCTAGCTGCGGAAAGACATGAAACAGTAAATTGGCCCTACTTCTTGTCTCGATTTAACGAGAAGTACTTCCCCGATAGTTTAGTGGAGGCCCGGGAGGTGGAATTTATTCACCTGGAGCAGGGTGATATGACTGTGGACCAGTATGAGTTGCAGTTCACTAAGTTGGGAAAGTATGCCCCTCACCTGATAAACACTGAAAAGAGGAGGGCTACCAAGTTTCTCAGAGGTCTCAGATGGGACATTCGAGAGCAGGTTGGTGCTCAGCACTTGGAGACATATAGTGAGACTGTTGGGCGAGCACGCACCATCGAGAGATACATATCTGAGAGGACCGTGACTGTGATTCCTGCAGCTGAGGCGGCAGCTCCTCAGTTTGGTGATGGCGGCAAGGGTAAGAAGTACCCTAAGCATAAGGACTACAAGAAGGGCAGGTATAAGCCTTACTCTCACAAGGCACCGCAGCAGTCCAGGGATGCACCGCAGCAATCCAGGGATGCAAAGAACGGTAACACTGAGGATCAGAATTGTCATTATTGTGGGCTCAAGGGACATCTGATGAGAGACTGTTTTAAGAAGAATGGTGTGTGCTTCAGGTGTAAGAAACCTGGACACATGATCAAGGACTGCAAGGAGCCTGAGATGCGGCAGAGAGGCACGGATAAGCCTACAGTCCAGACTCGAGTTTATGCAGTGGCTGAGAAAGATACACGGGCTTCCCGATCTGTAGTGGAAGGTACTTTATTTGTATTCGATCAGTTAGCTGGCATCTTATTTGACCCTGGTGCAAATTTATCTTTTGTATCTGTTAGATTTGCTGCATGTTTACCTGTATTACCTAAGGTGCTGGATTATGTTGTGTCTGTAAGTACTCCCTTAGGAAAATCATCATCTACAGACACTGTTTGTGCTGATTGTGTAGTGCATGTAGAGGGTTATGAGTTTCTTGTAGATCTAATCCTTTTAGACATGCAAGACTATGATGTCATCCTAGGTATGGATTGGTTATCCTCGCATCATGCCACTGTGGATTGCTTTGAGAAAGTAATCACCTTGAATCTACTAGATGGGAATCGGCTTTTTGTGAGAGGTCTGGTGTCAGACCAAGGACCACATGTGATATCTTTCCTGCAGGCCAGAAAGTTACTTGCTAGTGGTTGTAAGGGTTATATTGCACATGTTAAGGTGCAGGATGATTCTACTCCTGATTTGACTCAGATGGCGGTGGTGCAAGAGTTTCCTGATGTGTTCTCTGAGGAATTTTCAGGCTTGCCACCAATTCGAGAGGTAGAGTATGGCATTGAGTTGGTGCCAGGTACTGCACCTATCTCCAGAGCTCCTTACGTCATGGCTACCTCAGAGTTGGCCGAGCTTAAGAAGCAACTGGAGGAATTGCTGGAGAAAGGTTACATCCGGCCTAGTGCTTCTCCCTGGGGAGCACCAGTGCTGTTCGTAAAGAAGAAGGATGGAACCCTGAGGATGTGTATAGACTACAGGCAACTGAACCAAGTGACTATCAAGAATAGGTATCCTCTCCCCAGAATTGATGATCTATTTGATCAATTACAGGGAGCTACAGTGTTCTCTAAGATTGATCTGAGATCAGGGTATTACCAGCTTAGGGTCAAGGATGAGGATATATTTAAGACTGCTTTCAGGACCAGGTATGGGCATTTTGAATTTATAGTTATGCCTTTTGGACTGACGAATGCACCTGCTGTCTTCATGGATTTGATGAACAGGGTATTTCATGAATTGCTTGATTCTTGTGTGGTAGTCTTCATAGATGATATCTTGGTGTACTCTCGGACTACTTCGGATCATGTCAGTGACTTGCGTAGAGTGCTGGAGATCCTAAGGAAAAACCGATTATATGCCAAGGCCAGTAAGTGTGAGTTTTGGCTAGAAAGGATCAGCTTCCTTGGGCATGTGATTTCTGGTCAGGGAGTGTCTGTGGATCCAGTTAAGGTGCAAGCCATCCTTAATTGGGGAAGACCGACTAGTGCTACTGAGATCAGAAGTTTCCTGGGTCTAGCAGGTTACTACCGGAGGTTTGTTGAGGGATTCTCCAAGCTGGCGGGTCCTTTAACTAAATTGACCAGAAAGGAGGCCAAGTTTAATTGGGATGACAAGTGTGAAGAGAGCTTTCAGGAGCTGAAGAGAAGGTTGACTAGTACACCGATCCTCATTATTCCTAGTGATGGGGAAAGGTTTACTGTCTATACGGATGCTTCAGGCAAGGGGTTGGGTTGTGTCTTGATGCAGAAGAGTAATGTGGTAGCTTATGCTTCGAGACAACTGAAGGAGTATGAGTCGAACTACCCTACTCATGACTTGGAGTTGGCGGCCGTAGTCTTTGCTCTGAAGATATGGCGTCACTATTTGTTGGGTCAAGAGTTTGATCTGTTCACTGACCACCAGAGTCTCAAGTACATCTTCACTTAGAAGGGGTTGAACATGAGACAGAGAAGATGGATGGAGTTGATCAAAGACTATGACTTCGCTATTCAGTATCAGGCTGGAAAGGCCAATGTAGTAGCTGATGCACTGAGCAGACATCCAGTAGCTTCAGTAGCGGCACTATGGGTCAGTGAGTGGCAGTTATTGCCGGAGTTCAGAGATCTCAGGATCAGTGTTTCTCCTAGAGTTCAGTCGGGTTATGTGGCTTTCCTCAGAGTACAGTCTGCTTTGTTGCAGAAGATCAGAGATCAGCAGTCTGTGGATCCGAAATTAGCTCAGATCAGGGATAGTTTGGTTGCAGGTGAAGTTCAGGATTTTAGCTTGTCTGATGATGGTGTTCTTCGGTTCCGTGGAAGGGTGTGTGTCCCTGAGGAACCGAGCTTGAGGAAAGAAATACTGGAAGATAGCCATAACTCCAAATATTCTCTACACCCTGGTGTGACTAAGATGTATCAGGACCTCAAGAAGAGTTTTTGGTGGCCGGGTATGAGGAAAGAGGTAATCGATTTTGTCTCTAGGTGTTTAACCTGTCAGACTGTAAAGGCTGAACACCAGAAGCCTGGTGGTTTGTTGCAGCCCCTTCCTATTCCTGAGTGGAAGTGGGAATGTATCAGTATGGACTTTGTGTGTGGTTTGCCCAGAACCAGATTGGGTCATGATGCTATTTGGGTGATTGTTGATAGACTCACTAAATCAGCCCACTTTCTCCCGATCAAGATGACTTATCCTTTAGAGAGACTGGCTAGGTTGTACATTGATGAGATAGTCAGACTGCATGGAGTGCCTGTTGATATTGTGTCTGATAGGGACTCTCGGTTTCTGTCCAAGTTTTGGAAGAGCTTATAGGAGAGTTTGGGTACTAAGTTGAATTTTAGTACAGCATACCATCCTCAGTCTGATGGCCAGACGGAGCGTACTATCCAGACTCTAGAAGACCTGTTGAGAGCTTATGTGGTTGATTGGAGTTCTGAGTGGGACTGGGATCTACCTTTGATAGAGTTCACCTATAATAATAGCTTTCACTCCAGTATTCAGATGGCTCCTTATGAGGCTTTGTATGGGAGAAGGTGTAGGACTCCCTTGTGTTGGGAGGAAACCGGTGATAGATTGATTTTGAGATCTGATGCAGTACAGGAGACTACTGATAAGGTCAAAGAGATTCAGGATAAACTGAAGATTTCTCGGGACAGACAGAAGAGTTATGCTGATGACCGTCGTCGTTCCCTAGAGTTTATGGTAGGGGATCATGTTTTCTTAAAGGTGTCACCGACTAAGGGTGTTATGCGGTTTGGCAAGAAAGGAAAGCTGAGCCCGAGGTTTGTGGGACCTTTTGACATTATTGAGAGAGTTGGTCCAGTGGCTTACAGGTTAGCTTTACCTCCTGCTTTGGAACATTTGCATAATGTATTCCATGTTTCTACTTTGAGGAAATATCATCCTGATCCATCTCATGTATTGGAGTTAGAACCTCTTCAGATTCAGAGTGATTTGACTTTTGAGGAAAGACCTCTCCGGATTGTGGATAGAAAGGATAAAGTTCTGAGGAACAAGTCTATACCTTTGGTAAAGGTTGTCTGGGGAAACCATTCGGTTGAGGAGGCGACCTAGGAGACTGAAGCTGATATGAGGAGGTTGTATGCTTATCTTTTTGATGATATGAATGTTGAGCTTTAGAGGACTAAAGCTTTATAAGGAGGGAGGGATGTAAGATCCAAGAATCTTAATTTCTTGTAAGTACTATTCTTGATTTAAATCTTTGGCTGTGATATTTTTTCTATATTTTGATTTCGTCAACCCTAGGATGGGGGAGAATTTTATCCCTAAAAACCTTAAGGGGTTAGTTATAAATTAGTGGCAATGGGTTAGTGAATATTAATTTAATCCTTATTGGATTTTCGGATTTTGACTCTTGTAACTAATTAACTAGAGCTTATTGGATGTTAATTTAATCCTTATTGGATTTTCACTTAAGGGAATAATTAGCTATGGGTTATTGGGTTTGCACTTAAATTAAATGATATTGGGTTTAAAATTTGAATTAGTGGATTAATTCATAAACCCTTTACCTTAGTTAAAAAAAAATTCGAAATTGAGGTTTGGGTACTTGGGGCGAAAAGAAAAGAAAGAAAAGAAAAAAAAAACCTAGGGGCGGCGGTTTGAAGGCTTGGACGAACCTTGGCGATTCCTTGGAGGCTTGGACAAAATTCTTCTTCTTCCTTTCTCCCTTGGCCGGCGTTCCTTGGTGCTTGGTGGCGTTTTCTCTTCCTTTGGTGGCGTCTATCTAAGGGCATTGGGGGAAACTTTAAGACCCTTAGACGAGTTTGTGGAGAGATTTTTCACCTTGGTGTTCACGGTTCAAGATAAGAGGTGAGTGGGGTGTCTTATTCGAATTATATCCTTTTGGTTGTGCTAGATGATAAGTTTGATTGCTTGATAATTTTACCATGCTAAGAACCGAAACTTAAGGTGTATCTATCATGAAAAACTGAAATCTTGCAACATGAAATTTAAGATAATTCTTATATGGAATTTAGGTAGTTTTAAATCAGTGATTCTTGAGCATGAAATTCTTATTAACTAGGGTTTAAATTTTAAGTGGATAAATTGCTAGTAATTGTAGAAACCGTGGGTTACATGTGGTATTATGTAAAGTAGATTGTAAGAATACAAATTTTAATCCTGTGTTGATTTTATGGATGCCCTGATAAATGCTAATAGTGTTATAGGATCCATGATCGTTTATCTATGAGCAGCATGTTTATATATCTATGACCATGTATTCTTGATTGAAAAACTTGGGTCATAACTTAGCAAGGTTATACTGAACCGATCAGCATGAAACCTAAGGACTCTACACTACATTATGTGGTTATGTGGTTTCGAATTTTATGTATTTTATGTGTTGTGGTCTGTGTACCCGTTTTGGGACGGATAGGACTAAGGCTAAGTGTAACTGTGTACTCAAGGGGATAGTCTATATGTGATAGATTAGGGGTTTGAGATTTCAGCCCTGTGTTTGTGATATGTGGGGGGGGGGGTTGATGTTTCAGCCCTGTCTGTTGTGATATTGTGGTGGAAGTGACTATCCTAGAGTCTGGTTGACACTTAGGAGTCCACTTTTGTGAAATAAGATATAAGGTGTGTCTAGTGGTTGTTCAGTAAAGAACCCTTTGGGAGAACGAGTGATTGATGCAAAGTGCCATGTCTTGGTCGGACAGGGGCCACCCATTGATTTCATCACTCTTAGACTTTTAGATTCTTGTGTTATGGGGTGGTGTAGATCAAGGTATCACATCTTGACCGGATGGGATCACCTCTTGAGTCTCCACACCGTCCATGTTTGTGTTGCATGCGATTTGCAGGCTTCTCCCAGTGCTTAGGCCAGAGCCGGGTTGGACCATAGTGGTCACTCTTGATTTATGCTGGACAACGACTAAGTGGTTGGTGTGTTTAGTTGGTTTAGAGTATGGCTCTAGAACTTTGGTTACTCTGGTGTGATATTTGTGTGATGCCTATACATCTAATTATTTATATGAGTTCTGTTCTTGATTTTCTGGTTCTTTGTTTTAGTTATATGTTGACATAATGTTCTACTAAAGATTTTTAAAACAATCTGCATGTATCTTTGAGTGTATGTTATGGATGGTCGAGTGAGACTATCTACTCACTGGGCTGTGATGGGGAGGCCAAGCATGCAACATTCAAACAACGCGCTTCGAAAATATTTTGCTAGTTAAGTATAGCTTAATAAACCCCTTGTGCTAACGTAGTTTGAAAATAGCTTGTTTTAGCAAGTAATAGTGAAAACCGAAACTACTTAACAAGAGAATCCTAACATGCGCTTCTAGGCAAGATGAAACTTTGACAAGACTTAAACATGCGGTTCTACAACATCAATAGATCTAGACATGCAATTCTATCATAAGAAGTAGAGCTACTCTAAGGGAGGAACTCACCTTGCACCCTTTGAGAATAGAAAGGGTGACCTTCCCATTCTTCACCGGTCCAATGGTGGAAACTCACGAAGTAGGGCCCTATGAGCTTACATACATGGCATTGCAGCATCCCACACATGCGTGGGTGAATTGGAAAGAATATTAAGAGGCCATTCACATAAGAACATTCAAGGGGGAGTCTAGACCCCAAATTCCCTTGCTAACACATTTTGGGGCTAACTAACTAAGAGGGGAGGATGGGGGGGTGCGTTGGTATATCCTCCTTGATCTTGCGCCACCTATAAAGATATTATATGAGTGTAGATGGATGCTCAAACTCGTCAAAGAAGATATCAACCAAGAAATGGGAACTTAGCTAGAGTATGGGATGACTTGTTCTCGGCAAGTTGCTTGAAGCACCATCTTGAGTCATGGTTGCAACCAACTCCTTCTTGGGATTGAGACTTCTTCAAGGCTGATAGGGGCAGTGGGGTGAGCTCTTGATCTCAGAACATGCGCTGGTGGTGGAGGCTTGAGGAAGTGAGGAAGCAGGGAACTCTCGGCAAGGTGTGGAAGAGGGGAAGGGGGAAGGTGACACACACCAATAGAAGACAAACTTCTGAAATTTGAAAATGCTTTCAACACTAACTGATGACTTTACAAGAGGAATACATCATATAGGGGGCTGTCAACGGTTGCCTCCCTTCCCTAAGCACATGACAAACTGAATGACAAGAGCAGGTTGCGTTTCCTTCCCTAAGTACATGTCACATTGAGTGAACAAGGGCAGGTTGCAGGCGGTTGAAGGGGCTGAAGGAGTTGTCACTCTTCAGCTGATGTGTGCAGCTTCTAGAAGTAGGAAACTCTGCATTGCTGGTGGCGTGCAGACCTCTTCTTGGCAGTGGTGGTTGGCGACTGATGGGCTAAAAAAGGGAGCTGTCATTCTGCAGGAAATGGAGACAGCTTCTTGAGGCTGAAATTCTGCAAAGCTGCTGGCGCATGATGGCTGTAAGGGGCTGCAAAAGCTGGTGGCTGGCGCATGTTGACTTTAGGGGCTGCAACAGCAGGTGAGGGAATGGTCTTGTCCATCTTTGCTTCAAAGGGGAAGGGGCGGTTGGAGGTAGAGACAAATCCCCATGGCTGCTAACTAGGATGGTGGAGTGTTGGGTACTTGTGGTGATGCTCCTTTGAGTTGGATGGGCTGGTTCTCACATGAGATGGGCTCATGGGCTCATGGCATCTCTTGGAGTTATCTTGACTTGATTTTGACTTGCATCCCAAAATGGAGTTGACCTATACTATTACATCAATTTCATGCACTAACCTACCATACATAAGTGGCGGATCCTAGGGATGTAACTACATGGTGTAATTGTTGGGTGGATCTAACCTACCATATGATGCAAGTTATGCTAGGAGATCTAACTTAAAGGATGCATGCAATGCAAGGAATGAAAATCTAACTTAAAGATGCATGCAATGCAAGAGATGGGAATAACTTAAAGGATGCATGCAATGCAAGGAATGAAAATCTAACTTAAAGATGCATGCAATGCAAGAGATGGAAATTTAGGTGCCCTAGCTAGGGTAACCTTAAACTCCATTTGTATTTCCGTGGGTCATGTTGCCTCCCCACATCAGCTCTCCCCGGGTGAGAAAAATTCTTCTCCAAAGAATTGTCCTTATCCATGAGGAGCTTTGAAGTAGTAAGGGTGAGTTCTTCCTCGGGGAGCCAACCCTCTTCACCATGGTCATATCCAACTAAGTAGAGTAACTCTACCTTATCGCGGGTGAAATGGGTTTGGTCCTCAAGGATGGACTCAATCATATGCTCACAAGTGGGGTCATAGTATGGGGTGGAATGATGCTTATGCAATATGAAGTCATCCACATCAAAAGTGATGGGGGTCCAAAAATCAGTGTCAACAGCATCACAGCAATCAATCTCTTCATCCCAATCTTCATGCTCCTTAAATTCAGGGTCTCCTACACAGAATGTCCTTTCTCGGCCATATTCATTAGTATGTTTGTGGTATACAGGCCTACTAAAAGATTCAGGTATAACAAAATCAAAGTGTTCAAGTTCTGGGAGGGAAAGCAAATCATTATTCAATTGAATTTTCTTTAACCCTGGAGTACTAAGGCCAGACTCAAGGTCTAAAGGAGAGATGGGTGATGTTGCCAACTCAGACAAGTTAGGTTCTAAATCATATCCTAGCATGGGAAACTCAAGAGGATGTAAAGTATATTCTACTTCATATTCAGATGAGCTAATGTCTAACTCAAGAAGGGTGAGGGGCGCCTCTAGGATTGGACTTCCTAAGGAAAAAAGAAATGGCTCTCCCATATCTGGAGTAAGATCCTCGAAGCTAAACTGGGGGGGCTCTATCATGTCATAAGGAGAAGGTTGATATAGGTCAGTCCCTATGGGGTCAACTTGAGTAGGGTCATTCCTAGAGTCTTGGGTTATAAGCCCATGTTCAATTGGCCCTAAATGTGGCTTAGGAGTGTGGGTGGCAAGACCTAAGAGATATGTTTCATGGGTCATTGGATCAAAGGTCAAGTCTTCTAGGCCTTGAAGTTGAGGTTCTCCTAATGCTTGGGACTTAGGATCTTGGTCAATGAGAAAAGGATCTAGCATGGGTTCCATCTTAGGCAAAGTAAGGGATCCTAACTCATGTGGGTTGAGATCTAAAGGTGAAGGATCCTCTATGTGTAAAAGTTTGGGCTCTAGGGGTGGGCTTAGGCCTAACTTGGAAAGTTTAGTGCTAGATGGCTCAAAAGTGGTCAAAGAAGGGCCTAGACAAGATGGTATGTCTACCTTAATCTCTAAATATGGTTGAGTAAGATATTTAGGCAGATCATCCATAGAGAAAGGTTCAAACTTAGGTTGAGTCAAGCCTAAAGTGTGATGGTCCTCTAATTGAAGGTGTTGGATTTCTAAAGTGTCTAGAGGCTCACCTAAACTTTCACTAAGGTCAAGTGGCTTGGAACCTAAGTGTTCACAACCTATTGAAGAGTTCTCTAAAGTTTTTCTTATGTCATGAAGAGTAGGTTCACATGGTTCAAGCACTTGATCTAAACATGGGAGCCCTAAAGGGTGAGGCAAACTAGTCTCATAGGTCACTAAGGGTAGGATAGCTTCCACTAAGTCTAGCCTAATATGATTGGGTTCAAGTTCTTCCATAGGCTTAGGTGAGATTGTTCTTAAAGGTGTGGACTTAGTATGACCTATGTGGATGTCAAGAGAGTTTTCCTTAAGTTGGTTGAGTTCTTGTTTGGGTTTTATGGACAACATGATTTGACATGGAGGTAAGTCTTCAATGGGTTCCCTAGACTTGATTTGAGATTGGCTTTGGGAGGGTAGCTTTGGTTCTAAGGCTTGATTGAGCTCCATGGTTTGATTGACTACCTTAGGGGCTTTGGGTCTTGGATGGTCAATTTTCCTTTTATAAAATCTCTTAAGATTTTGCTCCACCTCACTAGCTATTTGAAAAGCATCTTCTATTGTGTATATGGGGTAGTAGGTGAGACCTCTTTTAATCTCAAAGCTAAGACCATCTCTAAACCGGTTAAGCATAACCCTAGGAGCTTCTCTAGTACTATGGTAGAGGGTTTTGAACTTTAGTATATATTCAGCTACATTCATGTTC
Organism: Costus lasius; assembly: GCA_027563935.2. Classification (NCBI taxonomy): domain Eukaryota; kingdom Viridiplantae; phylum Streptophyta; class Magnoliopsida; order Zingiberales; family Costaceae; genus Costus; species Costus lasius. The sequence goes on from CM050451.1 coordinate 62,076,816, forward strand.
TCTTGGGTAAGCAATTTTTCATTGAGAGATGTAGGGTCATTGAGAGATGTAGGGTCATATATTTCTTTTATCATGTCATCCCATCTCTTGATGGGTTGTCTATTGCCTCTTAGGGGATTGAATCTAGTAGTCATTTTCGAAATGAGTAAGGTTTTGAAAATAAACCCTAAGGTGATAAATATAGCTAGTCAAATTCTTTCAAGCACCTAGGTCCAAAATCGCCTTAGTAGTAGGAAAATAAAGTTTTGGTCTTATAAAATCCTACTCTAAGAGCCTAACCTCTGATACCAAGATGATGGGGAGGCCAAGCATGCAACATTCAAACAACGCGCTTCGAAAATATTTTGCTAGTTAAGTATAGCTTAATAAACCCCTTGTGCTAACGTAGTTTGAAAATAGCTTGTTTTAGCAAGTAATAGTGAAAACCGAAACTACTTAACAAGAGAATCCTAACATGCGCTTCTAGGCAAGATGAAACTTTGACAAGACTTAAACATGCGGTTCTACAACATCAATAGATCTAGACATGCAATTCTATCATAAGAAGTAGAGCTACTCTAAGGGAGGAACTCACCTTGCACCCTTTGAGAATAGAAAGGGTGACCTTCCCGTTCTTCACCGGTCCAATGGTGGAAACTCACGAAGTAGGGCCCTATGAGCTTACATACATGGCATTGCAGCATCCCACACATGCGTGGGTGAATTGGAAAGAATATTAAGAGGCCATTCACATAAGAACATTCAAGGGGGAGTCTAGACCCCAAATTCCCTTGCTAACACATTTTGGGGCTAACTAACTAAGAGGGGAGGATGGGGGGGTGCGTTGGTATATCCTCCTTGATCTTGCGCCACCTATAAAGATATTATATGAGTGTAGATGGATGCTCAAACTCGTCAAAGAAGATATCAACCAAGAAATGGGAACTTAGCTAGAGTATGGGATGACTTGTTCTCGGCAAGTTGCTTGAAGCACCATCTTGAGTCATGGTTGCAACCAACTCCTTCTTGGGATTGAGACTTCTTCAAGGCTGATAGGGGCAGTGGGGTGAGCTCTTGATCTCAGAACATGCGCTGGTGGTGGAGGCTTGAGGAAGTGAGGAAGCAGGGAACTCTCGGCAAGGTGTGGAAGAGGGGAAGGGGGAAGGTGACACACACCAATAGAAGACAAACTTCTGAAATTTGAAAATGCTTTCAACACTAACTGATGACTTTACAAGAGGAATACATCATATAGGGGGCTGTCAACGGTTGCCTCCCTTCCCTAAGCACATGACAAACTGAATGACAAGAGCAGGTTGCGTTTCCTTCCCTAAGTACATGTCACATTGAGTGAACAAGGGCAGGTTGCAGGCGGTTGAAGGGGCTGAAGGAGTTGTCACTCTTCAGCTGATGTGTGCAGCTTCTAGAAGTAGGAAACTCTGCATTGCTGGTGGCGTGCAGACCTCTTCTTGGCAGTGGTGGTTGGCGACTGATGGGCTAAAAAAGGGAGCTGTCATTCTGCAGGAAATGGAGACAGCTTCTTGAGGCTGAAATTCTGCAAAGCTGCTGGCGCATGATGGCTGTAAGGGGCTGCAAAAGCTGGTGGCTGGCGCATGTTGACTTTAGGGGCTGCAACAGCAGGTGAGGGAATGGTCTTGTCCATCTTTGCTTCAAAGGGGAAGGGGCGGTTGGAGGTAGAGACAAATCCCCATGGCTGCTAACTAGGATGGTGGAGTGTTGGGTACTTGTGGTGATGCTCCTTTGAGTTGGATGGGCTGGTTCTCACATGAGATGGGCTCATGGGCTCATGGCATCTCTTGGAGTTATCTTGACTTGATTTTGACTTGCATCCCAAAATGGAGTTGACCTATACTATTACATCAATTTCATGCACTAACCTACCATACATAAGTGGCGGATCCTAGGGATGTAACTACATGGTGTAATTGTTGGGTGGATCTAACCTACCATATGATGCAAGTTATGCTAGGAGATCTAACTTAAAGGATGCATGCAATGCAAGGAATGAAAATCTAACTTAAAGATGCATGCAATGCAAGAGATGGGAATAACTTAAAGGATGCATGCAATGCAAGGAATGAAAATCTAACTTAAAGATGCATGCAATGCAAGAGATGGAAATTTAGGTGCCCTAGCTAGGGTAACCTTAAACTCCATTTGTATTTCCGTGGGTCATGTTGCCTCCCCACATCAGGCTGTGTAGCTCACCCCTCAATATTTTCAGGTGTAGAACAGGGGCGCACTACCTGAGTTAGCATTTTATATGGGACTTGTGTTGATATGGATATTATGCTGGTTTGATGTATAAGACTTTTGTGCTTAGTTAACTGGGGCCGGTTGTGGCTAAACTTTGTGAACCAGTGTTGCCGGTTGTGGCAGTTTTGAGATTTTGATTTTTGTGTCACCGAGGGCTTTGGCCTGTTTTCGGTGTTTGATATCATTGATGTTAGTTATATGAATTTATTGAATCGATATTGTGGTTTTGCTTCGAACTTTCGAGTCGGTTTGTATTTGCGATCAGATTTGATATAAATGTGAACTTGCATATGTCTAGTGCAAGTATTGCCTGGTGGCAGATACCCTTATGTGATTTATGGATTTTACGGATTTTATATGGCTTTGATATAACTGTTGCCTTGCATATGTCTAGTGCAAGGATTGCGTGGTGGCAGGTACATTTATGAAATTGTGTTTCGTGGATTTTCGATGTGTGGATTCTCGAAAAATTTTTAGATCGACTTTTCCTGAACTTGGTTTTACTTAGCATGTGCATCGATCCTGTGTGATAACATCCTGTTCTTTTGTGACTTGTGTTACTTGTTTGGGGTTAAGATAACGGGATGTGACAGCAGCTGTTTCCAGTGCAAATCCCCAAAAGGAGTAAGGTAGAGTAGCCTGACTCATCATAGAACGAACCATATCCAGTAAGGTTCTATTTCTCCTCTCGGACACACCATTCCATTGCGGTGTTCCTGGCGGAGTGAGCTGTGAGATAATCCCACACTCCTTCAGATAGTCAGTAAACTCATGACTCAAGTATTCTCCACCTCGATCTGAACGAAGTGCCTTGATATTTCGGCCTAGCTGATTTTGTACTTCATTTTTGAACTCTTTGAACTTGTCAAAAGATTCACTTTTATGTCTCTTTAGATAGACATAACCATATCTACTGAAATCATCAGTAAAGGTAATGAAGTATAAATAGCCACCTCTGGCATGTTTACTAAATGGCCCACACACATCACTGTGAATGAGGTCAAGTAAACCTAAAGCCCTTTGACCTTTGTTGGAAAAAGGAGACTTCGTCATTTTACCCAATAAACAAGCTTTGCATGTATCAAGCTCCTCATAGGAAAATGATCCCAGCAGTCCATGGTCATGCAACCGCTTAATGCGCTTCTTGTTAATATGGCCTAAACGACTATGCCATAACAAGGTGCTGTCTTCAGCATACTTGGCTTTCTTAATATCAATCTGCTGTATAGAACATTCCATGTCCAACATGAATAACCCATTGTTAATTGACCCAGTAGCATAAACAATATTATCAAAAGAAATATAACACTTTGAAATTTTGCATTCAAAGGAAAACCCTTTCCTGACAAGAGCAGGAATAGAGATAATATTCTTAGTTATGCTTGGTACAAAATAACAATTGTCTAGTTCTAATACAAGACCAGATGGTAAAGAGATGTGATAAACTCCTACAGCAACAGCAGCAACCCGTGTCCCGTTTCCTACTCGTAGGTCCACCTCATGCTGTCCCACCTGTCTTCTTCTCTTGAGTTCCTGTACATTTGAATAAATGTGAACTCCACATGCAGTGTCTAACACCCATGAAATAGAAGAAGATAGCATGACTTCAGTCACAAAAATACCTGAGCCAGAAGCGAAAGGGTTGCTTCCCTTCTTATCTCCTTGGAGCGCTTTACAGTCCTTTTTCCAGTGACCCAGCTGGCCACAATGGAAACATCTGTATTCCTTTGACCGCTTAATCTTTTGCTTTAGAGCCTTGTTGTAGCTCTTGATAGGGGCTTTGCCCTTCTTCCCCTTCTTCTTGTTCCTTGAAGGAACCATTAGGACAGAGGATGAAGGCTTTCCCTTCTCACGAGACTGAGTCTGCTCTGTAGTCAAGAGCATGTTCAGTAACTCTGCCGGCGTACAGTCGATCTTGTTCATATTAAAATTAATGATGAATGGATCGAAAGAGGCCGGGAGAGACTGCAGGATGATGTCTACAACAAGCTCCAGATTGATGGTGTGTTCCAGTTTCTCTAGAGCTTCTTTGTACCCAATCATCTTGAGTACGTGAGCTCCCACTGGACTCCCTTCAGTCAGTTTGCTCTGAAAGAAAAGTTTAGTCAAGTTATAGCGTTCAGTGATGGAGGCAGAGACCACCGACCTCGAAGATACAAATGGAGTTTACGAGTACCATAGACAAAGGCTCAGAGACTCATGAATAAGCTAGCAAAGTTTCACTTATAAAGCTAGCTCAAATAATAGGAGGAACTACTTCAAGAATAAAAGAGGCCCAAGCCCATCTCCAACGCTGCACCTTGCAACCCACATTTGCAGCGAACGCATCATCTTCAACAAAGCAAAAAAGGAAGCTCCAACGTTACATTCGCTCAGCCAAGAAAAAAGGGAAACTCCAACGTCACTTGGCTGCCATCTTCGCTCAAAGCTCCTCAACGTCTCTTGGTGCCGAATAAAGAAGTTCTCCAACGTTTCCTTGCTGCCGACATTCATCTTCAACCAAAATGGAAGCTTCAACGTCTACACCAGCTGCTCACGTGGAAGCCTCAAATGGAAATCGCAACGTCCCTCTGCAGCAACGTCTCTCCCAATCTTCTCCTATATGTATCAAAGCTTGAACCTTGTAACAGACAGAATTTGTTGAAATTGAATCTAATGAAGTAGTTTTCTAGTAATCTTCCTCCTTATCGGATGCTCTCCTTCTCCTTCTCCTTCTAGGGCCGAGCCCTCTTCCCTTCTCTTCCCCTCTCTTCCATTCTCTTTTCCTCACGAAACCAAATCAAACAACCACGCATTCCCTGTTTCCAGATTTTTGAAAGATTGTGAGCACGCCGCCGACGATCCGCCGGTCTGATCCTCACAAAACTTCGGGCATCCCTCCTCCTCCCAAAGACGAAGCCATAGCCACCGGCATCCATCCATCCGATTCTCCGATCACCCGAATCGAACTTCCGTTCGAATCCTCTGTTCTCGCCAGGCTTTCCGCCCTAGTTCCGTCTTCCAGCACCTTTCTCCTCCGACCAGCCACCAATCGATCTCAAACTCTGTCCATCACTTAGCCATCGTCAGAGGGACCTCCAACCGTAACAGGTCCGGCAATCGTGGACCACCGGACGAACGCCGGTCAACTCTGCTCTGCGCTCGTGTTTCCCCTGCTTCCGCCATACTCCCGCCTCAGCTCCGCCTTTCATCGTCGCCCTCCTCCGTCCGGCCACCATTCGTCTCCAAACTCCGGCCATGTCCTATCGTCAGCCACAGCATCCTCCAGTAGTAGCAGGTTTCGAGTTCGTGCACCACCGGTTGTCCGGCGACGAACTCTGCTCCGATCCCGCACTTCCCCTGTTCGGTTGAACATCTGCTTCTCCGCTTCCGCCTGTACTCCGACGCCGTCCTCGCCTCCTCCGCCACCTCCCGTCGGTGCTCCGACGTCTTCAACATCACTCCGTCTCGACTCTACGCCGCCGACAGACCATCCAAGTCCCAGCGCCGTTGATCAGCGCTTGCCACCATCCCTCTGTTTTTTTTTTCAAACTCCCATATCTCCTGTTTATCTGCTTGCTTTAAAACTTAACTAGTCAAGCTTCTTCTTGCAGGTATTCATCGTGCTTGGACGTAACAGAACCCCTGATCTCGGATATGATCATGAAGAACAGGTTTCACTCTGTAGATCAGATAACTTGGCTCCATTAAAGAATCAACAGATCAATTTAGGAAGCCTAGCAAACATTGATGTCTAATACAATTCCTACACTGAATTATTGTCTGATCAGAATAACTATTTTTGTTGCAGAGATCTTACTTACATGAAAGACCGGAATCCCAAATTTTGATTGATTCAAAGAACTAATTTACTTTTACAATGCAGTTTATTCAGTTTGAATATTGAATAATTGGAACCCATTATTTGACAGGACTACTTTTCTTAATTTATTATTTTCATAGTCCTGAAATTCTGGTTGCTTTATGAAGTTTTGATGAATAAATAAATTGATTTTTTTATTAGTAGTATTTTAATTAGTTAAATTTCATGTTCTTAATTAGTAGCATTATCACACGCTTCCGTCCTACATCAGCTTGGTATCAGAGGAAAAGGTTGTGAGCAACTCTTGTCTGCCCACACGATCCTTGCTTTGTTCTTTGCATAAAAAAAAAACAAAAAAAAAAAAAAAAAAAAAAAATTCATTCTTAGTTCTTGCTTGTGATTCATGCTTAGTTGTTTGCATATTATTTGCTAGTTGCATTTAAATAAAAAAAAAAAAAAAATTACATGTTTTCATGTTTCTTGGTATTGAGTTTGCATGTTAGTTAAGCTATTTGCCAGTTTATTTTCCAAAAGAAAAAGAAACAGCTGCATATGAAATTTTGCAAAGCTGCAAAGCTTCTGATCAACTCTGCACGCTACTGCACCTTCTACAAGTTTTGATAAGCTTTTCTTAATTCTGCACAACTAAGATTTCTGAGTTGATTCAAGCTTCTAAATTCTGGAAATTGTTGATTGACTTGTACCCAACTTACCGCATTCATCTTTATCGTACCTGCAGCAAGTATCAACGTTTTAACCTGCTTTGATTTAGAACCATTAAGTGCTGAGTTTTGGTTCTTTGATTTAATTTTCCTACTTGCTGAATTCTGCCCAACAAACTCTGGTTTTTCTACAGCCTTCTAAATGTGATATTCTTGGCTTTCTGGCTGCATTTGAACTCAATCAAACTACAGAAAGCAGAGTTTCAATCTATTTGAACTTTCAGCCCCACATACTGCACTTGTCACGATCAAATTTCAAATACTGCTGAGTTTCCGCTTATAATTCTGCACTAAACTGCATATAATTTTTCAGAGCTGTTTTTCAATATTGCTGAAACTCAAATCTGCACTGATATACAGATTCTGTGTTCTGACCATCTGAATTCTCTTTCTGACTGAGTTCAGCCTCCCTACTGCACCCAATCTCTATCAAACTGCAGCTTGGGTAGCCATCAATATATTTCAGTTTAAAACACCCATTAGTGCAGCTATTGATGCAATGTTTATGATTCTAAATTTTGCACTTGAATTCTGAATTTTTCTAATCTGTTTTCAGCATTGTTTCAGCTCTATTGTCAAAATATTTTTCAAATCATCCCATGGCCACTAGTATCAATCAAGAACAAATGCTCAAATTTGATAACAACTTCAAGTCCATGGAGAACAATCTCAAAGCCTGTCACAACTATATAGAAGACATGAGACAAATCCTACACAAGCAATATCTAGAGAAACTTCCAAGTTATAGTGTCACCCTTAGGAATGATTTTTTCCATACCTACATCAAAATGAAAGATAAGATGTGTAAGGTAGCCATAGATGAGTCCATAGGCTTCAACTTCATAACCCCTAGTGCCATTGATAGATTTGGCCTTACCAGTGAGCCTATCCCAGACCCTTACACCATTAGTAGGGATGATGGAACCAAAACCTTAGTAAACAATATGTGCCTAGTTCCTATTTTGTTAGGTACCCTTCTACTAGAAGTTTGGTGTTATGTCTTACCCTTAGAAGGTACATACCATGTCCACCTAGGAGCACTTTGGTTATATGATGTCAATGGGTATTACCAAAGGCAAGATGATTCATATGTCTTAAGATGCCAAAACCCAAAGATTAAGATCAAGAGGTCCAAACCTAAAACCCCTAAGGTACCTACTCCCTCAAACTCTCAAGAGAATATACCAACCTTAGAGTCTACCATGGGAACAAAAACAAGCTCAGGTAACACATGTGAACCTCAACAGGCAAACCATGAGGTAGAACCCATACCTCAACCTTCAATTTTAGGGCCCATACCCATAGGTCCTCAACCTGAGTCTAGCAATCCAGCTAAAGAAACCATAGTTGACTTGTCTGAGAGTCAAACTACACTTGAGTTGCCCATAGAGACCACAGTAGGCTTGTCTCAACCTAAGTGTCAAATAGGGCAATTACCTTCAATTTTAGGGCCCATACCCATAGGTTCTCAACTTGAGCTTAGCACTACTAGAGAGCCTAAAGTTGAACCCAAACCCATAGGTCTTCTTGAACCTCACATGGAACCTAAGTTAGATCCCTTTGAGCTTGACCTGGATCCTAATCCTCAACCTTTAGGTCAACCCCTAGAATTAGAAAATCTTTTTCAGGACCCTATGATCCTTGAATCTTGTCTTTTAGGTCCTTCTACTCACACTGTTAAACCACCATTAGGGTCAACTCAAATTCAATTAATTGAAAACAAATTTGCTTTGTCTACTTTCCAAGTTATTGAATATGTTGATTTCATTATTCCGAGCTACTTACATGTTAGAATTCCTTATAGCAAACTTACTAATGAATATGGCCGGGAAAGGGAATTCAATGCAGGTATCCCTCACTTGCAGCTTGGACTATGGAGATTGACTCATACCCCTCCAGAACTTCAGCGCAATAACAATTCTTCGGAGAAGAAGTTTTTTCACGCGGGGAGAACTGATGGAGGCAGAGACCACCGACCTCGAAGATACAAATGGAGTTTACGAGTACCATAGACAAAGGCTCAGAGACTCATGAATAAGCTAGCAAAGTTTCACTTATAAAGCTAGCTCAAATAATAGGAGGAACTACTTCAAGAATAAAAGAGGCCCAAGCCCATCTCCAACGCTGCACCTTGCAACCCACATTTGCAGCGAACGCATCATCTTCAACAAAGCAAAAAAGGAAGCTCCAACGTTACATTCGCTCAGCCAAGAAAAAAGGGAAACTCCAACGTCACTTGGCTGCCATCTTCGCTCAAAGCTCCTCAACGTCTCTTGGTGCCGAATAAAGAAGTTCTCCAACGTTTCCTTGCTGCCGACATTCATCTTCAACCAAAATGGAAGCTTCAACGTCTACACCAGCTGCTCACGTGGAAGCCTCAAATGGAAATCGCAACGTCCCTCTGCAGCAACGTCTCTCCCAATCTTCTCCTATATGTATCAAAGCTTGAACCTTGTAACAGACAGAATTTGTTGAAATTGAATCTAATGAAGTAGTTTTCTAGTAATCTTCCTCCTTATCGGATGCTCTCCTTCTCCTTCTCCTTCTAGGGCCGAGCCCTCTTCCCTTCTCTTCCCCTCTCTTCCATTCTCTTTTCCTCACGAAACCAAATCAAACAACCACGCATTCCCTGTTTCCAGATTTTTGAAAGATTGTGAGCACGCCGCCGACGATCCGCCGGTCTGATCCTCACAAAACTTCGGGCATCCCTCCTCCTCCCAAAGACGAAGCCATAGCCACCGGCATCCATCCATCCGATTCTCCGATCACCCGAATCGAACTTCCGTTCGAATCCTCTGTTCTCGCCAGGCTTTCCGCCCTAGTTCCGTCTTCCAGCACCTTTCTCCTCCGACCAGCCACCAATCGATCTCAAACTCTGTCCATCACTTAGCCATCGTCAGAGGGACCTCCAACCGTAACAGGTCCGGCAATCGTGGACCACCGGACGAACGCCGGTCAACTCTGCTCTGCGCTCGTGTTTCCCCTGCTTCCGCCATACTCCCGCCTCAGCTCCGCCTTTCATCGTCGCCCTCCTCCGTCCGGCCACCATTCGTCTCCAAACTCCGGCCATGTCCTATCGTCAGCCACAGCATCCTCCAGTAGTAGCAGGTTTCGAGTTCGTGCACCACCGGTTGTCCGGCGACGAACTCTGCTCCGATCCCGCACTTCCCCTGTTCGGTTGAACATCTGCTTCTCCGCTTCCGCCTGTACTCCGACGCCGTCCTCGCCTCCTCCGCCACCTCCCGTCGGTGCTCCGACGTCTTCAACATCCCTCCGTCTCGACTCTACGCCGCCGACAGACCATCCAAGTCCCAGCGCCGTTGATCAGCGCTTGCCACCATCCCTCTGTTTTTTTTTTCAAACTCCCATATCTCCTGTTTATCTGCTTGCTTTAAAACTTAACTAGTCAAGCTTCTTCTTGCAGGTATTCATCGTGCTTGGACGTAACAGAACCCCTGATCTCGGATATGATCATGAAGAACAGGTTTCACTCTGTAGATCAGATAACTTGGCTCCATTAAAGAATCAACAGATCAATTTAGGAAGCCTAGCAAACATTGATGTCTAATACAATTCCTACACTGAATTATTGTCTGATCAGAATAACTATTTTTGTTGCAGAGATCTTACTTACATGAAAGACCGGAATCCCAAATTTTGATTGATTCAAAGAACTAATTTACTTTTACAATGCAGTTTATTCAGTTTGAATATTGAATAATTGGAACCCATTATTTGACAGGACTACTTTTCTTAATTTATTATTTTCATAGTCCTGAAATTCTGGTTGCTTTATGAAGTTTTGATGAATAAATAAATTGATTTTTTTATTAGTAGTATTTTAATTAGTTAAATTTCATGTTCTTAATTAGTAGCATTATCACACGCTTCCGTCCTACATCATTCAGTCCTTGCCTGTGCAGCATATAGCATCTTGAGATTTGCTATAATTTCAATAGCAGATAAATCTTCATGCTGACGCTGAAGCTCTGGCGTCATAGACGCAAGCATAAGGCAAGCGACATCAATGCTATCATTGACATGCTTCTCATAAGCTTCCCGAACCGCCCTTGCGGCGTTCGCAGCGGGTTGAGGCGGTATTGCCGTCTCGAGGACATACAGTTTCCACTCAGCCTTAAGAACAATCTTAAGGTGTCCGTACCAGTCTGAGAAGTTTGGCCCAGTAAACTTCTCCCTTTCCAGTAGGGATCGCACATTGAACGCTGTGGTGTTCGTTGCTGCAGTAATCTACAACATTGCAAGAACAGCAAGGTCAGTATCAATGTTAGAATCAATTCAGGACTTAAGAATGATTCTTTTCTCACTATTTTATCTGGCTGAAAAATCCAGCAAAACAGCCCGAAAGAGTAAAACTCTTTTAGTGAGATGGGATCCAGATTTCATACTTGGTCTCCGCGTCCCGCTCAGGCGAGATAAGATGCACAGAGAGTACAAGCACTAATCTCTGGTAGGCAATCCCTACCAATCGCCAACCCGTGCGATTCCCCTTCATCTGGGCAATCCAGCAGACTGTGCCAACTGAGTTAGTACAACACAGTCTCTGATCCCACAGATGGCTGCCTCCATATAGCTACCATATGCTCAATATGTAGCGTACATGGTCAAGCTGACCTGACCTACTCCCTGGACCACCACGTGCTATGCTGAGCAATGAGAAGTGATAAATCCCTTCTTTGTAACACGCAGGTGTAATCACACACCGTCTGAAGATAGATGGGTGCAGGAGTCCCCTTCAAGGGGGAGCGCAAGCTGATGAAACCCCTTTCAAGAGGGGGGCGCAAAACCCTAATACATGCACATAGAACACTTTTGCATGGGCGGAAATTAGGGCATCAAGAATCGGTTGCATGATATAAATATGATCAATTATGAAAAACCGATTGCAAATCAAGATGAATCATACCATCGCCATTCGTTGGATGATGGGTTGGAATCAAAGACCGAAAGGGATCTTCTCCCTAGTCGACGCACACACGATGAGGAATGGCTTCTCCTTGTCGTCTTTGTGCTAGCAAAGCTTCAAGGGTCCTTTGCGCATGGAGGAGATGAGATCCTTTTTGCTTGGCGAAGATGAACTTCCACTTTTCTCGTCGAGCGCCTTTGTCACACGAGCCCGAGAGAGAAAAATCGTCCAAGGCAATGAATGGCGAGAGCGAACGTTGTCCTCAACGTGGAGGCGTTGCTATCCCGAAATAGCAACCCATTACTCTCAACGGTTATGCGTTCACATGAAGTGAACCGTAACACCTTCACCCATTCGAATCATTGAACCAAGCGCTCACAAGATGAGCCGGTTCAAATGACTTTGGTTCAAGACCAAATCAGCCCAAGCAATGGTCGATCTTATTGAACCTCAAGGCTCAAGATCACCGTTGATCTCAAGATGCTCCTGATCTCACCGATCTAGCATCAAATCTCTCGATCGAAGCTTACCGATCTCAAGCCCTAATCAATCAAACATGATCAGACCAGATCTCACTTACAATCAGAGTTTAAAACTCCTTTAAACTGAACCTAAACAATTCAGTCCACACGATCTGACTTAAGTAAGCCATATCATCAAATTGTGCGACCTTAAGGGTTTCCTTTAAATGTCGGTAACGATAACTTTCGTTATCACGATCAGTGAGGGGTATCTAGCAACACATCACTGTCTCCCGATAGAAAGGAAAGAGTCTTCCAAGACTTCACCCAAACCACAGCACAAGTGTGACTCTAACTAACAAGGCATGCATCTTTCCTTTGCCACTGGATGTTCTTATTGGACAAGCGTGTCAAGCTTGTAGCTCCAATATGATGAGCATGATTAGATCAGATGAACACAGTCACCTGGGTATGGCCATACTCTTTTCTCAATCACCTCATCCAGGGGGCCCCTTTAGAACATCACACTCCTTGAACAAGGAGACGGCAATCCTATGTCCATCACTAGTGCCCTAACCTGATTCAAGCTCACCATCCAAGATAATCTATAATCATTATGTTTCAAATGATATTGAACTATCTCAAAACAATGACAATCATCATTTAGAAACACAAGTGATCTCAAGTCAGAGGAAATGTGCCACTTGTTGCAATCAAGGAATATTCACATTGTGACAAGCAATTGAATATCCTAGTAGGGTCTGTCCAGTACATCCAATGTACCCATGAGTCTACATCTTATTCCATGCTCGAAGCATCCTATAAGATTAGAACACATATTAGTCTTAACCATATCAAGGCTGTCTCATGTTCACCAAGATATATCGACTAAGGACATAACAGCATGTCAGCCCAGCTGAACAGCTTTGAGACATTATTCAGAAGAACATATATTGCTGCAGACAATGTAACAACCTGAATAATAACCATGCCTTTATAAACATAAAAGTTTATTACATGATACTGATACAATCCCAAGGCCTCAAACATTAGGCTAAGGGCATACCCCAACAATCTCCCACTTGCACTTAATCTAATGGTTGAGAAATCTCAAACCCATATTATTACAGTGCTTCTCATGCTTCTGCTGCGCCAGAGGCTTGGTAAGCGGGTCTGCCAGATTGTCATCTGTATGAACCTTGCAAATTTTGATCTCGCCACGATCTATGATCTCCCTGATCAAATGAAACCGTCTCTGTATGTGCTTGGACTTCTGGTGCGACCGTGGTTCCTTTGCTTGTGCGATTGCTCCAGTGTTATCACAGAAGATAACCAAAGGATCTGCACTCGAAGGAACAACACCAAGTTCTCTCACGAACTTACGAATCCACACTGCCTCCTTAGATGCTTCCGAGGCTGCAACATACTCGGCTTCTGTTGTGGAATCAGCAACAGTTGACTGTTTGAAACTCTTCCACACCACTGCTCCACCATTCAAGCTAAAAACATAGCCTGATTGCGATCGGAAATCATCCTGGTCCGACTGGAACGAAGCGTCAGTATATCCCTCTATACTGAGTTCTTCCTGACCACCATATATCAAGAACATATCTTTGGTCCTCCGCAGATATTTTAAGATGTTCTTGACTGCAATCCAGTGCGCCAAACCTAGATTACTTTGGAATCGACTGGTCACGCTTAACCCGTAAGCGACGTCTGGGCGAGTACACAACATCGCATACATAATGGATCCAATAGCCGAAGCATAAGGCGTATTGTCCATTTCATCTTTCTCAATCTGTGTTTGTGGACACTGACTCTTTGAAAGATTCAGACCATGTCTGACTGGAAGATATCCTCGTTTAGAATTCTCTAAATGAAATCTCTCCAGGACCTTATCGATGTAAGTACTCTGGCACAGCCCGAGAAGCCTCTTAGATCTATCCCTGTAGATCTTCACACCTAACACATAGGCTGCTTCTCCTAGATCTTTCATCTGGAAACATTTCCTCAGCCATGCCTTCACAGCATGCATATCAGGAATGTCATTTCCAATGATCAAGATATCATCGACGTAGAGGACTAGAAAAGTAATCACGCTCCCACTAAACCTCTTATATACACACGGGTCATCCTCGTTCTTGATGAAACCAAATTCAGTAACTGATTCATCAAAACGAATATTCCAGCTTCTTGATGCTTGCTTAAGTCCATAAATGGACTTCTTTAACTTGCATATCTTATGACGATCTGCTGGATTAGTGAAACCTTCTGGTTGTGTCATGTACACATCCTCATCCAGATTTTCATTCAGGAAAGCTGTTTTCACATCCATCTGCCAGATCTCATAATCATAGTATGCAGCTATCGTGAAAAGAATCCGAATAGACTTAAACATGGCTACAGGTGAGAAAGTTTCATCATAATCTATCCCGTAGATTTGTTTGAAACCTTTCGCAACTAGCCTGCCTTTATAGGTAACTACGTTACCATCCATGTCAATCTTCTTCTTGAAGATCCATTTACAGCCTATAGGGATAACTCCCGGAGGCGGATCAACCAAATCCCAAACTTGGTTATCTGACATGGAGTCCATTTCGGCGCGCATAGCTTCAAGCCATCTCGCTGACTCCGGTCCACTGACCGCATCCGCATAAGTGAGGGGTTCATCATTATCAATGATGTAGACTCCGTCATAACGCTCAGGTTGTCGACGGATCCTTCCCGATCTTCGCGGTTCCCGTGATATCTGAGCCTCAGGTTGTTCAATAACCTGTTCTACCGGCTCAGGCTCATCCATCTGTGCTTGACTACTTTGTCCTTCCTCTGGATTCTCATCCAGCTTTATTTCTCTCCCACTGGCCTCTTGCAAAAGAAACTCCTTCTCAAGAAATATGGCCGTCCGAGCAACAAAAACCTTGTTCTCTTTGGGACCGTAGAAATAATAACCCTTAGTTTCCTTAGGGTAACCGACAAAGATACATTTGTCAGATCTGCTCTCTAGTTTCCCAGAGGCGAGCTTTTTGACATAAGCCTCGCAGCCCCAGATCCTGATAAATGTCAAGCTTGGCTGTTTCCCATACCATAACTCATATGGCGTCTTTGAAACTGCCTTGGATGGCACTCGGTTTAGTACCTTTGCAGCTGTTTCCAGTGCAAAACCCCAAAAGGAGTATGGAAGAGTAGCCTGACTCATCATAGAACGAACCATATCAAGTAACGTTCTATTTCTCCTCTCGGACACACCATTCCATTGCGGTGTTCCTGGCGGAGTGAGTTGTGAGATGATCCCACACTCCTTCAGATAGTCAGTAAACGCATGACTTAGGTATTCACCACCTCGATCTGAGCGAAGTGCCTTGATATTTCGGCCTAGCTAATTCTGTACTTCATTCTTGAACTCTTTGAACTTGTCAAAAGATTCACTTTTATGTCTCATTAAAAAGACATACCCATACCTACTGAAATCATCAGTAAAGGTAATGAAGTACTGATAGCCACCTCTGGCATGTTTACTAAATGGCCCACACACATCACTGTGTATAAGGTCAAGTAAACCTGAAGCCCTTTGACCTTTGTGAAGAAAAGGTGACTTCGTCATTTTACCCATTAAACAAGCCTTGCATGTATCAATCTCCTTGTAGGAGAATGATCCCAGCAGTCCATGATCATGCAACCGCTTAATGCGTTTCTCGTTTATATGGCCTAAACGACTATGCCATAGCAAGGTGCTGTCATCAGCATACTTGGCTTTCTTATTATCAATGTTTTGTATCGAATGTTCCATGTCCAACATGAACAACCCATTGTTAATTGAACCAGTAGCATACACAATATTATCTAGAGAAAGTAGACACTTTGAAATCTTGCATTCAAAGGAAAAACCCTTCCTGACAAAAGCAGGAATGGCGATAATATTCTTGGTAATACTGGGTACAAAATAACAATTGTTTAATTCTAATACAATGCCAGATGGTAAAGAAATGAAGTAGTCTCCTACAGCAACAGCAGCAACCCGTGCCCCGTTTCCAACGCGTAGGTCTACCTCATGCTGTCCCACCTGTCTTCTTCTCCTGAGTTCCTGTACATTTGAACAAATGTGAACTCCACATGCAGTGTCCAACACCCATGAAATAGAAGAAGATAACATGACCTCAGTCACATATATACCTGAGCCAGAAGCGATGCTTCCCCTCTTATCTCCTTGGAGCGCTTTACAGTCCTTTTTCCAGTGACCCAGCTGGCCACAGTGGAAACACCTGTATTCCTTGGACCGCTTAACCTTTTGCTTCAGAGCCTTGTTGTAGTTCTTGACAGGGGCCTTGCCCTTCTTCCCCTTCTTCTTGTTCCTTGAAGGAACCATTAAGACAGAGGTCGAAGGCTTACCCTTCAGAGTTTCCTCAGTAGTCAAGAGCATATTCAGCAGCTCTGCCGGAGTACAATCGATTTTGTTCATATTAAAATTAATGATGAACGCATCGAAAGAGGGCGGAAGAGACTGGAGAATAATGTCTACAGCAAGCTCCTGGTTGATGGTATGCCCCAGTTTCTCTAGAGCCTCCTTGTGCCCAATCATCTTGAGCACGTGAGCTCCCACTGGGCTCCCTTCGGCCAGTTTGCTCTGAAAGAACAGCTTCGTCAGATTATAGCGTTCTGTCCTCGCCTGTGCAGCATACAGCATCTTGAGGTTCGCTATAATTTGTATAGCCGACATATCCTCATGCTGACGCTGCAGCGGTGGCGTCATAGACGCTAGCATCAGGCAAGCGACATCAATGCTATCATTGACGTGCTTTTCGTAGGCTTCCCGAACCGCCCTTGCGGCGTTCGGAGCGGGCTGCGGCGGTATCGCCGTCTCGAGGACATACAGTTTCCTCTCTGCCTTAAGAACGATCTTAAGGTGTCCAAACCAGTCAGAGAAGTTCGGCCCAGCAAACTTCTCCCTTTCCAGTAGGGATCGCACATTGAAGTTCATGGTGTTCGTTGCTGCAGGTATCTACAACAATGCAAGAACAGCAAGGTCAGTATCAATGTATAAGAATCAATCAGGACTTAAGAAAGATTCTTTTTCTCACTATTTTATCAGGCTTGAAAAATCCAACAAAACAGCCCGAAAGAGTAGAACTCCTTTAGTGAGATGGGATCCAGATTTCATACTTGGTCTCCGCGTCCCGCTCAGGCGAGATAAGATGCACAGAGAGTACAAGCACTAATCTCTGGTAGGCAGTCCCTGCCGATCGCCAACCCGTGCGATTCCCCTTCATCTGGGTAGTCCAGCAGACTGTGCCAACTGAGTTGGTACAACACAGTCTCTGACCCCACAGATGGCTGCCTCCATGTGCTACCATATGCGCCACATATGTAGCCTACACGGTCAAGCTGACCCGACCTACTCCCTGGACCACCATGTGCTATGCTGAGCAACGAGAAGGGATAAATCCCTACTCTGTAACACACAGGTGTAATCCCACACCGTCTGAAGATAGATGGACGTGCCCACTGAGTGGGTACAACACGGCTCCAACGATAATCAGAACAGTGAGGTTTCGCGTCAGAAGGCTTACGAGCTTGATATTTTAGCGTTGGATTTTAACGGTCTTTTATCTTCCTCACTATCATGCAATTCCTATGGTGATAGCAGAAGATAAATTAAAACATGCTGTTCTACTTATAATACAATAAAAGAAAGCATGGATCTTATGTGGTAAAAGCCCATAGCCTAAGTAAGACCTTAACCTAAATTAAGTCTTCACTTGCTTTTCATCATGGGGCTTTTGCTGCTCATCTGGCCCAAACCTGGGCCCAAGCGCCATCTGCAGCACTGGTGCGCCCACCAGGAATTTGCGCCAGGTCCTAGGGTCGAACCCTAGACCTCCCACCTGGTCAAGCCACTGCTGCATGCGCCTCTACCAAGTGTGCTCTGTGCTCTTGTCTGATTAATTTACAAATTAATCTATCTAGACAAGTTTGACACGCAGGTCAACTACATTTTATAAATTAAGTACAAGGTGATTCGCAGATCACAATCAAAATAATTTACAAAATTATTACCAGGCACGCAGGCCCCAGCACAGCACACATTTAACACAGGCAGCCCACATAAGATTAAATAAACATACATATGCATCATCCATCATGTGATCCATTCATGAAATTAAATTTTGAAAAACCGCATAGGTTTGAATTTTAATTTACTTATAGGCCCTACAACCTTACAACGGTCCATTACTAGGGATCCACTCATCCAACCTAGTCAGATCCATTGCCCTTGCATGCACCAAGTCCTAACTGACTTGAGTCGACCATAAGGTCAACCATGCATGCGCTAGGGCTGAACAACCACAATGAGGTCTGGCAAGCGGGTGTGACCCCGGGCCTAACTCATGTGCGTTCATCAGTTGTCTCAATCAGACATCGCTACACGCCTTTGATGCAGTCGACCTAGAGCCACCTTTAGCACAGGTGCTCTCTGGTCGACCCATCTAGGCTGTCAGATAGTCTGATCAGACGAGTTGGATCTAACTTAGAGGACGACTTCAACCCTAATAACCCGTCTAAGGGTTTACTGCAGGTGCCATTTAGATCTAATGGTAAGCGCGCAAGTCATTTTGTTTTAAGATAAACATCAAAACAACATATAGAAGCGCTACCTACATACATGCGCCAACTGCAATACATAACTAGTAAAGATGCGCATGTAGCCTAGATCTAATAACATGGTGCATACAAGGATCACAAATCACAGCAAACATATTTATCATGCATAAAAGCCTGCTCTGATACCAATTGCAGGAGTCCCCTTCAAGGGGGAGCGCAAGCTGATGAAACCCCTTTCAAGAGGGGGGCGCAAAACCCTAATACATGCACATAGAACACTTTTGCATGGGCGGAAATTAGGGCATCAAGAATCGGTTGCATGATATAAATATGATCAACTATGAAAAACCGATTGCAAATCAAGATGAATCATACCATCGCCATTCGTTGGATGATGGGTTGGAATCAAAGACCGAAAGGGATCTTCTCCCTAGTCGACGCACACACGATGAGGAATGGCTTCTCCTTGTCGTCTTTGTGCTAGCAAAGCTTCAAGGGTCCTTTGCGCGTGGAGGAGATGAGATCCTTTTTGCTTGGCGAAGATGAACTTCCACTTTTCTCGTCGAGCGCCTTTGTCACACGAGCCCGAGAGAGAAAAATCGTCCAAGGCAATGAATGGCGAGAGCGAACGTTGTCCTCAACGTGGAGGCGTTGCTATCCCGAAATAGCAACCCATTACTCTCAACGGTTATGCGTTCACATGAAGTGAACCGTAACACCTTCACCCATTCGAATCATTGAACCAAGCGCTCACAAGATGAGCCGGTTCAAATGACTTTGGTTCAAGACCAAATCAGCCCAAGCAATGGTCGATCTTATTGAACCTCAAGGCTCAAGATCACCGTTGATCTCAAGATGCTCCTGATCTCACCGATCTAGCATCAAATCTCTCGATCGAAGCTTACCGATCTCAAGCCCTAATCAATCAAACATGATCAGACCAGATCTCACTTACAATCAGAGTTTAAAACTCCTTTAAACTGAACCTAAACAATTCAGTCCACACGATCTGACTTAAGTAAGCCATATCATCAAATTGTGCGACCCTAAGGGTTTCCTTTAAATGTCGGTAACGATAACTTTCGTTATCACGATCAGTGAGGGGTATCTAGCAACACATCACTGTCTCCCGATAGAAAGGAAAGAGTCTTCCAAGACTTCACCCAAACCACAGCACAAGTGTGACTCTAACTCACAAGGCATGCATCTTTCCTTTGCCACTGGATGTTCTTATTGGACAAGCGTGTCAAGCTTGTAGCTCCAATATGATGAGCATGATTAGATCAGATGAACACAGTCACCTGGGTATGGCCATACTCTTTTCTCAATCACCTCATCCAGGGGGCCCCTTTAGAACATCACACTCCTTGAACAAGGAGACGGCAATCCTATGTCTATCACTAGTGCCCTAACCTGATTCAAGCTCACCATCCAAGATAATCTATAATCATTATGTTTCAAATGATATTGAACTATCTCAAAACAATGACAATCATCATTTAGAAACACAAGTGATCTCAAGTCAGAGGAAATGTGCCACTTGTTGCAATCAAGGAATATTCACATTGTGACAAGCAATTGAATATCCTAGTAGGGTCTGTCCAGTACATCCAATGTACCCATGAGTCTACATCTTATTCCATGCTCGAAGCATCCTATAAGATTAGAACACATATTAGTCTTAACCATATCAAGGCTGTCTCATGTTCACCAAGATATATCGACTAAGGACATAACAGCATGTCAGCCCAGCTGAACAGCTTTGAGACATTATTCAGAAGAACATATATTGCTGCAGACAATGTAACAACCTGAATAATAACCATGCCTTTATAAACATAAAAGTTTATTACATGATACTGATACAATCCCAAGGCCTCAAACATTAGGCTAAGGGCATACCCCAACAATGGGCGTGCCCACTGAGTGGGTACAACACGGCCCGAACGATAGTCAGAACAGTGAGGTTTCGCGTCAGAAGGCTTACGTGCTTGATATTTAACGTTGGATTTTAACGGTCCTTTTATCTTCTTACTATCATACAAATCCTATGGTGATAGCAGAAGAATAAATCATGCAGTTACAAAATTTCTTAAACAGTAAATTGAAAGCATGATTATCTTATGTGGTAAAAGCCCATTAAGCCTAAGTAAGACCTTAATTAACTTAAGTCTTCACTTGAGCTCTTCATGGGTCTTTAGCATTTCATCTGGCCCAGCCCGGGCCCAAGCGCCCACTACAGCTCAGATGCGCCCACCAGGTAAAATGCGCTTGTCTTCAACTTGACCTAAAGGGCCTTCCTTCACCAGACAGAACAGAGGGGCATAGCGTCGATACTATAAGAAAGAAGTAGCTGGACAGCCTTTGCTTTGGATTGAGCTCCACCTTTTGAATAGAAAAGTGTCTTTACCGATAAAAAAGAATAAGAGAGAGGAACTCTCTGAGTTCGGAATTTGACTTTCATCTGTGCTCATTGAGCCGGTTATCGGTGGCTAAAAACCATTCCTCACTTGCTTGTGAATTGGCTTTGAAAGGGGTTCCATCTAGTACAACTAAGTAAGACCTTAATTAACTTAAGTCTTCACTTGAGCTCTTCATGGGTCTTTAGCATTTCATCTGGCCCAGCCCGGGCCCAAGCGCCCACTACAGCTCAGATGCGCCCACTAGGTAAAATGCGCCTGTCCTAGAGTCGAACCCTAGACCTCCCACTGGTGAAGCCACTTGCTGCATGCGCCTATGCCAAGTGTGCTCTGTGCTCATGTCTGATTAAAATACAATTTAATCTATCTAGACATGATTGACTCGCAGGTCAATTACACTTTATAAATTAATTAAAATGTGATGCGCAGATCACAATAATAATTTACAAATAATAATCCAGGCACGCAGGCCCCAGCACAGCACACATTAAATTTGGGCAGCCCACATAAGATTAAATAGACAATCATTCATGTTATACAAACTTCATGTGATCCAATCAAGAAAATAAAATTTTTCAAAAAACCCATTGGTTTCATTTTATTTCCTTATGTGCCCTACTACCTTACAACGGTCCATTAATAGGGATCCACTCATCAGACCTAGTCAGACCCATTGCCCTTGCATGCACCAAGTCATAACCGACTTGAGTCGACCTCATGGTCAACAATGCATGCGTTAAGGGCTGAACGTCCCTCATGAGTTCTGGCAAGCGGGTGTGACCTCGGGCCTTAATCATGAGCGTTCACTGGTTGTCTCAATCAGACATCGATACACGCCTTTCTACAGTCGACCAATAGCTACCACATGCTTGCGCATAGGTGCCATCTGGTCGACCCATCTAGGCTGTTAGATGGTCTGATCGGACAGTTGGGTCTATACTGGACGATGACTTCAACCCTAATAACCCATCTAAGTTTTTCAAGTAGGCGCTTAGATCTAATGGATGCGCGCAAGTAAAAGAGTTTGAGCAAAAACTACAACATGCGCCAACAATATACATGCGCCAATGTAAAGCATACATCTATTTTCGCAAACTAGCATGTAGTTTCGCATGATGATATCCTTAGATCTATTCATAAGCGCAAACAAGGATCACAAAAACAAGCAATCATATGATCATACAGAAACTCGCCTCTGATACCAATTGAAAGTCCCTAAAGGGGGCGATGTTGGGGTATGCCCTTAAGGCTAATGTTTGAGGCCTTGGGAATGTATCAGTATCATGTAATAAACTCTTATGTTTATAAAGGCATGGTTGTTATTCAGTTTGTTACATTGTCTGCTGCAATAGGTGTACTTCTGAATAATGTCTCAAAGCTGTTCAGCTAGGCTGACATGCAGTTAAGTCCTTGGTCGATATGTCTTGGTGAACATGAGACAGCCTTGATATGGTTAAGACTAATATGTGTTCTAATCTTATAGGATGCTTCGAGCATGGAATAAGATGTAGACCCATGGGTACATTGGATGTACTGGACAGACCCTACTAGGATATTCAATTGCTTGTCACAATATGAATAATCCTTGAATGCGACAAGTGGCACATTTCCTCTGACTTGAGATCACTTGTGTTTTCTAAATGATGATTGTGTAAGACCCGAGAATTTTGATGTATTAAACCTCGGTAGGTGACTCATTTTGATTATCTATAATCAGGCATTTATTAACCTTGTTGGTGGGATTTTTGGCTAAGGGAAAAAATTATTCTCCTGTAGGGCAAAAATAAGTTGCTGTGGAGGAGTCTTGAACTTGAGACCTCTCCTGTGTATGTTGTCCTGACTACCAGAGTTCCAGCCCAGTCTTTGTGTTATGTATGTGGGCGCCTACTTATTATGTGAGTATGCAGATTAAAACAAGATCTCACTTAAGTTGCTTTCGAAATTCAGCCCAACCCTAGCCGCCCTTGCGTTTCTTCCTCCCCTCTCTCGTGGACGACTGCAGCCGCGCCTTCCCCTTCGTCCAGCCCCTCTTCCGGTGAGTTTTTCGGCGGCGGCGCTTGGCCTTCCGGTGTGGTGGACGGCGGCGGCGTGTGGAAGACTTCCGACGATCCTCTTGCTCACGGTTTGCTTGCAAATCGTCCCCAAGGCGAGTGGAAGTCTTATGTTACCTGCATTCCGAGTATATACCATGTTTTCTTCTTGCTTTGTGATGGAAAAACGAGTAGGATTAATCTCCCCTTACCATGAAACCGTGAATGCCTTTGCGAAGTTTCGAAAATCAGATTTAGGGGCTCTAATCATAGGGTTTTTCGTTCTCTACTTGATTAGATGTCTTAGGAGGATGAGTTATCATGATTTTGATCTTCTCGTGACGTTCCTCGTATGATTTCCGCAAGTTATTTGGGGTTAAGTATCGAGGGGCGTTACATATGGTATCAGAGGGAGTTTCTAGCGAATATTAGATCTGGGTAGTAAAACATTGTTTGTGTATTGCATAGAAATAAACCAAGTAAGGAATTGGTTGTTAGTAAGATAAGGAAATTATTGTTTGTCTTGACTTGCAAGGTGTTTTTGCTAGGTAAGAATGGTACGACCCAAGGGTAATGCTGATGATCAGATGGCTGGCTTTATGAGGGCTTTAGAGTCTATGAGTAGTATGATTCAACAACAGGGTGCCCTCATTCAGCAGCAGGCTCAGGCTATGCAAGAACAGCAACAGATGATGAGGGAACAGCGTGAGCAGCATCAGGAGTTTCAGCAGCAACTCCTGCAGCAGAACCGTGATCAGCAACAAGAATTTCACCAGCAGATGCAGCAGTAGATGCAGTCACAGTCTCATTCCCAGTCACAGCCGGCTGAGAAGGAGAATGTGGGGAGTTCTCAGGAGAATGTGCATAAGAGGTATGCTCAACTGGTGAAGGAATTTCAGCGTATGAATCCTCCAGCTTTTAATGGGAGCCCAGGGCCTAGAGCAGCTGAGGACTGGCTTGCTGACTTAGATAAGATTTTTGCGGTGATGCGATGTAGCGAAGAGGATAAACTGTGCCTGTCAGTATATATGCTGAAGGGGAATGCTGAGGTGTGGTGGGAAGGAGTTAAGAGGCTGGCAACTGAAAAAGGGGATACTGTGGACTGGGTTTACTTCATGAGAAAATTTAATGACAAGTACTTTCCACCTAGCATGAATGAAGAGAAGGAGGTGGAGTTTATCCACCTGGTGCAGGGTGACCTTTCTGTGGCTCAATATGATATTATGTTCACCCAGTTGTCCAAGTATGCTCCCCATTTGGTCAGCACTGAGGAACTAAGGGCCAGGAAGTTTCAGAGGGGTTTGAGAAAAGATATCAGAGATCGGATTGTGGCACTGCATCTAGAGACCTATGCTGAGGTTTTAGAGAGGGCCCTCACAGTGGAGAGGTCAATTTCTGAGCAGGCAGTGGTGATTGTCCCAACCCCTGTTGTGGAGACTGTTGCTCCAGTTCCCCAGAGTCATGAAAAGAAACAATATAAGCACAAGGATAAGAAAGGTAGGCATTATCCCTATCAGAAGAATTTTAAATCTGCCCGAGGTGATACCGTGGAAGGCAGAAAGTGCTATCATTGTGGAAGCAGTGGTCACGAGATCAAGGACTGCTATAAGAAGTCAGGGGCTTGTTTCAGGTGTGGTAAGGCCGGACACCGTATTAAAGACTGCCCACAGCTGAAGTCTTCATCTCAGGGTACTGATAAGCCCACAGTGCAGACTCGAGTATATGCTATTGCTGAGAAGGACGCCAGGGCTTCCAAGTCAGTTGTGGAAGGTACTCTTTTTGTTTTCGATCAGTTAGCACGTGTTTTATTTGATCCTGGTGCCAATCTCTCTTTCGTATCAGTTCATTTTGTTCGTTATTTGCCTGTGGCACCTGAGACTCTTGATTGTGCTATATCTGTCTGCACCCCTATGGGTGATTCCCTGGTAACAGATGTGCTTTATCCTGGTTGCATGCTTAGGATAGAGGAATATGACTTGTTTGTTGATTTGATATTGCTTGACATGCTTGACTATGATGTGATATTAGGGATGGACTGGTTGTCCTCTTACCATGCCACCCTAGATTGTTTTGAAAAGTTGGTGACTCTGAATTTGAGTGATGGTCATCAATTGCATATCAAAGGTTTGATTGCAGATCAGGGGTTACATGTGATCTCTTTTCCGCATGCTCAAAGGTTATTGGCTGGCGGCTGTAAAGGCTACTTGGCACATGTAAAGGTTCAGGATGAACCTGTATCTGATTTGGCTTATATACCGGTGGTGAATGAATTCTCAGATGTATTTTCTGATGAGTTATCTGGTTTACCACCTGACCGGGAAGTGGAATTCAGTATTGACTTGATACCTGGCACTGCCCCAATCTCTAAAGCCCCGTACCGCATGGCCACCTCTGAATTGGCTGAGTTGAAGAAACAGCTGGAAGAATTGCTAGAAAAAGGGTACATCAGGCCTAGCGCGTCTCCTTGGGGAGCGCCTGTGTTGTTTGTAAAGAAAAAGGACGGATCACTGAGAATGTGCATCGATTACCGTCAGCTGAACCAGGTAACAATTAAGAACAAGTACCCTCTGCCCCGTATTGATGATCTCTTCGATCAGTTACAGGGCGCTACTGTCTTCTCCAAGATTGACTTAAGGTCTGGGTATTATCAGCTGAAGGTCAGAGAGGAGGATGTAGTTAAGACAGCATTCAGGACAAGGTATGGGCATTACGAATTTTTAGTTATGCCTTTTGGACTAACGAATGCCCCTGCTGTCTTTATGGATCTTATGAATAGGGTGTTTCACCATCTCCTGGATAAATGCGTGGTTGTATTTATCGATGACATTTTGGTTTACTCGCGGAGTGCTCAAGATCACGCACAGGACTTATGCAAGGTGATGGAAATTCTGAGAAGTAATCGGTTGTATGCCAAGGCCAGTAAATGCGAGTTCTGGTTGGAGAAGATTAACTTTTTGGGACATGTGATATCTGGACAGGGTGTGTCTGTGGATCCAGCTAAGGTAGAGGCTATTATTAGCTGGGGAAGACCAACAAACACATTTGAGATTCGAAGTTTCTTGGGCTTAGCAGGTTACTACCGCAGATTTGTTGAAGGGTTTTCCAAGCTGGCGGGCCCTTTAACAAAGTTGACCAGGAAGAATGCTGATTTTATCTGGGATGTCAAGTGCGAGGAAAGTTTCCTCGAGCTGAAGAAGCGTTTGACTAGTGCACCGATTCTCACTATACCTAGTGGCGGTGAAGGTTTCACTGTGTACACGGACGCCTCTGGCAAAGGTTTGGGCTGTGTACTCATGCAGCATGGTAAGGTGGTTGCCTATGCTTCCAGGCAGTTAAAGGAATACGAGTCCAACTACCCTACCCATGACTTGGAGTTGGCTGCAGTGGTGTTTGCATTGAAGATTTGGCGTCATTATCTGCTGGGTCAGACTTTTGATTTGTACACCGACCATCAGAGCCTCAAATACATATTTACCCAGAAAGAACTCAACATGCGGCAGCGGCGGTGGATGGAACTGATCAAAGATTATGATTTTACTATTCACTATCAGGAGGGTAAGGCAAATGTGGTTGTAGACGCATTGAGCAGGCGGCCTGTGACTTCTATGGCTGCACTTCTTGTGCAGGAGTGGCGCTTGCTTGATGAGTTCAGTAGACTTCGATTGGATGTGACACCTCGTGGTAATAAGTGTTTTGTTGCTGCACTTAGAGTTGAGTCCGATATTTTGCAAAAGTTGAGCAAAGCACAGTTGGTTGATCCTGAAATTTTGAAATGGAAAGAAAAACTGGAGATGGGATTGATTGAGGATTTCAACCTATCCACAGATGGTTTGCTTAGGTTCCATGGAAGGGTCTGTGTCCCTGAGGACCCTAAGTTGAGACAGGAGATTTTAGCTGAAGGCCACAGTTCTAAGTATTCTATTCACCCCGGTAGTACCAGAATGTATCAGGACCTGAAGAAAAGTTTCTGGTGGCAAGGGATGAAGAATGATGTGGCGCAGTATGTGGCTAGATGTTTGACATGCCAGACGGTTAAAGCCGAGCATCAGAGACCGGGTGGATCCCTCCAACCACTTCAGATTCCTCTGTGGAAGTGGGAAAATATCAGCATGGACTTTGTCTGTGGATTACCCCGGACCAGAAATGGGCACGATGCTATTTGGGTTATCGTGGACAGACTTACTAAGTCCGCCCACTTTTTGCCTATCAAGATGACTTATCCTTTGGAGAGGCTTGCCAGGTTATACATTGACGAGATTGTGAGATTGCATGGTGTTCCGGTGGATATTGTATCTGACCGCGATTCCAGGTTCTTATCTCAGTTTTGGAAGAAGCTTCAGGAAGATTTGGGCACCAAGCTCAGTTTTAGCACTGCATATCACCCGCAGTCTGATGGGCAGACTGAGAGGACCATACAGACATTGGAGGACTTGCTGAGATCTTACATCATTGATTGGCATGGTGAGTGGGATAGAGACTTAGCCCTGATTGAGTTTACCTACAACAATAGTTACCACTCTAGTATCCAGATGGCCCCGTACGAGGCATTGTACGGAAGAAGATGCAGAACTCCCTTGAGTTGGGAGGAGGTAGGTGATAGGACCTTGCTCCAGTCTGATGCTGTGCAGGAAGCCACAGATAAGGTAAAGATTATTCAAGAAAAGCTAAAGGCTGCACAGGATAGGCAGAAAAGCTACGCTGATGTGAGAAGGAGACCTCTGGAATTCATGGTGGGAGAACATGTATTTGTTAAGGTTTCTCCGACAAAAGGTGTGATGCGATTCGGAAAGAAAGGGAAATTAAGCCCTAGATATGTGGGTCCGTTTGATATCATCGAGAGGGTTGGACCTGTTGCTTACCGATTAGCCTTACCGCCATCCTTGGAGCATCTGCACAGTGTGTTTCACGTATCCGTGCTTAGGAAGTATTGTCATGACCCGTCACATATCTTGGATGCAACACCTTTGCAAATTGATGGAAATCTGACTTATGTTGAAAGGCCACTTAAGATTGTGGATAGAAAAGAGAGAGTTCTTCGAAGCAAGGTGATACCTCTAGTGAAAGTTATTTGGGGAAATCAGTCCGTGGAAGAAGCTACTTGGGAGTTGGAAACCGATATGAGAAAGGATTACCCACATTTGTTTTGAACCTGCTCCCGATTTGCTTTAGAGGACTAAAGCCTTTTAAGGAGGAGAGGATGTAAGACCCGAGAATTTTGATGTATTAAACCTCGGTAGGTGACTCATTTTGATTATCTATAATCAGGCATTTATTAACCTTGTTGGTGGGATTTTTGGCTAAGGGAAAAAATTATTCTCCTGTAGGGCAAAAATAAGTTGCTGTGGAGGAGTCTTGAACTTGAGACCTCTCCTGTGTATGTTGTCCTGACTACCAGAGTTCCAGCCCAGTCTTTGTGTTATGTATGTGGGCGCCTACTTATTATGTGAGTATGCAGATTAAAACAAGATCTCACTTAAGTTGCTTTCGAAATTCAGCCCAACCCTAGCCGCCCTTGCGTTTCTTCCTCCCCTCTCTCGTGGACGACTGCAGCCGCGCCTTCCCCTTCGTCCAGCCCCTCTTCCGGCGAGTTTTCCGGCGGCGGTGCTTGGCCTTCCGGTGTGGTGGACGGCGGCGGCGTGTGGAAGACTTCCGACGATCCTCTTGCTCACGGTTTGCTTGCAAATCGTCCCCAAGGCGAGTGGAAGTCTTATGTTACCTGCATTCCGAGTATATACCATGTTTTCTTCTTGCTTTGTGATGGAAAAACGAGTAGGATTAATCTCCCCTTACCATGAAACCGTGAATGCCTTTGCAAAGTTTCGAAAATCAGATTTAGGGGCTCTAATCATAGGGTTTTTCGTTCTCTACTTGATTAGATGTCTTAGGAGGATGAGTTATCATGATCTTGATCTTCAATTTGATTGTATAATGTATTCATGAAAAACCCTAGAGCATGACATGCGCCCATGCCCTAAATTGATGAAATTTCATGCTAACTTTTGGGGAAAACTTAGGATTCATGAAATTAGTAGTATAAGGGAATTTATTATGAATTTTATACTATTTTTGGAGCCTTAATTCATGCTGGCCGAAATTTACCCTAGGGGTATTTTGGTCAATGTTCAGTTAACTTTTGGGGCAAAGCTGTTATTCATGTAATTGAGTTCACATAGTACTTAAATATGATTTTTGCCTAATTTTAGGAATTTTCTATGCATAGTTATATGTGTAATCGTTCTCTTGAAATTAAGTGATGGTAATGTGTGTAATGCTTGTAATTAATCTGTTTGAGTGGAAATTCTGTTTGATAACCTAGAATGTAGATGTTACAATCTAATTGCATGAAATCTAGGATTAACACATTATACCTGCATGGGAACATTTGTTGAGAACTTAGCATGGTATTTTCCTAACCTGATTGCAAGAAACTTAAGGACTACCCTGTCTAAAACATTATGCTGTGTAATTAATTGCGAGTGGTGAGTTCGATAAGTTAGATATCCGGGTATTAGTCTTTTGCTATATGTGTGTAGTGTAAGTCATGTCCATTATGTGTGACCCTGGAGATACTGTGAAGTGGGGCAAAGTGCCACGCCTTGGTCAGGCGAGGGCCACCACTTGATCTTCCTTCACAGATGTGATTAGTTTAGCATAAGAGAGACAAAGTGCCACGCTACTGGTAAGCGAGGGCCACCTCTTGAACTCTCTGACTGCTGTGTGACCAATGTGGGGAAACAAAGTGCCACGCCGTGACTTGGCGGGGGCCACCTCTTGATTTACCACATTGTCTGAGTGGGTAGATGGAGATCAGCGTGCCACGTCTTAGCTAGACGGGGGCCACCTCCTGATTTCTCCCCTACTGTTTGGCATGCATGCATTCTCCGAGCCCTGACGAGGGAAGGGTCGGACCTTTGTGGTCATTTCGTTCTGTTCTGGATTTGGATATGTTAGGATGGGATGTACATCTACGTATGTGTTCTGTTTTGCCATATGACTCTATTTCGGTTTTGTTGTATTATGATTGGATTTCGCCATGTGGATCATTTTGTAAGTTTGTATTCTTATCTGTATTTGATTTGATATTTGATAATCGCATTTGGTAAATGTTTTGAAAAACCTTGCATGCTATTTTTGAATGTATTAATGGAGGGGTTTCATAAGGTTCTCACTTGCAGAGCTGTTAGCTCACCCCCTCTAAAATCTACAGGTGAGAGACAGTGACCGATATGGCGTTATGCACTTTTGAGATATACTGAGTAGCTTGATGAAGCTTTGGGTTTTGTGATATGGACTTGTAAACAATTTTGGTATTTGAATACTTGTATCTTGATTTTGTTATCTGGGGCCTGCGTGCCTGTATTAGTAGTATTCTGTTTTGAATGATGAATGCTGTATGTTGGTTACATGTGAGGGCTTAGGCCCATTTTGTTACAAGATTTCTGTTGTGGTATCTTGTCAGTGTTTTGATAGGATTTTATGTTCAGTCTGTTCTGTGATGTGTGGTTTTGTCTCCGTATAAGTATAGTACGGAGTTGTGATCTGATTCGATTATGTTCAGTATCTGATAAGTTGAAATTACTTGTTTTTGTGAATCAGTAAAGCGTGTGCCTGTATGGGAATTTTCCCGAACCTAGTATGTACGTATACATGCTGCCGGATTTTTGTATAAGTTTTCAGATCTTTTATTCCCTAGCTTTGTTCGTAGTATGATCTTGGCTTCAGTTTTCTTTAAGTTTTGATCTTCTCGTGACGTTCCTCGTATGATTTCCGCAAGTTATTTGGGGTTAAGTATCGAGGGGCGTTACAGATTGTCATTGTTTTGAGGTAGTTCAATATCATTTGAAACATAATGGTTATAGACTATCTTGGATGGTGAGCTTGAATCAGGTTAGGGCACTAGTGATAGATATAGGATTGCCGTCTCCTTGTTTAAGGAGTGTGATGTTCTAAAGGGCCCCCCTGGATGAGATGATTGAGAAAGTGTATGGCCATACCCAGATGACTATGATCATCTGATCTAATCATGCTCATCATATTGGAGCTACAAGCTTGACACGCTTGTCCAATAAGAACATCCAGTGGCAAAGGAAATTTGCATGCCTTGTGAATTGGATTCACACTTGTGCTGTGGTTTGGGTGTAGTCTTGGAAGACTCTTTCCTTTATATCGGGAGACAGTGATGTGTTGCTAGATACCCCTCACTGATCGTGATAACGTGAGTTATCGTTACCGACATTTAAAGGAAACCCTCAGGGTCGCACAAATTGATGATATGGCTTACTTAAGTCAGATCGTGTGGACTGAATTATTTGGGTTCAGTTTAAAGGGATTTGATCTCTGATTGTAAGTGAGATCTGGTCTGATCATGTTTGATTGATTAGGGCTTGAGATCGGTAAGCTTCGATCGAGAGAATAGATGCTAGATCAGTGAGATCGGGAGCATCAAGAGATGAACGGTTAGATCTGGAGCCTTAGGGTTTAATTATGATCTAGACCAGAGGGCTTGGTTTAATTTGGTATTTGAACCAAATTTAATTGAACCAGCTCATTACTTGAGCGCATGGTTCAAAAGATCAGAGATTTGCGCTTGGGTAAACTCATGGGCGCATGAGGAGAAGTGGTTTACTAATTTTAGAAGCCATGACTTCTAAATCGTGACCACGCCTCACGTTGAGGTTATCATGCTCTATTCTCGCCTCTCACCCTTCTCTCTTTCGGCGCTTCCTTGGGTGGCGACTTCTTCACGCATTGGAGAAGGATTCGAAAAGGAGAGAACTCTCATCTCATTCCCTTCAACCGATCAAGGACCTTTTGAAGAGCTTTGCTAGCACAAAGATTCAAAGGAGCAAGCCATATTCATTTGTGTGCGTCACCTTTGGAGAAGGAACATTTGCGCCTTTCCTTCCAAGGCACCATCCGATCGATGGCAATGGTATGAATCTAATCTGATTTATACATTATAAGGAGTTGATCACATGAACTTACATTCGATCTTTTGAAACCCTAAGATTCCGCTAGAAAATTTTTGTTGCGCCTCCTATTAGGGTTTCCCCCTTCAGTTCTAGGGGACTTTCAATTGGTATCAGAGCTAGTTGTTATTGTATGTTCATATGATTGCTTCATGTTACTGTGTGATCCTTATTTGCGATGCATAGATCTAATTGTCATCACATGCGAAACTACATGCTAGTTTTTTAGATGTTGGCGCATGTGTATTTTCATGTTTATGTAGGCGCTTGTTAAAGTCTTTGTTTTGTCAAAAACTTGTATCATGCGCGCTCCACATTAGATCTAAGACCTTACTTTAAACCCTTAGACGGGTTATTAGGGTTGAAGTCATCCCCTAGGTTAGATCCAGATAGTCTGATCAGACCATCTGACAGCCTTGATGGGTTGACCAGATAGCACCTGTGCGCAAGCACCTGGTGGCTATAGGTCGACTGCAGACAGGCGTGTAGCGATGTCTGGTTGAGACAACTAATGAACGCACATGAGTTAGGCCCGGGGTCACACCCGCTTGCCAGACCTCATAGTGGTCGTTCAGCCCTGGCGCATGCATGGTTGACCACTGGGTCAACTCAAGTCAGTTACGACTTGGTGCAGGCAAGGGCAATGGATCTGACTAGGTTGGATGAGTGGATCCCTAGTAATGGACCGTTGTGAGGTAGTAGGGCATATAAGGAAAATAAAATTGATGCCAATGGGGTTTTTCAAAAATTTTATTTTCTTGAAAGGATCACATGTTTGATTGTGGCATATGCTTGTTTATTTATTCTTATGTGAGCTGCCCATGTTAAATGTGTGCTGTGCTGGGGCCTGCGTGCCTGTATTAAAGTTGTAAATTAATTATTGTGATCTGCGTATCACATTGTATTTAATTTATAAAGTGTAATTGACCTGCGTGTCAATCTTGTCTAGATAGATTAATTTGTAAGTTAATCAGACAAGAGCACAGAGCACACTTGGCAGAGGCGCTTGCAGCAGAGGCTTGACCAGGTGGGAGGTCCAGGGTTCGACTCTGGGACCAGGCGCATTTTCCCTGGTAGGCGCACCTGAGCTGCAGACGGCGCTTGGGCCCTGGTTTGGGCCAAATGAGCAGCAAAAGTCCCATGAAGAAAAGCAAGTGAAGACTTAAGTTAATTAAGGTCTTACTTAGGCTATGGGCTTTTACCACATAAGATCTATGCTTTCTTTTATTGTTTATATAAGTAGAACAGCATGATTTATTTATCTTCTGCTATCACCATAGGAATTGCATGATAGTGAAGAAGATAAAAGACCGTTAAAATCCAACGCTAAAATATCAAGCTCGTAAGCCTTCTGACGCGAAACCTCACTGTTCTGACTATCGTTGGAGCCGTGTTGTACCCACTCAGTGGGCACGTCCATCTATCTTTAGACGGTGCTGGATTACACCTGCGTGTTACAGAGAAGGGATTTATCGCTTCTCGTTGCTCAGCATAGCACGTGGTGGTCCAGGGAGTAGGTCGGGTCAGCTTGACCATGTAGGCTACATATGTGGCGCATATGGTAGCGCATGGAGGCAGCCATCTATGGGGTCAGAGATTGTGTTGTACCAACTCAGTTGGCACAGTCTGCTGGATTGCCCAGATGAAGGGGAATCGCACGGGTTGGCGATTGGCTGGAACAGCCTACCAGAGATTAGTGCTTGTACTCTCTGTGCATCTTATCTCGCCTGAGCGGGACGCGGAGACCAAGTATGAAATCTGGGTCCCATCTCACTAAAAGAGTTCTACTCTTTCGGGCTGTTTTTGCTGGATTTTTCAGCCAGATAAAATAGTGAGAAAAAGAATCATTCTTAAGTCCTGATTGATTCTTAACATTGATACTGACCTTGCTGTTCTTGCATTGTTGTAGATATCTGCAGCAACGAACACCATGAGCTTCAATGTGCGATCCCTACTGGAAAGGGAGAAGTTTGCTGGGCCGAACTTCTCAGACTGGTACGGACACCTTAAGATTGTTCTTAAGGCAGAGAGGAAACTGTATGTCCTCGAGACGGCTATACCGCCTCAGCCCGTTCCGAACGCCGCAAGGGCGGTTCGGGAAGCTTATGAAAAGCACGTCAATGATAGCATTGATGTCGCTTGCCTGATGCTAGCGTCTATGACGCCACCGCTGCAGCGTCAGCATGAGGATATGTCTGCTATACAAATTATAGCAAACCTCAAGATGCTGTATGCTGCACAGGCGAGGACAGAACGCTATAATCTGACAAAGCTGTTCTTCCAGAGCAAACTGGCTGAAGGGAGCCCAGTGGGAGCTCACGTGCTCAAGATGATTGGGCACAAGGAGGCTCTAGAGAAACTGGGGCATACCATCAATCAGGAGCTTGCTATAGACATTATTCTGCAGTCTCTCCCGCCCTCTTTCGATGCGTTCATCATTAACTTTAATATGAACAAAATCGACTGTACTCCGGCAGAGCTGCTGAATATGCTCTTGACTACTGAGGAGACTCTGAAGGGAAAGCCTTCGACCTCTGTCTTAATGGTTCCTTCTAGGAACAAGAAGAAGGGGAAGAAGGGCAAGGCCCCTGTCAAGAGTTACAGCAAGGCTCTGAAGCAAAAAGTTAAGCGGTTAAAGGAATACAGATGTTTCCACTGTGGCCAGCTGGGTCACTGGAAAAAGGACTGTAAAGCGCTCCAAGGAGATAAGAGGGGAAGCTTCGCTTCTGGCTCAGGTATTTACGTGACGGAAGTCATGGTTTCATCTTCTTCTATTTCATGGGTGTTGGACACTGCATGTGGAGTTCACATTTGTTCAAATGTACAGGAACTCAAGAGAAGAAGACAGGTGGGACAGCATGAGGTGGACCTACGAGTTGGAAACGGGGCACGGGTTGCTGCTGTTGCTGTAGGAGACTATTTCATCTCTTTACCATCTGGACTTGTGTTAGAATTAAACAGTTGTTACTTTGTTCCAAGTATTACTAAAAATATTATCTCTATTCCTGCTCTTGTCAGGAAAGGGTTTTCCTTTGAATGCAATATTTCAAAGTGTATTCTGACTTTAGATAATATTGTTTATGCTACTGGTTCAATTAACAATGGGTTATTCATGTTGGACATGGAATGTTCTATACACAATATTGATAATAAGAAAGCCAAATATGCTGATGACAGCACCTTGCTATGGCATAGTCGTTTAGGCCATATTAACAAGAAACGCATTAAGCGGTTGCATGATTATGGACTGCTGGGATCATTCTCCTATGAGGAGATTGATACATGCAAAGCTTGTTTAATGGGTAAAATGACGAAGTCACCTTTTCCCCACAAAGGTCAAAGGGCTTCAGGTTTACTTGACCTTATACACAGTGATGTGTGTGGGCCAATTAGTAAACATGCCAGAGGTGGCTATCAATACTTCATCACCTTCACTGATGATTTCAGTAGGTACGGTTATGTCTATCTAATGAGACATAAGAGTGAATCTTTTGACAAGTTCAAAGAATTCAAGAATGAAGTACAGAATCAGCTAGGCCGACATATCAAGGCACTTCATTCTGATCGAGGTGGAGAATACCTAAGTCGAGAGTTTACTGACTATCTGAAGGAGTGTGGGATTATCTCACAGCTCACTCCGCCAGGAACACCGCAATGGAATGGTGTGTCCGAGAGGAGAAATAGAACGTTACTTAATATGGTTCATTCTATGATGAGTCAGGCTGCTCTACCTTACTCCTTTTGGGGATTTGCACTGGAGACAGCTGCAAAGGTACTAAACCGAGTGCCATCCAAGGCAGTTTCAAAGATGCCATATGAGTTATGGTATGGGAAACAGCCGAGCTTAACATTTATCAGGATCTGGGGCTGCGAGGCTTATGTCAAAAAGCTCGCCTCTGGGAAACTAGAGAGCAGATCTGAGAAATGTATCTTTGTCGGTTACCCTAAGGAAACTAAGGGTTATTATTTCTACGATCCCAAAGAGAACAAAGTATTTGTTGCTCGGACGGCCATATTTCTTGAGAAGGAGTATCTTCTGCAAGAGGCCAGTGGGAGAGAAATAAAGATGGATGAGAATCCAGAGGAAGGACAAAGTGGTCAAGCACAGTTGGATGAGCCTGAGCCGGTAGAACAGGTTACTGAACAACCTGAGGCTCAGATATCACGGGAACCGCGAAGATCGGGAAGGATCCGTCGACAGCCTGAGCGCTATGACGGAGTCTACATCATTGATCATGATGAACCCCTCACTTATGCGGATGCGGTCAGTGGACCGGAGTCAGCGAGATGGCTTGAAGCTATGCGCGCCGAGATGGACTCCATGTCAGATAACCGAGTCTGGGATTTGGTTGATCCGCCTCCGGGAGTAATCGCTATAGGTTGTAAATGGATCTTCAAGAAGAAGATTGACATGGATGGTAACGTGGTTACCTATAAAGGCAGGCTAGTTGCGAAAGGTTTCAAACAAATCTACGGGATAGATTATGATGAAACTTTCTCACCTGTAGCCATGTTTAAGTCTATTCGGATTCTTTTCGCGATAGCAGCATATTACGATTATGAGATCTGGCAGATGGATGTGAAAACGGCTTTCCTTAATGGAAATCTGAATGAGGATGTGTATATGACACAACCAGAAGGTTTCACTAATCCATCAGATCGTCATAAAATATGCAAGTTAAAGAAGTCTATTTATGGACTCAAACAAGCATCAAGAAGCTGGAATATTCATTTTGATGAATCAGTCACTGAATTTGGTTTCATCAAGAACGAAGATGACCCGTGTGTATATAAGAGGTTTAGTGGGAGCGTGATTACTTTCCTAGTCCTCTACGTCGATGATATCTTGATCATTGGAAACGATATTCCTGAAATGTATGCGGTTAAGGCATGGTTAAGGAAATGTTTCCAGATGAAAGATCTTGGAGAAGCAGCCTATGTATTAGGTGTGAAGATCTACAGGGATAGATCTAAGAGGCTTCTCGGGCTGTGCCAGAGTACTTACATCGATAAAGTCCTGGAGAGATTTCATTTAGAGAATTCTAAAAGAGGATATCTTCCAGTCAGACATGGTCTGAATCTTTCGAAGAGTCAGTGTCCACAAACACAGACTGAGAAAGATGAAATGGACAATACGCCTTATGCTTCGGCTATTGGGTCCATCATGTATGCGATGTTGTGTACTCGCCCAGACGTCGCTTACGGGTTAAGCGTGACCAGTCGGTTCCAAGGTAATCCAGGTATGACGCACTGGATTGCAGTCAAGAACATTTTAAAATATCTGCGGAGGACCAAAGATATGTTCTTGATATATGGTGGTCAGGAAGAACTCAGTATTGAAGGATATACTGACGCTTCGTTCCAGTCTGACCAGGATGATTTTCGATCGCAATCAGGCTATATTTTTAGCTTGAATGGAGGAGTGGTGGTGTGGAAGAGTTTCAAACAGTCAATCGTTGCTGATTCCACAACAGAAGCCGAGTATGTTGCAGCCTCGGAAGCATCCAAGGAGGCAGTGTGGATTCGTAAGTTCGTTCAGGAACTTGGTGTTGTTCCTTCGAGTGCAGATCCTTTGGTTATCTTTTGTGATAACACTGGAGCAATCGCACAAGCAAAGGAACCACGGTCGCACCAGAAGTCCAAGCACATACAGAGACGGTTTCATTTGATCCGGGAGATCATTGATCGTGGCGAGATCAAAGTCTGCAAGGTTCATACAGATGACAATCTGGCAGACCCGCTTACTAAGCCTCTGGCTCAGCAGAAGCATGAGAAGCACTGTAATAATATGGGTTTGAGATTTCTCAACCATTAGATTAAGTGCAAGTGGGAGATTGTTGGGGTATGCCCTTAAGGCTAATGTTTGAGGCCTTGGGAATGTATCAGTATCATGTAATAAACTCTTATGTTTATAAAGGCATGGTTGTTATTCAGTTTGTTACATTGTCTGCTGCAATAGGTGTACTTATGAATAATGTCTCAAAGCTGTTCAGCTAGGCTGACATGCAGTTAAGTCCTTAGTCGATATGTCTTGGTGAACATGAGACAGCCTTGATATGGTTAAGACTAATATGTGTTCTAATCTTATAGGATGCTTCGAGCATGGAATAAGATGTAGACCCATGGGTACATTGGATGTACTAGACAGACCCTACTAGGATATTCAATTGCTTGTCACAATATGAATAATCCTTGAATGCGACAAGTGGCACATTTCCTCTGACTTGAGATCACTTGTGTTTTCTAAATGATGATTGTCATTGTTTTGAGGTAGTTCAATATCATTTGAAACATAATGGTTATAGACTATCTTGGATGGTGAGCTTGAATCAGGTTAGGGCACTAGTGATAGATATAGGATTGCCGTCTCCTTGTTTAAGGAGTGTGATGTTCTAAAGGGCCCCCCTGGATGAGATGATTGAGAAAGTGTATGGCCATACCCAGATGACTATGATCATCTGATCTAATCATGCTCATCATATTGGAGCTACAAGCTTGACACGCTTGTCCAATAAGAACATCCAGTGGCAAAGGAAATTTGCATGCCTTGTGAATTGGATTCACACTTGTGCTGTGGTTTGGGTGTAGTCTTGGAAGACTCTTTCCTTTATATCGGGAGACAGTGATGTGTTGCTAGATACCCCTCACTGATCGTGATAACATGAGTTATCGTTACCGACATTTAAAGGAAACCCTCAGGGTCGCACAAATTGATGATATGGCGTACTTAAGTCAGATCGTGTGGACTGAATTATTTGGGTTCAGTTTAAAGGGATTTGATCTCTGATTGTAAGTGAGATCTGGTCTGATCATGTTTGATTGATTAGGGCTTGAGATCGGTCAGCTTCGATCGAGAGAATAGATGCTAGATCAGTGAGATCGGGAGCATCAAGAGATGAACGGTTAGATCTGGAGCCTTAGGGTTTAATTATGATCTAGACCAGAGGGCTTGGTTTAATTTGGTATTTGAACCAAATTTAATTGAACCAGCTCATTACTTGAGCGCATGGTTCAAAAGATCAGAGATTTGCGCTTGGGTAAACTCATGGGCGCATGAGGAGAAGTGGTTTACTAATTTTAGAAGCCATGACTTCTAAATCGTGACCACGCCTCACGTTGAGGTTATCATGCTCTATTCTCGCCTCTCACCCTTCTCTCTTTCGGCGCTTCCTTGGGTGGCGACTTCTTCACGCATTGGAGAAGGATTCGAAAAGGAGAGAACTCTCATCTCATTCCCTTCAACCGATCAAGGACCTTTTGAAGAGCTTTGCTAGCACAAAGATTCAAAGGAGCAAGCCATATTCATTTGTGTGCGTCACCTTTGGAGAAGGAACATTTGCGCCTTTCCTTCCAAGGCACCATCCGATCGATGGCAATGGTATGAATCTAATCTGATTTATACATTATAAGGAGTTGATCACATGAACTTACATTCGATCTTTTGAAACCCTAAGATTCCGCTAGAAAATTTTTGTTGCGCCTCCTATTAGGGTTTCCCCCTTCAGTTCTAGGGGACTTTCAGGCGAAACCCTAATATGCGCAGATTAAAACTTTTTGCATAGCGGAAGCTAGGGTTTCTAAGGATCGCATGCATGAACATAAGATCAACTTTAATAACATGTATAGATCGAGAAGGGGATCATACCAATGCCATTGCTTGGATGGCGACTTGGAAGAAGAGGGCGAGCAGCTCTCCTCCAAAGGTGCCGCACACAAGATGAGAAATGGCTTTCTCCTTGTCGTTCCTTGTGCTAGCAAGGATCTCCAAGTCTCCTGATCGCTTGAAGGGAAGATGAGATGATCTCTTGGCTAGGCCGAATCCTCCTTGAGCATCAAGACTCACCACACAAGAGGAGAGAGGCGACAAGAGGAAGTTGCGAGCAAGAATAGAGCAATGCTCTCGAACGTGAGGCGTGCTCCCTATTTTGGAAAGCATGACTTCCAAAAATAGTAAACCCTCAATGTGTTCAAGCGTTCACGCCAAGTGAACAAGTCGCAACATTCTCCTCTTTGAACCAAGCGTTCACTTGATGAACCGGTTCAATCTCATTTGGTTTAAAGACCAAATCAAACCAAGCATTGGTCTAGATCAAATTAAACCATAAGGCTCAAGATCTAACCATTCATCTCTTGATGCTCTTGATCTCACCGATCTAGCATCAATTCTCTCGATCGATGCTTACCGATCTCAAGCCCTAATCAATCAAACATGATCAGACCAGATCTCACTTACAATCAGAGTTTAAATCCCATTAAACTGAACCAAAACAATTCAGTCCACACGATCTGACATAAGTAAGCCATATCATCAAATTGTGCGACCCTAAGGGTTTCCTTTAAATGTCGGTAATGATAACTTACGTTATCACGATCAGTGAGGGGTATCTAGCAACACATCACTGTCTCCCGATATAAAGGAAAGAGTCTTCCAAGACTACACCCAAACCACAGCACAAGTGTGAACCCAAGTCACTTGACATATGTGTTTCCTTTGCCACTGGATGTTCTTATTGGACAAGCGTGTCAAGCCTGTAATTCCAATATGATGAGAGTGGTTAGATCAGATGAACATAGTCACCTGGGTATGGCCATACACTTTCTCAACCATCTCATCCAGGGGGCCCCTTCAGAACATCACACTCCAAACAAGGAGACGGCAATCCTATATCTATCACTAGTGCCCTAACATGACTCATGCTCATTATCCAAGATAGTCTATAACCATTATGTTTCAAATGATATTGAACTACCTCAAAACAATGCCAATCATCATTTAGAAACACAAGTGATCTCAAGTCAGAGGAAATATGCCACTTGTTTGCATATAAGGATTATTCACATTGTGACAAGCAATCGAATATCCTAAGTAGGGTCTGTCCAGTACATCCAATGTACCCATGAGTCTACATCTTATTCCATGCTCGAAGCATCCTATAAGATTAGAACACATATTAGTCTCAATCATATCAAGGCTGTCTCATGTTCACCAAGATATCTCGACTAAGGACAAAGCTGCATGTCAGCCAAGCTGAACAGCATTGAGACATTATTCAGAAGTATACATATTGCAGCAGATAATGTAACAACCTGAATAACAACCATTGCCTTTATAAACATAGAGTTTATACATGATACTGATAACAACCCAAGGCTTCAAACATTAGCCTTAAGGGCATACCCCAACAGAGGACACCCATAAGCGCTATGCCTTGCTTGTGGGTGAATTCCAGCGGTTGGGCCCTAGCTCTTTTTATGGGAGTCCAGATTACAGGACGGCAGAGGACTGGCTTTTGGGCTTGGAGAAGATCTTTCAAGTGATGCGATGTTCAGATGAGGACAGATTATGTTTGGCCACTTATATGATGCGTGGTGGAAGAGTGAGCAGAGACTCGCGGTGGACAGATCCGAACCGGTGACGTGGCAATACTTCTTGTCCCGGTTCAATGAGAAATTCTTTCCCACCAGCCTGGTTGAGGATAGGGAGGTGGAGTTTATCCACTTGGAACAAGGAGACATGACGGTGGATCAATATGACTTGATGTTCTCAAAGCTTGGGAAGTATGCCCCACACTTGATAAATACTGAGGATAGACGAGCTAAGAAATTTTTCAGGGGTCTCAGAAGGGATATCAGACAGAAGGTAGGATTGCAGCACTTGGAGACTTATGCTGAGATGATGGATCATGCCCGCACCGCAGAGAAGTACGTCCTGGAGGAGCAGGCCGAGACGGCCTTAGTTGTAGCCCCTACAGCTGAGGCACCGGTTCCCCAGCAGACTGGTGGAGGCAGTAGGAAATACCATAAGGGGAAGGACCAGAAGAAAGGCCGATACAGACCTCACCAGGGGAAAGGAATTCAGAGACCGCAGCAGGCATCTCAGCCACAGCAGCGGGGTACTGATGGCCGGGTAGAGGACAGAGTCTGCTACCATTGTGGGGCCAAGGGTCACCTGAAGGCGGACTGCCACAAGAAGTCCGGGGCGTGCTTCAAGTGCGGAAAAGTGGGGCATAGGATCAGAGATTGCACGGCGCCTGAGCCACAGATCCGGGGTACCGATAGACCAGCTGTCCAGGCCAGAGTCTATGCCGTAGCAGAGAAGGACACTCTGTTGGGGTATGCCCTTAAGGCTAATGTTTGAGGCCTGTGGGAATGTATCTGTATCATGTAATAAACTGTTATGTTTATAAAGGCATGGTTATTATTCAGTTGTTTACATTGTCTGCTGCAATATATGTTCTTCTGAATAATGTCTCAAAGCTGTTCAGCTGAGCTGACATGCTATTATGTCCTTAGTCGATATATCTTGGTGAACATGAGACAGCCTTGATATGGATAAGACTAATATGTGTTCTAATCTTATAGGATGCTTCGAGCATGGAATAAGATGTAGACTCATGGGTACATTGGATGTACTGGACAGACCCTACTAGGATGTTCAATTGTTTGTCACAATGTGAATGTTCCTTGATTAAGACAAGTGGCACATTTCCTCTGACTTGAGATCACTTGTGTTTTCTAAATGATGATTGTCATTGTTTTGAGATGGTTCAATATCATTTGAAACATAATGATTATAGACTATCTTGGATGG
Source organism: Costus lasius (assembly GCA_027563935.2). Taxonomy (NCBI): domain Eukaryota; kingdom Viridiplantae; phylum Streptophyta; class Magnoliopsida; order Zingiberales; family Costaceae; genus Costus; species Costus lasius. The sequence continues at coordinate 62,119,588 of CM050451.1, forward strand.
TGAGCTTGAGTCAGGTTAGAGCACTAGTGATAGACATAGGATTGCCGTCTCCTTGTTGAAGGAGTGTGATGTTCTAAAGGGGCCCCCTGGATGAGATGATTGAGAAAAGTGTATGGCCATACCCAGGTGACTATGTTCATCTGATCTAATCATGCTCATCATATTGGAGTTATGAGCTTGACAGGCTTGTCCAATAAGAACATCCAGTGGCAAAGGAATTATGTATGCTTTGTGAAATGATTCACACTTGTGCTGTGGTTTGGGTGTAGTCTTGGAAGACTCTTTCCTTTATATCGGGAGACAGTGATGTGTTGCTAGATACCCCTCACTGATCGTGATAATGAGAATTATCGTTACCGACATTTAAAGGAAACCCTCAGGGTCGCACAATTTGATGATATGGCTTACTTAAGTCAGATCGTGTGGACTGAATTGTTCAGGTTCAGTTTTAAAGGGATTTAATCTCTGATTGTCAGTGAGATCTGGTCTGATCATGTTTGATTGATTAGGGCTTGAGATCGGTAAGCTTCGATCGAGAGAATAGATGCCAGATCGGTCAGATCAGGGGCATCGAGGAGATCGACGGTTAGATCGGGAACCTTAGGGTTTATTTAAGATCTAGACTAGATCATTGGCTTGATTGGTTCTTAAACCGAACCAATGTGAACCGGCTCATGGAATGAGAGCTTGGTTCATGACTTGGCGACTTGTTCACTTAACGTGAACATTGAAGCGAGAGTGGTGGCTATTTTTAGTAACCACGATCTCCAAAGAGAGAACTCTCTCACGTTCGAATAGAGCATGCTATTCTCGCCTATCCATCACTTCCTCTCTCGACTCTTGTGGTGTGTGACGACGCTTGGAGTTTAGAGGAGGATTCGGCCAAAGAAAGATCAAGATCTTCATCCCTCACAATTCGATCAAGGATTCTTTGGAGCCTTGCTAGCACAAGGAGCGACAAAGAGTTTGCCATCATCCTCTTGTGTGCGATTCCCTTTGGAGAAGAAGCAATTGACTCTTTGCTTCCAAGGCAACGTCTTCTTCATGGCTATGGTATGAATCGCTTTCATTCAATCATGGTTTTAAGTTGATCATTCAATCATACATGCGATCCTTAACCCTACTTCCGCTCATGCAAAAGTTTTAAAGTGCATGGTATTAGGGTTTGCGCCCCCCCTCTAGAAAGGGGTTTCTTCAATTGGTATCAGAGCCATGCGTTATAATGTATGTTTGTTTGATTGCTTCTTTGTGATCCATGTTTGCGCATCCTATGAATAGATCTAATAACATGCGATAAACTACATGCTAGCTTAAGGTCTTTGATGCATGTTTATGTGTTACGCATGTAAGATGCCTTGGCGCTTGCTATAGAGTTTTTATCAAAAACTTATATCTCTTGCGCGTATCACCTTAGATCTAAGCCGCCTACTGTAAACCCTTAGACGGGTTATTAGGGTTGAAGTCACCCCCTAGGTTAGATCCAGAATGTCTGATCAGATCATCTGACAACCTGAATGGGTCGATCAGATAGCACCTTGGCGCAAGCCTATGGTGGCTATAGGTCGACTGCAGACAGGTGTGTAGCGATGTCTGATTGTGACGACTAATGAACGTACCTGAGTTAGGCCCGGGGTCACGCCCGCTTGCCAGAACTCTGTGTGGTCGTTCAGCCCTGGCGCATGCATTGTTGACCCTATGGTCGACTCAAGTCAGTTAGGACTTGGTGCATGCAAGGGCAGTGGATCTGACTAGGGTGGATGAGTGGATCCCTAGTAATGGACCGTTGTAAGGTTGTAGGGGAAATAAGGAAAAATTAAAATTGATCCTATGGGGTTTTCGAAAAATTTTAATTTTTATGGATCACATGGTTATTGATTGATGCATATGTTTGTTTATTTAGTCTTATGTGGGCTGCCCATATTAATTGTGTGCTGTGCTGGGGCCTGCGTGCCTGTATTAAAAATTGTAAATTAATTATTGTGATCTGCGCATCACATTGTTTTAATTTATAAAATGTTAGTGACCTGCGTGTCACTCTTGTCTAGATAGTTAAATTTGTAATTTAATTAGACAAGAGCACTGAGCACACTTGGCAGAGGTGCATGCAGCAGTAGCTTGACCAGGTGGGAGGTCCAGGGTTCGACTCTGGGACCAGGCGCAAATTCCTGGTGGGCGCACCTGTGCTGCAGATGGCGCTTGGGCCCTGGTTTGGGCCAGATGAGCAGCTAAAGACCCATGAAGAGCAAATGAAGACTTAAGTTACGTTAAGGTCTTCTAGGGCTATGGGCTTTTACCACATAAGATTCATGCTTTCTTTTATTGCTTAATATTAGAATTGCATGATTAAATTATCTTCTGCTATCACCATAGGAATTGCATGATAGGCAAGAAGATAAAAGACCGTTAAAATCCAACGCTGAAATATCAAGCTCGTAAGCCTTCTGACGCGAAACCTCACTGTTCTGATTATCGTTGGAGCCGTGTTGTACCCACTCAGTGGGCACGTCCATCTATCTTCAGACGGTGCGGGATTACACCTGCGTGTTACAGAGTAGGGATTTATCCCTTCTCGTTGCTCAGCATAGCACGTGGTGGTCCAGGGAGTAGGTCGGGTCAGCTTGACCGTGTAGGCTACATATGTGGCGCATATGGTAGCACATGGAGGCAGCCATCTGTGGGGTCAGAGATTGTGTTGTACCAACTCAGTTGGCACAGTCTGCTGGACTGCCCAGATGAAGGGGAATCGCACGGGTTGGCGATCGGCAGGGACTGCCTACCAGAAACTAGTGCTTGTACTCTCTGTGCATCTTATCTCGCCTGAGCGGGACGCGGAGACCAAGTATGAAATCTGGATCCCATCTCACTAAAAGAGTTCTACTCTTTCGGGCTATTTTGCTGGATTTTTCACGCCTGATAAAATAGTGAGAAAAAGAATCTTTCTTAAGTCCTGATTGATTCTTATACATTGATACTGACCTTGCTGTTCTTGCATTGTTGTAGATACCTGCAGCAACGAACACCATGAACTTCAATGTGCGATCCCTACTGGAAAGGGAGAAGTTTGCTGGGCCGAACTTCTCTGACTGGTTTGGACACCTTAAGATCGTTCTTAAGGCAGAGAGGAAACTGTATGTCCTCGAGACGGCGATACCGCCGCAGCCCGCTCCGAACGCCGCAAGGGCGGTTCGGGAAGCCTATGAAAAGCACGTCAATGATAGCATTGATGTCGCTTGCCTGATGCTAGCGTCTATGACGCCACCGCTGCAGCGTCAGCATGAGGACATGTCGGCTATAGACATGATTACAAACCTCAAGATGCTGTATGCTGCACAGGCGAGGACAGAACGCTACAATTTGACAAAGCTCTTCTTTCAGAGCAAACTGGCTGAAGGGAGCCCAGTGGGAGCTCACGTGCTCAAGATGATTGGGCACAAGGAGGCTCTAGAGAAACTGGGGCATACCATTAACCAGGAGCTTGCTGTAGACATTATTCTGCAGTCTCTCCCGCCTTCATTCGACGCGTTCATTATTAATTTTAATATGAACAAAATCGATTGTACTCCGGCAGAGCTGTTGAATATGCTCTTGACCACTGAGGAAACTCTGAAGGGTAAGCCTTCAACCTCTGTCTTGATGGTTCCTTCTAGGAACAAGAAGAAGGGGAAGAAGGGCAAGGCCACTGTCAAGAGTTACAGCAAGGCTCTGAAGCAGAAGGTAAAGCGGTCCAAGGAATACAGGTGTTTCCACTGTGGCCAGCTGGGTCACTGGAAAAAGGACTGTAAAGCGCTCCAAGGAGATAAGAGGGGAAGCTTTGCTTCTGGCTCAGGTATATTCGTGACTGAGGTCATGTTTTCTTCTTCTATATCATGGGTGTTGGACACTGCATGTGGAGTTCACATTTGTTCAAATGTACAGGAACTCAAGAGAAGAAGGCAGGTGGGACAGCATGAGGTGGACCTACGAGTTGGAAACGGGGCACGGGTTGCTGCTGTTGCTGTAGGAGACTACTTTATTTCTTTACCATCTGGACTTGTATTGGAACTAAACAGTTGTTACTTTGTTCCCAGTATAACTAAAAATATTATCTCCATTCCTGCTCTTGTCAGGAAGGGATTTTCCTTTGAATGCAATATTTCGAAGTGTGTTTTGTCATATGATAATATTGTTTATGCAACTGGTTCAATTAATAATGGGTTATTCATGTTGGACATGGAAAGTTCTATACAAAATGTTGATATTAAGAAAGCCAAGTTTGCTGATGACAGCACCTTGTTATGGCATAGTCGTTTGGGCCATATTAACGAGAAACGCATTAAGCGGTTGCATGATAATGGACTGCTGGGATCATTCTCCTACAAAGAGATTGATACATGCAAAGCTTGTTTAATGGGTAAAATGACGAAGTCACCTTTTCCTCACAAAGGTCAAAGGGCTTCAGGTTTACTTGACCTTATACACAGTGATGTGTGTGGGCCTTTTAGTAAACATGCCAGAGGTGGCTATCAGTACTTCATTACCTTTACTGATGATTTCAGTAGATATGGGTATGTCTATCTGATGAGACATAAGAGTGAATCTTTTGACAAGTTCAAAGAGTTCAAGAATGAAGTACAGAATCAGCTAGGCCGAAATATCAAGGCACTTCGCTCAGATCGAGGTGGTGAATACCTAAGTCATGCATTTACTGACTATCTAAAGGAGTGTGGGATTATCTCACAGCTCACTCCACCAGGAACACCGCAATGGAATGGTGTGTCCGAGAGGAGAAATAGAACATTACTAGATATGGTTCGTTCTATGATGAGTCAGGCTACTCTACCCTACTCCTTTTGGGGTTATGCACTGGAAACAGCTGCAAAGGTACTAAACCGAGTGCCATCCAAGGCAGTTTCTAAGACGCCATATGAGTTATGGTATGGGAAACAGCCAAGCTTGACATTTATCAGGATCTGGGGCTGCGAGGCTTATGTCAAAAAGCTCGCCTCTGGGAAACTAGAGAGCAGATCTGACAAATGTATCTTTGTTGGTTACCCTAAGGAAACTAAGGGTTATTATTTCTACGATCCCAAGGAGAACAAGGTTTTTGTTGCTCGGACGGCCATATTTCTTGAGAAGGAGTTTCTTCTGCAAGAGGCCAGTGGGAGAGAAATAAAGCTGGATGAGAATCCAGAAGAAGGACAAAGTGACCAAGCACAGTTGGATGAGCCTGAGCCGGTAGAACAGGTTATTGAACAACCTGAGGCTCAGATATCACGGGAACTGCGAAGATCGGGTAGGATCCGTCGACAGCCTGAGCGCTATGACGGAGTCTACATCATTGATAATGATGAACCCCTCACTTATGCGGATGCGGTCAGTGGACCGGAGTCAGCGAGATGGCTTGAAGCTATGCGCGCCGAGATGGACTCCATGTCAGATAACCAAGTCTGGGATTTGGTTGATCCGCCTTCGGGAGTTATCCCTATAGGCTGTAAATGGATCTTCAAGAAGAAGATTGACATGGATGGTAACGTGGTTACCTATAAAGGCAGGCTAGTTGCGAAAGGTTTCAAACAAATCTACGGGATAGATTATGATGAAACTTTCTCACCTGTAGCCATGTTTAAGTCTATTCGGATTCTTTTCGCGATAGCTGCATACTATGATTATGAGATCTGGCAGATGGATGTGAAAACAGCTTTCCTGAATGGAAATCTGGATGAGGATGTGTATATGACACAACCAGAAGGTTTCACTAATCCATCAGATCGTCATAAGATATGCAAGTTAAACAAGTCCATTTATGGACTTAAACAAGCATCGAGAAGCTGGAATATTCGTTTTGATGAATCAGTTACTGAATTTGGTTTCATCAAGAACGAGGATGACCCGTGTGTATATAAGAGGTTTAGTGGGAGCGTGATTACTTTCCTAGTCCTCTACGTCGATGATATCTTGATCATTGGAAACGACATTCCTGAAATGCATGCTGTTAAGGCATGGCTGAGGAAATGTTTCCAGATGAAAGATTTAGGAGAAGCAGCCTATGTGTTAGGTGTGAAGATCTACAGGGATAGATCTAAGAGGCTTCTCGGGCTGTGCCAGAGTACTTACATCGATAAGGTCCTGGAGAGATTTCACTTAGAGAATTCTAAGAAAGGATATCTTCCAGTCAGACATGGTCTGAATCTTTCGAAGAGTCAGTGTCCACAAACACAGACTGAGAAAGATGAAATGGACAATACGCCTTATGCTTCGGCTATTGGTTCCATTATGTATGCGATGTTGTGTACTCGCCCAGACGTCGCTTACGGGTTAAGCGTGACCAGTCGTTACCAGAGTAATCCAGGTATGGCGCACTGGATTGCAGTCAAGAACATCTTAAAATATCTGCGGAGAACCAAAGATATGTTCTTGATATATGGTGGTCAGGAAGAACTCAGTATTGAAGGATATACTGATGCTTCATTCCAGTCGGACCAGGATGATTTTCGATCGCAATCAGGCTATGTTTTTAGCTTGAATGGAGGAGCAGTGGTGTGGAAAAGTTTCAAACAGTCAACTGTTGCTGATTCCACAACAGAAGCCGAGTATGTTGCAGCCTCGGAAGCATCCAAGGAGGCAGTGTGGATTCGTAAGTTCGTGAGAGAACTTGGTGTTGTTCCTTCGAGTGCAGATCCTTTGGTTATCTTTTGTGATAACACTGGAGCAATCGCACAAGCAAAGGAACCACGGTCGCACCAGAAGTCCAAGCACATACAGAGACGGTTTCATTTGATCAGGGAGATCATAGATCGTGGCGAGATCAAAGTATGCAAGGTTCATACAGATGACAATCTGGCAGACCCGCTTACCAAGCCTCTGGCGCAGCAGAAGCATGAGAAGCACTGTAATAATATGGGTTTGAGATTTCTCAACCATTAGATTAAGTGCAAGTGGGAGATTGTTGGGGTATGCCCTTAAGGCTAATGTTTGAGGCCTGTGGGAATGTATCTGTATCATGTAATAAACTGTTATGTTTATAAAGGCATGGTTATTATTCAGTTGTTTACATTGTCTGCTGCAATATATGTTCTTCTGAATAATGTCTCAAAGCTGTTCAGCTGAGCTGACATGCTATTATGTCCTTAGTCGATATATCTTGGTGAACATGAGACAGCCTTGATATGGATAAGACTAATATGTGTTCTAATCTTATAGGATGCTTCGAGCATGGAATAAGATGTAGACTCATGGGTACATTGGATGTACTGGACAGACCCTACTAGGATGTTCAATTGTTTGTCACAATGTGAATGTTCCTTGATTAAGACAAGTGGCACATTTCCTCTGACTTGAGATCACTTGTGTTTTCTAAATGATGATTGTCATTGTTTTGAGATGGTTCAATATCATTTGAAACATAATGATTATAGACTATCTTGGATGGTGAGCTTGAGTCAGGTTAGAGCACTAGTGATAGACATAGGATTGCCGTCTCCTTGTTGAAGGAGTGTGATGTTCTAAAGGGGCCCCCTGGATGAGATGATTGAGAAAAGTGTATGGCCATACCCAGGTGACTATGTTCATCTGATCTAATCATGCTCATCATATTGGAGTTACGAGCTTGACAGGCTTGTCCAATAAGAACATCCAGTGGCAAAGGAATTATGTATGCTTTGTGAAATGATTCACACTTGTGTTGTGGTTTGGGTGTAGTCTTGGAAGACTCTTTCCTTTATATCGGGAGACAGTGATGTGTTGCTAGATACCCCTCACTGATCGTGATAATGAGAATTATCGTTACCGACATTTAAAGGAAACCCTCAGGGTCGCACAATTTGATGATATGGCTTACTTAAGTCAGATCGTGTGGACTGAATTGTTCAGGTTCAGTTTTAAAGGGATTTAATCTCTGATTGTCAGTGAGATCTGGTCTGATCATGTTTGATTGATTAGGGCTTGAGATCGGTAAGCTTCGATCGAGAGAATAGATGCCAGATCGGTCAGATCAGGGGCATCGAGGAGATCGACGGTTAGATCGGGAACCTTAGGGTTTATTTAAGATCTAGACTAGATCATTGGCTTGATTGGTTCTTAAACCGAACCAATGTGAACCGGCTCATGGAATGAGCGCTTGGTTCATGACTTGGCGACTTGTTCACTTAACGTGAACATTGAAGCGAGAGTGTGAAAGAACCCCTTAAATAAGGGGGGTCCCCTTCATGGGGGAGCATAACCCTTAGAGCATATGGCGCATAAAAATTATTCTCTTGCGGAATTAGGGTTATAAGATCGATACGCATGCAAAAGATCAACTTGATAACAATAAGAAAACATTCATACCATCGCCATGGAAAGATGTTTCCTTGGAAGCAAAGATCAAAGTAGATCTTCTCCTTGTCGTCACACACAAGATGATGTTGCTATCTCTCTTGGTGCTCCTTGTGCTAGCAAGGTTCCAAGAGGTCCTTGTCGAGTGAAGGGAAAAGAGATGTCTTTCTCCTTGGCCGAATCCTCCTCAACCTTCAAGCGTCGCCGCACACCAAGTCGAGAGGAAAAACTTGCGAGAGGAATAAGTGAATTGGCGAAAATAGAGAATACTCTATTTCGGATGAGCGCCCACTCGACATGGAGATCATGGTTACTAAAAATAGTAACCTCTCCTCATCCCAACGTTCACGCTATGTGAACTCGTCGCCCACTCCTCTCCCTATGAACCAAGCGCTCTTTTAGTGAGCTGGTTCAATTGGTTCGGTTTAAGAACCAACCAAGCCAAGCGACAAGGCCTAGATCAAATAAACCCTAAGGCTTTAGATCTAACCGTCGATCTCTTTAATGCCCCTGATCTGACCGATCTGGCATCCATTCTCTCAATCGAAGCTTACCGATCTCAAGCCCTAATCAATCAAACATGATCAGACCAGATCTCACTTACAATCAGAGATTAAATCCCTTAAAACTGAACCCAAACAATTCAGTCCACACGATCTGACTTAAGTAAGCCATATCATCAAATTGTGCGACCCTAAGGGTTTCCTTTAAATGTCGGTAACGATAATTCACATTATCACGATCAGTGAGGGGTATCTAGCAACACATCACTGTCTCCCGATATAAAGGAAAGAGTCTTCCAAGACTACACCCAAACCATAGCACAAGTGTGAATCATTTCACAAAGCATACATATTTCCTTTGCCACTGGATGTTCTTATTGGACAAGTCTGTCAAACTTGTAACTCCAATATGATGAGCATGATTAGATCAGATGAACACTGTCACCTGGGTATGGCCATACACTCTCTCAATCATCTCATCCAGGGGGCCCCTTTAGAACATCACACTCCTTAAACAAGGAGACGGCAATCCTATGTCTATCACTAGTGCCCTAACCTGACTCAAGCTCACCATCCAAGATAGTCTATAATCATTATGTTTCAAATGATATTGAACTAACTCAAAATAATGACAATCATCATTTAGAAAACACAAGTGATCTCAAGTCAGAGGAAATGTGCCACTTGTCTTATACAAGGAATATTCACGTTGTGACAAACAACTGAACATCCTAGTAGGGTCTGTCCAGTACATCCCATGTACCCATGAGTCTACATCTTATTCCATGCTCGAAGCATCCTATAAGATCAGAACACATATTAGTCTTAACCATATCAAGGCTGTCTCATGTTCACCAAGATACATCGACTAAGGACATAACAGCATGTCAGCCCAGCTGAACAGCTTTGAGACATTATTCAGAAGAACATATATTGCAGCAGACAATGTAACTAACTGAATAACAACCATGCCTTTATAAACATAATAGTTTATTACATGATACTTGTTACATTCCCACAGGCCTCAAACATTAGCCTTAAGGGCATACCCCAACAGAGTGGTGGCTATTTTTAGTAACCACGATCTCCAAAGAGAGAACTCTCTCACGTTCGAATAGAGCATGCTATTCTCGCCTATCCATCACTTCCTCTCTCGACTCTTGTGGTGTGTGACGACGCTTGGAGTTTAGAGGAGGATTCGGCCAAAGAAAGATCAAGATCTTCATCCCTCACAATTCGATCAAGGATTCTTTGGAGCCTTGCTAGCACAAGGAGCGACAAAGAGTTTGCCATCATCCTCTTGTGTGCGATTCCCTTTGGAGAAGAAGCAATTGACTCTTTGCTTCCAAGGCAACGTCTTCTTCATGGCTATGGTATGAATCGCTTTCATTCAATCATAGTTTTAAGTTGATCATTCAATCATACATGCGATCCTTAACCCTACTTCCGCTCATGCAAAAGTTTTAAAGTGCATGGTATTAGGGTTTGCGCCCCCCCTCTAGAAAGGGGTTTCTTCACACTCGAGCTTCCCGATCCGTCGTGGAAGGTACCTTACTTGTATTTGATCAGTTAGCTCGTATTTTGTTTGATCCGGGGTCCAATTTGTCCTTTGTGTCTGCTAACTTTGCTTCTAGACTACCTGTCTCACCTAGAGTACTAGGTTACACAGTTTCAGTATGTACACCCCTGGGGGATAGTTTATCCACTGACATAGTCTACCCTGACTGTGTTATTCACGTAGAGCAGTACTAGTTTATAGTTGATTTGATACTGCTAGGCATGCAGGATTATGATTTGATCCTAGGCATGGATTGGCTATCTTCTCACCACGCTACAGTGGATTGCTTTGAGAAGATTATTACTCTGCACCTGCATGATGGGAGTCATCTGCTGGTAAGGGGCCTGGTGTCTGATCAAGGGCCACATATGATATCATTTGTGCATGCCAGCAGGTTGCTAGCCAGTGGGTGCAAAGGATACCTTGCACATGTTAAAGTGCAAGAAGACTCAGCTCCAGACTTAGCTCAGATTGAGGTAGACTGTGAGTTTCTTGATGTATTCTCAGATGAGTTTTCAGGTTTGCCTCCCCACAGGGATGTGGAATTTGGTATTGAGCTGGTGCCTGGTACAGCTCCAATATCAAAGGCTCCTTATCGTATGGCCACCTCAGAGTTAGATGAGTTGAAGAAGCAGTTAGAGGAACTGCTTGAAAAGGGGTATATCAGACCGAGTGCTTCACCCTGGGGAGCACCAGTCTTGTTTGTAAAGAAGAAGGACGGAACACTGAGGATGTGTATGGATTACCGCCAGCTGAATCAGGTGACTGTAAAGAATAAGTATCCCCTTCCGAGGATAGATGATCTGTTCGATCAGTTGCAGGGTGCCACTGTGTTCTCCAAGATCGATTTGAGGTCAGGATACTATCAGCTCAGGGTCAGGGATGAGGATATCCTGAAGACTGCTTTCAGAACTAGGTATGGACACTACGAGTTTGTAGTTATGCCTTTTGGACTGACCAATGCACCTGCTGTTTTTATGGATCTGATGAACAGGGTGTTTCACGAGCTGTTAGACACTTGTGTGGTGGTATTTATAGATGATATACTGGTATACTCCCGTACTTATCAGGATCACGCTAGGGACTTGCGCAGGGTACTAGCAATTCTGAGGAAGCACCAGTTGTATGCTAAGGCCAGCAAGTGCGAGTTTTGGTTGGATCAAATCAGCTTTCTGGGGCATGTGATATCGGGTCAGGGCGTGTCTGTGGATCCAGTGAAGGTACAGGCTATCCTGAACTGGGGAAGACCAACTAGTGCCACAGAGATCCGGAGCTTTCTGGGATTAGCAGGATATTACAGGAGGTTTGTGGAGGGGTTCTCCAAGTTGGCTGGTCCCTTAACCAAGCTGACTAGGAAAGAGGCTAAGTTTGTTTGGGGCGAGAAGTGTGAGGAAAGCTTCCAGGAGCTAAAAAGGAGATTGACCAGTACACCCATCCTTATCATTCCTACTGATGGGGAGAGGTTTACTGTTTATACTGATGCCTTAGGCAAAGGACTAGGCTACGTCCTGATGCAGAAAGGGGCCGTGGTAGCTTATGCTTCGCGGCAACTGAAGGAGTATGAGTTAACTCTCCCACACACGATTTGGAGTTGGCGGCAGTGGTTTTTGCACTGAAGATATGGCGCCACTATCTATTGGGACAGGAGTTTGACTTATTTACTGATCATCAGAGTCTCAAGTAAATTTTCACTCAGAAGGAGTTGAATATGAGGCAGAGAAGGTGGATGGAGCTGATAAAGGATTATGATTTCTCTATTCAGTATCAGGCCGGGAAAGGCAATGTGGTAGCTGATGCATTGAGCAGACACCCAGTTACTTCGGTAGCAGCACTAAGAGTCAGTGAGTGGCAGTTACTACAGGAGTTCCGAGAGCTCAGGGTTGAGGTGTCTCCCAGAGTCCAGTCTGGATATGTGGCTTTTCTCCGGGTTCAGTCTGTTTTACTACAGAGGATCAGGGATCAGCAGCTGGTAGATCCGAGTCTAGTTCAGATCAGAGAGAGGTTGGCTGCCGGGCCAATGGAGGATTTCGGCTTATCTGGTGATAGTATTCTGCGGTTCCGTGGAAGGGTGTGTGTCCCTGAGGAACCTAGTCTGAGGAGAGAGATCTTGGAGGAGGGTCATAACTCCAAGTATTCCTTGCATCCCGGAGTCACAAAAATGTATCAGGATTTGAAGAAAGATTTCTGGTGGCCGAGCATGAAGAAGGAGGTCGCGGTGTTCGTATCTCGGTGTTTGACCTGTCAGACTGTGAAGGCTGAACACCAGAGGCCTGGGGGATTATTGCAGCAGCTCCCTATCCCGCAGTGGAAGTGGGAGTGCATTAGTATGGATTTTGTCTGTGGGTTGCCTCGGACTAGGAGAGGGCATGATGCGGTTTGGGTCATCGTAGACAGGCTCACGAAGGCTGCACACTTTTTGCCTATTTGGATTGAAGGAACCCCTAACTAAGGGGGAAGAAACCCTAAGCATGCTCATCTATCATGCATAGCGGAAAGAGGGCTTCAAGTCAAGATCGGATATGAAACAATATGATCAACTTGAAACTAGAAATCATACCAATGCCATGGACTTGGATCTCGGCTTGGAAGAAGAGATCAAGATAGGTCTCCTCCAAAGTGTGCCACACACAAGATGAAGTTGGCTCACTCCTTGGGGTCGCTTGTGCTAGCAAGTCACTCAAGGAATCTTCACTTGTCGAATGGAAGGGATGATGAACTTCCTTGTTGCCGAGAGTTCCTCTTTGCCCAAGCTCTCCTTCTCGTCGTCAACCACACCTCAACCAATGTCCAAGGCGTTGATGAGAAGAGTTCCAACGCATAAGCGTTTTTGGCGTTAAGTGAAACCGGCCCCCTTTGATGACTTTCCATAAATGGAAGCTCATCAAAGCATGCGCTCAAGCCATAACCCAAACGCATTTGAGCATTGAACCATGCGTTCACAATTGTGAACCGGTTCAAGCTAAACCGTTCGATTCAACTTTGGTTCATGAACCAAACCGAAATGGCTCAAGCCATGTGGTCTAGACCATATTGAACCCCAAGGCTCATGATCTAACCATTCATCACCTGATGCCCCTGATCTTTCCGATCTAGCATCATCTCTCTTGATCGAAGCTTACCGATCTCAAGCCTTAATCAATCAAACATGATCAGACCAGATCTCACTTACAATCAGAGATAAAATCCCTTTAATCTGAACTCAAAGAATCCAGTCCATTCGATCTGACTCAAGTAAGCCATATCATCAAATTGTGCGACCCTGAGGGTTTCCTCTAAATGTCGGTAACGATAACTTACGTTATCACGATCAGTGAGGGGTATCTAGCAACACATCACTGTCTCCCGATATAAAGGAAAGAGTCTTCCAAGACTACTCCCAAACCATTGCACAAGTGTGACTCCATTCACAAGGCATACATGTGTCCTTTGCCACTGGATGTTCTTATTGGACAAGCGGGTCAAGCTTGTAACTCCAATACGATGAGCATGATTAGATCAGATGCACATTGTCATCTGGGCATGGCCATACACTATCTCAATCATCTCATATAGGGGGCCCATTAGAACATCACACTCCTTAAACAAGGAGACGGCAATCCTATGTCTATCACTAGTGCACTAACCTGATTCAAGCTCACCATCCAAGATAGTCTATAATCATTATGTTTCAAATGATATTGAACTACCTCAAAACAATGACAATCATCATTTAGAAACACAAGTGATCTCAAGTCAAAGGACATGTGCCACTTAGTGCTCACAAGGATCATTCACATTGTGACAAGCAATGGAATATCCGAGTAGGGTCTGTCCAGTACATCCAATGTACCCATGAGTCTACATCTTATTCCATGTTCGAAGCATCCTATAAGATTAGCACTCATATTAGTCTCAATCATATCAAGGCTGTCTCATGTTCACCAAGATATCTCGACTAAGGACATATAGCCTGTCAGCCTAGCTGAACAGCTTTGAGACATTATTCAGAAGTACACTTATTACAGCAGACAAGGTAACAACCTGAATAATAACCATGCCTTTTATAAACACAAGAGTTTATTACATGATACTTATACAATCCCAAAGGCCTCAAACATTAGCCTTAAGGGCATACCCCAACAATCTCCCACTTGCACTTAATCTAATGGTTGAGAAATCTCAAACCCATATTATTACAGTGCTTCTCATGCTTCTGCTGCGCCAGAGGCTTGGTAAGCGGGTCTGCCAGATTGTCATCTGTATGAACCTTGCAAATCTTGATCTCGCCACGATCAATGATCTCCCGGATCAAGTGAAAACGTCTTTGTATGTGCTTGGACTTCTGGTGTGACCGCGGTTCCTTTGCTTGTGCTATAGCTCCAGTGTTATCACAGAAGATAACCAAAGGATCTGCACTCGAAGGAACGACACCAAGTTCTCTCACGAACTTACGAATCCACACTGCCTCCTTGGATGCTTCCGAGGCTGCAACATACTCGGCTTCTGTTGTGGAATCAGCAACAGTTGACTGTTTGAAACTTTTCCACACCACAGCACCTCCATTCAAGCTAAAAACATAGCCTGATTGCGATCGGAAATCATCCTGGTCCGACTGGAACGAAGCGTCAGTATATCCCTCTATACTGAGTTCTTCCTGACCACCATATATCAAGAACATATCTTTGGTCCTCCGCAGATATTTTAAGATGTTCTTGACCGCAATCCAGTGCGCCAAACCTGGATTACTTTGGAATCGACTGGTCACGCTTAACCCGTAAGCGACGTCTGGGCGAGTACACAACATCGCATACATAATGGACCCAATAGCCGAAGCATAAGGCGTATTGTCCATTTCATCTTTCTCAGTCTGTGTTTGTGGACACTGACTCTTCGAAAGATTCAGACCATGTCTGACTGGAAGATATCCACGTTTAGAATTCTCTAAATGGAATCTCTCCAGGACCTTATCGATGTAGGTACTCTGGCACAACCCGAGAAGCCTCTTAGATCTATCCCGGTAGATCTTCACACCTAATACATAGGCTGCTTCTCCTAGATCTTTCATCTGAAAACATTTTCCTAACCATGCCTTAACAGCATGCAGTTCAGGAATATCGTTTCCAATGATCAAGATATCATCGACGTAGAGGATTAGGAATGTAATCACGCTCCCACTAAACCTCTTATATACACACGGGTCATCTTCGTTCTTGATGAAACCAAACTCAGAGATTGATTCATCAAAACGAATATTCCAGCTTCTTGATGCTTGCTTCAATCCATAAATGGATTTCTTTAACTTGCATATTTTATGACGATCTGATGGATTAGTGAAACCCTCAGGTTGTGTCATATACACATCCTCATCCAGATTTCCATTGAGGAAAGCTGTCTTCACATCCATCTGCCAGATCTCATAATCGTAATATGCAGCTATCGCGAAAAGAATCCGAATAGACTTAAACATGGCTACAGGAGAGAAAGTTTCATCATAATCTATCCCGTAGATTTGTTTGAAACCTTTCGCAACTAGCCTGCCTTTATAGGTAACCACGTTACCATCCATGTCAATCTTCTTCTTGAAGATCCATTTACAGCCTATAGGGATTACTCCCGGAGGCGGATCAACCAAATCCCAGACTTGGTTATCTGACATGGAGTCCATCTCGGCTCGCATAGCTTCAAGCCATCTAGCTGACTCCGGTCCACTGACCGCATCCGCATAAGTTAGGGGTTCATCATTATCCATGATGTAGACTCCGTCATAGCGCTCAGGCTGTCGACAGATCCTACCCGATCTTCGCGGTTCCCGTGATATCTGAGCCTCAGGTTGTTCAATAACCTGATCTACTGGCTCAGGCACATCCAACTGTGCTTGACTACTTTGTCCTTCCTCTGGATTTTCATCCAGCTTTATTTCTCTCCCACTGGCCTCTTGCAGAAGAAACTCCTTCTCAAGAAATATGGCCGTCCGAGCAACAAAAACCTTGTTCTCTTTGGGATCGTAGAAATAATAACCCTTAGTTTCCTTAGGGTAACCGACAAAGATACATTTGTCAGATCTGCTCTCTAGTTTCCCAGAGGCGAGCTTTTTGACATAAGCCTCGCAACCCCAGATTTTGATAAATGTCAAGCTAGGCTGTTTCCCATACCATAACTCATATGGCGTCTTTAAAACTGCCTTGGATGGCACTCGGTTTAGTACCTTTGCAGCTGTTTCCAGTGCAAAACCCCAAAAGGAATATGGAAGAGTAGCCTGACTCATCATAGAACGAACCATATCAAGTAGCGTTCTATTTCTCCTCTCGGACACACCATTCCATTGCGGTGTTCCTGGCGGAGTGAGCTGTGAGATAATCCCACACTCCTTCAGATAGTCAGTAAACGCATGACTCAGGTATTCACCACCTCGATCAGAACGAAGTGCCTTGATATTTCGGCCTAACTGATTCTGTACTTCATTCTTGAACTCTTTGAACTTGTCAAAAGATTCATTTTTATGTCTCATTAAATAGACATACCCATACCTACTGAAATCATCAGTGAAGGTAATGAAGTACTGATAGCCACCTCTGGCATGTTTACTGAAAGGCCCACACACATCACTGTGTATAAGGTCCAGTAAACCTGAAGTCCTTTGACCTTTGTGAGGAAAAGGAGACTTCGTCATTTTACCCATTAAACAAGCTTTGCATGTCTCAATCTCCTCATAGGAGAATGATCCCAGCAGTCCATGTTCATGCAACCGCTTAATGCGCTTCTCGTTTATATGGCCTAAACGACTATGCCATAGCAAGGTGCTGTCATCAGCATACTTGGCTTTCTTATTATCAATGTTTTGTATAGAATTTTCCATGTCCAACATGTATAACCCATTGTTAATTGAACCAGTTGCATACACAATATTATCATAAGTTAAAACACACTTTGAAATCTTGCATTCAAAGGCAAATCCTTTCCTGACAAGAGCAGGAATGGAGATAATATTCTTGGTAATACTGGGTACAAAATAACAATTGTTTAATTCTAATACAATGCCAGATGGTAAAGTAATGAAATAGTCTCCTACAGCAACAGCAGCAACCCGTGCCCCGTTTCCAACTCGTAGGTCTACCTCATGCTGTCCCACCTGCCTTCTTCTCTTGAGTTCCTGCACATTTGAACAAATGTGAACTCCACATGCAGTGTCTAACACCCATGATATAGAAGAAGATGAAACCATGACTTCCGTCACGTATATACCTGAGCCAGAAGCAATGCTTCCCCTCTTATCTCCTTGGAGCGCTTTACAGTCCTTTTTCCAGTGACCCAGCTGGCCACAGTGGAAACACCTGTTGTCCTTCGACCGCTTCACCTTCTGTTTCAGGGCCTTACTGTAATTCTTGACAGGGGCCTTGCCCTTCTTCCCCTTCTTCTTGTTCCTAGAAGGAACCATCAAGACAGAGGTTGAAGGCTTACCCTTCAGAGTTTCCTCAGTTGTCAAGAGCATATTCAGCAGCTCTGCCGGCGTACAATCGATCTTGTTCATATTAAAGTTAATAATGAACGCATCGAAAGAAGGCGGGAGAGACTGCAGAATAATATCCACAGCAAGCTCCTGGTTGATGGTATGCCCCAGTTTCTCCAGAGCCTCCTTGTGCCCAATCATCTTGAGCACGTGAGCTCCCACTGGGCTCCCCTCAGCCAGTTTGCTCTGAAAGAAGAGCTTCGTCAGATTATAGCGTTCAGTCCTCGCCTGTGCAGCATACAGCATTTTGAGGTTTGCTATAATCTCTATAGCTGACATATCCTCATGCTGACGCTGCAGCGGTGGCGTCATAGACGCTAGCATCAGGCAAGCGACATCAATGCTATCATTGACGTGCTTTTCGTAGGCTTCCCGAACCGCCCTTGCGGCGTTCGGAGCGGGCTGCGGCGGTATCGCCGTCTCGAGGACATACAGTTTCCTCTCTGCCTTAAGAACAATCTTAAGGTGTCCGAACCAGTCAGAGAAGTTCGGCCCAGCAAACTTCTCCCTTTCCAGTAGGGATCGCACATTGAAGCTCATGGTGTTCGTTGCTGCAGGAATCTACAACAAGCAAGAACAGCAAGGTTAGTATCAATGTTTCAGAATCAATCCAGGACTTAAGAAAGATTCTTTTCTCACTATTTTGTCTGACTGAAAAATCCAGTAAACAGTCCGAAAGAGTAACACTCTTTTAGTGAGATGGGATCCAGATTTCATACTTGGTCTCCGCGTCCCGCTCAGGCGAGATAAGATGCACAGAGATGACAAGTACTAATTTCTGGTAGGCTGTGCCAGCCAATCGCCAACCCGTGCGATTCCCCTTCATCTTGGCAATCCAGCAGACTGTGCCAACTGAGTTGGTACAACACAGTCTCTGATCCCAGAGATGGCTGCCTCCATGTGCTACCATATGCGCCACATATGTAGCCAACATGGTCAAGCTGACCTGACCTACTCCCTGGACCACCACGTGCTATGCTGAGCAACGAGAGGGGATAAATCCCAACTCTGTAACACGCAGGTGAAATCCAGCACCGTCTGAAGATAGGTGGACGTGCCCACTGAGTGGGTTCAACACGGCTCCAACGATAATCAGAAAGGTGAGGTTTCGCGTCAGAAGGCTTACGAGCTTGATATGTTAGCGTTGGATTTTATCGGTCTTTTATCTTCTTAACTATCATACAAGTCCTATGGTGATAGCAGAAGATAAACTTAAACATGCAATTCTAATTATAAGCAATAAGAAGAAAGCATGATCTTATGTGGTAAAAGCCCATGAACCCTAGTAAGACCTTAATTTACTTAAGTCTTCACTTGAGCTCCTTGCATCTCATCTGGTCCAACCCAGTGCCCTAGCGCCAAGAGCACCTCAGGTGCACCACCAGATGAATGCCCCTCTTGGATGTGTGCACTTGTCTAATCAAAGTACATTTGATCTATCTAGACAAGGTTGACTCGCAGGTCAACTACATATTATAAATTAAGTACAATGTGATTCGCAGATCACAAATTAATTTACAACTTATCCAGGCTCGCAGGCCCCAGCACAGCACACAATAGGGCAACCCACATAAGACTAAATAAACAAGCATATGATTCAATCAACATGTGATCCATTCAAGAAATTAAATTTTGGAAAAACCCATGGCATCAATTTAATTTCCTTATGAGCCCTACAACCTTACAATGGTCCATTGATGGGGATCCACTCATCCATCTAGCTAGATCCTTTGCCCTTGCATGCACCGAGTCCTAACTGACCCGAGTTGACCTAATGGTCAACCATGCATGCCCCAAGGGCTGAACCACCCCATGAGTTTTGGCAAGCGGGTGTGACCCCGGGCCTAACTCAAGTGTGTTCAGTAGTTGTCTCAACCAGACCTCGCTACACGCCCTAGATGCAGTCAACCTATAGCCACCTTGTGCTTGCGCATAGGTGCTATTGGGTCAACCCATCTGAGCTGTCAGATGGTCTGATCAGACTTGGATCCAACCTAGTGGTGACTTCAACCTCATCAACCCATCTAAGGGTTTAATGTAGTGGCACCTTAGATCTAATGAAGCGCGCAAGAGGTAAGTTTTAGAAAACTTTTATAACATGCGCAATGTTACAAACAAACAACATGCTTGATAACCCTTAGATCTAAGGGGGTCCCCTTCAAGGGGGAGCGCATACTTTAGGAGGTCCCCTTCAAGGGGGAGCGCATACTTCAGGAACATATGATACAAGCGCAACATCATGAACATATAAGCGCAACATCATGAACATATGATACAAGCGCAACATCATGAACATATAAGCGCAACATCATGAACATATGATACAAGCGCAACATCATGAACATATAAGCGCAACATCATGAACATATGATACAAGCGCAACATCATGAACATATAAGCGCAACATCATGAAAACAAAGCATGCCTCAAGGAAACAGTAAGCGCAACATCATGTATGGATCACCAATACTTAAAGCAATCATATCGATCATATCATGAGCCTAGCTCTGATACCAATTGCAGGAACCCCTAACTAAGGGGGAAGAAACCCTAAGCATGCTCATCTATCATGCATAGCGGAAAGAGGGCTTCAAGTCAAGATCGGATATGAAACAATATGATCAACTTGAAACTAGAAATCATACCAATGCCATGGACTTGGATCTCGGCTTGGAAGAAGAGATCAAGATAGGTCTCCTCCAAAGTGTGCCACACACAAGATGAAGTTGGCTCACTCCTTGGGGTCGCTTGTGCTAGCAAGTCACTCAAGGAATCTTCACTTGTCGAATGGAAGGGATGATGAACTTCCTTGTTGCCGAGAGTTCCTCTTTGCCCAAGCTCTCCTTCTCGTCGTCAACCACACCTCAACCAATGTCCAAGGCGTTGATGAGAAGAGTTCCAACGCATAAGCGTTTTTGGCGTTAAGTGAAACCGGCCCCCTTTGATGACTTTCCATAAATGGAAGCTCATCAAAGCATGCGCTCAAGCCATAACCCAAACGCATTTGAGCATTGAACCATGCGTTCACAATTGTGAACCGGTTCAAGCTAAACCGTTCGATTCAACTTTGGTTCATGAACCAAACCGAAATGGCTCAAGCCATGTGGTCTAGACCATATTGAACCCCAAGGCTCATGATCTAACCATTCATCACCTGATGCCCCTGATCTTTCCGATCTAGCATCATCTCTCTTGATCGAAGCTTACCGATCTCAAGCCTTAATCAATCAAACATGATCAGACCAGATCTCACTTACAATCAGAGATAAAATCCCTTTAATCTGAACTCAAAGAATCCAGTCCATTCGATCTGACTCAAGTAAGCCATATCATCAAATTGTGCGACCCTGAGGGTTTCCTCTAAATGTCGGTAACGATAACTTACGTTATCACGATCAGTGAGGGGTATCTAGCAACACATCACTGTCTCCCGATATAAAGGAAAGAGTCTTCCAAGACTACTCCCAAACCATTGCACAAGTGTGACTCCATTCACAAGGCATACATGTGTCCTTTGCCACTGGATGTTCTTATTGGACAAGCGGGTCAAGCTTGTAACTCCAATACGATGAGCATGATTAGATCAGATGCACATTGTCATCTGGGCATGGCCATACACTATCTCAATCATCTCATATAGGGGGCCCATTAGAACATCACACTCCTTAAACAAGGAGACGGCAATCCTATGTCTATCACTAGTGCACTAACCTGATTCAAGCTCACCATCCAAGATAGTCTATAATCATTATGTTTCAAATGATATTGAACTACCTCAAAACAATGACAATCATCATTTAGAAACACAAGTGATCTCAAGTCAAAGGACATGTGCCACTTAGTGCTCACAAGGATCATTCACATTGTGACAAGCAATGGAATATCCGAGTAGGGTCTGTCCAGTACATCCAATGTACCCATGAGTCTACATCTTATTCCATGTTCGAAGCATCCTATAAGATTAGCACTCATATTAGTCTCAATCATATCAAGGCTGTCTCATGTTCACCAAGATATCTCGACTAAGGACATATAGCCTGTCAGCCTAGCTGAACAGCTTTGAGACATTATTCAGAAGTACACTTATTACAGCAGACAAGGTAACAACCTGAATAATAACCATGCCTTTTATAAACACAAGAGTTTATTACATGATACTTATACAATCCCAAAGGCCTCAAACATTAGCCTTAAGGGCATACCCCAACATGGATGACTTATCCACTCGATCGGCTGGCTAAGCTGTACATCGATGAGATAGTCATATTACACGGAGTGCCTGTGGATATTGTATCAGACCGCGATTCCAGATTCCTTTCCAAATTCTGGAAGAGCTTGCATGAGGGTCTTGGCACTAAGTTGAGTTTCAGTACCGCCTACCATCCGCAGTCAGATGGTCAGTCAGAGCGTACTATACAGACTTTGGAGGATTTGCTGAGGGCTTATGTTGTAGATTGGAGCTCTGAGTGGGACAGTGATTTATCCCTGATAGAGTTCACCTACAATAACAGCTTTCACTCCAGTATTCAGATGGCTCCTTACGAGGCTCTGTATGGCAGGAAGTGCAGGTCACCTCTGAGTTGGGAGGAATCGGGGGACCGGATGATTCTGAGATCAGAGGCGGTGCAGGAGGCTACAGATAGAGTCAGAGTTATCCAGGAAAAACTGAAGGTTGCTCGGGACAGGCAGAAGAGTTATGCAGATAATCGCCGTCGTCCCTTAGAGTTTATGGTGGGGGATCATGTGTTTCTGAAGGTCTCACCAACCAAGGGTGTCATGCGGTTTGGCAAGAAGGGAAAGCTGAGCCCGAGGTTTGTTGGACCTTACGATATTGTAGAGAGGGTTGGTCCTGTAGCTTACAGACTAGCTCTGCCACCATCTCTGGAGCATCTTCATAACGTATTTCATGTGTCAGTTCTGAGGAAATACTGTGCAGATCCATCACATGTGCTTGATTCTACTCCCCTGCAGGTCCAGAGTGATCTGACCTTTGTAGAGAGACCACTGAGGATTGTGGATAGGAAAGACAAAGTCCTAAGGAACAAGGCAATACCGCTGGTAAAAGTTATCTAGGGGAACCAGTCAGTCGAAGAAGCTACTTGGGAGACAAAGTCAGATATGAGAAGAGAGTTCCCTCAGCTGTTCGATGATTTTGTTTATCTAGCATTTTTTTTTTGTGGAAGTTTTTCAGTGAGAGAAGGTATCGATTTATGTATTTTCCCTGCAATGTAAAAATATGTGTCGCGGAGAGGATTCGAACCTGCGACTTAAGGCGTAAAATGTGTGCTGCACGCCACTAGGCTAGTGGTGTCTATCTATTAGAAAAGGGTAAGAGCCCTTGATAAGGGTTAAGTGGAGAATAACTTATACTAAAGGGTTATTGGATCTTCCACTTATGTTTAACCTATTGGGTTTGGATCTTTGGAGGCTTAGTGGGTAGAAAACTAAAATTTTGAGGGATCCATGTTCTCACCCACGTTGTCCCTCATTTCCCTCTTTGCTCACGATTTTTCTCCCTTGGGTGAAGGTGGCGGCTTGCCTTCTTCTCCCTTCTCCTCTTCTTGTGGCCGGCGGCGAGTGGTGGTGGAGGCGGCTTCCGGCGATCTTCCGGCGATGTGAGTGGCGTGAGGGGAGGCGTGGGGGCGTGTGGCTTGGAAGAACCGAAATTAAGGTGAGTGGATCTTCTCTTCCACCTAGTTCATGTATATTGGGATTGTTGCTTGATTTAGAGAAGATTAATGCTTAGAAATATGACATGAACTCTTGATTTCAAATTTGTATATGTTTCCTTGTTTTTCCCCAAATTTTGAAACCCTAGTTTGCATGAAAATTAGGGCTTTTCATCTCTAAGACTTCTAATCATCAATTAGGGCTTAATCATGTATGTGGCTTTAGATTTTTCAATTGCATGAAGATTAGGGCTTAATTGAGAATTTCGCCCCTTCTTCATGAAATTACGTCCAAATGTAAGGGTAAGAATTGGGGAAAACCAGATTTTTATGAAATTAGGTATATGAGGACTCTACCGTTTTTTTTGGGGAATTTTTGGAAATAAAAGTTTCTGTTGACTAAAATTGACCTAGGGGTAATTCGGTAAATTTGCTAGTTAAATTGGGGGAAAACTTGAAATTTCGAATCTAAGGATCATGAGGGACGTAATGACTATTTTTACGAAATTTTTGGATAAGTTTTGCTGCATGACTTAAACTTTGAACTAGGGGCATTTCTGTCTTTTGATATAAGAACTAGGAGAAAACTATGAATCTGTGATATCCGGTATTTATGTTATCTGCGGATGAAATTTGGTGAATTTTCTGTATTAGTATGTATTTTTAGTTGAATGGTGTATGTAGAAAGTAGTGATGTGAAATATTGATTGATAACCTTGGATGATAACTTAGAAAAGGTTAAACCATGTTTGCATGAAATCTAAGGACCTTTCCTGAACTTGATTGATGTGATGTCCGAGACAATGTTCGTGTTGTATGCGTTCGATAAGGGTCCTAGACTTGGGTGGACTGAACCTAAGGGTTAACTAGAGCACTCAGTGAACAGGCATTCTGATTTGGGGTTGGAGAATCCACCCATCCTATTCTGCTTTGTTTCCAGTAATGGAGGGACTGTTCTAGAGTCTAGTGACCAGGTTAGAGGTTCAGGGTTCCGGTTTGTGTTAAGGGTATTTTGTCCAAGTGATAAACCTTATGAGAGTTGGGTGTTTGAAACAAAGTGCCACGTCTTGGTCAGACGGGGGCCACCTCTTGAATTCATTCACCTTCCGTTCTGATCTGTTCCTGTTTCCGTTCCCGGTTGTGGGGGTGTTGTGTTCCCGGTAAAGGGGGTGCGGTTGAGTGTCGTAGAGCAAAGTGCCACGTCGTGACCTGGCGGGGGCCACCTCTTGAATCTACGCCTCACCAATGTTCGTTGCAGGTTACTCTCAGTGCCTTGACGAAGGCCGGGTTGGACCCTCGGGGTCAATTCTGAAATCACTGGACAATAGTTGTGTGATTCTAGTCTGTTAGCCGGATAGGCTGTTTGGTGATCTTGTTGCCCGGGGTTGTGGGTGTATTGTTTTCTGATCATGATTGTG
This sequence comes from Costus lasius, assembly GCA_027563935.2. Lineage (NCBI taxonomy): Eukaryota > Viridiplantae > Streptophyta > Magnoliopsida > Zingiberales > Costaceae > Costus > Costus lasius. Next base: position 62,144,514 of record CM050451.1, read on the forward strand.
ATTTATGGTTATCGATTTTATTATGTATCATACTTTGACATCTTCCGTTAAAAGTTTTGAAAAGATATCTGCATCTATTTTTTGATTGTATATTAGTGGATGGTAGAACGAGACTATCTACTCACTGAGCCGTGTAGCTCATTCCACGATATTTCCAGATGCAGGGCAGGAGCCTACAGCTTGAGCGGATGTTTAGTTTTCTAACTTGATATTTTGGGGCTTGCGAGCGTGTGCTATTTGTGGGCCGGATGTGGCCAAGGTTTTTATGATTTTGTTCATGGACATGTTAGCCGGATGTGGCTGGTATGCTGATTTTTGATTTCTGTGATATTGTTGCCGGGTTGGCATTTGGTTTTGATACGACTGTTAAACCGAGGGCTTAAGCCTGTTTTCGGTGAATTCTGTATTATCCTGTGTTATTCGATTATCGTGGTTTATTAGTTGTGATAAGGCTTGAGAACTTTTGATTTCAAAATGGTGTGTTTCAGTTTGTGGTCAGCATGTTGACCCACATTGTAATATTATGATACATGTACAGGAATTTCCTTAGTTTTTTCTGGGGACATGCTGCCGAAATTTTTCCGAATCGGTTTCTGTAAGCTATTATTCCCTAGCATCTGTATTGTTGTTTGTGTGTGACGTTCCCTATCTTCTGCGGTTTCTGTTCGATGTTTGGGGTTTATTCTGAGGGGGCGTTACACCTGAGACCTAGTATTGGTCCATCTTTGTACAACTTGACTTCAATATTTTATATATCATTTTGGCCTTGTCGTTATCATTGTTCGTCTACATCTGTGATTGTGTACTTAGATGATAATATCCCTAGAGACAGATTGGATCTGTGCTCAAACACTTGCCCCCAGTCGATGTACCTTAGTGGATATGGGACAACTATGGTACTTGTGAGACCGGTATATGGGTTGGTTAGGCACGAGGTGCTAGCGCAGACATATGGGTATATCAGTGGTGGATATACTAGACCGACCCGCTATGAGGCTATGACTTGGTGTCATGAGTTACCCTCACAAGTGATAGGAGATACATTGATCCCTTGACTTGAGGTCATTGACTATTCTATATGGATAAGGACATGCTTTGATGCAACCTAACACCTTGCCGTAGTTGGGAGGTTATAACGGTTGTCATTGAATATGTCAAAACCCATACGAGAAGGTCAAAGGACAGACAGAGGATTTGCCCCTTCCTAAGGGAAGCATGATATCCATGGAGCTCCTCTATGGTTCTATGACTGAAAGTGTATGGCCATACCCAAGTGAGAACCTGATTTAGTCATATCCATGAGATTAGGTGAAAACAAGTGATGACACGCTTGTCCAATGATGCACTGTATTTACACCACATTTTTATTTGTATTTTATACTATATTTTAGGCTTAATTGCAAGATTTTAAGTTAATTTTGGTATTTTTACTTCACTTGGCATAGAATCTTCACTTTTCTTAGTTTTATTGAAAATGCAGAAAATGATGGATTTCATAAGTTTTAAAGCCATAGCACAATTCCCGAGGAGATCACGAGCTTACACATCAAATTTGGATTCAAAATAGTGAAGAAGGCAATAATTATGGTCTTGGCCGTAATTATGGTGTCGACCGTAATTTTGGAATGCGAATAAAGGCAAAAAAATGGCTAAGTATGAAAATGCATAGAAACTTTCACAGGTGAAGCCGTGAATACAGCACAGTCCGTGAAACTTTCTATGTACAATGAGCTGTACACACATAAGCATTTACGGCCTCGGCCGTAAACTCATTATGGACTATGAAAACGTTCACCCTTCGAGATTTTCACTCGATTCATCCCCAAATTGATCCGGATTCGAACCAAACTTTGTAGAAACTTTCCTTCATGGGTTCCGGACCGGTCAAGCTATAAAAAATTAGATTTTTTGAGGGTTCAGGGGGGTTCTACAGATGAAAATGAATGGAGGCAGCGGCGATGGCGAAAATCACTTCGAGGGCAGAATTCGATCAGGAAAGCCGTGCAAAGTAAGAATTGGATGCTTCATAAAACTTAATGGGTCTAGGTACATTAACTGTCATGAGAGTATGGAGTTAACATAGTGAGATACCGGGTTACGCTTCGGGAGAAGGTAATCCGTACAGTAGGAAAAGTTCCTTTCATGATCATAATTATCTATTCAAATAGTTATCTTCCAGAATTTGATTATCTCTTCATGCTATTTTTGAATTCGCTCGTACTTAGAGTTCAATACATACCACTATTTAATTTTGCCTAGATTCAAACGAGCTGAGAAGTTGATACTTAACTGCCTAATTCTCGTTGGGAACGATATCTTAATGGTATTACTTTGATAAATCCATGCACTTGCGGATGTATCAAGTTTTTTGTACCGTTGTCGGGGACTACGACTAGTTAATATTGACTTAATTGATAAGTTTGGAGACTAAGCGTTTTTCTTTCTTTTGATTTTGCATTTGTTCTTCTTTTTCTTTTTTTCCTATGCTATTTTATTTTCATCTTGACTTACACATTGCATGCCCAGAGTTTCACGTGCAGGTACTTTATTTCCTAAAGACCCAGAGATTGAATGCACATTTCGCCTTCGAAGGAGATTACAGTTACAGACTCAAATGACTTATGAAAATGGTGTAATGGCGGCAAACAACCAGTCTTTGAGAGATTTTGCAGTATCAAATAGACAGGTTTTTAATTCAAGCATAGTTCAACCTAATGTGGAGGCGAACAACTTTGAGCTCAAGCCAGCGCTCATGACGTTGGTCCAATGATGTAGCGGATGTGGAGCCTTAATTCCGTACACTAGGGGGGAACTAGACGATCATGCGGAAAGCGAGAGAGGGTCTTGAGGCGAGGGAAGTGAAACGCGAGCGAACGCAGGAATCTGAGAAAACTGATGAGAAACGTGATTAGACAGATATTCCTTGAGCAAAACCCAATGCAGCGGAGAGACACGGCTCGAACGTTAAGGGAAACTACTCACCTCTTCGCGTAGAGCCAATTTTTTTGTGTGCAAGCATGCGCAGCCGGAACCTTTATGATGCTACGGAGGTAGCGATCCACAGGCCCAAGACTCAAAGCCGGAAACGCAGAAAGTGAACGCAATGTCTTTGCAAAGGACCCGGAGCCCGGGGAGGGTTCTCCGAGTGTTTTGATTGAATGCAGAAAATAGCGAACTACAAAGATGAGAGAACTGTAGACGAGCTTCTCGGAGTTGGAGGACCAAGGCCTTCGCATGGGGGAAGGCGACTACTACTACCAAGCTAAAAAAACAACACAAGCCCTCAGCCCTCTTTTATAGATCAAGAGGGAATGAGGGTCACATGCGCAACACATGAGGGTAGTTGGAGAAGCCAACCCCTCTAACTACCTAAAAGAAGGTCAATATTCTGCACATTAGTGGCGGTCTCTTGGGCCGAGTGGTGGGGCGCATGAGCTGAGGCGTGTGGGCCATTGAACGGGTCGCCTTCGTTCGGCTACACCATTTCTGAACACGCGACCACGAAGCAGCAGAATGGGCTGATTGTGGGCTGATTCTGCACATTAGTGGCGGTCTCTTGGGCCGAGTTGAGGACCCGGTTGTTGTAGCGATCGGTGCTGGCGTCCGGTGGGTGTCCTCAAGGGAGAGTGGCCATGGGCTGAATGGGCTCCGAAGATGTAGGTGAGGCCTTGTGGATGGACTGGACGAGGCAAGTTGTGGCAGATGAGGGGCTTGCCAACCCCACGAAACGGTCCGGAGGATGTGAGGACCGTTGCGAGCGTCGAACCGGATGAAGAATGGTGCCTTTGCATTTCCTGGGACTGAATACGGCATGGCCCTACTCGTCGTCACGGCCGTGTTCAGCACGTGGATCTCTGGTTGTGGCGGACACAGGAAGGGGCACGGCCGTGTCCTTGGTCTTGTTGGCGTTCACGGATTTGGACGACCGTGTCACAATTGTGTCAGGGAACACGGCCTGGCTTTGTTGTAGTTGAGCAGGTTTCATGGTAGTACCGTGATGAATATCACGGCCCCATATTTTGTGGCCAAAATCCACAAAATGTTTGGCCACGGCCGTGTTCTTGGTTACAGCCTGGCCATGCTGGGGGTCACTGAAGATGCCTGGCAGTGTGCTGATCACGGCTTGCCCGTGTTGGGCGGCGACAACTTTTCCTGAGACTTTCACGGGTGGAGGCACGGGCGAAGCTAGGGCCATGAAGTTCTCAGTCTCGGTGAACACGGCTTGGCCGTGTCGGGGAGCACGGCCGTGATGGGCCGCTGGAAACTCGGCCGAAGTGGGTACGGGCTGTGGCACGGCCGTGGCGGAGGCTGTGTCGGCGTTCGCGTCTGTGGCCGATTGTGCCACAGCCATGTCGGGGTCTGTAGGGCTCCTTTTCTGTCGAAATTCGCGGGGTTGCTTCCTCTAGTTATGGGGAGTCTCTCCAAGTGTCTTCTGGAGGGAATGGGCCGTCCTCATAGGCGTCTATGACTCCGTCAAGTGGCCGGAGGGGCCGCCGGTGAGAAGGGGCGCGTGGTAAGGCAGGAAGTCGGCGACATTGAAGATGGGGCTGATGAGGGAATCCTCTGGAAGGTCGAGGACGTAAGCGTAGCGGCAACCAGTCGTAGAACCGAGTAAGGACTGTCGCAGCGCGCTTGCAGCTTCCAATTGGCCCGAGAACGCAACCGCTCCGGGTGGATTCACACCATGACAAGCTCACCAATCTCAAAATGTTGTGGCCTACGAAGCTCGTTGGCCTCCCGCGCATAACAGGTGTTGCTCAAGAAAATCTGGTGGCGAATCTCGTCGTGTAAACCCGAAATGTGGGAAGCAAATGCGTATGCAGACTCATGGATTGAAGGGGGAGGAGGGACATTATGCATATCGATGGGTTTCCGAGGCTGGTGCCCTAGAACGACTTGGAAAGGACTAAACCCTGTGGAGCGGTGAAACGCGCTATTATATGCAAATTCGGCGATAGGGAGGTGATCAGCCCAATGGCATGGGAAGTCACCAGCTAAACACTAGAGAAGGTTACCCAGGCTACGGTCACGACCTCTGTTTGACCATCCATCTGCGGGTGGTACGCGGAGGAGAACTTGAGAGTGGTCCCAAGGAGGGACACAAGGACTTCCAGAAGTGATCAACGAACCGGGTGTCATGGTCGGACACGATGGTGAAAGGGAAACTGATGACACCAAAATATGTTGTATATTTTGTATCATTTTGGATATCTTTTCATGCTAGATTGAAGATCTTTCACTTGTTTTCATGCTAAATTCATCGAATATTGCAAAGTCTACTGCTATTTTGGTTTTTCATGGTTTTCAGGTAAAAAGGCACTATTTTTAGGCATTCTCAAGCAAAATCAAATACATAGAAGGATTACCATCATATAGAGGAGATCACCCAAGAAATTTCACGCAAAAAGGAGCCAGTCTGCAAATTACGGCAGTGCCGTAATCCATTTTACGGTACTGTAATTTCAGACAGTACCGTAATATCCGAGCCCTGCCGTATTTTGAAGAATTTCTAAATAGATAGTTTTTCAGATTTTACGGCACCGTTGTAAACAATTTTACGGTACCGTATTTCAGAATGCTTCAGAACAGAAACTTCGCTTAATTTTACGGCACTACCGTAAGAAACTACACGGGCCGTAATTGCCAGACGTTCGCGAACAGAGAATTCAGCCGATTTTATGGCACTACCATAAACCAGATTACGGTGCCATAATTTCCAACCTTTTCAGGAATAGAATACTCGAGGGATTTTACGGTAGTGCCGTGAACTATTACACTTCCGTAATACCTTATTTGATCACGACGCCTAGGTCAATATTGACGCCTGATTCTTGTGGAGAAGATTGCGAGCGATCCAGAGCTTTACATTGGATGCCGTAAGAAGAAAAAGGGGAGCTCGTCATGAGAGGATTACAGAGAGACCAAAAGCCCCAATTGGCATCAATTATCGAGGGAGAAATTGCGATTCACGCCGCCGCTTAGGGTTTCGCCGCCGCGACCGATCCAAAGCACCTCCGGCCGTGATTTTCATACTAAAGCTTCATCTGAAGAAGGAGACCACACACCAGAAGTTTCAGAATTAAAGGAGATCGATTGGAAGAGAAATCGAAGAAAGAGGAGGCACTGACACTATTCATCGCTTTCAGTTGCAAATTACGGCTGTGAAATACTTCACAGCTGTGCTGTATTTTCTAAACCTCTCTTTTCCTTCGGTTTTCGATCTTCTGAAACCATGACTTATTGTAATTTCTTCACGATGCTAGCTTAAACTATTTTTGGGACATGGGGGAGTAATTCACCCGATTTTTAATAACTATATAACTACTTCTTCACTATTTCGTTGTGTTTAATCTTAACATGATGATTTTGCTCCTGTGACAATTGTGCTTAGACTCTCTATAGTTCCATGTTACTAATTATGTTCTTAGAATTTTCGCTATTGACTGAAAGCTAATTGCTTGAGAATTTGGAACCCTAGAATTGCATGTTAGGAACCCTTCCTTAGGTTAGATCCTATTTGATCTGTTCTAGTAGAATAATTGCTATGATTATAATATGAATCTATAGATCGAGTCTATTTGTCAAACGTGGAGATCTTGTGCGAAAGCAAGGATCAGAACGTTGGAGATCCATGAGTAAAACTAGTGTCGAAACTTGGATGCACGAAAGTGATCCTTGAGTTCCACTAGAGATTATCAACCAAGAATTCGGATGCACGAAAGTGATCCTTGAGTTCATTGTTTGATGATTTACTTATCTTCAGCGTTGGGACGAATCTTGCGCAAAAGCGAGGATTAATCCCTGCTCGGTTGTTTGCACGAAAGTGAAACAATTCTTTTATTAAGTAAACTCCATCTTCATCATGATAAAATTGAACTGAAGAAATCCTTATCATGTCTAGTCATAAAAGTTGAAGTGAACGAAACCCTAGTCCCAGTTTTTCTCTCTGATAATTCCGTTTTTAGTTTCCAAATGCTATTTTTCACCAATTCGATTAGCCTAGATAGTAAGAAATCAATTATTTAGTACTTGATAACGAAGGTCTCTGTGGGATCGATATTTTCTTTATTACTTCGAGTATCCGTGCACTTGCGGACACTACAAGTTTAGGGACAATAAGTTTTTGGAGCCGTATCTGGGGGTGACAGTTCCCTGTGTGCCAAATAAGTTTTGGCTGCGACACTCCTTAAAATTAGTCTACCTACTTGTATCTATAAGTGTGTCCTTTCCGATCACATCAAGTTTTTGGCGCTGTTGCCGGGGACCTTAGTTTTGTCAATATTGAAGACATTGAGATTATTGCTAGACTAGGTTTTTATTTACTATTTTTATTTTTTTCTGTTTATTTTCTATTTTCATGAAATCACTTTATCTATCTACTTTGCATGCGCATAAATCTTAGGTCAGGACCACTTGTTCCATTGGATCCTGAAATCAACAAAACTCTTAGAGCACGCAGGAAGTTGAGACTAGAAGAAGATTCACAAGAGATTCAAGAGGAGATTCAAGAAGAAGTTGTAGAGATGGCAAATAATCAGAGAACATTGAGGGACTATGCAACCCCTAACCCACGAGAAATTCATTCCAGCATTGCTAGACTCGCTATCGAAGCAAATAACTTCGAAATTAAACCAGATTTTATCTCCATGATCCAACATAACCAGTTTGGAGGATCTCCACTGGAAGATCCAAACTTGCATCTTTCTTTATTTTTAGAATTTTGTGATACTATTAAGATGAATGGAGTTTCCAATGATGCACTCAGACTAAGGTTATTTCCCTTTTCACTCACGGACCGGGCGAGGATATGGCTTCAATCGCAACCAACCGGAACCTTCACAACATGGGAGCAGCTATCAAATTCCTTCCTAACAAAATATTTCCCTCTAAGCAAAACAATCCAGCTGAGGAATCAAATTACAAATTTTCAACAAAGAGATGGGGAATCATTCGGTGAGGCCTGGGAGAGATTCAACGAATTACAGCGGAAGTGTCCTCACCAAGGCATTGAAGATTGGCGTTTATTGCAAACTTTTTACTATGCTTTATCAAATAACACCAAATTAACTGTGGATGCTGCTGCAGGTGGAGCTCTTATTAGCAAAACACCTGATGATGCCTTCAGATTGCTAGAAGAGATGGCACTGAATCACAATCAATGGAATACCGAGAGAGGAGTACTTTTCAAGCCTTCTCAATGTAAGGGTGATGGTGATGGATGGAGATCCTTAGCAGAGAAGGTAGACTTTTTGTTCAGTAAGTTTAACTCTCTGCAGACTGCTTCTATTTCCTCTATCACTTGTGAAATTTGTGGCAATGATGGTCATTCTGCTGAATATTGTAAAATAGTTGTTGATCAGGGTAATGAACATGTGAATGCCATAGGGAATTATAATCAAAGTAGACCTAATGATCCCTATTCTAGTACATATAACCCTGGATGGAGAAATCACCCCAACCTTTTATGGAAAAACAATAACAATGTAGGGGGAAACACTGAGAACAAAGGATATCAAAGACCAAACCAGAACCAAAATCAAAATCAGAATTCAAATATAGAATCCATGTTTGAAAAAATAATGGCCAATCAAAATCAATTTATGTTAAGTCAAGATAGAAAAATTGGAGAGTTTATATCTAAGCAAGACCAACTCATGTCAAATCAAAATAGACAAATTGAATAATTTAAGGAATGTTTTCATCAAATCAACTCCAAATTGGAAAGAGTAGAAGCCCACAACAAAATTCTTGAAAATCAGATTGCCCAGCAAGCTAGTGCACCTTACAGACCCCTTAGGAAATTACCTGCAAAACCTGAGATAAACCCTAGGGAGCACTGTAATGCCATCATGACTAGAAGTGGGAAACAACTAGGAGAACCTAGAGGGAGGTTTGAAAACACTAAAAAAAGGCTTGATGATAATGAAAAGGAATTAGAGTTAGGAGAACCCTCTTCACATGAGGAACCCCAAACTTGTTTACCACCTCAAAAGGGTGATAAACCTAAAGGAGATGAATTATGTGAAAAAGACAATCCTAAACCTAATTTGCCTGCTCCTTACCAGCCACCTATACCTTTTCCTCAAAGGTTAGTTCAGAATAAGTTAGACAAAAAGTTTGGCAAATTCCTTGAAATCCTAAAAAAGCTTTTTGTTAACATTCCATTTACTGAAGCTATTTCTGAAATGCCATCTTATGCCAAGTTTTTAAAAGAGATTTTGTCTAACAAAAGGAAATTAGATGATTATGGCACATGCACTATTACTTTAACTGAAGATTGTAGTGCTATCATACAGAACAAACTGCCACCTAAACTGAAGGATCCAGGTAGTTTTTCTATACCTTATTCAATAGGCACTATGGCTTTTGACCGAGCCTTATGTGACCTAGGTGCCAGTGTGAGTCTAATGTCTCTTTCTACTTACAGGAAACTAAATCTTGGAGAGCTAAAGCATATATCCATATCCTTACAGCTCGCGGATTCATCGGTAATTTATCCTATAGGTATATTAGAGAATGTTCCTGTACAAATTGGTAAGTTTTTCATTCCTATAGATTTTGTAGTGTTAGACATGGAGGAAAATTCTATAAATCCTATAATTCTTGGTAGACCACTATTGGCCACTGCTAAGGAAAACATAGATGTGAAAGAAGGAAAGATTACTTTTGATATATGTGACAACAAGATTGAATTTAATCTTAATGATTCATTGAACAAGCTTTCATACTCAGGATCTTGTTGTAGTGTTGAGATATTTAATGATGAAATTTATGATGTTTCAAGTTTGTTTGATGAAACCTCAAATAATGAATCTAACAATCTTTTTGAGGGTATTGATGAGCAATTGCAGAAAAAGAAAAAGACAAGGAGGAAGAAAAGAAGAGGAAGCTCTAGATTGATTGACAAAATAGAAACGATTATGAGCAAATTTGGATACTATTTCAAGATTGAGCCTTATGTTGAAAAATCAGGAGGGCAATATAGGAATTCATGATCAAACCCGAGTGTTAAAGGGTCAAGCTAATGACCTTTAAATTAGCGCTTCTTGGGAGGCAACCCAAGCTTACTAACCTCTATTTTATTTTCTTTAACTTAATTTTAGCTTGATACTAATTTTTCTTTTATTTTTGTAGGTAAATTATGATTTGGAGGAAATTACGGCACCACCGTAAGGTATTTTACGGTACCATATTTCCAGCCTCTTTCGATTAGAAAGTTGCCACGAAATTACGGTACCGCCGTAAGGTAGTTTACGGTACCGTATTTTAGACCAAATTTTATTTTTCGATTTTCTGAATTTTCAATTTTTGAAATTTTTTTTTAAAAAAAATTTTGCTTTTTGAGTATTACGGCAAGTACCGTAAGTTGTTTTACGACACCATAATTCCGCGTCATTTTTTAACAGAAAGGTTCTGAGATTTTACGGCGGTGCTGTAAAGCATGTTACGGTACCGTATTTTTGAACCGTTTTCAACCCAAGAGTTGTCGTAATTTTACGGCAGTGCCGTAAGATATTACACTGCCGTAATCTATTTTCAGACACGCGATTCTATGCCGTATTTAGGTTTTCTGTCGGGCCATTTTTAGGGTTTTACCTTCATTCTCACTCGTTTTCAAGCCACTCTTGAATCTCCGATCGTCTCTGACCTTCAGTGATCGCTGGCGACCTTTCCCGTTCAACTCTCGTGGTCGATTAGGTAATCGTTTCACCGATTTTACCGATTTAACGAGTTTTTTTCAGTTTTCACCCCTTTCACTCATTTTCGCTCAATTCTCAACTATTTTGAGTGATTTTTGTTTCTATTCACTCGTTAGAGGATAAGCTTTCAATTCTTTGCTGTTCGAATAGAATTTGGGCTGATTTCATAGGAGATTTGAGATGAAATAGGTTGACGCATGGTAAAGTCACTGTTCACTCACGGTTTTGTTGATTTTTGAGTTTAAGCTTGAGTTATGAGTTGATTTCCGCTTCCTATTTATTTAATTAGTGCTGTTAATGATGCTGAAACTATGATTCATGCCTGCCATATTGAGATGAGATTGAGATTACATGCTCTGTTTATGCCCTATTTTTATGACAATAGAACATGTTGATAGGTTGCCATTTGACTTGAATTGAACTGTATTATTGTTTTGCTGCCATTAAATTGTGAGTTTGCATCTTGTTAACAAATATGCCAAGGAGAAAGGTAATTTTCCCAAGGGAGAAGGGGAAAGCCCCTGCAGAACCATCTCAACCTCAGGACCCCCATGGAATCATCTTTAGAAATGAGATGCAGGAGACCAGGTACAACAAATTGATTAAAAGAATAATTGTCAACACAAAATATGCCGATCAGAGGACACTTGAAGCCTTAGGGCTTTATGATGATGTGCTCTGGATGTTTGAGAGAATCCAAGCAAGGAAGTTCTTTTAGATGACCCCCGAACACGTATCTGCCATTGGTTTTAGAGTTCTTGAGCAGCCTAGTCATAGAACTAAAAGAGTTTTCCCATGCCCCTGCGGATGGAAAAATTACTTTCAGATTGGCAAATGAAGAAAGAGAGTTAACATTGCAGGAGGTTAGAGACATCTTTGGCCTCAGTACAGAAGGGTTCACTGAGATACCCCTGGGATTTATGGAGAACATTTTTTAGAACCAAATCACTAATAAAATCACTTCTACGATGTTTCTACCAGAGCTAGTAAGATGATGAGCCCTTGTATTAAGTATGCTCATAGGGTTCTGGCACACACAGTATTTGGGAGAGGGGATAGTGACGGCATGGTCCGTCAGCCTGAGTTGTATATTCTTTGGGGTATGCTCAGTGGATTTGCAGTGGATGTGGCCTATTTCATGATCAAGCATATGGATAAGGTGGCTAGAGAAACTAGAGGATCAGTGGTGATAGGAGGTCTGATCACTCCTATAGCTAGGTATTTCGGGATTGAGCCATATGGGATTGAGTTGGCACGAGGGAATGCAAGACTCGACATTGAGTCTTGCATAGCAATGAAGATGATTGTAAGAGAAGGAGACACTTTTTGTTTGGTCCTTGGACCAAACATCCCTCCTCTACCTTTACCTCGCATTGAGAAGACTATAGTCAGAGACAGAGCCAACTGGAAGCTATCTCCCAATGCAGTAGAAGCAGCTTTTACTCCATCACTTGATACAGTTCCACCACCACCCACCTTGGGTGGAAGGAGTGATCCGTATGGGATGGAGTCACTACCTCACGATTCTTCACAGCCCGCCGGTACTTCTTCACATGGGACGAGGGCTGGTTTTGCTAGCCACCACGATCCAGGTTTCTAGGCGCTCACAGCACAGATGTATAATTAAGAACGCCGCCAGGAGAGGATGGAAGAGACTCTAGGGCACATCCAGAGGGATATGGAGAGGTTATGTAATCATATGGAAGACATGGGTAACTTCCTTTTTGACCGTTTTGGTTATGTAGATCATATAGATTATGGATACCAGGGTGATCAAGGAGAAAAACCATATTATGATCCCATGGAGGCTGCTCCGAAAGACTCTGAGGCTACACGGTCAGATGGTGACGAGTAGTTACTTTGTGAGTGTTGTTTTCCTTTACTTCTTTACCATACTATGTTTTTCCATATATATCTCATTGATTTTTCATATGATGAAGGGAAGGATGACGCTTCATGATCGCCGCCACTGATTTTTTATATGATTACTTGGTTTTCAATATGGTTGTATGATGAATATTGATATTCTGATTTACCTTTCGATTTGGTTGTACTACATGATGATGATATTACTCTTTGTGACATGATGTGATGATGAAAATATTTTGATTAAATGTGATATATGGGCATGTTTTGATGATTTTTGATGATGAATGAACTCAAATTCTTGATTAGATTTATAGCCCCATCATGTTAAATTTATTTCTTCAATACATATTTGTCTATTGAAATATGAAATTAGTTGATGCATGAAATTTTGGGTAGATGTATTGTTTAAGGAATAAAATCTAAAGGTGAATTTTTTTCTTATGAATAAAATGAGTATATGAGTATGATTTATGAATTGAGATCAATTGATCAACCTAGTAGATGTTTAGTCTATTCTTGCTATTTGTTGGGAAATAAGAATCCAAGATCCACAAAATAATGGTGAGGACTCCCCTACTTGGCACTGTGGGAAAGCACAGTGGTACCGAAGGTCATGGGTTGAAGCAATAATATATATATATATATATATATATATATATATGTATGTATGTATGTATCTATGTGGGTACATGCCATGAGAGAAATCATTTCACATAAACTCCGTTGTCCTTATTAAATTCTTTCCAAATTAGAGGATATGAGTTCTATTGCATTGATTATGTGATCCGTGCACTCTAATCTCGTCACCAGAATAAAAGGTGGTAATCGAGTTAGAGAATGTGAATGATGCAAAAAGGAATAGAAAAAGTGTGTATCTATGTGGGTACATGCCAAAAAAAAAGAGTGGAAAAAGATCTTGGAAACCTAATTCCTATAAACAAAAGCATGATAGATTTGAAATGAAAATTGGGTGAAATCATGTGATTGAAAATTTTATTTATTGTACTTGTTGCGAATTTTTATTTGATTTAATTGTGGATCTAGAGGATTGAGTTCTAAAGATGATATGTTTATTTGAAGTTTTATAAATCAATCGATAGAGTTTTTCATTGATTGGTTGTATTTTAGAAATTTTTTGAGCATGAAAAGGTTATTCTTTTAATCAAATTTTGATTTCAAAATTTTGATTTTTGCTTGAGGACAAGCAATGTTTGAGCCTTATGTATTTTGATGACACCAAAATATGTAGTATATTTTGTATCATTTTGGATATCTTTTCATGCTAGATTGAAGATCTTTCACTTGTTTTCATGCTAAATTCATCGAATATTGCAAAGTCTACTGCTATTTTGGTTTTTCATGGTTTTCAGGTAAAAAGGCACTATTTTTAGGCATTTTAAAGCAAAATAAAATACATAGAATGATTACCATCATCCAGAGGAGATCACCCAAGAAATTTCACGCAAAAACGAACAAGTCTGCAAATTACGGCAGTGCCGTAATCCATTTTACGGTACCGTAATTTCAAACAGTACCGTAAAATCCGAGCCCTGCCATATTTTGAAGAATTTCTAAACATAAAGTTTTCCAGATTTTACGGCACCGCCGTAAACAATATTACGGTACCGTATTTCAGAACTCTTCAGAATAGACACTTCGCTCAATTTTACGGCACTACTGTAAGAAACTACACGGGCCGTAATTGCCAGACGTTCACGAACAGAGAATTCAGCCAATTTTATGGCACTACCATAAACCAAATTAAGCTACCGTAATTTCCAACCTTTTTAGGAACAGAATACTCGAGGGATTTTACGGCAGTGCCGTGAACTATTACACTGCCGTAATACCTTATTTGATCACGACGCTCAGGTCAATATCGACGCCCGATTCTTGCGGAGATGATTGCGAGCGATGAAGAGCTTTACATTGGATATCGTAAGAAGCAAAAGGGGAGCTCGTCACGAGAGGATTATAGAGAGACCAAAAGCCCCAATTGGCATCAATTGTCGAGGGAGAAATTGCGATTCACGCCGCCGCCTAGGGTTTCACCGCCGCGACCGATCCAAAGCACCTTCAACCATGATTTTCATACTAAAGTTTCATCTGAAGAAGGAGACCATACACCAGAAGTTTAGAACGAAAGGAGATCGATTGGAAGAGAAATCGAAGAAAGAGGAGGCGCCGGCACTGTTCATCGCTTTCAGTTGCAAACTACGGCTGTGAAATACTTCACAGTCGTGCTGTATTTTCTAAACCTCTCTTTTCCTTCGGTTTTTGATCTTCTAAAACCATGACTTATTGTAATTTCTTCACGATGCTAGCTTAAACTATTTTTGGGACATGGGGGAGTAATTCACCCGATTTTTAATGACTTGATAACTACTTCTTCACTATTTCGTTGTGTTTAATCTTAACATGATGATTTTGCTCATGTGACAATTGTGCTTAGACTCTCTATAGTTCCATGTTACAAATTATGTTCTTAGAATTTTCTCTATTGACTGAAAGGTAATTACTTGAGAATTTGGAACCCTAGAATTGCATGTTAGGAACCCTTCCTTAGGTTAGATCCTATTTGATATGTTCTAGTAGAATAATTGTCATGATTATAATATGAATCTATAGATCGAGTCTATTTGTCAAACGTGGAGATCTTGTACGAAAGCAAGGATCGGAACGTTGGAGATCCATGAGTAAAACTAGTGTCGAAACTCAGATGCACGAAAGTGATCCTTGAGTTCCACTAGAGATTATCAACCAAGAATTCGGATACACAAAAGTGATCCTTGAGTTCATTGTTCGATGATTTACTTATCTTCAGCGTTGGGACGAATCTTGCGCGAAAGCGAGGATTAATCCCTGCTCGATTGTTTGCACGAAAGTGAAACAATTCTTTTTTTAAGTAAATTACATCTTCATTATGATAAAATTGAACTGACGAAATCCTTCTCATGTCTAGTCATAAAAGTTGAAGTGAATGAAACCCTTGTCCCAGCTTTTCTCTCTGATAATTCCGTTTTTAGTTTCCAAATGCTATTTTTCACCAATTCGATTAGCCTAGATAGTAAGAAATCAATTATTTAGTACTTGATAATGAAGGTCTCTATGGGATCCATATTTTCTTTATTACTTCGAGTATCCGTGCACTTGCGGACACTACAAATTTAGGGACAACAAGTTTTTGGAGCCGTATCAGGGGGTGACAGTTCCCTGTATGCCAAATAAGTTTTCGCCGCGACACTCCTTAAAATTAGTCTACCTACTTGTATCTATAAGTGTGTCCTTTCAGATCACATCAGAGACCGTGGAGGCGCACAATCTCTCGGACGAAGAGGTGCGCGACGTGGGATGCATTGGCCGTCTTGGAGCATTGTACAAAGTGTGCCATCTTGGAGAAGCGGTCCACGACAACGAAGATGGAGTCGTGGCGCGAGGTTGTGCATGTTGGTGTATATGCCCTGCAGACCAATGTATGGACATGGTCAGGCATTGTTTGAATGTACTTTGATAGAACTATTATTCTTTATAGAGGCATGGTCGTTATTATGCAGACTTCACTACCTACGTTGATGTAATGAGTTGCATATATAATGTCCCAGGAGTTTGGATTGGATCCATTCTCATAAGCTATCTCCAGACAAGGTACCATAGCAGATATGGGACAGCTTTGGTACATGTGAGACTGGTGTATGGGCTGGTTAGGTGCGGGGCACAGTAACGCATACATACAGGTGCATTGGATGCACTGGAGTGATCCACCGTGAGGATTGACTTGTCTAGTCAACAAGTCAATCTCACATGCAAGAGGTTTGCAATGATCCTTAGACTTGAGGTATTCATGTCTAGATTTGATGATGGATATGCTTTGATGCAGTCTTACATCTCTCTGTAATTGGGGGACCAAAACGACTGTCATTGAGCATGTCATAAGTCATGTAGAGACATGGATGACCAATAGTAGGATTTGCCCCTTCCTTATTGGAAGCATGATATCCACTCGGGGGCGCCCCACCTCATTGGTGCATGACAGGAATGTGTGGCCACACTTATTAAGTCATGACCAATAGATTGGATTAATAAACTTGAGACTAATCCAATGATAGGATATCAATTTAGGCAAAGGGATCTATAATGCATGGGAATCCTCGTTGCTTGTTAGGAGTTGTTGCCATAATGACTTAAGTCCTATGACATGGGTAGTAGTGATGTGTTGCTAGATACCCCTCACTACTTTTGATGTTTACATCATTGCCATCGTCATAAGGATCCTACGGGGTCACACACAATAGACTCTTGACGTTGCTTTAATCATAAGCCTTAGGATCAAGTTATTGGATAACTTGGATCCATTTGGAAGATTTCATCAGCGCTAATGGACCTGATGAGTTGGAAAAAAGTTATTGGAGCCAAACTTCATTTTTGGCAGGTTAACCCGAAATTGACCTTAATTGGTCACATTTGGATTAGGGTTGCATTGGATTGGATCCAATGGCTTAATCAACCCATGCCATGAAGTTTGGGCTAGCTCATTATCTAATGAGGCCCAATAATAAGTTGTCATGAAGAGGGAATTGGCTTAAAAGGGTATAATGGGGAGAAACCCAACCCCATTGGCACCCAGGGGCATAATGGGGTGTGGGTGGCATAAATTGCTTCCTTTGGAAGGAAGCGGCACCTCCCCCTTGATCCTTTGATGGTATCTTGCCTCTATGGTAAGTGTTGGGGCTGATATGGCTTGAGGACTCTTTTGGAAAGAGCTTGGGTGCGTATGAGAAGTAGGGAGATATTTGTGGTAAAGTATTGGAGACTTTCCTTATCTCATAAACCCTATATGCACCCAAACCCTTACCCTAGCCGAATACCTCTTGCTTGTTGCGCCTAACCCTTCTTCCTTGGATGGAATGCATGCCTCTAAGGCATGTCATGGGCTGATATATTGCTTGGGGCGCAAGACAAGGTCTTGGCGCATAAGGAAGGGTTGAATTGGTTTAAGGAAATGTCTTGGAGACTTTCCTTGTCACAAACCTTTTCATCCTAGCCATACACTTGGCATGATCCTAGCCCTTGCCCTAGCCACCTCTTGTCCTATTTATAGGACCCCTTACTGTCCTTCTTGTTGTTGTTGTTCGAGTGGACAACATCTTGGAGGGGTGACATATCTCTTGGAGAGACTTGGAGTGCAAGGGGCGAGAGCAACATAGGTGGCGCAACATCTCTTCCTACTAGTGGCCGAAAGTCTTCTCCTTCATCTCTTCTTGGCATGACTTGGAGAAGGACTTGGTGGCGGAACTTCCTCTTCCTCTTCCTAAGGGCCGAAACTCTTCTTCTCCCCCTTCTCTTGGAGTGAAGAGGATAAGGAGTTGGCGGCATCTTCCTTGCACTTGGCGCATGATCCTTGGAGGTGGCGCAAGAGAAGTGAAGGAACCCTAACGCTTGATTCTCTTCCCGAGGCTAGCACCGAGCGTGGAAGAGGGCAACGTTCAGATGGTCGACACGTGGATACTTTTAGAGGGCGAACACATGGGCACCTTCAACATGGCTTCGGCAACTAGACAAGCCAAAGAGGTACATCTCTAACACATCCTTGTGTCATCTCTCTCGCATGGATCCTTGGGACCGGAATATGTTTCGTGGTGTAATGATTCTTCCGCTGCGTCCTGGGACTGCAAAATTTTAAATTACACCCGGTATTCCCTAACAGTGGTATCAGAGCTACTTGAGAGAAACACAAGGTGTACATTTGCTTGTTTGAAAAATTTTTGGAAAATTTTTCTTCTATCCATGCGCGTTTCACTTAGAAAGCGTTTTTCATCCAATCTTCTCTTCTCAATTTTATGGCCGAATTTTGATTGTGTTCATGATTGATTTAAGACCAAAGGCGCACGTAGGTTTTGTGAAGTAGGACGGACATTGTGTCTTCGGACTGGCTGGGTCTCTTGATCTGACAAAATTGCCAGCCGATAGGGTCTATGAAATCATCATGGAACTTGATCTAAATTTTAGGATAAATTTGGTTAAGAGAGTGCTTTGGATGATGATGGCGCATAAGGGGCTAAAATTTGATTTCTCCCGACTTTTTCAAATTTTACATACGCCAGTTGATTGGGTTGATATGGTCATAGCGAGTGCCCTCCTGTGTTGAGTTGTGGAAGCATGTTTCCACTTGTGATGAATGCTTGTAAAATCTCTTTCCACCTGCGTGTGGTTCTCTCCCTATCTTGATGTAAAGATTTTTTTCATCTTGTTTTAGAATAGATGTAGAATTAGAAGATAGGTTAAGGCTTCATCTTAACAACAAGGAGTCTTCTTCAACTGAAGTCAGTAGTGGCGCTAGCTTTGGAAGCATGGTGATGGACTTGCGGCTGAAGGAAGGACACTTGCTTTCGGCTTTCTGGCATGGGCTGATTTGCTTCAGGGACTTGCAACCCTTGGATGCACGATAACATGTCACATGGCTCGTGACAAGTTATGTGTATGAAAAGGGCTATGACCATATCGACCAAACTAGCATGCCTGTGATGGTTTATTATTCTGTCCATAGCATGCCTGTGATGTTTTTCCTTTTGCTGCCATAACCATAGGAAAACTGCATGCTTGAAAAGAATAAAACAAACATGCAATAACTCTCAATACAATATCAAGTCGATAGCCTTCTAACGCGTTGCCCTCATCAAACTATCGATCGGTGGTGTTGTGAACTGTTTCCCACCCTCATGGGACACACCCACTTATCTTTAGGAGGTGTGTGGTGACAATGATTTCCCCAGTCCAGTTTTAACCTGGGCGTGCCTTCGCAAGGAAATTTGTTGGCCCTGGGCATAACGGTTAGGACCAGCCTTGACTAGTTTTTCATATGTCACTGACATGATGAATTACTGGAGGTAGCTGTTGAGAGGATAGGGTTCTGTGTTGTATCCAGCCCTCGCTGGACACTGGGCGCCTTGTCTGTCTTAACTAAGAGGAATTGTGAATGGCACAATTGGCTGGCATGGCTACCTAAGGAAGCATGAAACTCTCTGTGCATCCTAACTCACCCTCGTGAGTCGCGGAGACCTCATGTGAAATTAGGATCCTACTTACTTATTTCCATGTTGAGTTTGAGAGTTCTCAACTAGTTTTGGAAGTAGTGGGAGCATAGCATTTAAATTTAAAGTCTTTGTTAAATGCTTTATCATAGTACTTATTTTACTTATTTGCTTATTGTAGATGGCATCTCCTAATCTAAGATTGAAACTTTATGAAAACAAACTGGATGGGACAAATTGGACAAAATGGTTCAAGATTTTGTCCAAGATACTAGAACAAGAGAATAAGGTGCATCTTCTTGAAAGACCTCCATCCCAGCCCAGTGTGTATTTCACTACTTAGTGGGAGTGGAATGTCTATCTTGAACATTGTGAAGATAAAGAACAATACACTGCTCTTGTCTTAGAGTGCATGACCCCAGAGGTCAAAGTTGAGTGTGATGAGATGGGGATTTATGATCTTATCATACATCTCAAAGGTCTCTTCACACCATGCTCTATAGACAAAGATCAAGAGAGTTCGTTGGATCTTTAGAGTGTATGCCTAAATCTGAGAATGACCATGGTTCTTTATCTTCGAAGCTAATACTTCGGAAGACTGGAAATGCATGGGTATTTCAAAGAGGATTAATGGCCAAGAACTGTTGGGGTATGCCCTTAAGGCTAATGTTTGAGGCCTTGGGATTATATCAGTATCATGTATAAACTCAATGTTTATAAAGGCAATGGTTGTTATTCAGGTTGTTGCATTATCTGCTGCCATATGTATACTTCTGAATAATGTCTCAATGCTGTTCAGCTTGGCTGACATGCAATATTGTCCTTAGTCGAGATATCTTGGTGAACATGAGACAGCCTTGATATGATTGAGACTAATATGTGTTCTAATCTTATAGGATGCTTCGAGCATGGAATAAGATATAGACTCATGGGTACATTGGATGTACTGGACAGACCCTACTTAGGATATTCAATTGCTTGTCACAATGTGAATAATCCTTATATGCAAACAAGTGGCATACTTCCTCTGACTTGAGATCACTTGTGTTTCTAAATGATGATTGACATTGTCTTGAGGTAGTTTAATATCATTTGAAACATAATGGTTAGAGACTATCTTGGATAATGAACATGAGTCATGTTAGGGCGCTAGTGATAGATATAGGATTGCCTTCTCCTTGTTTGGAGTGTGATGTTCTAAAGGGGCCCTCTGGATGAGATGGTTGAGAAAGTGTATGGCCATACCCAGATGACTATGTTCATCTGATCTAACCACTCTCATCATATTGGAGTTACAGGCTTGACATGCTTATCCAATAAGAACATCCAGTGGCAAAGGAAACAAGTATGCCTAGTGAATTGAATTCACACTTATGCTATGGTTTGGGTGTAGTCTTGGAAGACTCTTTCCTTTATATCGGGAGACAATGATGTGTTGCTAGATACCCCTCTCTGTTCGTGATAACGTAAGTTGTCGTTACCGACATTTAAAGGAAACCCTTAGGGTCGCACAATTTGATGATATGGCTTACTTAAGTCAGATCGTGTGGACTGAATTGTTTTGGTTCAGTTTAAAGGGATTTAAACTCTGATTGTAAGTGAGATCTGGTCTGATCATGTTTGATTGATTAGGGCTTGAGATCGGTAAGCTTCGATCGAGAGAATTGATGCTAGATCGGTGAGATCAAGAGCATCAAGAGATGGATGGTTAGATCTTGAACCTTTTTGGTTCAATATGATCTAGGACAATGCTTGGTTTAATTTGGTCTTTGAACCAAATTCAATGAACCGGTTCACTTAATGTGAGCGCATGGTTCAAGGGGAGAAGAGAAGCGATCGGTTCACTTGGGGTGAACGCATGGGTGATCGCATGATCGCATGAACGTTGAGGGTTTACTATTTTTTGGAAGTCATGCTTTCCAAAATATTCTTCACGCCTCCACGTTCGAGAGCATTGCTCTATACTCGCCTCTCCTCTCTCGTGTTGTGAAGCTCTTCTTCACGCCAAGAAGAATTCGACAAGCCAAGAGATCTCATCCCTTCACTCGATCAGGAGACTTGGAAATCCTTGCTAGCACAAGGAAAGACAAGGAGAAGCCTCTCTCATCTTGTGTGCGCACGCTTTGGAGGAGAGCCGCATCGTTCTCTGCTTCCAAGTAGCCATCCAAGCAATGGCATCGGTATGATCTTGTGTTGATCTTTTCAAAGTTTTAAGTTGATCATATATTTACATACCAATCGATCTTGTAGGAAACCCTAGATTCCGCTTTGCGATTTTATATATATGTGCATATTAGGGTTTCCCCACCTCGTTAGTGACTTTCAATTGGTATCAGAGGAGGTTCTGGTATGTTATATGATTGCTTAATGTGTGATCCTTGTTTGCGTTTGTTTAGATCTAGAGTTAACATGCGAGAATACATGCTAGTTATTAGATGTTGGCGCATGTATGATGTTTACTTGTTGCCGCATGCTAAAGATTTTTTGTCAAAAACTTATCTTGCGCGCATCCACTAGATCTATAAGCGCCTGCTTTAAAAACTTAGACGGGTTATTAGGGTTGAAGTCGTCGTCCTGTCTAGACCCAACAGTCTGATCAGACTATCTGACAGCCTAGATGGGTCGACCAGATAGCACCTATGCGCAAGCATCAGGTGGCTATAGGTCGACTGCAGAAGGGCGTGTAGCGATGTCTGATTGAGAGAACCAGTGAACGCTCATGATTAAGGCCCGGGGTCACACCCGCTTGCCAGAACTCATGAGGGACGTTCAGCCCTTAAGGCATGCATTGTTGACCATGAGGTCGACTCAAGTCGGTTATGACTTGGTGCATGCAAGGGCAGTGGGTCTGACTAGGTCTGATGAGTGGATCCCTATTAATGGACCGTTGTAAGGTAGTAGGGCTCATAAGGAAATAAAATTGATGCCAATGGGATTTTCAAAAATTTTATTTTCCTGTTTGGATCACATGTTGTTTGTATAACATGAATGAATGTCTATTTCATCTTATGTGGGTTGCCCAATTAATGTGTGCTGTGCTGGGGCCTGCGTGCCTGGATTAAATTGTAAATTTTATTGTGATCTGCGCATCACATTTTAATCAATTTATAAAGTGTAATTGACCTGCGTGTCAATCATGTCTAGATAGATTAAATTGTACTTTAATCAGACATGAGCACAGAGCACACATGGCAGAAGCACTTGCAGCAAGTGGCTTCACCAGTGGGAGGTCTAGAGTTCGACTCTAGGACAGGCGCATACTACCTGGTGGGTGCATCTGAGCTGCAGAGGGCGCTTGGGCCTGGGCTGGGCCAGATGGATTTGCAAAAGGACCCATGAAGAGCTCAAGTGAAGACTTAAGTTAAATTAAGGTCTTACTTAGGCCTGGTGGGTGCATCTGAGCTGCAGAGGGCGCTTGGGCCTGGGCTGGGCCAGATGGATTTGCAAAAGGACCCATGAAGAGCTCAAGTGAAGACTTAAGTTAAATTAAGTTCTTACTTAGGCTTAATGGGCTTTTACCACATAAGATCATCATGCTTTCAATTTACTGTTTAAGTAATTTAGTAACTGCATGATTTATTCTTCTGCTATCACCATAGGATTTGTATGATAGTAAGAAGATAAAAGGACCGTTAAAATCCAACGATGAATGTCAAGCACGTAAGCCTTCTGACGCGAAACCTCACTGTTCTGACTATCGTTGGGGCCGTGTTGTACCCACTCAGTGGGCACGCCCATCTATCTTCAGACGATGTGTGATTACACCTGCGTGTTACAGAGAAGGGATTTATCACTTCTCGTTGCTCAGCATAGCACGTGGTGGTCCAGGGAATAGGTCAGGTCAGCTTGACCATGTAGGCTACATATTGAGCATATGGTAGCCATATGGAGGCAGCCATCTGTGGGATCAGAGACTGTGTTGTACCAACTCAGTTGGCACAGTCTGCTGGATTGCCCAGATGAAGGGGAATCGCACGGGTTGGCGATTGGCAGGGGTTGCCTACCAGAGATTAGTGCTTGTACTCTCTGTGCATCTTATCTCGCCTGAGCGGGATGCGGAGACCAAGTATGAAATCTAGATCCCATCTCACTAAAAGAGTTTCACTCTTTCGGACTGTTTTACTGGATTTTTCAGTCAGATAAAATAGTGAGAAAAGAATCATTCTTAAGTCCTGGATTGATTCTAACATTGATACTGACCTTGTTGGTCTTGCAATGTTGTAGATTACTGCAGCAACGAACACCACAGCGTTCAATGTGCGATCCTTACTGGAAAGGGAGAAGTTTGCTGGGCCAAACTTCTCAGACTGGTATGGACACCTTAAGATTGTTCTTAAGGCTGAGAGGAAACTGTATGTCCTTGAGACGGCAATGCCGCCTCAACCCGCTGCGAACGCCGCAAGGGCGGTTCGGGATGCTTATGAGAAGCATGTCAATGATAGCATTGATGTCGCTTGCCTTATGCTTGCGTCTATGACGCCAGAGCTTCAGCGTCAGCATGAGGATTTATCTGCTATTGAAATTATAGCAAATCTCAAGATGCTGTATGCTGCACAGGCAAGGACTGAACGCTATAACTTGACAAAACTTTTCTTTCAGAGCAAACTGACTGAAGGGAGTCCAGTGGGAGCTCACGTACTCAAGATGATTGGGTACAAGGAGGCTCTAGAGAAACTGGGACACACCATCAATCAGGAGCTTGTTGTAGACATTATCCTGCAGTCTCTCCCGGCCTCTTTCGATCCATTCATCATTAATTTTAATATGAACAAGATCGACTGTACCCCGGCAGAGTTACTGAACATGCTCTATACTACAGAGCAGACTCTTGAAAAGGGAAAGCCTTCATCCTCTGTCTTGATGATTCCTTCCAGGAACAAGAAGAAGGGGAAGAAGGGCAAAGCCCCTGTCAAGAGCTACAACAAGGCTCTGAAACAAAAGATCAAGCGGTCGAAGGAATACAGATGTTTCCATTGTGGCCAGTTGGGTCACTGGAAGAAGGACAGTAAAGCGCTCCAAGGAGATAAGAAGGGAAGCAAGCCTTTCACTTCTGGCTCAGGTATTTTCGTGACTGAAGTCATGGTATCTTCTTCTTCTATTTCATGGGTGTTGGACACTGCATGTGGAGTTCACATTTGTTCAAATGTACAGGAACTCAAGAGAAGAAGACAGGTGGGACAGCATGAGGTGGACCTACAAGTAGGAAACGGGGCACGGGTTGCTGCTGTTGCTGTAGGAGAATATCACATCTCTTTACCATCTGGTCTTGTATTAGAACTGGACAATTGTTATTTTGTACCGAGCATAACTAAGAATATTATCTCTATTCCTGCTCTTGTCAGCAAAGGGTTTTCCTTTGGATGCAAAACTTCAAAGTGTTATATTTCTTTTGATAATATTGTTTATGCTACTGGGTCGATTAACAATGGGTTATTCATGTTGGACATGGAATGTTCTGTACAACAAATTGATAATAAGAAAGCCAAGTATGCTGATGACAGCACCTTGCTATGGCATAGTCGTTTAGGCCACATTAACAAGAAGCGCATTAAGCGGTTGCATGACCATGGACTGCTGGGATCATTCTCCTATGAGGAGCTTGATACATGCAAAGCTTGTTTAATGGGCAAAATGACAAAGACTCCTTTTTCTAATAAAGGTCAAAGGGCTTCAGGTTTACTTGACCTCATTCACAGTGATGTATGTGGGCCATTTAGTAAACATGCCAGAGGTGGCTATTCATACTTCATTACCTTTACTGATGATTTCAGTAGGTATGGTTATGTCTATCTAATGAGACATAAGAGTGAATCTTTTGACAAGTTCAAAGAGTTCAAAAATGAAGTACAAAATCAGCTAGGCCGAAATATCAAGGCACTTCGCTCAGATCGAGGTGGAGAATACTTGAGTCGAGAGTTTACTGACTATCTGAAGGAGTGTGGGATTATCTCACAGCTCACTCCACCAGGAACACCGCAATGGAATGGTGTGTCCGAGAGGAGAAATAGAACGTTACTGGATATGGTTCGTTCTATGATGAGTCAGGCTACTCTACCTTACTCCTTTTGGGGATTTGCACTGGAAACAGCTGCAAAGGTACTAAACCGAGTGCCATCCAAGGCTGTTTCAAAGACTCCATATGAGTTATGGTATGGGAAACAGCCGAGCTTGACATTTATTAAAATCTGGGGTTGCGAGGCTTATGTCAAAAAGCTCGCCTCTGGGAAACTGAAGAGCAGATCTGATAAATGTATCTTTGTCGGTTACCCTAAAGAAACAAAGGGTTATTATTTCTACGATCCCAAGGAGAACAAAGTGCGATGTGTTCCTTCCTCCCTACATCATAAAACAAAGAGCAAAACAAAGGATCGTGCGGGCAGACAAGAGTTGCCCACAAACTTCCTCTGATACCAAGCTGATGTAGGGGGCAAACACAGGATTAGAATTTTTATATTTTATTGAAGAAAGATCAACCAAAGTCAATTAGCAACTATAAATTCATGACTGCAGAAAATTATCATTTACGAATAGTAGCCATGTATGAGAATAGGTTCCAATGATCTATAATGAAAACCAATAAAGCCAAATAGCAGAGTGAAGTTTGTTCTTTTCAAGCGTATAAAATAAATGAAGTGTCATTCTCAGTCAGTCTAATAGGGCATCTCCAAGAAAATAGATAATCAGATCAGTAAGGAAAATCAACACAGAAATTTTATCAAACAGCGTAATTTGCTTGGATGCGTAGGTTGATCTGTTGGCGCTCGGTTGAAATTAAGTCGTCCAGGATGAAGATCAAGACATGTTCTTCCAAGTTGTATAGAGCGTCAGGTGTTTCAGTGGCCCCTAGCATGTTAATTACCTGTATTAAAAAACGCTAATCAAATTAAGACAAAATGCAGGAATGTGAACAGTAACAGTCTCGGCTGAGTTCTCATGAAGCAGCAGGGCGTCTGGGGCATGAGCGGGTCGACGTTGGTGGCTGCAGCGGCGTGGGGAAGGGAGGCTCGAGGCTGTAGGGACGCATTCCGGCGTGACGGCCGGCCGGCGGTGGCGCCTGAGCGCTAGGAGGCGGGTGGCGCTAACACGGGCCTGCTTCTGGCGGAGACAGGGGAGGACGTGCGAGGATGCAGGGGCTGCCGGTGATCATCGGAGACGGCATGAACTCCCGACCTGCTACAACTGGGAATTGCTATGGATGAGGCGAGCATGTGGCCTGAGTTTCTGGGCGGACAGTGGCCGGTCGGAGGTGGACGATGGTGAAAGGCGGGAGCAGGGCAGAAAATGGGCGGTAATAGGGGAAGCTATACGGGTAGACAGAATTGCTCGCCGTTCGTCCGATGGTGGACGAACTCAAAACCTGCTTCAACTGGAGGCTCTCAAGATGGAAGAGAGGTCATGGCCGGAGTTTGGGGTCGATTGATGGCTTGTCGGAGGAGATCGACGGCGATCAGTGGAGAAGGGCGGAACAGGGGCGTGAGCTGAGGCGTCACCGGAAATCTTCCGATTCCGGCGATCCAGACGTCGGATGGGGCGATCCCACCGGTTGTGGGTTCGACTAGAACTGTAGAAGGCGTTGTTGAAATTTGAGGACGATCCGTCGGTTGGATCGTCGCCGGCGGTGAGGCGAACGGAGAGTTCAGATCTGGACTCGGCAAGCAAGCAGGCGTGGATTGCGACAGCGGCGGAAGGTTGTTTAAGCATGGCAGATGTGGGAGATGGATAGCGCAGCGATGAGGAGGATGCAGCACGGTAGAGATTCCAAGTCCATGGAAGATTAGAGGAGACGATAGTGAAGAAGTTCCAAATCCATGGAAGCTTCAGCTATTAGAGGAAGAGAGGAAGAGAGGAAGAAACATCCGATAGAGAGAAACGAAAACCATTTCCATTCCTTTTCAAAATCTTGTCTAAAAACTCTGCTGATTACAAAAGAGGAGAGACCATCTTATAGGTGATGGTTGGAAACATAGCAGGAATTATAGCCGTTGGCTGTAAGCTCCAACGGTGCTTTCCCCTTCAAGCAATGGCATTCTTCTTCTCACAAGCATGCTGTCCTTTTCTTCACGCAAATGGAAACATGCAGCTTGCGAAGCTGTCTTGTTTATCTCCAACAAAAGTAGCAGCTACTTATGCCTTCTTGGTGTCTTCTAATAGATTTGGGGTGCCAAAACTTTGGGTCTTCTTCCTTGTGGGCTGGTTCTTTTCTTTTGGATTGGTCCAAGAGTTTTCTTCATACTTGAACTTGGGTTGAACTCAAGTTGAACTTGGGCTAAAGTTTTGACCTTGATTCGATGTGACCTCATATGACATATGATATGAATTAGTGCCTCATTACAATTAGGATTGCATTCTAATAAAATCAATCAAGATATACGATAATTATGCAAAAATTGACTAAGTCATAAATATGTCAAAATGCTCCTGCATCATATTTGTTGCTCGAACGGCTATTTTTCTTGAGAAGGAATTTCTTCTGCAAGAGGCCAGTGGGAGAGAAATAAGGCTGGATGAGAATCCAGAAGAAGGACAAAGTAGTCAAACTCAGTTGGATGAGCCTGAGCCAATAGAACAGGTTATTGAACAACCTGAGGCTCAGATATCACGGGAACCGCGAAGATCGGGAAGGATCCGTCGACAGCCTGAGCGCTATGACGGAGTCTACATCATTGATGATGAACCCCTTACTTATGCGGATGCGGTCAGTGGACCGGAATCAGCGAGATGGCTTGAAGCTATGCGAGCCGAGATGGACTCCATGTCAAATAACCAAGTCTGGGATTTGGTTGATCCGCCTCCGGGAGTAATCCCTATAGGCTGTAAGTGGATCTTCAAGAAGAAGATTGACATGGATGGTAACGTGGTTACCTATAAAGGCAGGCTAGTTGCGAAAGGTTTCAAACAAATCTACGGGATAGATTATGATGAAACTTTCTCTCCTGTAGCCATGTTCAAGTCTATTCGGATTATTCTCGCGATAGCAGCATATTATGATTATGAGATCTGGCAAATGGATGTGAAGACCGCTTTCCTTAATGGAAAATTAAAAGAGTATGTGTATATGACACAACCTGAAGGTTTCACCAATCCATCAGATCGTCATAAAATATGCAAATTAAAGAAGTCCATTTATGGACTTAAACAAGCATCAAGAAGCTGGAATATTCGTTTTGATGAATCAATCTGTGAGTTTGGTTTCATCAAAAATGAAGATGACCCGTGTGTATATAAGAGGTTTAGTGGGAGCGTGATTACTTTCCTAGTCCTCTACGTCGATGATATCTTGATCATTGGAAACGATATTCCTGAACTACATGCGGTTAAGGCATGGTTAAGAAAATGTTTCCAGATGAAAGATTTAGGAGAAGCAGCCTATGTATTAGGTGTGGAGATCTACAGAGATAGATCAAAGAGGCTTCTCGGGCTGTGCCAGAGTACTTACATCGATAAAGTCCTGGAGAGATTTCATTTAGAAAATTCTAAAAGAGGATATCTTCCAGTTAGACATGGTCTGAATCTTTCAAAGAGTCAGTGTCCACAAACATAGACTGAGAAAGATGAAATGGACAATACGCCTTATGCTTCGGCTATTGGGTCCATTATGTATGCGATGTTGTGTACTCGCCCAGACGTCGCTTACGGGTTAAGCGTGACCAGTCGGTTCCAAAGTAATCCAGGGAAGGCACACTGGATTGCAGTCAAGAACATTTTGAAATATCTTCGGAGGACCAAAGATATGTTCTTGATTTATGGAGGTCAGGAAGAACTCAGTATTGAGGATATACTGACGCTTCGTTCCAATCTGACCAGGATGATTTTCGATCGCAATCAGGCTATGTTTTTCGCTTGAATGGAGGAGCAGTGGTGTGGAAGAGTTTCAAACAATCAATTGTTGCTGATTCCACAACAGAAGCCGAGTATGTTGCAGCCTCGAAAGCATCTAAGGAGGCAGTGTGGATTCGTAAGTTCGTTCAAGAACTTGGTGTTGTTCCTTCGAGTGCAGATCCATTGGTTATCTTCTGTGATAACACTGGAGCCATAGCACAAGTAAAGGAACCACGGTCACACCAGAAGTCCAAGCACATACAGAGAAGGTTTCACTTGATCCGGGAGATCATAGATCGAGGAGAGATCAAGATCTGTAAGGTTCATACAGATGACAATCTAGCTGACCCGCTTACAAAGCCTCTGGCGCAGCAGAAGCATGAGAAGCACTGTAATAATATGGGTTTGAGATTTCTCAACCATTAGATTAAGTGCAAGTGGGAGATTGTTGGGGTATGCCCTTAAGGCTAATGTTTGAGGCCTTGGGATTATATCAGTATCATGTATAAACTCAATGTTTATAAAGGCAATGGTTGTTATTCAGGTTGTTGCATTATCTGCTGCCATATGTATACTTCTGAATAATGTCTCAATGCTGTTCAGCTTGGCTGACATGCAATATTGTCCTTAGTCGAGATATCTTGGTGAACATGAGACAGCCTTGATATGATTGAGACTAATATGTGTTCTAATCTTATAGGATGCTTCGAGCATGGAATAAGATATAGACTCATGGGTACATTGGATGTACTGGACAGACCCTACTTAGGATATTCAATTGCTTGTCACAATGTGAATAATCCTTATATGCAAACAAGTGGCATACTTCCTCTGACTTGAGATCACTTGTGTTTCTAAATGATGATTGGCATTGTCTTGAGGTAGTTTAATATCATTTGAAACATAATGGTTAGAGACTATCTTGGATAATGAACATGAGTCGTGTTAGGGCGCTAGTGATAGATATAGGATTGCCTTCTCCTTGTTTGGAGTGTGATGTTCTAAAGGGGCCCTCTGGATGAGATGGTTGAGAAAGTGTATGGCCATACCCAGATGACTATGTTCATCTGATCTAACCACTCTCATCATATTGGAGTTACAGGCTTGACATGCTTATCCAATAAGAACATCCAGTGGCAAAGGAAACAAGTATGCCTAGTGAATTGAATTCACACTTATGCTATGGTTTGGGTGTAGTCTTGGAAGACTCTTTCCTTTATATCGGGAGACAGTGATGTGTTGCTAGATACCCCTCTCTGTTCGTGATAACGTAAGTTGTCGTTACCGACATTTAAAGGAAACCCTTAGGGTCGCACAATTTGATGATATGGCTTACTTAAGTCAGATCGTGTGGACTGAATTGTTTTGGTTCAGTTTAAAGGGATTTAAACTCTGATTGTAAGTGAGATCTGGTCTGATCATGTTTGATTGATTAGGGCTTGAGATCGGTAAGCTTCGATCGAGAGAATTGATGCTAGATCGGTGAGATCAAGAGCATCAAGAGATGGATGGTTAGATCTTGAACCTTTTTGGTTCAATATGATCTAGGACAATGCTTGGTTTAATTTGGTCTTTGAACCAAATTCAATGAACCGGTTCACTTAATGTGAGCGCATGATTCAAGGGGAGAAGAGAAGTGATCGGTTCACTTGGGGTGAACGCATGGGTGATCGCATGATCGCATGAACGTTGAGGGTTTACTATTTTTTGGAAGTCATGCTTTCCAAAATATTCTTCACGCCTCCACGTTCGAGAGCATTGCTCTATACTCGCCTCTCCTCTCTCGTGTTATGAAGCTCTTCTTCACGCCAAGAAGAATTCGACAAGCCAAGAGATCTCATCCCTTCACTCGATCAGGAGACTTGGAAATCCTTGCTAGCACAAGGAAAGACAAGGAGAAGCCTCTCTCATCTTGTGTGCGCACGCTTTGGAGGAGAGCCGCATCGTTCTCTGCTTCCAAGTAGCCATCCAAGCAATGGCATCGGTATGATCTTGTGTTGATCTTTTCAAAGTTTTAAGTTGATCATATATTTGCATACCAATCGATCTTGTAGGAAACCCTAGATTCCGCTTTGCGATTTTATATATATGTGCATATTAGGGTTTCCCCACCTCGTTAGTGACTTTCTAGAACAGCATGGCAAAGAAGAAGGGATGTAATCCATCCGCTTCAGGTATTGTGTTACCGAGGTCTTTATGTCTACTTCTTATTCATCGGTACTGGGTACCACATGTGAGGCTCACATATGTTTTACATGTGCAGGAGCTCAGAAGAATTAGGACGATTAGGCTTGGTGGGATCGACTCTCGGGTCAGGGACGGAGCATTGGATGATGTTGTTGATATCATCTCACTACCTTGAAGACTTTATTTAGAACTTTGCTATTATGTATCAGCTTATGTATTAGAACATCATTCCTTTTGGAAAGGATTTCAGTTTGAAATAATAAATGATATTTTCTTTAAATCTGAGATGTTCTATTGAAGTGATACAGTTGATAATAGTTTGTGGTTCTATATGTAACACAATATCAGATCCAATGATTCAATAAACACCCTTTTATAGCATTGTCTCTTGAACCATAGAACAATGGTCACATCCAAAGGTCCATGGACTATTGGGATCATTATCCTTTCAGGATTATGATACATGTGAGCCTAGTTCAAAGGAACAATGTGACAGATGCTGCCTTCACCATAAAGGGTGTAAGGGTTAGTGGCTTGTTGGATCTATTACACAGCAATGTGTGTGGACCCATGTAAACAAGCACTAAGAGGTGTTGTATACTTCGTTAGGTGTAGATATGCTTTATCCAACCCAAGTACTTTGGAGAAATCCAAGAAGTTCAAAATGAAGTACAGAATCAAATTGGAGGATCTATTAAAGCACTTTGATTGGATCAAGGTGATTAGTGGAAAATTTGATGACTATCCTAAGGAGTGTGGGGATTATCTCACAGCTTACTTGGAACACCACTGTGTGGTGAATTTCAAAGAAAGAAAGAGGAACACATTGGATGTGGTTCCATCTTTGAATAGTTATGCAAATTTACTACTTTGGCGCCATGTAAACAAATGTACTGTCACTCCATTGGAAAGTGTGTCTGAGATAGCTTTTGAGTTGGAAACTGCAAATATCCCATTTCTTCAAAGGATTTAGGAATGTAATGTGCAGTGATTCAAAATTATGTGTTTATGGAGCACTGTAGAGTGCTTATTCTATCCCAAAGAGAACAAACAATTTGTTGCTCAAACTGCTGTCTCTCTTGAGAAGATATTTCTTTTGAAAGAAGCTAGTGGGAGTAGATTTGATTTGGACAAGGTCCAGAATCAACCACAATACAATAAGACACAAATGGAGAGTAGAATCTCACATATAGGTTGAAAGTCAACCTGTAGTTTAAGTAATACAAGAACCATATAAGTCTGGATGGATTCGAAATACTGGGCATGACGAATTTTTCATCTGGGATAAACCTAAGACTTATGATGAAATGGAAGCGGTCGGTGGACCAGATTCCAAGAAATGGCTAAAAGCCATGAGAACCATAATGGACTCCATGTCTGCTAATCAAGTCCGGGACTTGGATGAGCTGCCAAAGGGGTAATTACCACAGGCTGTAGATAAATCTTCTAGGAAGATAGACATGGAAGGTAACATTGTTACCTTGAAAGGCAAGCTAGTGAACAGAAATTTCGAGCAAATCCACTGGGTGGATAATGATGAAAATTTTCACCAATAACTGAGTTTTAAGTCCATTAGGTATCTGCTTGTTGCATTCTCTGTTATGGCATATTGAAAATTGCTTTTCCTAATGGATGTCTACAAGAGTATGTCCATATGGAAATAGCTGAAAGGTTTTCATACAAAGGCCGTAAGGATATGCATGGTCTTATACAAGCATGTTGAAAAGAACCTGTGTTTACAAGAAGATCAGTGGGAGCACCATAATAGTTCTTGTTCTAGAAGATTGATGGTATTCTCCTCACATGGAATGACATCTCAACTCTTCACATGGTGAAGACGTGGCTTGAGAAGTATTTCGAGAAGAATGATCTAGGGAGTGATGCCTACATCCTAGGCATGAGGATCTATAGATAGAGATCCAAGAAAGTCATTGCCCTTTAGTGAATCTACGTTCATCCAAGAGTTTCTGGAGAGGTTTATATTGGATGATTCCAAATATTGATACCTTCCAAGAAGATATGGTCTGACTCTCTCAAGGATGCTATGTCCTATGACACAGCTGGAGAGTAGTAACATGGGTCTAAAATCCTGTTACATTGGGTACAGGATAGATCATGTTTTGTGTATAGTGCACAAGACCATTTGTGGCAAGTGCTTGGAGCATGGCCAGCAAGTTTCAATGAGATCCTAGTGTTTGACACTGGATAGCTATGAAAGCAATCCTTATATATACTTTGGAAGTATAAAGGATTGAGGTCTAGTCTATGATGGACAGGAAGAATTTTGTGTACAGGGGTACACTGATATTTTCGTTCCAGTCTAATGACTATTGATCACAGTAAGGATTTGCACTTTGCCTTGTTGTGGTGTTGTGTGCTGGAAGAGCATTAGACAAACCACAGTGGTAAATTCTACAATTAAGGCTGAGTGCATTGCAGCTTCTTATGGCAGCCAAGGAAGCAGATTCATTCATTTGAACTTGATTTAGTCCCTGGTGCTTGATGGTCCAGTATAGTTCTTACTAGGGCCGTAAGCATGTGTAAAGGAACTTAGCACTCAAGTATGTACTGCAGCGATATCATCTGATCTTAGAGATCATGGATAAAGATGACGATTCAAATTAGTTAAAATAAACACAGATAGCAATCTGGAAAAACCCACTGACGTAGCCTCTGGCACAGCGGAAGCTAAATAAGTCATACTAGAGACATAGGGACTGATTAAACATCAGTTGTCCTTGGTCTTAGTGCAAGTGGGAGATTGTTTGTGTATATGCCCTGCAGACCAATGTATGGACATGGTCAGGCATTGTTTGAATGTACTTTGATAGAACTATTATTCTTTACAGAGGCATGGTCGTTATTATGCAGACTTCACTACCTGCGTTGATGTATTGAGCTGCATATATAATGTCCCAAGAGTTTGGATTGGATCCATTCTCATAAGCTATCTCCAGACAAAGTACCATAGCAGATATGTGATAGCTTTTGTACATGTGAGACTGGTGTATGGGCTGGTTAGGTGCAGGGCACAGTAACGCAGACATACAGGTGCATTGGATGCACTGGAGTGATCCACCGTGAGGATTGACTTGTCTATTCAACAAGTCAATCTCACATGCAAGAGGTTTGCATTGATCCTTAGACTTGAGGTATTCATGTCTAGATTTGATGATGGATATGCTTTGATGCAGTCTTACATCTCTCCGTAATTGGGGGACCAAAACGACTGTCATTGGGCATGTCATAAGTCACGTAGAGACATGGATGACCAATAGTAGGATTTGCCCCTTCCTTATTGGAAGCATGATATCCACTCGGGGGCGCCCCACCTCATTGGTGCATGACAGGAATGTGTGGCCACACTGATTAAGTCAAGACTAATAGATTGGATTAATAAACTTGAGACTAATCCAATGATAGGATATCAGTTTAGGCAAAGGGATCTATAATGCATGGGAATCCTCGTTGCTTGTTAGGAGTTGTTGCCATAATGACTTAAGTCCTATGACATGGGTAGTAGTGATGTGTTGCTAGATACCCCTCACTACTTATGATGTTTACATCATTGCCATCGTCATAAGGATCCTACGGGGGTCACACGCAATAGACTCTTGACGTTGCTTTAATCAGAAGCCTTAGGATCAAGTTATTGGATAACTTAGATCCATTTGGAAGATTTCATTAGCGCCAATGGGCCTGATGAGTTGGAAGAAAGTTATTGGAGCCAAACTTCATTTTTGGCAGGTTAACCCGAAATTGACCTTAATTGGTCACATTTGGATTAGGGTTGCATTGGATTGGATCCAATGGCTTAATCAACCCATGCCATGAAGTTTGGGCTAGCTCATTATCCAATGAGGCCCAATAATAAGTTGTAATGAAGAAGGAATTGGCTTAAAAGGGTATAATGGGGAGAAACCCAACCCCATTGGCGCCTAGGGGCATAATGGGGTGTGGGTGGCATAAATTGCTTCATTTGGAAGGAAGTGGCACCTCCCCCTTCATCCTTTGATGGTATCTTGCCTCTATGGTAAGTGTTGGGGCTGATATGGCTTGAGGACTCTTTTGGAAAGAGCTTGAGCGCATATGAGAAGTAGGGAGATGTTTATGGTAAAGTCTTGGAGACTTTCCTTATCTCATAAACCCTACATGCACCCAAACCCTTACCCTAGCCGAATACCTCTTGCCTGTTGCGCCTAGCCCTTCTTCCTTGGATGGAATGCATGCCTCTAAGGCATGTCATGGGCTGATATATTGCTTAGGGCGCAAGATAAGGTCTTGGCGTATAAGGAAGGGTTGAATGGGTTTAAGGAAATGTCTTGGAGACTTTCCTTGTCACAAAACTTTTCATCCTAGCCATACACTTGGCATGATCCTAGCCCTTGTCCTAGCCGCCTCTTGTCCTATTTATAGGACCCCTTGCTGCCCTTCTTGTTGTTGTTGTTCGAGTGGACAACATCTTGGAGGGGTGACATATCTCTTGGAGAGACTTGGAGTGGAAGGGGCGAGAGCAACATAGGTGGCGCAACATCTCTTCCTACTAGTGGCCGAAAGTCTTCTCCTTCATCTCTTCTTGCGTGACTTGGAGAAGGACTTAGTGGCGGCACTTCGTCTTCCTCTTCCTAAGGGCCGAAACTCTTCTTCTCCCTCTTCTCTTGGAGTGAAGAGGATAAGGAGTTGGCGGCATCTTCCTTGCACTTGGCGCATGATCCTTGGAGGTGGCGCAAGAGAAGTGAAGGAACCCTAAGGCTCGATTCTCTTCCCGAGGATAGCACCGAGCGTGGAAGGGAGCAACGTTCAAACGGTCGACGCATGGATACTTGTAGAGGGCGAACACATGGGCGCCTTCAACATGGCTTTGGCAACTAGACAAGCAAAAGAGGTACATCTCTAACACATCCTTGTGTCATCTCTCTTGCATGGATCCTTGGGACCGGAATATGTTTCGTGGTGTAATGATTCTTCCGCTGCGTCCTGGGACTGCAAAATTTTAAATTACACCCGGTATTCCCTAACAGTGCGGGGAAGTCCGAGGACGAAGTCTATGCTAATGTCCAGCCAAGGACCCTTAGAGATGGGGAGCGGGGTGTAAAGCCCAGTGTTGGCTAGACGGGGCTTGGCACGTTAGCACATGCCGCAGTGGCGGACAACCCTTTCAACATCCTTACGAAGAGTGGGCCAGAAGAAACAGTCTTCGGCCAAAGCTAGGGTCTTATCACGGCCGTGGTGCCCGGTGGCACCACCGGCGTGCAGCTCAAGCAGAAGGTGCTCGCGGAGAGAGGACTGGGGAACACACAACCGGTTATCGTACACGAGGTAACCATCGTGGAGACGGTAGGGTAGGTCTGGGGGTTCAGTGGCAAGGAGTCGAGCGAGGATGGGCCCAAAGTCGGGGGAATCAGCGTACTAATCGCGGACGTGGCCCAACATTGGTATCGAGGTGGACAGAACGCACAGTAAGGAGCGGACGTGATTGAGGGCGTCGGCGACCACGTTTTCCTTTCTGGCCTTGTGAGTGATCACGAAGGTGTATTGTTGAAGAAACTCAACCCACTTAACGTGGCGAGGGGCAAGCTTCTTCTGCGCACTGAGGAAGGAAAGGGCTTGGTGGTCACTAAACAGTACGAACTCCTTGTGTAGGAGATAGTGATGCCATTGTCGGAGGGATTGGACGTTGGCGTAGAACTCCTTGTCATAGGTGGAATTTCATTGTCACACTACGTTCAGTTTCTCACTGAAGAAGGCGACGAGGTGGCCCTCCTGACTAAGGGTACCGCCGATGCCCGTGCCGGAGGCATCGCACGTGACCTCGAAAATCTTCGAGAAGTCAGGGAGACGAAGGACCGGGGCCGAGGTCATGATGTCCTTAAGGGCGATGAAGGCGCGACTAGCCGCAAGGGTCCAGGCAAAGGCCTTGTGCTTGGTGCAGGCCGTCATAGGGGAAGCGATGGTGCTAAACCCTTTGATGAAGAGGTGGTAGAAGGCTGCAAGGCCAAGAAAACTGCGGACCTCGGTGACGGACTCGGGCTCCGGCCATTAACGAATGGCCTCGATCTTGGCAGGGTCAACCATGAGACCCTGGTCGGACACGATGAACCCAAGGAACTAAACTTGGGACTCGAGGAAGGAGCACTTCTTGGCGTTAAGGAACAAGCGTTCCTTAAGCAGAATGTCGAAGGTCAATCGAAGGTGCTCAAGGTGGTCAACGCGGGTGCGGCTATAGATGAGAATGTCGTCAAAATAGACGACCAGGAATTTACCAATGTAAGGGCGGAGGGTCTGACTCATAAGACGCATGAACGTCGAAGGCACGTTGGTCAACCCGAAGGGCATCACAAGCCACTCATAGAGGCCGTCCTTCGTTTTGAAGGTCGTCTTCCATTCGTCACCCTCGCAGACGCGGACCTAGAGGTAGCCGCTCTGGAGGTCGAGCTTGCTGAACCAACACGCGCCGGAGATGAGTTCGAGCTTGTCATCCAAACGGGGAATGGGGAACCGATATTTGACCGTGATGCGATTGATTGTGCGGCAATCAATGCACATCCACCATGATCCATCCTTCTTAGGCGTGAGAAGGGCTAGAATGGCGCAAGGGCTGAGACTCTCTCGAATGAAACCTTTGGCAAGAAGGTCATCCGCTTGACGCTTGAGCTCCGTGTGCTTAGTGGGGTTGAAATGGTGATGGGGAAGGTGAGGCAAAGATGCCCCGGGGACGAGATCAATGACATGCTGGATGTCACGCTCCGAGGGAAGACCAATGGGTAGATCGACCGGGGAAATATTGAAGAACTCGTCCAAGAGGGTGGCAACCTCTGTAGGCAAAGGGGCCGGCGAAGGAGGGACGCGATGGGAGACCTCGCGCACCATGAGAGCATAGACCACCTTGGTCTCATGGGCCTCATGGACAATGGAGATGGGCCAGACCAAGGAGACTACCTTAGGCACGGGCTGGGTTGCTTGTGAGGGAGTGACGAGGCCTTTGGACGTGGAGGCCTGCAACTCCTTGGGCGGAGCCAGGGTCAAATAGATTTTATGCCCCCATGCTGAAAGACGTATGTGTTGGAACGGCCATAGTGAATAATGTCACGGTCGTACAGCCAAGGTCGGCCAAGGAGGACATGGGCGACATCCATGGACGTGACATCGCACCACACCTTCTCGGAGTAGTCCCCGAAGTAGATGGGAACCTAGCAACGGTGGGTGATTGGAAGGCTCGACACATCGACCCACGCGATCGACTATGGTCGAGGTTGTGGCTCTAAGGAAAGGCCGAAACGAGTGACTGCCGTTCGAGAGACGATGTTGAGGCTGCTGCCTCCGTCGATTACAATCTTGCACGAGTGTCCGTTGCACTTGATGTATGTGTAAAAGATGCTCGTGCGCTTCCAGTCTTCGGATGGAGGGGGGCTGTGGACAAGGGTGCAGCGGACAACCGCCATGGTGGGACACAGACTCGACCCCTCGTCAGAGTAGCACTGTGGGCCGACCTCTTGGGCCAAAGGGGGCCCAGGAGGGTAAGTGGGCTGAGGGTGCGTGTAACATCCCACATTCTTAACCCCAAACAAATGGCACAATTCACAAATGATACAGGATGTTTCATATAAGATCGATCATATGCTAGGTAAAACCGAGTTCAAGAAAACACGATCTGAAAAATTTCCATAAATCCATATATTCTAATTCACAAAACTCAAATCTCATAAGGGTACCTGCCACCACGCAATCCTTGCACTAGACATATGCAAGGCAACAGTTATATCAAAACCGATTCAAATTCATAAAATCCATAAAGGTACCTGCCACCAGGCAATACTTGCACTAGACATATGCAAGTTACAGAGTATATCAAAACCGATTGCACAGAATATACAATAAGCCGAAATTCAAAACAAAATCACAAAATCGATTTTATAAACTCATATCAAACACCGAAACCAGGCTGAAGCCCGCGGTGACACAAAAATCAAACTCATAAGACTGCCATAACTGGCAACATACTTCACATAGTTCACATAGTCTCATGATTCACATAGTTCATATAGTTTATGTTAAGGCCACAACCGGCCCCAAGAATTAAGCATAAAAATTCTTAAAACAGCAAACAGCATAATTATCCACGCCAATGCACTCAAGACATGCGCCCCTGCTCTATGCCTGAAAATAGTGAGGGGTGAGCTACACAGCCCAGTGAGTGGATAGTCTAAATCGACTATCCTTAACATACATTCAAAAATATAGGCAGATTATTTTTAAAATATTTAACAGAACATTATGTCAACATATAACAAAATAAAGAAACAGAAGTCATATAGACAGTTAAATGTACACACTAGCATATAACAAATTCAGGTTCTAGAGTTTTACTCTAACCCAATTAAACACATATATTCTAAACCAACTAAACACACCATACTTAATTAACCTAGTTGTCCAGCATATTCAGTAGTGACCAATATGGTCTAACCCGGCTTGGCCAAAGCACTGGGAGCTGCAAAATCTCGTGCAACACATAAACATGGATAGTGAGTAGAATCAAGAGGTGGCCCCCGTCAGGTCACGACGTGGCACTTTGCTCTATCACCCCATAACACATCAGAGTGATGACATCAAGAGGTGGCCCCTGTCTGATCAAGACATGGCACTTTGCGTCTTATATCACCCCGTCACATAAAAGAGTAATGACATCAAGAGGTGGCCCCTGTCTGATCAAGACATGGCACTTTGCGTCTTATATTACCCCATCACATAAAAGAGTAGTGACATCAAGAGGTGGCCCCTGTCTGACCAAGACATGACACTTTGCGTCAAAAACCCGTTCTCCCAAAAGGTTCCTACTGGACAACAGACACATCTTATTTCATATTTCACATAGGTGAACATATTTCACAAAGGTGGACTCCTAAGTGTCAACTAGACTCTAGGATAGTCATCACAAAAATCATATCGGGCAGGCTGAACATCAACCCCCATCACAATAATCATAATAGGCAGGCTGAACATCAACCTCCTCACATATCACAATATAGGGCTGAAATTCAAACCCTTAACATAACACATAAGGACTATCCCCTTGAGTTCATAGTTACACCTAGCCTTAGTCCTAACCATCACATAATTTTCCAAATTCACATAACCCATAATTTTCCAATTTCACATAATCACACATATTGTTCAAAATTCACAAGATCACACATATTGTTCAAAATTCACATGATCACACATATTGTTCAAAATCATATAACATAACACATAATATTCCAAAAATCACATAAACACCTAATATTTAAAAATCACACAATTACATAATATTAACAATCATATAATGTAGTGTGGTCCTTAGGTTTCATGCTGATTAGTTCAGTCAAACTTTACTAGGTTATCACCCAAATTTCTCAAACAATTTCTCAACATTGTAGTTAACAAGCATCCATAAAAAAATAACATAAAACTAAAACATGAAATCATACAAATTATTTTACAAATCTCTACATATAACCCACGGTTAACATATCATATCATCTACTAAAATTCTAAACCTTAGTTAACATGAATATCATGCTCAAAACATTGGTTTAAAGCTTCCTAAATTCCATAAGAGAATACCTTAAATTCCTTATTACAATTTTCGGTTTTCATAAACAATCATCAAGACTATTTTGGTTTAGCTACCATCAATAAGGTTTCGGTTTTCATTCATGCTACAAACATCATTGACTTAATGTTACCAAAGTTGATTTCGGTTTAACTATAACTAACAAGAGTTTCATACTCAAAATTCAATGATTTAATGCTACCAAAATTCCTATAAAAATACCTTAACTTCATACAAATTTTCGGTTAAATAATCATCATATAATCACCTTTGAAAAATTCGGTTTTCATGATATAATCAACCTTACAAAAATTCGGTTTTCATCATATAATCAACTTTACAAAATTCGGTTTTAGCATGGTAAGATTTCCAACAAGCGAATATATCATCTAACTCATCAATTTACACAAACAAATAGATAGAAATCAATTAGACAACCCACTCACCTTGAAACTTAGGTTAAAAATCTCCCCAACAAAAATCGTCCAAAGCCTTTGAAGTCACCCAAAGGATCTCCAAGAAATCGCCAAGAAAGTTTCACCTCAAGGGAAATTCGCCAAGGGAAGAAGATGGAGAAAAATCGCCTCAAAACTCTTCAATAATCGCCACTTCTTCAAGCCGCCACCCTAATTTTTCTCAAGACTCCCAAAAATCGCCAATAATCTCACCCTAGTCGATATTACCACTTAAACTTTGGGTTTTTAAATTTTAGACCCATTAACCAATTAATTCCAATAGGGTTTAACCCATATAATTCATAATTTCGAATTTTCAAACCCAATAACCCATAGTTAACCAATTAATTTAATTAACTTACAAATAACCAATCACTTAACCGAAATCCAATAAGGATTTAATTAATATCCAATAAGGATTTAATTAACCAATAAGGTCTAATTAATTAACCAATAAGGTCTAATTAATTAACCAACAAACTGTAATTAATTAACTTACAATTTACAACCCATAAATCCCAATTAATTTATTATGAACAACCAATAATAATTCATCATAAATTAACAGCCAATAATCAAATAAATAATCTCTAATTAATTTACAATAAATTAACAACCAAATAAACTCAAATCAAATAATTACAAATTAACAATCAATAAGCCAGTTAATTAGCATCCAATAATTTTATTTAAATCATAATAAAATATCACAGCTAATGATTTTATTTAAATCCAAATAATGCTTACCAGGACTTAAGATCCTTGGATCTTACATCCCTCCCTCCTTATAAAGCTTTAGTCCTCTAAAGCTCAGCATCCATATCATCAAAGAGGTAAGCATAAAATTTCCTCATATCAGCTTCAGTCTCCCAAGTCGCCTCCTCAACAGCCTGATTTCCCCAGATAACCTTTACCAAAGGTATAGTCTTGTTTCTCAGGACTTTATCTTTTCTATCCACAATCCGGAGAGGTCTTTCCTCAAAAGTCAAATCACTCTGAATCTGAAGAGGTTCCAACTCCAACACATGAGATGGATCAGGATGATATTTCCTCAATGCAGAGACATGGAATACATTATGCACATAATCCATAGCAGGAGGTAAAGCTAATCGGTAAGCCACTGGACCAATTCTCTCAATAATATCAAAAGGGCCTACAAACCTAGGGCTCAACTTGCCCTTTTTTCCAAACCTCATAACACCCTTAGTAGGTGACACCTTCAAGAACACATGATCCCCTACCATAAACTCCAAGGAACGACGACGGTCATCAGCATAACTCTTCTGTCTGTCCCGAGCAATTTTCAGTTTATCCCGGATCTCTCTGACCTTATCAGTAGTCTCCTGTACTGCATCAGATCTCAAAATCATTCTGTCACCAGTTTCCTCCCAACACAAGGGAGTCCTACACCTTCTCCCATACAAAGCCTCATAAGGAGCCATCTGAATACTGGAGTGGAAGCTATTATTATAAGTAAACTCTATCAAAGATAGATCCCGGTTCCACTCAGAACTCCAATCAACCACATAGGCTCTCAACAGATCTTCTAGAGTTTGTATAGTACGCTCCGTCTGGCCATCAGACTGAGGATGATATGCTGTACTAAAACTCAACTTAGTACCCAAACCTTCCTGTAAGCTCTTCCAAAATCTGGACAGAAATCGAGAGTCCCTATCAGACACAATATCAACAGGAACTCCATGCAGTCTGACTATCTCATCAATATATAATCTAGCCAGTCTCTCTAGAGAATAAGTCATCTTAATCGGAAGAAAATGGGCTGACTTAGTGAGTCTATCAACAATC
Organism: Costus lasius; assembly: GCA_027563935.2. Lineage (NCBI taxonomy): Eukaryota > Viridiplantae > Streptophyta > Magnoliopsida > Zingiberales > Costaceae > Costus > Costus lasius. The sequence continues at coordinate 62,187,973 of CM050451.1, forward strand.
ACCCATGACCCAATCTGGTTCTAGGCAAACCACACACAAAATCCATACTGATGCATTCCCACTTCCACTCAGGAATAGGAAGAGACTGCAACAAACCACCAGGCTTCTGGTGTTCAGCCTTCACAGTCTGACAGGTTAAACACCTAGAGACAAAATCAAACACTTCTTTCTTCATACCCGGCCACCAAAAACTTTTCTTGAGGTCCTGATACATCTTAGTCACACCAGGATGTAGAGAATATTTGGAGTTATGGCTGTCCTCCAATATTTCTTTCCTCAAGCTCGGTTCCTCAGGGACACATACCCTTCCACGAAACCGAAGAATACCATCATCAGACAGGCTAAAATCCTGAACTGCGCCATCAACCAGACTATCCCTGATCTGAACTAATTTCGGATCCACAGATTGCTGATCTCTGATCTTCTGCAACAAAGCAGACTGTACTCTGAGAAAAGCCACATAACCAGTCTGAACTCTAGGAGTAACACTGATCCTGAGATCGCTGAACTCCTGCAGTAACCGCCACTCACTGACTCGTAAAGCAGCTACTGAAGTAACTGGATGTCTGCTCAGAGCATCCGCCACCACATTGGCCTTTCCAGCCTGATACTGAATGGAGAAGTCATAGTCTTTGATCAACTCCATCCATCTTCTCTGTCTCATGTTCAACTCCTTCTGAGTGAAGATATACTTGAGACTCTGGTGATCAGTGAACAGATCAAACTCCTGACCCAACAAATAGTGACGCCATATCTTCAAAGCAAAGACTACGGCCGCCAACTCTAAATCATGAGTAGGGTAGTTCAATTCATACTCCTTCAGTTGTCTCGAAGCATAGGCTACCACAGAACCCTTCTGCATCAAGACACAACCCAACCCTTTACCAGAAGCATCCGTATATACAGTAAACCTTTCCCCATCACTAGGAATAATGAGGATCGGTGTACTAGTCAATCTCCTTTTCAGCTCTTGAAAACTCTCTTCACACTTATCATCCCAAATAAACTTGGCCTCCTTTCTGGTCAATTTAGTTAGAGGACCCGCCAGCTTGGAGAATCCCTCAACAAATCGCCGGTAGTAACCTGCTAAACCCAGGAAACTCCTGATCTCAGTAGCACTAGTCGGTCTTCCCCAATTAAGGATGGCTTGCACTTTAACTGGATCCACAGACACCCCCTGACCAGAAATCACATGTCCCAGAAAACTGATCTTCTCTAGCCAGAACTCACACTTACTAGCCTTGGCATATAATCGGTTCTTCCTCAAGATCTCCAGTACTCTGCGCAAATCACTGACATGATCTGAAGTAGTCCGAGAGTACACCAATATATCGTCTATAAAGACCACCACACAAGAGTCAAGCAACTCATGGAATACCCTGTTCATCAAATCCATGAAGACAGCAGGTGCATTCGTCAGTCCAAAAGGCATAACTAAAAATTCGAAATGCCCATACCTGGTCCTGAAAGCAGTCTTAAATATATCCTCATCCTTGACTCTAAGCTGATAATATCCTGATCTCAGATCAATCTTAGAGAACACGGTAGCTCCCTGTAATTGATCAAATAGATCATCAATTCTGGGAAGAGGATACTTATTCTTAATAGTCACTTGGTTCAATTGCCTGTAGTCTATACACATCCTCAGGGTTCCATCTTTCTTCTTCACAAATAACACTGGCGCTACCCAAGGTGAAGCACTAGGCCGAATATACCCTTTCTCTAGCAATTCCTCCAATTGTTTCTTAAGCTCGGCCAACTCTGAAGTAGCCATACGATAAGGAGCTCTGGAGATAGGTGCCGTACCTGGCGCCAACTCAATGCCAAATTCTACTTCTCTTATTGGTGGCAAGCCTGAAAATTCCTCGGAGAACACATCAGGAAATTCTTTCACCACCTCCATCTGAGTCAGATCAGAAGTAGACGCATCCTGCACCTTAACATGCGCAAGATAACCCTTGCACCCATTAGCAAGTAATTTCCTGGCCTGCAGGAAAGATATCACATGCGGTCCTTGGTCTGACACTAGACCTCTCACAAAAAGTCGATTCCCATCTAACAAATTCAAAGTGATTACTTTCTCAAAGCAATCCACAGAGGCATGATGGGAAGACAACCAATCCATTCCTAAGATGATATCATAATCTTGCATGTCTAAGAGGATTAGATCTACCAAAAACTCATAACCCTCTACATGTACTACACAGTCAGCACAAACAGTATCTGTAGATAACGATTTTCCTAAGGGAGTACTCACAGACACAGTATAATTCATCACCTTAGGTAACACAGGTAAACATGCAGCAAATCTAACAGATACAAAAGATAAATTTGCACCAGGGTCAAATAATCTGCGGGCTAACTGGTCAAATACGAATAAAGTACCTTCCACGACGGATCGGGAAGCTCGTGTATCCTTCTCAGCCACAGCATATACTCTAGTCTGGACTGTAGGCTTATCTGCGCCTCTAGGTTGCATCTCAGGTTCTTTGCAGTCCTTAGCCATGTGCCCTGGTTTCTTACACCTGAAGCATATACCATTCTTCCTATGACAGTCTTTCACTAGATGTCCCTTGAGCCCACAATAACTACAAGTGATACTGTTTCTTACATCCCTGGCATCCCTGAACTGCTGCGGTGCATCCCTGGTCTGCTGCGGTGCCTTGTAGGAGTAAGGCTTATACCTACTCTTCTTATAATCTTTATGCCTAGGGTACTTCTTACCCTTGCCGCCACTGCCATGCTGAGGAACCGCCGCCTCGGCTGCAGGAACTACTGTCACGGCAACATGAGAACTCCTCTCAGATATATACCTCTCAATGGTGCGCGCTCGCCCAACAGTTTCAACATAGGTCTCCAGGTGTTGAGCACCAACCTGCTCTCTAATGTCCCATCTGAGACCTCTGAGAAACTTAGTAGCTCTCCTCTTTTCAGTATTTATCAGGTGAGGAGCATACTTTCCCAATTTCGTGAACTGTAATTCATACTGGTCCACTGTCATATCACCCTGCTCCAGATGAATAAATTCCACCTCTCGGTCCTCAACCAAGCTATCTGGGAAGTACTTCTCGTTAAATCGAGACAAGAAGTAAGGCCAATCTACAGTCTCATGTCTTTCTTCGGCCAGTCTCACCACGCCTTTCCACCACTCATCTGCGTCAGCACGCATCATGTAGGTGGCCAGACATAACTTATCCTCATCTGAGCAGCGCATGACTTGGAAAATCTTTTCCAAGCACAACTGCCAGTTCTCTGCATTACTGGATTCTGAGCCCCCATAAAAAGAGCTGGGACCCAGTTTCTGGAATTCACTCACAAGTGAAGCATAGCGCCTGTGAGCGCCCTCCTGAGAGTCATCCCCCACCGCTCGAGTAGTAGTCTGGGGTCTCTCTCGAGTCAGCTGCTGCAAAAGATGCTGTTGTGCTTCTTGGTGCTGAGTCTGCTGCTGCTGCAGCATCTGAGCTTGCCTCTCTATCATAGCACCTTGTTGCTGAACCATGCCAGTCAGAGCCTCAATAGTTCTCGTGAGGTTCGGGGTCTGCTCGCCCTCATCACTAGCATTTCCTCTGGTTCGCACCATCTTAAATGCCTACACACGCATATCATAGTCACACACATATCATAGTCAGGAAAACAATCATAAACCTATTAGGTGTCTAGCAATACACAAACATGTTTTCCCCCAAACTAAGTTTTAGCTAGCCAACTCCTCTGATACCATTCTGTAACATCCCACATTCTTAACCCCAAACAAATGGCACAATTCACAAATGATACAGGATGTTTCATATAAGATCGATCATATGCTAGGTAAAACCGAGTTCAAGAAAACACGATCTGAAAAATTTCCATAAATCCATATATTCTAATTCACAAAACTCAAATCTCATAAGGGTACCTGCCACCACGCAATCCTTGCACTAGACATATGCAAGGCAACAGTTATATCAAAACCGATTCAAATTCATAAAATCCATAAAGGTACCTGCCACCAGGCAATACTTGCACTAGACATATGCAAGTTACAGAGTATATCAAAACCGATTGCACAGAATATACAATAAGCCGAAATTCAAAACAAAATCACAAAATCGATTTTATAAACTCATATCAAACACCGAAACCAGGCTGAAGCCCGCGGTGACACAAAAATCAAACTCATAAGACTGCCATAACTGGCAACATACTTCACATAGTTCACATAGTCTCATGATTCACATAGTTCATATAGTTTATGTTAAGGCCACAACCGGCCCCAAGAATTAAGCATAAAAATTCTTAAAACAGCAAACAGCATAATTATCCACGCCAATGCACTCAAGACATGTGCCCCTGCTCTATGCCTGAAAATAGTGAGGGGTGAGCTACACAGCCCAGTGAGTGGATAGTCTAAATCGACTATCCTTAACATACATTCAAAAATATAGGCAGATTATTTTTAAAATATTTAACAGAACATTATGTCAACATATAACAAAATAAAGAAACAGAAGTCATATAGACAGTTAAATGTACACACTAGCATATAACAAATTCAGGTTCTAGAGTTTTACTCTAACCCAATTAAACACATATATTCTAAACCAACTAAACACACCATACTTAATTAACCTAGTTGTCCAGCATATTCAGTAGTGACCAATATGGTCTAACCCGGCTTGGCCAAAGCACTGGGAGCTGCAAAATCTCGTGCAACACATAAACATGGATAGTGAGTAGAATCAAGAGGTGGCCCCCGTCAGGTCACGACGTGGCACTTTGCTCTATCACCCCATAACACATCAGAGTGATGACATCAAGAGGTGGCCCCTGTCTGATCAAGACATGGCACTTTGCGTCTTATATCACCCCGTCACATAAAAGAGTAATGACATCAAGAGGTGGCCCCTGTCTGATCAAGACATGGCACTTTGCGTCTTATATTACCCCATCACATAAAAGAGTAGTGACATCAAGAGGTGGCCCCTGTCTGACCAAGACATGACACTTTGCGTCAAAAACCCGTTCTCCCAAAAGGTTCCTACTGGACAACAGACACATCTTATTTCATATTTCACATAGGTGAACATATTTCACAAAGGTGGACTCCTAAGTGTCAACTAGACTCTAGGATAGTCATCACAAAAATCATATCGGGCAGGCTGAACATCAACCCCCATCACAATAATCATAATAGGCAGGCTGAACATCAACCTCCTCACATATCACAATACAGGGCTGAAATTCAAACCCTTAACATAACACATAAGGACTATCCCCTTGAGTTCATAGTTACACCTAGCCTTAGTCCTAACCATCACATAATTTTCCAAATTCACATAACCCATAATTTTCCAATTTCACATAATCACACATATTGTTCAAAATTCACAAGATCACACATATTGTTCAAAATTCACATGATCACACATATTGTTCAAAATCATATAACATAACACATAATATTCCAAAAATCACATAAACACCTAATATTTAAAAATCACACAATTACATAATATTAACAATCATATAATGTAGTGTGGTCCTTAGGTTTCATGCTGATTAGTTCAGTCAAACTTTACTAGGTTATCACCCAAATTTCTCAAACAATTTCTCAACATTGTAGTTAACAAGCATCCATAAAAAAATAACATAAAACTAAAACATGAAATCATACAAATTATTTTACAAATCTCTACATATAACCCACGGTTAACATATCATATCATCTACTAAAATTCTAAACCTTAGTTAACATGAATATCATGCTCAAAACATTGGTTTAAAGCTTCCTAAATTCCATAAGAGAATACCTTAAATTCCTTATTACAATTTTCGGTTTTCATAAACAATCATCAAGACTATTTTGGTTTAGCTACCATCAATAAGGTTTCGGTTTTCATTCATGCTACAAACATCATTGACTTAATGTTACCAAAGTTGATTTCGGTTTAACTATAACTAACAAGAGTTTCATACTCAAAATTCAATGATTTAATGCTACCAAAATTCCTATAAAAATACCTTAAATTTCATACAAATTTTCGGTTAAATAATCATCATATAATCACCTTTGAAAAATTCGGTTTTCATGATATAATCAACCTTACAAAAATTCGGTTTTCATCATATAATCAACTTTACAAAATTCGGTTTTAGCATGGTAAGATTTCCAACAAGCGAATATATCATCTAACTCATCAATTTACACAAACAAATAGATAGAAATCAATTAGACAACCCACTCACCTTGAAACTTAGGTTAAAAATCTCCCCAACAAAAATCGTCCAAAGCCTTTGAAGTCACCCAAAGGATCTCCAAGAAATCGCCAAGAAAGTTTCACCTCAAGGGAAATTCGCCAAGGGAAGAAGATGGAGAAAAATCGCCTCAAAACTCTTCAATAATCGCCACTTCTTCAAGCCGCCACCCTAATTTTTCTCAAGACTCCCAAAAATCGCCAATAATCTCACCCTAGTCGATATTACCACTTAAACTTTGGGTTTTTAAATTTTAGACCCATTAACCAATTAATTCCAATAGGGTTTAACCCATATAATTCATAATTTCGAATTTTCAAACCCAATAACCCATAGTTAACCAATTAATTTAATTAACTTACAAATAACCAATCACTTAACCGAAATCCAATAAGGATTTAATTAATATCCAATAAGGATTTAATTAACCAATAAGGTCTAATTAATTAACCAATAAGGTCTAATTAATTAACCAACAAACTGTAATTAATTAACTTACAATTTACAACCCATAAATCCCAATTAATTTATTATGAACAACCAATAATAATTCATCATAAATTAACAGCCAATAATCAAATAAATAATCTCTAATTAATTTACAATAAATTAACAACCAAATAAACTCAAATCAAATAATTACAAATTAACAATCAATAAGCCAGTTAATTAGCATCCAATAATTTTATTTAAATCATAATAAAATATCACAGCTAATGATTTTATTTAAATCCAAATAATGCTTACCAGGACTTAAGATCCTTGGATCTTACATCCCTCCCTCCTTATAAAGCTTTAGTCCTCTAAAGCTCAGCATCCATATCATCAAAGAGGTAAGCATAAAATTTCCTCATATCAGCTTCAGTCTCCCAAGTCGCCTCCTCAACAGCCTGATTTCCCCAGATAACCTTTACCAAAGGTATAGTCTTGTTTCTCAGGACTTTATCTTTTCTATCCACAATCCGGAGAGGTCTTTCCTCAAAAGTCAAATCACTCTGAATCTGAAGAGGTTCCAACTCCAACACATGAGATGGATCAGGATGATATTTCCTCAATGCAGAGACATGGAATACATTATGCACATAATCCATAGCAGGAGGTAAAGCTAATCGGTAAGCCACTGGACCAATTCTCTCAATAATATCAAAAGGGCCTACAAACCTAGGGCTCAACTTGCCCTTTTTTCCAAACCTCATAACACCCTTAGTAGGTGACACCTTCAAGAACACATGATCCCCTACCATAAACTCCAAGGAACGACGACGGTCATCAGCATAACTCTTCTGTCTGTCCCGAGCAATTTTCAGTTTATCCCGGATCTCTCTGACCTTATCAGTAGTCTCCTGTACTGCATCAGATCTCAAAATCATTCTGTCACCAGTTTCCTCCCAACACAAGGGAGTCCTACACCTTCTCCCATACAAAGCCTCATAAGGAGCCATCTGAATACTGGAGTGGAAGCTATTATTATAAGTAAACTCTATCAAAGATAGATCCCGGTTCCACTCAGAACTCCAATCAACCACATAGGCTCTCAACAGATCTTCTAGAGTTTGTATAGTACGCTCCGTCTGGCCATCAGACTGAGGATGATATGCTGTACTAAAACTCAACTTAGTACCCAAACCTTCCTGTAAGCTCTTCCAAAATCTGGACAGAAATCGAGAGTCCCTATCAGACACAATATCAACAGGAACTCCATGCAGTCTGACTATCTCATCAATATATAATCTAGCCAGTCTCTCTAGAGAATAAGTCATCTTAATCGGAAGAAAATGGGCTGACTTAGTGAGTCTATCAACAATCACCCATGACCCAATCTGGTTCTAGGCAAACCACACACAAAATCCATACTGATGCATTCCCACTTCCACTCAGGAATAGGAAGAGACTGCAACAAACCACCAGGCTTCTGGTGTTCAGCCTTCACAGTCTGACAGGTTAAACACCTAGAGACAAAATCAAACACTTCTTTCTTCATACCCGGCCACCAAAAACTTTTCTTGAGGTCCTGATACATCTTAGTCACACCAGGATGTAGAGAATATTTGGAGTTATGGCTGTCCTCCAATATTTCTTTCCTCAAGCTCGGTTCCTCAGGGACACATACCCTTCCACGAAACCGAAGAATACCATCATCAGACAGGCTAAAATCCTGAACTGCGCCATCAACCAGACTATCCCTGATCTGAACTAATTTCGGATCCACAGATTGCTGATCTCTGATCTTCTGCAACAAAGCAGACTGTACTCTGAGAAAAGCCACATAACCAGTCTGAACTCTAGGAGTAACACTGATCCTGAGATCGCTGAACTCCTGCAGTAACCGCCACTCACTGACTCGTAAAGCAGCTACTGAAGTAACTGGATGTCTGCTCAGAGCATCCGCCACCACATTGGCCTTTCCAGCCTGATACTGAATGGAGAAGTCATAGTCTTTGATCAACTCCATCCATCTTCTCTGTCTCATGTTCAACTCCTTCTGAGTGAAGATATACTTGAGACTCTGGTGATCAGTGAACAGATCAAACTCCTGACCCAACAAATAGTGACGCCATATCTTCAAAGCAAAGACTACGGCCGCCAACTCTAAATCATGAGTAGGGTAGTTCAATTCATACTCCTTCAGTTGTCTCGAAGCATAGGCTACCACAGAACCCTTCTGCATCAAGACACAACCCAACCCTTTACCAGAAGCATCCGTATATACAGTAAACCTTTCCCCATCACTAGGAATAATGAGGATCGGTGTACTAGTCAATCTCCTTTTCAGCTCTTGAAAACTCTCTTCACACTTATCATCCCAAATAAACTTGGCCTCCTTTCTGGTCAATTTAGTTAGAGGACCCGCCAGCTTGGAGAATCCCTCAACAAATCGCCGGTAGTAACCTGCTAAACCCAGGAAACTCCTGATCTCAGTAGCACTAGTCGGTCTTCCCCAATTAAGGATGGCTTGCACTTTAACTGGATCCACAGACACCCCCTGACCAGAAATCACATGTCCCAGAAAACTGATCTTCTCTAGCCAGAACTCACACTTACTAGCCTTGGCATATAATCGGTTCTTCCTCAAGATCTCCAGTACTCTGCGCAAATCACTGACATGATCTGAAGTAGTCCGAGAGTACACCAATATATCGTCTATAAAGACCACCACACAAGAGTCAAGCAACTCATGGAATACCCTGTTCATCAAATCCATGAAGACAGCAGGTGCATTCGTCAGTCCAAAAGGCATAACTAAAAATTCGAAATGCCCATACCTGGTCCTGAAAGCAGTCTTAAATATATCCTCATCCTTGACTCTAAGCTGATAATATCCTGATCTCAGATCAATCTTAGAGAACACGGTAGCTCCCTGTAATTGATCAAATAGATCATCAATTCTGGGAAGAGGATACTTATTCTTAATAGTCACTTGGTTCAATTGCCTGTAGTCTATACACATCCTCAGGGTTCCATCTTTCTTCTTCACAAATAACACTGGCGCTACCCAAGGTGAAGCACTAGGCCGAATATACCCTTTCTCTAGCAATTCCTCCAATTGTTTCTTAAGCTCGGCCAACTCTGAAGTAGCCATACGATAAGGAGCTCTGGAGATAGGTGCCGTACCTGGCGCCAACTCAATGCCAAATTCTACTTCTCTTATTGGTGGCAAGCCTGAAAATTCCTCGGAGAACACATCAGGAAATTCTTTCACCACCTCCATCTGAGTCAGATCAGAAGTAGACTCATCCTGCACCTTAACATGCGCAAGATAACCCTTGCACCCATTAGCAAGTAATTTCCTGGCCTGCAGGAAAGATATCACATGCGGTCCTTGGTCTGACACTAGACCTCTCACAAAAAGTCGATTCCCATCTAACAAATTCAAAGTGATTACTTTCTCAAAGCAATCCACAGAGGCATGATGGGAAGACAACCAATCCATTCCTAAGATGATATCATAATCTTGCATGTCTAAGAGGATTAGATCTACCAAAAACTCATAACCCTCTACATGTACTACACAGTCAGCACAAACAGTATCTGTAGATAACGATTTTCCTAAGGGAGTACTCACAGACACAGTATAATTCATCACCTTAGGTAACACAGGTAAACATGCAGCAAATCTAACAGATACAAAAGATAAATTTGCACCAGGGTCAAATAATATGCGGGCTAACTGATCAAATACGAATAAAGTACCTTCCACGACGGATCGGGAAGCTCGTGTATCCTTCTCAGCCACAGCATATACTCTAGTCTGGACTGTAGGCTTATCTGCGCCTCTAGGTTGCATCTCAGGTTCTTTGCAGTCCTTAGCCATGTGCCCTGGTTTCTTACACCTGAAGCATATACCATTCTTCCTATGACAGTCTTTCACTAGATGTCCCTTGAGCCCACAATAACTACAAGTGATACTGTTTCTTACATCCCTGGCATCCCTGAACTGCTGCGGTGCATCTCTGGTCTGCTGCGGTGCCTTGTAGGAGTAAGGCTTATACCTACTCTTCTTATAATCTTTATGCGCGGGGCGGGGCGGCCGCGATGTGCAGGGAACGACGTGGACAATCCCAGTTGAAGTGACCGGTTAGACTACAATGACGGCAAGGCCCGGGCGGAACGGCGGAGACGGGCCCCTTGACCTTCCCCTCCCAAGTCAGACGAGGGGGCGGTGCATCGCGGGGAACATCGCGTGGGGGTCCACGTGGACCCATGTAGTCCGGGCAAGGGGGCGCCTCAAAGCGAGGAGGTGGGGTTGGCGCCGGAGGCGCATGGGTAACACGATGTGGAAAGCCCGACTCCGTGCGACGGTGCGCAGATCGCAAGTCACGCTCGATGTCGCAAGCATGGTGAAGGGTCAACACAATCGAGTCAAGTCCGTGGGAGGCAACACGCGACGGATGTCATCGCAGAGGCCACGCTTAAAGCGGGACAGGGTAAAGGCCGGGTCCTCCTTAAGCTTGCACCGAATGCCGAGCTCGTCGAAGCGAGTGTAGTACTCATCGACGGAGTCGGATCTTTACGAGATGGCACAATAGGAGTCGAGGAGCTACTACCTATATGTAAGTGCGACGCACGTCTCCCTAAGCCTATAGCACATCTCCTCCCACCGAGTGATGGTGGGAAGACGCTGATCGACAAGTTGACTCTCTACGTTCCTCCAATATAACCGAGCGGGGCTAGTTAGTAGGAGACGTACATAGCTGACTTTAAGGTGCTCGAATATAGCGCTCCATTCGAAGTAGTTGTCGACAGCCGCGGCCCAATCAAGGAACACGCGGGGGTAGAGACTACCGTTGAAAATTGGTGGGTCGATGCGCATAAGCCGGCGGACTTCGTCGTCCTCACGGCTGCGCGAAAGTGGGCGATGCTGGGGAGAGGCCACCTCAGCCCACGTGGACTCGTCGGCAAAAGGGTCAAAGCGGGGAGACTCGGTGGCCTGCATGCGCAACGGGGCCAACGGAGGGGGAACACTAAGCGAGGGCTGGCCCTTGGCGGGTTTAGACCGGAGTTCTGCTACTTGGTCCGTGAGGTGTTGGACCAACGACATTAGACTTTGAAACATGGCCTCCATCGCTTCCATGTGTGTGGATAGCACATCGACCGACTCCATCCTAGGGAGAGGACTCTCTTCTGTCGAAACGGGCACTTGGGGTGGAGGGTTTTGATAGGAAGTTCCGGATCTAGTGGTCATAAATTCCAAAATGCGTATGTATGCGAAAAACAAAGCCAAAGAAGCCGGATGAGATGCAATGAAGAGATCGGCGGAGCTAGACAAGAGTTAGCTCCAACCTCGCTCTGAAACCAAAATTTGACACAGCGGATGTGGAGCCTTAATTCCGTACTCTAGGGGGAACTAGATGATGATGCGGAAAGTGAGACATGGTCTTGAGGCGAGGGAAGTGAAATGCGAGCGAACGCAGGAATCTGAGAAAACCGATGAGAAATGTTATTAGACAGATATTCCTTGAGCAAAACCCAATGCAGCGGAGAGACACGGCTCGAACGCTAAGGGAAACTACTCACCTCTTCGCGTAGAGCCAATTTTTTTATGTGCAAGCGCGCGCAGCCAGAACCTTTACGATGTTACGGAGGCAGCGATCCGCAGGCCCAACACTCGAAGCCGGAAACGTAGAAAGCGAACGCAATGTCTTTGAAAAGGACCCATAGCCCAGGGAGGGTTCTCTGAGTGTTTTGATTGAATGCAAAAAATAGCGAACTACAAAGACGAGAGAACTCTAGACGAGCTTCTCGGAGTTGGAGGACCTAGGCCTTCGCGTGGGGGAAGGTGACTACTACAACCAAGCTAAAAAAACAACACAAGCCCTCAGCCCTCTTTTATAGATCAAGAGGGAATGAGGGTCACATGCACAACACATTGTTGGGAAACCCCGGGGACATTTTACAATTTTTGAGTTATCGACATTGCACAGCGGAAGAATGTCCCCGAAACAGGCCAGTCCCAAAAACCCAGTGCGGATCATCAAGCGAGGGGATCGACACGATGTGATAGAAAGTATCTTAAGCGAGCAAAGAGATGTCGATGTTGAGATAGGCGCCCACGTGTTCGCCCTCTGCAGTCTCACACACACGGACTCCTCGAGCTCTCTTCTTCCGCGCTTGGTGCTAGCGTCGGGAAGAAGATTCAAGCCTTATGTTCTCCCTCTTCAACTCTGCTCTACCTCCAAGGTGTATGCGCCAAGAAGAAGGAGAGGAGAAGTAGTCGCCAAGTCCAAGTCCTTCTTGCGCCAAGAGGAGGAGAAGAAGACTTGTGCTTGCGGCTAGATGTTGGAGGAAGAGAAGTTGCGCCAAGAGCCTCCAAGCTTTCGCCCCTCTCTATTGCTTACGCCTCCAATTAATTGTCACTCGCAAGAGGGGACGACTAGGTGCTCTTTTATAGGGCAAGAGGTGGTTTGTGAAAGGCTAGGATCAAGACAAGTGGGCGGCTAGGATGAGAAGGTTTGAGGCAAGGAAAGTCTCCAAGACATTTCCATAATTCTCATTCAACCATTCCTTTTGTGCCCACACCTTTCTTTATGCACCAAGGCCTTGCCTTGCGCCCCAAGCAATGCCATAGAGGCATTCATACCATAAGGGATAAAGGGGGGAGGCGCCAGTTGCTTCCTTGTAAAGCAAATTTTTCCACTTCTCCCCATTATGCCCATAGGCGCCTAGGGGAGAAGATTTGTCCCCATTATACCCTTCTAGCCCTTCTTCTCTTCATGAAAACTTATTAGTGAGCCCAACTTAGCAATGGGCCTAGCCCAAAGACCATTAGTCATGTTAACCAAGCGATTGGATCCAATCCAACTTAACCCATGGTCAAATGAGGCTAACCATGGTTAATTCGGCCAATATGCCAAAAACAGAAGTTGGCTTCAATAAGTTTCTTCCATCTCATCAGGCCCATTGGCGCTAATGAAATCTCCAAAATAGATCCGAGTTATCCTATAACTCGATCATAAGGCTTCCCGATCAATACGAGAACTCGAGTGTCTTGGTGTGTGACCCTGTAGGTTCCTCTGACGCTGGCAGTGTTGACCAAAGGTCACCACAAGCAGTGAGTGTAACATCCCGTTATCTTAATCCCAAACAATCAACACCAGTCATAGAGGAACAGGATGTTATCACACAGGATCTATACACACGCTAAGTAAAACCAAGTTCAGGAAAAGTCGATCTGAAAATTTTCGAGAATCCACACATTGAAAATCCACGAAACATAATTTCACAAATGTACCTGCCACCACGCAATCCTTGCACTAGACATATGCAAGGCAACAGTATATCAAAGCCATATAAAATCCGTAAAATCCATAAATCACATAAGGGTACCTGCCACCAGGCAATACTTGCACTAGACATATGCAAGTTCACATTTATATCAAATCTGATCGCAAATACAATTCGACTCAAAATTCGAAGCAAAACCACAATATCGATTTTATAATTTCATAAAACTAACGTCAATGATATCAAACACCGAAACCAGGCCCAAGCCCGCGGTGACACAAAATCAAAATCTCAAAACTGCCACAACCGGCGACACGAATTCACAAGGTTTGGCCATAACCGGCCCCAGTTAACTAAGCACAAAAGTCTTGTACATTAAACCAGCATAGTTGTAAATCCGTATCAAAAACTCAGGTAGTGGGCTCCTGCTCTACACCTGTAAACAGTAAGGGGTGAGCTACACAGCCCAGTGAGTGGATAGTCTTAATCGACCATCCAAAATATACACTTAAAGATACATGCAGATTATTTTAAAAACCTTTAACAGAACGTCATGCCAACATATAACAAAAACAAAGAGAGGAAATAATATAAACAATCAGATGAACACTGCTAAGGCATCACACAAATGACACCACAGAGTAACCAAGGATCTAGAGCCATACTCTAAACCAACTAAACACACCAACCACTTAGTTGTCCAGCATAAATCAAGAGTGACCACTAGGGTCCAACCCGGCTCTGGCCTAAGCAGTGGGAGAAGCCTGCAAATCACATGCAACACAAACATGGACGGTGTGTAGACTCAAGAGGTGATCCCCATCCGGTCAAGATGTGATACCTTGATCTACACCACCCCATAACACAAGAATCTAAAAGTCTAAGAGTGATGAAATCAATGGGTGGCCCCTGTCCGACCAAGACATGGCACTTTGCATCAATCACTCGTTCTCCCAAAGGGTTCTTTACTGAACAACCACTAGACACACCTTATATCTTATTTCACAAAAGTGGACTCCTAAGTGTCAACCAGACTCTAGGATAGTCACTTCCACCACAATATCACAACAGACAGGGCTGAAACATCAACCCCTCACATATCACAAACACAGGGCTGAAATCTCCAACCCCTAATCTATCACATATAGACTATCCCCTTGAGTACACAGTTACACTTAGCCTTAGTCCTATCCGTCCCAAAATGGGTACACAGACCACAACACATAAAATACATAAAATTCGAAACCACATAACCACATAATGTAGTGTAGAGTCCTTAGGTTTCATGCTGATCGGTTCAGTATAACCTTGCTAAGTTATCACCCAAGTTTCTCAATCAAGAATACATGGCCATAGATATATAAACATGCTGCTCATAGAGAAACGATCATGGATCCTATAACACTATTAGCATTTATCAGGGCATCCATAAAATCAACACAGGATTAAAATTTGTATTCTTACAATCTACTTTACATAATACCACATGTAACCCACGGTTTCTACGATTACTAGCAAATTATCCACTTAAAATTTAAACCCTAGTTAATAAGAATTTCATGCTCAAGAATCACTGATTTAAAGCTACCTAAATTCCATATAAGAAATATCTTAAATTTCATGTTGCAAGATTTTGGTTTTTCATGATAGATACACCTTAAGTTTCGGTTCTTAGCATGGTAAAATTATCAAGCAATCAAACTTATCATCTAGCATAACCAAAAGGATATAATTCGAATAAGACACCCCACTCACCTCTTATCTTGAACCGTGAACACCATGGTGAAAAATCTCTCCACAAACTCGTCTAAGGGTCTTAAAGTTTCCCCCAATGCCCTTAGGTAGACGCCACCAAAGGAAGAGAAAACGCCACCAAGCACCAAGGAACGCCGGCCAAGGGAGAAAGGAAGAAGAAGAATTTCGTCCAAGCCTCCAAGGAATCGCCAAGGTTCGTCCAAGCCTTCAAACCGCCGCCCCTAGATTTTTTTTTTTCTTTTCTTTTCGCCCCAAGTACCCAAACCTCAATTTCGAATTTTTTTTTTTAATTAAGGTAAATGGTTTATGAATTAATCCACTAATTCAAATTTTAAACCCAATATCATTTAATTTAAGTGCAAACCCAATAACCCCATAGCTAATTATTCCCTTAAGTGAAAATCCAATAAGGATTAAATTAACATCCAATAAGCTCTAGTTAATTAGTTACAAGAGTCAAAATCCGAAAATCCAATAAGGATTAAATTAATATTCACTAACCCATTGCCACTAATTTATAACTAACCCCTTAAGGTTTTTAGGGATAAAATTCTCCCCCATCCTAGGGTTGACGAAATCAAAACATAGAAAAAAAATATCACAGCCAAAGATTTAAATCAAGAATAGTACTTACAAGGAATTAAGATTCTTGGATCTTACATCCCTCCCTCCTTATAAAGCTTTAGTCCTCTAAAGCTCAACATTCATATCATCAAAAAGATAAGCATACAACCTCCTCATATCAGCTTCAGTCTCCCAGGTCGCCTCCTTAACCGAATGGTTTCCCCAGACAACCTTTACCAAAGGTATAGACTTGTTCCTCAGAACTTTATCCTTTCTATCCACAATCCGGAGAGGTCTTTCCTCAAAAGTCAAATCACTCTGAATCTGAAGAGGTTCTAACTCCAATACATGAGATGGATCAGGATGATATTTCCTCAAAGTAGAAACATGGAATACATTATGCAAATGTTCCAAAGCAGGAGGTAAAGCTAACCTGTAAGCCACTGGACCAACTCTCTCAATAATGTCAAAAGGTCCCACAAACCTCGGGCTCAGCTTTCCTTTCTTGCCAAACCGCATAACACCCTTAGTCGGTGACACCTTTAAGAAAACATGATCCCCTACCATAAACTCTAGGGGACGACGACGGTCATCAGCATAACTCTTCTGTCTGTCCCGAGAAATCTTCAGTTTATCCTGAATCTCTTTGACCTTATCAGTAGTCTCCTGCACTGCATCAGATCTCAAAATCAATCTATCACCGGTTTCCTCCCAACACAAGGGAGTCCTACACCTTCTCCCATACAAAGCCTCATAAGGAGCCATCTGAATACTGGAGTGAAAGCTATTATTATAGATGAACTCTATCAAAGGTAGATCCCGGTCCCACTCAGAACTCCAATCAACCACATAAGCTCTCAACAGGTCTTCTAGAGTCTGGATAGTACGCTCCGTCTGACCATCAGACTGAGGATGGTATGCTGTACTAAAATTCAACTTAGTACCCAAACTCTCCTGTAAGCTCTTCCAAAACCTGGACAGAAACCGAGAGTCCCTATCAGACACAATATCAACAGGCACTCCATGCAGTCTGACTATCTCATCAATGTACAACCTAGCTAGTCTCTCTAAAGGATAAGTCATCTTGATCGGGAGAAAGTGGGCTGATTTAGTGACTCTATCAACAATCACCCAAATAGCATCATGACCCAATCTGGTTCTGGGCAAACCACACACAAAGTCCATAC
Organism: Costus lasius; assembly: GCA_027563935.2. Lineage (NCBI taxonomy): Eukaryota > Viridiplantae > Streptophyta > Magnoliopsida > Zingiberales > Costaceae > Costus > Costus lasius. Next base: position 62,205,438 of record CM050451.1, read on the forward strand.
TGATACATTCCCACTTCCACTCAGGAATAGGAAGGGGCTGCAACAAACCACCAGGCTTCTGGTGTTCAGCCTTTACAGTCTGACAGGTTAAACACCTAGAGACAAAATCGATTACCTCTTTCCTCATACCCGGCCACCAAAAACTCTTCTTGAGGTCCTGATACATCTTAGTCACACCAGGGTGTAGAGAATATTTGGAGTTATGGCTATCTTCCAGTATTTCTTTCCTCAAGCTCGGTTCCTCAGGGACACACACCCTTCCACGGAACCGAAGAACACCATCATCAGACAAGCTAAAATCCTGAACTGTACCCGCAACCAAACTATCCCTGATCTGAGCTAATTTCGGATCCACAGACTGCTGATCTCTGATCTTCTGCAACAAAACAGACTGTACTCTGAGGAAAGCCACATAACCCGACTGAACTCTAGGAGAAACACTGATCCTGAGATCTCTGAACTCCTGCAGTAACTGCCACTCACTGACCCGTAGTGCCGCTACTGAAGTAACTGGATGTCTGCTCAGTGCATCAGCCACTACATTGGCCTTTCCAGCCTGATACTGAATAGCGAAGTCATAGTCTTTGATCAACTCCATCCATCTTCTCTGTCTCATGTTCAACTCCTTCTGAGTGAAGATGTACTTGAGACTCTGGTGGTCAGTGAACAGATCAAATTCCTGACCCAACAAATAGTGGCGCCATATCTTCAGAGCAAAGACTACGGCCGCCAACTCTAAGTCATGAGTAGGGTAGTTCAACTCATACTCCTTCAGTTGTCTCGAAGCATAGGCTACCACATTACCCTTCTGCATCAAGACACAACCCAACCCCTTGCCTGAAGCATCCGTATAGACGGTAAACCTTTCCCCATCACTAGGAATAATGAGGATCGGTGTACTAGTCAACCTTCTCTTCAGCTCCTGAAAGCTCTCCTCACACTTGTCATCCCAATTAAACTTGGCCTCCTTTCTGGTCAATTTAGTTAAAGGACCCGCCAGCTTGGAGAATCCCTCAACAAACCTCCGGTAGTAACCTGCTAGACCCAGGAAACTTCTGATCTCAGTAGCACTAGTCGGTCTTCCCCAATTAAGGATGGCTTGCACCTTAACTGGATCCACAGACACTCCCTGACCAGAAATCACATGCCCAAGGAAGCTGATCCTTTCTAGCCAAAACTCACACTTACTGGCCTTGGCATATAATCGGTTTTTCCTTAGGATCTCCAGCACTCTGCGCAAGTCACTGACATGATCCGAAGTAGTCCGAGAGTACACCAAGATATCATCTATGAAGACTACCACACAAGAATCAAGCAATTCATGAAATACCCTGTTCATCAAATCCATGAAGACAGCAGGTGCATTCGTCAGTCCAAAAGGCATAACTAGAAATTCAAAATGCCCATACCTGGTCCTGAAAGCAGTCTTAAATATATCCTCATCCTTGACCCTAAGCTGGTAATACCCTGATCTCAGATCTATCTTAGAAAACACCGTAGCCCCCTGTAATTGATCAAATAGATCATCAATTCTGGGGAGAGGATACCTATTCTTGATAGTCACTTGGTTCAGTTGCCTGTAGTCTATACACATCCTCAGGGTTCCATCCTTCTTCTTTACGAACAGCACTGGTGCTCCCCAGGGAGAAGCACTAGGCCGGATGTAACCTTTCTCCAGCAATTCCTCCAGTTGCTTCTTAAGCTCGGCCAACTCTGAGGTAGCCATGCGGTAAGGAGCTCTGGAGATAGGTGCAGTACCTGGCACCAACTCAATGCCAAACTCTACCTCTCGAATTGGTGGCAAGCCTGAAAATTCCTCAGAGAACACATCAGGAAACTCTTGCACCACCGCCATCTGAGTCAAATCAGGAGTAGAATCATCCTGCACCTTAACATGTGCAATATAACCCTTACAACCACTAGCAAGTAACTTTCTGGCCTGCAGGAAAGATATCACATGTGGTCCTTGGTCTGACACCAGACCTCTCACAAAAAGCTGATTCCCATCTAGTAGATTCAAGGTGATTACTTTCTCAAAGCAATCCACAGTGGCATGATGTGAGGATAACCAATCCATACCTAGGATGACATCATAGTCTTGCATGTCTAAAAGGATTAGATCTACAAGAAACTCATAACCCTCTACATGCACTACACAATCAGCACAAACAGTGTCTGTAGATGATGATTTTCCTAAGGGAGTACTTACAGACACAACATAATCCAGCACCTTAGGTAATACAGGTAAACATGCAGCAAATCTAACAGATACAAAAGATAAATTTGCACCAGGGTCAAATAAGATGCGAGCTAACTGATCGAATACAAATAAAGTGCCTTCCACTACAGATCGGGAAGCCCGTGTATCTTTCTCAGCCACTGCATAAACTCGAGTCTGGACTGTAGGCTTATCCGTGCCTCTCTGCCGCATCTCAGGCTCCATGCAGTCCTTGATCATGTGTCCATGTTTCTTACACCTGAAGTGTTGGGGTATGCCCTTAAGCCTAATGTTTGAGGCCTTGGGAATGTATCAGTATCATGTAATAAACTGTTATGTTTATATAGGCATGGTTGTTATTCAGTTAGCTACATTGTCTGCTGCAATATATGTTCTTCTGAATAATGTCTCAAAGCTGTTCAGCTGGGCTGACATGCTGTTGTGTCCTTAGTCGATATATCTTGGTGAACATGAGACAGCCTTGATATGGTTAAGACTAATATGTGTTCTAATCTTATAGGATGCTTCGAGCATGGAATAAGATGTAGACTCATGGGTACATTGGATGTACTGGACAGACCCTACTAGGATGTTCAATTGTTTGTCGCAATGTGAATAATCTTTGAATATGACAAGTGGCACATTTCCTCTAACTTGAGATCACTTGTGTTTTCTAAATGATGATTGTCATTGTTTTGAGGTAGTTCAATATCATTTGAAACACAATGGTTATAGGCTATCTTGGATGGTGAGCTTGAGTCATGTTAGGGCACTAGTGATAGACATAGGATTGCCGTCTCCTTGTTTAAGGAGTGTGATGTTCTAAAGGGCCCCCTGGATGAGATGATTGAGAAAAGAGTATGGCCATACCCAGGTGACAGTGTTCATCTGATCTAATCATGCTCATCATATTGGAGCTACAAGCTTGACACGCTTGTCCAATAAGAATATCAAGTGGCAAAGGAATTATGCATGCCTTGTGAATTGATTCACACTTGTGCTGTGTTTTGGGTGTAGTCTTGGAAGACTTTTTCCTTTATATCGGGAGACAGTGATGTGTTGCTAGATACCCCTCACTGATCGTGATTGAAAGAAACCCTTATTAAGGGGGTGAAACCCTAAACATGCGCATCTAGCAAGCATGACGGAAAGAGGGTTTCGAAAAGATCGTATATGACAACCATATGATCAACTTGAAGCTATGAGTTTAGATCTATACCATAGCCATAGATTGGAGGTCGGCTTGGAAGAAGAGAGCAACTTTGATCTCCTCCAAAAGTTCACACACAAAGGCGATGAAGACTCCCAACTTACGCACCTCTTGTGCTAGCAAAAGTGCCAAGATGTCAATGATCGAGTGTAGGGAAGAGATGAAGACTTCCTTTTGCTTGGCCGGTTCCTCCTCTTCTCGTCAACACCCTCACTTGCTCGAGAGCAAAAATCGTTTCCCCAAGCAACAAGAGAGAGGTGTAACCGAAAAACATTAGGGAGACTTCAAGCCATGAACGCATATGCGTTTTCATTTTGGAACTTTCCAAAAATGGCAACCATTAAGAGTATGCGTTCATGCGTTCATGTCTCCATGAACCAAACGCAACTCCTTCTCCCTCTTGAACCATGCGCTCAACCCATGAGCCGGTTCAATACCCTTGGTTCAATAGCGAAACCAAATCAGCCCAAGCATTAAGTCTAGATCAAATTAGACCCCAAAGTCCAAGATCTGACCATTCATCATCTGACGCTTCTGATCGCATCGATCTAGCATCATCTCTCTCGATCGAAGCTTACCGATCTAAAGCCCTAATCAATCAAACATGATCAGACCAGATCTCACTTACAATCAGAGATTAAATCCCTTTAAACTGAACCGAAACAATTCAGTCCACACGATCTGACTTAAGCAAGCCATATCACCAAATTGTGCGACCCTAAGGGTTTCCTTTAAATGTCGGTAACGATAACTTTCGTTATCACGATCAGTGAGGGGTATCTAGCAACACATCACTGTCTCCCGATATAAAGGAAAGAGTCTTCCAAGACTACACCCAAACCATGGCACAAGTGTGAATCAAACTCACGAGGCATGCATGTTTCCTTTGCCACTGGATGTTCTTATTGGACAAGCATGTCAAGCCTGTAACTCCAATACGATGAGCATGATTAGATCAGATGAACACAGTCATCTGGGTATGGCCATACACTATCTCAATCTTCTCATACAGGGGGGGCCCTTTAGAACATCACACTCCTTAAACAAGGAGACGGCAATCCTTTATCTATCACAAGTGCCCTAACCTGACTCAAGCTCACCATCCAAGATAGTCTATAATCATTATGTTTCAAATGATATTGAACTACCTCAAAACAATGACAATCATCATTTAGAAACACAAGTGATCTCAAGTCAAAGGACATGTGCCACTTGCTGCTTACAAGGATCATTCACATTGTGACAAGCAATGGAATATCCCAGTAGGGTCTGTCCAGTACATCCAATGTACCCATGAGTCTACATCTTATTCCATGCTCGAAGCATCCTATAAGATTAGCACACATATTAGTCTCAATCATATCAAGGCTGTCTCATGTTCACCAAGATATCTCGACTAAGGACATATAGCCTGTCAGCCTAGCTGAACAGCTTTGAGACATTATTCAGAAGTACACTTATTACAGCAGACAAGGTAACAACCTGAATAATAACCATGCCTTTAATAAACACAAGAGTTTATTACATGATACTTATTACAATCCCAAAGGCCTCAAACATTAGCCTTAAGGGCATACCCCAACAATCTCCCACTTGCACTTAATCTAATGGTTGAGAAATCTCAAACCCATATTATTACAGTGCTACTCATGCTTCTGCTGCGCCAGAGGCTTGGTAAGCGGGTCTGCCAGATTGTCATCTGTATGAACCTTGCATATTTTGATCTCGCCTCGATCAATGATCTCCCGGATCAAGTGAAACCGTCTCTGTATGTGCTTGGACTTCTGGTGCGACCGTGGTTCCTTTGCTCGTGCGATTGCTCCAGTGTTATCACAGAAGATAACCAAAGGATCAGCACTCGAAGGAACGACACCAAGTTCTCTCACGAACTTACGAATCCACACTGCCTCCTTGGATGCTTCCGAGGCTGCAACATACTCGGCTTCTGTTGTGGAATCAGCAACAGTTGACTGTTTGAAACTCTTCCACACCACTGCTCCACCATTCAAGCTAAAAACATAGCCTGATTGCGATCGGAAATCATCCTGGTCCGACTGGAACGAAGCGTCAGTATATCCCTCTATACTGAGTTCTTCCTGACCACCATATATCAAGAACATATCTTTGGTCCTCCGCAGATATTTTATAATGTTCTTGACTGCAATCCAGTGCGCCAAACCTGGATTACTTTGGAATCGACTGGTCACGCTTAACCCGTAAGCGACGTCTGGGCGAGTACATAACATCGCATACATGATGGACCCAATAGCCGAAGCATAAGGCGTATTGTCCATTTCATCTTTCTCAGTCTGTGTTTGTGGACACTGACTCTTCGAAAGATTCAGACCATGTCTGACTGGAAGATATCCACGTTTAGAATTCTCTAAATGGAATCTCTCCAGGACCTTATCGATGTAAGTACTCTGGCACAGCCCGAGAAGCCTCTTAGATCTATCCCTATAGATCTTTACACCTAACACATAGGCTGCTTCTCCTAGATCTTTCATCTGGAAACATTTTCCTAACCATGCTTTAACAGCATGCAGTTCAGGAATATCATTTCCAATGATTAAGATATCATCGACGTAGAGGATTAGGAATGTAATTACGCTCCCACTAAACCTCTTATATACACACGGGTCATCCTCGTTCTTGATGAAACCAAACTCAGAGATTGATTCATCAAAACGAATATTCCAGCTCCTAGATGCTTGTTTCAATCCATAAATGGATTTCTTTAACTTGCATATTTTATGACGATCTGCTGGATTAGTGAAACCCTCAGGTTGTGTCATATACACATCCTCATCCAGATTTCCATTAAGGAAAGCTGTCTTCACATCCATCTGCCAGATCTCATAATCATAATATGCAGCTATCGCGAAAAGAATCCGAATAGACTTAAACATGGCTACAGGTGAGAAAGTTTCATCATAATCTATCCCGTAGATTTGTTTGAAACCTTTCGCAACTAGCCTGCCTTTATAGGTAACCACGTTACCATCCATGTCAATCTTCCTTTTGAAGATCCATTTATAGCCTATAGGGATTACTCCCGGAGGCGGATCAACCAAATCCCAGACTTGGTTATCTGACATGGAGTCCATCTCGGCTCGCATAGCATCAAGCCATCTAGCTGACTCCGGTCCACTGACCGCATCCGCATAATTTAGGGGTTCATCATTATCAATGATGTAGACTCCGTCATAGCGCTCAGGCTGTCGACGGATCCTTCCCGATCTTCGCGGTTCCCGTGTTATCTGAGCCTCAGGTTGTTCAATAACCTGATCTACCGGCTCAGGCTCATCCAACTGTGCTTGACTACTTTGTCCTTCCTCTGGATTTTCATCCAGCTTTATTTCTCTCCCACTGGCCTCTTGCAGAAGAAACTCCTTCTCAAGGAATATGGCCGTCCGAGCAACAAAAACTTTGTTCTCCTTGGGATCGTAGAAATAATAACCCTTAGTTTCCTTAGGGTAACCGACAAAGATGCATTTGTCAGATCTGCTCTCTAGTTTCCCAGAGGCGAGCTTTTTGACATAAGCCTCGCAACCCCAGATCCTGATAAATGTCAAGCTTGGCTGTTTCCCATACCATAATTCATATGGCGTCATTGAAACTGCCTTAGATGGCACTCGGTTTAGTACCTTTGCAGCTGTTTCCAGTGCAAAACCCCAAAAGGAGTATAGAAGAGTGGCCTGACTCATCATAGAACGAACCATATCAAGTAACGTTCTATTCCTCCTCTCGGACACACCATTCCATTGCGGTGTTCCTGGCGGAGTGAGCTGTGAGATAATCCCACACTCCTTCAGATAGTCAGTAAATGCATGACTTAGGTATTCTCCACCTCGATCAGAACGAAGTGCCTTGATATTTCGGCCTAGCTGATTTTGTACTTCATTCTTGAACTCTTTGAACTTGTCAAAAGATTCACTTTTATGTCTCATCAGATAGACATACCCATACCTACTGAAATCATCAGTAAAGGTAATGAAGTACTGATAGCCACCTCTGGCATGTTTACTAAACGGCCCACACACATCACTGTGTATAAGGTCAAGTAAACCTGAAGCCCTTTGACCTTTGTGAGGAAAAGGTGACTTCGTCATTTTACCCATCAAACAAGCTTTGCATGTATCAATCTCCTCATAGGAGAATGATCCCAGTAGTCCATTATCATGCAACCGCTTAATGCGCTTCTCGTTTATATGGCCTAAACGACTGTGCCATAGCAAGGTGCTGTCATCAGCATACTTGGCTTTCTTATTATCAATGTTTTGTATAGAATTTTCCATGTCCAACATGAATAACCCATTGTTAATTGAACCAGTTCCATACACAATATTATCTAGAGATAAAACACACTTTGAAATATTGCATTCAAAGGCAAATCCTTTCCTGACAAGAGCAGGAATAGAGATAATATTCTTCGTGATACTTGGTACAAAATAACAATTGTTTAATTCCAATACAATGCCAGATGGTAAAGAAATGAAATAGTCTCCTACAGCAACAGCAGCAACCCGTGCCCCGTTTCCAACTCGTAGGTCTACCTCATGCTGTCCCACCTGCCTTCTTCTCTTGAGTTCCTGTACATTTGAACAAATGTGAACTCCACATGCAGTGTCCAACACCCATGATATTGAAGAAGATGAAAACATGACTTCAGTCACGAATATACCTGAGCCAGAAGCAATGCTTCCCCTCTTATCTCCTTGGAGCGCTTTACAGTCCTTTTTCCAGTGACCCAGCTGGCCACAGTGGAAACACCTGTTATCATTCGACCGCTTCACCTTCTGTTTCAGAGCCTTGCTGTAATTCTTGACAGGGGCCTTGCCCTTCTTCCCCTTCTTCTTGTTCCTAGAAGGAACCATTAAGACAGAGGTTGAAGGCTTTCCCTTCAGAGTTTCCTCAGTTGTCAAGAGCATATTCAGCAGCTCTGCCGGCGTACAATCGATTTTGTTCATATTAAAATTAATAATGAACGCATCGAAAGAAGGCGGGAGAGACTGCAGAATAATATCTACAGCAAGCTCCTGGTTGATGGTATGCCCCAGTTTCTCCAGAGCCTCCTTGTGCCCAATCATCTTGAGCACGTGAGCTCCCACTGGGCTCCCCTCAGCCAGTTTGCTCTGAAAGAAGAGCTTTGTCAGATTATAGCGTTCTGTCCTCGCCTGTGCAGCATACAGCATCTTGAGGTTCGCTATAATCTCTATAGCCGACATATCCTCATGCTGACGCTGCAGCGGTGGCGTCATAGACGCTAGCATCAGGCAAGCGACATCAATGCTATCATTGACGTGCTTTTCATAGGCATCCCGAACCGCCCTTGCGGCGTTCGGAGCGGGCTGCGGCGGTATCGCCGTCTCGAGGACATACAGTTTCCTCTCTGCCTTAAGAACGATCTTAAGGTGTCCGAACCAGTCAGAGAAGTTCGGCCCAGCAAACTTCTCCCTTTCCAGTAGGGATCGCACATTGAAGCTCATGGTGTTCGTTGCTGCAGTTATCTACAACAATGCAAGAACAGCAAGGTTAGTATCAATGTTCAGAATCAATCCAGGACTTAAGAAAGATTCTTTTCTCACTATTTTGTCTGACTGAAAAATCCAGTAAACAGTCCGAAAGAGTAACACTCTTTTAGTGAGATGGGATCCAGATTTCATACTTGGTCTCCGCGTCCCGCTCAGGCGAGATAAGATGCACAGAGATGACAAGCACTAATTTCTGGTAGGCTGTCCCAGCCAATCGCCAACCCGTGCGATTCCCCTTCATCTGGGCAATCCAGCAGACTGTGCCAACTGAGTTGGTACAACACAGTCTCTGATCCCACAGATGGCTGCCTCCATGTGCTACTATATGCGCCACATATGTAGCCTAGATGGTCAAGCTGACCCGACCTACTCCCTGGACCACCACGTGCTATGCTGAGCAACGAGAAGGGATAAATCCCTACTCTGTAACACGCAGGTGAAATCCAGCACCGTCTGAAGATAGATGGACGTGCCCACTGAGTGGGTTCAACACGGCTCCAACGATAGTCAGAACAGTGAGGTTTCGCGTCAGAAGGCATACGAGCTTGATATGTTAGCGTTGGATTTTAACGGTCTTTTATCTTCTTACTATCAGGCATATCCTATGGCTATAGTAGAAGATAAACACATGCAATTCTAATTATATAAGCAATAAATAGAAAGCATGATCTTATGTGGTAAAAAGCCCATGAACCCTAGAAAGACCTTAATTTTACTTAAGTCTTCACTTGAGCTCTTTTGCATCTCATCTGGTCCAACCCAGGGCCCTAGCGCCAAGAGCACCTCAGGTGCGCCACCAGGTGAATGCCCCTCTAGGATGTGTGCCTTTATGCTCTTGTCTAATCAAAAACATTTTGATCTATCTAGACAAGCTTTGACTCGCAGGTCAATTATACAATAAATTAATAAAAAAAATGTGATTCGCAGATCACAATAATATTAACTTGTAATTTACCAGGCACGCAGGCCCCAGCACAGCACACATTAGGGCAACCCACATAAGATTAAATAAACAAGCATATGGTATCAAAACAACATGTGATCCATTCATGAAATTAAATTTTGAAAAACCCCATGGTATCAATTTTAATTTCCTTATGTGCTCTACAACCTTACAATGGTCCATTGATAGGGATCCACTCATCCATCTAGTCAGATCCTCTGCCCTTGCATGCACCGAGTCCTAACTGACCCGTGTTGACCTAATGGTCAACCATGCATGCGCCAAGGGCTGAACCACCCTCATGAGTTTTGGCAAGCGGGTGTGACCTCGGGCCTAACTCATGTGTGTTCAGTAGTTGTCTCAACCAGACCTCACTACACGCCCTGGATGCAGTCGACCTATAGCCACCTCGTGCTTGCGCACAGGTGCTATCTGGTCAACCCATCTAGGCTGTCAGATGGTCTGATCAGACTAGTTGGATCTAACCTAGAAGATGCTTTCAACCCCATCAACCCATCTAAGGATTTATAGTAGGGGCACCTTAGATCTAAGTAGGCGCGCAAGATGTAAGTTTTATAAAACATCTAGAACATGCGCAAACAAACAAAACAACATGCTTCACTTGAGAACATAAGATATATCTCATATCTAGCATATTGATAACCCTTAGATCTAAGGGGGGTCCCCTTCAAGGGGGAGCGCAAACTTTAGGGGGTCCCCTTCAAGGGGGAGCGCAAACTTTAGGGGGTCCCCTTCAAGGGGGAGAGCAAACTTCATGTAACCATGATACAAGCGCAAACATAGCCAATGTAAACCATGCATCATGAAAACAAAGCATCAAGTAAGCGCAACATGTATGGATCACAAACACTTCAAAGCAATCATATAGATCATATCGAAAGCCTACCTCTGATACCAATTGAAAGAAACCCTTATTAAGGGGGTGAAACCCTAAACATGCGCATCTTGCAAGCATGACGGAAAGAGGGTTTCGAAAAGATCGTATATGACAACCATATGATCAACTTGAAGCTATGAGTTTAGATCTATACCATAGCCATAGATTGGAGGTCGGCTTGGAAGAAGAGAGCAACTTTGATCTCCTCCAAAAGTTCACACACAAAGGCGATGAAGACTCCCAACTTGCGCACCTCTTGTGCTAGCAAAAGTGCCAAGATGTCAATGATCGAGTGTAGGGAAGAGATGAAGACTTCCTTTTGCTTGGCCGGTTCCTCCTCTTCTCGTCAACACCCTCACTTGCTCGAGAGCAAAAATCGTTTCCCCAAGCAACAAGAGAGAGGTGTAACCGAAAAACATTAGGGAGACTTCAAGCCATGAACGCATATGCGTTTTCATTTTGGAACTTTCCAAAAATGGCAACCATTAAGAGTATGCGTTCATGCGTTCATGTCTCCATGAACCAAACGCAACTCCTTCTCCCTCTTGAACCATGCGCTCAACCCATGAGCCGGTTCAATACCCTTGGTTCAATAGCGAAACCAAATCAGCCCAAGCATTAAGTCTAGATCAAATTAGACCCCAAAGTCCAAGATCTGACCATTCATCATCTGACGCTTCTGATCGCATCGATCTAGCATCATCTCTCTCGATCGAAGCTTACCGATCTAAAGCCCTAATCAATCAAACATGATCAGACCAGATCTCACTTACAATCAGAGATTAAATCCCTTTAAACTGAACCGAAACAATTCAGTCCACACGATCTGACTTAAGCAAGCCATATCACCAAATTGTGCGACCCTAAGGGTTTCCTTTAAATGTCGGTAACGATAACTTTCGTTATCACGATCAGTGAGGGGTATCTAGCAACACATCACTGTCTCCCGATATAAAGGAAAGAGTCTTCCAAGACTACACCCAAACCATGGCACAAGTGTGAATCAAACTCACGAGGCATGCATGTTTCCTTTGCCACTGGATGTTCTTATTGGACAAGCATGTCAAGCCTGTAACTCCAATACGATGAGCATGATTAGATCAGATGAACACAGTCATCTGGGTATGGCCATACACTATCTCAATCTTCTCATACAGGGGGGGCCCTTTAGAACATCACACTCCTTAAACAAGGAGACGGCAATCCTTTATCTATCACAAGTTCCCTAACCTGACTCAAGCTCACCATCCAAGATAGTCTATAATCATTATGTTTCAAATGATATTGAACTACCTCAAAACAATGACAATCATCATTTAGAAACACAAGTGATCTCAAGTCAAAGGACATGTGCCACTTGCTGCTTACAAGGATCATTCACATTGTGACAAGCAATGGAATATCCCAGTAGGGTCTGTCCAGTACATCCAATGTACCCATGAGTCTACATCTTATTCCATGCTCGAAGCATCCTATAAGATTAGCACACATATTAGTCTCAATCATATCAAGGCTGTCTCATGTTCACCAAGATATCTCGACTAAGGACATATAGCCTGTCAGCCTAGCTGAACAGCTTTGACACATTATTCAGAAGTACACTTATTACAGCAGACAAGGTAACAACCTGAATAATAACCATGCCTTTAATAAACACAAGAGTTTATTACATGATACTTATTACAATCCCAAAGGCCTCAAACATTAGCCTTAAGGGCATACCCCAACAGTGATAACGTGAGTTATCGTTACCGACATTTAAAGGAAACCTTTAGGGTCGCACAATTTGATGATATGGCTTACTTAAGTCAGATCGTGTGGACTGAATTGTTTGGGTTCAGTTTAAAGGGATTTAATCTCTGATTGTGAGTGAGATCTGGTCTGATCATGTTTGATTGATTAGGGCTTGAGATCGGTAAGCTTCGATTGAGAGATTGGATGCTAGATCGATCAGATCAGAAGCATCAAGAGATTAACGGTCAGATCTGGAGCCTTAGGGTTTATTTGAGATCTAGACTAGATCATTGGCTTGATTGGTTCTTAAACCGAACCAATGTGAACCGGCTCATGAAATGAGCGCATGGTTCATGGGGAGAGGAGTTGGCGACATGTTCACTTGGCGTGAACGTTGGAGTGAAGTGTGGTGGCTATTTTTAGTAACCACGATCTCCACTTGGAGATGTTGTTCACGACCGAATAGAGTGCTCTCTATTCTCGCCTCTCGCCCATATTCTCTCTCGACGTTTTCGTGTGTGGCGACGTCTTGAAGGTAGAGAAGGATTCGGCCAAGAGAAGGACATCTCTTCCATCCCTTTCACTCGATCAAGGACTCCAAGGAACCTTGCTAGCACAAGGAGCACCAAGGGATAAGCGCATCTTCATCTTGTGTGCGAGACTTTGGAGAAGAGGCGATTGCATCTTTACTTCCAAGGCGCCATCTTGAAATGGCATCGGTATGAATTCATTTTCATGCATATAAAGTTGATTATTTTACATGTATGAGATCCTATGAAACCCTAGTATCCGCTGCATATCTTACTTGCGCCACCATAGGGTTTTCGCCCCCCCTTTGGTTAGGGGAACCTTCAATTGGTATCAGAGCCTGGTCTATGCATGTTTTATGATTGCTTTAGCCATTTTTGTGATCCTTGTTTGCTTAGATCTATACATGCGAAATTCATCTTTAGTTGAAGCATTATATGCGAAAATTAAATATGTATAGTTGGCGCATGTTTTTGTGGCGCTTAGTTTGTTTTTGTTAAAAACATTTCACTTGCGCGATCTCACTTAGATCTAAGCGCCTGCTGTAAACCCTTAAACGGGTTAGTAGGGTTGAAATCACCCCCTAGGTCAGATCCAATCAGTCTGATCAGACTATCTGACAGCCTTGATGGGTCGACTGGATAGCACCTTGGCGCAAGCTTGAGGTGGCTATAGGTCGACTGCAGACAGGCGTGTAGCGATGTCTGATTGAGACGACCCATGAACGCACCTGAGTTAGGCCCGGGGTCACACCCGCTTGCCAGACCTCAGCGTGGTCGTTCAGCCCTTGGCGCATGCATGGTTGGCCTTTTGGTCGACTCAAGTCAGTTAGGACTTGGTGCATGCAAGGGCAGTGGATCTGACTAGGTTGGATGAGTGGATCCCTATTAATGGACCGTTGTAAGGTTGTAGGGCATATAAGAAAATTAAAATTGAAGCCTATGGGGTTTTTCGAAAATTTTAATTTTTATGGATCACATGATTTTTGAATGATGCCATATGTTTGTCTATTTACTCTTATGTGGGCTGCCCATATTAATTGTGTGCTGTGCTGGGGCCTGCGAGCCTGGAATTATGGTTGTAAATTAATTATTGTGATCTGCGTATCACATTGTTTTAATTTATAAAATGTTATTGACCTGCGTGTCAATCTTGTCTAGATAGTTAAATTTGTAATTTAATTAGACAAGAGCACAAAGCACACTTGGCAGAGGCGCTTGCAGCAGTGGCTGGACTAGGTGGGAGGTCTAGGGTTCGACCCTATGACCTGGCGCAAATTCCTGGTGGGCGCACCAGAGCTGCAGATGGCGCTTGGGCCCAGGTTTGGGCCAGATGAGCAGCAAAAGGCCCTATGAAGAAAAGCAAGTCAAGACTTAAGTTAAATTAAGGTCTTACTAGGGCTATGGGCTTTTACGACATAAGATTCATGCTTTCTTTTATTATTGTTTAAATATTAGAACTGCATGATTAGTTTATCTTCTGCTATCACCATAGGAATTGAATGATAGTGAAGAAGATAAAAAGACCGTTAAAATCCAACGCTAAAATATCAAGCTCGTAAGCCTTCTGACGCGAAACCTCACTGTTCTGATTATCGTTGGAGCCGTGTTGTACCCACTCAGTGGGCACGTCCATCTATCTTCAGACGGTGTGGGATTACACCTGTGTGTTACAGAGTAGGGATTTATCCCTTCTCGTTGCTCAGCATAGCACATGGTGGTCCAGGGAGTAGGTCGGGTCAGCTTGACCATGTAGGCTACATATGTGGCGCATATGGTAGCACATGGAGGCAGCCATCTGTGGGATCAGAGACTGTGTTGTACCAACTCAGTTGGCACAGTCTGCTGGATTGCCCAGATGAAGGGGAATCGCACGGGTTGGCGATCGGCAGGGACTGCCTACCGGAGATTAGTGCTTGTACTCTCTGTGCATCTTATCTCGCCTGAGCGGGACGCGGAGACCAAGTATGAAATCCGGATCCCATCTCACTAAAAGAGTGTCTACTCTTTTGGACTGTTTAATGGATTTTTCAGTCAGATAAAATAGTGAGAAAAAGAATCTTTCTTAAGTCCTGATTGATTCTTAACATTGATACTGACCTTGCTGTTCTTGCATTGTTGTAGATACCTGCAGCAACGAACACCATGAACTTCAATGTGCGATCCCTACTGGAAAGGGAGAAGTTTGCTGGGCCGAACTTCTCCGACTGGTTCGGACACCTTAAGATCGTTCTTAAGGCAGAGAGGAAACTGTATGTCCTCGAGACGGCAATACCGCCTCAACCCGCTCCGAACGCCGCAAGGGCGGTTCGGGAAGCCTATGAAAAGCACGTCAATGATAGCATTGATGTCGCTTGCCTGATGCTAGCGTCTATGACGCCACCGCTGCAGCGTCAGCATGAGGATATGTCGGCTATAGAGATGATAGCGAACCTCAAGATGCTGTATGCTGCACAGGCGAGGACAGAGCGCTATAATCTGACAAAGCTTTTCTTTCAGAGCAAACTGGCTGAAGGGAGCCCAGTGGGAGCTCACGTGCTCAAGATGATTGGGCACAAGGAGGCTCTAGAGAAACTGGGGCATACCATCAACCAGGAGCTTGCTGTGGATATTATTCTACAGTCTCTCCCGCCTTCATTCGACGCGTTCATTATTAACTTTAATATGAACAAAATCGATTGTACTCCGGCAGAGCTGCTGAATATGCTCCTCACTACTGAGGAGACTCTGAAGGGAAAGCCTTCGACCTCTGTCTTAATGGTTCCTTCTAGGAACAAGAAGAAGGGGAAAAAGGGCAAGACCCCTGTCAAGAGCTACAGCAAGGCTCTGAAGCAGAAGGTTAAGCGGTCCAAGGAATACAGGTGTTTCCACTGTGGCCAGCTGGGTCACTGGAAAAAGGACTGTAAAGCGCTCCAAGGAGATAAGAGGGGAAGCATCGCTTCTGGCTCAGGTATATTCGTGACTGAGGTCATGTTTTCTTCTTCTATATCATGGGTGTTGGACACTGCATGTGGAGTTCACATTTGTTCAAATGTACAGGAACTCAAGAGAAGAAGGCAGGTGGGACAGCATGAAGTGGACCTACGCGTTGGAAACGGGGCACGGGTTGCTGCTGTTGCTGTAGGAGACTATTTCATTTCTTTACCATCTGGACTTGTATTGGAACTAAACAGTTGTTATTTTGTTCCCAGTATTACTAAAAATATTATCTCCATTCCTGCTCTTGTCAGGAAGGGTTTTTCCTTTGAATGCAATATTTCAAAGTGTGTTTTATCTTATGATAATATTGTTTATGCAACTGGTTCAATTAGCAATGGGTTATACATGTTGGACATGGAATGTTCTATACAGAAAATTGATATTAAGAAAGCCAAGAATACTGATGACAGCACCTTGCTATGGCATAGTCGTTTAGGCCATATTAACGAGAAACGCATTAAGCGGTTGCATGATCATGGACTGCTGGGATCATTCTCCTACAAGGAGATTGATACATGCAAAGCTTGTTTAATGGGTAAAATGACGAAGTCACCTTTTCCTAACAAAGGACAAAGGGCTTCAGGTTTACTTGACCTTATACACACTGATGTGTGTGGGCCATTTAGTAAACATGCCAGAGGTGGCTATCAGTACTTCATTACCTTTACTGATGATTTCAGTAGATATGGGTATGTCTTTTTAATGAGACATAAAAGTGAATCTTTTGACAAGTTCAAAGAGTTCAAGAATGAAGTACAAAATCAGCTAGGCCGAAATATCAAGGCACTTCGTTCTGATCGAGGTGGTGAATACCTAAGTCATGCGTTTATTGACTATTTGAAGGAGTGTGGGATTATCTCACAGCTCACTCCGCCAGGAACACCGCAATGGAATGGTGTGTCCGAAAGGAGAAATAGAACGTTACTTGATATGGTTCGTTCTATGATGAGTCAGGCTGCTCTACCCTACTCCTTTTGGGGTTTTGCACTGGAAACAGCTGCAAAGGTACTAAACCGAGTGCCATCCAAGGCAGTTTCTAAGACGCCATATGAGTTATGGTATGGAAAACAGCCAAGCTTGACATTTATCAGGATCTGGGGCTGCGAGGCTTACGTTAAAAAGCTCGCCTCTGGGAAACTAGAGAGCAGATCTGACAAATGTATCTTTGTCGGTTACCCTAAGGAAACTAAGGGTTATTATTTCTACGATCCCAAAGAGAACAAGGTTTTTGTTGCTCGGACGGCCATATTTCTTGAGAAGGAGTTTCTTCTGCAAGAGGCCAGTGGGAGAGAAATAAAACTGGATGAGAATCCAGAGGAAGGACAAAGTGCTCAAGCAGAATTGGATGAGCATGAGCCAGTAGATCAGGTAATTCAACAACCTGAGGCTCAGATATCACGGGAACCGCGAAGATCGGGAAGGATCCGTCGACAGCCTGAGCGCTATGACGGAGTCTACATCATTGATAATGATGAACCCCTCACTTATGCGGATGCGGTCAGTGGACCGGAGTCAGCGAGATGGCTTGAAGCTATGCGCGCCGAGATGGACTCCATGTCAGATAACCAAGTTTGGGATTTGGTTGATCCGCCTCCGGGAGTTATCCCTATTGGCTGTAAATGGATCTTCAAGAAGAAGATTGACATGGATGGTAACGTGGTTACCTATAAAGGCAGGCTAGTTGCGAAAGGTTTCAAACAAATCTACGGGATAGATTATGATGAAACTTTCTCACCTGTAGCTATGTTTAAGTCTATTCGGATTCTTTTCGCGATAGCTGCATATTATGATTATGAGATCTGGCAGATGGATGTGAAAACAGCTTTCCTTAATGGAAATCTGGATGAGGATGTGTATATGACACAACCAGAAGGTTTCACTAATCCATCAGATCGTCATAAGATATGCAAGTTAAAGAAGTCCATTTATGGACTTAAGCAAGCATCAAGAAGCTGGAATATTCGTTTTGATGAATCAGTCACGGAATTCGGTTTCATCAAGAACGAGGAAGACCCGTGTGTATATAAGAGGTTTAGTGGGAGCATAATTACTTTCCTAGTCCTCTACGTCGATGATATCTTGATCATTGGAAATGACATTCCTGAAATGCATGCTGTGAAGGCATGGTTAAGGAAATGTTTCCAGATGAAAGATTTAGGAGAAGCAGCCTATGTATTAGGTGTGAAGATCTACAGGGATAGATCTAAGAGGCTTCTCGGGCTGTGCCAGAGTACTTACATCGATAAAGTCCTGGAAAGATTTCATTTAGAGAATTCTAAACGAGGATATCTTCCAGTCAGACATGGTCTGAGTCTTTCGAAGAGTCAGTGTCCACAAACACAGACTGAGAAAGATGAAATGGACAATACGCCTTATGCTTCGGCTATTGGATCCATTATGTATGCGATGTTGTGTACTCGCCCAGACGTCGCTTACGGGTTAAGCGTGACCAGTCGTTTCCAAAGTAATCCAGGTCAGGCACACTGGATTGCAGTCAAGAACATTTTAAAATATCTGCGGAGGACCAAAGATATGTTCTTGATATATGGTGGTCAGGAAGAACTCAGTATTGAAGGATATACTGACGCTTCGTTCCAGTCTGACCAGGATGATTTCCGATCGCAATCAGGCTATGTTTTTAGCTTGAATGGAGGAGCAGTGGTGTGGAAGAGTTTCAAACAGTCAACTGTTGCTGATTCCACAACAGAAGCCGAGTATGTTGCAGCCTCGGAAGCATCCAAGGAGGCAGTGTGGATTCGTAAGTTCGTGAGAGAACTTGGTGTCGTTCCTTCGAGTGCAAATCCTTTGGTTATCTTCTGTGATAACACTGGAGCAATCGCACAAGCAAAGGAACCACGGTCGCACCAGAAGTCCAAGCACATACAGAGACGGTTTCATTTGATCAGGGAGATCATAGATCGTGGCGAGATCAAAATCTGCAAGGTTCATACAGATGACAATCTGGCAGACCCGCTTACCAAGCCTCTGGCGCAGCAGAAGCATGAGAAGCACTGTAATAATATGGGTTTGAGATTTCTCAACCATTAGATTAAGTGCAAGTGGGAGATTGTTGGGGTATGCCCTTAAGCCTAATGTTTGAGGCCTTGGGAATGTATCAGTATCATGTAATAAACTGTTATGTTTATATAGGCATGGTTGTTATTCAGTTAGCTACATTGTCTGCTGCAATATATGTTCTTCTGAATAATGTCTCAAAGCTGTTCAGCTGGGCTGACATGCTGTTGTGTCCTTAGTCGATATATCTTGGTGAACATGAGACAGCCTTGATATGGTTAAGACTAATATGTGTTCTAATCTTATAGGATGCTTCGAGCATGGAATAAGATGTAGACTCATGGGTACATTGGATGTACTGGACAGACCCTACTAGGATGTTCAATTGTTTGTCGCAATGTGAATAATCTTTGAATATGACAAGTGGCACATTTCCTCTGACTTGAGATCACTTGTGTTTTCTAAATGATGATTGTCATTGTTTTGAGGTAGTTCAATATCATTTGAAACACAATGGTTATAGGCTATCTTGGATGGTGAGCTTGAGTCATGTTAGGGCACTAGTGATAGACATAGGATTGCCGTCTCCTTGTTTAAGGAGTGTGATGTTCTAAAGGGCCCCCTGGATGAGATGATTGAGAAAAGAGTATGGCCATACCCAGGTGACAGTGTTCATCTGATCTAATCATGCTCATCATATTGGAGCTACAAGCTTGACACGCTTGTCCAATAAGAATATCAAGTGGCAAAGGAATTATGCATGCCTTGTGAATTGATTCACACTTGTGCTGTGTTTTGGGTGTAGTCTTGGAAGACTTTTTCCTTTATATCGGGAGACAGTGATGTGTTGCTAGATACCCCTCACTGATCGTGATAACGTGAGTTATCGTTACCGACATTTAAAGGAAACCCTTAGGGTCGCACAATTTGATGATATGGCTTACTTAAGTCAGATCGTGTGGACTGAATTGTTTGGGTTCAGTTTAAAGGGATTTAATCTCTGATTGTGAGTGAGATCTGGTCTGATCATGTTTGATTGATTAGGGCTTGAGATCGGTAAGCTTCGATTGAGAGATTGGATGCTAGATCGATCAGATCAGAAGCATCAAGAGATTAACGGTCAGATCTGGAGCCTTAGGGTTTATTTGAGATCTAGACTAGATCATTGACTTGATTGGTTCTTAAACCGAACCAATGTGAACCGGCTCATGAAATGAGCGCATGGTTCATGGGGAGAGGAGTTGGCGACATGTTCACTTGGCGTGAACGTTGGAGTGAAGTGTGGTGGCTATTTTTAGTAACCACGATCTCCACTTGGAGATGTTGTTCACGACCGAATAGAGTGCTCTCTATTCTCGCCTCTCGCCCATATTCTCTCTCGACGTTTTTGTTGGAGTATGCCCTTAAGGCTAATGTTTGAGGCCTTGGGATTGTATAAGTATCATGTAATAAACTCTTATGTTTATAAAGGCATGGTTATTATTCAGGTTGTTACCTTGTCTGTAATAATAAGTGTACTACTGAATAATGTCTCAAAGCTGTTCAGCTAGGCTGACAGGCTCTATGTCCTTAGTCGAGATATCTTGGTGAACATGAGACAGCCTTGATATGATTGAGACTAATATGTGTGCTAATCTTATAGGATGCTTCGAGCATGGAATAAGATGTAGAATCATGGGTACATTGGATGTACTGGACAGACCCTTCTAGGATATTCAATTGTTTGTCACAATGTGAATAATCCTTGATAGCAGCAAGTGGCACATGTCCTTCGACTTGAGATCACTTGTGTTTCTAAATGATGATTGTCATTGTTTTAAGGTAGTTCAATATCATTTGAAACATAATGATTATAGACTATCTTGGATGATGAGCTTGAGTCAGGTTAGGACACTAGTGATAGATAAAGGATTGCCGTCTCCTTGTTCAAGGAGTGTGATGTTCTAAAGGGCCCCCCTGTATGAGATGATTGAGATAGTGTATGGCCATACCCAGATGACTATGATCATCTGATCTAATCATGCTCATCATATTGGAGTTACAGGCTTGACATGCTTGTCCAATAAGAACATCCAGTGGCAAAGGAAACATGCATGCCTCGTGAGTTTGATTCACACTTATGCTGTGGTTTGGGTGTAGTCTTGGAAGACTCTTTCTTTTATATCGGGAGACAGTGATGTGTTGCTAGATACCCCTCACTGATCGTGATAACGTAAGTTATCGTTACCGACATTTAAAGGAAACCCTCAGGGTCGCACAATTTGATGATATGGCTTACTTGAGTCAGATCGTGTGGACTGAATTGTTTCGGTTCAGTTTAAAGGAGTTTAAACTCTGATTGTAAGTGAGATCCAGTCTGATCATGTTTGATTGATTAGGGCTTGAGATCGGTAAGCTTCGATCGAGAGTATTGATGCAAGATCGGTGAGATCAAGAGCATCATGAGATGAACGGTTAGATTGGAAACCTTAGGGTTTGGTTGATCTAGACCGATTGGCTTGGTTTGGTCTTTGAACCAAATTGGTTTGGACCAATTTGGATTGAACCGGTTCACATGGGTGAACCCATGGTTCGATCCATAAAGCGTTTTGGGCGGTTTGCTAGAAGTGAGAACGCATGGCTTAATGAATTTTCCATTTTTGGAAAGTCATTGAGCGCATGTCTCCTTGAAACGCCAAAACGGCTTGAAGGCTCATTGAACTCTTGTCTCCTTGCTCTTGCTCGGCGAGACTTGAGAGAATTTGGGTGTGGACGACAAGAGAAGGACCGGCCAACCAAAGGAAGTGATCATCTCTTCTCTTTACTCGATCAAGGACAACTCTTGGAACCTTGCTAGCACAAGGAGCACCAAGGAAGTGAGCGCATCCTCATCTTGTGTGCGCATCTTGTGGAGGAGACCCCTATTCGATCTCTTCTTCCAAGCTGACCTCCAACTCTATGGCTATGGTATAGATCTGAACTCATTCAAGTTGATCATATGCTCATGCTAAAATCGTTGAAAACACATGCTTCCGCTTGCAAAGTTATGCGCCACCCCCCTTAGTGTTTTCGCCCCCCTCTTGAAAGGGGTTTCACATGCTTGCGCTCCCCCTTGAAGGGGACCCTACAGTTTTCGTGTGTGGCGACGTCTTGAAGGTAGAGGAGGATTCGGCCAAGAGAAGGACATCTCTTCCATTCCTTTCACTCGATCAAGGACTCCAAGGAACCTTGCTAGCACAAGGAGCACCAAGGGATAAGCGCATCTTCATCTTGTGTGCGAGACTTTGGAGAAGAGGCGATTGCATCTTTACTTCCAAGGCGCCATCTTGAAATGGCATCGGTATGAATTTATTTTCATGCATATAAAGTTGATTATTTTACATGTATGAGATCCTATGAAACCCTAGTATCCGCTGCATATCTTACTTGCGCCACCATAGGGTTTTCGCCCCCCCTTTGGTTAGGGGAACCTTCATGAAGCACACACCATTCTTCTTAAAATAGTCTCTCATCAGATGTCCCTTGAGCCCACAATAATGACAATTCCGATCCTCTGTGTTACCGTTCTTTACATCCCTGGACTGCTGCGGTACATCCCTGGACTGCTGCGGTGCCTTGTGAGAGTAAGGCTTATACCTGCCCTTCTTGTAGTCCTTATGCTTAGGGTACTTCCTACCCTTGCCGCCATCACCATACTGAGGAGCTGCCGCCTTAGCTGCAGGAATCACAGTCATAGTAGTACTAGAACTCCTCTCAGATATGTATCTCTTGATGGTGCGTGCTCGCCCAACAGTCTCAACATAAGTCTCCAAGTGCTGAGCACCAACCTGTTCTCGAATGTCCCATCTGAGACCTCTGAGAAACTTGGTAGCCCTCCTCTTTTCAGTGTTTATCAGGTGAGGGGCATACTTTCCCAACTTAGTGAACTGCAACTCATACTGGTCCACAGTCATATCACCCTGCTCCAGGTGAATAAATTCCACCTCCCGGGCCTCCACTAAACTATCGGGGAAGTACTTCTCGTTAAATCGAGACAAGAAGTAGGGCCAATTTACTGTTTCATGTCTTTCCGCAGCTAGCCTCACCACGCCCTTCCACCACTCATCTGCGTCACCACGCATCATATAGGTGGTCAGACACAGCTTGTCCTCATCGGAGCAACGCATGACTTGAAAAATCTTTTCCAAGCATAACTGCCAGTTCTCTGCAGTACTTGATTCTGGGCCCCCATAAAAAGAGCTAGGACCCAGTTTCTGGAATTCACTCACAAGCGAGGCATAGCGCCTGTGAGCGTCTTCCTGATAGTCATTCCCCACCACCCGAGTAGTAGTCTGGGATCTCTCCTGAGTCAATTGCTGCAAGAGCTGCTGTTGTGCTTCTTGATGCTGAGTCTGTTGCTGCTGCAGCATCTGAGCTTGCCTCTCTATCATGGCACCCTGTTGCCGTACCATGCCTGTCAGAGCCTCAATGGTTCTCGTGAGATCTGAGGTCTGCTCACCCTCGCCGCTAGCATTTCCTCTGGATCGCACCATCTTAAATTCCTACACACACATACCATAGTAAGGAAAGCAAACATAAACCTATCAGGTGTCTAGCAATACACAAACATGTTCCCCCCCCCCCCCCCCCCGAACTAAGTTTTTGCTAGCCAACTCCTCTGATACCATTCTGTAACATCCCGTTATCTTAATCCCAAACAATCAACACCAGTCATAGAGGAACAGGATGTTATCACACAGGATCGATACACACGCTAAGTAAAACCAAGTTCAGGAAAAGTCGATCTGAAAATTTTCGAGAATCCACACATTGAAAATCCACGAAACACAATTTCACAAATGTACCTGCCACCACGCAATCCTTGCACTAGACATATGCAAGGCAACAGTATATCAAAGCCATATAAAATCCGTAAAATCCATAAATCACATAAGGGTACCTGCCACCAGGCAATACTTGCACTAGACATATGCAAGTTCACATTTATATCAAATCTGATCGCAAATACAATTCGACTCGAAATTCGAAGCAAAACCACAATATCGATTTTATAATTTCATAAAACTAACGTCAATGATATCAAACACCGAAACCAGGCCCAAGCCCGCGGTGACACAAAATCAAAATCTCAAAACTGCCACAACCGGCGACACGAATTCACAAGGTTTGGCCATAACCGGCCCCAGTTAACTAAGCACAAAAGTCTTGTACATTAAACCAACATAGTTGTAAATCCGTATCAAAAACTCAGGCAGTGGGCTCCTGCTCTACACCTGTAAACAGTAAGGGGTGAGCTACACAGCCCAGTGAGTGGATAGTCTTAATCGACCATCCAAAATATACACTTAAAGATACATGCAGATTATTTTAAAAACCTTTAACAGAACGTCATGCCAACATATAACAAAAACAAAGAAAGGAAATAATATAAACAATCAGATGAACACTGCTAAGGCATCACACAAATGACACCACAGAGTAACCAAGGATCTAGAGCCATACTCTAAACCAACTAAACACACCAACCACTTAGTTGTCCAGCATAAATCAAGAGTGACCACTAGGGTCCAACCCGGCTCTGGCCTAAGCACTGGGAGAAGCCTGCAAATCACATGCAACACAAACATGGACGGTGTGTAGACTCAAGAGGTGATCCCCATCCGGTCAAGATGTGATACCTTGATCTACACCACCCCATAACACAAGAATCTAAAAGTCTAAGAGTGATGAAATCAATGGGTGGCCCCTGTCCGACCAAGACATGGCACTTTGCATCAATCACTCGTTCTCCCAAAGGGTTCTTTACTGAACAACCACTAGACACACCTTATATCTTATTTCACAAAAGTGGACTCCTAAGTGTCAACCAGACTCTAGGATAGTCACTTCCACCACAATATCACAACAGACAGGGCTGAAACATCAACCCCTCACATATCACAAACACAGGGCTGAAATCTCCAACCCCTAATCTATCACATATAGACTATCCCCTTGAGTACACAGTTACACTTAGCCTTAGTCCTATCCGTCCCAAAACGGGTACACAGACCACAACACATAAAATACATAAAATTCGAAACCACATAACCACATAATGTAGTGTAGAGTCCTTACGTTTCATGCTGATCGGTTCAGTATAACCTTGCTAAGTTATCACCCAAGTTTCTCAATCAAGAATACATGGCCATAGATATATAAACATGCTGCTCATAGAGAAACGATCATGGATCCTATAACACTATTAGCATTTATCAGGGCATCCATAAAATCAACACAGGATTAAAATTTGTATTCTTACAATCTACTTTACATAATACCACATGTAACCCACGGTTTCTACAATTACTAGCAAATTATCCACTTAAAATTTAAACCCTAGTTAATAAGAATTTCATGCTCAAGAATCACTGATTTAAAGCTACCTAAATTCCATATAAGAAATATCTTAAATTTCATGTTGCAAGATTTCGGTTTTTCATGATAGATACACCTTAAGTTTCGGTTCTTAGCATGGTAAAATTATCAAGCAATCAAACTTATCATCTAGCACAACCAAAAGGATATAATTCGAATAAGACACCCCACTCACCTCTTATCTTGAACCGTGAACACCAAGGTGAAAAATCTCTCCACAAACTCGTCTAAGGGTCTTAAAGTTCCCCCAATGCCCTTAGGTAGACGCCACCAAAGGAAGAGAAAACGCCACCTGTTGGGGTATGCCCTTAAGGCTAATGTTTGAGGCCTTGGGAATGTATCAGTATCATGTAATAAACTCTTATATTTATAAAGGCATGGTTGTTATTCAGTTTGTTACATTGTCTGCTGCAATAAGTGTACTTCTGAATAATGTCTCACAGCTGTTCAGCTGGGCTGACATGCTATAAAGTCCTTAGTCGAGATATCTTGGTGAACATGAGACAGCCTTGATATGGTTAAGACTAATATGTGTTCTAATCTTATAGGATGCTTCGAGCATGGAATAAGATGTAGACTCATGGGTACATTGGATGTACTGGACAGACCCTACTAGGTTATTCAATTGCTTGTCACAATGTGAATAATCCTTGATTGCAACAAGTGGCACATGTCCTCTGACTTGAGATCACTTGTGTTTCTAAATGATGATTGTCATTGTTTTGAGGTAGTTCAATATCATTTGAAACATAATGATTATAGACTATCTTGGATGGTGAGCTTGAGTCAGGTTAGGGCACTAGTGATAGACATAGGATTGCCGTCTCCTTAATTGGAGTGTGATGTTCTAAAGGGCCCCCTGGATGAGATGATTGAGAAAAGAGTATGGCCATACCCAGGTGACTATGTTCATCTGATCTAATCATGCTCATCATATTGGAGTTACAAGCTTGACACGCTTGTCCAATAAGAACATCCAGTGGCAAAGGAAACATGTATGCCTTGTGAGTTGATTCACACTTGTGCTGTGGTTTGGGTGTAGTCTTGGAAGACTCTTTCCTTTATATCGGGAGACAGTGATGTGTTGCTAGATACCCCTCACTGATCGTGATAACGTGAGTTATCGTTACCGACATTTAAAGGAAACCCTCAGGGTCGCACAATTTGATGATATGGCTTACTTAAGTCAGATCGTGTGGACTGAATTATTCAGGTTCAGTTTAAAGGGATTTAATCTCTGATTGTAAGTGAGATCTGGTCTGATCATGTTTGATTGATTAGGGCTTGAGATCCGTAAGCTTCGATCGAGAGAATGGATGCTAGATCAGTGAGATCAGCAGCATCAAGAGATCGACGGTCAGATCAAGAGCCTTAGGGTTTAATAGGATCTGGACTAATGGCTTGGGTTGATTGGTCTTTGAACCAAACCAAATTGAACCGGCTCATTGAGTGAGCGCATGGTTCAAGAGAAGATGAGTTTGCGCATGGGGTGAACCCATGATCGCATGAACGTTTGGGGTTTACTAAATTTAGAAGCCATGACTTCTAAACGTGGGAACGCCTCACGTTCACGCCTAAGACGCTTTCATCTCTCGTCTCTCCTCATCTCTCGTCGCCAACAAGCTCTCTTGAGAGTGGTGAAGAGGTTGACGAAAAAGGAGAAGGAAGAAATCGCCAAGCAAAGGATTCTCTTCCCTTCCATACGACAAGGACCTCTTGGAGCCTTGCTAGCACAAGGAGCACCAAGAGAAGAGTAGGCGACATCAATTGTGTGCGTCACCTTAGGAGAAGGAGCATTTACGCCTTTCCTTCCAAGACACCATCTAAGCGATGGCAATGGTAAGAATCACTTTTCATTGAAAGTTGAATATATTACATGCTATGCGATCCTGTTAGAAACCCTAGATTCCGCTAGAGTTTTGTTGCGCCTCCTATTAGGGTTTCGCCCCCCCCTTGTTCTAGGGGACTATCAATTGGTATCAGAGCGAGGTTATTGCATGATAATATGTTTGCTTTCTTTGTGATCCTATGCAATGATCTATATGTTACATGCGCTAGTTTTGATAAGCGAAGTTTACATGCTTGTTAGAGATGTTTTTCTCCTAGGCGCATGTTTTCTTGTTGGCGCATATGTATGTTTTCTCAAAAACTTATGATACATGCGCGACTCATTATAGATCTAAGGCCCTGCTTTAAACCCTTAGACGGGTTATTAGGGTTGAAGTCATCCCCTAGGTGAGATCCAGATAGTCTGATCAGATCATCTGACAGCCTTGATGGGTTGACCAGATAGCACCTGTGCGATAGCACCTGGTGGCTATAGGTCGACTGCAGACAGGCGTGTAGCGATGTCTGATTGAGACGACTAGTGAACACACATGAGTTAGGCCCGGGGTCACACCCGCTTGCCAGATCTCATGAGGGTTGTTCGGCCCTGGCGCATGCATGGTTGACCTTTTGGTCGACTCAAGTCAGTTAGGACTTGGTGCATGCAAGGGCAGTGGATCTGACTAGGTTGGATGAGTGGATCCCTAGTAATGGACCGTTGTAAGGTTGTAGGGCAAATAAGGAAATTAAAATTGATGCCTATGGGGTTTTTCAAAATTTAATTTTCATGATTGGATCACATGTTGATTGATGCCTATGTTTGTTTATTTATTCTTATGTGGGCTGCCCATGTTTAATGTGTGTTGTGCTGGGGCCTGCGTGCCTGGAATTTAAAGTTGTAAATTAATTATTGTGATCTGCGTATCACATTGTATTTAATTTATAAAGTGTAATTGACCTGCGTGTCAATCTTGTCTAGATAGATTAATTTGTAAGTTAATCAGACAAGAGCACAGAGCACACTTGGCAGAGGCGCATGCAGCAGTGGCTTAACCAGGTGGGAGGTCTAGGGTTCGACTCTGGGACAGGCGCATTTTCCCTGGTAGGCGCACCTGAGCTGCAAATGGCGCTTGGGCCCTGGTTTGGGCCAAATGAGCAGCAAAAGTCCCATGAAGAAAAGCAAGTGAAGACTTAAGTTAATTAAGGTCTTACTTAGGCTATGGGCTTTTACCACATAAGATCCATGCTTTCATTTATTGTTTAAATAAGGAGAATACCATGATTTATTTATCTTCTGTTATCACCATAGGAATTGCATGATAGTGAAGAAGATAAAAGACCGTTAAAATCCAACGCTAAAATATCAAGCTCGTATGCCTTCTGACGCGAAACCTCACTGTTCTGATTATCGTTGGAGCCGTGTTGTACCCACTCAGTGGGCACGTCCATCTATCTTCAGACGGTGCGGGATTACACCTGCGTGTTACAGAGAAGGGATTTATCGCTTCTCGTTGCTCAGCATAGCACGTGGTGGTCCAGGGAGTAGGTCGGGTCAGCTTGACCATGTAGGCTACATATGTGGCGCATATGGTAGCACATGGAGGCAGCCATCTGTGGGGTCAGAGATTGTGTTGTACCAACTCAGTTGGCACAGTCTGCTGGATTGCCTAGATGAAGGGGAATCGCACGGGTTGGCGATTGGCAGGGACTGCCTACCAGAAATTAGTGCTTGTACTCTCTGTGCATCTTATCTCGCCTGAGTGGGACGCGGAGACCAAGTATGAAATCTGGATCCCATCTCACTAAAAGAGTTCTACTCTTTCGGGCTGTTTTGCTGGATTTTTCAGCCAGATAAAATAGTGAGAAAAAGAATCATTCTTAAGTCCTGAATTGATTCTTTACATTGATACTGACCTTGCTGTTCTTGCATTGTTGTAGATTCCTGCAGCAACGAACACCATGAGCTTCAATGTGCGATCCCTACTGGAAAGAGAGAAGTTTGCTGGGCCGAACTTCTCAGACTGGTTCGGACACCTTAAGATTGTTCTTAAGGCAGAGAGGAAACTGTATGTCCTCGAGACGGCGATACCGCCTTAGCCCGCTCCGAACGCCGAAAGGGCGGTTCGGGAAGCTTATGAAAAGCACGTCAATGATAGCATTGATGTCGCTTGCCTGATGCTAGCATCTATGACGCCACCGCTGTAGCGTCAGCATGAGGATATGTCTGCAATAGACATGATAGCAAACCTCAAGATGCTGTATGCTGCACAGGCGAGGACAGAACGCTATAATCTGACAAAGCTGTTCTTTCAGAGCAAACTGGCTGAAGGGAGCCCAGTGGGAGCTCACGTGCTCAAGATGATTGGGCACAAGGAGGCTCTAGAGAAACTGGGGCATACCATCAACCAGGAGCTTGCTGTAGACATTATTCTGCAGTCTCTCCCGCCCTCTTTCGATGCGTTCATTATTAACTTTAATATGAACAAAATCGATTGTACTCCGGCAGAGCTGCTGAATATGCTCTTGACTACTGAGGAGACTCTGAAGGGAAAGCCTTCGACCTCTGTCTTAATGGTTCCTTCTAGGAACAAGAAGAAGGGGAAGAAGGGCAAGGCCCCTGTCAAGAGTTACAGCAAGGCTCTGAAGCAAAAAGTTAAGCGGTCAAAGGAATACAGATGTTTCCACTATGGCCAGCTGGGTCACTGGAAAAAGGACTGTAAAGCGCTCCAAGGAGATAAGAGGGGAAGCATCGCTTCTGGCTCAGGTATATACGTGACGGAAGTCATGGTTTCATCTTCTTCTATATCATGGGTGTTGGACACTGCATGTGGAGTTCACATTTGTTCAAATGTACAGGAACTCAAGAGAAGAAGACAGGTGGGACAGCATGAGGTGGACCTACGAGTTGGAAACGGGGCACGGGTTGCTGCTGTTGCTGTAGGAGACTATTTCATCTCTTTGCCATCTGGGCTTGTATTAGAACTAAACAGTTGTTACTTTGTTCCCAGCATTACTAAGAATATTATCTCCATTCCTGCTCTTGTCAGGAAGGGATTTTCCTTTGAATGCAATATTTCAAAGTGTGTTTTATCTTTTGATAATATTGTTTATGCTACTGGTTCAATTAACAATGGGTTATTCATGTTGGACATGGAATGTTCTATACACAATATTGATATTAAGAAAGCCAAGTATGCTGATGACAGCACCTTGCTATGGCATAGTCGTTTAGGCCATATTAACAAGAAGCGCATTAAGCGGTTGCATGATCATGGACTGCTGGGATCATTCTCCTATGAGGAGATTGATACATGCAAGGCTTGTTTAATGGGTAAAATGACGAAGCCACCTTTTTCTAACAAAGGTCAAAGGGCTTCAGGTTTACTTGACCTTATACACAGTGATGTGTGTGGGCCATTTAGTAAACATGCCAGAGGTGGCTATCAGTACTTCATTACCTTTACTGATGATTTCAGTAGGTATGGTTATGTCTATCTGATGAGACATAAAAGTGAATCTTTTGACAAGTTCAAAGAGTTCAAGAATGAAGTATAGAATCAGCTAGGCCAAAATATCAAGGCACTTCGTTCTGATCGAGGTGGAGAATACTTGAGTCATGCGTTTACTGACTATCTGAAGGAGTGTGGGATTATCTCACAGCTCACTCCGCCAGGAACACCGCAATGGAATGGTGTGTCCGAGAGGAGAAATAGAACGTTACTTGATATGGTTCGTTCTATGATGAGTCAGGCTACTCTTCCATATTCCTTTTGGGGATTTGTACTGGAGACAGCTGCAAAGGTACTAAACCGAGTGCCATCCAAGGCAGTTTCTAAGACTCCATATGAGTTATGGTATGGGAAACAGCCGAGCTTGACATTTATCAGGATCTGGGGCTGCGAAGCTTATGTCAAAAAGCTCGCCTCTGGGAAACTAGAGAGCAGATCTGACAAATGTATCTTTGTCGGTTACCCTAAGGAAACTAAGGGTTATTATTTCTTCGATCCCAAAGAGAACAAGGTATTTGTTGCTCGGACGGCCATATTTCTTGAGAAGGAGTTTCTTCTGCAAGAGGCCAGTGGGAGAGAAATAAAGCTGGATGAGAATCCAGAGGAAGGACAAAGTAGTCAAGCACAGTTGGATGAGCCTGAGCCGGTGGATCAGGTTATTGAACAACCTGAGGCTCAGATATCACGGGAACTGCGAAGATCGGGAAGGATCCGTCGACAGCCTGAGCGCTATGACGGAGTCTACATCATTGATAATGATGAACCCCTCACTTATGCGGATGAGGTCAGTGGACCGGAGTCAGCGAGATGGCTTGAAGCTATGCGCGCCGAGATGGACTCCATGTCAGATAACCAAGTCTGGGATTTGGTTGATCCGCCTACGGGAGTTATCCCTATAGGCTGTAAATGGATCTTCAAGAAGAAGATTGACATGGATGGTAACGTGGTTACCTATAAAGGCAGGCTAGTTGCGAAAGGTTTCAAACAAATCTACGGGATAGATTATGATGAAACTTTCTCACCTGTAGCCATGTTTAAGTCTATTCGGATTCTTTTCGCGATAGCTGCATATTATGATTATGAGATCTGGCAGATGGATGTGAAGACAGCTTTCCTTAATGGAAATCTGGATGAGGATGTGTATATGACACAACCAGAAGGTTTCACTAATCCATCAGATCGTCATAAGATATGCAAGTTAAAGAAGTCTATTTATGGACTTAAACAAGCATCAAGAAGCTGGAATATTCGTTTTGATGAATCAATCTCTGAGTTTGGTTTTATCAAGAACGAGGATGACCCGTGTGTATATAAGAGGTTTAGTGGGAGCGTGATTACTTTCCTAGTCCTCTACGTCGATGATATCTTGATCATTGGAAATGACATTCCTGAAATGCATGCGGTTAAGGCATGGTTAAGAAAGTGTTTCCAGATGAAAGATCTAGGAGAAGCAGCCTATGTATTAGGTGTGAAGATCTACAGGGATAGATCTAAGAGGCTTCTCGGGCTGTGCCAGAGTACTTACATCGATAAAGTCCTGGAGAGATTTCATTTAGAGAATTCTAAAAGAGGATATCTTCCAGTCAGACATGGTCTGAATCTTTCGAAGAGTCAGTGTCCACAAACACAGACTGAGAAAGATGAAATGGACAATACGCCTTATGCTTCGGCTATTGGGTCCATTATGTATGCGATGTTGTGTACTCGCCCAAACGTCGCTTACGGGTTAAGCGTGACCAGTCGGTTCCAAAGTAATCCAGGTCAGGCACACTGGATTGCAGTCAAGAACATTTTAAAATATCTGCGGAGGACCAAAGATATGTTCTTGATATATGGTGGTCAGGAAGAACTCAGTATTGAAGGATATACTGACGCTTCATTCCAGTCTGACCAGGATGATTTCCGATCGCAATCAGGCTATGTTTTTAGCTTGAATGGAGGAGCAGTGGTGTGGAAGAGTTTCAAACAGTCAACTGTTGCTGATTCCACAACAGAAGCCGAGTATGTTGCAGCCTCGGAAGCATCCAAGGAGGCAGTGTGGATTCGTAAGTTCGTGAGAGAACTTGGTGTTGTTCCTTCGAGTGCAGATCCTTTGGTTATCTTCTGTGATAACACTGGAGCAATCGCACAAGCAAAGGAACCACGGTCGCACCAGAAGTCCAAGCACATACAGAGACGGTTTCACTTGATCCGGGAGATCATAGATCGTGGCGAGATCAAAGTCTGCAAGGTTCATACAGATGACAATCTGGCAGACCCGCTCACCAAGCCTCTGGCGCAGCAGAAGCATGAGAAGCACTGTAATAATATGGGTTTGAGATTTCTCAACCATTAGATTAAGTGCAAGTGGGAGATTGTTGGGGTATGCCCTTAAGGCTAATGTTTGAGGCCTTGGGAATGTATCAGTATCATGTAATAAACTCTTATGTTTATAAAGGCATGGTTATTATTCAGTTTGTTACATTGTCTGCTGCAATAAGTGTACTTCTGAATAATGTCTCACAGCTGTTCAGCTGGGCTGACATGCTATAAAGTCCTTAGTCGAGATATCTTGGTGAACATGAGACAGCCTTGATATGGTTAAGACTAATATGTGTTCTAATCTTATAGGATGCTTCGAGCATGGAATAAGATGTAGACTCATGGGTACATTGGATGTACTGGACAGACCCTACTAGGTTATTCAATTGCTTGTCACAATGTGAATAATCCTTGATTGCAACAAGTGGCACATGTCCTCTGACTTGAGATCACTTGTGTTTCTAAATGATGATTGTCATTGTTTTGAGGTAGTTCAATATCATTTGAAACATAATGATTATAGACTATCTTGGATGGTGAGCTTGAGTCAGGTTAGGGCACTAGTGATAGACATAGGATTGCCGTCTCCTTAATTGGAGTGTGATGTTCTAAAGGGCCCCCTGGATGAGATGATTGAGAAAAGAGTATGGCCATACCCAGGTGACTATGTTCATCTGATCTAATCATGCTCATCATATTGGAGTTACAAGCTTGACACGCTTGTCCAATAAGAACATCCAGTGGCAAAGGAAACATGTATGCCTTGTGAGTTGATTCACACTTGTGCTGTGGTTTGGGTGTAGTCTTGGAAGACTCTTTCCTTTATATCGGGAGACAGTGATGTGTTGCTAGATACCCCTCACTGATCGTGATAACGTGAGTTATCGTTACCGACATTTAAAGGAAACCCTCAGGGTCGCACAATTTGATGATATGGCTTACTTAAGTCAGATCGTGTGGACTGAATTATTCAGGTTCAGTTTAAAGGGATTTAATCTCTGATTGTAAGTGAGATCTGGTTTGATCATGTTTGATTGATTAGGGCTTGAGATCGGTAAGCTTCGATCGAGAGAATGGATGCTAGATCAGTGAGATCAGCAGCATCAAGAGATCGACGGTCAGATCAAGAGCCTTAGGGTTTAATAGGATCTGGACTAATGGCTTGGGTTGATTGGTCTTTGAACCAAACCAAATTGAACCGGCTCATTGAGTGAGCGCATGGTTCAAGAGAAGATGAGTTTGCGCATGGGGTGAACCCATGATCGCATGAACGTTTGGGGTTTACTAAATTTAGAAGCCATGACTTCTAAACGTGGGAACGCCTCACGTTCACGCCTAAGACACTTTCATCTCTCGTCTCTCCTCATCTCTCGTCGCCAACAAGCTCTCTTGAGAGTGGTGAAGAGGTTGACGAAAAAGGAGAAGGAAGAAATCGCCAAGCAAAGGATTCTCTTCCCTTCCATACGACAAGGACCTCTTGGAGCCTTGCTAGCACAAGGAGCACCAAGAGAAGAGTAGGCGACATCAATTGTGTGCGTCACCTTAGGAGAAGGAGCATTTGCGCCTTTCCTTCCAAGACACCATCTAAGCGATGGCAATGGTAGGAATCACTTTTCATTGAAAGTTGAATATATTACATGCTATGCGATCCTGTTAGAAACCCTAGATTCCGCTAGAGTTTTGTTGCGCCTCCTATTAGGGTTTCGCCCCCCCTTGTTCTAGGGGACTTTCACCACCAAGCACCAAGGAACGCCGGCCAAGGGAGAAAGGAAGAAGAAGAATTTCGTCCAAGCCTCCAAGGAATCGCCAAGGTTCGTCCAAGCCTTCAAACCGCTGCCCCTAGGTTTTTTTTTTCTTTTCTTTTCGCCCCAAGTACCCAAACCTCAATTTCGAATTTTTTTTTTAATTAAGGTAAAGGGTTTATGAATTAATCCACTAATTCAAATTTTAAACCAAATATCATTTAATTTAAGTGCAAACCCAATAACCCCATAGCTAATTATTCCCTTAAGTGAAAATCCAATAAGGATTAAATTAACATCCAATAAGCTCTAGTTAATTAGTTACAAGAGTCAAAATCCGAAAATCCAATAAGGATTAAATTAATATTCACTAACCCATTGCCACTAATTTATAACTAACCCCTTAAGGTTTTTAGGGATAAAATTCTCCCCCATCCTAGGGTTGACGAAATCAAAACATAGAAAAAAAATATCACAGCCAAAGATTTAAATCAAGAATAGTACTTACAAGGAATTAAGATTCTTGGATCTTACAGTGAGTGGCACCTAGCAGTGCATCGCTGCTACCCAGGTCATTGGAATGGATATCGACATCGACATCCCCATCATCGCAACTAGGTACAGATGCATTACAGTCTCTTTGCCGAACTGATATCCGATTGGACAAGTGTGTCACCACTTGTTTTCACCCAATCACATGGCTATGACTAAAACAGGTTCTCACCTGGGTATGGCCATACACTCTCAGTCATAGATCCATAGAGGAGCTCCATGGATATCATACTTCCCTAAGGAAGGGTCAAATCTTTTGTCTGTCCATTGACCTTCTCATATGGGTCGTGACATGCTCAATGACAACCGTTATGACCTCCCAACTACGGCGAGGTGTTAGGTTGTATCAAAGCAAGTCCCTAACCATATAGAATGATCAATGACCTCAAGTCAAGGGATCAATGCATCTCCTACCACTTGTGAGGATAACTCATGACACCAAGTCATAGCCTCACAGCGGGTCCATCCAGTATATCCTCCAATGATATACCCATGTGTCTGCGTCCTAATCAGCCCACATACCAGTCTCACAAGTACCATAGTTATCCCATATCCACCAAGGTGTATCGATTGGGGACTATAGTTCGAGCACAGATCCAATCTGTCTCCAGGGACATTATTATGTTAGTACATAAGCGCAGATGTAAACAAACATAGATAACAACAATGCCAGAATGATATATAAATATCAAAGTCAAGTAGTACATATGTGGACCAAAACTAGGTCCTAGGGCATATACACCAACACACATGAGGGTAGTTGGAGAAGCCAACCCCTCTAACTACCTAAACGAAGGTCAATATTCCTTCAAACAAACTAAAATAGCATGCTAACAAACTTCTGCAGGGGAATATGCCAAGGGGTGGGGCGCATGAGCTGAGGCTGTTGGTGTATATGCCCTAGGACCTAGTTTCGGTCCATCTTTGTACTACTTGACTCTGATATTCATATATATATCTTTCTGGCATTGTCGTTATCATTGTTTGTCTACACCTGCGATTGTGTACTTACATGATAATATCCCTGGAGACAGATTGGATCTGTGCTCAAATGATTGTCCCAGTCGATGTACCTGAGTGGATATGGGACAGCTCTGGTACTTGTGAGACTAGTATATGGGCTGGTTAGGCACGAAGTGCTAACGCAGACATATGGGTGTTGGGGTATGCCCTTAAGGCTAATGTTTGAGGCCTTTGGGATTGTAATAGTATCATGTAATAAACTGTTGTGTTTATAAAGGCATGGTTATTATTCAGGTTGTTACCTTGTCTGCTGTAATAAGTGTACTTCTGAATAATGTCTCAAAGCTGTTCAGCTAGGCTGACAGTCTATATGTCCTTAGTCGAGATATCTTGGTGAACATGAGACAGCCTTGATATGATTGAGACTAATATGTGTGCTAATCTTATAGGATGCTTCGAGCATGGAATAAGATGTAGACTCATGGGTACATTGGATGTACTGGACAGACCCTACTGGGATATTCAATTGCTTGTCACAATGTGAATGATCCTTGTAAGCACCAAGTGGCACATGTCCTCTGACTTGAGATCACTTGTGTTTCTAAATGATGATTGTCATTATTTTGAGGTAGTTCAATATCATTTGAAAGATAATGATTATAGACTATCTTGGATGGTGAGCTTGAATCAGGTTAGGGCACTAGTGATAGACATAGGATTGCCGTCTCCTTGTTTAAGGAGTGTGATGTTCTAAAGGGCCCCCCTATATGAGATGATTGAGATAGTGTATGGCCATACCCAGATGACTATGTTCATCTGATCTAATCATGCTCATCGTATTGGAGTTACAAGCTTGACCCGCTTGTCCAATAAGAACATCCAGTGGCAAAGGACACATGTATGCCTAGTGAAGTTGATTCACACTTGTGCTGTGGTTTGGGTGTAGTCTTGGAAGACTCTTTCCTTTATATCGGGAGACAGTGATGTGTTGCTAGATACCCCTCACTGATTGTGATAACGAAAGTTATCATTACCGACATTTAAAGGAAACCCTCAGGGTCGCACAATTTGATGATATGGCTTACTTAAGTCAGATCGTGTGGACTGAACTGTTTAGACTCAGTTTAAACGAGTTTAGACTCTGATTGTGAGTGAGATCTGGTCTGATCATGTTTGATTGATTAGGGCTTGAGATCGGTAAGCTTCGATCGAGAGTATGCATGCTAGATCGAAGAGATCAGGAGCATCAAGAGATGAACGGTTAGATCTTGAACCATTTGGTTCAAAGAGATCTAGACCATGGCTTGGGCTGGTTTAATTGGGGTTTTGAACCGAATTGGGTTGAACCTAATTGGCTTGAACCGGTTCACATGGGTGAACGTATGGTTCAAGGTTTAAAGGCTTGTTGGGCGGTTTTTCCTTCAAGTGATCGCATGGCTTGAAAACCTTCCATTTTTGGAAGTGTAACGCCATGACTTGAATGAAGAAGGCTTAACGCAATTTGGCCTTTACGCTTTTGTCATCTTCGTTGAACGAAGAGAGGACTCTTGGACAAGGAAGCTCTCGGCCAAGCACATCTCATCTTCAACACACGACAAGGAACTTTGGGGATCTCTTGCTAGCACAAGGAAGATCCTAAAGGGTAGCCATCTCTCATCTAGTGTGTGTTTTCTTTGGAGGAGTGCTTTCTTGCGCTCTTGCTTCCAAGCCGCCACCCTCTATCATGGCTATGGTAAAAGATCTCAAACTTGATCTTTGCAATACTTATAAAGTTGATCATATATATATGTGTTCATGCAAACGATCATATTAAAACCCTAGAAGAGTACATTTTTCCGCATGCTCTAGGGTTTGCCCCCCTCTCGAAAGGGGTTTTACATGCTTGCGCTCCCCCTTGAAGGGGACCCTTCAATTGGTATCAGAGCTGAGTTTATGCATGAATCTTATGATTGCTTTAGTGATCCATGTTTGCGCCAACAATAGATCTATCATCACCATGAATACATACTAAGTCATTAGATGTTGGCGCTTGATTGATATCACATGTTTGCGCTAATGGTTAGATCTAATGTCAACATGCGAAACTACATGTTATTACTTGTATGATTATTGGCGCATGTTTCTTGATGGCGCTTGTTGAATGTTTTTGTAAAATTCATTTCATCTTGCGCGCCTCACTAGATCTAAGTGGCGCCTACTATAAACCCTTAGATGGGTTGATGGGGTTGAAGTCACCTCTATGTTAGATCCAAAGTCTGATCAGACCATCTGACAGCCTAGATGGATCGACCAGATGGCACCTGTGCGCAAGCACAAGGTGGCCATAGGTTGATTGCATCTTAGGTGTGTAGCGAGGTCTGGTTGAGACAACTCAGTGAACACACATGAGTTAGGCCCGGGGTCACACCCGCTTGCCAGAACTCATGAGGGTTGTTCAGCCCTTGGAACATGCATGGTTGACCATTAGGTCAACTCGGGTCAGTTAGGACTCGGTGCATGCAAAGGCAGAGGATCTGACTAGATGGATGAGTGGATCCCTATCAATGGACCATTGTAAGGTTGTAGGGGCACATAAGGAAGTTAAAATTGATGCCTATGGGGTTTTCAAAATTTTAATTTCATGATTGGATCACATGATAATTGATACCATATGCTTGTTTATTTAATCTTATGTGGGTTGCCCTATTGTGTGCTGTGCTGGGGCCTGCGTGCCTGGTTAATTATAAGTAAATATTATTGTGATCTGCGAATCACATTTTTCATTCATTTATTGTATAATTGACCTGCGAGTCAAAGCTTGTCTAGATAGATCAAATTGTATTTGATTAGACAATAGCACAAATGCACACATCCAAAAGGAGCATTCACCTGGTGGTGCACCTGAGGTGCTCTTGGCGCTAGGGCCATGGGTTGGACCAGATGAGATGCAAAAGAGCTCAAGTGAAGACTTAAGTAAAATTAAGGTCTTACTAGGGTTCATGGGCTTTTACCACATAAGATCATGCTTTCTATTTATTGCTTACATAATTAGAATTGCATGTGTTTATCTTCTGCTATCACCATAGGACTTGAATGATAGTTAAGAAGATAAAAAGACCGTTAAAATCCAACGCTAACATATCAAGCTCGAAAGCCTTCTGACGCGAAACCTCACCGTTCTGACTATCGTTGGAGCCGTGTTGTACCCACTCAGTGGGCACGTCCATCTATCTTCAGACGGTGCTGGATTTCACCTGCGTGTTACAGAGTAGGGATTTATCCCTTCTCGTTGCTCAGCATAGCACGTGGTGGTCCAGGGAGTAGGTCGGGTTAGCTTGACCATGTAGGCTACATATGTGGCGCATATGGTAGCACATGGAGGCAGCCATCTCTGGGATCAGAGACTGTGTTGTACCAACTCAGTTGGCACAGTCTGCTGGATTGCCAAGATGAAGGGGAATTGCACGGGTTGGCGATTGGCTGGGACAGCCTACCAGAAACTAGTGCTTGTCATCTCTGTGCATCTTATCTCGCCTGAGCGGGACGCGGAGACCAAGTATGAAATCTGGATCCCATCTCACTAAAAGAGTGTTACTCTTTCGGACTGTTTACTGGATTTTTCAGTCAGACAAAATAGTGAGAAAAGAATCTTTCTTAAGTCCTGGCTTGATTCTGAACATTGATACTAACCTTGCTGTTCTTGCATTGTTGTAGATAACTGCAGCAACGAACACCATGAGCTTCAATGTGCGATCCCTACTGGAAAGGGAGAAGTTTGCTGGGCCGAACTTCTCTGACTGGTTCGGACACCTTAAGATCGTTCTTAAGGCAGAGAGGAAACTGTATGTCCTCGAGACGGCAATACCGCCGCAGCCCGCTCCGAACGCCGCAAGGGCGGTTCGGGATGCCTATGAAAAGCACGTCAATGATAGCATTGATGTCGCTTGCCTGATGCTAGCGTCTATGACGCCACCGCTGCAGCGTCAGCATGAGGATATGTCGGCTATAGAGATTATAGCGAACCTCAAGATGCTGTATGCTGCACAGGCGAGGACAGAACGCTATAATCTGACGAAGCTCTTCTTTCAGAGCAAACTAGCTGATGGGAGCCCAGTGGGAGCTCACGTGCTCAAGATGATTGGGCACAAGGAGGCTCTAGAGAAACTGGGGCATACCATCAACCAGGAGCTTGCTGTGGATATTATTCTGCAGTCTCTCCCGCCCTCTTTCGATGCGTTCATCATTAATTTTAATATGAACAAAATCGATTGTACGCCGGCAGAGCTGCTGAATATGCTCTTGACCACTGAGGAAACTCTGAAGGGAAAGCCTTCAACCTCTGTCTTAATGGTTCCTTCTAGGAACAAGAAGAAGGGGAAGAAGGGCAAGGCCCCTGTCAAGAATTACAGCAAGGCTCTGAAACAGAAGGTGAAGCGGTCGAAGGACAACAGGTGTTTCCACTGTGGCCAGCTGGGTCACTGGAAAAAGGACTGTAAAGCGCTCCAAGGAGATAAGAGGGGAAGCATTGCTTCTGGCTCAGGTATATACGTGACAGAAGTCATGGTTTCATCTTCTTCCATTTCATGGGTGTTGGACACTGCTTGTGGAGTTCACATTTGTTCAAATGTACAGGAACTCAGGAGAAGAAGGCAGGTGGGACAGCATGAGGTAGACCTACGCGTTGGAAACGGGGCACGGGTTGCTGCTGTTGCTGTAGGAGACTATTTCATTTCTTTACCATCTGGCATTGTATTAGAATTAAATAATTGTTATTTTGTACCCAGTATTACCAAGAATATTATCTCTATTCCTGCTCTTGTCAGGAAAGGATTTGCCTTTGAATGCAAGATTTCAAAGTGTGTTTTAACTTATGATAATATTGTGTATGCGACTGGTTCAATTAACAATGGGTTATTCATGTTGGACATGGAACATTCTATACAAAACATTGATAACAAGAAAGCCAAGTATGCTGATGACAGCACCTTGTTATGGCATAGTCGTTTAGGCCATATAAACGAGAAGCGCATTAAGCGGTTGCATGATCATGGACTGCTGGGATCTTTCTCCTATGAGGAGATTGATACATGCAAAGCTTGTTTGATGGGTAAAATGACGAAGTCTCCTTTTCCTAACAAAGGACAAAGGGCTTCAGGTTTACTTGACCTTATACACAGTGATGTGTGTGGGCCTTTCAGTAAACATGCCAGAGGTGGCTATCAGTACTTCATTACCTTTACTGATGATTTCAGTAGGTATGGTTATGTCTTTTTAATGAGACATAAAAGTGAATCTTTTGACAAGTTCAAAGAGTTCAAAAATGAAGTACAAAATCAGCTAGGCCGAAATATCAAGGCACTTCGTTCTGATCGAGGTGGTGAATACCTAAGTCGAGAGTTTACTGACTATCTGAAAGAGTGTGGGATTATCTCACAGCTCACTCCACCAGGAACACCGCAATGGAATGGTGTGTCCGAGAGGAGAAATAGAACGTTACTTGATATGGTTCGTTCTATGATGAGTCAGGCCACTCTTCCATACTCCTTTTGGGGTTTTGCACTGGAAACAGCTGCAAAGGTACTAAACCGAGTGCCATCCAAGGCAGTTTCAAAGACGCCATATGAGTTATGGTATGGGAAACAGCCTAGCTTGACATTTATCAAGATCTGGGGTTGCGAGGCTTATGTCAAAAAGCTCGCCTCTGGGAAACTAGAGAGCAGATCTGACAAATGCATCTTTGTCGGTTACCCTAAGGAAACTAAGGGTTATTATTTCTTCGATCCCAAGGAGAACAAGGTATTTGTTGCTCGTACGGCCATATTCCTTGAGAAGGAGTTTCTTCTGCAAGAGGCCAGTGGGAGAGAAATAAAGCTGGATGAGATTCCAGAGGAAGGACAAAGTAGTCAAGCACAGTTGGATGAGCATGAGCCGGTAGATCAGGTTATTGAACAACCTGAGGCTCAGATATCACGGGAACCGCGAAGATCGGGAAGGATCCGTCGTCAGCCTGAGCGCTATGACGGAGTCTACATCATTGATAATGATGAACCCCTCACTTATGCGGATGCGGTCAGTGGACCGGAGTCAGCTAGATGGCTTGATGCTATGCGAGCCGAAATGGACTCCATGTCAGATAACCAAGTATGGGATTTGGTTGATCCGCCTCCGGGAGTAATCCCTATAGGCTGTAAATGGATCTTCAAGAAGAAGATTGACATGGATGGTAACGTGGTTACCTATAAAGGCAGGCTAGTTGCGAAAGGTTTCAAACAAATCTACGGGATATATTATGATGAAACTTTCTCACCTGTAGCTATGTTCAAGTCTATTCGGATTCTTTTCGCGATAGCTGCATATTACGATTATGAGATCTGGCAGATGGATGTGAAGACAGCTTTCCTTAATGGAAATCTAGATGAGGATGTGTATATGACACAACCTGAAGGTTTCACTAATCCATCAGATCGTCATAAAATATGCAAGTTAAAGAAGTCCATTTATGGACTGAAACAAGCATCTAGAAGCTGGAATATTCGTTTTGATGAATCAATCTCTGAGTTTGGTTTCATCAAGAATGAAGACGACCCGTGTGTATATAAGAGGTTTAGTGGGAGCGTGATTACATTCCTAATCCTCTACGTCGATGATATCTTAATCATTGGAAATGATATTCCTGAACTGCATGCTGTTAAAGCATGGTTAGGAAAATGTTTCCAGATGAAAGATCTAGGAGAAGCAGCCTATGTGTTAGGTGTGAAGATCTACCGAGATAGATCTAAGAGGCTTCTCGGGCTGTGCCAGAGTACTTACATCGATAAGGTCCTGGAGAGATTCCATTTAGAGAATTCTAAACGTGGATATCTTCCAGTCAGACATGGTCTGAATCTTTCGAAGAGTCAGTGTCCACAAACACAGACTGAGAAAGATGAAATGGACAATACGCCTTATGCTTCGGCTATTGGGTCCATTATGTATGCGATGTTGTGTACTCGCCCAGACGTCGCTTACGGGTTAAGCGTGACCAGTCGATTCCAAAGTAATCCAGGTTTGGCGCACTGGATTGCAGTCAAGAACATTATAAAATATCTGCGGAGGACCAAAGATATGTTCTTGATATATGGTGGTCAGGAAGAACTCAGTATAGAGGGATATACTGACGCTTCGTTCCAGTCGGACCAGGATGATTTCCGATCGCAATCAGGCTATGTTTTTAGCTTGAATGGTGGAGCAGTGGTGTGGAAGAGTTTCAAACAGTCAACTGTTGCTGATTCCACAACAGAAGCCGAGTATGTTGCAGCCTCGGAAGCATCCAAGGAGGCAGTCTGGATTCGTAAGTTCGTGAGAGAACTTGGTGTCGTTCCTTCGAGTGCAGATCCTTTGGTTATCTTCTGTGATAACACTGGAGCAATAGCACAAGCAAAGGAACCACGGTCGCACCAGAAGTCCAAGCACATACAGAGACGGTTTCACTTGATCCGGGAGATCATTGATCGAGGCGAGATCAAAATATGCAAGGTTCATACAGATGACAATCTGGCAGACCCGCTTACCAAGCCTCTGGCGCAGCAGAAGCATGAGAAGCACTGTAATAATATGGGTTTGAGATTTCTCAACCATTAGATTAAGTGCAAGTGGGAGATTGTTGGGGTATGCCCTTAAGGCTAATGTTTGAGGCCTTTGGGATTGTAATAGTATCATGTAATAAACTGTTGTGTTTATAAAGGCATGGTTATTATTCAGGTTGTTACCTTGTCTGCTGTAATAAGTGTACTTCTGAATAATGTCTCAAAGCTGTTCAGCTAGGCTGACAGTCTATATGTCCTTAGTCGAGATATCTTGGTGAACATGAGACAGCCTTGATATGATTGAGACTAATATGTGTGCTAATCTTATAGGATGCTTCGAGCATGGAATAAGATGTAGACTCATGGGTACATTGGATGTACTGGACAGACCCTACTGGGATATTCAATTGCTTGTCACAATGTGAATGATCCTTGTAAGCACCAAGTGGCACATGTCCTCTGACTTGAGATCACTTGTGTTTCTAAATGATGATTGTCATTATTTTGAGGTAGTTCAATATCATTTGAAAGATAATGATTATAGAC
This sequence comes from Costus lasius, assembly GCA_027563935.2. Taxonomy (NCBI): domain Eukaryota; kingdom Viridiplantae; phylum Streptophyta; class Magnoliopsida; order Zingiberales; family Costaceae; genus Costus; species Costus lasius. The sequence goes on from CM050451.1 coordinate 62,249,876, forward strand.
TATCTTGGATGGTGAGCTTGAATCAGGTTAGGGCACTAGTGATAGACATAGGATTGCCGTCTCCTTGTTTAAGGAGTGTGATGTTCTAAAGGGCCCCCCTATATGAGATGATTGAGATAGTGTATGGCCATACCCAGATGACTATGTTCATCTGATCTAATCATGCTCATCGTATTGGAGTTACAAGCTTGACCCGCTTGTCCAATAAGAACATCCAGTGGCAAAGGACACATGTATGCCTAGTGAAGTTGATTCACACTTGTGCTGTGGTTTGGGTGTAGTCTTGGAAGACTCTTTCCTTTATATCGGGAGACAGTGATGTGTTGCTAGATACCCCTCACTGATTGTGATAACGAAAGTTATCGTTACCGACATTTAAAGGAAACCCTCAGGGTCGCACAATTTGATGATATGGCTTACTTAAGTCAGATCGTGTGGACTGAACTGTTTAGACTCAGTTTAAACGAGTTTAGACTCTGATTGTGAGTGAGATCTGGTCTGATCATGTTTGATTGATTAGGGCTTGAGATCGGTAAGCTTCGATCGAGAGTATGCATGCTAGATCGAAGAGATCAGGAGCATCAAGAGATGAACGGTTAGATCTTGAACCATTTGGTTCAAAGAGATCTAGACCATGGCTTGGGCTGGTTTAATTGGGGTTTTGAACCGAATTGGGTTGAACCTAATTGGCTTGAACCGGTTCACATGGGTGAACGTATGGTTCAAGGTTTAAAGGCTTGTTGGGCGGTTTTTCCTTCAAGTGATCGCATGGCTTGAAAACCTTCCATTTTTGGAAGTGTAACGCCATGACTTGAATGAAGAAGGCTTAACGCAATTTGGCCTTTACGCTTTTGTCATCTTCGTTGAACGAAGAGAGGACTCTTGGACAAGGAAGCTCTCGGCCAAGCACATCTCATCTTCAACACACGACAAGGAACTTTGGGGATCTCTTGCTAGCACAAGGAAGATCCTAAAGGGTAGCCATCTCTCATCTAGTGTGTGTTTTCTTTGGAGGAGTGCTTTCTTGCGCTCTTGCTTCCAAGCCGCCACCCTCTATCATGGCTATGGTAAAAGATCTCAAACTTGATCTTTGCAATACTTATAAAGTTGATCATATATATATGTGTTCATGCAAACGATCATATTAAAACCCTAGAAGAGTACATTTTTCCGCATGCTCTAGGGTTTGCCCCCCTCTCGAAAGGGGTTTTACATGCTTGCGCTCCCCCTTGAAGGGGACCCTTCAATGGGTATATCAGTGGTGGATATACTGGACCGACCCGCTGTGAGGCTATGACTTGGTGTCATGAGTTATCCTCACAAGTGACAGGAGATGCATTGATCCCTTGACTTGAGGTCATTGACCATTCTATATGGTTAGGGACTTGCTTTGATACAACCTAACACCTCGCCGTAGTTGGGAGGTCATAACGGTTGTCATTGAACATGTCACAACCCATATGAGAAGGTCAATGGACAGACATAGGATTTGCCCCTTCCTTAGGGAAGCATGATATCCATGGAGCTCCTCTATGGTTCTATGACTGAGAGTGTATGGCCATACCCAGGTGAGAACCTGTTTTAGTCATAAACATGTGATTGGGTGAAAACAAGTGGTGACACACTTGTCCAATCGGATATCTGTTCGGCAAAGAGACTGTAATGCATCTGTACCTTGTTGCAATGATGGGGATGTCGATGTGGATATCCATTCCGATGACTTGGGTAGCAGCGATGCACTGCTAGGTGCCACTCACTGCTTGTGGTGACATTTGGTCAGCACTGCCAACATCAGAGGGACCTACAGGGTCGCACACCTTGATACTCGAGTTCTTGTATTGATCGGGAAGCCTTATGATCGAGTTATTGGATAACTCGGATCTAATTGGGAGATTTCATCAGCGCCAATGGGCCTAATGAGATGGAAGTGTTGGGGTATGCCCTTAAGGCTAATGTTTGAGGCCTTGGGAATGTATCAGTATCATGTAATAAACTCTTATGTTTATAAAGGCATGGTTGTTATTCAGTTTGTTACATTGTCTGCTGCAATAAGTGTACTTCTGAATAATGTCTCACAGCTGTTCAGCTGGGCTGACATGCTATAAAGTCCTTAGTCGAGATATCTTGGTGAACATGAGACAGCCTTGATATGGTTAAGACTAATATGTGTTCTAATCTTATAGGATGCTTCGAGCATGGAATAAGATGTAGACTCATGGGTACATTGGATGTACTGGACAGACCCTACTAGGTTATTCAATTGCTTGTCACAATGTGAATAATCCTTGATTGCAACAAGTGGCACATGTCCTCTGACTTGAGATCACTTGTGTTTCTAAATGATGATTGTCATTGTTTTGAGGTAGTTCAATATCATTTGAAACATAATGATTATAGACTATCTTGGATGGTGAGCTTGAGTCAGGTTAGGGCACTAGTGATAGACATAGGATTGCCGTCTCCTTAATTGGAGTGTGATGTTCTAAAGGGCCCCCAGGATGAGATGATTGAGAAAAGAGTATGGCCATACCCAGGTGACTATGTTCATCTGATCTAATCATGCTCATCATATTGGAGTTACAAGCTTGACACGCTTGTCCAATAAGAACATCCAGTGGCAAAGGAAACATGTATGCCTTGTGAGTTGATTCACACTTGTGCTGTGGTTTGGGTGTAGTCTTGGAAGACTCTTTCCTTTATATCGGGAGACAGTGATGTGTTGCTAGATACCCCTCACTGATCGTGATAACGTGAGTTATCGTTACCGACATTTAAAGGAAACCCTCAGGGTCGCACAATTTGATGATATGGCTTACTTAAGTCAGATCGTGTGGACTGAATTATTCAGGTTCAGTTTAAAGGGATTTAATCTCTAATTGTAAGTGAGATCTGGTCTGATCATGTTTGATTGATTAGGGCTTGAGATCGGTAAGCTTCGATCGAGAGAATGGATGCTAGATCAGTGAGATCAGCAGCATCAAGACATCGACGGTCAGATCAAGAGCCTTAGGGTTTAATAGGATCTGGACTAATGGCTTGGGTTGATTGGTCTTTGAACCAAACCAAATTGAACCGGCTCATTGAGTGAGCGCATGGTTCAAGAGAAGATGAGTTTGCGCATGGGGTGAACCCATGATCGCATGAACGTTTGGGGTTTACTAAATTTAGAAGCCATGACTTCTAAACGTGGGAACGCCTCACGTTCACGCCTAAGACGCTTTCATCTCTCGTCTCTCCTCATCTCTCGTCGCCAACAAGCTCTCTTGAGAGTGGTGAAGAGGTTGACGAAAAAGGAGAAGGAAGAAATCGCCAAGCAAAGGATTCTCTTCCCTTCCATACGACAAGGACCTCTTGGAGCCTTGCTAGCACAAGGAGCACCAAGAGAAGAGTAGGCGACATCAATTGTGTGCGTCACCTTAGGAGAAGGAGCATTTGCGCCTTTCCTTCCAAGACACCATCTAAGCGATGGCAATGGTAAGAATCGCTTTTCATTGAAAGTTGAATATATTACATGCTTTGCGATCCTGTTAGAAACCCTAGATTCCGCTAGAGTTTTGTTGCGCCTCCTATTAGGGTTTCGCCCCCCCCCCCTTTGTTCTAGGGGACTTTCAATTGGTATCAGAGCCGGTTATTGCATGATAATATGTTTGCTTTCTTTGTGATCCTATGCAATGATCTATATGTTACATGCGCTAATTTTGATAAGCGATGTTTACATGCTTGTTAGAGATGTTTTTCTCCTAGGCGCATGTTTTCTTGTTGGCGCATATGTATGTTTTCTCAAAAACTTATGATACATGCACGACTCATTATAGATCTAAGGCCCTGGTTTAAACCCTTAGACGGGTTATTAGGGTTGAAGTCATCCCCTAGGTGAGATCCAGACAGTCTGATCAGATCATCTGACAGCCTTGATGGGTTGACCAGATAGCACCTGTGCGATAGCACCTGGTGGCTATAGGTCGACTGCAGACAGGCATGTAGCGATGTCTGATTGAGACGACTAGTGAACACACATGAGTTAGGCCCGGGGTCACACCCGCTTGCCAGATCTCATGAGGGTTGTTCGGCCCTGGCGCATGCATGGTTGACCTTTTGGTTGACTCAAGTCAGTTAGGACTTGGTGCATGCAAGGGCAGTGGATCTGACTAGGTTGGATGAGTGGATCCCTAGTAATGGACCGTTGTAAGGTTGTAGGGCAAATAAGGAAATTAAAATTGATGCCTATGGGGTTTTTCAAAATTTAATTTTCATGATTGGATCACATGTTGATTGATGCCTATGTTTGTTTATTTATTCTTATGTGGGCTGCCCATGTTTAATGTGTGCTGTGCTAGGGCCTGCGTGCCTGGAATTTAAAGTTGTAAATTAATTATTGTGATCTGCGTATCACATTGTATTTAATTTATAAAGTGTAATTGACCTGCGTGTCAATCTTGTCTAGATAGATTAATTTGTAAGTTAATCAGACAAGAGCACAGAGCACACTTGGCAGAGGCGCATGCAGTAGTGGCTTGACCAGGAGGGAGGTCCAGGGTTCGACTCTGGGACCAGGCGCATTTTCCCTGGTAGGCGCACCTGAGCTGCAAATGGCGCTTGGGCCCTGGTTTGGGCCAAATGAGCAGCTATAAGACCCATGAAGAAAAGTGTTGGGGTATGCCCTTAAGGCTAATGTTTGAGGCCTTTGGGATTGTAACAGTATCATGTAATAAACTTTTGTATTTATAAAGGCATGGTTAGTATTCAGGTTGTTGCCTTGTCTGCAGTAATAAGTGTACTACTGAATAATGTCTCAAAGCTGTTCAGCTAGGCTGACATGCTATAAAGTCCTTAGTCGAGATATCAGCTAGGCTGACATGCTATAAAGTCCTTAGTCGAGATATCTTGGTGAACTTGAGACAGCCTTGATATGCTTGAGACTAATATGTGTTCTAATCTTATAGGATGCTTCGAGCATGGAATAAGATGTAGACTCATGGGTACATTGGATGTACTGGACAGACCCTACTGGGATATTCCATTGCTTGTCACAATGTGAATAATCCTTGTTAGCATCAAGTGGCACATGTCCTTTGACTTGAGATCACTTGTATTTCTAAATGATGAATGTCATTATTTTGAGGTAGTTCAATATCATTTGAAAGATAATGGTTATAGACTATCTTGGATAATGATCATGAGTCAGGTTCGGATACTAGTGATAGATAAAGGATTGCCGTCTCCTTGTGGAAGGAGTGTGGTGTTCTAAAGGGGCCCCCCTTATATGAGATGATTGAGAAAGTGTATGGCCATACCCAGATGACTATGTTCATCTGATCTAATCATGCTCATCATATTGGAGCTACAAGTTTGACACACTTGTCCAATAAGAACATCCAGTGGCAAAGGAAACATGTATGCCTTGTGAAATGATTCACACTTGTGCTGTGGTTTGGGTGTAGTCTTGGAAGACTCTTTCCTTTATATCGGGAGACAGTGATGTGTTGCTAGATACCCCTCACTGATTGTGATAACGTGAGTTATCGTTACCAACATTTAAAGGAAACCCTTAGGGTCGCACAATTTGATGATATGGCTTACTTAAGTCAGATCGTGTGGACTGAATTGTTTTAGTTCAGTTAAAAGGAGATTAGACTCTGATTGTAAGTGAGATCTGGTCTGATCATGTTTGATTGATTAGGGCTTCAGATCGGTAAGCTTCGATCGAGAGTATGGATGCTAGATCGAAGAGATCAAGAGCATCAAGAGATGAACGGTTAGATCTTGAACCGTTTGGTTCATAGATGTAACATCCCACATTCTTAACCCCAAACAAATGGCACAATTCACAAATGATACAGGATGTTTCATATAAGATCGATCATATGCTAGGTAAAACCGAGTTCAAGAAAACACGATCTGAAAAATTTCCATAAATCCATACACACAAATTCACAAAACTCAAATCTCATAAATCTCATAAGGGTACCTGCCACCACGCAATCCTTGCACTAGACATATGCAAGGCAACAGTTATATCAAAACCGATTAAAATTCATAAAATCCATAAAGGTACCTGCCACCAGGCAATACTTGCACTAGACATATGCAAGTTACAGTTGTATCAAAACCGATTGCAAAAATACACATCAACTTCAATTTCAAAACAAATCCACAAAATCGATTTTTATAAACTGACACCAAACACCGAAACCAGGCTGAAGCCCGCGGTGACACAAAAATCAAACTCAGTTAACTGCCACAATCTGGCAACACAAATTCACATAGTTCACATGGTTCACATCAATGGTTCACATAGTTCATATAAATCATATGGTTTAGCCACAACCGGCCCCAGAAAATTTTAGCATAAAAGTTCTTAAGCAGCAAACATAATATCCACGCCAATGTTACTTATGAAATGCGCCCCTGCTCTATGCCTGAAAATAATGAGGGGTGAGCTACACAGCCCAGTGAGTGGATAGTCTAAATCGACCATCCATAACATACACTCAAAAATATAGGCAGATTATTTTTAAAAATCTTTAACAAGAATATTATGTCAACATATAACAAAATAAAGAAACAGAAATCATATAAACAGTCAGATGTACACACTAGCATATAACAAACTCATGTTCACAAACTCAGGTTCTAGAGTTTTACTCTAACCCAATTAAACACATATATTTTAAACCAACTAAACACACCATACTTAATTAACCTAGTTGTCCAGCATATTCAGTAGTGACCAATATGGTCTAACCCGGCTTGGCCAAAGCACTGGGAGCTGCATGCAACACATAAACCTGGACAGTGAGTAGAATCAAGAGGTGGCCCCTGTAAGATCCAAGGATCTTGAGTCATGGTAAGCATTATTTTTGAATTAAATAAAATTATTGACTGTGATATTTTATTATGATTCAAGTAAAATTTATTGAATGCTAATTAACTAGCTTATTGATTGTTAATTATTTGATTTGTGATTGGTTGTTAATTTATGGTAAATTAATTAGAGATTAATGGTTGATTATTGGTTGTTAATTTAGGATAAATTAATTAAATCCTTATTGGATATTAATTAAATCCTTATTGGATTTCGGTTAAGTGCTTGGTTATTTGTAAGTTAATTAAATTAATTAGTTAACTAGCTTATTGGATGTTAGTTTAACTCTTATTGGACTTTCACTTAAACTAAGGGATTATTGGGTTTTTAAAATTTGAATTATTGGGTTAATGGGTTAAACCTTTTTGAATTAATGGGTTAGAGGGTTAAAACCCTAAAAACCGAAATTTAAATAGGTAATTTCGGTTAGGGTAGAGTTTTGGCGATTTTGGCTTGGAGAAAAACTTTGGGCGACGGCTTGAAGAACTTAGGCGATTCTTGAAGAGTTCTTGAGGCGATTTTGGTGATTTCTCCATCTCTTTCCCTTTGGCGAATTATTCCTTGGTGTTTGGTAGCATCTTTCAAAGCCTTAGACGAATTTTTGGAAGGGTTTTTCACCTTGTGTTCTCGGTTCAAGGTGAGTGGGTTGTCTAATTGATTTCTATCTATTTGTTTGTGTTAATTGATGAGTTAGATGATATATTCGCTTGTTGGAAATCTTACCATGCTAAAACCGAATTTTGTAAAGTTGATTATATGATGAAAACCGAATTTTGTAAGGTTGATTATATCATGAAAACCGAATTTTTCAAAGGTGATTATATGATGATTATTTAACCGAAAATTTGTATGAAATTTAAGGTATTTTTATAGGAATTTTGGTAGCATTAAATCATTGAATTTTGGGTATGAAATTCTTGTTAATTATAGTTAAACCGAAATCAATTTTGGTAACATTAAATCAATGATGTTTGTAGTTAACATGAAAACCGAAATCTTGATGTTCTTGATAATTGTTTATGAAAACCGAAATTGATGTTTGTAGTTAACATGAAAACCGAAACCTTGATGACCTTGATAATTGTCTATGAAAACCGAATTTTGGTGTTTGTAGTTAATATGTTACATGTGGTAATTTGTAAAGTAATTTATATGAATACTTGTTTTAAATTTTAAGTTGATTTTATGGATGCTTGATATGATTGTTTCTTGGTGTGTGTAATATGTTAAATAATTATGGTGTTATATTTATGGCTAAGTATCTGTATTTGAGAAACTTGAGTGACAACATAGCAAGGTTTGATTAAACTAATCAGCATGAAATTTAAGGACTACACTATATTCGGTGATATTCGAATATAAAATATTATGTGTTATGTTATATAATTTTGAACAATATGTGTGATCATGTGAATTTTGAACAATATGTGTGATCTTGTGAATTTTGAACAATATGTGTGATTATGTGAATTTGGAAAATTATGGGTTATGTGAATTTGGAAAATTATGTGATTATGTGATGGTTAGGACTAAGGCTAGGTGTAACTATGAACTCAAGGGGATAGTCCTTATGTGTTATGTTAAGGGTTTGAATTTCAGCCCTGTATTGTGATATGTGAGGAGGTTGATGTTCAGCCTGCCTGTTATGATTTTTGTGATGGGGGTTGATGTTCAGCCTGCCCGATATGATTTTTGTGATGACTATCCTAGAGTCTAGTTGACACTTAGGAGTCCACCTTTGTGAAATATGAAATAAGATATGTCTGTTGTCCAGTAGGAACCTTTTGGGAGAACGGGTTTTGACGCAAAGTGCCATGTCTTGGTCGGACAGGGGCCACCTCTTGATGTCATAACTCTTTTATGTGATGGGGTAATATAAGACGCAAAGTGCCATGTCTTGATCAGACAGGGGCCACCTCTTGATGTCATTACTCTTTATGTGACAGGGTGATATAAGACGCAAAGTGCCATGTCTTGATCAGACAGGGGCCACCTCTTGATGTCATCACTCTGATGTGTTATGGGGTGAGGGAGCAAAGTGCCACGTCGTGACCTGGCGGGGGCCACCTCTTGATTCTACTCACTATCCATGTTTATGTGTTGCATGCGGCTCCCAGTGCTTTGGCCAAGCCGGGTTAGACCATATTGGTCACTACTGAATATGCTGGACAACTAGGTTGCTTATGTGTTGGTGTGTTTAGTGGTTTAGAGTATAACTCTAGAACCTGAGTTTGTGAACCTAAGTTGTTATGTGTTTAGTTGGTTTAAAATATATGTGTTTAATTGGGTTAGAGTAAAACTCTAAAACCTGAGTTTGTGAACATGAGTTTGTTATATGCTAGTGTGTACATCTGACTGTCTATATGATTTCTGTTTCTTTATTTTGTTATATGTTGACATAATGTTCTTGTTAAAGATTTTTAAAATAATCTGCCTATATTTTTGAGTGTATGTTATGGATGGTCGATTTAGACTATCCACTCACTGGGCTGTGTAGCTCACCCCTCACTATTTTCAGGCATAGAGCAGGGGCGCATTTCATGAGTAACATTGGCGTGGATATTATGTTTGCTGCTTAAGAACTTTTATGCTAAAATTTTCTGGAGCCGGTTGTGGCTAAACCATATGATTTATATGAACTATGTGAACTATGTGATGTGAACCATGTGAACTATGTGAATTTGTGTTGCCAGATTGTGGCAGTTAACTGAGTTTGATTTTTGTGTCACCGCGGGCTTCAGCCTGGTTTCGGTGTTTGGTATGGGTTTATAAAATCGATTTTGTGATTTTGTTTTGAATTTCGGCTTGTTGTATATTCCGTGCAATCGGTTTTGATATACCCTGTAACTTGCATATGTCTAGTGCAAGTATTGCCTGGTGGCAGGTACCTTTATGGATTTTATGAATTTGAATCGGTTTTGATATAACTGTTGCCTTGCATATGTCTAGTGCAAGGATTGCGTGGTGGCAGGTACCCTTATGAGATTTGAGTTTTGTGAATTTGTGTGTATGGATTTATGAAATTTTTCAGATCGTGTTTTCTTGAACTCGGTTTTACCTAGCATATGATCGATCTTATATGAAACATCCTGTATCATTTGTGAATTGTGCCATTTGTTTGGGGTTAAGAATGTGGGATGTTACAGAATGGTATCAGAGGAGTTGGCTAGCTAAAACTTAGTTTGGGGGAAAACATGTTTGTGTATTGCTAGACACCTAATAGGTTTATGATTGTTTTCCTGACTATGATATGTGTGTGACTATGATATGTGCGTGTAGGAATTTGAATTTAAGATGGTGCGAACCAGAGGAAATGCTAGTGATGAGGGCGAGCAGACCCCGAACCTCACGAGAACTATTGAGGCTCTGACTGGCATGGTTCAGCAACAAGGTGCTATGATAGAAAGGCAAGCTCAGATGCTGCAGCAGCAGCAGACTCAGCACCAAGAAGCACAACAGCAGCTTTTGTAGCAGCTGACTCGAGAGAGACCCCAGACTACTACTCGAGCGGTGGGGGATGACTCTCAGGAGGGCGCTCACAGGCGTTATGCTTCACTTGTGAGTGAATTCCAGAAACTGGGTCCCAGCTCTTTTTATGGGGGCTCAGAATCCAGTAATGCCGAAAATTGGCAGCTGTGCTTGGAAAAGATTTTCCAAGTTATGCGTTGCTCGGACGAAGACAAGTTATGTCTGACCACCTACATGATGCGTGCTGACGCAGATGAGTGGTGGAAAGGCGTGGTGAGACTTGCCGAAGAAAGACTTGAGACTGTAGACTGGCCTTACTTCTTGTCTCGATTTAACGAGAAGTACTTCCCAGATAGCTTGGTTGAGGACCGAGAGGTGGAATTTATTCATCTGGAGCAGGGTGATATGAATGTGGACCAGTATGAATTACAGTTCACGAAATTGGGAAAGTATGCTCCTCATCTGATAAACACTGAAAAGAGGAGAGCTACCAAGTTTCTCAGAGGTCTCAGATGGGACATTAGAGAGCAGGTTGGTGCTCAGCATTTGGAGACCTATGTTGAGACTGTTGGGCGAGCACACACCATTGAGAGATACATAGCTGAGAGGAGTTCTCATGTTGCCGTGGCAGTGGTTCCTGCAGCTGAGGCGGCGGTTCCTCAGTATGGCAGTGGCGGCAAGGGTAAGAAGTACCCTAAACATAAGGACTACAAAAAGAGCAGGTATAAGCCTTACTCTTACAAGGCACCGCAGCAGTCCAGGGATGCACCGCAGCAGTTCAGGGATGCCAGGGATGTAAGAAACGGTATCACTTGTAGTTATTGTGGGCTCAAGGGACATCTAGTGAAAGACTGTCATAGGAAGAATGGTATATGCTTCAGGTGTAAGAAACCAGGGCACATGGCTAAGGACTGCAGAGAACCTGAGATGCAACCTAGAGGCGCAGATAAGCCTACAGTCCAGACTAGAGTGTATGCTGTGGCTGAGAAGGATACACGAGCTTCCTGATCCGTTGTGGAAGGTACTTTATTCGTATTTGATCAGTTAGCCCGCATATTATTTGACCCTGGTGCAAATTTATCTTTTGTATCTGTTAAGTTTGCTGCATGTTTACCTGTGTTACCTAAGGTGATGAATTATGCTGTGTCTGTGAGTACTCCCTTAGGAAAATCGTTATCTACAGATACTGTTTGTGCTGACTGTGTAGTACATGTAGAGGGTTATGAGTTTCTGGTAGATCTAATCCTCTTAGACATGCAAGATTATGATATCATCTTAGGAATGGATTGGTTGTCTTCCCATCATGCCTCTTTGGATTGCTTTGAGAAAGTAATCACTTTGAATTTGTTAGATGGGAATTGACTTTTTGTGAGAGGTCTAGTGTCAGACCAAGGACCGCATGTGATATCTTTCCTGCAGGCCAGGAAATTACTGGCTAGTGGATGCAAGGGTTATCTTGCGCATGTTAAGGTGCAGGATGATTCTACTTCTGATTTGACTCAGATGGCGGTGGTGAAAGAATTTCCTGATGTGTTCTCTGAAGAATTTTCAGGCTTGCCACCAATTAGAGAAGTGGAGTTTGGCATTGAGTTGGCGCCAGGTACGGCACCTATCTCCAGAGCTCCTTATCGTATGGCTACTTCAGAGTTGGCCGAGCTTAAGAAACAACTGGAGGAATTGTTAGAGAAAGAATATATTCGGCCTAGTGCTTCTCCTTGGGGAGCGCCAGTGCTATTTGTGAAGAAGAAAGATGGAACCCTGAGGATGTGTATAGACTACAGGCAATTGAACCAAGTGACTATCAAGAATAAGTATCCTCTTCCCAGAATTGATGATCTATTTGATCAATTACAGGGAGCTACAGTGTTCTCTAAGATTGATCTGAGATCAGGGTATTACCAGCTTAGAGTCAAGGATGAGGATATATTTAAGACTGCTTTCAGGACCAGGTATGGGCATTTCGAATTTTTAGTTATGCCTTTTGGACTGACGAATGCACCTGCTGTTTTCATGGATTTGATGAACAGGGTATTCCATGAATTGCTTGACTCTTGTGTGGTAGTCTTTATAGACGATATTTTGGTATACTCACGGACTACTTCAGATCATGTCAGTGATTTGCGCAGAGTGCTGGAGGTTCTGAGGAAGAACCGGTTATATGCCAAGGCTAGTAAGTGTGAGTTCTGGCTAGAGAAGATCAGTTTTCTGGGACATGTGATTTCTGGTCAGGGGGTGTCGGTAGATCCAGTTAAAGTGCAAGCTATCCTTAATTGGGGAAGACCGACTAGTGCTACTGAGATCAGGAGTTTTCTGGGTTTGGCAGGTTACTACCGGCGATTTGTTGAGGGATTCTCCAAGCTGGCGGGTCCTTTAACTAAGTTGACCAGAAAGGAAGCTAAGTTTATTTGGGATGACAAGTGTGAAGAGAGCTTCCAAGAGCTGAAGAGAAGGTTGACTAGTACACTGATCCTCATTATACCTAGTGATGGGGAAAGGTTTACTGTTTATACAGATGCTTCTGGCAAAGGGTTGGGTTGTGTCTTGATGCAGAAGGGTTCTGTAGTAGCCTATGCTTCGAGACAACTGAAGGAGTATGAATTGAACTACCCTACTCATGATTTAGAGTTGGCGGTCGTAGTCTTTGCTTTGAAGATATGGCATCACTATTTGTTGGGTCAGGAGTTTGATCTGTTCACTGATCACCAGAGTCTCAAGTATATCTTCACTCAGAAGGAGTTGAACATGAGACAGAGAAGATGGATGGAGTTGATCAAAGACTATGACTTCTCTATTCAGTATCAGGCTGGAAAGGCCAATGTGGTGGCGGATGCTCTGAGCAGACATCCAGTTACTTCAGTAGCTGCTTTACGAGTCAGTGAGTGGCGGTTACTGCAGGAGTTCAGCGATCTCAGGATCAGTGTTACTCCTAGAGTTCAGTCGGGTTATGTGGCTTTTCTCAGAGTACAGTCTGCTTTGTTGCAGAAGATCAGAGATCAGCAATCTATGGATCCGAGATTAGTTCAGATCAGGGATAGTTTGGTTGATGGCGCAGTTCAGGATTTTAGCCTGTCTGATGATGGTATTCTTCGATTTCGTGGAAGGGTATGTGTCCCTGAGGAACCGAGCTTGAGGAAAGAAATATTGGAGGACAGCCATAACTCCAAATATTCTCTACATCCTGGTGTGACTAAGATGTATCAGGACCTCAAGAAAAGCTTTTGGTGGCCGGGTATGAAGAAAGAAGTGTTTGATTTTGTCTCTAGGTGTTTAACCTGTCAGACTGTGAAGGCTGAACACCAGAAGCCTGGTGGTTTGTTACAGTCTCTTCCTATTCCTGAGTGGAAGTGGGAATGTATCAGTATGGATTTTGTATGTGGTTTGCCCAGAACCAGATTGGGTCATGATGCTATTTGGGTGATTGTTGATAGACTCACTAAATCAGCCCATTTTCTTCCGATCAAGATGACTTATTCTTTAGAGAGACTGGCCAGATTGTACATTGATGAGATAGTCAGACTGCATGGAGTTCCTGTTGATATTGTGTCTGATAGGGACTCTCGGTTTTTGTCCAGATTTTGGAAGAGTTTACAGGAGGGTTTGGGTACTAAGTTGAGTTTTAGTACAGCATACCATCCTCAGTCTGATGGCCAGACGGAGCATACTATACAGACTCTAGAAGATTTGTTGAGAGCCTATGTGGTTGATTGGAGTTCTGAGTGGAACCGGGATCTATCTTTGATAGAGTTCACTTATAATAATAGTTTCCACTCCAGTATTCAGATGGCTCCTTATGAGGCTTTGTATGGGAGAAGGTGTAGGACTCCCTTGTGTTGGGAGGAAACTGGTGACAGAATGATTTTGAGATCTGATGCAGTACAGGAGACTACTGATAAGGTCAGAGAGATCCAGGATAAACTGAAAATTGCTCGGGACAGACAGAAGAGTTATGCTGACGACCGTCGTCGTTCCTTGGAGTTTATGGTAGGGGATCATGTGTTCTTGAAGGTGTCACCTACAAAGGGTGTTATGAGATTTGGCAAAAAGGGCAAGTTGAGCCCTAGGTTTGTAGGCCCTTTTGATATTATTGAGAGAGTTGGTCCAGTGGCTTACCGATTGGCTTTACCTCCTGCTATGGATCATGTGCATAATGTATTCCATGTCTCTGCTTTGAGGAAATATCATCCCGATCCATCTCATGTGTTGGAGTTGGAACCTCTTCAGATTCAGAGTGATTTGACTTTCGAGGAAAGACCTCTCCGGATTGTTGATAGAAAGGATAAAGTTCTGAGGAACAAGACTATACCTTTGGTAAAGGTTATCTGGGGAAATCAGTCAGTTGAGGAGGCGACATGGGAGACTGAAGCTGATATGAGGAAATTTTATGCTTACCTCTTTGATGATATGGATGCTGAGCTTTAGAGGACTAAAGCTTTATAAGGAGGGAGGGATGTAAGATCCAAGGATCTTGAGTCATGGTAAGCATTATTTTTGAATTAAATAAAATTATTGACTGTGATATTTTATTATGATTCAAGTAAAATTTATTGAATGCTAATTAACTAGCTTATTGATTGTTAATTATTTGATTTGTGATTGGTTGTTAATTTATGGTAAATTAATTAGAGATTAATGGTTGATTATTGGTTGTTAATTTAGGATAAATTAATTAAATCCTTATTGGATATTAATTAAATCCTTATTGGATTTCGGTTAAGTGCTTGGTTATTTGTAAGTTAATTAAATTAATTAGTTAACTAGCTTATTGGATGTTAGTTTAACTCTTATTGGACTTTCACTTAAACTAAGGGATTATTGGGTTTTTAAAATTTGAATTATTGGGTTAATGGGTTAAACCTTTTTGAATTAATGGGTTAGAGGGTTAAAACCCTAAAAACCAAAATTTAAATAGGTAATTTCGGTTAGGGTAGAGTTTTGGCGATTTTGGCTTGGAGAAAAACTTTGGGCGACGGCTTGAAGAACTTAGGCGATTCTTGAAGAGTTCTTGAGGCGATTTTGGTGATTTCTCCATCTCTTTCCCTTTGGCGAATTATTCCTTGGTGTTTGGTAGCATCTTTCAAAGCCTTAGACGAATTTTTGGAAGGGTTTTTCACCTTGTGTTCTCGGTTCAAGGTGAGTGGGTTGTCTAATTGATTTCTATCTATTTGTTTGTGTTAATTGATGAGTTAGATGATATATTCGCTTGTTGGAAATCTTACCATGCTAAAACCGAATTTTGTAAAGTTGATTATATGATGAAAACCGAATTTTGTAAGGTTGATTATATCATGAAAACCGAATTTTTCAAAGGTGATTATATGATGATTATTTAACCGAAAATTTGTATGAAATTTAAGGTATTTTTATAGGAATTTTGGTAGCATTAAATCATTGAATTTTGGGTATGAAATTCTTGTTAATTATAGTTAAACCGAAATCAATTTTGGTAACATTAAATCAATGATGTTTGTAGTTAACATGAAAACCGAAATCTTGATGTTCTTGATAATTGTTTATGAAAACCGAAATTGATGTTTGTAGTTAACATGAAAACCGAAACCTTGATGACCTTGATAATTGTCTATGAAAACCGAATTTTGGTGTTTGTAGTTAATATGTTGCATGTGGTAATTTGTAAAGTAATTTATATGAATACTTGTTTTAAATTTTAAGTTGATTTTATGGATGCTTGATATGATTGTTTCTTGGTGTGTGTAATATGTTAAATAATTATGGTGTTATATTTATGGCTAAGTATCTGTATTTGAGAAACTTGAGTGACAACATAGCAAGGTTTGATTAAACTAATCAGCATGAAATTTAAGGACTACACTATATTCGGTGATATTCGAATATAAAATATTATGTGTTATGTTATATAATTTTGAACAATATGTGTGATCATGTGAATTTTGAACAATATGTGTGATCTTGTGAATTTTGAACAATATGTGTGATTATGTGAATTTGGAAAATTATGGGTTATGTGAATTTGGAAAATTATGTGATTATGTGATGGTTAGGACTAAGGCTAGGTGTAACTATGAACTCAAGGGGATAGTCCTTATGTGTTATGTTAAGGGTTTGAATTTCAGCCCTGTATTGTGATATGTGAGGAGGTTGATGTTCAGCCTGCCTGTTATGATTTTTGTGATGGGGGTTGATGTTCAGCCTGCCCGATATGATTTTTGTGATGACTATCCTAGAGTCTAGTTGACACTTAGGAGTCCACCTTTGTGAAATATGAAATAAGATATGTCTGTTGTCCAGTAGGAACCTTTTGGGAGAACGGGTTTTGACGCAAAGTGCCATGTCTTGGTCGGACAGGGGCCACCTCTTGATGTCATAACTCTTTTATGTGATGGGGTAATATAAGACGCAAAGTGCCATGTCTTGATCAGACAGGGGCCACCTCTTGATGTCATTACTCTTTATGTGACAGGGTGATATAAGACGCAAAGTGCCATGTCTTGATCAGACAGGGGCCACCTCTTGATGTCATCACTCTGATGTGTTATGGGGTGAGGGAGCAAAGTGCCACGTCGTGACCTGGCGGGGGCCACCTCTTGATTCTACTCACTATCCATGTTTATGTGTTGCATGCGGCTCCCAGTGCTTTGGCCAAGCCGGGTTAGACCATATTGGTCACTACTGAATATGCTGGACAACTAGGTTGCTTATGTGTTGGTGTGTTTAGTGGTTTAGAGTATAACTCTAGAACCTGAGTTTGTGAACCTAAGTTGTTATGTGTTTAGTTGGTTTAAAATATATGTGTTTAATTGGGTTAGAGTAAAACTCTAAAACCTGAGTTTGTGAACATGAGTTTGTTATATGCTAGTGTGTACATCTGACTGTCTATATGATTTCTGTTTCTTTATTTTGTTATATGTTGACATAATGTTCTTGTTAAAGATTTTTAAAATAATCTGCCTATATTTTTGAGTGTATGTTATGGATGGTCGATTTAGACTATCCACTCACTGGGCTGTGTAGCTCACCCCTCACTATTTTCAGGCATAGAGCAGGGGCGCATTTCATGAGTAACATTGGCGTGGATATTATGTTTGCTGCTTAAGAACTTTTATGCTAAAATTTTCTGGAGCCGGTTGTGGCTAAACCATATGATTTATATGAACTATGTGAACTATGTGATGTGAACCATGTGAACTATGTGAATTTGTGTTGCCAGATTGTGGCAGTTAACTGAGTTTGATTTTTGTGTCACCGCGGGCTTCAGCCTGGTTTCGGTGTTTGGTATGGGTTTATAAAATCGATTTTGTGATTTTGTTTTGAATTTCGGCTTGTTGTATATTCCGTGCAATCGGTTTTGATATACCCTGTAACTTGCATATGTCTAGTGCAAGTATTGCCTGGTGGCAGGTACCTTTATGGATTTTATGAATTTGAATCGGTTTTGATATAACTGTTGCCTTGCATATGTCTAGTGCAAGGATTGCGTGGTGGCAGGTACCCTTATGAGATTTGAGTTTTGTGAATTTGTGTGTATGGATTTATGAAATTTTTCAGATCGTGTTTTCTTGAACTCGGTTTTACCTAGCATATGATCGATCTTATATGAAACATCCTGTATCATTTGTGAATTGTGCCATTTGTTTGGGGTTAAGAATGTGGGATGTTACAGCCCCCGCCAGGTCACGACGTGGCACTTTGCTCTCTCACCCCATAACACATCAGAGTGATGACATCAAGAGGTGGCCCCTGTCTGATCAAGACATGGCACTTTGCGTCTTATATCACCCTGTCACATAAAGAGTAATGACATCAAGAGGTGGCCCCTGTCTGATCAAGACATGGCACTTTGCGTCTTATATTACCCCATCACATAAAAGAGTTATGACATCAAGAGGTGGCCCCTGTCCGACCAAGACATGGCACTTTGCGTCAAAAACCCGTTCTCCCAAAAGGTTCCTACTGGACAACAGACACATCTTATTTCATATTTCACATAGGTGAACATATTTCACAAAGGTGGACTCCTAAGTGTCAACTAGACTCTAGGATAGTCATCACAAAAATCATATCGGGCAGGCTGAACATCAACCCCCATCACAATAATCATAATAGGCAGGCTGAACATCAACCTCCTCACATATCACAATACAGGGCTGAAATTCAAACCCTTAACATAACACATAAGGACTATCCCCTTGAGTTCATAGTTACACCTAGCCTTAGTCCTAACCATCACATAATCTCATAATTTTCCAAATTTCTCATAATCATATAATTTTCAAAAATCTCATAACCACATAGCGTTCACAATTTACATAACAACATAATATTCCAAAAATCACATAAACACACATATTGTTCAAAATTCACAAAATTCACAAGATCACACATATTGTTCAAAATTCACATGATCACACATATTGTTCAAAATTATATAACATAACACATAATATTTTATATTCGAATATCACCGAATATAGTGTAGTCCTTAAATTTCAGGCTGGTCAGTTCAGTGTAATTTTGCTAAATTATCACCCAATGTTCTCAAACATGATTACATGATCTTAATTAAATAAACATGAGTTTTACGACATAACATTATTGGCAATTTATCAAGCATCCATAAAATTCGACATATAACATTTATCATGCGCCCCAAAAATCAACATAAAATTAAAGCATAATTGCTTTACAAATCACACATGTAACCCACGGTTTCAAACATAATATCAATTTAAAAATACACCTTAATTAACACCTTAGTTAGCAAGAATTTCATACTCAAGATCAATGATTTAATGCTTCCTAAACTCCACACAATAATTACCCTAAATTCGGTTTTCATGGAGATATGCCTCAAATTCGGTTTTCATGGAAAATACCCTAATCTAACTTTTCATGGAGAAATATCAAGATTCAATTCACATGTAAACATGTTAACCACAATATCAAGATTAATATCAAATTTGGGTTTTCATAAATGAATGGCTCAAATTCGGTTTTTAGCATGATAAAACTTTCCAATCAATCTAACTCATTAATTAATACAACCAAATTGCTAGGAATCGAAAAGACACACCACTCACCTCTTAAACCGAAAATTCTCCACAAAAGAAATCGTCTAAAGCTTTTAAGTCGCCCAAAAATCTTCAAGAACTCGCCAAAGGAATTTCTTCTCTTCAAGGAAAAATCGCCAAGGGAAGAAGATGAAGAAAATCACCTCAAAACTCTTCAAGAATCGCCACTTCTTCTCAAGCCGTCGCCCACAATTTTCCTCAAGCCAAAATCGCCAAAAACTCTTACCCTAAGCGCAATTCCCACTTAAACTTTGGATTTTAAAATTTTAAACCCATTAACCCATTAATTCAAATAGGTTTAACCCATTTAACTAACTAAATTCGAATTTAAAAATCCAATTAGTTAATCCGATTAGGACTTAATTCATTTAACTAATAATTTGAATTTTAAATCTAATATCCAATTAATTATTTCACTTAAACACAAATCCAATAAGGATTTAATTAATATCCAATAACAATTTAATTAATTAACCAATAAGGTCTAATTAATTAACCAATAAGTTCTAATTAATTAACTTACAATTTACAACCATACATCCTAATTAATTTATCATGAACAACCAATAATAATTTATCATAAATCAGCCAACAATCAAATAAATAATCTCTAATTTATTTACAATAAATTAACAACCAAAATCTCTAGTTAATTAACTATAATTTGACAACCAATACATAAAATTATCATAGTCAATAATTTTATTTAAATCAAAATAATGCTTACCAGAACTTAAGATCCTTGGATCTTACAATAGAGATCTAGACCATGGCTTGGGCTGGTTTAATTTGGGTTTTTGAACCGAATTGAGTTAAACCTAATTGGCTTGAACCGGTTCACATGGGTGAACGTATGGTTCAAGGTTTAAAGGCATCTTGGGTGGTTTTTCTTCAAGTGGTCGCATGGCTTGATAACCTTCCATTTTTGGAAGTGTAACGCCATCACTTGAATGAGAAAAACCTCAACGCAATTTGCCAATTACTCTCTTGTCTCCTTCATTCGACGAAGGGAGGACTCTTGGACAAGGTAGCTCTCGGCCAAGCACATCTCGTCATCAACACACGACAAGGAACTTTGGGGAGATCTCTTGCTAGCACAAGGAAGATCCTAAAGGGTAGCCATCTCTCATCTAGTGTGTGTTTTCTTTGGAGGAGTGCTTACTTGCCCTCTTGCTTCCAAGCCGACACCCTTTATCATGGCTATGGTAAAAGATCTCAAACTTGATCTTTGCAATACATATAGTGTTGATCATATATATGTGTTCATGCAAACGATTTTATTGAAACCCTAGAAGAGTACATTTTCCGCATGCTCTAGGGTTCGCCCCCCCCCTCTTGAAAGGGGTTTTATCTGCCTGCGCTCCCCCTTGAAGGGGACCCTTCAATTGGTATCAGAGCGGGTTATGCATGAATCTTATGATTGCTTTAGTGATCCATGTTTGCGCCATTGTTGTAGATCTATCATCATCATGAATACATGCTAGTCATTAGATGTTGGCGCATGATTGATATCACATGTTTGCGCTAATGGATAGATCTAATGTCAACATGCGAAACTACATGTTATTACTTGTATGATTCTTGGCGCATGTTTCTTGATGGCGCTTGTTGAATGTCTTTGTAAAATTCATTACATCTTGCGCGCCTCACTAGATCTAAGTGGCGCCTACTATAAACCCTTAGATGGGTTGATGGGGTTGAAGTCACCTCTAAGTTAGATCCACTAGTCTGATCAGACCATCTGACAGCCTAGATGGATCGACCAGATGGCACCTGTGCGCAAGCACGAGGTGGCCATAGGTCGATTGCATCTTAGGCGTGTAGCGAGGTCTGGTTGAGACAACTCAGTGAACACACATGAGTTAGGCCCGGGGTCACACCCGCTTGCCAGAACTCATGAGGGTTGTTCAGCCCTTGGCGCATGCATGGTTGACCATTAGGTCAACTCGAGTCAGTTAGGACTTGGTGCATGCAAGGGCAGAGGATCTGACTAGTTGGATGAGTGGATCCCTATCAATGGACCATTGTAAGGTTGTAGGGCTTATAAGAAAATTAAAATTGATGCCAATGGGGTTTTCAAAAATTTTATTTTCTTTGTAATGGATCACATGTTGATTGAATGATGCCATGATGCTTGTTTATTTCATCTTATGTGGGTTGCCTTTAATTGTGTGCTGTGCTGGGGCCTGCGAGCCTGGTAAATTATTATTTTGTGATCTGCGAATCACTTTTAAACTCATTGATTGTATAATTGACCTGTGAGTCAAACTTGTCTAGATAGATAAAATTGTATTTGATTAGACAAGAGCACAAAGGCACACATCCTAGAGGGGCATTCAGCTGGTGGCGCACCTGAGGTGCTCTTGGCGCTAGGGCCCTGGGTTGGACCAGATGAGATGCAAAAGTCCCAAGAAGAGCAAGTGAAGACTTAAGTATCTTAAGGTCTTACTTAGGCTTTGGGCTTTTACCACATAAGATCCATGCTTTCTTTTTATTGCTTATATAATTAGAACTGCATGAGTTTATCTTCTGCTATCACCATAGGAATTGCATGATAGTGAAGAAGATAAAAGACCGTTAAAATCCAACGCTAACATATCAAGCTCGTAAGCCTTCTGACGCGAAACCTCACTGTTCTGATTATCGTTGGAGCCGTGTTGTACCCACTCAGTGGGCACGTCCATCTATCTTCAGACGGTGCGGGATTTCACCTGCGTGTTACAGAGAAGGGATTTATCGCTTCTCGTTGCTCAGCATAGCACGTGGTGGTCCAGGGAGTAGGTCGGGTCAGCTTGACCATGTAGGCTACATATGTGGCGCATATGGTAGCGCATGGAGGCAGCCATCTGTGGAATCAGAGACTGTGTTGTACCAACTCAGTTGGCACAGTCTGCTGGATTGCCCAGATGAAGGGGAATCGCACGGGTTGGCGATTGGCAGGGACTGCCTACCAGAAATTAGTGCTTGTACTCTCTGTGCATCTTATCTCGCCTGAGCGGGACGCGGAGACCAAGTATGAAATCTGGATCCCATCTCACTAAAAGAGTGTTACTCTTTCGGACTGTTTACTGGATTTTTCAGTCAGACAAAATAGTGAGAAAAAGAATCTTTCTTAAGTCCTGGATTGATTCTGAACATTGATACTGACCTTGCTGTTCTTGCATTGTTGTAGATTCCTGCAGCAACGAACACCATGAGCTTCAATGTGCGATCCCTACTGGAAAGGGAGAAGTTTGCTGGGCCGAACTTCTCTGACTGGTTCGGACACCTTAAGATCGTTCTTAAGGCAGAGAGGAAACTGTATGTCCTCGAGACGGCAGTGCCGCCTCAACCCGCTGCGAACGCCGCAAGGGCGGTTCGTGAAGCCTATGAAAAGCATGTCAATGATAGCATTGATGTCGCTTGCCTGATGCTAGCGTCTATGACGCCACCGCTGCAGCGTCAGCATGAGGATATGTCGGCTATAGAGATTATAGCGAACCTCAAGATGCTGTATGCTGCACAGGCGAGGACAGAACGCTATAATCTGACGAAGCTCTTCTTTCAGAGCAAACTGGCTGAAGGGAGCCCAGTTGGAGCTCACGTGCTCAAGATGATTGGGCACAAGGAGGCTCTAGAGAAACTGGGGCATACCATTAACCAGGAGCTTGCTGTAGACATAATTCTGCAGTCTCTCCCGCCCTCTTTCGATGCGTTCATTATTAACTTTAATATGAACAAAATCGATTGTACTCCGGCAGAGCTGCTGAATATGCTCTTGACTACTGAGGAAACTCTGAAGGGAAAGCCTTCAACCTCTGTCTTCCTGGTTCCTTCTAGGAACAAGAAGAAGGGGAAGAAGGGCAAGGCCCCTGTCAAGAACTACAGTAAGGCTCTGAAACAGAAGGTGAAGCGGTCGAAGGACAACAGGTGTTTCCACTGTGGCCAGCTGGGTCACTGGAAAAAGGACTGTAAAGCGCTCCAAGGAGATAAGAGGGGAAGCATCGCTTCTGGCTCAGGTATATACGTGACGGAAGTCATGGTTTCATCTTCTTCTATTTCATGGGTGTTGGACACTGCATGTGGAGTTCACATTTGTTCAAATGTACAGGAACTCAAGAGAAGAAGGCAGGTGGGACAGCATGAGGTAGACCTACGCGTTGGAAACGGGGCACGGGTTGCTGCTGTTGCTGTAGGAGACTATTTCATTTCTTTACCATCTGGCATTGTATTAGAATTAAACAATTGTTATTTTGTACCGAGTATCACTAAAAATATTATCTCTATTCCTGCTCTTGTCAGGAAAGGATTTGCCTTTGAATGCAATATTTCAAAGTGTGTTTTATCTTGTGATAATATTGTTTATGCAACTGGTTCAATTAACAATGGGTTATACATGTTGGACATGGAAAGTTCTATACATAACATTGATAATAAGAAAGCCAAGAATGCTGATGACAGCACCTTGCTATGGCATAGTCGTTTAGGCCACATAAACGAGAAACGCATTAAGCGGTTGCATGATCATGGACTGCTGGGATCATTCTCCTATGAGGAGATTGATACATGCAAAGCTTGTTTAATGGGTAAAATGACGAAGTCACCTTTTCCTAATAAAGGTCAAAGGGCTTCAGGTTTACTTGACCTCATACACAGTGATGTGTGTGGGCCATTTAGTAAACATGCCAGAGGTGGCTATCAGTACTTCATTACCTTTACTGATGATTTCAGTAGGTATGGGTATGTCTATCTGATGAGACATAAAAGTGAATCTTTTGACAAGTTCAAAGAGTTCAAGAATGAAGTACAAAATTAGCTAGGCCGAAATATCAAGGCACTTCGTTCTGATCGAGGTGGAGAATACCTAAGTCGAGAGTTTACTGACTATCTGAAGGAGTGTGGGATTATCTCACAGCTCACTCCACCAGGAACACCGCAATGGAATGGTGTGTCCGAGAGGAGAAATAGAACGTTACTTGATATGGTTCGTTCTATGATGAGTCAGGCTACTCTACCTTACTCCTTTTGGGGTTTTGCATTGGAAACAGCTGCAAAGGTACTAAACCGAGTGCCATCCAAGGCAGTTTCTAAGACGCCATATGAGTTATGGTATGGGAAACAGCCGAGCTTGACATCTATCAGGATCTGGGGTTGCGAGGCTTATGTCAAAAAGCTCGCCTCTGGGAAACTGGAGAGCAGATCTGAGAAATGTATATTTGTCGGGTACCCTAAGGAAACTAAGGGTTATTATTTCTACGATCCCAAAGAGAACAAGGTATTTGTTGCTCGGACGGCCATATTTCTTGAGAAGGAATTTCTGCAAGAGGCCAGTGGGAGAGAAATAAAGCTGGATGAGAATCCAGATGAAGGACAAAGTAGTCAAGCACAGTTGGATGAGCCTGAGCCGGTAGAACAGGTTACTGAACAACCTGAGGCTCAGATATCACGGGAACCGCGAAGATCGGGAAGGATCTGTCGACAGCCTGAGCGCTATGACGGAGTCTACATCATTGAAAATGATGAACCCCTCACTTATGCGGATGCGGTCAGTGGACCGGAGTCAGCTAGATGGCTTGATGCTATGCGAGCCGAGTTGGACTCCATGTCAGATAACCAAGTCTGGGATTTGGTTGATCCGCCTCCGGGAGTAATCCCTATAGGCTGTAAATGGATCTTCAAGAAGAAGATTGACATGGATGGTAACGTGGTTACCTATAAAGGCAGGCTAGTTGCGAAAGGTTTCAAACAAATCTACGGGATAGATTATGAGGAAACTTTCTCACCTGTAGCCATGTTTAAGTCTATTCGGATTCTTTTCGCGATAGCTGCATATGACGATTATGAGATCTGGCAGATGGATGTGAAGACAGCTTTCCTTAATGGAAATCTGGACGAGGATGTGTATATGACACAACCTGAGGGTTTCACTAATCCATCAGATCGTCATAAAATATGCAAGTTAAAGAAGTCCATTTATGGACTGAAACAAGCATCTAGAAGCTGGAATATTCGTTTTGATGAATCAATCTCTGAGTTTGGTTTCATCAAGAACGAAGATGACCCGTGTGTATATAAGAGGTTTAGTGGGAGCGTGATTACATTCCTAGTCCTCTACGTCGATGATATCTTAATCATTGGAAATGATATTCCTGAACTGCATGCTGTTAAAGCATGGTTAGGAAAATGTTTCCAGATGAAAGATCTAGGAGAAGCAGCCTATGTATTAGGTGTGAAGATCTACCGGGATAGATCTAAGAGGCTTCTCGGGCTGTGCCAGAGTACTTACATCGATAAAGTCCTGGAGAGATTCCATTTAGAGAATTCTAAAAGAGGATATCTTCCAGTCAGACATGGTCTGAATCTTTCAAGGAGTCAGTGTCCACAAACACAGACTGAGAAAGATGAAATGGACAATACGCCTTATGCTTCGGCTATTGGGTCCATTATGTATGCGATGTTGTGTACTCGCCCTGACGTCGCTTACGGGTTAAGCGTGACCAGTCGATTCCAAAGTAATCCAGGTGTGGCGCACTGGATTGCAGTCAAGAACATTTTAAAATATCTGCGGAGGACCAAAGATATGTTCTTGATATATGGTGGTCAGGAAGAACTCAGTATTGAAGGATATACTGACGCTTCGTTCCAGTCAGACCAGGATGATTTCCGATCGCAATCAGGCTATGTTTTTAGCTTGAATGGTGGAGCAGTGGTGTGGAAAAGTTTCAAACAGTCAACTGTTGCTGATTCCACAACAGAAGCCGAGTATGTTGCAGCCTCGGAAGCATCCAAGGAGGCAGTGTGGATTCGTAAGTTCGTGAGAGAACTTGGTGTCGTTCCTTCGAGTGCAGATCCTTTGGTTATCTTCTGTGATAACACTGGAGCAATCGCACAAGCAAAGGAACCACGGTCGCACCAGAAGTCCAAGCACATACAGAGACGGTTTCACTTGATCCGGGAGATCATTGATCAAGGCGAGATCAAAATATGCAAGGTTCATACAGATGACAATCTGGCAGACCCGCTTACCAAGCCTCTGGCGCAGCAGAAGCATGAGAAGCACTGTAATAATATGGGTTTGAGATTTCTCAACCATTAAATTAAGTGCAAGTGGGAGATTGTTGGGGTATGCCCTTAAGGCTAATGTTTGAGGCCTTTGGGATTGTAACAGTATCATGTAATAAACTTTTGTGTTTATAAAGGCATGGTTAGTATTCAGGTTGTTACCTTGTCTGCAGTAATAAGTGTACTACTGAATAATGTCTCAAAGCTGTTCAGCTAGGCTGACATGCTATAAAGTCCTTAGTCGAGATATCTTGGTGAACTTGAGACAGCCTTGATATGCTTGAGACTAATATGTGTTCTAATCTTTTAGGATGCTTCGAGCATGGAATAAGATGTAGACTCATGGGTACATTGGATGTACTGGACAGACCCTACTGGGATATTCCATTGCTTGTCACAATGTGAATAATCCTTGTTAGCATCAAGTGGCACATGTCCTTTGACTTGAGATCACTTGTATTTCTAAATGATGAATGTCATTATTTTGAGGTAGTTCAATATCATTTGAAAGATAATGGTTATAGACTATCTTGGATAATGATCATGAGTCAGGTTCGGATACTAGTGATAGATAAAGGATTGCCGTCTCCTTGTGGAAGGAGTGTGGTGTTCTAAAGGGGCCCCCCTTATATGAGATGATTGAGAAAGTGTATGGCCATACCCAGATGACTATGTTCATCTGATCTAATCATGCTCATCATATTGGAGCTACAAGTTTGACACACTTGTCCAATAAGAACATCCAGTGGCAAAGGAAACATGTATGCCTTGTGAAATGATTGACACTTGTGCTGTGGTTTGGGTGTAGTCTTGGAAGACTCTTTCCTTTATATTGGGAGACAGTGATGTGTTGCTAGATACCCCTCACTGATTGTGATAACGTGAGTTATCGTTACCGACATTTAAAGGAAACCCTTAGGGTCGCACAATTTGATGATATGGCTTACTTAAGTCAGATCGTGTGGACTGAATTGTTTTAGTTCAGTTAAAAGGAGATTAGACTCTGATTGTAAGTGAGATCTGGTCTGATCATGTTTGATTGATTAGGGCTTCAGATCGGTAAGCTTCGATCGAGAGTATGGATGCTAGATCGAAGAGATCAAGAGCATCAAGAGATGAACGGTTAGATCTTGAACCGTTTGGTTCATAGAGATCTAGACCATGGCTTGGGCTGGTTTAATTTGGGTTTTTGAACCGAATTGAGTTAAACCTAATTGGCTTGAACCGGTTCACATGGGTGAACGTATGGTTCAAGGTTTAAAGGCATCTTGGGCGGTTTTTCTTCAAGTGGTCGCATGGCTTGATAACCTTCCATTTTTGGAAGTGTAACGCCATCACTTGAATGAGAAAAACCTCAACGCAATTTGCCAATTACTCTCTTGTCTCCTTCATTCGACGAAGGGAGGACTCTTGGACAAGGTAGCTCTCGGCCAAGCACATCTCGTCATCAACACACGACAAGGAACTTTGGGGAGATCTCTTGCTAGCACAAGGAAGATCCTAAAGGGTAGCCATCTCTCATCTAGTGTGTGTTTTCTTTGGAGGAGTGCTTACTTGCCCTCTTGCTTCCAAGCCGACACCCTTTATCATGGCTATGGTAAAAGATCTCAAACTTGATCTTTGCAATACATATAAAGTTGATCATATATATGTGTTCATGCAAACGATTTTATTGAAACCCTAGAAGAGTACATTTTCCGCATGCTCTAGGGTTCGCCCCCCCCCTCTTGAAAGGGGTTTTATCTGCCTGCGCTCCCCCTTGAAGGGGACCCTTCAAAAAGCAAGTGAAGACTTAAGTTAATTAAGGTCTTACTTAGGCTATGGGCTTTTACCACATAAGATCCATGCTTTCATTTATTGTTTAAATAAGTAGAATAGCATGATTTATTTATCTTCTGCTATCACCATAGGAATTGCATGATAGTGAAGAAGATAAAAGACCGTTAAAATCCAACGCTAAAATATCAAGCTCGTATGCCTTCTGACGCGAAACCTCACAGTTCTGATTATCGTTGGAGCCGTGTTGTACCCACTCAGTGGGCATGTTAGAGTCACAACTCGTAACAGGTCCAGGCCTAGAGGCTGGGCTTCCTACCCAGGGGCAATCCCGCTCAAATCCCGGTTTGGATCCACGTTACCCCAAACCCGGTTTGGATCCACGTTACCCCAAATAATTCACGTCTGCAGCGGGATTCGACCTCTAGACATGACCCTCACGAGTCATGACCCTTTAACCATTGAGCTGCAGCTCAATGGTTAAAGGGTCATGACTCGTGAGGGTCATGTCTAGAGGTCGAATCCCGCTGCAGACGTGAATTATTTGGGGTAACGTGGATCCAAACCGGGTTTGGGGTAACGTGGATCCAAACCGGGATTTGAGCGGGATTGCCCCTGGGTAGGAAGCCCAGCCTCTAGGCCTGGACCTGTTACGAGTTGTGACTCTAACAAAAAAGGCGCACTCACCTTGAACCGTGAACACCAATAAGAAAAACCCTTCCAAAAATTCGTCTAAGGCTTTGAAAGATGCTACCAAACACCAAGGAATAATTCGCCAAAGGGAAAGAGATGGAGAAATCACCAAAATCGCCTCAAGAACTCTTCAAGAATCGCCTAAGTTCTTCAAGCCGTCGCCCAAAGTTTTTCTCCAAGCCAAAATCGCCAAAACTCTACCCTAACCGAAATTACCTATTTAAATTTCGGTTTTTAAGGTTTTAACCCTCTAACCCATTAATTCAAAAAGGTTTAACCCATTAACCCAATAATTCAAATTTTAAAAAACCAATAATCCCCCTTAGTTTAAGTGAAAGTCCAATAAGAGTTAAACTAACATCCAATAAGCTAGTTAACTAATTAATTTAATTAACTTACAAATAACCAAGCACTTAACCGAAATCCAATAAGGATTTAATTAATATCCAATAAGGATTTAATTAATTTATCCTAAATTAACAACCAATAATCAACCATTAATCTCTAATTAATTTACCATAAATTAACAACCAATCACAAATCAAATAATTAACAATCAATAAGCTAGTTAATTAGCATTCAATAAATTTTACTTGAATCATAATAAAATATCACAGTCAATAATTTTATTTAATTCAAAAATAATGCTTACCATGACTCAAGATCCTTGGATCTTACATCAAGTCTTAAGTGGGGGAGATTGTAATACCCCGAGTTTAGTCCCATATTGGAAGTGGGAGAAGAGATTATATGGTATATAAGGCTTAGTGGGCTTGCTATTGTTAACTTGGGCTTAAGCATTTTAATAGATTGAGCCACGTTGCAAATCGGCTCACCAAGTTAATAAATAGTTTGCTTACTAAGCGGGTCGTTACAATCTTGAAGTTTCATCATGTTTGCGCTTGTTACCATATATCTAGTTGCGCATGCTAATGTAGATGAAAGCTTCTTACTTTGTTGTTGCGCATGTTGTAGTTGGTTTTTACCTAAAACTTGTAACATCTTGCGCGCTCCATTTAGATCTAATGGCGTCTACTATAAACCCTTAGATGGGTTGATGGGGTTGAAGTCACCTCTAGGGTAGATCCAATAGTCTGATTAGACCATCTGACAGCCTAGATGGATCGACCAGATGGCACCTGTGCGCAAGCATGAGGTGGCCATAGGTCGATTGCATCTTAGGCGTGTAGCGAGGTCTGGTTGAGACAACCAGTGAACACACATGAGTTAGGCCCGGGGTCACACCCGCTTGCCAGAACTCATGAGGGTTGTTCAGTCCTTGGCGCATGCATGGTTGACCATTAGGTCAACTCGGGTCAGTTAGGACTCGGTGCATGCAAGGGCAGAGGATCTGACCAGATGGATGAGTGGATCCCTATCAATGGACCATTGTAAGGTTGTAGGACACATAAGAAAATTAAAATTGATGCCAATGGGGTTTTCAAAATTTTATTTTCTTGTTTTAGGATCACATGTTGATTGATGCCATGATGCTTGTCTATTTATTCTTATGTGGGCTGCCCATGTTAAATGTGTGCTGTGCTGGGGCCTGCGTGCCTGGAATTAAACTTGTAAATTAATTTGTGATCTGCGAATCACATTTTTAATTAATCTATTGTATAATTGACCTGCGAATCAAACTTGTCTAGATAGATCAAATTGTATTTGATTAGACAAGAGCACAAAGGCACACATCCCAGAGGGGCATTCAGCTGGTGGCGCACCTGAGGTGCTCTTGGAGCTAGGGCCCTGGGTTGGACCAGATGAGATGCAAATGTCCCAAGAAGCTCAAGTGAAGACTTAAGATAATTTAAGGTCTTACTTAGGCTATGGGCTTTTACCACAAAAGATCTGCATGCTTTCTACTTATTGCTTATAATTAGAATTGCATGTTTAGTTATCTTCTGCTATAGCCATAGGATTTGCCTGATAGTAAGAAGATAAAAGACCGTTAAAATCCAAACGCTAACATATCAAGCTCGTAAGCCTTCTGACGCGAAACCTCACTATTCTGATTATCGTTGGAGCCGTGTTGTACCCACTCAGTGGGCACGTCCATCTATCTTCAGATGGTGCTGGATTACACCTGCGTGTTACAGAGAAGGGATTTATCGCTTCTCGTTGCTCAGCATAGCACGTGGTGGTCCAGGGAGTAGGTCGGGTCAGCTTGACCATGTAGGCTACATATGTGGCGCATATGGTAGCACATGGAGGCAGCCATCTGTGGGATCAGAGACTGTGTTGTACCAACTCAGTTGGCACAGTCTGCTGGATTGCCCAGATGAAGGGGAATCGCACGGGTTGGCGATTGGCTGGGACAGCCTACCAGAAATTAGTGCTTGTCATCTCTGTGCATCTTATCTCGCCTGAGCGGGACGCGGAGACCAAGTATGAAATCTGGATCCCATCTCACTAAAAGAGTATTACTCTTTCGGACTGTTTTATGGATTTTACAGTCAGATAAAATAGTGAGAAAAAGGAATCATTCTTAAGTCCTGATTGATTCTTAACATTGATACTGACCTTGCTGTTCTTGCATTGTTGTAGATACCTGCAGCAACGAACACCATGAGCTTCAATGTGCGATCCCTACTGGAAAGGGAGAAGTTTGCTGGGCCAAACTTCTCAGACTGGTTCGGACACCTTAAGATCGTTCTTAAGGCAGAGAGGAAACTGTATGTCCTTGAGACGGCTGTGCCGCCTCAACCCGCTGCGAACGCCGCAAGGGCGGTTCGGGATGCCTATGAAAAGCACGTCAATGATAGCATTGATGTCGCTTGCCTGATGCTAGCGTCAGCATGAGGATATGTCGGCTATAGAGATCATAGCGAACCTCAAGATGCTGTATGCTGCACAGGCGAGGACAGAACGCTATAATCTGACGAAGCTCTTCTTTCAGAGCAAACTGGCTGAAGGGAGCCCAGTGGGAGCTCACGTGCTCAAGATGATTGGGCACAAGGAGGCTCTGGAGAAACTGGGGCATACCATTAACCAGGAGCTTGCTGTAGACATCATTCTACAGTCTCTTCCGCCTTCTTTCGATGCGTTCATCATTAACTTTAATATGAACAAAATCGATTGTACTCCGGCAGAGCTGTTGAATATGCTCTTGACTACTGAGGAAACTCTGAAGGGAAAGCCTTCAACCTCTGTCTTAATGGTTCCTTCAAGGAACAAGAAGAAGGGGAAGAAGGGCAAGGCCCCTGTCAAGAACTACAGTAAGGCGCTGAAACAGAAGGTGAAGCGGTCGAAGGACAACACGTGTTTCCACTGTGGCCAGCTGGGTCACTGGAAAAAGGACTGTAAAGCGCTCCAAGGAGATAAGAGGGGAAGCATCGCTTCTGGCTCAGGTATATATGTGACTGAGGTCATGTTATCTTCTTCTACTATATCATGGGTGTTGGACACTGCATGTGGAGTTCACATTTGTTCAAATGTACAGGAACTCAAGAGAAGAAGGCAGGTGGGACAGCATGAGGTAGACCTACGAGTTGGAAACGGGGCACGGGTTGCTGCTGTTGCTGTAGGAGACTATTTCATTTCTTTACCATCTGGCATTGTATTAGAATTAAACAATTGTTATTTTGTACCCAGTATTACCAAGAATATTATCTCTATTCCTGCTCTTGTCAGGAAAGGATTTGCCTTTGAATGCAAGATTTCAAAGTGTGTTTTATCTTATGATAATATTGTGTATGCAACTGGTTCAATTAACAATGGGTTATTCATGTTGGACATGGAATATTCTATACAAAACATTGATAATAAGAAAGCCAAGTATGCTGATGACAGCACCTTGCTATGGCATAGTCGTTTAGGCCATATTAACGAGAAGCGCATTAAGCGGTTGCATGATCATGGACTGCTGGGATCATTCTCCTATGAGGAGATTGATACATGCAAAGCTTGTTTAATGGGTAAAATGACGAAGTCACCTTTTCCTAACAAAGGTCAAAGGGCTTCAGGTTTACTTGACCTTATACACAGTGATGTGTGTGGGCCTTTTAGTAAACATGCCAGAGGTGGCTATCATTACTTCATTACCTTTACTGATGATTTCAGTAGGTATGGATATGTCTATTTGATGAGACATAAGAGTGAATCTTTTGACAAGTTCAAAGAGTTCAAAAATGAAGTACAGAATCAGCTAGGCCGAAATATCAAGGCACTTCGTTCTGATCGAGGTGGTGAATACCTAAGTCATGCGTTTACTGACTATCTGAAGGAGTGTGGGATTATCTCACAGCTCACTCCGCCAGGAACACCGCAATGGAATGGTGTGTCCGAGAGGAGAAATAGAACGTTACTTGATATGGTTCGTTCTATGATGAGTCAGGCTACTCTACCGTATTCCTTTTGGGGTTTTGCACTGGAAACAGCTGCAAAGGTACTAAACCGAGTGCCATCCAAGGCAGTTTCTAAGACACCATATGAGTTATGGTATAGGAAACAGCCAAGCTTGACATTTATCAGGATCTGGGGTTGCGAGGCTTATGTCAAAAAGCTCGCCTCTGGGAAGCTGGAGAGCAGATCTGAGAAATGTATATTTGTCGGTTACCCTAAGGAAACTAAGGGTTATTATTTCTACGATCCCAAAGAGAACAAAGTATTTGTTGCTCGGACGGCCATATTTCTTGAGAAGGAGTTTCTTCTGCAAGAGGCCAGTGGGAGAGAAATAAAGCTGGATGAGATTCCAGAAGAAGGACAAAGTAGTCAAGCACAGTTGGATGTGCCTGAGCCGGTAGAACAGGTTGTCGAACAACCTGAGGCTCAAATATCACGGGAACCGCGAAGATCGGGAAGGATCCGTCGACAGCCTGAGCGCTATGACGGAGTCTACATCATTGATAATGATGAACCCCTCACATATGCGGATGCGGTCAGTGGACCGGAGTCAGCTAGATGGCTTGAAGCTATGCGAGCCGAGATGGACTCCATGTCAGATAACCAAGTCTGGGATTTGGTTGATCCGCCTCCGGGAGTAATCCCTATAGGCTGTAAATGGATCTTCAAGAAGAAGGTTGACATGGATGGTAACGTGGTTACCTATAAAGGCAGGCTGGTTGCGAAAGGTTTCAAACAAATCTACGGGATAGATTATGATGAAACTTTCTCACCTGTAGCCATGTTTAAGTCTATTCGGATTCTTTTCGCGATAGCTGCATATTATGATTATGAGATCTGGCAGATGGATGTGAAGACA
The DNA here is from genome assembly GCA_027563935.2 of Costus lasius. NCBI lineage: Eukaryota > Viridiplantae > Streptophyta > Magnoliopsida > Zingiberales > Costaceae > Costus > Costus lasius. The sequence continues at coordinate 62,283,969 of CM050451.1, forward strand.
GCTTTCCTTAATGGAAATCTGGATGAGGATGTGTATATGACACAACCTGAGGGTTTCACTAATCCATCAGATCGTCATAAAATATGCAAGTTAAAGAAGTCCATTTATGGACTTAAACAAGCATCTAGAAGCTGGAATATTCGTTTTGATGAATCAATCTCTGAGTTTGGTTTCATCAAGAACGAAGATGACCCGTGTGTATATAAGAGGTTTAGTGGGAGCGTAATTACATTCCTAATCCTCTACGTCGATGACATCTTGATCATTGGAAATGATATTCCTGAACTGCATGCTGTTAAAGCATGGTTAAGGAAATGTTTCCAGATGAAAGATCTAGGAGAAGCAGCCTATGTATTAGGTGTGAAGATCTACAGGGATAGATCTAAGAGGCTTCTCGGGCTGTGCCAGAGTACTTACATCGATAAAGTCCTGGAGAGATTTCATTTAGAGAATTCTAAACGAGGATATCTTCCAGTCAGACATGGTCTGAATCTTTCGAAGAGTCAGTGTCCACAAACACAGACTGAGAAAGATGAAATGGACAATACGCCTTATGCTTCGGCTATTGGGTCCATTATGTATGCGATGTTGTGTACTCGCCCAGACGTCGCTTACGGGTTAAGCGTGACCAGTCGGTTCCAAAGTAATCCAGGTATGGCGCACTGGATTGCGGTCAAGAACATTTTAAAATATTTGCGGAGGACCAAAGATATGTTCTTGATATATGGTGGTCAGGAAGAACTCAGTATAGAAGGATATACTGACGCTTCGTTCCAGTCGGACCAGGATGATTTCCGATCACAATCAGGCTATGTTTTTAGCTTGAATGGTGGAGCAGTGGTGTGGAAGAGTTTCAAACAGTCAACTGTTGCTGATTCCACAACAGAAGCCGAGTATGTTGCAGCCTCGGAAGCATCCAAGGAGGCAGTGTGGATTCGTAAGTTCGTGAAAGAACTTGGTGTCGTTCCTTCGAGTGCAGATCCTTTGGTTATCTTCTGTGATAACACTGGAGCAATCGCACAAGCAAAGGAACCACGGTCGCACCAGAAGTCCAAGCACATACAGAGACGGTTTCACTTGATCCGGGAGATCAATGATCGAGGCGAGATCAAAATCTGCAAAGTTCATACAGATGACAATCTGGCTGACCCGCTTACCAAGCCTCTGGCGCAGCAGAAGCATGAGAAGCACTGTAATAATATGGGTTTGAGGTTTCTCAACCATTAGATTAAGTGCAAGTGGGAGATTGTTGGGGTATGCCCTTAAGGCTAATGTTTGAGGCCTTGGGATTGTATAAGTATCATGTAATAAACTCTTATGTTTATAAAGGCATGGTTATTATTCAAGTTGCTACCTTGTCTGCTGTAATAAGTGTACTTCTGAATAATGTCTCAAAGCTGTTCAGCTAGGCTGACATGCATATGTCCTTAGTCGAGATATCTTGGTGAACATGAGACAGCCTTGATATGATTGAGACTAATATGTGTGCTAATCTTATAGGATGCTTAGAGCATGAAATAAGATGTAGACTCATGGGTACATTGGATGTACTGGACAGACCCTACTAGGATATTCAATTGTTTGTCACAATGTGAATAATCCTTGAATGCAACAAGTGGCACATGTCCTCTGACTTGAGATCACTTGTGTTTCTAAATGATGAATGTCATTATTTTGAGGTAGTTCAATATCATTTGAAACATAATGATTATAGACTATCTTGGATAATGATCATGAGTCAGGTTAGGACACTAGTGATAGATAAAGGATTGCCGTCTCCTTGTTCAAGGAGTGTGATGTTCTAAAGGGGCCCCCCTGTATGAGATGATTGAGATAGTGTATGGCCATACCCAGATGACTATGTTCATCTGATCTAATCATGCTCATTGTATTGGAGTTACAGGCTTGACATGCTTGTCCAATAAGAACATCCAGTGGCAAAGGAAACATGTATGCCTTGTGAAGTGGATTCACACTTGTGCTGTGGTTTGGGTGTAGTCTTGGAAGACTCTTTCCTTTATATCGGGAGACAGTGATGTGTTGCTAGATACCCCTCACTGATTGTGATGACGTGAGTTATCGTTACCGACATTTAAAGGAAACCCTTAGGGTCGCACAATTTGGTGATATGACTTACCTGAGTCAGATCGGGTGGACTGGATTGTTTTGATTCAGTTTAAAGGAGATTAAACTCTGATTGTAAGTGAGATCCAGTCTGATCATGTTTGATTGATTAGGGCTTGAGATCGGTAAGCTTTGATCGAGAGTGTGGATGCTAGATCTGGGAGATCAAGAGCATCAAAGGATGAACGGTCAGATCTTGAACCTTAGGGTTTATTTTGGTCTGGACCAATACTTGGGCTGATTTGGTTTGGTCATTGGACCAACTACATTGAACCGGCTCATATGTGAGCGCTTGGTTCATTTGTGAGATGAGATATGCGTTTGGTTCACTTCATGTGAACGCATAACGCATGTGTTGAAGACTTACCATTTATGGCATTTCGGTTTTGCCATAGTGATGAATGTCTCCACATTCGATCACAAGTTTGGAAAAAACGCTCATCTCCCCTTTGGCTCTCGACGACACTCGAACTCTCGGGTGGTAGAGGTTGACGAGAAGAAGGATCGGCCAAGAAAGCTTTCATCATCTCCTTCCATTCGACAAGGAACCTTGGGTGCCTTGCTAGCACAAGTGACGCCAAGGAAGTAAGAGATCTTCACCTTGTGTGTGAACTTTTGGAGGAGATCAAAGTTGCTCTCTTCTTCCAAGCCGACATCCAACTTCATGGCGTTGGTATGATCCCTTTAAAGATCCTTTCGCTTATACATAAGTTAACCATATGATCTACATGCGATCATGAGGGTGACACCCCTAAAATTGCATTTGCGCCCCCCCTCTAGAAAGGGGCTTTATCTGCTTGCGCTCCCCCTTGAAGGGGACCTAACAGGATGAGCCTGAGCCAATAGAACAGGTTACTGAACAACCTGAGACTCAGATATCACGGGAACCGCAAAGATCGGGAAGGATCCGTCGACAGCCTGAGCGCTATGACGGAGTCTACATCATTGATGATGAACCCCTCACTTATGCGGATGCGGTCAGTGGACCGGAATCAGCAAGATGGCTTGAAGCTATGCGAGCCGAGATGGACTCCATGTCAGATAACCAAGTCTGGGATTTGGTTGATCCGCCTCAGGGAGTAATCCCTATAGGCTGTAAGTGGATCTTCAAAAAGAAGATTGACATGGATGGTAACGTGGTTACCTATAAAGGCAGGCTAGTTGCGAAAGGTTTCAAACAAATCTACGGGATAGATTATGATGAAACTTTCTCTCCTGTAGCCATGTTCAAGTCTATTCGGATTATTCTCGCGATAGCTGCATATTATGATTATGAGATCTGGCAAATGGATGTGAAAACCGATTTCCTTAACGGAAAACTAGAAGAGGATGTGTATATGACACAACCTGAAGGTTTCATCAATCCATCAGATCGTCATAAAATATGCAAATTAAAGAAGTCCATTTATGGACTTAAACAAGCATCGAGAAGCTGGAATATTCATTTTGATGAATCAATCTGTGAATTTGGTTTCATCAAAAATGAAGATGACCCATGTGTATATAAGAGGTTTAGTGGGAGCGTGATTACTTTCCTAGTCCTCTATGTCGATGACATCTTGATCATTGGAAACGATATTCCTGAACTGCATGCCGTCAAAGCATGGTTAAGAAAATGTTTCCAGATGAAAGATTTAGGAGAAGCAGCCTATGTATTAGGTGTGCGGATCTACAGAGATAGATCTAAGAGGCTTCTCGGGCTGTGCCAGAGTACTTACATTGATAAAGTCCTGGAGAGATTCCATTTAGAAAATTCTAAAAGAGGAAATCTTCCAGTCAGACATGGTCTAAATCTTTCGAAGAGCCAGTGTCCTCAAACACAGTCTGAGAAAGATGAAATGGACAACACGCCTTATGCTTCGGCTATTGGGTCCATTATGTATGCGATGTTGTGTACTCGCCCAGACGTCGCTTACGGGTTAAGCGTGACCAATCGATTCCAAAGTAATCCAGGTAAGGCACACTGGATTGCAGTCATGAACATTTTGAAATATCTTCGGAGGACCAAAGATATGTTCTTGATATATGGAGGTCAGGAAGAACTCAGTATTGAAGGATATACTGACGCTTCGTTCCAATCTGACCAGGATGATTTCCGATTGCAATCAGGCTATGTTTTTAGCTTGAATGGAGGAGCAGTGGTGTGGAAAAGTTTCAAACAATCAATTGTTGCTGATTCCACAGCAGAAGTCGAGTATGTTGCAGCCTCAGAAGCATCAAAGGAGGCAGTGTGGATTCGTAAGTTCGTTCAGGAACTTGGTGTTGTTCCTTCGAGTGCAGATCCTTTGGTTATCTTCTGTGATAACACTGGAGCAATAGCACAAGCAAAGGAACCACGGTCACACCAGAAGTCCAAGCACATACAGAGAAGGTTTCATTTGATCCGTGAGATCATAGATCGTGGAGAGATCAAGATCTGCAAGGTTCATACAGATGACAATCTAGCTGACCCGCTTACAAAGCCTCTGGCGCAGCAGAAGCATGAGAAGCACTGTAATAATATGGGTTTGAGATTTCTCAACCATTAGATTAAGTGCAAGTGGGAGATTGTTGGGGTATGCCCTTAAGGCTAATGTTTGAGGCCTTGGGTTGTTATCAGTTGTTGGGGTATGCCCTTAAGGCTAATGTTTGAGGCCTTGGGATTGTATAAGTATCATGTAATAAACTCTTATGTTTATAAAAGGCATGGTTGTTATTCAGGTTGTTACCTTATCTGCTGTAATAAGTGTACTTCTGAATAATGTCTCAAAGCTGTTCAGCTAGGCTAACAGGCTATATGTCCTTAGTCGAGATATCTTGGTGAACATGAGACAGCCTTGATATGATTGAGACTAATATAAGTGCTAATCTTATAGGATGCTTCGAGCATGGAATAAGATGTAGACTCATGGGTACATTGGATGTACTGGACAGACCCTACTGGGATATTCCATTGCTTGTCACAATGTGAATGATCCTTGTAAGCAGCAAGTGGCACATGTCCTCTGACTTGAGATCACTTGTGTTTCTAAATGATGATTGTCATTGTCTTGAGGTAGTTCAATATCATTTGAAACATAATGATTATAGACTATCTTGGATGGTGAGCTTGAATCAGGTTAGGGCACTAGTGATAGACATAGGATTGCCGTCTCCTTGTTTAAGGAGTGTGGTGTTCTAAGGGCCCCCCTATATGAGATGATTGAGATAGTGTATGGCCATACCCAGATGACTATGTGCATCTGATCTAATCATGCTCATCGTTTTGGAGTTACAAGCTTGACCCGCTTGTCCAATAAGAACATCCAGTGGCAAAGGACACATGTATGCCTTGTGAATTGAGTCACACTTGTGCTATGGTTTGGGAGTAGTCTTGGAAGACTCTTTCCTTTATATCGGGAGACAGTGATGTGTTGCTAGATACCCCTCACTGATCGTGATAACGTAAGTTATCATTACCGACATTTAGAGGAAACCCTCAGGGTCGCACAATTTGGTGATATGGCTTACTTGAGTCAGATCGTATGGACTGGATTCTTTGAGTTCAGATTAAAGGGATTTAATCTCTGATTGTAAGTGAGATCTGGTCTGATCATGTTTGATTGATTAGGACTTGAGATCGGTAAGCTTCGATCGAGAGAGGTGATGCTAGATCGGAGAGATCAAGGGCATCAGATGATGAATGGTTAGATCATGAGCCTTTGGGGTTCAATTTGGTCTAGACCAAGTGGCTAGAGCTATTTCGGTTTGGTTTGTTGAACCAAAGCCGATTTGACATTTTGGCTTGAACCGGTTCACAATGGTGAACGCATGGTTCAATCCTAAAATGCATTTGGGTTGAGTTGAGCGCATGGACTTGATGAGCTTCCATTTATGGAAAGTCATCAAGGGCCGGTTTCACTCACTTCAATGCCAAAAACGCATATGCGTTTGCTCTCTTCTCTTCAACGCATTCGACTTTGGTTGGGCGGTGATTGACGAAGAGAAGGAGAGGTTGAGCAAGAGGAGCTCTCGGCCAAGAGGTTCATCATCCCCTTCCATTCGACACTTGAAGGCTTGGGTGTCTTGCTAGCACAAGAGACCGCAAGGAGTAAGCATCTTCACCTTGTGTGTGAACTTGTGGAGGAGATCTACTTTGTTCTCTTTATCCAAGCCGACTTCCAAGCATATGGCGTTGGTATGATTTTTATCTCAATCTATTCAATCGATTATAGTTGAACATATGGCATGCAAATGATCTTGAACCCTTGCTTCCGCTTGCATATTTTACATTAGCGCCATGCTTAGGGTTTTGCCCCCTTATGATTAGGGGTTCCTACATCAGTATCATGTATAAACTCTATGTTTATAAAGGCAATGGTTGTTATTCAGGTTGTTGCATTATCTGCTGCTATATGTATACTTCTGAATAATGTCTCAATGGTGTTCAGCTTGGCTGACATGCAGTATTGTCCTTAGTCGAGATATCTTGGTGAACATGAGACAACCTTGATATGATTGAGACTAATATGTGTTCTAATCTTATAAGATGCTTCGAGCATGGAATAAGATGTAGACTCATAGGTACATTGGATGTACTGGACTGACCCTACTTAGGATATTCAATTGCTTGTCACAATGTGAATAATCCTTATGTGCAAACAAGTGGCATATTTCCTCTGACTTGAGATCACTTGTGTTTCTAAATGAGGATTGGCATTGTCTTTAGGTAGTTCAATATCATTTGAAATATAATGGTTATAGATTATCTTGGAAAATGGGCATGAGTCATGTTAGGGCATTAGTGATAGATATAGGATTGCCTCTCCTTGTTTGGAGTGTGATGTTCTAAAGGGGCCCCCTGTATGAGATGGTTGTGAAAGTGTATGGTCATACCCAGATGACTATGTTCATCTGATCTAACCACTCTCATCTTGTTGGAGTTACAGGCTTGACACGCTTGTCCAACGAGAACATCCAGTGGCAAAGGAAACATGTATGCCTAGTGAATTGAATTCACACTTGTGCTGTGTTTGGGTGTAGTCTTGGAAGACTCTTTCCTTTATATCGGGAGACAGTGATGTGTTGCTAGATACCCCTCTCTGTACGTGATAACGTAAGTTATCGTTACCGACATTAAAGGAAACCCTTAGGGTCGCACAATTTGATGATATGGCTTACTTATGTCAGATCGTGTGGACTGAATTGTTTTGGTTCAGTTTAAAGGAGTTTAAACTCTGATTGAAAGTGAGATCTGGTCTGATCATGTTTGATTGATTAGGGCTTGAGATCGGTAAGCTTCGATCGAGAGAATTGATGCTTGATCGATGAGATCAGGAGCATCAAGAGATGAATGGTTAGATCTTGTGCCATTTGTTTTGACAAGATCTGAACCAATGCTGGTTTGATTTGGTCTTTGAACCAAATGCAATTGAACCAAATTAAATTGAACCGGTTCACTTATGGTTCAAAGAGGAGAGGAGTTATCGATGGCTTTAAGTGGTGGCTTCAAGTGGAGTTGTGAATATACTATATTTGGAAGGCGTTTTTCTTTGAGAAAAGAAATGCTCCCACGTTCGAACGCCATCGTGCTCTCGCCTCTTCTCCTCTCGTCTTGGGTTGTCTTCACGCCAAGAAGGAGATTCGGTCAGCCAAGAAAAGCATCTCATCTCCTTCACGCATCGAGGACTCCTTGAAGAGCTTTGCTAGCACAAGGTTCACGCCAAGGGAGAAAGCCATCATCACCTTGTGTGCGTCCACTTTGGAGGAGAGCCGCTTGCCCTCTTGCTTCCAAGTCGCCATCCAAACAATGGCTTTGGTAAGATCACAACTTGACCTTTGCAAACATAAGGTTAATCATATGTTCATGCCACATGCGATCTTCATGAAATCCCTATTTCCGCCCATGCAAATTTTAGAAGTGCATGCGTTCAGGGTTTTCGCCCCCCCACTTTCAATTGTTGGGGTATGCCCTTAAGGCTAATGTTTGAGGCCTTGGGTTGTTATCAGTATCATGTATAAACTCTATGTTTATAAAGGCAATGGTTGTTATTCAGGTTGTTGCATTATCTGCTGCTATATGTATACTTCTGAATAATGTCTCAATGGTGTTCAGCTTGGCTGACATGCAGTATTGTCCTTAGTCGAGATATCTTGGTGAACATGAGACAACCTTGATATGATTGAGACTAATATGTGTTCTAATCTTATAGGATGCTTCGAGCATGGAATAAGATGTAGACTCATAGGTACATTGGATGTACTGGACTGACCCTACTTAGGATATTCAATTGCTTGTCACAATGTGAATAATCCTTATGTGCAAACAAGTGGCATATTTCCTCTGACTTGAGATCACTTGTGTTTCTAAATGAGGATTGGCATTGTCTTGAGGTAGTTCAATATCATTTGAAATATAATGGTTATAGATTATCTTGGATAATGGGCATGAGTCATGTTAGGGCATTAGTGATAGATATAGGATTGCCTCTCCTTGTTTGGAGTGTGATGTTCTAAAGGGGCCCCCTGTATGAGAAGGTTGTGAAAGTGTATGGCCATACCCAGATGACTATGTTCATCTGATCTAACCACTCTCATCATGTTGGAGTTACAGGCTTGACACGCTTGTCCAACGAGAACATCCAGTGGCAAAGGAAACATGTATGCCTAGTGAATTGAATTCACACTTGTGCTGTGTTTGGGTGTAGTCTTGGAAGACTCTTTCCTTTATATCGGGAGACAGTGATGTGTTGCTAGATACCCCTCTCTGTTCGTGATAACGTAAGTTATCGTTACCGACATTAAAGGAAACCCTTAGGGTCGCACAATTTGATGATATGGCTTACTTATGTCAGATCGTGTGGACTGAATTGTTTTGGTTTAGTTTAAAGGAGTTTAAACTCTGATTGTAAGTGAGATCTGGTCTGATCATGTTTGATTGATTAGGGCTTGAGATCGGTAAGCTTCGATCGAGAGAATTGATGCTTGATCGATGAGATCAGGAGCATCAAGAGATGAATGGTTAGATCTTGAGCCATTTGTTTTGACAAGATCTGAACCAATGCTGGTTTGATTTGGTCTTTGAACCAAATGCAATTGAACCAAATTAAATTGAACCGGTTCACTTATGTGAACGCATGGTTCAAAGAGGAGAGGAGTTATCGATGGCTTTAACTGGTGGCTTCAAGTGGAGTTGTGAATATACTATATTTGGAAGGCGTTTTTCTTTGAGAAAAAAAAACGCTCCCACGTTCGAAGGCCATCGTGCTCTCGCCTCTTCTCCTCTCGTCTTGGGTTGTCTTCACGCCAAGAAGGAGATTCGGACAGCCAAGAAAAGCATCTCATCTCCTTCACGCATCGAGGACTCCTTGAAGAGCTTTGCTAGCACAAGGTTCACGCCAAGGGAGAAAGCCATCATCACCTTGTGTGCGTCCACTTTGGAGGAGAGCCGCTTGCCCTCTTGCTTCCAAGTCGCCATCCAAACAATGGCTTTGGTAATATCACAACTTGATCTTTGCAAACATAAGGTTAATCATATGTTCATGCCACATGCGATCTTCATGAAATCCCTATTTCCGCCCATGCAAATTTTAGAAGTGCATGCGTTCAGGGTTTTCGCCCCCCCACTTTCAATTGGTATCAGAGCATAGTTTCGGTATGATTCATATGATTGCCATGATGTGATTGTGATCCATGCTTGACTTATAGGATAGATCTTCTTCACAGTTACATGCGCTTACTTGATGCTATGTTTACATAAAATGTTTGTGCATGTATCATTGTTATAAGAAGTGTGCGCATTTTTCATAGTTGTTTTCAAACAATATTTATTTCATGCGCGATTCCATATAGATCTATCGGCGCCTACTTGAAATACTTAGACGGGTTACTAGGGTTGAAGTCGTCAGTCTAGTCTGGACCCAACAGCCTGATCAGACCATCTGACAGCCTAGATGGGTCGACCAGATAGCACCTATGCGCAAGCATGAGGTGGCTATAGGTCGACTGCAGAAAGGCATGTAGCGATGTCTGATTGAGGCAACCAGTGAACGATCATGATTAAGGCCTGGGGTCACACCCGCTTGCCAGAAATCATGTGGGACGTTTAGCCCTTAAGGCATGCATTGTTGACCATGAGGTCGACGCAAGTCAGTTATGACTTGGTGCATGCAAGGGCAGTGGGTCTGACTTGGTCTGATGAGTGGATCCCTATTAATGGACCGTTGTAAGGTAGTAGGGCACATAAAGAAATAAAATTGATACCATGGGGTTTTTCAAAAATTTTACTTTCCTGTATGGATCACATGTTGTTTGTTTAACCTGATTGCATGTCTATTTCATCTTATGTGGGCTGCCCTATTTATGTGCTGTGCTGGGGCCTGCGTGCCTGGATTAATTAATTGTAAATTATTTTTGTGATCTGCGAATCACATTTTAATTTATGTTATTGTGTAATTGACCTGCGAGTCAAATCATGTCTAGATAGATTAAATGTAAATTAATCAGACATGAGCACAGAGCATACATGGCAGAGGCGCATGCAGCAAGTGGGAGGCCTAGAGTTCGACTCTAGTACAGGCGCATGCTACCTGGTGGGCGCATCCGAGCTGCAGAGGGCGCTTGGGCCCGGGCTGAGCCAGATGAAGTGCAAAAGACCCATGAAGAGCACAAGTGAAGACTTGTGTAAAACTAGGGTTTTACTTAGGCTTAATGGGCGTTTACCACATAAGATCATTGTGCTTTCTATTTACTGTTTAAGTAATATTAGCACCTGCATGAGTTAATCTTCTGCTATCACCATAGGATATGCATGTTAGTAAGAAGATAAAAGGACCGTTAAAATCCAACGTTAAATATCAAGCACGTAAGCCTTCTGACGCGAAACCTCACTGTTCTGACTATCGTTGGGGCCGTGTTGTACCCACTCAGTGGGCACGCCCAGCTATCTTCAGACGGTGTGTGGTTACACCTGCGTGTTACAGAGAAGGGATTTATCGCTTCTCGTTGCTCAGCATAGCACGTGGTGGTCCAGGGAGTAGGTCAGGTCAGCTTGACCATGTAGGCTACATATTGAGCATATGTTAGCTATATGGAGGCAGCCATCTGTGGAATCAGAAACTGTGTTGTACCAACTCAGTTGGCACAGTCTTCTGGATTGCCTAGATGAAGGGGAATCGCACGGGTTGGCGATTGGCATGCATAGCCTACCAGTGATTAGTGCTTGAACTCTCTGTGCATCTTATCTCGCCTGAGCGGGACGCGTAGACCAAGTATGAAATCTGGATCCCATCTCACTAAAAGAGTTTTACTCTTTCGGACTGTTTTATTGGATTTTTCAGTCAGATAAAATAGTGAGAAAAGAATCACTCTTAAGTCCTGGAATGATTCTAACATGGATACTGACCTTGTTGTTCTTGCTATGTTGTAGATTCCTGCAGCAACGAACACCACAGGGTTTAATGTGCGATCCTTACTGGAAAGGGAGAAGTTTGCTGGGCCAAACTTCTCAGTCTGGTACGGACACCTTAAGATTGTTCTTAAGGCTGAGAGGAAGCTGTATGTCCTTGAGACGGCAATACCGCCTCAACCCGCTGCGAACGCCGCAAGGGCGGTTCGGGATGCTTATGAGAAGCATGTCAATGATAGCATTGATGTCGCTTGCCTTATGCTTGCGTCTATGACGCCAGAGCTGCAGCGTCAGCATGAAGATTTATCTGCTATTGAAATTATAGCAAATCTCAAAATGCTATATGCTGCACAGGCAAGGACAGAACGCTATAACTTGACAAAACTTTTCTTTCAGAGCAAACTGACTGAAGGGAGTCCAGTGGGAGCTCACGTACTCAAGATGATTGGGTACAAAGAGGCTCTAGAGAAACTGGGACACACCATCAATCAGGAACTTGTTGTAGACATTATCTTGCAGTCTCTCCCGGCCTCTTTCGATCCGTTCATCATTAATTTTAATATGAACAAGATCGACTGTACACCGGTAGAGTTACTAAACATGCTCTGTACTACAGAGTAGACTCTTGAAAAGGGAAAGCCTTCATCCTCTGTCTTGATGGTTCCTTCAAGGAACAAGAAGAAGGGGAAGAAGGGCAAAGCCCCTATCAAGAGCTATAACAAAGCTCTGAAACAAAAGATGAAGCGGTCGAAGGACAACAGATGCTTCCATTGTGGCCAGCTGGGTCACTGGAAGAAGGACTGTAAAGCGCTCCAAGGAGATAAGAAGGGAAGCAAGCCTTTCGCTTCTGGCTCAGGTATTTTTGTGACTGAAGTCATGGTATCTTCTTCTATTTCATGGGTGTTGGACACTGCATGTGGAGTTCACATTTGTTCAAATGTACAGGAACTCAAGAGAAGAAGACAGGTGGGACAGCATGAGGTGGACCTACGGGTTGGAAACGGGGCACGGGTTGCTGCTGTTGCTGTAGGACAATATAACATCTCTTTACCATCTGGTCTTGTATTAGAACTGGACAATTGTTATTTTGTGCCGAGCATAACTAAGAATATTATCTCTATTCCTGCTCTTGTCAGGAAAGGGTTTTCCTTTGAATGCAAAACTTTAAAGTGTTGTATTTCATTTGATAATATTGTTTATGCTACTGGGTCGATTAACAATGGGTTATTCATGTTGGACATGGAATGTTCTGTACAATAAATTGATAATAAGAAAGCCAAGTATGCTGATGAAAGCACCTTGCTATGGCATAGTCGTTTAGGCCATATTAACAAGAAGCGCATTAAGCGGTTGCATGACCATGGACTGCTGGGATCATTCTCCTATGAGGAGCTTGATACATGCAAAGCTTGTTTAATGGGTAAAATGACGAAGTCTCCTTTTTCTAATAAAGGTCAAAGGGCTTCAGGTTTACTTGACCTCATTCACAGTGATGTGTGTGGGCCATTTAGTAAACATGCCAGAGGTGGCTATTTATACTTCATTACTTTTACTGCTGATTTCAGTAGATACGGTTATGTCTATCTTATGAGACATAAGAGTGAATCTTTTGACAAGTTCAAAGAGTTCAAAAATGAAGTACAGAATCAGTTAGGCCGAAAAATCAAGGCACTTCGTTCAGATCGAGGTGGAGAATACTTGAGTCGAGAGTTTACTGACTATCTGAAGGAGTGTGGGATTATCTCACAGCTCACTCCGCCAGGAACACCGCAATGGAATGGTGTGTCCGAGAGGAGAAATAGAACCTTATTGGATATGGTTCGTTCAATGATGAGTCAGTCTACTTTACCTTACTCCTTTTGGGGATTTGCACTGGAAACAGCTGCAAAGGTACTAAACCGAGTGCCATCCAAGGCCGTTTCAAAGACTCCATATGAGTTATGGTATGGGAAACAGCCGAGCTTGACATTTATTAAAATCTGGGGGTGCGAGGCTTATGTCAAAAAGCTCGCCTCTGGGAAACTGGAGAGCAGATCTGATAAATGTATCTTTGTTGGTTACCCTAAAGAAACTAAGGGTTATTATTTCTACAATCCCAAGGAGAACAAAGTATTTGTTGCTCGTACGGCTATTTTTCTTGAGAAGGAATTTCTTCTGCAAGAGGCCAGTGGGAGAGAAATAAAGCTGGATGAGAATCCAGAAGAAGGACAAAGAAGTCAAACTCAGTTGGATGAGCCTGAGCCAATAGAACAGGTTACTGAACAACCTGAGACTCAGATATCACGGGAACCGCGAAGATCGGGAAGGATCCGTCGACAGCCTGAGCGCTATGACGGAGTCTACATCATTGATGATGAACCCCTCACTTATGCGGATGCGGTCAGTGGACCGGAATCAGCAAGATGGCTTGAAGATATGCGAGCCGAGATGGACTCCATGTCAGATAACCAAGTCTGGGATTTGGTTGATCCGCCTCAGGGAGTAATCCCTATAGGCTGTAAGTGGATCTTTAAAAAGAAGATTGACATGGATGGTAACGTGGTTACCTATAAAGGCAGGCTAGTTGCGAAAGGTTTCAAACAAATCTACGGGATAGATTATGATGAAACTTTCTCTCTTGTAGCCATGTTCAAGTCTATTCGGATTATTCTCGCGATAGCTGCATATTATGATTATGAGATCTGGCAAATGGATGTGAAAACCGCTTTCCTTAACGGAAAACTAGAAGAGGATGTGTATATGACACAACCTGAAGGTTTCATCAATCCATCAGATCGTCATAAAATATGCAAATTAAAGAAGTCCATTTATGGACTTAAACAAGCATCGAGAAGCTGGAATATTCGTTTTGATGAATCAATATGTGAATTTGGTTTCATCAAAAATGAAGATGACCCGTGTGTATATAAGAGGTTTAGTGGGAGCGTGATTACTTTCCTAGTCCTCTACGTCGATGACATCTTGATCATTGGAAACGATATTCCTGAACTGCATGCCGTCAAAGCATGGTTAAGAAAATGTTTCCAGATGAAAGATTTAGGAGAAGCAGCCTATGTATTAGGTGTGCGGATCTACAGAGATAGATCTAAGAGGCTTCTCGGGCTGTGCCAGAGTACTTACATTGATAAAGTCCTGGAGAGATTCCATTTAGAAAATTCTAAAAGAGGAAATCTTCCAGTCAGACATGGTCTGAATCTTTCGAAGAGCCAGTGTCCTCAAACACAGTCTGAGAAAGATGAAATGGACAACACGCCTTATGCTTCAGCTATTGGGTCCATTATGTATGCGATGTTGTGTACTCGCCCAGACGTCGCTTACGGGTTAAGCGTGACCAGTCGATTCCAAAGTAATCCAGGTAAGGCACACTGGATTGCAGTCAAGAACATTTTGAAATATCTTCGGAGGACCAAAGATATGTTCTTGATATATGGAGGTCAGGAAGAACTCAGTATTGAAGGATATACTGACGCTTCGTTCCAATCTGACCAGGATGATTTCCGATCGCAATCAGGCTATGTTTTTAGCTTGAATGGAGGAGCAGTGGTGTGGAAAAGTTTCAAACAATCAATTGTTGCTGATTCCACAACAGAAGCCGAGTATGTTGCAGCCTCAGAAGCATCAAAGGAGGCAGTGTGGATTCGTAAGTTCGTTCAGGAACTTGGTGTTGTTCCTTCGAGTGCAGATCCTTTGGTTATCTTCTGTGATAACACTGGAGCAATAGCACAAGCAAAGGAACCACGGTCACACCAGAAGTCCAAGCACATACAGAGAAGGTTTCATTTGATCCGTGAGATCATAGATCGTGGAGAGATCAAGATCTGCAAGGTTCATACAGATGACAATCTAGCTGACCCGCTTACAAAGCCTCTGGCGCAGCAGAAGCATGAGAAGCACTGTAATAATATGGGTTTGAGATTTCTCAACCATTAGATTAAGTGCAAGTGGGAGATTGTTGGGGTATGCCCTTAAGGCTAATGTTTGAGGCCTTGGGTTGTTATCAGTATCATGTATAAACTCTATGTTTATAAAGGCAATGGTTGTTATTCAGGTTGTTGCATTATCTGCTGCTATATGTATACTTCTGATTAACGTCTCAATGGTGTTCAGCTTGGGTGACATGCAGTATTGTCCTTAGTCGAGATATCTTGTGAACATGAGACAACCTTGATATGATTGAGACTAATATGTGTTCTAATCTTATAGGATGCTTCGAGCATGGAATAAGATGTAGACTCATAGGTACATTGGATGTACTGGACTGACCCTACTTAGGATATTCAATTGCTTGTCACAATGTGAATAATCCTTATGTGCAAACAAGTGGCATATTTCCTCTGACTTGAGATCACTTGTGTTTCTAAATGAGGATTGGCATTGTCTTGAGGTAGTTCAATATCATTTGAAATATAATGGTTATAGATTATCTTGGATAATGGGCATGAGTCATGTTAGGGCATTAGTGATAGATATAGGATTGCCTCTCCTTGTTTGGAGTGTGATGTTCTAAAGGGGCCCCCTGTATGAGATGGTTGTGAAAGTGTATGGCCATACCCAGATGACTATGTTCATCTGATCTAACCACTCTCATCATGTTGGAGTTACAGGCTTGACACGCTTGTCCAACGAGAACATCCAGTGGCAAAGGAAACATGTATGCCTAGTGAATTGAATTCACACTTGTGCTGTGTTTGGGTGTAGTCTTGGAAGACTCTTTCCTTTATATCGGGAGACAGTGATGTGTTGCTAGATACCCCTCTCTGTTCGTGATAATGTAAGTTATCGTTACCGACATTAAAGGAAACCCTTAGGGTCGCACAATTTGATGATATGGCTTACTTATGTCAGATCGTGTGGACTGAATTGTTTTGGTTCAGTTTAAAGGAGTTTAAACTCTGATTGTAAGTGAGATCTGGTCTGATCATGTTTGATTGATTAGGGCTTGAGATCGGTAAGCTTCGATCGAGAGAATTGATGCTTGATCGATGAGATCAGGAGCATCAAGAGATGAATGGTTAGATCTTGAGCCATTTGTTTTGACAAGATCTGAACCTATGCTGGTTTGATTTGGTCTTTGAACCAAATGCAATTGAACCGAATTAAATTGAACCGGTTCACTTATGTGAACGCATGGTTCAAAGAGGAGAGGAGTTATCGATGGCTTTAAGTGGTGGCTTCAAGTGGAGTTGTGAATATACTATATTTGGAAGGCGTTTTTCTTTGAGAAAAAAAAATGCTCCCACGTTCGAAGGCCATCGTGCTCTCGCCTCTTCTCCTCTCGTCTTGGGTTGTCTTCACGCCAAGAAGGAGATTCGGACAGCCAAGAAAAGCATCTCATCTCCTTCACGCATCGAGTGTTAGGGTATGCCCTTAAGGCTAATGTTTTAGGCCTTGGGATTGTAACAGTATCATGTATAAACTCTTATGTTTATAAAGGCAATGGTTGTTATTCAGGTTGTTACATTGTCTGCTGCAATGAGCATACTTCTGAATAATGTCTCTATGATGTTCAGCTAGGCTGACATGCAGTAAAGTCCTTAGTCGAGATATCTTGGTGAACATGAGACAGCCCTGATATGATTGAGACTAATATGTATTCTAATCTTATAGGATGCTTCGAGCATGGAATAAGATGTAGACTCATGGGTACATTGGATGTACTGGACAGACCCTACTTGGTTATTCAATTGCTTGTCACAATGTGAATAATCCTTGATTGCAACAAGTGGCACATGTCCTCTGACTTGAGATCACTTGTGTTTCTAAATGATAATTGTCATTGTTTTGAGGTAGTTCAATATCATTTGAAACATAATGATTATAGACTATCTTGGATGGTGAGCTTGAGTCATGTTAGGTCACTAGTGATAGATATAGGATTGCCGTCTCCTTCATTGGAGTGTGATGTTCTAAAGGGGCCCCCTGGATGAGATGATTGAGAAAGTGTATGGCCATACCCAGATGACTATGTTCATCTGATCTAATCATGCTCATCATATTGGAGTTACAAGCTTGGCAGGCTTGTCCAATAAAGAACATCCAGTGGCAAAGGAATCATGTATGCCTAGTGAGTTGATTCACACTTGTGCTGTTGTTTGGGTGTAGTCTTGGAAGACTCTTTCCTTTATATCGGGAGACAGTGATGTGTTGCTAGATACCCCTCTCTGATCGTGATAACGTAAGTTATCATTACCGACATTTAAAGGAAACCCTCAGAGTCGCACAATTTGATGATATGGCTTACTTAAGTCAGATCGTGTGGACTGAATTGTTTTGGGTTCAGTTTAAAGGGAATTAATCTCTGATTGTGAGTGAGATCTGGTCTGATCATGTTTGATTGATTAGAGCTTGAGATCGGTAAGCTTCGATCGAGAGATTGGATGCTAGATCAGTGAGATCAGAAGCATCAAGAGATCAACGGTTAGATCTGGAGCCTTAGGGTTTAATTGAGATCTAGACTGGATTGCTTGGGTTAATTGGTCTTGGACCAAACCGAAATGAACCAGCTCATCAAGTGAGCATGTGGTTCAAATGGAGAGGAGTTTCCGATTGGGGTAAACCCATGATCGCATGTGAGGGAGTGGATTTCTATTTTTAGAAAGCATGATCACTTACGTGACCACGCCTCATGTTGCTCGCCTCTTCACGCCTTTGTC
The DNA here is from genome assembly GCA_027563935.2 of Costus lasius. Classification (NCBI taxonomy): domain Eukaryota; kingdom Viridiplantae; phylum Streptophyta; class Magnoliopsida; order Zingiberales; family Costaceae; genus Costus; species Costus lasius. The sequence continues at coordinate 62,302,110 of CM050451.1, forward strand.
GCCTCTTGTGATTTCGAGAGTTTTTGCATTCTCGTGTAAAAAGAGTGGACGACAAGAGGAGAAAGTTTTTCGCCAAGCAAGGAGATCATCTTCCTTTTTCATACGACAAGAACCTCTTGGAACCTTGCTAGCACAAGGAGCACCAAGGGAGTAGGCGGCTTCTTCATCTTGTGTGCGCATCCTCTGGAGGAGACCCCTGTCGATCTCTTCTTCCTCGACATCATACAAACAATGGCCATGGTATGATCATTGTTGTTCTAAGTTGATCATATAATACATGCTATGCGATCCTAGGAAACCCTAGATTCCGCCCATGCAAATTCATATCTGCGCATGTCTTAGGGTTTCGCCCCCCCCCCCCCCCTTGTGGGGACTTTCAATTGGTATCAGAGCTCTGGTTGATGCATGATTTTATGATTGCTTTAGCCTTTTTTGTGATCCTTGTATGCTTAGATCTACACATGCGAACTTTCATCTTTAGTTGTTGCATATGCGAAACTTGAATATGTTTTGATGGCGCATGTTTGTGTGGCGCATAGTTTGTTTTTCTCAAAACTATATCACTTGCGCGACCTTCACTAGATCTAAGAGGCGCCTGCTATAAACCCTTAGACGGGTTGATGGGGCTGAAGTCATTCTCTAGGTTAGATCCAATAGTCTGATCAGACCATCTGACAGCCTAGATGGGTCGACCAGATGGCACCCATGCGCGAGCACGTGGTGGCTATAGGTCGACTGCATCACAGGCGTGTAGCGATGTCTGATTGCGAGACAACTAATGAACACACATGAGTTAGGCCCGGGGTCACGCCCGCTTGCCAGACCTCATTGTGGCTGTTCAGCCCTTGGCGCATGCATGGTTGACCTTTTGGTCGACTCAAGTCAGTTAGGACTTGGTGCATGCAAGGGCAGTGGATCTAACTAGACATGATGAGTGGATCCCTATCAATGGACTGTTGTAAGGTAGTAGGGCACATAAGGAAAATTAAAATTGATGCCAATGGGGTTTTTGAAATTTTAATTTCTTATGTTGGATCACATGATTTTTGGATGATGCCATGTGCTTGTTTATTTTATCTTATGTGGGTTGCCCTTAATGTGTGCTGTGCTGGGGCCTGCGAGCCTGGTGAATTGTTGTAAATTAATATTTATCGTGATCTGCGCATCACATTTTATTTAATTTATAAAGTGTAATTGACCTGCGTGTCAATTTTGTCTAGATAGATTAATTTGTAAATTTATCAGACAAGAGCACATAGCACACATGGCAGAGGCGCATGCAGCTTGAGGCTTAACCAGGTGGGAGGTCCAGGGTTCGACTCTGGGACAGGCGCATTTTCCCTGGTGGGCGCACCTCAGCTGCAATTGGCGCTTGGGCCCTAGGTTGGGCCAGATGAGAAGCAAAAGCCCCATGAGGAAAAGCAAGTGAAGACTTAAGTTAGGTTAAGGTCTTACTTAGGCTTAATGGGCTTTTACCACATAAGATCAGCATGCTTTCTATTTATTGCTTATATAATTAGAAATGCATGAGTTTATCTTCTGCTATCACCATAGGAATTGCATGATAGGTCAGAAGATAAAAGACCGTTAAAATCCAACGCTAAATATCAAGCACGTAAAGCCTTCTGACGCGAAACCTCACTGTTCTGACTATCGTTGGAGCCGTGTTGTACCCACTCAGTGGGCACGTCCATCTATCTTCAGACGGTGCGGGATTACACCTGCGTGTTACAGAGAAGGGATTTATCGCTTCTCGTTGCTCAGCATAGCACGTGGTGGTCCAGGGAGTAGGTCAGGTCAGCTTGACCATGTAGGCTACATACTGAGCATATGTGAGCTATATGGAGGCAGCCATCTGAGGGATCAGAGACTGTGTTGTACCAACTCAGTTGGCACAGTCTGCTGGATTGCCCAGATGAAGGGGAATCGCATGGGTTGGCGATTGGCAGGAATTGCCTACCAGAAATTAGTGCTTGTACTCTCTGTGCATCTTATCTCGCCTGAGCGGGACGCGGAGACCAAGTATGAAATCTGGATCCCATCTCACTAAAAGAGTGTTTACTCTTTCGGACTGTTTAATGGATTTTTTCAGTCAGAAAAAATAGTGAGAAAAAGAATCATTCTTAAGTCCTGATTGATTCTTAACATTGATACTGACCTTGCTGTTCTTGCATTGTTGTAGATTCCTGCAACAACGAACACCATGAACTTCAATGTGCGATCCCTACTGGAAAGGGAGAAGTTTGCTGGGCCAAACTACTCAGACTGGTACGGACACCTTAAGATTGTTCTTAAGGCAGAGAGGAAACTGTATGTCCTCGAGACGGCGATACCGCCTCAACCCGCTCCGAACGCCGCAAGGGCGGTTCGGGAAGCCTATGAAAAGCATGTCAATGATGTCGCTTGCCTGATGTTAGCGTCTATGACGCCACCGCTGCAGCGTCAGCATGAGGATATGTCTGCTATAGAAATTATAGCAAACCTCAAGATGCTGTATGCTGCACAGGCGAGGACTGAGCGCTATAACTTGACCAAGCTGTTCTTTCAGAGCAAACTGGCTGAAGGGAGTCCAGTGGGAGCTCATGTGCTCAAGATGATTGGGCACAAGGAGACTCTAGAGAAACTGGGACACACCATCAATCAGGAGCTTGCTGTAGACATTATTCTGCAGTCTCTACCGCCTTCTTTCGATGCGTTCATTATTAACTTTAATATGAACAAAATCGACTGTACCCCGGCAGAGTTGCTGAATATGCTCTTGACTACAGAGGAAACTCTGAAGGGAAAGCCTTCATCCTCTGTCTTAATGGTTCCTTCTAGGAACAAGAAGAAGGGGAAGAAGGGAAAAACCCCACTCAAGAACTACAACAAGGCGCTGAAACAAAAGGTTAAGCGGTCGAAGGAATACAGATGTTTCCACTGTGGCCAGCTGGGTCACTGGAAAAAGGACTGTAAAGCGCTCCAAGGAGACAAGAAGGGAAGCATCGCTTCTGGCTCAGGTATTTATGTGACTGAGGTCATGTTCTCTTCTTCTATATCATGGGTGTTGGACACTGCATGTGGAGTTCACATTTGTTCAAATGTACATGAACTCAAGAGAAGAAGACAGGTGGGACAGCATGAGGTGGACCTACGAGTTGGAAACGGGGCACGGGTTGCTGCTGTTGCTGTAGGCACTTATTTCATTTCTCTACCATCTGGGCTTGTATTGGAACTAGACAATTGTTACTTTGTTCCTAGCATTACTAAAAATATTATCTCTATTCCTGCTCTTGTCAGGAAAGGGTTTTCCTTTGAATGCAATATTTCAAAGTGTGTTTTATCTTTTGATAATATTGTTTATGCCACTGGATCAATTAGCAATGGGTTATTCATGTTGGACATGGAATGTTCTATACAGCAGATTGATATTAAGAAAGCCAAGTATGCTGATGACAGCACCTTGCTATGGCATAGTCGTTTAGGCCATATTAACAAGAAACGCATTAAGCGGTTGCATGATCATGGACTGCTGGGATCATTCTCCTATGAGGAGATTGATACATGTAAAGCTTGTTTAATGGGCAAAATGACGAAGTCACCTTTTCCTAATAAAGGTCAAAGGGCTTCAGGTTTACTTGACCTTATACATAGTGATGTGTGTGGGCCATTTAGTAAACATGCCAGAGGTGGCTATCAGTACTTCATTACCTTTACTGATGATTTCAGTAGGTATGGGTATGTCTATTTAATGAGACATAAAAGTGAATCTTTTGACAAGTTCAAAGAGTTCAAGAATGAAGTACAAAATCAGCTAGGCCGAAATATCAAGACACTTCGTTCTGATCGAGGTGGAGAATACCTAAGTCATGCGTTTACTGACTATCTGAAGGAGTGTGGGATTATCTCACAGCTCACTCCGCTAGGAACACCGCAATGGAATGGTGTGTCCGAGAGGAGAAATAGAACGTTACTTGATATGGTTCGTTCGATGATGAGTCAGGCTACTCTACCTTACTCCTTTTGGGGATTTGCACTGGAGACAGCTGCAAAGATACTAAACCGAGTGCCATCCAAGGTAGTTTCAAAGACCCCATATGAATTATGGTATGGGAAACAGCCTAGCTTGACATTTATCAAGATCTGGGGTTGCGAGGCTTATGTCAAAAAGCTTGCCTCTGGGAAACTAGAGAGCAGATCTGACAAATGCATCTTTGTCGGTTACCCTAAGGAAACTAAGGGTTATTATTTCTATGATCCCAAAGAGAACAAGGTATTTGTTGCTCGGACGGGCATTTTTCTTGAGAAGGAGTTTCTTCTGCAAGAAGCCAGTGGGAGAGAAATAAAGCTGGATGAGAATCCAGAGGAAGGACAAAGTAGTCAAGCACAGTTGGATGAGCCTGAGCCGGTAGAACAGGTTATTGAACAACCTGAGGCTCAGATATCACGGGAACCGCGAAGATCGGGAAGGATTCGTCGACAGCCTGAGCGCTATGACGGAGTCTACATCATTGATCATGATGAACCCCTCACTTATGCGGATGCGGTCAGTGGACCGGACTCAGCTAGATGGCTTGAAGCTATGCGAGCCGAGATGGACTCCATGTCAGATAACCAAGTTTGGGATTTGGTTGATCCACCTCCGGGAGTTATCCCTATAGGCTGTAAGTGGATCTTCAAGAAGAAGATTGACATGGATGGTAATGTGGTTACCTATAAAGGCAGGCTAGTTGCGAAAGGTTTCAAGCAAATCTACGGGATAGATTATGATGAAACTTTCTCTCCTGTAGCCATGTTTAAGTCTATTCGGATTCTTTTTGCGATAGTAGCATATTATGATTATGAGATCTGGCAAATGGATGTGAAGACCGCTTTCCTTAATGGAAAATTGGATGAGGATGTGTATATGACACAACCGGAAGGTTTCACTAATCCATCAGATCGTCATAAGATATGCAAGTTAAAGAAGTCCATTTATGGACTTAAACAAGCATCAAGAAGCTGGAATATTTGTTTTGATGAATCAGTCAGTGAATTTAGTTTCATCAAGAACGAGGATGACCCGTGTGTATATAAGAGGTTTAGTGGGAGCGTGATTACTTTCCTAGTCCTCTACGTCGATGATATCTTAATCATTGGAAACGATATTCCCGAAATGCATGCGGTGAAAGCATGGTTAAGAAAATGTTTCCAGATGAAAGATTTAGGAGAAGCAGCCTATGTGTTAGGTGTGAAGATCTACAGGGATAGATCTAAGAGGCTTCTCGGGCTGTGCCAGAGTACTTACATCGATAAAGTCCTGGAGAGATTTCATTTAGAGAATTCTAAAAGAGGATATCTTCCAGTCAGACATGGTCTGAATCTTTCAAAGAGTCAGTGTCCACAAACACAGACTGAGAAAGATGAAATGGACAATACGCCTTATGCTTCGGCTATTGGGTCCATTATGTATGCGATGTTGTGTACTCGCCCAGACGTCGCTTACGGGTTAAGCGTGACCAGTCGATTCCAAAGTAATCCAGGTAAGGCACACTGGATTGCAGTCAAGAACATTTTGAAATATCTTCGGAGGACCAAAGATATGTTCTTGATATATGGAGGTCAGGAAGAACTCAGTATTGAAGGATATACTGACGCTTCATTCCAGTCTGACCAGGATGATTTCCGATCGCAATCAGGCTATGTTTTTAGCTTGAATGGAGGAGCAGTGGTGTGGAAGAGTTTCAAACAGTCTATAGTTGCTGATTCCACAACAGAAGCCGAGTATGATGCAGCCTCGGAAGCATCTAAGGAGGCAGTGTGGATTCGTAAGTTCGTTCAAGAACTTGGTGTTGTTCCTTCGAGTGCAGATCCTTTGGTTATCTTCTGTGATAACACTGGAGCAATCGCACAAGCAAAGGAACCACGGTCGCACCAGAAATCCAAGCACATACAGAGACGGTTTCATTTGATCCGGGAGATCATTGATCGTGGCGAGATCAAAATCTGCAAGGTTCATACAGATGACAATCTGGCAGACCCGCTTACCAAGCCTCTGGCGCAACAGAAGCATGAGAAGCACTGTAATAATATGGGTTTGAGATTTCTCAACCATTAGATTAAGTGCAAGTGGGAGATTGTTAGGGTATGCCCTTAAGGCTAATGTTTGAGGCCTTGGGATTGTAACAGTATCATGTATAAACTCTTATGTTTATAAAGGCAATGGTTGTTATTCAGGTTGTTACATTGTCTGCTGCAATGAGCGTACTTCTGAATAATGTCTCTATGATGTTCAGCTAGGCTGACATGCAGTAAAGTCCTTAGTCGAGATATCTTGGTGAACATGAGACAGCCCTGATATGATTGAGACTAATATGTATTCTAATCTTATAGGATGCTTCGAGCATGGAATAAGATGTAGACTCATGGGTACATTGGATGTACTGGACAGACCCTACTTGGTTATTCAATTGCTTGTCACAATGTGAATAATCCTTGATTGCAACAAGTGGCACATGTCCTCTGACTTGAGATCACTTGTGTTTCTAAATGATGATTGTCATTGTTTTGAGGTAGTTCAATATCATTTGAAACATAATGATTATAGACTATCTTGGATGGTGAGCTTGAGTCATGTTAGGTCACTAGTGATAGATATAGGATTGCCGTCTCCTTCATTGGAGTGTGATGTTCTAAAGGGGCCCCCTGGATGAGATGATTGAGAAAGTGTATGGCCATACCCAGATGACTATGTTCATCTGATCTAATCATGCTCATCATATTGGAGTTACAAGCTTGGCAGGCTTGTCCAATAAAGAACATCCAGTGGCAAAGGAATCATGTATGCCTAGTGAGTTGATTCACACTTGTGCTGTTGTTTGGGTGTAGTCTTGGAAGACTCTTTCCTTTATATCGGGAGACAGTGATGTGTTGCTAGATACCCCTCTCTGATCGTGATAACGTAAGTTATCGTTACCGACATTTAAAGGAAACCCTCAGGGTCGCACAATTTGATGATATGGCTTACTTAAGTCAGATCGTGTGGACTGAATTGTTTTGGGTTCAGTTTAAAGGGAATTAATCTCTGATTGTGAGTGAGATCTGGTCTGATCATGTTTGATTGATTAGAGCTTGAGATCGGTAAGCTTCGATCGAGAGATTGGATGCTAGATCAGTGAGATCAGAAGCATCAAGAGATCAACGGTTAGATCTGGAGCCTTAGGGTTTAATTGAGATCTAGACTGGATTGCTTGGGTTAATTGGTCTTGGACCAAACCGAAATGAACCAGCTCATCAAGTGAGCGTGTGGTTCAAATGGAGAGGAGTTTCCGATTGGGGTAAACCCATGATCGCATGTGAGGGAGTGGATTTCTATTTTTAGAAAGCATGATCACTTACGTGACCACGCCTCATGTTGCTCGCCTCTTCACGCCTTTGTCGCCTCTTGTGATTTTGAGAGTTTTTGCATTCTCGTGTAAAAAGAGTGGACGACAAGAGGAGAAAGTTTTTCGCCAAGCAAGGAGATCATCTTCCTTTTTCATACGACAAGAACCTCTTGGAACCTTGCTAGCACAAGGAGCACCAAGGGAGTAGGCGGCTTCTTCATCTTGTGTGCGCATCCTCTGGAGGAGACCCCTGTCGATCTCTTCTTCCTCGACATCATACAAACAATGGCCATGGTATGATCATTGTTGTTCTAAGTTGATCATATAATACATGCTATGCGATCCTAGGAAACCCTAGATTCCGCCCATGCAAATTCATATCTGCGCATGTCTTAGGGTTTCGCCCCCCCCCCCCCCTTGTGGAGACTTTCATCGAGGACTCCTTGAAGAGCTTTGCTAGCACAAGGTTCACGCCAAGGGAGAAAGCCATCATCACCTTGTGTGCGTCCACTTTGGAGGAGAGCCGCTTGCCCTCTTGCTTCCAAGTCGCCATCCAAACAATGGCTTTGGTAAGATCACAACTTGATCTTTGCAAACATAAGGTTAATCATATGTTCATGCCACATGCGATCTTCATGAAATCCCTATTTCCGCCCATGCAAATTTTAGAAGTGCATGCGTTCAGGGTTTTCGCCCCCCCACTTTCATCAAGTGGAACCCACATCCATAGGTCTTCTTGAACCACACTTTGAACCTAGGTTAGATCCTCTTGAAATTGACTTAGACCCTCATTCTAAACCATTAGGAGAAACCTTAGAATTTGAAGATCCTATGAGCCTTGAGTCTTGTATCTTAAACTCTTCTACCCACACATTTAAGGCACACATAGAAACCACTCAACTTGAACATTTTGACTTTGCGATGCCTAAATCTTTAGAGCCAATTGAGTTTGTGGTTGCCCCTCCCATGAACCATGACATGCAATATCTTAATTTTATGGCTATTAATTTCTCTCCAACACAACTCCCATTGAATGCATATGATTTTGTTATTCCTTCCTCTCTTCTATTTGGATGCTATAAAAGAAAACATGAGCATGCTAATCTAGCTTGTCTTAATATGAATTTTCTATCACCCTGCTTATTGATTGTGAGAATTACATTAGGGGTTAAATCAAGACAACCCACTCAATTCATGCATGATCAACTTCTCTTCCTACCTATCCTCAAAGATGAATATACTTATAGAACTCCACCTAAGCGTGATAAATTGTTTATTTCCATGCTAGTAGTTTAATTGTTGCTAGTCACTTTTAATTAACCTAAGTTTCTCCGGGAGTAGAAACATTTGAACCGGGGGTGTATGATGCAGGAGCATTTTCACAAAATATTTGACTTAATTTTGACTTTGTCAAATTTTTGCATAATTATCGTATATCTTGATTGAACTTAAGACTTCGTCAATGTTTATATCTAAAATTTGACTTCATAGAATCACTAATCCTAATTAGTTGTCATGTCATGAATGCGAGGTTATGCCCTTTGAATGAATTATCAAGGTCAAACCATCAAGCCCAAGTTTAGCTCAAGCTAATCAATTTTAAAGGATAATCCAGCCAAGAGATGAAGCCCAGGTTGCTGCCAAACAAAATCTCCTCCAAGGCCCCACCAAGATGAGCTGCCCTTGCACCCATTGCAGCTAACTTGAACAAGAAAGGAGTGCAGTTTTTTAGCCAGTGTATAGAAGACGAAAGTTCCCAGCTCAAACGAGAAGCTTTTCCAAATACAGTAAACTAACCTTGAGAGCAAAGGAGACCAACTGCAACTTACCCAAAGAAGAAGTGAACGTTGGAGGTTGCAGCCAACGGTCATAAAAAAAAAAGCTTTGAGCTCACTATCTTCCCTAGACATCGTTCACAAGGAGCTTCAACGCATGCCTATCTTCTCTTTGTTGTTCTATAAATGTAATCTCCCCCAATGTATTTGTAGTACACAAGTTTTTGACAATGAATGAAATAGTTTTCGTATCTTCCTCCTATCGGATGGTCTCCTCTCCTCTTCTCTAGGTGCCGGGCACCTCTCCCTTCTCTTCTCCGGCGCTTGTGTCGCCACCTTCTTCTTCTCCTCCAACCAAACACGCTGCTCCTGATCTCCAGACCAGTTCCCTGCTACGTCGCCGCTTCCTGCAATCCAACACCTAATCGCCACTTCCAGCCACGCTACACAACCGATTTCATCCTCACCTACCTTAGCTCACCGTTGCTGATTCCCAGCCTCTACCCCCTCCAACCAAGTCCCGCACCTCCAGCCCATCACCTATCGCCATCGTCGCTACACATTGACCTCAGCCCTGTTGCCGAAAGATCCACCCGAAACATCCCCTACTTCAGCCTGCAAGTCCTATTGTTGTTGCTTCCTGACGTCGTGAATCCAATCTAGGAGGCCGATCAAGCCGAAACTTTGGCCACCTCCCCTCCTTCTCCATCCGAACCCACAACCGAGGGATCGCCCCATCTAACGTCTGGATCGCCAGAATCGGAAGATTTCCGGTGACGCCTCAGCTCACGCCCCTGCTTCCGCCCTTATCCACTGATCACCGTCGATCTCCTTTGACCAGCCACCGACCGTTCCCAAGCTCTGGCCACTAGTTTTCCGTACTCAGGGGAACTCCCAGTTGTAGCAGGTCCGGAGTTCATGCCGTCTCCGATGATCGCCGGCAGCCTCTGCATCTTCTCGCGTAATCCCCTGTTTCCGCCATAAGCAGGGCTGCGCTAGCGCCGCCTGCCCCCTAGTGACCAGGCGACACCACCGGCCGGCTGTCACGCCGGAAACGTCACCGCCAGCCATCCTTCCCCATGTTTCTGCAGCCTCCAGCGTCGACCAGCTCGCACAACGACTCCCCGCTATTTCCATGAGAGCCATCCACCTGTTACTGTTTATTTCTTTACCTAGTCTTAACTTGATTAGCATTTTTAATGCAGGTAATTAACGTGCTAGGGGCCACTGAAACACCTGACGCTCTATACAACTCGGAAGAACTTGTCTTGATCTTCATCCTGGATGACTTGGTTTCAACCGAGCGCCAACATATCAACCTACGCATCCAAGCAAATTAAGCTGTTTGATAAAATTTCTGTGTTGATTTTCTTTGCTGATCTGATTAACTATTTTCTTGGAGATGCCCTATTTGACTGACTGAGAATGACACGTCATTTATTTTATACGCTTGAAGAGAACAAACTTCACTCTGCTATTTAGTTTTCATTGGAACCTATTCTCCTACATGGCTACTATTCGTAAATGATGATTTTCTGCAGTCATGAATTTATAGTTGCTAATTGACTTTGGTTGATCTTTCTTCAACAAAATATAAAAATTCTAATCATGTGTTTGCCCCCCACATCAAAACACATCTAGTCTTTTGACTTCTTCGCCTTTTTCTTCAGTGACTTCATAGGACCTCTGGCACTGCCCTTAGCACATGTCTTACCCTTCTTCTTTATCTTCTTGGTCGTAGGGACCAAAAGAACAGAAATTGGCTTTGGTCTTACCCATCTCACGCTCGGCTATTTAGAGCATATTCAGCAATTCCTCCCATGTGCACTTAATCCGGTTCATGTTGAAATTTATAATAAACGGACTGAAGCTAGGGGGTAGGGAATTTAGAATAAGATCCACAACCAGCTCGTTGTCTATGGCATGTCCCAGTCTCCTGAGATGATCCACATTCCCATTGAGTTTGAGAACATGGGGTCTCACTGGTGCACCCTCAGACAACTTACACCGAAAGACTGCTTTGGCGATGTCAAATCTCTCAGTTCTAGCCTGAGCCTCGAACATCTGTTTCAGATGAGTGATCATCTGAAAAGTGTTCTGCTCCTCATATTGCACCTACAGTTCAAGTGCCATAATGGCTAGCATAAGACATGCAACCTCCAAAGAGTCATCCTGATGCTTTCTATAAGCATCTCTGTCTGCCGCTCGGGCATTAGGCGGAGGAGCCACAGGAAGAGCTTGTTCAAGGACATACAGCTTCTTCTCGAGCTTGAGGACTATCCTCAAGTTCCGATGCTAGTCCATAAAGTTGGTTCCAACCAACATATCCTTATCAAGGAGTGATCGCAGTGATAATCCACTAGTGTTCGTAGCCATTGTTCTATAACACCCAAGAAAAAACAGATTAGTACTACTTCGAATCATTTAAACTGGACTTATTTTAAATGATTATGGCTCTCACTATTTAATTCGAATTGACAACCCACAAAGTCAATTGGGAAGTTTAAGACTTCCTAGTGAGATGGGATCCTTATTTCACATGAGGCTTCGCGTCCCACGAGGGTGGGATGAGATGCACAAAGTAACCCATGTTTCCTAAGGTGGGCGCGCCGGCCGGTTGCTCCAAGCAACTCCCCTTGTTGAGACAGTCTGGGCATTTCATGTCCAGCGAGGGCTGGATACAACATGAAACTCTATCCTCTCAACGATGCCTCTAGACTTTCACCATGTGCCCAGCACATGTGAACTTCTAGTCAAGTCCATTCCTAACCGTTATGCCCAGGGCCAACGAGTTTCCTTGCGAAGGCACGCCTAGATTAAAACTGGACTGGGGAAACCATTGTCACCACACACTTTCTAAAGATAAGCAGGTGTGTCCCACAAGGGTGGGAAACAGTTCACAACTCCACTGATCGATAGCTTAGTGAGGGCTACGCGTTAGAAGGCTACTAGACATGATATTTTATTATGAGGGTTTTTGAGGTCTCATCAATTTTATCTTATGTCTAGCAATACAGGCATGCAATCCTATAGTGACAACATGAAGATAAAACATTGCAGGCATGCTTCAGCAGATAATGAAAAACATTAAAGAATGATGTAATCATACTCTAATCAAGACATTGAACCAACCCATGCCATGAAGGAGGTTCAATTCTTGACCTAGAACTCAAGCCCCTAAAATTAGACCTAGCCTAGCCGACCTCTAGCTTGAACTTCAAGGTTAGCTCCAACGTCCTCCAAGCGCCATCTTGCAAGGTCCATCATAGCTAGCTCTCAAGCCCTAAGGCTCGGCCATGCTATGCTAGCGCCACCAAGCAAGCTTGCGCCATCAAGGAAGATGAAAACGCCAAGGCTCATGTAGGAAGCGCCCCCTTAATCTTGATCTTGAATTTTACAAAAATAAAAGAAAAAGATGGCGCGCAGGCCGCACAAGAGAACATCACAGGCATGCAAAAGGGGCTTGACTCATGATCACAACATTATGCACAATCAAAGTATTTACTCATGCAATTCTACATGCTAATGAAAAACATAAAATCTAAAATTTTACTTTTTCATGAAACTAGTCTCTTTTCCTCATCTTCTTCTCACAAATCTTTTGGTTAATTGCGATTTATTTTTCATGATGATTTCAGAGATCCTTTCGGCTGGCAATTTTGTCAGATCAAGAGACCCGGCCAGTCCGAAGACACAATGCCCGTCCTACTTGACAAAATTACGTGCGCCTTTGATCTTTAAATCAAACAAGAAAAATAGTCCAAAAAATTTAAAAGAGATTGAGAGGATGATATAAACAAGAAACCATAATTTTTCCTACTTAGAAAAATCGTTTGCCATGCATCATGTTATTGACGAAAATAGAGATATGGCATGTGAGCATGAAAGAAAAGCATAAAACATCGATCGAGTCTTGCAAGTCGCTCTGATACCAGTGTTGGGAAACCCTGGGGACATTTTACAATTTTTCAGAGTTATAAGCATACATATGCCATCGTGTCGACTTGCTTGCGAGTCTTGAATGTCCCCGAAATAGGCCGGTCCCAAAAACCCAGTGAAGATCGCAAGCAAGAGAGTCGACACGATGAGTTAGGAAATACCTTAAGAGCGGTTTAGATTGATGCCGATGCAGGCACCCAAGTGTGCGCCCTCTGCAGTCTCACACACACGGATCTCTTGAGTCCTCTTCTTCCACGCCTAGTGCTAGCCTCGGGAAGAATATCCAAGCCTTTGTCACCTTCTTCAATGCTTGCGCCACCTCCAAGGTAGAAGCGCCAATTGATGAAGAAGAGAGGAGAAGGGAGAATGCTGCCAAGCCTTTACTTCTCTTGCGCCAAAGGAGGAAGAAAGGAAGAAGCTTGCGGCTAGGGTTTGATGGAAGAAGATGGTTGCGCCAATGCCCCTTACTCTCGCCCTTCTTATTGTGTTCATGCCTCCAAAGAAGAATACATGCAAGAGGGGGTGGATAGTGTCACATATATAGGGCAAGAGGCGGTTAGGGCAAGGGCTAGGATCATGACAAGTGTAGGGCTAGGATGAGGAGGTTTGATGCAAGGAAAGTCTCCAAGACTTTACCATAAACTTCATTCAACCTATCCATAATTTCCCAAGCACCATATCAGCCCAAGACATGCCTTAAAGGCATACATACCATCAAGGGAGAAGGGCTAGGCGCCAATTGCTTCCTTAATGAAGCAATTTTGCCACCCTAACCCCATTATGCCCCTTGGGCGCCAATGGGGTTGGGCTTCTCCCCATTATACCATTTTAGCCTCTTTTCTCTTCATGAGAACTTATTATTGGGCCTCATTGGATAATGAGCTAGCCCAAACTCCATTACATGGGTTGATTATCCACTTGGATCCAATCCAATGCAACCCTAATCCAAATGTGACCAACCATGGTCAAATACGGGTCAACCTGCCAAAAATGAAGCTTGGCTCCAATAACATTCTTCCATCTCATCAGGCCCATTGGTGCTGATGAAATCTCCCAATTAGATCTGAGTTATCCAATAACTCGATCATAAGGCTTCTCGATCAATACGAGAACTCAAGTATCAAGGTGTGTGACCCTGTAGATTCCTCTGATGCCGGCAGTGCTGACTAAAGGTCACCACAAGTAGTGAGTGGTACATAGCAGTGCATCGCTGCTACCCAGGTCATTGAAATGGATATCAACATCGACATCCCCATCATTGCAACTAGGTACAGATGCATTACAGTCTCTTTGCCGAACTGATATTCGATTGGACAAGTGTGTCACCACTTGTTTTTATCCAATCACATGGCTATGACTAAATCAGGTTCTCACCTGGGTATGGCCATACACTTTCAGTCATAGAACCATTGAGGAGCTCCATGGATATCATACTTCCCTTAGGAAGGGGCAAATCCTATGTCTGTCCATTGACATTCTCATATGGGCTGTGACATGCTCAATGACAACTGTTATTACCTCCCAACTACGGCAAGGTGTTAGGTTGTATCAAAGCATGTCCCTAACCATATAGAATGGTCATTGACCTCAAGTCAAGGGATCAATGCATCTCCTATCACTTGTGAGGATAACTCATGACACCAAGTCATAGCCTCACAGCGGGTCTATCCAGTATATCTTCCAATGATATACCCATGTGTCTGCGTTAGCACCACGTGCCAAACCAGCCCACATACCAGTCTCACAAGTACCATAGTTGTCCCATATCCACTAAGGTACATCGACTGGGGACTATGGTTCGAGCACAGATTCAATCTGTCTCCAGGGACATTATCATGTTAGTACATATGCGCAGATGTAAACAAACATAGATAACGACAATGCCAGAATGATATAAATATCAAAGTCAAGTAGTACATAAATAGACCAAAACTAGGTCCTAGGGCATATACACCAACAATCTCTGAGTGCCGCTTCCTATGCCACTCCTGCACCTGTGGATTCTGTGCCACCACCACATCCTGCTTGGGGAGACGACCCTTTCGGTATGGGTATTGATTCTCCACCTCCTATAGCTGTTGGTCTTTCACCATACAGAGCCACAGGATCTTCTTCACACCGAGCTGCCTCTAATCAGAGTGGATGGCAAAGTTATCAAGATCTTGGCTTTTAGGCTCTTTCTGCTGATGTACACCGATTGACTACGATCATGGGGAGGATATTTGATTATGTGGTGCAATTAAATGAAGATGTCAAGGAGATCAAAGATTATGTTCATCTTAGGTGTAGAAATGATGAAGATGAAGGAGGATCTCAGGGCGATCCCATGGATGCTACCCCAGCTGAGGGAGATGAAGAAGAGACGGACTCTGATAGGGATTGAATAAAAACTTAGTGAGTATCCTTCCCTTTTCATTACCATTACCTGCATTATTTGGAATTTTTAATGATTTACATGCCCTTGTAGGGAAGGATGACTTTGTCAAACTTCTTCTTGTTGTGTCCGCACAGTGATAATCCCCTACTTTTGTGCTTCAAATGCTGAATTCATTCGATTTGGTTATATTTAGATAATTTGATATTTGATATCATTACTGATTTGATATAGTTATATAACTCGGCTTATTTGCATGAATGATGTTTTGTGATTTTAAGCACCATGTGCTAGTATAGTATGATAGTTTGAGTTATTTAATTTGAGTTTTGCGATAAGGTATTTTTCCTAGTTTGTTGCAGATATTTGTCCTGTTGCGTGATGTGTAGTTGAATCCTTAGAATTACTGCAATTATCATGCCAAAATTTTTCTTGATGATAAATTACCATGCATAACAATATCTGAGAATTGGACATAGACCCAATATGCTAAATTTATTTCTTTGATTTGCTTTATTTGTTGGATTTTTCCCATTGATCAATGCATGAGGTTTTGGGTAAATATATTGTTTCATGAATGCAATATGAAGGTGAAATAACTTTCTTGAATAAAATGAGCATATGAGCGTAATTTTTGAATTGATGTCAATTGATTGACCTAGTTGATGTTTAGCGAATCTTACTATTTGTTGGGAAGAAAGAATCCAAGGTCCAAAGAGAGAAAATGACTCCCATACTTGGCACTGTGTAAAATTGGCAGTGGTACCGAAGATATGGGTTTAAGTCTTTGATAAAAAAAAATGACTCCTCTACTTGGCACTGCGTAAAATTGGCAGTGGTACCGAAGATAATAGTTGAAATCCGAATAAACGTATGTATCTATGTAGGTACATGCCATGAGAAAGAGGTTTGATTGGAAAAAGATTTTGGAAATTCTATTCCTCTAAACAATGGTTTGGTAGAGTTAAACTGAAACAGAGGAAAAATCATGAGATTGAGATTCTATTTATTATGCACATTGCAAAGTTTTATTTGACTGAGTTTTGGAACTTAAGGATTAAGTTCGGGGGACGATATATTTGCTTGAAATTTTATGTAATATAAATGAAATTTTCCATGAATAATTGTATTTTAAGAAATTTATTCGTCATATGAGAGCTTATTTTTCATAATCGGTATTGATTTCTTTATTTGCTTGAGGACAAGCAATGTTTGAGCCTTATGTATTTTGATAACTTTAAATTTCATAGCAAATTTATTGTTAGTTCCATTGTACTTTTGGGTCATAATCATGCCCATTTGCTTATTTTTATGCCTATATTTATCAAATGTTTCGGAATCTACACCTTTTTTGGTTTTTGATCAATTTCAGGTAAAAAGGCATTATTTTCATGAGTTTTCAAGCAATTTCAATGCATGGACAAATTCTAATCATCAAGAGGTGGCTACACATCAAATTTTTAGCTGAATTAGACTTCACAACAAAATTATGGTAGTGCCGTAAAGAATATTATGGCCGTAATTTGAAAATACGGCGCCATATTCTGCTACCGTATTCTTCTAAGATTTTGTGTTCCAGCAAAGATTATGACACTGTCGTAATGCTTTTTATGGTGCCGTAAAGTCAAGTCATTTTCATACAGAGACTTTTGAGGAGATTACGGCACTACCGTGATACATTTTACGGTATCATAATTTTGAATCATTTCCTTACAGAGACTTATGAATTCATTACGGCACTGCCGTAATGATCTTCACGGTGCCGTAATTAAATCCCAGATTTCTACGACTTGCCTGATTCTTCCGCGGATTACTTGCAAAGATGATTTCTCAAGTTTTAGACCACCATTTCAAGATCCAAAAAAAGGGGAATGACTAGACAAAAGAGGAGGAGATTTTCAAAGCAAAAGGCCCAATTTTTATTAGTCATTGGGTGTTACGACCCGCTTAGTAAGCAAATTATTTATTAACTTGGTGAGCCGATTTGCAACGTGGCTCAATCTATTAAAATGCTTAAGCCCAAGTTAACAATAGCAAGCCCACTAAGCCTTATAAACCACATAATAGTTTCTCCCACTTGTAATGTGGGACTATACTCGGGGTATTACAATCTCCCCCACTTAAGACTTGACGTCCTCGTCAAGCCCAAACCTTAACACATGCCCAAGAATCATCCCTTAGTCGGCAGCATGTGAGGTCAGCCCAAAGGTGGCTCCACCATCCTCGGTAGCCCTTTCCTATTGGCCTCTCACCATGCTTTGGACTAAGTTTTGCTCTGATACCATTTGTTACGACCCGCTTAGTAAGCAAATTATTTATTAACTTGGTGAGCCGATTTGCAACGTGGCTCAATCTATTAAAATGCTTAAGCCCAAGTTAACAATAGCAAGCCCACTAAGCCTTATAAACCACATAATAGTTTCTCCCACTTGTAATGTGGGACTATACTCGGGGTATTACATTGGGGGAGAATTTCAGAAGATCGTGGTCGCCCTAGGGTTCATCGCTGGGAAGCCTACAAGCAACCATCGACCATGAAATTCAAGAGGAAGCTTCACCTGAAGGAGGATAGGACACACGAAAAGTTTCAGGGTGAAAGAAGACCGATCGAGTGAGAAATCAACAAAAACAAGGGCGCCGCCATTGTTCACTGCAAATCCAAGATAATTACGGGCTATAATTTCTATTACAGCCCTGTTTAGTAGGCTTATCTCTACTCTTTCAGTTTCTAATCCTTCTGAACAATGTTTTATTGTAATCATTCAATCATGCTAGCTTAAACCTCTTTGGGACAAGGGGGTGTAGACCTCTTAATTTCTTAATGCCTAGATAATCTTTATTTCATCAGGATGTTTTTTATATGATAATTTTACTTTTGTGATTTACATCTTTAATATTTTCTTGTTGCAATCATTGGCATGTGTTAGAGCTTTGTGATATGGACCGAAAGGTGATTTGCAAAGCTTGGAACCCTAAAATTGAGGTTTAGGAACTCATCGTAAGAAATTAGTTGTGTTCTTATCTCTTGGTTTTAAAAGTTATTGAATTATTGATTGATTGATCTAGAAAATATTACTATTTTTAATATGAAAATGTGCTAGAGATAGATATTTGATTGTCAGAAACCCTTAAGTAAGACCTATGGAACTAAGGTATGAAAATACTTAGTTATGCTTGAGATTTTGATATAGGGGTTGAATGCACGAGAGTGGTTCTTAAATCTCTATGTCAAGGTTTTCTTTTCCATAATCATAGAATAAGTCTACACGAGAGTGAGAATTATTCTATGCAAATCATCTGCGCGAGAGTGAGATGATTTCTTATTGAAGCAAATTACATCTTTATCAAAACAGAAATAAACTGATGAGTGTTTAATTATGTCCGGTCATTGAAATTAAGACGGTTGAACCCCTAGTCCCAAGTCTTTCCCTCTGATATTTAGTAAACTTTTCGATCATTCGCTTTCATTATATTCGATTGCCTAGCTAATAAGAAATTAATTATTTAGTATTTAACAAATGAGGTCTATGTGGTTCGATATCTTAATTATTACTATGAGTATCCGTGCACTTGCGGACACAACACGCACCTCACCTCCTAAGGTGGCGCATCCCCTTCTTTGACCTAAGGGATGATGGTTAGATAAGGTGATGGTGCAACCTAGTCAAGTAAGGGGGCTGACCTTCATCCTCAACCAAGCCTTCATGGCTTCTAGGTTCCCTAGTGGCACATGCATCAGTTCAAGGGCTAATGATGAAGGAAAAGCAACATATGGGGGCTGGTCTTCTTTTTTGACCAAACCTTGATGGTTTATAGGTCTCCTAGTGGTGCATCTTGAGGTTCAAGAGTTGAGAAAGAGAATTGGCGCTCCAAGCTTGCATAGGGGCTATTATTTCATCATTAGCTGAGTGCTTGAAGGTCCTTTGGATGCTTCTTAAGTTCAAGGGCTGATGGAAGAAGATACAGCACCAAGGATGTTTGAGTGCACATCCAAGCAAAGGGGGCGCACTTCTAGGTGGCGCACTTTGCAAGGGATGTATCATATCAAGCGAAGAGGTGAGATACCTAGAGATGGATGGCACATGGATGATTGGCTGAACCCTGGAAGGAGTCTAGGGTTTGTGAGCTAGTTTCCATGTGGAGATTTGAGTTGGCCGAACCTTGGGAGGAACCTAGAGTTTGCAAGCTAGCTTGTGGAGAAGACTCGGGCTGGCCGAACCTAAAGGACATCTAGGGTTTCTTGGATGGTGTGTTTAGAGTTCGTGAGCTGACCCATGGAGCTTAGGACCTAGGTGGTGCACTTCAGGGCCTTGGAGTAGAGCCTTTAGGGCACTCAGGGATGAGCTAAGGACTTATTGGCATGAGCCCATGACTTAGAGCCATTGGTAGTGCTAGGTGGCTAGGACTAGGCCTAGGGGCTTGTTACCCACATTTTGGGCTTTCATCACATCATATTCACTATTTTTTACTTCAGCATGTCTTTACAGTTTTTGTTTTATTCCACCATAAGATTGCATGCCTGTATTGGTAGAATAAGATAAATATTCATGGTGCCGAGACCACAAAAATCTTCGCTAAATTATTTCAAGTCCCATTTTTGTCTTCTGACGCGTAACCCTTGTCAAACTGTTAATCGTTGGTGTTGTGCATTGTTTCCACCCTAGTGGACACACCCATCTATCTTCAGGAGGCATATGGTGACAATGTTTTCCCCAGTCCAGTTAAACCCAGGACATGCCTTAACAAGGAATTCATTGGCCCTAGGTATACCTGTCAGGTCAGACTTCACTAGATTTTTCATATGTGTTAGTTCACATGATGAAGTTAGGACTTTGTGTTGTTCCAGCCCTAACTGGGCACAAAGGGCCTGAATTGTATTGAGAAGGGGAATTGCCGAGTTGCAATTGGCCGGCGAGCTTACCTCAGGAAGCACGCATCACCTTGTACAGTCCATCTCGCCCTAGTAGGACGCAAGGCCGTGTACGAAATGCAGATCCCATCTCACTAAGGAAGCCAAGCAACTTCTCGATCGATTTTTGAGGATTATCGATTCGAACAAAATAGTGATAAACATTCATTTATAAATGGCCAGAATCAATGATTAAAAATGTGATAATGATTTGCTTTTGTCTTTTGTTGTAGATGTCATCTACAAGCAAAAACAACAGCGGACTGTCACTTCATTCTGTCCTTGATAGGGAGAAATTGATTGGAGTCAATTTCATGGACTGGTACCGCCACTTGAGGATAGTCCTCAAGCAGGAGAAGAGGTTGTATGTTGTAGAATAAGCGCTTCCTCCTCTACTGCTATCCTTAGCCCGCATGGCTGAATGGGAAGCTTATCGCAAGCATCAGGATGATGCCCTTGATGTTGGCTGCCTTATGTTATCCGCGATGTCGTCTGAGTTGCAAATGCAACATGAGGATTAAAACGCATTTTAGATCATCACACATATAAAGCAACTATTTGAATCGCAGGCTAGAACATAAAGGTTTGAAACATCCAAGCCTGCCTATTAGTGCAAGATGACTAATGGTGCTCTAGTGCATGTGCTCAAGTTGCTTGGGTACTTGTCGTATCTCAATAGACTGGGACACCCGATGGATCAAGATTTGGCTATGGATCTAATCCTACAGTCGTTGCCTCTGAGTTACAGTGCATTCATTAGCAACTTCAATATCAATAAAATTGTCTGTAATCATGAGGAGCAGTTGAAACTGCTGGAGACGACTGAAAAGGAAATGAACAAGTCCAAACCCAAGTCCATTCTTATGGTCTCTGTGGACAGTAAGAAGTGGAAAAGGGGTAACGACAAGTCCAAGGCCATGGCACTAAAGAAGGGCAAGGTGAGGGAGAACAAGTGCTTCAACTGTGGCCAGTAGGTCCATTGGCACAAAGACTGCAAGCATCCTCATAAAAAGATGAGAAGAAGTGACCCTTCATCTTCAGGCTCAAGTAATTTTCTTACCAAATCCTATACTGTCTATTTCTATACATAAGTATTTTCATACTGCATGGAGAGACTAATATTTGCAAAAATATACTAGATCTCAACAGAATTGAGATGTAGATGACAATGAGAAGACTGACTAGAGCATAGATGTTGCCAAGAGCCACTCTTTTATTTGTCATAGATAAGATTATTTTATTTTTGCAATAATGTAGTTGACATTATATCTATTCCTTGGGAATAGAATTTTTTGAATAGAAGGAATTTATTATTCTTTTCATTTGCAAATCCTCATTACATTGTGCAAAATAATGGGGTAACAAAATAACTAAGTGAATTTAAAATGTGGTTACTATTGAATACCAATGTTTAGACTCTAATATTTTATCATAAACAAGAGTTGCATCTAATGACTTCATGCACGTGAACTCTTGGATTAAAACTCCTTTTAGAGGATTGACTATATTAACCTCTTTCGTGATGTCAAAGATAGGCAAAAACTTATTTGTTGATGAAAATAAATATCCTTCACCAAGTGAGGTGAAGTGGACTAAAAGGTCAAAAGATAGGAATTCATAAATTACAGAAATACATATGGAACTAGCTTATTAAAACTCATGAGTAATCTTCAGTCCAGGTAGGAGGAAGAGTACTTGAGCCACAGGTGACTGTCATAGTGGGTATGAGGCCTTCTCATAGCTCATACCTTCTAAAGAATACCTTGTTACGTGATTCTAGTGGGAGAAAGAGAAAGTCATATATATCTCTTCTAAAGTTATGCTGATAGCTTCTTCCACACTGAACTTAATTCCATCTAGATATGCTATGTGTAACTGGAATACAATTTCCATAGACACACAGGAGAACAAATGATTGTTGCTCAATGTGGTATTTCTTGGAAATGTCTTTGTTTGCAAAAGGCTAGTGGGAGGAAGTTGTGACTTGGATTCAGTCCATGGTCAACAACTTTACACAGATGGTCGAACATGGAATCTGAAACATGTATACCGGTTTTGGGCAACTACATAGTGTGGGAATAAGGATTGAATCAATTCATGTGTGCTTGGGTTATGGGTAATTCCAAACACGGACAATAAATCTTCACCTTATAATACCCAAGTTCAGTGGGAGCTTGAAGACTTGATGGTACTTGGTCCAGTCCAGGTGCTAGGCACTGGATAAGGAACATAGAACACACTTAGGTTCTATAAGGAACTAAGAAGTGGTTCTTGGTTAGTAATGGTGGGAAAAGCTTAGTGTATACACTTGGCAGCTTGTTCCAGTCAGACCAAACTGACATTCTAGCTGTGACGGTAGTAATGCTAGAAGCTGACGGAGCTTCAAAGCAAACAACTTGAAAGCATAGGTAATAAAAATATAGTAGATATTGACACTAACATAGTGGGTCCATTGACCGGTGCTTTGGCGCAGAACGAGCATGGTAGTTCAAGCTTAGGACATGGCATTGAGATTTCTCAACAAGCATGGTCCTAGTGCAAGTGGGAGATTGTTAGTGTTTATGCCCTATGACCTTGGGATGGTCTATTGGGATATGTGTATCATATCTATTTGATATATGAGTTATGCTAGCATTGTTGTTATTATGCAAATTTGTACATCTACGCACATGTACATTTGCATATACAATGTCCCTATGAGATAGATTTTATCTAGTCTCCATGTTTATCCTCGGTCGAGTATCATAGTGGATATGGGATAGCTATGATAGATTCGAGAATGATATATGCGCTGGTTGAGCACTGGTTGCAAACGCAGGCATATGGGTATATCAAGAGAGATATACTGGATCGACCCACTGTGAGAATTCATCTTGGTGTCACAAGATGAATATCACAGTGACACAGATATGCTTGTCCTAAACTTGAGGCCATTGATATCTCTATGTGGTAAGTGATACACACTGATACAACCTAATGTTTCATCATAAAAGGGAAGTCATAACAGTTGTCATTGGGTGTGTCATAAGCCATATGAGAGTTTTAATGTGCCAATAGAGGATTTACCCCTTCCTTGTAGGGAAGCTTGATATCCATGGCGCCCCTATATGGATGCATGACTGAAAGTATATGGTCATACCCAGGTGAAAACCTAATTTAGTTATGACCATTTGATTGGGGTAACCAAGTGTGACACACTTGTCCAATCTAGACATCAGCCTGGCAAAAGGACAAATGTGTACATGTACTTTATCGCAGTTTTAGGGTATGTCGATGATGATTCTATTATGATGACTTGGGTAGCTATGATGTACTGCTAGGTGCCACTCATCACTTGTGATGATTTTAGATTATCACTGCCAGCGTCTGAAGAACCTATAGGGTCGCACACTTAGACACTCGAGGTCTCATACTGATCAGATAGCCTTTGATCGAATCATTGTGTGATTCAGATCACTTTGGAAGTTTGTTGCCTTGAGATTTCTTCTGTGGAGATGATCTTTTATTTAGTTCATGTTTGACCACTGGTTGACCTCTAGTGGACCATGTTTTAGATCGCAGTGTTTCTTCTTCCTTACTCATCTCTCATGGTGGTGCAACCTACACCTGTAACATCCCGTTATCTTAACCCCAAACAAGCAACACAAATCACAGAAGAAACAGGATGTGTCATACAAGATCGATTCACATGCTAGGTAAAACCCCGTTCAGGAAACCCGATCTGAAAATTTCGAAAATTCCATACATATAAATCTCCACAAAAACACAATTTCATAAAGGTACCTGCCACCACGCATTCCTTGCACTAGACATATGCAAGTTACAGGTATATCAAAACCGATTACAAAGAATACACCACAAACCGAAATTCAAAACAAAATCACAAAATCGATTTTATAAACTCATACCAAACACCGAAACCAGGCTGAAACCCGCGGTGACACAAAAATCAAACTCATTTAACAGCCACAATCTGACATCACAAGTTCACATAGTTCACATGGTTCACATAGCTCATATCATTCATATAGTTCGGCCACAACCGGCCCCAAATAATTAAGCACAAAAGTTCTTAAACAGCAAACTAGCGATATCCATGCCAATGCTAACTCAAGAAATGCGCCCCTGCTCTATGCCTGAAAATAGTGAGGGGTGAGCTACACAGCCCAGTGAGTGGATAGTCTAAATCGACCATCCATAACACACACTCAAAAATATAGACAGATTATTTTAAAAATCTCTAACAGGAACATTATGTCAACATATAACAACATAAAGAAAACAGAAGTCATATAAACAGTCAGATGTACACACCAACATATAACAAACTCAGGTTCTAGAGTTATACTCTAAACCAACTCAGATGTACACTCCAACACTTAATTAACCTAGTTGTCCAGCATATTCAGTAGTGACCATTATGGTCTAACCCGGCTTTGGCCTAAGCACTGGGAGACTGCAAAATTTCATGCAACATATAAACATGGACAGTGAGTAGAATCAAGAGGTGGCCCCCGCCAGGTCACGACGTGGCACTTTGCTCTAAAACACCCCATAACACATCGATGGATAGTGTGTAGATTCAAGAGGTGGCCCCCGCCGGGTCACGACGTGGCACTTTGCTCTACGACACCCCATATCACAAAAAAAAAGTGATGACATCAAGAGGTGGCCCCTGTCCGACCAAGACATGGCACTTTGCATCAAAACCCGTTCTCCCAAAAGGTTCCTACTGGACAACAGACACATCTTATATCTTATTTCACAACGGTGGACTTCTAAGTGTCAACTAGACTCTAGGATAGTCATCACAATAATCATAACAGGCAGGCTGAACAACAACCCCCTCATCACAATAATCACATCAGGCAGGCTGAATAACAACCCCCTTATCACAATAATCACATCAGGCAGGTTGAACAACAACCCCCTTATCACAATAATCACATCAGGCAGGCTGAACAACAACCCCCTCACATATCACAATACAGGGCTGAAATTCAAACCCTTAACATATCACATATAGACTATCCCCTTGAGTACACAGTTACACTTAGCCTTAGTCCTATCCATTCCATGACCACAACACATAATATTTGAGTTCACATAACCACATAATATTCGAAAATCACATAACCACATAATATTCAAAAAATCACATAATCACATAATATTCAAAAATCACATTAAACACATAATATTCAAAAATCACATTAAACACATAATATTACAAAAATCGCATAATTCACATAGTAGTGTAGTCCTTAGGTTTCATGCTGATTAGTTCAGTCTAACCTTGCTAAGTTATCACCCAAAGTTATCAATCAATATTTCGTGTCATTACTTTCTGCATACACCATTCAATTAAAAATAAATAATAATACAGAAAATTCACTAAATTTCGTTCACAATTAACATAAATGCAGAATATCACATATTCATCGTTTTCTACTAGTTCTGATAACAAAAGATAGAAATACCCCCAGTTCAAAGTTTAAGTCATACAAGAAAAGTTATCCAAAAATTTCGTAAAAATATTCATTACGTCCCTCATGATCCCTAGATTCGTAATTTCAAGTTTTCCCCAATTTTAACTAGGAAATTTACCGAATTACCCCTAGGTCAATTTCAGTCAATAGAAACTTTTATTTCTAAAAATTCCCAAAAAAAATACAGTAGAATCCTCATATACCTAATTTCATGAATATCAAGTTTTCCCCAATTTTTACCCATGCATTTGGACGTAATTTCATGAAGAAGGGTCGAAATTCTCATCCAAGCCCTAACCTTCATGCAATTGAAAAGCTAAAGCTACATACAAGCTTAAACAAGGTCTAATTGATGATTAGAAGCCTTAAAAATGAAAAGCCCTAATTGTCATGCAACCTAGGGTTTCGAATTTTAGGGAAAAGCAAAGAAAACGTATACAACTTGCAATCAAGGTTCATGTCATGTTTCTAGGCATCAAACTTCTCTAAAACAAACAATACATCCAAAATTCATGAACTAGGTGAAGTAGAAAATCCACTCACTTAGTTTCGGTTCTTCCCAAGCCTCACCCTTTGCGCCTTCCCTCACACCACCACGTCGCCGGAAACGTTCAAGGACTCGCCGGAAGTCGCCCCAACACCACTCGCCGCCGGCCACCAAAGGAGGAGAAGAAGAAGAGAGAGCAAGCCGCCACCTTCCCCAAGAACCGTGAGCAATGAGCAAAGAGGAAAAACGTGAGAGAGAGGGTATGAGGGAAAAATCGTGAGTGAGAGGTGAGAAAATGGATCCCCTAAGGTTTTAGCTTTCTACCCATTAAGCCTCCAAGATCCAATAACCCTTTACTATAAGTTATTTTTCCACCTCACCTTTAACAAGAGCTCTTACCCTTTTCTAATAGAAAGACACCACTAGCCTAGTGGTGTGCAGCACACACTCTACGCCTTAAGTTGCGGGTTCGAATCCTCTCCGCGACACATTTTTACATAGCAGGAAAAATGCACAAATCGATACATTATCTCAAAGAAAACGTCCACATAAAAAATCAGATAATCAAAACTTTATTTTTCTTACCTGCTAATAAATTTCTGGATCTTACAACACCTAGCCGAACCCTAGGATGGTTTCTAGGGTTACCTTGAGGCTCACCTAAAGGGGGTTGGTGGCTAGGGTTTGGGTTGGCACACCTCACCCCTAAGGAGGTGCATCCCTTTAATCAGTCTGACCTAAAGTGGTTTCTAGGGTAACCTAGATGGTGTACTTGAGGGAAGAGGGCTGATCAAAGGAGATAATGCAACCTAACCAAGTTAGCGGGCTGATCTTTGTCCATAGCGGAACCATGAGGCCTTCTATGGTTTCCTAGTTGTGCATCAAGGGTTTAAGGGCTGATGATGAAGGTGGCTCACCCTAAGGGGCTGACCTACATCTCTAGCCAAACCATGTTCACTTCTAGGGTCACCTAGTAGTCCAACTGTAACATCCCGTTATCTTAACCCCAAACAAATGGCACAATTCATGAATGATACAGGATGTTTCATATAAGATCGATTCATATGCTAGGTAAAACCGAGTTCAAGAAAACACGATCTGAAAATTTCCACAAATCCATACATAAATATCCACAAAACACAAATCTCATAAATCACATAAGGGTACCTGCCACCACGCAATCCTTGCACTAGACATATGCAAGGCAACAGTTATATCAAATCCGATGGCATAAATACAATTCGATTCGAAATTCAAAGCAAAGCCACAAAGTCGATTTTAAAAACTCATACCAAACACCGAAACCAGGCTGAAGCCCGCGGTGACACAAAAAATCAAACTCATTTAACAGCCACAATCTAGCATCATAGGTTCACAAAGATTCACATAGTTCACATCATTCATATAGTTCGTATAACTCATATAGTTCGGCCACAACCGGCCTCATAATTAAGCACAAAAGTTCTTAAACATAATCACAGCAAACTAGCATAATGTCCACGCCAATGCTAACTCAAGAAATGCGCCCCTGCTCTATGCCTGAAAATAGTGAGGGGTGAGCTACACAGCCCAGTGAGTGGATAGTCTAAATCGACCATCCATAACATACATTCAAAAATATAGGCAGATTATTTTAAAAATCTTTAACAGAACATTATGTCAATATACAACAAGATTAAATACAGAAGTCATATAAACAGCCAGATGTACACACCAACATATAACAAACTCAGGTTCTAAACAAACTCAGGTTCTAGAGTTGTACTCTAAACCAACTAAACACACCAATACTTAGTTAACCTAGTTGTCCAGCATATTCAGTAGTGACCAATATGGTCTAACCCGGCTTTGGCCTAAGCACTGGGAGCTGCAAAATCTCGTGCAACACATAAACATGGACAGTGAGTAGAATCAAGAGGTGGCCCCCTCCAGGTCACGACGTGGCACTTTGCTCTAAAACACCCCATAAACACATCGATGGCTTGTGTGTAGATTCAAGAGGTGGCCCCCGCCGGGTCACGACGTGGCACTTTGCTCTACGACACCCCATATCACAAAAAGAGAGTGATGACATCAAGAGGTGGCCCCTGTTTGACCAAGACATGGCACTTTGCGTCAAAACCCGTTCTCCCAAAAGGTTCCTACTGGACAACAGACACATCTTATATCATATTTCATAAAGGTGCACTCCTAAGTGTCAACTAGACTCTAGGATAGTCATCACAAAAATCATATCGGGCAGGCTGAACATCAACCCCCATCACAATAATCATAATAGGCAGGCTGAACATCAACCTCCTCACATATCAAATACAGGGCTGAAATTCAAACCCTTAACATATCACATAAGGACTATCCTATGAGTACCCGGTTACACTTAGCCATAGTCCTAACCAACACATAACACATAATATTCAAAATTCCCATAATCACATAATTTTCAAAAATCTCATAACCACATAATGTTCACAGTTCACATAATCACATAATGTTCACAAATCACATAACAACATAATATTCCAAAAATCACATAAACACCTAATATTTAAAAATCACATAATTACATAATATTAACAATCATATAATGTAGTGTGGTCCTTAGGTTTCATGCTGATTAGTTCAGTCAAACCTTACTAGGTTATCACCCAAATTTCTCAAACAATTTCTCAACATTGCAGTTAACAAGCATCCATAAAAATTAACATAAAACTAAAACATGTAGTCATACAAACTATCCATAAAATTAACAAAAACTAAAACATGTATTCATACAAACTATTTTACAAATCTCTACATATAACCCACGGTTAACATAACATATTATCTATTAAATTTTACACCTTGAATTAACATGAATTTCATGCTCAAACCATTGGTCTAAAACTTCCGAAATTCCATAAATTAATACCTTAAATTTCATATTACCAATTTTCGGTTTTCATAAACAATCATCAAGATTATTTCGGTTTACATGGAAATTTAGGTTTTCATGGAAAAATACAATTCGGTTCTCATGAAGAACAATACCCTAAATTCGGTTTTCATACCCTAAATACACTTTGCATAATTTCGGTTTTAACATGGTAAATTTTCCAAGAACTCAAGTGTATCATTTAACACAAACACAACCAAATTGTTAAATCAATTAAGACATTCCACTCACCTTGAACCGTGAACACCAATAAGAAAAACCCTTCCAAAAATTTGTCTAAGGCTTTGAAAGACGCCACCAAACACCAAGGAATGCCGGCCAAAGGAAGAGGAAGAGGAAGAAAGGAATTTCGCCTCCAAGCCTCCAAGAATCGCCCACTTCTTCCTAGCCGTCGCCCAAGTTTTCTCCCAAGCCAAAATCGCCAATTTTCTTTCCCCAATCGTTAAACCCACTAAAAATTCAGTTTTTGAATTTTAAACCCACTAACCAATTAATTCAAATAGGGTTTAACCCCTTTAACTAATTAATTCGAATCTTCATTCTAATATCCCATAGTTAACCAATTAATTTAATTAACTTAACCATTAACCATTCACTTAAACGAAATCCATTAAGGATTTAATTAACATCCAATAAGGATTTAATTAACCAATAAGGTCTAATTAATTAACCAATAAGCTCTAATTAATTAACTTACAATTTACAACCCATAAATCCTAATTAATTTATCATGAACAACCAATGATAATTTATCATAAATTAACAGCCAATAATCAAATAAATAATCTCTAATTAATCTACAATAAATTAACAACCAAAAATCTCTAGTTTAATTAACTATAAATTAACAACCAAATAAATGAACAACCAATACATAGAACAATATCACAGTCACTAATTTTAGAAAAATCAAAATAATGCTTACCAGGACTTAAGATCCTTGGATCTTACATCCCTCCCTCCTTATAAAGCTTTAGTCCTCTAAAGCTCAAATCATATCATCAAAGAGATAAGCATAAAACTTCCTCATATCCGCTTCAGTCTCCCATGTTGCCTCCTCAACCGACTGATTTCCCCAGATAACCTTTACCAAAGGTATAGTCTTGTTCCTCAGAACTTTGTCCTTTCTATCCACAATCCGAAGAGGTCTTTCCTCAAAAGTCAAATCACTCTGAATCTGAAGAGGTTCCAATTCCAATACATGAGATGGATCAGGATGATACTTCCTCAAAACAGAAACATGGAACACATTATGCACATGATCCATAGCAGGAGGTAAAGCTAACCGGTAAGCCACTGGACCAATTCTCTCAATAATGTCAAAAGGGCCTACAAACCTAGGGCTCAACTTGCCCTTTTTGCCAAACCTCATTACACCCTTAGTAGGTGACACCTTCAAGAACACATGATCCCCTACCATAAACTCCAAGGGACGACGACGGTCATCAGCATAACTCTTCTGTCTGTCCCGAGCAATCTTCAGTTTATCCCGGATCTCTCTGACCTTATCAGTAGTCTCCTGTACTGCATCAGATCTCAAAATCATTCTGTCACCAGTTTCCTCCCAACACAAGGGAGTCCTACACCTTCTCCCATACAAAGCTTCATAAGGAGCCATCTGAATACTGGAGTGGAAGCTATTATTATAAGTGAACTCTATCAAAGATAGATCCCGGTTCCACTCAGAACTCCAATCAACCACATAAGCTCTCAACAAGTCTTCTAGAGTCTGTATAGTATGCTCCGTCTGGCCATCAGACTGAGGATGGTATGCTGTACTAAAACTCAACTTAGTACCCAAACCTTCCTGTAAGCTCTTCCAAAATCTGGACAAAAATCGAGAGTCCCTATCAGACACAATATCAACAGGCACTCCATGCAGTCTGACTATCTCATCAATATACAATCTAGCCAGTCTCTCTAAAGGATAAGTCATCTTGATCGGGAGAAAATGGGCTGATTTAGTGAGTCTATCAACGATCACCCAAATAGCATCATGACCCAATCTGGTTCTGGGCAAACCACACACAAAATCCATACTGATGCATTCCCACTTCCACTCAGGAATAGGAAGGGGCTGCAACAAACCACCAGGCTTCTGGTGTTCAGCCTTTACAGTCTGACAGGTTAAACACCTAGAGACAAAATCATATACCTCTTTCTTCATGCCCGGCCACCAAAAACTCTTCTTGAGGTCCTGATACATCTTAGTCACACCAGGATGTAGAGAATATTTGGAGTTATGGCTGTCCTCCAATATTTCTTTCCTCAAGCTCGGTCCCTCAGGGACACATACCCTTCCACGAAACCGAAGAATACCATCATCAGACAGGCTAAAATCCTGAACTGCGCCATCAACCAGACTATCCCTGATCTGAACTAATCTCGGATCCACAGACTGCTGATCTCTGATCTTCTGCAACAAAGCAGACTGTACTCTGAGAAAAGCCACATAACCCGACTGAACTTTAGGAAAAACACTGATCCTGAGATCTCTGAACTCCTGCAGTAACTGCCACTCACTGACCCGTAAAGCAGCTACTGAAGTAACTGGATGTCTGCTCAGTGCATCCGCCACTACATTGGCCTTTCCAGCCTAATACTGAATAGAGAAGTCATAATCTTTGATCAACTCCATCCATCTTCTCTGTCTCATGTTCAACTCCTTCTGAGTGAAGATATACTTGAGACTCTGGTGATCAGTGAACAGATCAAACTCCTGGCCCAGCAAATAGTGATGCCATATCTTCAAAGCAAAGACTACGGCCGCCAACTCTAAATCATGAGTAGGGTAGTTCAATTCATACTCCTTCAGTTGTCTCGAAGCATAGGCTACTACAGAACCCTTCTGCATCAAGACACAACCCAACCCTTTGCCTGAAGCATCCGTATAAACAGTAAACCTTTCCCCATCACTAGGAATAATGAGGATCGGTGTACTAGTCAACCTCCTTTTCAACTCTTGAAAGCTCTCTTCACACTTATCATCCCAAATAAAATTGGCCTCCTTTCAGGTCAATTTAGTTAAAGGACCCGCCAGCTTGGAGAATCCCTCAACAAATCTCCGGTAGTAACCTGCTAAACCCAGGAAACTTCTGATCTCAGTAGCACTAGTCGGTCTTCCCCAATCAAGGATAGCTTGCACTTTAACTGGATCCACAGACACCCCCTGACCAGAAATCACATGCCCAAGGAAACTGATCTTTTCTAGCCAAAACTCACACTTACTAGCCTTGGCATATAACCGGTTCTTCCTCAGAACCTCCAGCACTCTGCGCAAGTCACTGACATGATCCGAAGTAGTCTGAGAGTACACCAAGATATCGTCTATAAAAACTACCACACAAGAATCAAGCAATTCATGAAACACCCTGTTCATCAAATCCATGAAAACGGCAGGTGCATTCGTCAGTCCAAAAGGCATAACTAAAAATTCGAAATGCCCATACCTGGTCCTGAAAGCAGTCTTAAATATATCCTCATCCTTGACCCTCAGCTGGTAATACCCTGATCTCAGATCAATCTTAGAGAACACTGTCGCTCCCTGTAATTGATCAAATAGATCATCAATTCTGGGAAGAGGATACTTATTCTTGATAGTCACTTGGTTCAGTTGCCTGTAGTCTATACACATCCTCAGGGTTCCATCTTTCTTCTTCACAAATAGCACTGGCGCTCCCCAGGGAGAAGCACTAGGCCGAATATACCCTTTCTCTAGCAATTCCTCCAGTTGTTTCTTAAGCTCGGCCAACTCTGAAGTAGTCATACGGTAAGGAGCTCTGGAGATAGGTGCCGTTCCTGGCGCCAACTCAATGCCAAACTCCACTTCTCGAATCGGTGGCAAGCCTGAA
Organism: Costus lasius; assembly: GCA_027563935.2. Lineage (NCBI taxonomy): Eukaryota > Viridiplantae > Streptophyta > Magnoliopsida > Zingiberales > Costaceae > Costus > Costus lasius. The sequence continues at coordinate 62,335,209 of CM050451.1, forward strand.
AATTCTTCAGAGAATACATCAGGAAATTCTTTCACCACCGCCATCTGAGTCAAATCAGAAGTAGAATCATCCTGCACCTTAACATGCGCAAGGTAACCCTTACACCCACTAGCAAGTAACTTTCTGGCCTGCAGAAAAGATATTACATGTGGTCCTTGGTCTGACACTAGACCTCTCACAAAAATCCGATTCCCATCTAGCAGATTTAAAGTGATTACTTTCTCAAAGCAATCCACAGAGGCATGATGTGAGGATAACCAATCCATACCTAGGATGACATCATAATCTTGCATGTCTAGGAGGATTAAATCCACTAGAAACTCATAACCCTCTACATGCACCACACAATCAGCACACACAGTGTCTGTAGATAATGACTTTCCTAAGGGAGTACTGACAGACAGCATAAACTCTAGTCTGGACTGTAGGCTTATCTGCGCCTCTAGGCTGTATCTCAGGCTCTTTGCAGTCCCTGACCATGTGCCCCGGTTTCTTACACCTGAAGCACACGCCATTCTTCTTATGACAATCCTTCATCAGATGTCCCTTGAGCCCACAATAACTACAAGTCCAGTTCTCAGTGTTGTTGTTCTTTACATCCCTGGCATCCCTGAACTGCTGCGGTGTATCCCTGGACTGCTGCGGTGCCTTGTAAGAGTAAGGCTTATACCTGCTCTTCTTGTAGTCCTTATGTTTAGGGTACTTCTTACCCTTGCCGCCACTGCCATACTGAGGAGCCGCCGCCTCAGCCGCAGGAATCACAGTCACGGCAACATGAGAACTCCTCTCAGCTATGTATCTCTCAATGGTGCGTGCTCGCCCAACAGTCTCAACATAGGTCTCCAAATGCTGAGCACCAACCTGCTCTCTAATGTCCCATCTGAGACCTCTGAGAAACTTAGTAGCTCTCCTCTTTTCAGTGTTTATCAGGTGAGGAGCATACTTTCCCAATTTCGTGAACTGTAATTCAAACTGGTCCACAGTCATATCACCCTGCTCCAGGTGAATAAATGCCACCTCTCGGTCCTCCACCAAACTATCTGGGAAGTACTTCTCGTTAAATCGAGACAAGAAGTAAGGCCAATCTACAGTCTCATGTCTTTCTTCGGCAAGTCTCACCACGCCCTTCCACCACTCATCTGCGTCCCCACGCATCATATAGGTGGTCAGACATAACTTATCCTCATCTGAGCAGCGCATGACTTGGAAAATCTTTTCCAAGCACAACTGCCAGTTCTCAGCAGTACTGGATTCTGAGCCTCCATAAAAAGAACTAGGACCCAGTTTCTGGAATTCACTCACAAGTGAAGCATAGCGCCATCTTAAATTCCTACACACACATTCCATAGTCAGGAATGCAAACATAAACCTATCAGATGTCTAGCAATACACAAACATGTTTTCCCCCGAACTAAGTTTTAGCTAGCCAACTCCTCTGATACCATTCTGTAACATCCCGTTATCTTAACCCCAAAGAAATGGCACAATTCATGAATGATACAGGATGTTTCATATAAGATCGATTCATATGCTAGGTAAAACCGAGTTCAAGAAAACACGATCTGAAAATTTCCACAAATCCATACATAAATATCCACAAAACACAAATCTCATAAATCACATAAGGGTACCTGCCACCACGCAATCCTTGCACTAGACATATGCAAGGCAACAGTTATATCAAATCCGATGGCATAAATACAATTCGATTCGAAATTCAAAGCAAAGCCACAAAGTCGATTTTAAAAACTCATACCAAACACCGAAACCAGGCTGAAGCCCGCGGTGACACAAAAAATCAAACTCATTTAACAGCCACAATCTGGCATCATAGGTTCACAAAGATTCACATAGTTCACATCATTCATATAGTTCGTATAACTCATATAGTTCGGCCACAACCGGCCTCATAATTAAGCACAAAAGTTCTTAAACATAATCACAGCAAACTAGCATAATGTCCACGCCAATGCTAACTCAAGAAATGCGCCCCTGCTCTATGCCTGAAAATAGTGAGGGGTGAGCTACACAGCCCAGTGAGTGGATAGTCTAAATCGACCATCCATAACATACATTCAAAAATATAGGCAGATTATTTTAAAAATCTTTAACAGAACATTATGTCAATATACAACAAGATTAAATACAGAAGTCATATAAACAGCCAGATGTACACACCAACATATAACAAACTCAGGTTCTAAACAAACTCAGGTTCTAGAGTTGTACTCTAAACCAACTAAACACACCAATACTTAGTTAACCTAGTTGTCCAGCATATTCAGTAGTGACCAATATGGTCTAACCCGGCTTTGGCCTAAGCACTGGGAGCTGCAAAATCTCGTGCAACACATAAACATGGACAGTGAGTAGAATCAAGAGGTGGCCCCCGCCAGGTCACGACGTGGCACTTTGCTCTAAAACACCCCATAAACACATCGATGGCTTGTGTGTAGATTCAAGAGGTGGCCCCCGCCGGGTCACGACGTGGCACTTTGCTCTACGACACCCCATATCACAAAAAGAGAGTGATGACATCAAGAGGTGGCCCCTGTCTGACCAAGACATGGCACTTTGCGTCAAAACCCGTTCTCCCAAAAGGTTCCTACTGGACAACAGACACATCTTATATCATATTTCATAAAGGTGCACTCCTAAGTGTCAACTAGACTCTAGGATAGTCATCACAAAAATCATATCGGGCAGGCTGAACATCAACCCCCATCACAATAATCATAATAGGCAGGCTGAACATCAACCTCCTCACATATCAAATACAGGGCTGAAATTCAAACCCTTAACATATCACATAAGGACTATCCTATGAGTACCCGGTTACACTTAGCCATAGTCCTAACCAACACATAACACATAATATTCAAAATTCCCATAATCACATAATTTTCAAAAATCTCATAACCACATAATGTTCACAGTTCACATAATCACATAATGTTCACAAATCACATAACAACATAATATTCCAAAAATCACATAAACACCTAATATTTAAAAATCACATAATTACATAATATTAACAATCATATAATGTAGTGTGGTCCTTAGGTGTCATGCTGATTAGTTCAGTCAAACCTTACTAGGTTATCACCCAAATTTCTCAAACAATTTCTCAACATTGCAGGTAACAAGCATCCATAAAAATTAACATAAAACTAAAACATGTAGTCATACAAACTATCCATAAAATTAACAAAAACTAAAACATGTATTCATACAAACTATTTTACAAATCTCTACATATAACCCACGGTTAACATAACATATTATCTATTAAATTTTACACCTTGAATTAACATGAATTTCATGCTCAAACCATTGGTCTAAAACTTCCGAAATTCCATAAATTAATACCTTAAATTTCATATTACCAATTTTCGGTTTTCATAAACAATCATCAAGATTATTTCGGTTTACATGGAAATTTAGGTTTTCATGGAAAAATACAATTCGGTTCTCATGAAGAACAATACCCTAAATTCGGTTTTCATACCCTAAATACACTTTGCATAATTTCGGTTTTAACATGGTAAATTTTCCAAGAACTCAAGTGTATCATTTAACACAAACACAACCAAATTGTTAAATCAATTAAGACATTCCACTCACCTTGAACCGTGAACACCAATAAGAAAAACCCTTCCAAAAATTTGTCTAAGGCTTTGAAAGACGCCACCAAACACCAAGGAATGCCGGCCAAAGGAAGAGGAAGAGGAAGAAAGGAATTTCGCCTCCAAGCCTCCAAGAATCGCCCACTTCTTCCTAGCCGTCGCCCAAGTTTTCTCCCAAGCCAAAATCGCCAATTTTCTTTCCCCAATCGTTAAACCCACTAAAAATTCAGTTTTTGAATTTTAAACCCACTAACCAATTAATTCAAATAGGGTTTAACCCCTTTAACTAATTAATTCGAATCTTCATTCTAATATCCCATAGTTAACCAATTAATTTAATTAACTTAACCATTAACCATTCACTTAAACGAAATCCATTAAGGATTTAATTAACATCCAATAAGGATTTAATTAACCAATAAGGTCTAATTAATTAACCAATAAGCTCTAATTAATTAACTTACAATTTACAACCCATAAATCCTAATTAATTTATCATGAACAACCAATGATAATTTATCATAAATTAACAGCCAATAATCAAATAAATAATCTCTAATTAATCTACAATAAATTAACAACCAAAAATCTCTAGTTTAATTAACTATAAATTAACAACCAAATAAATGAACAACCAATACATAGAACAATATCACAGTCACTAATTTTAGAAAAATCAAAATAATGCTTACCAGGACTTAAGATCCTTGGATCTTACATCCCTCCCTCCTTATAAAGCTTTAGTCCTCTAAAGCTCAAATCATATCATCAAAGAGATAAGCATAAAACTTCCTCATATCCGCTTCAGTCTCCCATGTTGCCTCCTCAACCGACTGATTTCCCCAGATAACCTTTACCAAAGGTATAGTCTTGTTCCTCAGAACTTTGTCCTTTCTATCCACAATCCGAAGAGGTCTTTCCTCAAAAGTCAAATCACTCTGAATCTGAAGAGGTTCCAATTCCAATACATGAGATGGATCAGGATGATACTTCCTCAAAACAGAAACATGGAACACATTATGCACATGATCCATAGCAGGAGGTAAAGCTAACCGGTAAGCCACTGGACCAATTCTCTCAATAATGTCAAAAGGGCCTACAAACCTAGGGCTCAACTTGCCCTTTTTGCCAAACCTCATTACACCCTTAGTAGGTGACACCTTCAAGAACACATGATCCCCTACCATAAACTCCAAGGGACGACGACGGTCATCAGCATAACTCTTCTGTCTGTCCCGAGCAATCTTCAGTTTATCCCGGATCTCTCTGACCTTATCAGTAGTCTCCTGTACTGCATCAGATCTCAAAATCATTCTGTCACCAGTTTCCTCCCAACACAAGGGAGTCCTACACCTTCTCCCATACAAAGCTTCATAAGGAGCCATCTGAATACTGGAGTGGAAGCTATTATTATAAGTGAACTCTATCAAAGATAGATCCCGGTTCCACTCAGAACTCCAATCAACCACATAAGCTCTCAACAAGTCTTCTAGAGTCTGTATAGTATGCTCCGTCTGGCCATCAGACTGAGGATGGTATGCTGTACTAAAACTCAACTTAGTACCCAAACCTTCCTGTAAGCTCTTCCAAAATCTGGACAAAAATCGAGAGTCCCTATCAGACACAATATCAACAGGCACTCCATGCAGTCTGACTATCTCATCAATATACAATCTAGCCAGTCTCTCTAAAGGATAAGTCATCTTGATCGGGAGAAAATGGGCTGATTTAGTGAGTCTATCAACGATCACCCAAATAGCATCATGACCCAATCTGGTTCTGGGCAAACCACACACAAAATCCATACTGATGCATTCCCACTTCCACTCAGGAATAGGAAGGGGCTGCAACAAACCACCAGGCTTCTGGTGTTCAGCCTTTACAGTCTGACAGGTTAAACACCTAGAGACAAAATCATATACCTCTTTCTTCATGCCCGGCCACCAAAAACTCTTCTTGAGGTCCTGATACATCTTAGTCACACCAGGATGTAGAGAATATTTGGAGTTATGGCTGTCCTCCAATATTTCTTTCCTCAAGCTCGGTCCCTCAGGGACACATACCCTTCCACGAAACCGAAGAATACCATCATCAGACAGGCTAAAATCCTGAACTGCGCCATCAACCAGACTATCCCTGATCTGAACTAATCTCGGATCCACAGACTGCTGATCTCTGATCTTCTGCAACAAAGCAGACTGTACTCTGAGAAAAGCCACATAACCCGACTGAACTTTAGGAAAAACACTGATCCTGAGATCTCTGAACTCCTGCAGTAACTGCCACTCACTGACCCGTAAAGCAGCTACTGAAGTAACTGGATGTCTGCTCAGTGCATCCGCCACTACATTGGCCTTTCCAGCCTAATACTGAATAGAGAAGTCATAATCTTTGATCAACTCCATCCATCTTCTCTGTCTCATGTTCAACTCCTTCTGAGTGAAGATATACTTGAGACTCTGGTGATCAGTGAACAGATCAAACTCCTGGCCCAGCAAATAGTGATGCCATATCTTCAAAGCAAAGACTACGGCCGCCAACTCTAAATCATGAGTAGGGTAGTTCAATTCATACTCCTTCAGTTGTCTCGAAGCATAGGCTACTACAGAACCCTTCTGCATCAAGACACAACCCAACCCTTTGCCTGAAGCATCCGTATAAACAGTAAACCTTTCCCCATCACTAGGAATAATGAGGATCGGTGTACTAGTCAACCTCCTTTTCAACTCTTGAAAGCTCTCTTCACACTTATCATCCCAAATAAAATTGGCCTCCTTTCAGGTCAATTTAGTTAAAGGACCCGCCAGCTTGGAGAATCCCTCAACAAATCTCCGGTAGTAACCTGCTAAACCCAGGAAACTTCTGATCTCAGTAGCACTAGTCGGTCTTCCCCAATCAAGGATAGCTTGCACTTTAACTGGATCCACAGACACCCCCTGACCAGAAATCACATGCCCAAGGAAACTGATCTTTTCTAGCCAAAACTCACACTTACTAGCCTTGGCATATAACCGGTTCTTCCTCAGAACCTCCAGCACTCTGCGCAAGTCACTGACATGATCCGAAGTAGTCTGAGAGTACACCAAGATATCGTCTATAAAAACTACCACACAAGAATCAAGCAATTCATGAAACACCCTGTTCATCAAATCCATGAAAACGGCAGGTGCATTCGTCAGTCCAAAAGGCATAACTAAAAATTCGAAATGCCCATACCTGGTCCTGAAAGCAGTCTTAAATATATCCTCATCCTTGACCCTCAGCTGGTAATACCCTGATCTCAGATCAATCTTAGAGAACACTGTCGCTCCCTGTAATTGATCAAATAGATCATCAATTCTGGGAAGAGGATACTTATTCTTGATAGTCACTTGGTTCAGTTGCCTGTAGTCTATACACATCCTCAGGGTTCCATCTTTCTTCTTCACAAATAGCACTGGCGCTCCCCAGGGAGAAGCACTAGGCCGAATATACCCTTTCTCTAGCAATTCCTCCAGTTGTTTCTTAAGCTCGGCCAACTCTGAAGTAGTCATACGGTAAGGAGCTCTGGAGATAGGTGCCGTTCCTGGCGCCAACTCAATGCCAAACTCCACTTCTCGAATCGGTGGCAAGCCTGAAAATTCTTCAGAGAATACATCAGGAAATTCTTTCACCACCGCCATCTGAGTCAAATCAGAAGTAGAATCATCCTGCACCTTAACATGCGCAAGGTAACCCTTACACCCACTAGCAAGTAACTTTCTGGCCTGCAGAAAAGATATTACATGTGGTCCTTGGTCTGACACTAGACCTCTCACAAAAATCCGATTCCCATCTAGCAGATTTAAAGTGATTACTTTCTCAAAGCAATCCACAGAGGCATGATGTGAGGATAACCAATCCATACCTAGGATGACATCATAATCTTGCATGTCTAGGAGGATTAAATCCACTAGAAACTCATAACCCTCTACATGCACCACACAATCAGCACACACAGTGTCTGTAGATAATGACTTTCCTAAGGGAGTACTGACAGACAGCATAAACTCTAGTCTGGACTGTAGGCTTATCTGCGCCTCTAGGCTGTATCTCAGGCTCTTTGCAGTCCCTGACCATGTGCCCCGGTTTCTTACACCTGAAGCACACGCCATTCTTCTTATGACAATCCTTCATCAGATGTCCCTTGAGCCCACAATAACTACAAGTCCAGTTCTCAGTGTTGTTGTTCTTTACATCCCTGGCATCCCTGAACTGCTGCGGTGTATCCCTGGACTGCTGCGGTGCCTTGTAAGAGTAAGGCTTATACCTGCTCTTCTTGTAGTCCTTATGTTTAGGGTACTTCTTACCCTTGCCGCCACTGCCATACTGAGGAGCCGCCGCCTCAGCCGCAGGAATCACAGTCACGGCAACATGAGAACTCCTCTCAGCTATGTATCTCTCAATGGTGCGTGCTCGCCCAACAGTCTCAACATAGGTCTCCAAATGCTGAGCACCAACCTGCTCTCTAATGTCCCATCTGAGACCTCTGAGAAACTTAGTAGCTCTCCTCTTTTCAGTGTTTATCAGGTGAGGAGCATACTTTCCCAATTTCGTGAACTGTAATTCAAACTGGTCCACAGTCATATCACCCTGCTCCAGGTGAATAAATGCCACCTCTCGGTCCTCCACCAAACTATCTGGGAAGTACTTCTCGTTAAATCGAGACAAGAAGTAAGGCCAATCTACAGTCTCATGTCTTTCTTCGGCAAGTCTCACCACGCCCTTCCACCACTCATCTGCGTCCCCACGCATCATATAGGTGGTCAGACATAACTTATCCTCATCTGAGCAGCGCATGACTTGGAAAATCTTTTCCAAGCACAACTGCCAGTTCTCAGCAGTACTGGATTCTGAGCCTCCATAAAAAGAACTAGGACCCAGTTTCTGGAATTCACTCACAAGTGAAGCATAGCGCCATCTTAAATTCCTACACACACATTCCATAGTCAGGAATGCAAACATAAACCTATCAGATGTCTAGCAATACACAAACATGTTTTCCCCCGAACTAAGTTTTAGCTAGCCAACTCCTCTGATACCATTCTGTAACATCCCGTTATCTTAACCCCAAAGAAATGGCACAATTCATGAATGATACAGGATGTTTCATATAAGATCGATTCATATGCTAGGTAAAACCGAGTTCAAGAAAACACGATCTGAAAATTTCCACAAATCCATACATAAATATCCACAAAACACAAATCTCATAAATCACATAAGGGTACCTGCCACCACGCAATCCTTGCACTAGACATATGCAAGGCAACAGTTATATCAAATCCGATGGCATAAATACAATTCGATTCGAAATTCAAAGCAAAGCCACAAAGTCGATTTTAAAAACTCATACCAAACACCGAAACCAGGCTGAAGCCCGCGGTGACACAAAAAATCAAACTCATTTAACAGCCACAATCTGGCATCATAGGTTCACAAAGATTCACATAGTTCACATCATTCATATAGTTCGTATAACTCATATAGTTCGGCCACAACCGGCCTCATAATTAAGCACAAAAGTTCTTAAACATAATCACAGCAAACTAGCATAATGTCCACGCCAATGCTAACTCAAGAAATGCGCCCCTGCTCTATGCCTGAAAATAGTGAGGGGTGAGCTACACAGCCCAGTGAGTGGATAGTCTAAATCGACCATCCATAACATACATTCAAAAATATAGGCAGATTATTTTAAAAATCTTTAACAGAACATTATGTCAATATACAACAAGATTAAATACAGAAGTCATATAAACAGCCAGATGTACACACCAACATATAACAAACTCAGGTTCTAAACAAACTCAGGTTCTAGAGTTGTACTCTAAACCAACTAAACACACCAATACTTAGTTAACCTAGTTGTCCAGCATATTCAGTAGTGACCAATATGGTCTAACCCGGCTTTGGCCTAAGCACTGGGAGCTGCAAAATCTCGTGCAACACATAAACATGGACAGTGAGTAGAATCAAGAGGTGGCCCCCGCCAGGTCACGACGTGGCACTTTGCTCTAAAACACCCCATAAACACATCGATGGCTTGTGTGTAGATTCAAGAGGTGGCCCCCGCCGGGTCACGACGTGGCACTTTGCTCTACGACACCCCATATCACAAAAAGAGAGTGATGACATCAAGAGGTGGCCCCTGTCTGACCAAGACATGGCACTTTGCGTCAAAACCCGTTCTCCCAAAAGGTTCCTACTGGACAACAGACACATCTTATATCATATTTCATAAAGGTGCACTCCTAAGTGTCAACTAGACTCTAGGATAGTCATCACAAAAATCATATCGGGCAGGCTGAACATCAACCCCCATCACAATAATCATAATAGGCAGGCTGAACATCAACCTCCTCACATATCAAATACAGGGCTGAAATTCAAACCCTTAACATATCACATAAGGACTATCCTATGAGTACCCGGTTACACTTAGCCATAGTCCTAACCAACACATAACACATAATATTCAAAATTCCCATAATCACATAATTTTCAAAAATCTCATAACCACATAATGTTCACAGTTCACATAATCACATAATGTTCACAAATCACATAACAACATAATATTCCAAAAATCACATAAACACCTAATATTTAAAAATCACATAATTACATAATATTAACAATCATATAATGTAGTGTGGTCCTTAGGTGTCATGCTGATTAGTTCAGTCAAACCTTACTAGGTTATCACCCAAATTTCTCAAACAATTTCTCAACATTGCAGGTAACAAGCATCCATAAAAATTAACATAAAACTAAAACATGTAGTCATACAAACTATCCATAAAATTAACAAAAACTAAAACATGTATTCATACAAACTATTTTACAAATCTCTACATATAACCCACGGTTAACATAACATATTATCTATTAAATTTTACACCTTGAATTAACATGAATTTCATGCTCAAACCATTGGTCTAAAACTTCCGAAATTCCATAAATTAATACCTTAAATTTCATATTACCAATTTTCGGTTTTCATAAACAATCATCAAGATTATTTCGGTTTACATGGAAATTTAGGTTTTCATGGAAAAATACAATTCGGTTCTCATGAAGAACAATACCCTAAATTCGGTTTTCATACCCTAAATACACTTTGCATAATTTCGGTTTTAACATGGTAAATTTTCCAAGAACTCAAGTGTATCATTTAACACAAACACAACCAAATTGTTAAATCAATTAAGACATTCCACTCACCTTGAACCGTGAACACCAATAAGAAAAACCCTTCCAAAAATTTGTCTAAGGCTTTGAAAGACGCCACCAAACACCAAGGAATGCCGGCCAAAGGAAGAGGAAGAGGAAGAAAGGAATTTCGCCTCCAAGCCTCCAAGAATCGCCCACTTCTTCCTAGCCGTCGCCCAAGTTTTCTCCCAAGCCAAAATCGCCAATTTTCTTTCCCCAATCGTTAAACCCACTAAAAATTCAGTTTTTGAATTTTAAACCCACTAACCAATTAATTCAAATAGGGTTTAACCCCTTTAACTAATTAATTCGAATCTTCATTCTAATATCCCATAGTTAACCAATTAATTTAATTAACTTAACCATTAACCATTCACTTAAACGAAATCCATTAAGGATTTAATTAACATCCAATAAGGATTTAATTAACCAATAAGGTCTAATTAATTAACCAATAAGCTCTAATTAATTAACTTACAATTTACAACCCATAAATCCTAATTAATTTATCATGAACAACCAATGATAATTTATCATAAATTAACAGCCAATAATCAAATAAATAATCTCTAATTAATCTACAATAAATTAACAACCAAAAATCTCTAGTTTAATTAACTATAAATTAACAACCAAATAAATGAACAACCAATACATAGAACAATATCACAGTCACTAATTTTAGAAAAATCAAAATAATGCTTACCAGGACTTAAGATCCTTGGATCTTACATCCCTCCCTCCTTATAAAGCTTTAGTCCTCTAAAGCTCAAATCATATCATCAAAGAGATAAGCATAAAACTTCCTCATATCCGCTTCAGTCTCCCATGTTGCCTCCTCAACCGACTGATTTCCCCAGATAACCTTTACCAAAGGTATAGTCTTGTTCCTCAGAACTTTGTCCTTTCTATCCACAATCCGAAGAGGTCTTTCCTCAAAAGTCAAATCACTCTGAATCTGAAGAGGTTCCAATTCCAATACATGAGATGGATCAGGATGATACTTCCTCAAAACAGAAACATGGAACACATTATGCACATGATCCATAGCAGGAGGTAAAGCTAACCGGTAAGCCACTGGACCAATTCTCTCAATAATGTCAAAAGGGCCTACAAACCTAGGGCTCAACTTGCCCTTTTTGCCAAACCTCATTACACCCTTAGTAGGTGACACCTTCAAGAACACATGATCCCCTACCATAAACTCCAAGGGACGACGACGGTCATCAGCATAACTCTTCTGTCTGTCCCGAGCAATCTTCAGTTTATCCCGGATCTCTCTGACCTTATCAGTAGTCTCCTGTACTGCATCAGATCTCAAAATCATTCTGTCACCAGTTTCCTCCCAACACAAGGGAGTCCTACACCTTCTCCCATACAAAGCTTCATAAGGAGCCATCTGAATACTGGAGTGGAAGCTATTATTATAAGTGAACTCTATCAAAGATAGATCCCGGTTCCACTCAGAACTCCAATCAACCACATAAGCTCTCAACAAGTCTTCTAGAGTCTGTATAGTATGCTCCGTCTGGCCATCAGACTGAGGATGGTATGCTGTACTAAAACTCAACTTAGTACCCAAACCTTCCTGTAAGCTCTTCCAAAATCTGGACAAAAATCGAGAGTCCCTATCAGACACAATATCAACAGGCACTCCATGCAGTCTGACTATCTCATCAATATACAATCTAGCCAGTCTCTCTAAAGGATAAGTCATCTTGATCGGGAGAAAATGGGCTGATTTAGTGAGTCTATCAACGATCACCCAAATAGCATCATGACCCAATCTGGTTCTGGGCAAACCACACACAAAATCCATACTGATGCATTCCCACTTCCACTCAGGAATAGGAAGGGGCTGCAACAAACCACCAGGCTTCTGGTGTTCAGCCTTTACAGTCTGACAGGTTAAACACCTAGAGACAAAATCATATACCTCTTTCTTCATGCCCGGCCACCAAAAACTCTTCTTGAGGTCCTGATACATCTTAGTCACACCAGGATGTAGAGAATATTTGGAGTTATGGCTGTCCTCCAATATTTCTTTCCTCAAGCTCGGTCCCTCAGGGACACATACCCTTCCACGAAACCGAAGAATACCATCATCAGACAGGCTAAAATCCTGAACTGCGCCATCAACCAGACTATCCCTGATCTGAACTAATCTCGGATCCACAGACTGCTGATCTCTGATCTTCTGCAACAAAGCAGACTGTACTCTGAGAAAAGCCACATAACCCGACTGAACTTTAGGAGAAACACTGATCCTGAGATCTCTGAACTCCTGCAGTAACTGCCACTCACTGACCCGTAAAGCAGCTACTGAAGTAACTGGATGTCTGCTCAGTGCATCCGCCACTACATTGGCCTTTCCAGCCTGATACTGAATAGAGAAGTCATAATCTTTGATCAACTCCATCCATCTTCTCTGTCTCATGTTCAACTCCTTCTGAGTGAAGATATACTTGAGACTCTGGTGATCAGTGAACAGATCAAACTCCTGGCCCAGCAAATAGTGACGCCATATCTTCAAAGCAAAGACTACGGCCGCCAACTCTAAATCATGAGTAGGGTAGTTCAATTCATACTCCTTCAGTTGTCTCGAAGCATAGGCTACTACAGAACCCTTCTGCATCAAGACACAACCCAACCCTTTGCCTGAAGCATCCGTATAAACAGTAAACCTTTCCCCATCACTAGGAATAATGAGGATCGGTGTACTAGTCAACCTCCTTTTCAGCTCTTGAAAGCTCTCTTCACACTTATCATCCCAAATAAAATTGGCCTCCTTTCTGGTCAATTTAGTTAAAGGACCCGCCAGCTTGGAGAATCCCTCAACAAATCTCCGGTAGTAACCTGCTAAACCCAGGAAACTTCTGATCTCAGTAGCACTAGTCGGTCTTCCCCAATCAAGGATAGCTTGCACTTTAACTGGATCCACAGACACCCCCTGACCAGAAATCACATGCCCAAGGAAACTGATCTTTTCTAGCCAAAACTCACACTTACTAGCCTTGGCATATAACCGGTTCTTCCTCAGAACCTCCAGCACTCTGCGCAAGTCACTGACATGATCCGAAGTAGTCTGAGAGTACACCAAGATATCGTCTATAAAAACTACCACACAAGAATCAAGCAATTCGTGAAACACCCTGTTCATCAAATCCATGAAAACGGCAGGTGCATTCGTCAGTCCAAAAGGCATAACTAAAAATTTGAAATGCCCATACCTGGTCCTGAAAGCAGTCTTAAATATATCCTCATCCTTGACCCTCAGCTGGTAATACCCTGATCTCAGATCAATCTTAGAGAACACTGTCGCTCCCTGTAATTGATCAAATAGATCATCAATTCTGGGAAGAGGATACTTATTCTTGATAGTCACTTGGTTCAGTTGCCTGTAGTCTATACACATCCTCAGGGTTCCATCTTTCTTCTTCACAAATAGCACTGGCGCTCCCCAGGGAGAAGCACTAGGCCGAATATACCCTTTCTCTAGCAATTCCTCCAGTTGTTTCTTAAGCTCGGCCAACTCTGAAGTAGCCATACGGTAAGGAGCTCTGGAGATAGGTGCCGTTCCTGGCGCCAACTCAATGCCAAACTCCACTTCTCGAATCGGTGGCAAGCCTGAAAATTCTTCAGAGAATACATCAGGAAATTCTTTCACCACCGCCATCTGAGTCAAATCAGAAGTAGAATCATCCTGCACCTTAACATGCGCAAGGTAACCCTTACACCCACTAGCAAGTAACTTTCTGGCCTGCAGAAAAGATATTACATGTGGTCCTTGGTCTGACACTAGACCTCTCACAAAAATCCGATTCCCATCTAGCAGATTTAAAGTGATTACTTTCTCAAAGCAATCCACAGAGGCATGATGTGAGGATAACCAATCCATACCTAGGATGACATCATAATCTTGCATGTCTAGGAGGATTAAATCCACTAGAAACTCATAACCCTCTACATGCACCACACAATCAGCACACACAGTGTCTGTAGATAATGACTTTCCTAAGGGAGTACTGACAGATAGCATAAACTCTAGTCTGGACTGTAGGCTTATCTGCGCCTCTAGGCTGTATCTCAGGCTCTTTGCAGTCCCTGACCATGTGCCCCGGTTTCTTACACCTGAAGCACACGCCATTCTTCTTATGACAATCCTTCATCAGATGTCCCTTGAGCCCACAATAACTACAAGTCCAGTTCTCAGTGTTGTTGTTCTTTACATCCCTGGCATCCCTGAACTGCTGCGGTGTATCCCTGGACTGCTGCGGTGCCTTGTAAGAGTAAGGCTTATACCTGCTCTTCTTGTAGTCCTTATGTTTAGGGTACTTCTTACCCTTGCCGCCACTGCCATACTGAGGAGCCGCCGCCTCAGCCGCAGGAATCACAGTCACGGCAACATGAGAACTCCTCTCAGCTATGTATCTCTCAATGGTGCGTGCTCGCCCAACAGTCTCAACATAGGTCTCCAAATGCTGAGCACCAACCTGCTCTCTAATGTCCCATCTGAGACCTCTGAGAAACTTAGTAGCTCTCCTCTTTTCAGTGTTTATCAGGTGAGGAGCATACTTTCCCAATTTCGTGAACTGTAATTCATACTGGTCCACAGTCATATCACCCTGCTCCAGGTGAATAAATGCCACCTCTCGGTCCTCCACCAAACTATCTGGGAAGTACTTCTCGTTAAATCGAGACAAGAAGTAAGGCCAATCTACAGTCTCATGTCTTTCTTCGGCAAGTCTCACCACGCCCTTCCACCACTCATCTGCGTCCCCACGCATCATATAGGTGGTCAGACATAACTTATCCTCATCTGAGCAGCGCATGACTTGGAAAATCTTTTCCAAGCACAACTGCCAGTTCTCAGCAGTACTGGATTCTGAGCCTCCATAAAAAGAACTAGGACCCAGTTTCTGGAATTCACTCACAAGTGAAGCATAGCGCCATCTTAAATTCCTACACACACATTCCATAGTCAGGAATGCAAACATAAACCTATCAGATGTCTAGCAATACACAAACATGTTTTCCCCCGAACTAAGTTTTAGCTAGCCAACTCCTCTGATACCATTCTGTAACATCCCGTTATCTTAACCCCAAAGAAATGGCACAATTCATGAATGATACAGGATGTTTCATATAAGATCGATTCATATGCTAGGTAAAACTGAGTTCAAGAAAACACGATCTGAAAATTTCCACAAATCCATACATAAATATCCACAAAACACAAATCTCATAAATCACATAAGGGTACCTGCCACCACGCAATCCTTGCACTAGACATATGCAAGGCAACAGTTATATCAAATCCGATGGCATAAATACAATTCGATTCGAAATTCAAAGCAAAGCCACAAAGTCGATTTTAAAAACTCATACCAAACACCGAAACCAGGCTGAAGCCCGCGGTGACACAAAAAATCAAACTCATTTAACAGCCACAATCTGGCATCATAGGTTCACAAAGATTCACATAGTTCACATCATTCATATAGTTCGTATAACTCATATAGTTCGGCCACAACCGGCCTCATAATTAAGCACAAAAGTTCTTAAACATAATCACAGCAAACTAGCATAATGTCCACGCCAATGCTAACTCAAGAAATGCGCCCCTGCTCTATGCCTGAAAATAGTGAGGGGTGAGCTACACAGCCCAGTGAGTGGATAGTCTAAATCGACCATCCATAACATACATTCAAAAATATAGGCAGATTATTTTAAAAATCTTTAACAGAACATTATGTCAATATACAACAAGATTAAATACAGAAGTCATATAAACAGCCAGATGTACACACCAACATATAACAAACTCAGGTTCTAAACAAACTCAGGTTCTAGAGTTGTACTCTAAACCAACTAAACACACCAATACTTAGTTAACCTAGTTGTCCAGCATATTCAGTAGTGACCAATATGGTCTAACCCGGCTTTGGCCTAAGCACTGGGAGCTGCAAAATCTCGTGCAACACATAAACATGGACAGTGAGTAGAATCAAGAGGTGGCCCCCGCCAGGTCACGACGTGGCACTTTGCTCTAAAACACCCCATAAACACATCGATGGCTTGTGTGTAGATTCAAGAGGTGGCCCCCGCCGGGTCACGACGTGGCACTTTGCTCTACGACACCCCATATCACAAAAAGAGAGTGATGACATCAAGAGGTGGCCCCTGTCTGACCAAGACATGGCACTTTGCGTCAAAACCCGTTCTCCCAAAAGGTTCCTACTGGACAACAGACACATCTTATATCATATTTCATAAAGGTGGACTCCTAAGTGTCAACTAGACTCTAGGATAGTCATCACAAAAATCATATCGGGCAGGCTGAACATCAACCCCCATCACAATAATCATAATAGGCAGGCTGAACATCAACCTCCTCACATATCAAATACAGGGCTGAAATTCAAACCCTTAACATATCACATAAGGACTATCCTATGAGTACCCGGTTACACTTAGCCATAGTCCTAACCAACACATAACACATAATATTCAAAATTCCCATAATCACATAATTTTCAAAAATCTCATAACCACATAATGTTCACAGTTCACATAATCACATAATGTTCACAAATCACATAACAACATAATATTCCAAAAATCACATAAACACCTAATATTTAAAAATCACATAATTACATAATATTAACAATCATATAATGTAGTGTGGTCCTTAGGTTTCATGCTGATTAGTTCAGTCAAACCTTACTAGGTTATCACCCAAATTTCTCAAACAATTTCTCAACATTGCAGTTAACAAGCATCCATAAAAATTAACATAAAACTAAAACATGTAGTCATACAAACTATCCATAAAATTAACAAAAACTAAAACATGTATTCATACAAACTATGTTACAAATCTCTACATATAACCCACGGTTAACATAACATATTATCTATTAAATTTTACACCTTGAATTAACATGAATTTCATGCTCAAACCATTGGTCTAAAACTTCCGAAATTCCATAAATTAATACCTTAAATTTCATATTACCAATTTTCGGTTTTCATAAACAATCATCAAGATTATTTCGGTTTACATGGAAATTTAGGTTTTCATGGAAAAATACAATTCGGTTCTCATGAAGAACAATACCCTAAATTCGGTTTTCATACCCTAAATACACTTTGCATAATTTCGGTTTTAACATGGTAAATTTTCCAAGAACTCAAGTGTATCATTTAACACAAACACAACCAAATTGTTAAATCAATTAAGACATTCCACTCACCTTGAACCGTGAACACCAATAAGAAAAACCCTTCCAAAAATTTGTCTAAGGCTTTGAAAGACGCCACCAAACACCAAGGAATGCCGGCCAAAGGAAGAGGAAGAGGAAGAAAGGAATTTCGCCTCCAAGCCTCCAAGAATCGCCCACTTCTTCCTAGCCGTCGCCCAAGTTTTCTCCCAAGCCAAAATCGCCAATTTTCTTTCCCCAATCGTTAAACCCACTAAAAATTCAGTTTTTGAATTTTAAACCCACTAACCAATTAATTCAAATAGGGTTTAACCCCTTTAACTAATTAATTCGAATCTTCATTCTAATATCCCATAGTTAACCAATTAATTTAATTAACTTAACCATTAACCATTCACTTAAACGAAATCCATTAAGGATTTAATTAACATCCAATAAGGATTTAATTAACCAATAAGGTCTAATTAATTAACCAATAAGCTCTAATTAATTAACTTACAATTTACAACCCATAAATCCTAATTAATTTATCATGAACAACCAATGATAATTTATCATAAATTAACAGCCAATAATCAAATAAATAATCTCTAATTAATCTACAATAAATTAACAACCAAAAATCTCTAGTTTAATTAACTATAAATTAACAACCAAATAAATGAACAACCAATACATAGAACAATATCACAGTCACTAATTTTAGAAAAATCAAAATAATGCTTACCAGGACTTAAGATCCTTGGATCTTACACCAACATTGGGTTCAAGGGCTGATGGTGAAGGTTGAGCACCCTAAAGGGGCTGATCAACTTGACCTGCCGAACCATGATGCTTACTAGGCTTGCCTAGTGGCACATCTAAGGGTTCATGGGCTGATGAAGATTGTTAGTACACCTAACATTGGTAAGGAGCTATTTTCTTTCTTAGACATGAATGAGAAGGTTGTTAGGGGAGCTTCATGCATTCAAGGGCAGAGCAAGGGAAGAACAACACTTATACTTGCCTGATGAGACCTCCAAGCAAAGGGGCGCACCTTCTAGGTGGTGCATATTGCAAGGGAAGTGGCGCATCGAGCAAGCATGGAGAGGGTGGCATATGGATGTTTGGCCGAACACTGGAAGGAGTCTGGGGTTTGCGAGCTAGCTTCCAAGAAGAGATCTAAGTTGGCTGAATCCTAGTAGGAGCCTAAGATTTGCGAGCTGGCTTATGAAGAAGACTCAGGCTGGCCGAACCTAAAGGGCGTCTAGGGTTTTCTTGGATGGTGCTGTTGTGATCCGAAAGGACACACTCATGAATACAAGTAGGGTAGACTTATTTTAGGTGTCGCAGCCAAAACATAAGTGTTGGCGTATAGGGACATTTGTCACTCCCTGACACGACTCCATAAACTTGTTTTCCATAAACTTGTAGTGTCCACAAGTGCATGGATACTCGAAGTAATAAAGAAAAGTATCAATCCCACAGAGACCCGTGTTGTCAAGTACCGAATAATTGATTTCTTACTATCTAGGTAATCAAAATTATGCAAGCGAGCAAATCAAAAACTAAAACGGAATTATCAGAGAGAGAAGATGGGACTAGGGTTTCATTCACTTTAATTTCTATGACTATACATGAATAAAGATTTCGTCAGTTTAACTTTAATATGATAAATATGTAATTTACTTAATAAAAGGATTATCTCACTTTCGTGCAGACAATCATGCAGGGATCAACTCTCGCTTTCGCGCAAGATTTATCCCAAGTTGAAGATATGTAAATCATCAAACTAAGAACTCAAGGATCATTTTCGTGCATCTGAATTCTTGGCTGATAATCTCTAGTGGAATCTCAAGGATCACTTTCGTGCTTCCGAGTCTCGACACTAGTTTTACTCATGGTTCTCCAACATTCCGATCCTTGCTTTCGCACAAGATCTCCACGTTTGACAACTTAGACTCAATCCTTGATTCATATTATATTCATGACAATTAATATCCTAAAATCAAACAAATAAGAACTAACCTAAGAAAGTTCCTAACATGCAATTCTAGGGTTCCAAGTTCTCAAGCAATTACTTTTCAGTCAATGGCAAAAACTCTAAAACATGAATAATAATATAGATCTAAGAGAATCTAAGAACAATCATCACATGAGTAAAATCATCATGCTATGATTAAACGTGACGAAATAATGAAAAAATAGTCATCTAGTCATTAAAAATCAAGTGAATTACTCCCCCATGTCCCAAAGTGAGTTTAAGCTATCATAGAGGGAAGATTACAATAATTCATATTGTTGGAAATCGAAATAGAGTGAAAGGAAGAATTACGGTACGGCTGTAATGAAGATTACGGCCGTAATCTGGGTGAATGGCGGCGGCGCTCGATCTTTTGTTGATTTCTCCTCCATCTGATCTTCAATCACGCTGAAACTTCTGGGACACC
This sequence comes from Costus lasius, assembly GCA_027563935.2. Taxonomy (NCBI): domain Eukaryota; kingdom Viridiplantae; phylum Streptophyta; class Magnoliopsida; order Zingiberales; family Costaceae; genus Costus; species Costus lasius. The sequence continues at coordinate 62,355,726 of CM050451.1, forward strand.
CTCTCCTCCTCTATGCATGGCTTCCACTGAAATTTCATGGCCGGAGATGGGCTGTATGCTTCCCAGCAGCGAAACCTAGGGCGGCGGCGTGTGAGGCTATTTCTCTCTCTCTGGTGTACAAAAATTAGGGCTTTTGGTCTGCCTCTCTTCGTCTCTGAAAAAGCTCTCCTTTCGCTTCTTACAGCATCCTGTTTAATGGCTTGGATCGATCGCAATCATCTCCGTAAAAATCGGGCTTCATGTTGACCAGAAAAATCACGATTTTGAGTTGTAATTACGGCCGTAATGATTATTACGATAGTGCCATAATTTGTACAGCCAAAGCTCGGGTGAAATTCTTCCGGAATTATGGTACCGTTATCTTCTTTATGGCAATGCCGTAATTACGGTACTGTAAATTTGGACAACCAACTCTCGGGTGGAAAACCATCCCGAATTATGGTACCATAAATTCTGTTACTGTAGTACCATAAACTTCATCAAATCTCTGTCCAAAAACGCTCCAAAATACGGCACTGTAGAGATTATTACGGCCGTGCCGTAATACAACAAAATTCTCTAGTCTGAAAAACTTCAAATTACGGCACCTCTCGGGAATTACGGTTGTACAATGATTTTGATCTACGAGTGCAGTCAAATTACAGTACCGCAATATCCATAATGGGGGTGTCGTAATTTGCTCTGAAACTCCAATTCTTATGAAATTTGACGTGTGATCTCCTGTTGATGTTGTGATTTCAGTTATGCATCTGGATTGCTCGAAATCAACTGAAAAATCATGCCTTTTTGCCCGAAAATCATCAAAATCAGAAGAGTGTAGATTCCGCAAATATTGATAAAAAAAAAGCATAAAAATAAGCAAAGTCTATGAATATGACAAAAAAAATAACCATGAAATAGCACAAAATATACTATGAATTTTGGTGTCAACAAACACATAAGGCTAAAACTTTGCTTATCCTCAAGCAAATAAATAGAATAAAGAACAATGCTATGGAAAATATACCCTCTTATGAAAAATAAATTTCTAAAGTATAATCACTCTTGAAATATTCCACCAATCTTTTTGCACAAAATTTCAGATAAATACATCATTCTCTAAATTTAATCTTTAAGATTAACAACTTTCATCAAATAAAACTTTGCAATTCGCATAATAAAAAGAATCTCAGTCTCATGAATTCACCTTTGTTTTAGTTTAAATCTATCATACTTTTGTTTACAAGAATAGGATATCCAAAATCATTTTCATTCAAAATCTTTCTTTTCTGAATTTTCTTTTATTGTATTTTTTTGATGGTATGTACCCATATAGATACACACTTTTTATTTGAACTTCAACCATTGTCTTCGGTACCACTGTCAATTTTACACAGTGCCAGGTAGGGGAGTTATTTTCCTTTTTCTCTCTTTCTTTTTTACAGACTTCAACCCATGTCTTAGGTACCACTGTCAATTTTACACAGTGCCAAGTAGGGGAGTCTCTCACTCTGTTTGTGGATCTTGGAAATTTTCTTCCCAACAAATAGTAAGATAAACTAAACATCAACTAGTTTAATCAATTAACATCAATTCAAAAATTACACTCATATGCTCATTTTATTATAGAAAGATGTTTCACTCTTAGATTGCATTCATCAAACAACATACCTACCCAAGACCTTAAGCATCAATGAATGAAAGATTTCAACAAGTAGATATATATTGAACAAATAAATTCAACATAAACATGCATAAACATTCATCATCATAGAAAAATTCACACACTTCTCATCACATAGATTTAAATCATCAAAATATCAAAATCCATGCAAAAGGTGTGAAGCATCAAACTCATATAGTCAAAAGATGGAAAGTGATAGATCTGTATAATCACCTAAGGCTCAAACAATGCAAGGGGTGTAAAGTGATAGAAATTTTAGGAGAAGAAAAGTATAGACAATCATATCAAATCAAGTAATCAAAAGTGCAAACAATACTCACAAAACTATATAGCAAGCTCAATCATCATCCGGGGTGTAGCGTCAGGGCAGATGCGGCCGATCCAAGGATGCGCCTTCTAAAAATTTTCAGTAGAGTGATGATGAGTAGTCTCTAGTGGCCGGCTAGAGCCTATAGTCATGGTGGCGAAGTCGTCAGCTGGTGGGCGGCGATAGATAATACTGCACAGATAAAAAAAATCAGAGTCATTAAATGAAGATTTTACTATAATAAATAAATAAAATCAATAGAAATAGAGGCAGAAGAAGAAGTAAGAGGCTGCTGCTGGTATAATCCAGTGTCGACGGCTGGAAACAGTGGTGTTAAAGGCAGCTGGAGTGGTGGTGGTTGGGCTAGCTAGAGGTGCTACAAATCTGGAGAAAAAGCTGCAGGTGTCCACGGATAGTAGAGCAGCATACTGATTCAGTTATGAATAGTAGCTATACCCAACAATAAGATTTAATGATCCATAAAAAGAACAGACAAAACCATGAAGTAGAATAAAACTTGTTATTTCTGGGCGTATGAAAATTAAATGATCAAAATCTGTTAGGATTTTATGGTATCAGCAAAAAGATGGCTAATCAGATTTTTAAATCAAAAACTGCACAGAGGTTAACTAGTTACCAAAAGTTGTCATGCTTCCTAGAATGATCATAAAATATTTTCATGAAAACAATTAATCCATGAGATAGAATTAAATATGTTCTTCATATTCCATGTGAAAGATTAGAATTTCAACTGATGAAAGCATCTTAAATACTTGCAACAAAATTGCTAATCAGATTAGTCAAAAAAAATTGCTGTAGAAATTAATCAGTTACCAAAAGATGTTATGTGTTATAGGTTGATCCATGAACTTTAAAATATAATAAAAATATCCAAATAATAGACAAAGATGAGTAGTTCATGTTTGTGCCAAAGATCAAAAATTTTCCCAACCCAGTTTCTTAAAATTGCAGCGAGAAAACACCTACTCAGATAAACAGAATGCAGAGTTGAAATTACAGGTGTAAAAAATGTTAGGTCCCCTTCAAGGGGGAGCGCAAGCGGATAAAGCCCCTTTCTAGAGGGGGGCGCAAATGCAATTTTAGGGGTGTCACCCTCATGATCGCATGTAGATCATATGGTTAACTTATGTATAAGCGAAAGGATCTTTAAAGGGATCATACCAACGCCATGAAGTTGGATGTCGGCTTGGAAGAAGAGAGCAACTTTGATCTCCTCCAAAAGTTCACACACAAGGTGAAGATCTCTTACTTCCTTGGCGTCACTTGTGCTAGCAAGGCACCCAAGGTTCCTTGTCGAATGGAAGGAGATGATGAAAGCTTTCTTGGCCGATCCTTCTTCTCGTCAACCTCTACCACCCGAGAGTTCGAGTGTCGTCGAGAGCCAAAGGGGAGATGAGCGTTTTTTCCCAACTTGTGATCGAATGTGGAGACATTCATCACTATGGCAAAACCGAAATGCCATAAATGGTAAGTCTTCAACACATGCGTTATGCGTTCACATGAAGTGAACCAAACGCATATCTCATCTCACAAATGAACCAAGCGCTCACATATGAGCCGGTTCAATGTAGTTGGTCCAATGACCAAACCAAATCAGCCCAAGTATTGGTCCAGACCAAAATAAACCCTAAGGTTCAAGATCTGACCGTTCATCCTTTGATGCTCTTGATCTCCCAGATCTAGCATCCACACTCTCGATCAAAGCTTACCGATCTCAAGCCCTAATCAATCAAACATGATCAGACTGGATCTCACTTACAATCAGAGTTTAATCTCCTTTAAACTGAATCAAAACAATCCAGTCCACCCGATCTGACTCAAGTAAGTCATATCACCAAATTGTGCGACCCTAAGGGTTTCCTTTAAATGTCGGTAACGATAACTCACGTCATCACAATCAGTGAGGGGTATCTAGCAACACATCACTGTCTCCCGATATAAAGGAAAGAGTCTTCCAAGACTACACCCAAACCACAGCACAAGTGTGAATCCACTTCACAAGGCATACATGTTTCCTTTGCCACTGGATGTTCTTATTGGACAAGCATGTCAAGCCTGTAACTCCAATACAATGAGCATGATTAGATCAGATGAACATAGTCATCTGGGTATGGCCATACACTATCTCAATCATCTCATACAGGGGGGGCCCCTTTAGAACATCACACTCCTTGAACAAGGAGACGGCAATCCTTTATCTATCACTAGTGTCCTAACCTGACTCATGATCATTATCCAAGATAGTCTATAATCATTATGTTTCAAATGATATTGAACTACCTCAAAATAATGACATTCATCATTTAGAAACACAAGTGATCTCAAGTCAGAGGACATGTGCCACTTGTTGCATTCAAGGATTATTCACATTGTGACAAACAATTGAATATCCTAGTAGGGTCTGTCCAGTACATCCAATGTACCCATGAGTCTACATCTTATTCCATGCTCGAAGCATCCTATAAGATTAGAACACATATTAGTCTCAATCATATCAAGGCTGTCTCATGTTCACCAAGATATCTCGACTAAGGACTTTATTGCCTGTCAGCCTAGCTGAACAGCTTTGAGACATTATTCAGAAGTACACTTATTACAGCAGACAAGGTAGCAACCTGAATAATAACCATGCCTTTATAAACTTAAGAGTTTATTACATGACACTTATACAATCCCAAGGCCTCAAACATTAGCCTTAAGGGCATACCCCAACAAAAAAATTTACGGCAATGCCGTAATGTTTGCAAAAGTCTCGGATAAAAAATACCCAAAAATACGGTACCATGAAGAAATCATACTGTACTGCTATAAAATCCATAAAACTTTCTATTAAAAAATAGACCGAAAATACGTTACCGTAAAATGCATTACGGTACTACCGTAAAAGAGTAAAAACTCTCGAGATGAAAACAGATCAAGATTACGACACCGTAAAAGAGGTTACGGTCGTGCCGTATTTTGTGAAAAATTTTATTTTCCCTGCAAAAAGAGAAGAAAAATTAATTCTAAAAATAAACTAAACTAAGGTAAGAGTGCTTGGGTTGCCTCCCAAGAAGTGCTAATTTTAGTTCCATAGCTTGACCAAAACTCAAACATCATGGTGAAGCAGGTGAATCAGTACCAAAGTAAATAGCATGCAATTTTTTCCTTTTCCGCTGTCCAAAAAGTTTAGCCACTAATTCAAATATCCAAAATTTTAAATAAATCACAATCAATGTGGCTTTCTTAAATATGCGAAAATCAAAATCAATATTTTCAATTCCAATCAAAGGATATTCAATGATCTTCCTATGTTTATCAAAAAGCAAAATCATATGTCCTTTCTTCAAATTTAAATCTTCAATTGCCATCATAGGACTTTGATCAAAAGATATGAGCATTGGATCATCCAAATAATCTTTCTTTCTCACATAAGATTCCTCAATGAAACATAAATTTTCAATGAAATCAGAAGATTCAACAGTAGATATGGGCAAAGTATCAGAATGAGATTCAACAATGTTTGTATTTTTCAAATCTTTTTCAAATTCCTCTTGCTCCCAATCAAATAGTTTATCAATTTCAAAATTATCAACAAAATCAGAAGAAGATTTTTCTAAATGAGTCCCCTCACATCCTTCATTAGAATTAACCACAAATAATATATCATCAAAAGAATCAATTTCATCAAAAGAGGAATTTTCAATTTCAAATTCCTCAAACTTTTCCACAATTAAATTAGCAAAAGAATCAATTTTACAATTATGAAAATTATATTGAGATGCATTAATATCCACACAAGGCTCAATCTCAAAACAATCATAATCAGAGGGGGAATTTTCTAAATCAAGTTTTTCAGTTTCCAAGTCAAACTCAAATAAACATTTTTGTTGTGCTATCTGGGTCTCTAAAAATTCAGAATGAGTAGATATAGATTCTACATGAGAAGCAAGCTGACCAATTATTCCCTTAAGATCTTCAATTTCCTTATTTTGGTTTGTCATGAATTGGTTTTGATTTGACATGAATTTTTCAAGCATGAATTTAAGCCTAGAATCTTTAGTATCCTCAAAGTATGGTTCAGAAACAAGATTTGGACAATCAGAAGCATAATGATCAAAACATCCTCAAATATTACATCTAACCGGGTGCATAGAGTGAAATTTTAATTTATCTGCAAGACTGCACAATGAATCATCTTTATATTTACCTTGTGGCATGTATATCTCACCTCTTTCAATTGCCCACGAGTAGTGATTAAGAGACATGTCTTCAAATCTATCAAGAACAGAAAGATTATCCAACACTAATCAATCAAAAATAGGGTTTTTTTTCAGAATATAAAAATTGAAAAATATAAAACACAAGCAAATTCACAAATTTCAGAAATCACAGTTCTGTCACAACTTGTGAAAATCTAAAACCTGCAAAAACAGAAAACAAAGTTAAATCTAAAACAAATAAAAAACTAAGTCTAGCAATACTAATAACTATTTTGATATTAACAAAACTAAGGTCCCCGGCAACGACGCAAAAACTTGTTGTGATCCGAAAGGACACAGTTATGCATACAAGTAGGGTAGACTTATTTCAGGTGTCGTGGCCAAAACCTAAGTGTTGGCGTACAGGGACTTTTGTCACTCCCTGACATGGCTCCAAAAACTTGTAGTGTCTGCAAGTGCACGGATACTCGAAGTAATAAAGAAAAGTATCTATCCCACAGAGACCTGTGTTGTCAAGTACTGAATAATTGATTTCTTACTATCTATGTAATCGAAATTATGCAAGCGAGCAAATCGAAAACTAAAATGGAATTATCAGAGAGAGAAGATGGGACTAGGGTTTCATTCACTTTAATTTCTATGACTATACATGAATAAAGATTTCGTTAGTTTAACTTTAATATGATAAAGACGTAATTTACTTAATAAAAGGATTATCTCACTTTCGTGCAGACAATCATGCAGGGATCAACCCTCGCTTTCGCGCAAGATTTATCCCAGGCTAAAGATTAGTAAATCATCAAACTAATAACTCAAGGATCACTTTCGTGCATCCGAATTATAGGTTAATAATCTCTAGTGGAATCTCAAGGATCACTTTCATGCATCCGAGTCTCGACAATAGTTTTACTCATGGTTCTCCAACGTTCTGATTCTTGCTTTCGCACAAGATCTCCACGTTTGACAACTTAGACTCAATCCTAGATTCATATTATATTCATGGCAATTAATTTCCTAAAATCAAACAAATAGGAACTAACATGAGAAATTTCCTAACATGCAATTCTTGGGTTCCAAGTTCTCAAGCAATTACTTTTCAGTAAATGGCGAAAACTTTAAAATATGAATAATAATATAGATCTAAGAGAATCTAAGAACAATCATCACATGAGTAAAATCATCATGCTAAGATTAAACATGACGAAATAATGAAAAAATAGTCATCTAGTCATTAAAAATCAAGTGAATTACTCCCCCATGTCCCAAAGTTAGTTTAAGCTATCATATAGGGAAGATTACAATAATTCATAGTGTTGGAAATCGAAACAGAGTGAAAGGAAGAATTACGGTACGACCGTAATGAAGATTACGGCCGTAATCTGGGCGAATGGCGGCGGCGCTCGATCTCTTGTTGATTTCTCCACCGTCTGATCTCCAATCATGCTGAAACTTTTGGGACACCTTCTCCTCCTCTATGCATAGCTTCCACTCAAATTTCACGGCTGGAGATGCACTGTATGCTTCCCGGCGGTGAAACCTAGGGCGGCGGTGTGTGAGGCTATTTCTCTCTCTCTGGTGGACAAAAATTAGGGCTTTTGGTCCACCTCTCTTCGTCTCGGAAAAAGCTCTCCTTTTGCTTCTTACAGCATCCTATTTAATGGCTTGGATCGATCGCAATCACCTCCGCAAAAATTGGGCTTCATGTTGACCGGAAAAATCACGATTTTGAGTTGTAATTACGGCCGTAATGAATGTTACGGCAGTGCCGTCATTTGGACAGCCAACTCTCGAGTTAAATTCTTCCAGAATTATGGTACCGTGATCTTCTTTACGGCAGTGCCGTAATTACGGTACCGTAAATTTGGATAGCCAACTCTCGGGTGGAAAACCATCCTGAATTATGGTACCGTAAATTCCGTTATGGTCGTACCGTAAACTTCATCAAATCTCTATCCAAAAATGCTCCAAAATATGGCACTATAGAGATTATTATGGCCATGCCGTTATACCACAAAATTCTCTAGTATGAAAAACTTCAAATTACGGCACCTCTCAGGAATTACGGCAGTACCGTGATTTTGATCTGCGAGTGCAGTCAAATTACGTTACTGTAATATCCATAATGGGGGTGCCGTAATTTGCTCTGAAGCTCCAATTCTTCTGAAATTTGACGAGTGATATCCTGTTGATGTTGTGAATTCAGTTTTGCATTTGGATTGCTCAAAATCGACTGAAAAATCATGCCTTTTTGCCTGAAAATTATCAAAAATAGAAAAGAGTGTAGATTCCGCAAATATTGATAAAAAAGGCATAAAAATAAGCAAAGTCTATGAATATGACACAAAAATTACCCATTAAATGGCACAAAAAATACTATGAATTTTGGTGTCAACAGGTGCCTTTAGGGTTCGCGAGCTGACACATGTAGCAGAAGACCTAGGTGGCGCACCTCCGGGCTTGGGAGCAAAGCCCATAGGGCACTCAGTGATGAGCTAAGGACTTGTTGGCATGAGCCCAAAGCTCATAGCCCTTGGTAGTGCTAGGTGGCTAGGACTATGTCTGGTGGCTTGTTACTCGAGTTATGGGCTTTGATCACAGCACATTTATTTTTTTTTTTGCTCTAGCATGTCTTTACTGCTTTTGTTTTATTCCACCATGGGATTGCATGCCTATATTGGTAGGGATAAGAAAAAAGCTCGTGGTGCCGAGACCACAAAAATCCTCGATAAAAGATATCAAGTCCTGTTCCGTAGCCTTCTGACGTGTGACCGTCATCAAAGTATCGATCGTTGGTGTTGTGTACTGTTTCCCACCCCCGTGTGACACACCCATCTATCTTCATGAGGCGTGTGGTGACAATGATTTCCCCAGTCTAGTTAAAATGGTCAGGTCGGACTTGACTAGATTTTCATATGTGTTGGTATACATGATGAGATTTCTAGAGGCACCCTCAAGAAGTTAAGGCTCTGTGTCCAATATCTGTTGGTCACAAAGTGCTTAAACTATCTTGAGAAGAGTAATTGCCAAATTGTAATTGGCCGGGGGCCTACCTCAGGAAGCATGCGTCACCTTGTGCTATACATCCCACCCCCATGGCACGCAAGGCTATGTACGAAATGAGGATCCCATCTCACTAACAAAGACGGGCGACTTCTCGATTGATTTTTGAGGATTATCGATTCGAATAAAATAGTGATAAACAATCATTTATAAATGACCTGATTCAGTGATTGACATTGTGAGACTGATCTGCATTTGTCTTTTGTTGTAGATGGCATCTACAACCGATAGCAACAGTAGTATGACATTCCGTTCCCTCTTGAGGTAGGAGAAGTTGGTTGGAACCAACTTCGAGGACCGGTACCGCCACTTGAGGAATGTTCTCAGGATGGAAAAGAAGCTATATGTTCTTGACATGCCACTCCCTGAATCTTTTTCATCTTCGGCCTCAGCGGCTAGAAAACATGCTTATAAAAGGCATTAGGAGGATTCTCTGGATATTGCTTGTCTCATGCTAGTCAAAATGTCACCTGAATGGCGAGAGCTATTTTAAGGGTTAAGTGCTTTTTAAATTATAAGTAATTTTAAGCAGCTCCTCGAAGGACAGACTAGCATTGAGAATGGTAGCACTTCAAGAGAAACCCCTCAATGCACTAGTAAGCCTAAGGGCCTGACTAAAGCATTGGGAAAGAGAAAGATGAAAAAGATTGGTAGAGTTGGGCACTTAAGAAGAGGATGCATGCAACTTTAGAATGAGTTGTAGAGAAGTGACCCTTCATCTTTAGACTCAGGTAATTCTAATACGAAATCCTAATTTGTCTATTTCTACACATGGGTATTTTATACTATATGGTGAGACTGATATTTGTAAAAATATGCAAGTGCTCCACAAAAATAGAACATAGAAGATAATAAGAAGACTTTGTTGGAGCAATGATGCGACCGAGCCAGTCTTTTATTTGTCATAGAAAGGATTGTTTTATTCATTGCAATAATGTAGTCGACATTATATCTATTCCTTGGGTATACAATTTTGGAATAAAAGGAATTCACTATTCTTTTTATTTGCAAATCTCTTGTCATTACATTGTGAAAAATAATAAGGAAAAAAAATAACTAAATTGAGTTTAATAAGTAGTTCATATTCAATACCAATCTTCTAACCTAGTTATCTTTTATCATAAACAAGAGATGTATCCAATGACTTCATACAAATGAACTCTTGGAGTCAAACTCCTTATAGGAGATTGACTATCTTAACCTCTTTTGAGACATCAAAGATACGCAGATACTTGTTTATTGATAGAAAGATAAATGTCCTTCACCAAGTAAGGAGAAGTGAACTAAAAGGTCAAAAGAGAGGAATTCATAATTTACTGAAAAATATATAGAATCAGCTTATTGGAATTCATGAGTAATCTTTAGTCTAAGATGGATGAAGAATACTTGAGCCATAGGTGAGTATCATAATGAGTATGAGGTCTGCTCATAGTTCATACCTGATGCAGGGGATCAACCACAAATAGGCTGCATGCAAACAACGCTTTTGTAAAATAGTTTTTTTTTGTATTTTGATAATAAAATCCGAGATTACCACTAACGAGATTGAGAAAATATTTTTGTATTTTATAGCAAGGGAAACCGAAATTATCAAACTACTTGAAGGTAAACACTCACCTTATACCCTTTGAGAATAGAAGGGGTCACCTTCCCGTTCTTCACCAGCCCAATGGTTGATGGCAACGAAGTAGGGCTCTATGAGCTTACACACATGCAATCATTCCAAGCCCACACCTGTGTGGGTGAGTGTTAAGAAAATAGATGTCCAACAATAATATAAGATCAACAGGGGAGATAGGCTCCCAAATTCTCTTGTTAACAAGATTAGGACTATCTAGTTTAAAGAGGGGGGGGGGTGGAAGAGAGGAAACTTATGCTAACTGATGATCTCCAACTCTTTGATGTGGGCTCAAAACATGCAAACAATGCAGTTAAAAGATTTTTTTTTGTATAATAAAAATAGGAAAACGGAGATTAACTAAGGGGTTTGGAAAGTAGATGTTTTTGTATTTTGTATTAGAAAACCGATTTCAACCTACTTGCAGGAAATGAGATTGCAAAAACTTAAATGATTGGAATAATAAAGATGACTTATAGTGGACCCCTTGAGAATAGAAGGGGTCGCATTCCCATTCTTCACCGGTCCAACTCTGATGGAAGGTGCGGTTACACACAGGCAATACAGTAACCCGCACAGGCGTGGGAGAGTTGAAAGAGTATTAAATTTTACAAAACAAATTTGCAAGAGGGAGGTAAAGCCCCCAAGTTCTCTTGCCTAGACAATAAGTAGGACTAAACTATAAAATAGGGAGGGGTGGAGAAGAGAGGGCTTGCGCCCCCAAAGGGGTCTTCAAGAACCAAGCGGCTTCCTTTCTACAAGGTTCAAATGAAGTGTAGATCTCTGAACTTGCAAAGGGGGGAGAAGGAACTGAAAGAGGGTGAGGATACTTATCTTAGGGAAGCAACTTCAAAGAGGTTAACGACATCATTGATTCCTTCATATTGACTCTCGGCCTCTGGGAGGATTTTCATCATCTTGTTGATTGAAGGGGAGTCCTTGGTTTGCTTTTGGAAGGAAGAAGGCCTTGGCATGATGTAGAGATGGTGAGAAGAAGATGGTGGCGAATAGGGGAAGAAGAGAATGCTTGGTGACACAAGCACTAAGAATTAACTTGCTAGCAAACTAATAGACTTTTCATTCATCAAAGATGTGATTACATAAGAGATTGCATACATTTATAGGCGTTGAGAAGAGCTAGGGTAGGATGGACAATTTTTCCCTTGTTCCCTTTACAAATAAAGCTGATTATTTGAACGTTAGAGAGGCAAAGGTTGGCGCAAAGAAAGACTTAAAAGCCTTCCTTCTTTGGTGGTCTCCAAAAGGTAAGATTTAATGGCGTTGGGCTGGCCTTCCTTGCTCTTTGTGCTGGCGATCTTGGGGTGGACAAATGCTGATCCCTATGATGATTTGCTTGCGCAAGAAGTAGATTTGAATTTTGAAAAACTTCCATGCTTGATTGGGCGGCAAGGCATAGTTGGAAACTCCCATTGATGGTGGATCTTTGATGGCTGAATTCGAAATCTTGATTGCTTGGGCTGGCGCATATCTTCAATGGAGTGGGCTAGCGCATATCTTGATTAGTTTTGCTGAGGTGGCTGAAAATTCCCATGATGAAGCATCCAAGAAATGGGGAAGTTGGCTTGGCAAGTGAGCTTAACAAGGCTTGAGTTGAACTTGGACTTTAGAGCCTCCTTTCCTTCTTGGGCTGAACTTGTTGAGTGAAGCTTGAGTTGGTTCTTGAGTGAAGCTTTGAGCTGGTTCTTTGCTTGAGTTCCCTGCCAAAACATATCCTATGCTTGTATGCACTATCCTACCATGATGCAAGAGTGCAAAAGGGTGACTTTCAATGCACAACCTACCATATTTGGACTTGCCATAAAAGACTACATGATGTATGGCTTATTAAAATGTAAACTACCCTAAATGTAATGCAAGAAATGATGTATGCTCTAAATGCAATGCAAGAAAAGGAAAGTAGGATCCTAAGAAGAAGACCCATACCTGAGAGGTTTCCTTCGAACCCTAGTAGACCTCCGAGGAGTTGGTCTTGGCCGCCCATCATTTCTCCCCGGGTGCAAAAAATTATCCTCTCGGGAATTATCCTTGTACCCTTGGAGTAACTCTAGGTTGGCTTGGACAAACTCAGCCTCAGGAAGCCAAACTGCCTCACCAGATGTGTATCAGACTCGCTAAAAGACTAGTACCTCATCATGCGTGAGGTGAGTATGGTCTTCTAAGATGGCGTCGATGGCTGGCTCATGAACATTAGCAGGCTCCGGGGTGGGGAGTGGCTCATGGTAGAGTGTGAGATCCTCCACGTTGCGATGATGGGGATGTCGATGTTGATATCTATTCCGATGACTTGGGTAGTAGCGATGCACTACTAGGTGCCAATCATTGCTTGTGATGACTTGGTTCATCACTGCCAACGTCTTAGGAACCTACAGGGTCGCACAACTTGAAACTCGGGTTCTTGTATTGATCGGGTAGCCTATTGATTGAGTTATTGGATAACTCAGATCTGTTTGGGAGAATCCATCAGCACCACTGTGCTAGATGAGATGAAAGGAATCATTTGGAGCTAACTTGTTTTTTGGCCTAGTAGGCCAAATGGGCCCAATAGACCAAGTTGGGCTAATAGGCCAAATGGGCTCAATAAGCCATTTGGGCCAATGGGCCAAATGGAATGGCGCAAGCTACTTGGAGTGAGCTTGGCGCATTTCCTTGAGGTGGACAAATCCAAGTTGGACATCTTCTTAAGGTGAGAAGCTTAGAGCTTCTCACTTGGAGTGGGTGAATGTACTTGGGAGCATGGCACTTGGAGTGGGCGAAATGGGTTTTACCTCTTGAAGAGGTGTGTCTCTTCATGAAGAGGTGTGCCTCTTCACTAGTGAATAGGTGCACCAATTCATGGGTATATAAACCCCCTTCCTCCCCCCTCGTCGCAACTCTTGAACTTTTGAACTCTTGCCCCCTTGCCCCCTTGTCGCCACTCCTAGAAAGAGGGAGAGGGATGTTCGCCCATTGCCTCTCCTCTTCCCTTTAGTGAGTTCGGAACTTTGGAAGTTCCTTGGCACCCTTCTCTCCAAAGTTGGACTTTGGCTTCGGTTGATTCCGGTTCGGATCTTGGTGGAGTGCTTCAAGAGTTGCACTCTGACGAAGCTCCACCTCCTCTCCTTGGCATCTCCTCTGGAGTTAGTGCAAGTGATTGAGGAAGTCTCCCAAAGGCGTGGATCTTCTTCCCGAGGCTAGCACTGTGCATAGAAGAAGAGGATTCGAGGTTCGGCTGTGTGCGAGACTGCAGAGGGCGCACATTTGGGCGCTTGCATCGCATTACTTAAATTGCATCAAGGTATCATCTCCTACTCACCGTGTCGATCTCCTCACAAGACTCGATCTTCTGGGTTTTTGGGACTGGCCTATTTCGGGGATTGCTTCCGTTGTGCTTGTCTGTAAAATTTTAAAATCCCCAGGGTTTCCCAATAGTGGTATCAGAGCAACTTGAAAACTCGAATAGTGTTTTATGCTTTGATTGTATGCTCACATGCCATCTGAAATTTTTTGAAAATTTGCATATGCGCATGGATTTTTCTAGGTAGGAAAAATCGTACGTTTTTCGTTCCTGACATCTATTCGATCTCTTTGGTTTTTCACTTTCTTCACAGGGTGGGATACACCCATATGTGAGAGAATTAATTTCTCCCCACGCATGTAGGATAGACATGCTGTGTGGGACTTCTTGGCAAGTTAAGGATTGCAAGGGTAGGCGGCATGCGTGCTTGGAGCATGCATGCGCCGCTTGTAGACTCCTAAGAGAAACGAAAAATCCTAGATTTGCGAATGGATGTTCAGGTTGAAAAACATGTTTTCTAAGAAACTAAAACTAAAGTTTTATGTTTTCTTGAGCATATAGAAAAACATGAGATGATTGTGCATCGTGTTGTGGTCATAGTCAAGCCCCTTGTATGCCTGTGATGGATTTATGTGAGGCCTGCGTGCCGCTTTTTCTTTTTATTTTGTAAACGCACAAAGAAGATTAGGGGCGCATCCCTCATGGAGCTTACATGTCACGCCCCAGCGGAAGCCGGCTATTTCTAGCTCAGGGTTCCCCAGGGAGTAACAATATTGATAGGAACCAGAGAACTACAATAATCCAATATCATTTATTTAATAAACAATCCAATCTTAACATCTACAGTTTTATAACACAATATCTGAATACAACTATCCAAATTATCAACTGAATAAAAATACAAAAGGCAACTATCTCAACTCGGGCTGGTATCTGCTATCTACTCTATCCCTCCCAAAAGCTAACTCTGTACCTGGAAGAGAAACAAAGGGAGTTAGCAAAAATGCTAAGTAGGAATCAACAAACATGGTGAGGGAATCAAATAACAGGATAATACAATAACTGAAACAACGATATACAATTAATATAAGAATGTCGTGCAAATCATCAAGCTGGCCAACAGATCTCACTGAAGAGCCGCACTCATTTTCAGAGTGTTTCCACTGTTGCTCATGCAATGGAACGACTATCCTAAACAGCCCGGAGTGTTGCGTCCAACACAGACATCCGTAGTATTGTCCTCAAGACAACTGGCGGTGTCATACCGGCATCTCAGATAGTCCGATGCGCGTCGGAACTATAACTCAGATAAATAGGCCACTGGAGAATAAATCATCCAGGTCAGCGGTCAAAATATATCACGACTTTATCATCTCAGATTTATAACGGTTCCACATACTTATGTGTCAATATCACAGATACACAATTGTTCAACCAGGCTCATAAGCCAATATATCAGATATCTCAAAACAGGTTTGTTAACCATTTATACAGAAGCAGAATATGACCAAATAAACAAGATAATTGAGGTCAACAGGAATTCAGAAACAAATCAAGCAGATGAAGCAATCAGATATCAGTGTCAATCAATTCTATCATATGCATCATATATCAAACAAAACGATTAAGTAGCAAATCCTATTATTGACACTATAAGAAAGGAGTAGGTAAGATACCTACCTCGAACGCTGATATCCTGAATCCTTTTGAAAAGCCAATAATAGTTTATCACACGATGCAAGCCGATTATTGGATTAATCACTCTGAAACATGAATTTGTACATGAACTCTATCATGAAACATTCTAATTTGAAAACCAAAACTCCCAACATGTAGAACATAACCCTAAACCTAGAGAACCAGTCTCAGATCATATGAACCGAACCTAAAAACCACTGAACCGAACAGAATTGCACTGAACCGATCAAATTTACCTTGAACCAAGTCAGACCGAGAATTCTAACTTACATTACACAAAATAGAAAAGTCATCTAACCCTATACAGATTACCATTAGATAGGAGATTTCATTATCTTTCCAACGGCTACCGGAACCGGCCCGGATTCAACCTAATCAGGGTCGAACCGGTCGAAATTCAAGTACTGACCCGAAACAGAATTGAACCGCTCAATCCAATTGAACCAGTTTAAATCGATTTCAACATAGCCGACAGTTTATTTCTAAATAAACCGCCAAACCCTAAATTGAACCTGGTCCAGCCATTAGAACCGCGCCGCCCGATAACGCCGTGCAAGGCTGCCGGACTCGCATCCGCTGCTTGCGCCGGTGAGCTCGCGAGGGTGCGTCGAAGGTTGGATCGACTCCAAATTTCTGCAGAAGACTTATAACAACGAAATGAAGCTCCTCGACGAACTTCGGCGAGACTTCGACGCCCGGTCGAAGCACTCGAAACAGACAAAAGTATCGACGATGGCGCCGCCGCCGTCGATACTCAAAACTCAACCAAAGCCCAACAAAACTTCACCAAAGCAGCAGGAAAGAAGGAATACCTCACTGCGATGATGTATCGAAGCCCAGAACGGAAAACTCGTGTCGATAGAGACGATGGAAGACTGGAACAGGAGGCGGCGCCACTCGAGCTCCGGTGAAGAGTTCGAGCTCGGATTTCTCCCTCCTGGCGGCGCTTTGAGGCTTGAATACAGGCTAGGTTTTGATTCTCCTTGATTCGAGCAGAAACCCTCTAATATAGAGGCAAAGCGCGTCCCAGACGGCGAGAACGCAGCGGCGAGTAAATCGCCGACATCCGCGGGGAGGACGACGGGTTGACTCGGTCCCCAAATTTAATTCAAAACTTGAATAAATAAAAACCGCAGCGTTTTAATATTAAAACGCGAATTAGCCCGATGGTTAGGCGGCGGCATTTGCTTACGCGCGACGCGAATTCGAGCCTCCGCGAGCGCAAAAAAAATCAATTTGTTTTATAAAACTCAAATTTTAAACCTTTTAAAAATTCTAGAAAAATCATAAAAATCCAAAATAAAATTTCTGAATTTCCAAAATTAAATTTATAAAAATCAGGGTATAACATTATCCACCCCTTTAAAAGAATTTGGTCCTCCAAATTCAGAATAAGCCCAAAAGAATCAAAGTACACTAAAAGAATATGTCATAAACACCCAAAAGAATCAGAGTACGCTAAAAGAATATATATCATATAAAAATATTTATTTTACTTATTCACTTATTCTATCCTTAACCCAATCCTAGTCCTGAGGTTCCTATGCCCTTAGGTTTCCCTACTGAACGTCTGAACCTATAGCTCTGACCTGTGGGTTATGGGCCCACATAAATCTATACCTGTGAATCAACCTATACCTCTGATACCATTTAAATTGTCACGCCCCGGCGGAAGCCGGCTATTTCTAGCTCAGGGTTCCCCAGGGAGTAACAATATTGATAGGAACCAGAGAACTACAATAATCCAATATCATTTATTTAATAAACAATCCAATCTTAACATCTACAGTTTTATAACACAATATCTGAATACAACTATCCAAATTATCAACTGAATAAAAATACAAAAGGCAACTATCTCAACTCGGGCTGGTATCTGCTATCTACTCTATCCCTCCCAAAAGCTAATTCTGTACCTGGAAGAGAAACAAAGGGAGTTAGCAAAAATGCTAAGTAGGAATCAACAAACATAGTGAGGGAAACAAATAACAGGATAATACAATAACTGAAACAACGATATACAATTAATATAAGAATGTCGTGCAAATCATCAAGCTGGCCAACAGATCTCACTGAAGAGCCGCACTCATTTTCAGAGTGTTTCCACTGTTGCTCATGCAATGGAACGACTGTCCTAAACAGCCCGGAGTGTTGCGTCCAACACTGACATCCGTAGTATTGTCCTCAAGACAACTGGCGGTGCCGTACCGGCATCTCAGATAGTCTGATGCGCGTCGGAACTATAACTCAGATAAACAGGCCACTGGAGAATAAATCATCCAGGTCAGCGGTCAAAATATATCACGACTTTATCATCTCAGATTTATAACGGCTCCACATACTTATGTGTCAATATCACAGATACACAATTGTTCAACCAGGCTCATAAGCCAATATATCAGATATCTCAAAACAGGT
Source organism: Costus lasius (assembly GCA_027563935.2). NCBI lineage: Eukaryota > Viridiplantae > Streptophyta > Magnoliopsida > Zingiberales > Costaceae > Costus > Costus lasius. The sequence goes on from CM050451.1 coordinate 62,374,008, forward strand.
TTGTTAACCATTTATACAGAAGCAGAATATGACCAAATAAACAAGATAATTGAGGTCAACAGGAATTCAGAAACAAATCAAGCAGATGAAGCAATCAGATATCAGTGTCAATCAATTCTATCATATGCATCATATATCAAACAAAACGATTAAGTAGCAAATCCTATTATTGACACTGTAAGAAAGGAGTAGGTAAGATTCCTACCTCGAACGCTGATATCCTGAATCCTTTTGAAAAGCCAATAATAGTTTATCACACGATGCAAGCCGATTATTGGATTAATCACTCTGAAACATGAATTTGTACATGAACTCTATCATTAAACATTCTAATTTGAAAACCAAAACTACCAACATGTAGAACATAACCCTAAACCTAGAGAACCAGTCTCAGATCATATGAACCAAACCTAAAAACCACTTAACCGAATAGAATTGCACTGAACCGATCAAATTTACCCTGAACCAAGTCAGACCGAGAATTCTAACTTACATTACACAAAATAGAAAAGTCATCTAACCCTATACAGATTACGATTACATGGGAAATTTCATTATCTTTCCAACGGCTACCTGAACCGGCCCGGATTCAACCTAATCAGGGTCGAACCGGTCGAAATTCAAGTACTGACCCGAAATAGAATTGAACCGCTCAATCCAATTGAACCGGCTTAAATCGATTTCAACATAGCCGACGGTTTTTTTCTGAATAAACCGCCAAACCCTAAATTGAACCTGGTCTAGCCATTCGAACCGCGCCGCCCAATAACGCCGTGCAAGGCTGCGGGACTCGCGTCCGCTGCTTACGCCGGCGAGCTCGCGAGGGTGCTTCGAAGGTCGGATCGACTCCAAATTTCTCCAGAAGACTTATAACAACGAAACGAAGCTCCTCGACGAACTTCGGCGAGACTTCGACGCCCGGTCGAAGCTCTCGAAACAGACGAAAGTATCGACGATGGCGCAGCCACTGTCGATACTCAAAACTCAACCAAAGCCCAATAGAACTTCACCAAAGCAGCAGGAAAGAAGGAATACCTCATTGCGACGATGTATCAAAGCCCAGAATGGAAAACTCGTGTCGATAGAGACGATGGAAGACTGGAACAGGAGGCGGCGCCGCTCGAGCACCGGTGACGAGTTCGAGCTCGGATTTCTCCCTCCTGGCAGCGCTTTGAGGCTTGAATATAGGCTAGGTTTTGATTCTCCTTGATTTGAGCAGAAACCCTCTAATATAGAGGCAAAGCGCGTCCCAGACGGCGAGAACGCGGCGGCGATTAAATCGCCGACATCCGCGGGGAGGACGACGGGTTGACTCGGTCCCCAAATTTAATTCAAAACTCGAATAAATAAAAACCGCAGCGTTTTAATATTAAAACGCGAATTAGCCCGATGGTTAGGCGGCGACATTTGCTTACGCGCGACGCGGGTTTGAGCCCCCGCGAGCGCAAAAAAAATCAATTTGTTTTATAAAACTCAAATTTTAAACCTTTTAAAAATTCTAGAAAAATCATAAAAATCCAAAATAAAATTTCTGAATTTCCAAAATTAAATTTATAAAAATCAGGGTATAACATTACATCTTGGCGCATCAACCATGATGGCGCATCTTGCTTGGTGGCGCAAGTAAGGGCTTGGCCAAACCTAGGGTTCGAGAGCTATCCCTCTTGGCACAAGCATGATGGCGCATCATGCGTGGAGGAGCCACCAAGGTTTTGGCCGAACCCTAGGGTTTGTGGGTTATGCCTTGGTGTGGAGGACCTTGAAGCCGCACTTAAAGATAAAGCTTAGTGGCGGCTAGGTTAGGTCTGGTTGGGGCTTGTCACCTATGTCAAGCATTGAACATCCTTTTGCATGTGATGGTTCAATGTGTTGATTAGGCTATGACCACATCGCTTGTTTACTATTTTTGATATCTGCTAATGCATGCCTGGATGTGTTTCATCTTGTTGTTATCACTACAGGATTGCATGCCTGTATGTTAGACAAAAGATAAAACTAAAAGGATGAGACCTCAAAAACCCTCAAAACAATATCAAGTCTGTAGCCTTCTGACGCATAGCCCTCGTCAAGCTATTGATCAGTGGTGTTGTGAACTGTTTCCCTACCCTCATGGGACACACCCACTTATCTTTAGAAGGCGTGTGGTGGCAATGGTTTCCCCAGTCCGTTTTAACCGGGCATGCCTTCGCAAGGAAATTGTTGGCCTTGGGCATGACAGTCAGAATAGACTTGACTAGTATTTCATATGTGGTGTCCACATGATGGAACTCTAGAGGCGGCCTCGAGAGGTTAGGGTTTTGTGTTGTTCCAGCCCTAGCTAGGCACAAAACGCTTGAACTGTCTTGGGAAGGGGAATTGCCTAGGTGCAATCGGCCGGCGTGCCCACCTTAAGAAGCATGAGTCCCTTTGTGCATCTCATCCCACACTCGTGGGACGCGAAGCCTCATGTGGAATAAGGATCCCATCTCACTAGGAAATCTCAGATTTTTTGATTGACTTTGTGGGTTGTCAATTCGATTAAAATAGTGGGAGCCATGATCAATTAATGCAAGTCCAGATTAAATGATTCGAAGTAGTACTAATCTGCTATCTTGGTTGTTGTAGATCAATGGCTACGAACAATAGCAGATGGTCACTGCGATCTATCCAGGAAAAGGATAAGTTGGTTGGACCAACTTAATGGGCTGGTATCGAAACTTGAGGACTGTCCTTAAGCTAGAGATGAAGCTCTATGTCCTTGAGCAGCCTATTCCAGAGCCACTTCCATGCTCGGCCTCAGCGGCTGAGAAGGATGCTTTCGATAAGCATCAGGCTGATACTTTGGAGGTTGCTAATTTGATGCTAACCAACATGTCGCCTGAATTTAGAGGGCAATATGAATCTAAGAATGCTTTTGAGATTATTTATAATCTAAGGCAGCCCTTCAATGAATTGGTTGAGCTCAACCCTCCCAAAGTAGTCATTCAGTGTGGTGAACTGAAAGGTTTAACCAAGGAACTTAAACTAAAGATGGAAAGGATCAGGAATAACAGGTGCTATTCATGTGGAGGGCCACCTCACATGTTGAAGGACATGGTGCGACTTCAGAACGAGGATAAGAGAAGCAGGGCTTCGTCTTCTGGCGTAGGTATTTATGTTACCGAAGTCAACCTTTCTACTTCTATGTCATGGGTATTGGATACCGCATGCGGAGCTCATATTTGTACAAATATGCAGGAGCTTAAGAGAAGTAGATTGGTGCAGCCTGGAGAGATTGACCTATGTGTTGGAAACGGAGCACAGGTTGCTGTTGTTGCCGTAGGACTTTTGACGCTCTCCCTGCCTTCTGGACTTCAACTAGAGTTAATTAATTGCTATTATGTACCTTCTCTTACCAAAAACATTGTATCTATTCCTTGCTTGGCAAGGAAAGGATTTAAATTTGAAATAAAAGAGGACTCTTGTTCTTTTTCATTTGCAAATGTGTTTTATGGGAAGGGTACCTTGTGCAATGGATTATATGTCTTGGACATGGATAACTCTATATGTAACATAAATCATAAAAGGATCAAACTGAGTGGTTCAGTTGGTGCGTACCTTTGGCATTGTTGATTAGCCCATATAAACAAGAATCGCATTCAACAACTCCATGCAAATGGATTGTTAGATTCAACCTCCTTGGAAGAGTTTAATACTTGCGAGCCATGTTTATTAGGGAAAATGACAAAAGCGCCCTTCACCAAAATCGGTGAGAGGGCAGGTGGTTTGTTGGATCTCATACATAGCAATGTGTGTGGGCCATTCAGTAAACAAGCCAAAGGAGGGTACAACTAGTTCATCACATTTACTGATGACTTCAGTAGATACGGTTATGTCTATTTAATGAGACATAAGTCCGAATCCTTTGAGAAATTTAAGGAGTTCAGACATGAAGTAGAGAACCAGCTTGGTAGATCTATTAAGGCTCTTCAATTAGATCGTGGTGGAGAGTACCTGAGCGGGGAGTTCTTTGACTATCTTAGAGAGTATGGGATTCTATCCCAACTCACTCCTCCTGGAACACCTCAATAGAATGGTGTGTCTGAAAGGAGAAATCGAACTTTGTTGGACATGGTTCGATCTATGATGAGTCATGCAACTCTACCTCCATCATTTTGGGGTCATGCACTTGAGACAGCTTCTCTCATACTGAATAATGTTCCATCTAAGAGTGTCTCCAAGATTCCGTACGAGGTATGGAGTGGGAGACGCCCGAATCTCTTTTTTATCAGAGTCTGGGGATGAGAGGCTTATGTCAAACGTCAGGATTCTAGCAAGCTAGAACCCAGATCTGATAAATGCGTGTTTGTGAGACATCCAAAGGAAACTAAAAGATATTACTTCTATATTCCCAGCGAGAACAAAGTTTTTGTTGCTCGAGGTGCTGTCTTTTTAGAGAAAAAATTTCTCATGAAAGAAGTCAGTGGGGGGAAGTTTGACTTGGACGAGGTCCAAGTGTAACTACAAGACACTGAGGTGGAACCTGAGCCACTTGCACCAGTTGCTGGGCAACCAGAGGCTCAGACACAAGCCCTACGTAGGTCTGGGAGGATTCGTCGTGCACTTGAGAGGTACGGGTCGCTGCCGACCCAACACGACGGGATCTTCATCGTTGAGGATGAACCCAAGACCTAAGATGAGGTGGTCGCTGGACCGGACTCCGAGAAATGGCTTGAGGCCATGAGATCCGAGATGGATTCCATGTCGGCTAACCAAGTCTGGGATTTGGTTGAGCAACCTGATGGGGTAAAACCTATAGGGTGTAAATGTTGGGGTATGCCCTTAAGGCTAATGTTTGAGGCCTGTGGGAATGTAACAAGTATCATGTAATAAACTATTATGTTTATAAAGGCATGGTTGTTATTCAGTTAGTTACATTGTCTGCTGCAATATATGTTCTTCTGAATAATGTCTCAAAGCTGTTCAGCTGGGCTGACATGCTGTTATGTCCTTAGTCGATGTATCTTGGTGAACATGAGACAACCTTGATATGGTTAAGACTAATATGTGTTCTGATCTTATAGGATGCTTCGAGCATGGAATAAGATATAGACTCATGGGTACATGGGATGTACTGGACAGACCCTACTAGGATGTTCAGTTGTTTGTCACAACGTGAATATTCCTTGTATAAGACAAGTGGCACATTTCCTCTGACTTGAGATCACTTGTGTTTTCTAAATGATGATTGTCATTATTTTGAGTTAGTTCAATATCATTTGAAACATAATGATTATAGACTATCTTGGATGGTGAGCTTGAGTCAGGTTAGGGCACTAGTGATAGACATAGGATTGCCGTCTCCTTGTTTAAGGAGTGTGATGTTCTAAAGGGGCCCCCTGGATGAGATGATTGAGAGAGTGTATGGCCATACCCAGGTGACAGTGTTCATCTGATCTAATCATGCTCATCATATTGGAGTTACAAGTTTGACAGACTTGTCCAATAAGAACATCCAGTGGCAAAGGAAATGTGTATGCTTTGTGAAATGATTCACACTTGTGCTATGGTTTGGGTGTAGTCTTGGAAGACTCTTTCCTTTATATCGGGAGACAGTGATGTGTTGCTAGATACCCCTCACTGATCGTGATAATGTGAATTATCGTTACCGACATTTAAAGGAAACCCTTAGGGTCGCACAATTTGATGATATGGCTTACTTAAGTCAGATCGTGTGGACTGAATTGTTTGGGTTCAGTTTTAAGGGATTTAATCTCTGATTGTAAGTGAGATCTGGTCTGATCATGTTTGATTGATTAGGGCTTGAGATCGGTAAGCTTCGATTGAGAGAATGGATGCCAGATCGGTCAGATCAGGGGCATTAAAGAGATCGACGGTTAGATCTAAAGCCTTAGGGTTTATTTGATCTAGGCCTTGTCGCTTGGCTTGGTTGGTTCTTAAACCGAACCAATTGAACCAGCTCACTAAAAGAGCGCTTGGTTCATAGGGAGAGGAGTGGGCGACGAGTTCACATAGCGTGAACGTTGGGATGAGGAGAGGTTACTATTTTTAGTAACCATGATCTCCATGTCGAGTGGGCACTCATCCGAAATAGAGTATTCTCTATTTTCGCCAATTCACTTATTCCTCTCGCAAGTTTTTCCTCTCGACTTGGTGTGCGGCGACGCTTGAAGGTTGAGGAGGATTCGGCCAAGGAGAAAGACATCTCTTTTCCCTTCACTCGACAAGGACCTCTTGGAACCTTGCTAGCACAAGGAGCACCAAGAGAGATAGCAACATCATCTTGTGTGTGACGACAAGGAGAAGATCTACTTTGATCTTTGCTTCCAAGGAAACATCTTTCCATGGCGATGGTATGAATGTTTTCTTATTGTTATCAAGTTGATCTTTTGCATGCGTATCGATCTTATAACCCTAATTCCGCAAGAGAATAATTTTTATGCGCCATATGCTCTAAGGGTTATGCTCCCCCATGAAGGGGACCCCCCTTATTTAAGGGGTTCTTTCAGTAAATGGGTCTTCAAGAGGAAGACTGACATGGATGGCAACATACTTACCTATAAGTGTAGACTTGTGGCTAAAGGATTCAGACAAGTTCACGGGGTGGACTATGATGAAACCTTCTCGCCAGTTGCCATGTTCAAATCCATTCGAATCCTGCTTGCTATAGCTGCATATCATGATTATGAGATATGGCAGATGGATGTAAAGACAGCGTTCCTTAACGGGAAGCTGACAGAGGATGTGTTTATGATACAACCTGATGGTTTCATCCATCCTGCAGAGGCCAATAAGGTCTGCAGGCTAAAAAGATCCATTTATGGATTAAAGCAAGCCTCTCAAAGTTGGAATCTTCGATTTGATGAGGCAGTAAGAGATTACGGCTTTGTCAAGAGCGAAGATGACGCCTGTGTATAAAGAAAAATTCAGTGGGAGCTTGGTGACATTTCTGGTCCTGTATGTCGATGACATACTACTCATCGGAAACGACATCCCTAGTCTTCAAGCTGTGAAGACATGGTTGGGGAAGTGTCTTGAGATAAAAAAACTTAGGGGAGGCCGCCTATATCCTAGGCGTGAGGATCTACCGGGATAGATCCAAGAAGCTCCTAGCCCTTAGTCAGACTACTTACATTGATAAGGTCCTGGAGAGATTCAGCTTAGAGCAATCTAAGAATGGATACCTTCCAGTGACACATGGACTTATTCTCTCCAAGAGCTAGTGTCCCGTCACACAGGCTGAGAGGGACGACATGAGTCGAGTGCCCTTTGCTTCGGCAGTAGGTTCGATCATGTATGCGATGTTATGCACTAGACCAGACGTGGCTTATGCTGTGAGCATAACCAGCCGATACCAATCCAATCCAGGTCTGTAGCACTGGGTGGCTATAAAGAACATTCTATGTTTCTGAGAAGAACTAAAGAATGGTTCTTGGTCTATGGAGGACAGGAAGAGCTCAGTGCTCAGGGCTACATTGAGGCATCATTCCAGTCTGACCCTGATGACTTCAGATCGCAGACAGGCTATGTGTTCAGATTGAGTGGAGGTGCTATGAGCTGAGAGAGCTCTAAGCAATCCATTGTAACTGATTCTACGATCGAGGCTGAGTATGTCGTTGCTTCTAAGGCAGCCGAAGAAGCCGTTTGGATTCGGAAGTTCATTTCTGAACTTCAGGTGGTTCCAACTGCTGTGGATCCGATTGATCTCTATTGTGACAACAATAAAGCGATGGCACAGGCAAAGGAACCACTGTCTTGATGACACCAAAATATGTAGTATATTTTGCATCATTTTAGATACCTTTTCATGCTAAATCGAGGATCTTTTTACTTATTTTTATAATAAATCCATCAAATATTACAAAGTCTACTTCTATTTTGGTTTTTCATATTTTTCAGGCAAAAAAGCACTATTTTAGGCGTTTTCAAGCAAAATCAAATATATGGAAGAGTTCTCATCATCAAGAGGAGATCACCAAAGAAATTTCACACAAATCGGAGCAAGCCAGCAAATTACAGTAGTGCCGTAATCTATTTTACGGTACCATAATTCCAAATGGTACCGTAAAATCCGAACACTGCCATAATTTGTGAAGATTTCCGAACATAAAGATTTCCCGATTTTACGATACCGGCAGTAAGCAATATTACGGTACCATATTTCAGAATGCGTCAGAACAGAAACCTTAGCCTATTTTACGGTACCTACCGTAAGGGATTTCACTGCCGTATTTTCCAGCCAGTTCAGAACAGAGAGTTCAGCAAAGTTTACGGCACTGACCGCAAACTATTTTACGGGCCGTATTTTCTGAGACAACATCGGCACAGAAGACTCAAGAGATTTTACGGCACCAGCCATAAACAACTACACTGCCGTAAAACCTATTTTGAACGCGATGCCCAGGTCAACTTCGACGCCCAATTTTTGCGGAGATAATTGCGGACGATCCAAAAATTTATATTCGATGCCGTAAGAAGCAAAAGGGGAGCTTTTGACGAGAGGAATACAGAGAGACAAAAGGCCCCAATTTTGATCGACCGTCACGGGAGAAATCGAGATCCACGCCGCCGTCGAGGGTTTCGCCGCCGCGCTCGATCTAGACGACCTCCAGCTGCGATTTTTCTACCGAAGCATCGCCTGGTGAAGGAGACAACGTGCCGGAAGTTTCAGATCGAAAGGAGACAAATTGGAGGAGAAATCAGGGGAAGAAGGATCGCCACCACTGTTCACGCCTTCTTTTGTAAAATACGGCTATGAAATACTTCACAGCCGTGCCGTATTTTCTAAAAACTCTTCCTTTTGTTGATCTTCGATTTTATGAAATTATGGAATATTGTATTTCCTTCGCCATGCTAGCTTAAACTACTCTTGGGACATGGGGGAGTAGTTCACTTGACTTTTAATGATTAGATAACTTCTTTTTCAATATTTCATTGAGTTTGATTTTAGCTTGATGATTTTGCTCATGTGATAATTGTGCTTAGACTCTCTTTAAGTTCATATTATTAATTATGTTCTTATAATTTTCGCTTGAGACTGAAAGGTAATTGCTTGAGAATTTGGAACCCTAGAATTGCATGTTAGGATCCTTCCTTAGGTTAGATCCATCTTGATCTTTTCTAGTAAAATAATTGCCATTATTATAACATGAATCTATAGATCGAGTCTATTTGTCAAACGTGGAGATCTTGTGCGAAAGCAAAGATCAAAACGTTGGAGGTCCTTGAGCAAAACTAGTTGCGAGACTCGGATGTATGAAAGTGATCCTTCAGACTCCACTAGAGATTCTAGAACTCGGATGCACGAAAGTGATCCTTGAGTTCATTGTTTGATAATATCTTCATCATGATAAAAGTGAATCAACGAAATCCTTATTCATGTCTAGTCATAAAGGTTTAAGTGAACGAAACCCTAGTCCTAGCTTTTCTCTCTGATAATCCTATTTTCTTAGTTTTCGATTGCTATTTTCACGATCTCGATTTGACTAGACAGTAAGAAATCAACTATTTAGCATTCGACAACGTAGGTCCCTATGGATTCGATACTTTTTTTTATTACTTCGTATACCCGTGCACTTGCGGTTTAACAACAAGTTTTTGATGCCGTTACCAAGGATTAGTCCAAGGTACACGCGTGCCGGGCTTGTGGTGTTCCCTTTCGGGCTATCAGGTCTCATCAAAAATCCAAACACATTCTCAATAGATTTCACCTGATCTGGGAGATCATTGACAGAGGTGATGTCAGGATAAGCAGAGTTGACATAGACAATAATCTGGTAGACCCACTGACCAAGGCTTTGGTGCAGCAGAAGCGTGATGGTCATGCGAGGGACATAGGGTTGAGATTTCTCAACAACTAAGTCTAAGTGCAAGTGGGAGATTGTTGGTGTATATGCCCTTGGACCCGTTGTTGGTCCATCTTGTACTACTTGACATTGATATTTAATATATCATTCTGGCATTTGTCGTTATTATGCTATGTTTACATCTGTGATTACGTACATGGATAATAATATCCCTGGAGACAGATTGTATCTGTGCTCAAATGGTGTGTCCCTGGTCGAGTACCTGAGTGGATAAGGGACAGCTCTGGTAGATGTGAGACTGGTATATGGGCTGGTTACGCACGGGGTGCTAACGCAAGCATATGGGTATATCAGTGGTGGATATACTGGACCGATCCACTGTGAGGCTTTAACTTGGTGTCATGAGTTAAGCTCACATGTGACAGGAGATGCATTGATCCCTTCACTTGAGGTCATTGACTCTTCTATATGGTTAGGGGCATACTTTGATACAACCTAACGCCTCGCCATAGCAGGGAGGTCATAACGGTTGTCATTGGGTATGTCACGACCCATATGAGAAGATCAATGGATAGACATAGGATTTGCCCCTTCCTACGGGAAGCTTGATATCCACAGGGCCCCCCTATGGTTGCATGACTGAAAGTGTATGGCCATACCCAGGTGAAAGCCTGATTTAGTCATGACCATGTGATTGGGTGAAAATAAAGTGGTGACACACTTTGTCCAATCGGATATCACTTCGGCAAAGAGATTGTAATGCATCAATACCTTGTTGTGGTGATGGGGATGTCGATGTTGATATCCATTCCGATGACTTGGGCAGTAGCGATGCACTGCTAGGTGCCAATCACTGCTTATGATGACTCGGTTCATCACTGCCAACGTCTGAGGAACCTACAGGGTCGCACAACTTGAAACTCGGGTTCTCGTATTGATTGGGTAGCCTATTGATTGAGTTATTGGATAACTCAGATCTGTTTGGGAGAATCCATCAGCACCACTATGCTAGATGAGATGAAAGGAATCATTTGGAGCTAACTTTTTTTTGGGCCTAGTAGGCCATATGGGCCCAATGGCCATTTGGGCCAAATGGGCCCAATAGACCAAGTTGGGCTAATAGGCCAAATGGGCTCAATAAGCCATTTTGGCCAATGGGCCAAATGGAATGGTGCAAGCTACTTGGAATGAGCTTAGTGCATTTCCTTGAGGTGGACAAATCCAAGTTGGACATCTTCTTAAGGTGAGAAGCTTGGAGCTTCTCACTTGTAGTGGGTGAATGTACTTGGGCGCATGACACTAGGAGTGGGCGAAATAGGTTTTACCTCTTGAAGAGGTGTGTCTCTTCATGAAGAGGTGTGCCTCTTCACTAGTGAATAGGTGCACCTATTCATGGGTATATAAACCCCCTTCCTCCCCCCTCATCACAACTCTTGAACTTTTGAACTCTTGCCCCCTTGCCCCCTTGTCGCCACTCCTGAAAAGAGGGAGAGGGATGTTTGCCCATTGCCTCTCCTCTTCCCTTTAGTGAGTTCAAAAATTTGGAAGTTCCTTGGCACCCTCCTCTCCAAAGTTGGACTTTGGCTTCGGTTGATTCCGGTTCGGATCTTGGTGGAGTGCTTCAAGAGTTGCACTCCGACGAAGCTCCACCTCCTCTCCTTGGCATCTCCTCTGGAGTTGGCACAAGTGATTGAGGAAGTCTCCCAAAGGCATGGATCTTCTTCCCGGGGCTAGCACCAGGCATGGAAGAAGAGGATTCGAGGTTCGGCTGTGTGCGAGACTACAGAGGGCGCACATTTGGGTGCCTGCATCGCATCACTTAATTTGCATCAGGGTATCATCTCCTACTCACCGTGTCTATCTCCTCGCAAGACTCGATCTTCTGGGTTTTTGGGACTGGCCTGTTTCGGGTATTGCTTCCGCTGTGCTTGTCTGTAAAATTTTAAAATCCCCGGGGTTTCCCAACAAGGGATTCCTAGATTAGCCAGCAGATGCAAAATGTATGCATTGTTGTTGATCTTGCCCGCAATGGTGAAGGGTCCAATTCCCTTCGCATCCAGCTTGTGTCCATGCCCTTGGATGCGCTCCTCACGGACTCGCAGTATAACTTGGTCAACTACAGAGAAAGCGCTTTCACATTCTCGGCGTTTGAATTAATCACCCATTACACCAAGAGCAGAAGCAGAGGGGGTAGAAGACATGCAGCCACTTGATGGAAGAAGGGTCCAATTCCCTTCGCATCCAGCTTGTGTCCATGCCCTTGTGCCAAGGATTCTTGCTCTCGCCCCTTTAATGTTGCTCACGCCAATTGAATTAATCACCCATTTGCTCTCGCATATACAAGTGTATTTATAGAGCAAGGGGCACCTAGGCAAGAGATATGGGTGCAACTTACAAAGAGGGAGGAGGCTAGGGTAAAGTGGAGTGGGTGTTGTATCCCAAGTTGTTTGGCGTGTACCTTGGACTATTCCCCGACAACGGTGGCAAAAGCTTGTTCTATCTCAAGTTGTTTGGTGTGTACCTTGGACTATTCCGCGGCAACGGCGCCAAAAAGTTGTTGTAGTCCGCAAGTGCACAGATACTCGAAGTAATAAAAATATCGATCCCATAGAGACCTATGTGTTAAATACCAAATAGTTGTATTCTTACTATCTAAGCAATCAAATATAATGCAAGTAAACGATAGGAAAATATGCTAAAAGATAATCAGAGAGAGATACTGGGACTAGGGTTTCATCCACTTTAACTCCAATGACTACATATAAAAAAAAGTCATCAATCAAATCTTATTGTGATAAAGACATAATTTACTTCATAAAGGGATTATCTCACTTTCATGCAGATAACCATGCAGGGAGCAATCCTCACTTTCGCGCAAGATCTATCCCAACACTGAAAATAAGTAAAACATTAAACAGAGAACTTGAGGATCACTTTCGTGCATCCGAGTCTCAACACAGGTTCTACATATGGTTCTCCAACGTTCCGATCTTCGCTTTCACGCAAGATCTCCACGTTTGACACAATAACTCAACACTAGATTCGAATTATCAACATGGCAATAATATTACTAAAGCCGATAATTAAGAACAATCCTAATTTCTTAGGATAAGTTCCTAACATAAATTTTAGGGTTCCAAGTTCTCAAGCAAATCACTTTTTAGTCCATATTGCAAAACTCTAAATCATGATGATAATAAGTAAACTATGGAGAATTATAGGCAATCATCGCATAAGTAGAATTATCAATGTAAAATTATCATGACAAAGGTAAAAGTAATCTAGTTCTGGGGTGAGTTCTTCTCCTCCAGGCGTAGCTTCCCCTCAAATTTCACAGCCGGAGATGCATTGTGTGCTTCACGGCAGTGAAACCCTTTGGTGGCAGCGTGGAACTCGATTTCTCTCTTTATGGTGGATGAAAATTAGGTCTTTCACCCTTGGCGTGTTCTCCTCCTCCGAGGCTCTGTTTCTTCATCTCACGACTTTGAATTTAAAGGCCTGGATCATCCTCAATCATCTTCGCAAAAATCGGGCATCAAATTTGACCGTGGAAGTCGTGTTGAAAAATAAAATTACGGCCGTGTTTTATGTTACTACACTACCATAATTTCAGTCGCATTCTCTGATCCAAAATCTCTGGCAATTACGACACCGTAATATAAGTTACGACAGTGCCGCAAAATCGTCTGAATTCTCTAGTCGGACTTGTTTGGAAATTATGGCCCGTGTAAATTCTTACGGCAGTGCCGTAAAATCATCAAATATCTCTAGTCTGAAGGCGCTCTAAATTACGGTACCGTGTAAATTCTTACGGTAGTGCCGTAATTTGTATAAAACTTTCTGGCTGGAAATTTCCCAAATTACAGTAGTGCTTTAATATTATAGTAGCGTGTGAAATTACGGTACCGTAAAAATAATTACGGTAGTGCCGTAATTTAGTTTGTTGCTCCGATTTGCGTAAAATTTGTCATGTAATCTCCTCTTGATGATGGTAACTCTTCTATGTATTTGATTTTGCTCGAAAATGCATATAAATAGTTCCTTTTTACTTGAAAATCATCAAAAACCAAAATAGAAGTAGATTTTGTAATATCAGTTTATTTTAGCATCAAAAGATGTATAAAATGACACAAAATATACTATATAAATTAGTGTCATCAAAATACATAAGGCACAAACTTTGTTTGTCCTCAAGCAAAAATCAAAAACTGATTAAGGGATAAACTTTTTCATGCTCAATAAATTTCTAAAATACTATCACCAATGAAAAATTCCATCAATTGTTTCACAAAACTTCAAATAAACATATCATTCTTAGAATTCTATCCTCTAGATCTACAACTCAATCAAATAAAACTTTGCAACTTGTATAATAAATAGAACCTCAGTGTCATGATTTCACCCAATTTCAGTTCAAATCCATCATACTTTTGTTTACAGGAATTAGGTTTCAAAGATCTTTTTCCACACATATATTTTTTAATTCTTTTTTTTTCATGTATGTATTTTATTGTTTCTACATAGATGGCATGTACCCACATAGATACATACTTTTTACTTTGACTTCAACTCTTTTCTTTGGTACCACTATCAATTTTACACAATGCCAAGTAGAGGAGTCTTATTCTTTTTTTTTTCTCTCATTATTTTTTTTAGATCTAGACCTCAACCCATGTCTTAGGTACCACTATCAATTTTACGTAGTGCCAAGTAGGGGAGTCTCTCACTATTTTCAAGGATCTTGGATTCTTCCTTCGCAACAAATAGCAAGACAGACTAAACATCTACTAGGTTGATCAATCGATATTAATTCAGTAATCAAACTCATATGCTCATTTTATTTAAAGGAGTAGTTTCACCTTTAGATTTTATTCATCAAATAATACATCTACCCAAAATTTCATGCATCAACCAATGAAAAATTCCAAAAGCAGATATGTATTAGAGAAATAAATTCAACATAATAGGTCTAGTCCTAATCACAAGCATAAATTCATTCATCATCACAGAAAAATCCATACACCTCTCATCACATGGATTCAAGTCATAAAAAAAACTTTTAAACATTAAAATCTGTCAAAATCAATGCATATGGTGAGAAGCATCAAACTCAAACAATAATCGTCAAAAGTGTAAAATGATAGATTCAAGAGACTACGTCGAATAGAAATCTAAGTGAGTGATATATCTATAGAAAATCAATGATGCAACTATATGAATACAAGAGAGTGCAAACGATACTCACAAAACTATATAGCAAGCTCAGACCAAAAATACATAAGGCTTAGACTAAAAATAGTGTCGTGGCAGATACAGCTAGGTCTTCAAAGGTGCGCCTTTCAAACATTTTACCTGCACAATTTAAGATACATAAGGCTCAGTCTAAAAATAGTCTCTAAAAATAATAATGATAAAAATAATTTTCTCAAAGAAGAATCAGAGATATCATTGATGGTCCAAAAGAGCGTCGGTGGAAAGAGCCGAGCAGGCAAGAAGTAGGGGTAGAACAGATGCTAGCTAAAAAGCTGCTAGCAATGATGATGGTGCCGACAGTAGAGTGATGATGAGTAGTCTCTAGTGGCCTACTAGAGACTACAGTCCTAGAGGTGAGATCGTCGGCCGGTGGGCGGCAAGAAATAATGCTGCATAAAAAGATATCAGAATCACTAAATCAAGATTCTACTGCAAAAATAAAATCAATAGAAATAGAGGCAGAAGAAGAAGTAAGAGGCTACTGGTTGTAGAATCCAGTGTCGATGGCTGGAAATAGTGGTGTCAGAGGCATTTGAAGTGGTGGTGATTGGTGATCAAAGGCGCAGTGTAGCAAGCAACAAAAAGGCTAAACAGATTACTCAATTAAAACTGCACAAAAGTTAATCAGATTCGAAAAGTGGCTATGCTTCCTAGAATGATTCAAAAATATTTAAATGAAAATAACTAATCCATAAGATAGAACAAAATAAGTTCTTCATATTCCATGTGAAAAATCAGAGTTCAAGTCATTAAGCACCTTAAACACCTGTAGCAAAAATGCTAATCAGAATAGTAAAAAAAAACTGCTGCAGAAATTAATCAGAATCGAAAAGATGCTATGTGTTTTAGGATAATCCATGAATTTAAATTTCAACAAAAATATCTAAAAGATAGACAAAGATGAGTAGTTCATGTTTGTGCCAAAAATCAAAAATTTTCCCAACCCAGTTTCTTAAAATCTCAGTAAGAAAACACCTAATCAAATAAGTAGAAAGCAGATTCAAAATTACGGGCGTAATATTTCTTACGGTAGTGCTGTATTTTCGTCAAATTGAATGCTACGGGCCGTAAAAAAAAATACGATACTACTTTAAAGCTCAAAAATATTTGGATCAAAAGTCAGCTGAAATTGGGTACCGTGAAAAGGAATACGGTAGTGCAGTAAACGATGTAAATCTCTCGAATAAGAAATCAATCAGAATTATGACCCATGAAAATAATTACGGTAGTGCCGTATTTTGTGCAAACTTTGATTTTCCCTACAAAAAGAGAAGAAAAATTAATTCTAAAAATAAACTAAAAGAAAAGAAACTAAGCTAAGTAAGAGTACTTGGGTTGCCTCCCAAGAAGAGCTAATTTTTAGGTCATTAGCTTGACCAAAACTCAAAAATCACAGTGAAGCAGGTGGATCAGTATCATTGTAAACAATATATAGTTTTCTACATTTCCTTTGTCCAAAAAGTTTAGCCACTAATCCAAACATCCAAAATTTCATATAAATCATAATTGACATGGCTTTCTTAAATATGCAGAAATCAAAATCAATATTTTCAAATCCACACAAAGGATATTCAATGATCTTCCTAAATTTATCAGTAAGCAAAATCACAAGTCCTTTCTTCAAATTTATATCTTCAATTGTAATAGGACTTCCATCAAAAGATTCAAACATTGGATCATGGAAATAATCTTTCTGTCTCACATTAGATTCTTCAACAAAGCATAATTTTTCAAATAAATCAGTAGACATGGGCAAAGCATCAGAGTGAGGTTCATCAATGTTCAAAATATTCAAATCATTCTCAAGTTCCTCATGTTCATCATCAAATAATTTATCAATTCCAAAGTTATCAACAAAATCAGACAAATATTTTTCTAAATCAGTCCCCTTATATATTTCATCAGATTTAACCACAAATAATATATCATCAAAAGAATATGTTTCATAACTATCACTAGAATCAAGAGGGGATTTTTAAAACTCAATTTTCTCAAACTTTTCCACAAATAAATTCTCAAATGAATCAATTTTACAATAATCAAAATCAGAGTGACATTCATTAATGTTCACATAAGGCTCAATCTCAAAACAATCATAATTAGAGGGGGAAATTTCTAAATCAATTTCTTTAGTTTCCAAATTAACTTGTTGTATCCCAAGTTGTTTGGCATGCACATTAGACTACTCCCTGGCAACGGTGCCAAAAACATGTTGTATCCCTAGTTGTTTGGCGTGTACCTTGGACTATTCCCCGGCAATGGTGCAAGTAAACGATAGGAAAATATGCTAAAAGATAATCAGAGAGAGATATTGGGACTAGGGTTTTATCCACTTTAACTCCAATGACTAGATTTAATAAAAAGGTCATCAATCAAATCTTATTGTGATAAAGACATAATTTACTTCATAAAGGGATTATCTCACTTTCATGCAGATAATCATGCAGGGACCAATCCTCACTTTCGTGCAAGATATATCCCGACGCTGAAAACAAGTAAAACATAAAATAGATAACTCGAGGATCACTTTCGTGCATCCGAGTCTCAACACAGGTTCTACTTATGGTTCTCCAACGTTCTGATCTTCGCTTTCATGCAATATCTCCACGTTTCACATAATAACTCAACCCTAGATTCTAATTATCAACATGGCAATAATACTACTAAAACCGATAATTAAGAACAATCCTAGTTTCTTACGATAAGTTTCTAACATTAATTTTAGGGTTCCAATTTCTCAAGCAAATTACTTTTCAATCCATATTGCGAAAACTCAAAATCATGATGACAATAAGTAAACTATGGAGAATTATAGGCAATCATCGCATAAGTAGAATTATCAATATAAAATTATAATGATGAATGTAAAAGTAATCTAGTCATTAAGAAAATCAAAGGGGATTACTCCCCCATCTCCCATAAAAGATTAAGCTAGCAAAATGAAGGAGTTACAATAATCCATGGTTTCAAAAGATCAAAAATTAAAGAGAAAATAGAGTTTAAGAAAACACACCATGGCTGTAATATAAATTATGGCCGTAATTTGCATAAGGGGGCGCTGTGAACAGTGTCGGCGCCTTCTCTTTCGTTGATTTCTCCCCCCAATTGATCTTCTTTCACTCTGAAACCTCTAGGGCGAGTTCTCCTCCAGGAGTAGCTTCCCCTCAAATTTCATGGCCGGAGATGTACTGTGTGCTTCACGGCGGTGAAACCCTTGGCGGCGGCGTGGAACTCGATTTCTCTCCGTATGGTGGATGAAAATTAGGGCTTTCGCTCTTGGCATGTTCTCCTCCTCCGAGGCTCTCTTTCTTCTTCTCACGGCTTCGAATTTAAAGGCCTGGATCATCCGCAATCATCTTTGCAAAAATCGGGCTTCAAATTTTACCATGGAAGTCATGTTCAAAAATAGAATTATGGTCGTGTTTAATGTTGCAGCACTGCCGTAATTTCAGTCGCATTCTCTGATACAAAATCTCTGGCAATTACGACACCGTAATATAAGTTAGGGTAGTGCCGTAAAATCATCTGAATTCTCTGGTCAGACTTGTTTGGAAATTACGACCCATGTAAATTCGTACGGCAGTGCCATAAAATCAGCAAATATCTCTGGTCTGAAGGCGCTCCAAATTATGGTACCATGTAAATCCTTACGGCAGTGCCAAATTTTGCATAAAACATTATGGTCGGAAAGTTCCCTAATTACGGCAGAGCTCTGATATTGCGATAGCGTGTGAAATTACGGTACTGTAAAAATAATTATGGTAGTGCCGTAATTTGGTTTGTTGCTCCGATTTACGTGAAATTTGTCATGTAATCTCCTCTTGATGATGGTAACTCTTCTATGTATTTGATTTTGCTCGAAAACGCCTAAAAATAGTGCCTTTTTACCTGAAAATCATCAAAAACCAAAATAAAAGTAGATTTTGTAATATTTGATAAATTTGGCATAAAAAATAAGTAAAAGAGCGTTAATTTAGCATAAAAAGATGTATAAAATGACACAAAATATACTATATAAATTAGTGTCATCAGTGGGCGGCTAGTGTTTGAAGCAAGGAAAGACTCCAAGGAATTTCCATAAACCCCTAACCCTCTTCCATATGCGCCTAGGACTTACCATACAAGTCTCTAAGGCCATATGCGCCACATCCCTTGCCATAGAAGCAAGGTTTCCAACCAAGGATGAAGGGCAAGACGCCAAAGCCTTCCAAAGAAGCAATTGGTGCCTTCTCCTCCCCATTATGCCCATAGGCGCCAATGGGAGGAGATTTCTCCCCATTATACCCTCAAGCCCAATTCTCTCTTCATGATATCTTGTTATTAGGCCTCACTGAGCAATGAGATAGCCCAAACTTCATTGCATATGTTGATAAAGCCATTTGATCCAATCCAATGCAACCCTAATCCAATGTGACTAATCCTGGTCAAATTTGGGTCAACCTACCAAAAATGATGTTTGGCTCCAATAACTCTCTTCCATCTCATCAGGCCCATTGGCGCTGACGAAATCTCCCAAATAGATCCGAGCTATCCACTAACTCGATCATAGAGCTTCCCGATCAATACAAGAACTAGAGTATCAAGGTGTGCGCCCTATAGGTTCCTATGACGGTGGCAGTGCTGACCTAAGGTCACCACAAGCAATGAGTGGCACCTAGCAGTGCATCGCTGCTACCCAAGTCAATGGAATGGATATCAACATCGACATCCCCATCATCGCAACTAGGGACAGATGCATTACAGTCTCTTTGCCAAACTGATATCCGATTGGACAAGTGTGTCATCACTTGTTTTCACCCAATCACATGGTCATGACTAAATCAGGTTCTCACTTGGGTATGGCCATAGACTTTTAGTCATGGAACCATAAGGGGCCCAGTGGATATCAAGCTTCCTTAAGGAAGGGGCAAATCCTCTATCTGTCAATTGACCCTCTCATATGGGTTGTGACATACTCAATGACAACCGTTATTAACTCCCAACTACGGCGAGATGTTAGGTTGTATCAAAGCATGTCCCTAACCATATAGAATGGTCAATGACCTCAAGTCAAGGGATCAATGCATCTCCTGTCATTTGTGAGGGTAACTCATGACACCAAGTCATAGCCTCATAGTGGGTCGGTCCAGTATATCCACCACTAATATATTCATATATCTGCGTGAACACCTCATGCCTAACCAGCCATATACCAGTCTCTCACGTACCATAGCTGTCTCATATCCACTAAGGTACATTGACTCGGGACAACCATTTGAACCCAGATCCAATCTTAAAGCATAGTTTTTCAAATAAATCAGAAGATTGAACAGTAGATATCGGCAAAACATCGGAGTGAGATTCATCAATGTTCAAAATATTCAAATCCTTTTCAAGTTCCTCATGCACTTGTTGTAATCCGCAAGTGCACGAATACTTCGAAGTAATAAAAGATATCGATCCCACAGAGACCTACGTGTTAAGTACCAAATACACCTCATGCACTAAGGTACATTGACTCGGGACAACCATTTGAACCCAGATACACCTCATGCCTCTAGGGACATTATCATGTAAGTACATAATCGCAGATGTAGACAAACAATGATAACGACAATGCCAGAATGATATATAAATATCAGAGTCAACTAGTATAAAGATGGACCAATACTATGTCTTAGGGCATAAACACCAACAATCTCCCACTTGCACTAAGACCTAGACGTTGATGAACCTCAACCCCATATCCCTAGTGTGACCATCATGCTTCTGCTGCGCCAAAGCCTTGGTCAATAGGTTTGCCAGATTGTTCTCTGTATCAACTCTGCTAATCTTTACATCGCCTCGGTCAATGATCTCTCTGATCAGGTGAACTCTCCTGAGTATATTTTTGGACCTTTGATGAGACCGTGGTTCCTTAGCTTGTGCAGTTGCCCCATTAAATTCATAATATAGCTCAATGGGATCCACTGCACTTGGAGCCACCTGAAGTTCAGAAATGAACTTCCTAATCCAAACGACTTCTTTGGTTGCGTCAGAAGCAGCCACATACTCAGCCTCGGATGTAGAATTAGCTATGGTGGATTGCTTGAAGCTCTTCAAGCATACAACACCTCCATTCATCTTGTACACATAGCCTGCCAGCGATCTGAAGTCATTAGGATCAGACTGGAATGACGCATTAGTGTAGCCCTGAACACTGAGATCTCCCTGTCCCCCATAGACCAAGAACAAATCCTTAGTTCTTCTCAGATACTTCAAGATGTTATTTACAACCACCTAGTGCTGCATACCCAGATTGGATTGGTATTGGCAGGTTATGCTCACAGCATAAGCCACGTCTGGTCTAGTACATAACATTGTATACATGATCGATCCTACTGCCGAATCATAGGGCACTCGACTCATGTCATCCCTCTTTGCCTGTGTGGTGGGACACTACTCTTTTAGAGAGCAAGGCCATATCTCACTAGAAGGTATCCCATCTTGGATTACGCCAAGTTGAACCTCTCCAGGACCTTATCAATGTAGGTACTCTGACTAAGGGCCAGGAGCCTCTTGGATCTATCCCGGTAGATCCTCATGACTATAATATAGGCACCCACCCCTAAGTCCTTCAGCTCGAAACACTTCTATTGTAATTCACAAGTGCACGGATACTTCGAAGTAATAAAAATTATCGATCCCACAGAGACCTACGTGTTAAGTACGAAACAGTTGTATTCTTACTAGCTAAGCAATCGATTATAATGCAAGTAAATGATAGAAAGAACATGAAATCAGAGAGAAACTGGGACATGGGTTTCATCCACCTTGATTTCAATGACTAGATATGAATAAAAGGTTGTCAGTCTAATTTTATCAAAATAAAAATATAATTTACTTCATAAAGGGATTGTCTCACTTTCATGCAGACAATCATACAAGGGACCAATCCTCGCTTTCGCGCAGGATCTATCCCGTGCTGAAAATAAGTAAATCATCAATCAAAGAACTCAATGATCACTTCCATGCATCCGAATTCTAAGTTGATTATCTCAAGTGGAATCTCAAGGATCACTTTCGTGCATCCGAGTCTCAACACAGGTTCTACTTAAGGTTCTCCAACGTTCCGATCCTCACTTTCGCATAAGATCTTCATGTTTAACAAAATAACTCAATTCTAGATTCAAATTATTAAACATGGCAATTATTCTTCTAAAATAAAGAAATAAGAACTAACCTAATTTCTTATGGTGAGTTCCTAATATTCAATTTTAGGGTTCCAAGTTCTCAAGCAAATCATCTTTCAGTCCATATTGTGAAAACTTTAAAACATGCTCGATAATGTGAATCTATGGAGAATTTTAGGGCAATCATCACATAAGTAGAATTATCATACTAAAGTTATACCGATGAAATAAAAATTATCTATTCATAAGAAATCATGGGGATTACTCCCTTATCTCCCAAGGAAAGTTACACCACCATGGAGTTAAAAATACATTAAAAATTCATTAGAAAATCATAATCCAACAGAGGGAAAATTGAAAAGTTGCTGATTTTACAGGGGTATAAAAAATTACACAGCCCCATAATTTTTATCTCCGATGAACAGTACTCCTACAGTAAAATCGCGAATCACTATTCATGCCCAAATCTTCTTTCTTCGATTTCTCCCTCGATCGAACTCCTTTCGGTCTGAAATTTCCGGTGTATCCTCTCCTCCTCCAGGCGAAGCTTTCTTGTGAAAATCGCGGCCTGAGATGGCCTCTATGCCTCTCGGCTAGAGGACGTGCCCTACAAATGCCCTTTCTGATTTCTCCCTTGATTCTTCATGAAATTGGATGATTCTTTTCCTCAAGCTTCTCCTCGATATATAGAAGAGACCCCTTTTTTACGGTTTTTCAATTGGTGCCTTGGATCTCCAGATATTGCATCGCAAAAATTGGGCTTTTGAGGGGCCGCGGAAGACTCGTTCAAAATTAAAATTATGGCCGTAATTTCGATTATGGCACTGCCGTATTTTGCTTCTGTATGTTTTTGGGCTGAAATTACGACCCGTAAAAATGGTTATGGCAGTGCCGTTATTTCTTCTATGGATTTCTATACCAAAATTACGGCCCGTAAAAATCGTTACGTCAGTGGTGTATTTTTGGGCAGAAAATTACACCCATAATAAAAATTACACTAGGGGTGTATTTTTCAAACTTGCTCTGATTTACATGAAAATTGACGGGCGGCTTCGTTTTGATGTCTAGAATCCATTGGTGTTCTTAGATCTTAAAAAATCCATCAAAATATGGCACTTTTTACCTGAAAATCATCAAAAACAAGAAATGGTGTAGATTCTGCAATATTTGACAAATAAGACTTAAAAACAAGCAAAGTAGCATAAATATGACACAAAAATACCCATAAAATGGCACAAAATATACTATGAATTTTGGTGTCATCAAACACATAAGGCTCAAACTTTGCTCGTCCTCAAGCAAATAAATAGAATAAAGAACAATACTAAATATAGAAATATGCTCTTTTATAAAAAATAAATTTCTAAAATATAAACACTTATGAAATATTCCACCAAGTGCTATATAAAATTTCAGATAAATACACCGTCCTCTGAATTTAATCTTTAAGATTCACAACTTTCATCAAATAAAATTTTGCAACTCGCATAATAAACAGAATCTTAATCTCTTGAATTCACCCAAGTTTTAGTTTAAATCTATCATACCTTTGTTTATAGGAATAGGATATCCAAAATCTTTTTCCACATAAAAATCTTTCTTTTCTAAAATTTCTTTTATTGTACTTTTGTTGGTATGTACCCACATAGATACACAAATTTTATTTGAACTCCAACCCTTGTCTTCGGTACCACTGTCAATTTTACATAGTGCCATGTAGGGGAGTTATTTTTCTTTTTTACATACTTCAACTCATATCTTCGGTACCACAGTCAATTTTACACAATGCCAAGTAGGGGATTCTCTCTCTCTTTTTGGATCTTGGACTGTTTCTTCCCAACAAATAGTAAGATAAACTAAACATTAACTAGATTAATCAATTGACATCAATTCAAGAATTACACTCATATGCTCATTTTTTTCAAGAAAGATGCTTCACTCTTAGATTGCATTCATCAAACAACATACTTACCCAAACAACATACTTCACTCTTAGATTGCATTCATCAAACAAAGATGCTTCACTCTTATATCTCCATCACAGGCATATGCATAAACATTCATCATCATAGAAAAATCTACACACCTCTCATCACATGGATTCAAATCATAAAAATTATAAAACATCAAAATTGTCAAAATAAATGCAAAAGGTGTGAAGCTTGAAACTCATAAATCATAGTCATAAGTGTAAAATGATAGATTCAAGAAATCACATCGAATAGAAATCTCAGTAAGTGATACAATCATAGCAAATAGCAAAATAAATCAAATAGCAACACCATACAATCATATCGAATAAGATCACTAGAAAGTGCAAACAATACTCACAAAACTATATAGCAAGCTCAATCATCGTCTGGGATGTAGCGTTAGGGTAGATGTGGCTGGGTCCAAAGATGTGCCTTTTGAAAAATTTACCTGCACAATTTAAGATACATAAGGCTCAGATCAAAAATAGTCTCTTGCTTTAAAAAAAATGATAGAAAATATTTTTCTCAAAGGAAAATAAGAGATGTCATCAGTGATCCAAAGAAGGTGCCGGTGGAAAGAGCTGATGTAGAATAGATGATGATGAGTAGTCTCTAGTGGCCTGCTAGAGACTACAGTCCGGGAGGCAAAGTCATAGGCTGGTGGGTGGCAAGAGATGATGCTGCATAGATAAAAAAAATCAGAGTCAATAATGAAGATCCTGTTGCAAAAATAAATAAAATCAATGGAAACAGAGGTACTAGAAGAAGTAAGAGGCTGGTGGTGGTAGAATCCAGTGTCGACGGCTGGAAACAGTGGTGTTAGAGGCAGCTGGAGTGGTGGTGGTTAGGTTGGCTAGAGGTGCTGCAAATCTGGAGAAAAAAAAACTGCAGGTGTCCAAGGATAGCAGAACAGCATACTGATTCAGTTATGAAAATTAGCTATACCCAAGAATAAGATTTATTGATCCATCAAGAAAATAGACAAAACCACGTGGTAGAATAAAACTTGTTCTTTCCGGGTGTATGAAAATTAAAGGATCAAAATATGTTAGGAATTTATGGCATCAGCAGAAAGAAGGCTAATTAGATTATTAGATTAAAAAATGCACAGAAGTTAATCAGATTCCAAAAGATGCCATGCTCCCTAGAATTGCCAGAAAATATTTTCATGAAAACAACTAATCCTGAAGATAGAATGAAACATGTTCTTCCAATTTCAAGTGAAAGATCGGGGTTTCAACTCATCAAAGCATCTTAAAAATCTACAGTAAAAACGCTAATCAGATTAGTCAAACAAAACTGTAGGAGAAATTAATCATAATCGAAAAGATGCTATGTGTTTTAGGATGATCCATGGACTTTAAAATTCAATAAAAATATCCAAATAAAAAAAAAAGATGAGTACTTAATGATTATGCCAAAGATTAAAAATGTTGCTGCTCCAGTTTCTTAAAATCATTGCGAGAAAACACCTAATCAAATAAGCAAAAAGCAATTTTAAAATTACGGGCGCAAAATTTCTTACGGCAATACCGTAATTTACACAAAACTCTCGGGTCAGAAATATGATGGAATTATGGCACCGTAAAAATGGTTACAACACTGCTATAAAAGTCACCAAACCTTCTGGTCAAAATGAACTAAAAATACGGTACCGTGAAAATGATTACTATAGTGTCGTAAAAGATGAAAAACTGTCAGGTAAAAAATCAGCCGAAATTATGGTACCATGAAAAAGAATATGGTACCGCCGTATTTTTCACAAAACTTTAGAAAACGCTCAGGTAAGAATTCAGCCAAAATTATGGCACCGTGAAAAGGATTACGGTAGTGTCGTATTTTCAGCAATTTTTGATTTTTCCTACAAAAAGAGAAGAAAAATTAACTCTAAAAATAAACAAAAATAAAAGAAAATAAACTAAGGTAAGAGTGCTTGGGTTGCCTCCCAAGAAGCGCTAATTTTTAGGTCCATAGCTTGACCAAAAATCAAATATGATGGTGAAGCAGGTGGGTCAGTACCATAGTAAATAGCATATAACTTTCTGCATTTTCGTTGTCCTTAAAGTTTAGGCACTAATCCAAATATCCAAAATTTCATGTAAATCACAATCAATGTGGTTTTCTCAAATATGCAGAAATCAAAATTGTCAATTCCAATTCAAGGATAATCAATGATCTTCCTATATTTATCATTAAGCAAAATCATTAGTCCTTTCTTCAAAATTATATCTTCATTTGCAATAGGACTTTGATCAAAAGATTCAAATATTAGATCATCAAAATAGTCTTTCTGTCCCAAATTAGATTCCTCAGTAAAGCATATTTTTTCAAATAAATCAGAAGATTGAACAGTAGATATCGGCAAAACATCAGAGTGAGATTCATCAATGTTCAAAATATTCAAATCCTTTTCAAGTTCCTCATGCACTTGTTGTAATCCGCAAGTGCACGAATACTTCGAAGTAATAAAAGATATCGATCCCACAGAGACCTACGTGTTAAGTACCAAATAGTTGTATTCTTACTAGCTAAGGAATCGATTATAATGCAAGTAAAAGATAGAAAGAACATGAAATCAGAGAGAAACTGGGACTAGGGTTTCATTCACCTTAATTTCAATAACTATATATGAATAAAAGATCGTCAGTCTAATTTTATCATAATAAAGATATAATTTACTTCATAAAGGGATTGTCTCACTTTCATGGAGACAATCATACAAGGGACCGATCCTCGCTTTCGTGCAGGATCTATCTGTTGGTGTATATGCCCTAGGACCTAGTTTTGGTCCATTATTGTACTACTTGACTTTGATATTAATATATATCATTCTAGCATTGTCATTATCAATGTTTGTCTACATCTGCGATTATGTACTTACATGATAATGCCCCTAGAGATAGATTGGATCTGTGCTAAAATGGTCGTCCCCAGTCGATGTACCAGAGTGGATATGGGACAACTCTGGTACTTGTGAGACTGGTATATGGGCTGGTTAGGCACGAGGTGCTAACGCAGACATATGGGTATATATCAGTGGTGGATATACTGGACCGACCCGCTGTGAGACAATGACTTGGTATCACGAGTTATCCTCACAAGTGATAGGAGATGCATTGATCTCTTGACTTGAGGTCATTGGCCATTCTATATGGCTAGGGACATGCTTTGATACAACCTAACACCTCGCCGTAGTTGGGGGGTAATAATGGTTGTCATTGAGCATGTCACGACCCATAGGAGAAGGTCAATAGACAGACATAAGATTTGCCCCTTCCTAAGGGAAGCATGATATCCATGGAGCTCCTCTATGGTTCTATGACTGAAAGTGTATGGCCATACCCAGGTGAGACCTGATTTAGTTATAACCATGAGATTGGATAAAAATAAGTGGTGACACACTTGTCCAATCGGATATCAGTTCGGCAAAGAGACTGTAATGCATCTGTACCTGATTGCAATAATGGGGATGTCGATGTCGATATCCATTCCGATGACTTGGGTAGCAGCGATGCACTGCTAGGTGCCACTCACTGCTTGTGGTGACCTTAGGTCAGCACTGCCAACGTCAGAGGAACCTAAAGGGTCACACACCTTGATACTCGAGTTCTCGTATTGATCGAGAAGCCTTATGATCGAATTATTGGATGACATGGATCTATTTGGGACATTTCATCAGCGCCAATGGGCCTGATGAGATGTAAGAAACTTATTAGGGCCAACTTCCATTTTTGGCATATTGACCAAAGTAACCATGGTTAACCTAGTTTGACCTTGAGTTAAATTGGATTAGATCCAATGCATTGATTGACATGCATAATGGACCTTGGGCTAGGCCCATTCTATATTTGGGCTTATTAATAAGTTAAAGGGCTTAAGGAGAAGAATGTGTAGGCGCATGTTTAATCCTGGTTAGACTAGGGTTGGCGCCTATGACACATATGGTTAATCTAAGTTGATTTAATCATTTGTGGGCTAATTAATTAATTAATTAATTAATTAATTGGAATCCTATTTAATAGGGCTGATTATTTAAATAATTAATTAGACTCCTAATTGGATTAGGACTTGATGAATTATTAAAATAATTCTATTTCCTACTTCTTCTCCAAGCCGCCCACTTGGCTTGATCATAGCCATCCCTAATCGCCTCTCCTTGCTATAAATATAACCCCTAGTCGCCCCTCTTGCATGAATGAATTACTTGAAGGCGTGAATAATAGAAGGGGCGAGAGCAAGGAGAACTTGGGCGAACATCTTCCATAACCTAGCCGCAAGCAACCTTCCTCCTTTCCTCTTGGCATTTGGAGCATTGGAGCTTGGCGGCTTGTCTTCTTCCCTCCTCCTCCTTGGCGCAACTTCTCTATAAGGTGGTGTAAGTGAAGTGGAGATCTCCCTAAGGTTTGGATCTTCTTCCTGAGGCTAGCACCGGGCGTGGAAGAAGAGGACTTAAGGCATCTGTGTGTGTGAGACTGTAGAGGGCGCACGCTTGGGCGCCTACCTCAACATCGGCCTCATCTTGCTTTAAGGTATTTTCTATCTGATCGTGTCGACTCTCTCGCATGCGATCTTCATTGGGTTTTTGGGACCGGCCTATTTCGGGGATATTATTCCGCTGTGCATTGTATTTGTTTCTAAAAAATCTATAAAATATCCCTGGGGTTTCCCAACACTATCCCATGTTGAAAATAAGTAAATCATCAATCAAATAACTCAAGGATCACTTTCGTGCATCCGAATTCTAAGTTGATTATCTCAAGTGGAATCTCAAGGATCACTTTCGTGCATCCGAGTCTCAACACAGGTTCTACTTAAGGTTCTCCAACGTTCCGATCCTCACATTCGCACAAGATCTTCACATTTAACAAAATAACTCAATCCTAGATTCAAATTATTAAACATGGCAATTATTCTTCTAAAATCAAGAAATAAAAACTATCCTAATTTCTTACGGAGAGTTCTTAATATTCAATTTTAGGGTTCCAAGTTTTCAAGCAAATCACCTTTCAGTCCATATTACGAAAACTCTAAAACATGCTTGATAATGTGAATCTATGGAGAATTAAAGGGCAATCATCACATAAGTAGAATTATCATACTAAAATTATTCCGACAAAATAAAAGTTATCTATTCATAAGAAATCAAGGGGATTCCACCCTTATGTCCCAAGGAAAGTTACAGTACCATGGAGTTAAAAATACAATAAAAATTCATTAGAAAATCAGAATTCGACAGAGGGAAAATAGAAAAGTTACTGATTTTACGAGGGTGTAAAAAATTACACAGCCCCGTAATTTTTATCTCGGATGAACAATACTGCTATAGTAAAATTGCAAAACACTATTCACACCCGAATCTTCTTTCTATGATTTCTCCCTCGATCGAACTCCTTTCGATCTGAAATTTATCCTCTCCTCCTCCCGGCGAAGCTTCCTTGTGAAAATCGCGGCCTGAGATGGCCTCTACGCCTCTCGGCTAGAGGCCGTGCCCTAGAAACACCCTTCTAATTTCTCCCTCGATTCTTCACGAAATTGGATGATTCTTATCCTCAAATCTTCTCCTCGATATATAGAAGAGACCCCTTTTTACAGTTTCTCAATTGGTGCCTTGGAGATATGTCATCACAAAAATTGGGCTTCTGAGTGGCCGCAGAAGACTAGTTCAAAATTAAAATTACAACCGTAATTTTGATTATGGCACTATAGTATTTTGCTTCTGTATGTTTCTCGACTGAAATTACAACCTGTAAAAATGGTTATGGCAGTGCCGTAATTTCTTCTATAGATTTCTATACCAAAATTACGGCCCGTAAAAATTATTACGGTAGTGGTGTATTTTTGGGTAGAAAATTACACCCATAATAAAAATTACACTCGGGGTGTATTTTTTAAACTTGCTATGATTTGCATAAAAATTTACGAGCGGCTTCGTTTCGACGTCTAGAATCCATTGGCGCGCTCAGATCTTCCAAAATCCATCAAAATATGGAACTTTTTACCTTAAAATCATGAAAAATAGGAAATGGTGTAGATTCAGCAATATTTGACAAATAAGGATTAAAAACAAGCAAAGTAGCATAAATATAACACAAAAATACCCATGAAATGGCATAAAAAATACTATGAATTTTGGTGTCATCAACTTCCCCAACCATGTCTTCACGAACTGAAGACAAGGGATGTGGTTTCCGATGAGTAGTATGTCATCGACATACAAGACCAGAAAAGTCACCTAGCTCCCACTTAATTTTCTATGCACACAGACGTCATCTTCACTTTTGATAAAGTCATAATCTCTCACAGCTTCATCAAACCGAAGATTCCAACTTCGAGATGCTTGCTTTAATCCATAAATGGATTTCTTTAGCCTGTAGAGCTTATTGGCATCTGCAGAATGGATGAAGCCATCAGGCTGTGTCTTATACACATCCTCTATCAGCTTCCCATTAAGAAACGCTGTCTTGACATCCATCTACCATATCTCATAGTCATGATATGCAGCTATAGCAAGTAGAATCCGAATGGATTTGATCATGGCAACCGGCGAGAATGTTTCATCGTAGTCCACCCTGTGGACTTGTTTGAATCCTTTAGCCACTAGTCTACCTTTATAGGTAACTATGTTGCCATCCATGCCAGTCTTCCTTTTGACGACTCATTTACACCCTATGGGTTTTACCCCATTAGGCAGCTCAACCAAATCCCAAACTTGGTTAGCCGACATGGAATCCATCTCAGATTTCATGGCCTCAAGCCATTTCTCATAGTCCGGTCCAACGACAGCCTTATCATAAGTCCTGGGCTTATCCTCAATGATGAAGATCCTGTCGTGTTGGGTTGGCAGCGACCCATACCTCTCAGGTGCACAACGAATCCTCCAGAGCTACGTAGGATCTGTGTTTGAGCCTCAGGATGCCTAGCAACTGGTGCAGGTGGTTCAGGTTCCATCTCCTTGTCTTGTGGTTGCACTTGGACATTGTCCAAGTCAAACTTCTTCCCACTGACTTATTTCATAAGAAATTCTTTCTTTAGAAAGACAACACCTCGAGCAACAAAAATTTTGTTCTCGGTGGAAACATAGAAGTAGTATCCCTTAGTTTCATTTAGGATACCCCACAAAAATACATTTATCGGATCTAGGTTCTAACTTGCTAGAATCCTGACATTTCACATAAGCCTCACATCCCCAGATCCTGATAAATGAGAGGTTATGATGTCTCCCACTCCATACCTCGTATGGAATCTTGGAGACATTCTTAGATGGAATACTATTCAGCATAAGAGAAGCTGTCTCAAGTGCATGACCCCAGAATGAGGGAGGTAGAGTTGCATGACTCATCATAGATTGAACCATGTCCAACAAAGTTTGATTTCTCCTTTCAGACACACCATTCCATTGGGGTGTTCCAAGAGGAGTGAGTTGGGATAGGATCCCACACTCTCTCAGATAGTCAAAGAACTCACCGCTCAAGTACTCTCCACCACGGTCTGATCAAAGAGTCTTATTGGATCTACCAAGTTGGTTCTCTACTTCATGTTTGAACTCCTTGAATTTCTCAAAGGATTCAGATTTATGTCTCATCAAGCAGACATAACCGTGCCCACTGAAATCATCAGTAAATGTGATGAAGTAGTTGTCCCCTCCCCTGGCTTGTTTATTGAAGGGCCCACACAGATCGCTATGTATAAGTTCCAATAAACCTCCTGCCCTCTCACCAGTCTTGGTGAAGGGCGCTTTTGTCATCTTCCCTAATAAACAAGACTCACAAGTATCAAATTCCTCCAAGTAACTTGAATCCAACAACCCCCGATTCTTGTTTATGTGGGCTAATCGATAATGCCATAGGAAAGCACCAACTGAACCACTCAGTTTGATCCTTTTGCTATTTATGCTACAAAGAGAACTATCCATGTCCAAGACATATAACCCATTGCACAAAGTACCCTTCCCGTAAAACATGTTTGCAAATGAAAAATAATATGAGTTCTCCTTTATTTCAAACTTAAATCCTTTCTTTGCCAAGCAATGAATGGATACAATGTTTTTAGTAAGTGAAGGTACATAATAGCAATGATATAGTTCTAATTGAAGTCCAGAAGGCAGGGAGAGAGTCAAAACTCCTACAGCAACAGCAGCAACTTGTGCCCTATTTCCAACTTGTAGGTCAATCTCCCCAAGCCGCACTGATCTACTTTTCTTAAGCCCTTGCATATTTGTACAAATATGAGCTCCGCATGCGGTATCCAATACCCATGACATAGAAGTAGAATGGTTAACTTCAGTAACATAAATACCTGAGCATGAAGACGAAGCCTTGCCTCTCTTCTTCTCATTTTGAAGTCGCACCATGTCCTTTATCATGTGAGGTTGTCCTCCACATGAGTGGCACTTGTTATTCTTGATTCTTTCCATCTTTATCTTCAATATCTTAGTTAAGCATTTCGTCTCAACACATTGAATATCTACTTTAGGAGGGTTGAGCTCAACCAATTCATTAAAGAGCTACTTTAGATTAGAAATAATCACAGAGGCACTCTTAGATTCATATTGCCCTCTAAATTCAGGTGACATATTGGTTAGCATCAAATTATCATGGAAGTGGCATAGGAATAGGCTGCTCATGGACACATAGCTTCTTATCGAGCTTGAGCATAGCTCTCAAGTTCATATACCAATCTAGTAAGTTGGATCCAACCAACTTATCCCTTTCCAGGGTAGATCACAACGATCATCTGCCATTGTTTACAACCATTGTTCTACAACAACTAAGAAACAGCAGATTAGTACTTCTTTCAGATCATTTAATCTGAACTTGTATTAAATGATCATGGCTCCCACTAATTTAATCGAATTGACAACCCACAAAGTCAATCAGGAAATCTAAGATTTTCTAGTGAGATAGGATCCTTATTCCACACGAGGCTTCACATCCCATGAGTGTGGGATGAGATGCACAAAGTGACTCATGCTTCTTAAGGTGGGCACGTCAGCTAATTGCTTTAAGCAACTCCCCTTATTCAGACAGTTTGGGCATTTCATGTCTAGCGAGGGCTGGATACAACATAAAACCCTAACCTCTCAATGATGCCTCTAGAGTTTCACTATGTGCCCAGCATATATGAAAATCTAGTCAAGTTCATTCCTAACCGTTATGCCCAGGGCCAACGAGTTTCCTTGCGAAGGCACGCCTAGGTTAAAACTGGACGGGGGAAACCATTATCACCATACACCTTATAAAGATAAGTGGGTGTGTCCCATGAGGGTGGGAAACAGTTTACAACACCACTGATCGATAGTTTGATGAGGGCTACGCGTTAGAAGGCTTACATACTTGATATTATGAGTGAGGTTTTTTGAGGTCTCATCATTTTAGTTTTATCTTATGTCTAACATTAGAGGCATGCAATCCTATAGTGACAACATAATGATAAAACATCATAGGCATGCTTTGCTTTAGCAGATAATGAAAGTAGAAAAAGGATGATGTGATCAAATGCCCATTCAAGACATTGAACCAACCCATGCCAAAAGGAGGTTCAACTCTTGACGTAGGACATAGGCCCCTAAAACTAGACCTTGCCTAGCCGACCTCTAGCTTGATCTTCAAGGTTGACTCCAAGGTCCTCCTTTCCATCGTTTAGCTCTCAATCCCTAGAGGTACTTTTAGGGAAACCCTAGAAGCATTCTCATGGGTTCGGCCAATGCCATGGATCCTCCTCCAATGAAGATGCGCCACCTTACAAGCCACAAGAAGGATAGCTCACAAGCACAAGACTCAGCCACCTTTGATTAAGCTTGTTGCGCCACTAAGCAAGGTGCACAAGCTTCATGCATGCGCCATACTCCAAGTAGATTCGCCACTAATCTTCTTCTTATGATTACAAAAGCAAAAAGCGGCATGTATGCCTCACAAGGATACATCGTTGGCATGCAAAGAGGCTTGACTAATGATCACAACATCATGAACAATCAAGTACTTACTCATACAATTCTACATGCTCATGAAAAACATAAAATTTGAAATTTTAGTTTCTCATAAAACAAGTTTCTTTTCCTCATCTTCTTATCACAAATCTTCTGGTTATTTACGATTAAGTTTCATGACGATTTCATAGACCCTATCAGATGGCAATTTTGTCAGATAAAGAGACCCGGCCAGCTCGAAGACACAACACCCGTCCTACTTGACAAAACTACGTGCGTCTTTGGTCTTAAATCAATCACAAAAATAATCCAAAAATCCAAAAGAAATTGAATAGAAGATAGGAACAGGAAACCAACAATTTTTGTTCTTAAGAAAAACATGCGTCATACCTGTATGCAATTTTTTAAATTTGAAATATGGCATGTGGGCATAGAAAAGCACAAAAGAACATCGTTCGAGGCTCGCAAGTCACTCTAATACCCTCTTGGGAAACCACAGGGATATTTTATAATTTTTGACATTATAGATTACAAAACGTAGCAGAATAATATCCTCGAAACAGGCCAGTCCCAAAAACCCAGTGAGGATCGTCATGCAAGCGGGTCGACACGATGTGACAGAAAGTACCTAGAGCGAGTGGAGGCTGATGTCGACGTAGGCGCCCAAGTGTTTGCCCTCTACAGTCTCACACACACGAATTCCTCGAGTCCTCTTCTTCCACGCCCGGTGCTAGCCTCGGGAAGAAGATCCAAGCCTTCGAGCTCCTTCATCTATGCTTACGCCACCCTCAAAGATGAGGCGCCAAGGAAGGAGAAGGATGGAGATGATGCTGCCAACCTCAAGCCCATCTTATGCCTAGAGGAGAAGGAGAAGAGGTAGAAGATATGCTGCCACTTAATGGAAGAAGGAAGCTTGCCCCAAGGCTTCTTGCTCTCGCCCCTTTAATGTTGCTCATGCCAATTGAATTAATCACCCATTATCTCTCGCATATACAAGTGTATATATAGAGCAAGGGGCGGCTAGGCAAGAGATATGGGCGCAACTTACAAAGAGGGAGGCAGCTAGGGTAAAGTGGAGTGGGCGGCTAGGGTTTGAAGCAAGGAAAGACTCCAAGGAATTTCCATAAACCCCTAACCCTCTTCCATATGTGCCTAAGACTTACCATACAAGTCTCTAAGGACATATGCGCCCCATCCCTTGCCATAGAAGCAAGGTTTCCATCCAAGGATGAAGGGCAAGGCGCCAAAACCTTCCAAACAAGTAATTGGCGCCTACTCCTCCGCATTATGTCCTTAGGCGGCAATGGGAGGAGATTTCTCCCCATTACACCCTCAAGCCCAATTCTCTCTTCATGATATCCTGTTATTGGCCCTCATTGAGCAATGAGCTAGCCCAAACTTCATTGCATGGGTTGATTAAGTCATTGGATCCAATCCAATGCAACCCTAATCCAATTGTGACCAATCTTGGTGAATTTTCGGTCAACCTGCCAAAAATAAAGTTTCGCTCCAATAAATCTCTTCCATCCCATCAGGCCCATTGGCATTGATGAAATCTTTGAAATAGATCCGAGCTATCCAATAACTCGATCATAGGGCTTCCCGATTAATACAAGAACTCAAGTATCAAGGTGTGCGACCCTGTAAGTTCCTCTAACGTTAGCAGCTGACCTAAGGTCACCACAAGTAGTGAGTGGCACCTAGCAGTGCATCGCTGCTACCCAAGTCATCGGAATAGATATCAACATCGACATCCCCATCATCGCAACTAGGTACTGCTGCATTATAGTCTCTTTGCCAAATTGATGTTCGATTGGATAAGTGTGTAATCACTTGTTTTCACCCAATCACATGGTCATGACTAAATCAGGTTCTCACCTGGGTATGGCCATACACTTTCAATCATGGAACCATAGGGGGGACCGATGGATATCAAGCTTCCTTCAGGAAGGGGCAAATCCTCTATTTGTCCATTGACCCTCTCATATGGGTCGTGACATACTCAATGACAACCATTATTACCTCCCAACTACGGAGAAATGTTAGGTTGTATCAAAGCATGTCCCTAACCATATAGAATGGTCAATGACCTCAAGTCAAGGGATCATTTCATCTCATGTCACTTGTGAGGGTAACTCATGACACCATGTCATAGCCTCACAGTGGGTCGGTCCAGTATATCCACCACTAATATACCCAAATGTCTACATTAGCACCTCGTGCCTAACCAGCCATATACTAGTCTCTTGCGTACCATAGCTGTCCCATATCCACTAAGGTACATTGATTGGGGACAACCATTTGAGCACATATCCAATCTGCCTCTAGGGACATTATCATGTTAGTACATAATCGCAGATGTAGACAAACAATGATAACGACAATGCCAGAATGATATATAAATATCAGGGTTAAGTAGTACAAAGATGGACTAATACTAGGTTTCAGGGCATATACACCAACTATGTCATAATATTCATCCTTCATGTATTAAGTATCAAATACTCTAGACTTAATAAATCTTCCTTACTCAATAGACAGAAATTTACTTTAAGTCATTTGGGGATTTTAAAGATAAGAGATTTTTATAGCATTTTGGTCTTTACACTGTCATGTGCTCTTTTTGTTAGCAACATAACATTGATTAAACTATACCACAAAGTAGTATAATTTAACTCATTAATGAAGAACGGATTTTACAGCCCTAGATCTCCTTAGGTAAGTAGCTCGGTAATGAGACAATAAATGCAAATCAGAAGTTAAACTAACAAGCATGCGAGCCAGAAGATGAGGATGGAGAGAGGACACCTGGGCCCCCTTAAAGGAAGGGGGCCGACCCCTTCTAGGCCTTGATGTCAGTGGGTTTCAGCTGGGAAGTCCCCAAAATATTCTGATGTTGCGTTATCATGATCTTCTAACTCCAACCAGGTGAGGTTCCTGCGTGAGGTTCAGATGACGGCAATGGAACAGTAGCAAGGGAAGGTTGGCAGCTTGAAGATGATCGGTAATGTAGGGAACGCACGAACGATTAGAGGAGCAAGCTCAACTCTAGGGGAGCAAGCTCAACCCTCAACACACACCACACGCTAACACCAATGTTCAAATATAAGATAATCGATTCTAAGTGCAAAAGTGTATAAATGCAAGACTTTAAACCTATCCTTCAACGATAACATTTCGGTGACCTTTAGCATTCCTTGGTTGAAGTATTCATTGGCTGTGAGTGGCTATTTGCTGGTGTTGTCATGAAGACCTTTTACGCATGCTGATGTGAAAGTCTTGTAGCCATTGGTTGAAGTGATTTGTTGGTAAGTATAGCTGACATGTAAGGCTTGGATTGGCTTGAGCTGAATGAACGTTTATGTTGCTGATACGATGGCTACTCCTTATCTTAAGAGAGTTGATTTGAACTATGAGCTGATCATGTTGATTTGTGTTGGGCCTGCTGAGTGGGATTCGGTCCTTGCTGAGATTGAGCTATGTTGACGTGATTTGGGTTCTGAACTTGATATGGATGCTGAGGTTGACTTTGACAGATCATGACTGCAAGTTGATTTTCCATGCCAATGCCACCTTGTCTTTGAAGGAACTAGGTGCTTGCACGTGCATTATAGGTGCACATCCCTAGGCTAGAAACAACCTATTACATCCACTAAAAATAGAAATAAAGATTTAATAAAATAAATCCTAGGCTACTCCAAGTTACAAAATATCAAGAGTTGAAGATAAAAGTGTTTGTAGCAACATTACAACAACATGCAGTGTCGAAATTAACACATTCTAAACAGGAGTTAGACAAGTTCCAAAATGCTAAAGTGAATCATGCACTCATCCCATATCGGACTGGGGTCTTGCAGATTCTTGTTGACCTTCTTGGATGTGCCCCTACATCAGCTTTTCCAAGGGCTGAAGAATTCTCCTCCGGAGAATTAGATGAGAAGCCGTCAAGTTCCTCGGGGAGATGTAGGCGCACCACTTCTTTAGGGAGCCATGCTTCAGTGTGATCTTCCCACTGGACAAGATAGTAGTTTTGAGTCCCTTGCTTGGTAAAACATTGTTGTGCTTCAAGTATCCTGCCGGACTTATCTGAATCCTTTAGCCACAAATCTACCCTTATAGGTAACTACGTTACCATCCATGTTAGTCTTCCTCTTGAAGACCCATTTACACCCTATGGGTTTTACCCCATCAGGCAGCTCAACCAAATCCCATACTTGGTTGGCTGACATAGAATCCATCTCGGATCGCATGGCTTCAAGCCATCACTCAGAGTCCGGTCCACTGACCGCCTCATCATAGGTCCTAGGCTCATCCTCAATGATGAAGATCTCGTCGTGTTGGGTCGGTAGTGACCCATACCTCTCAGGTGCATGATGAATCCTCCCATACCTATGTGGGACCTGTGTCTAAGCTTTAGGCTGCCTCACAATTGATGCAGCCAGCTCGGGTTCCATCTCCTTGTGGTTGCACTTGGACCTC
Organism: Costus lasius; assembly: GCA_027563935.2. NCBI lineage: Eukaryota > Viridiplantae > Streptophyta > Magnoliopsida > Zingiberales > Costaceae > Costus > Costus lasius. The sequence continues at coordinate 62,412,574 of CM050451.1, forward strand.
GTCCAAGTCAAACTTCCTCCCACTGACTTCTTTTAAGATAAATTATTTCTCTAAAAAGACAGAACCTCGAGCAACAAAAGCTTTATTCTCGGTGGGAACATAGAAGTAGTATCCTTTAGTTTCCATATGGTACCCCACAAAGACACATTTATCAGATCTAGGTTCTAGCTAGCTAGAATCCTGACGTTTGACATAAGCCTCTCATCCCTAGATCCTGATAAAAGAGAGGTTAGGGTGTCTCCGACTCCATACCTTGTATGGAATGTTGGAGACACTCTTAGATGGAACATTATTAAGGATAAGAGAAGCTGTCTCAAGTGCATGACCCCAGAATAAGGGAAGTAGAGTTGCATGACTCATCATAGATCGAACCAAGTTCAACAAAGTTTGATTTCTCCTTTCGGACACACTATTTCATTGAGGTGTTATAGGAGGCGTGAGTTGGGATAGGATCCCACACTCCATTAGATAGTCAAAGAACTCACCGCTCAGATACTCTCCACAACGATCTGATCGAAGAGTTTTAATGGATCTACCTAGCTAGTTCTCTACTTCATTTTTGAACTCCTTGAATTTCTCTAAGGATTCAGATTTATTTTTCATCAAGTAAACATAACCGTATCTACTGAAGTCATCAGTGAATGTAATGAAGTAGCTGTGTCCTTGATGGGGGCAGAGACCATTAGTGATGACACTAAAATTGATAGTATATTTTGTGTCAATTGATAGATATTTTTGTGTCATATTTACACTGTTTGCTTATTTTTATGCATTTTTTATCAAATACTGCGGAATCTACACTATTTTTGGTTTTTGATGATTTTCAGATAAAAAAGCATGATTTTTAGGCATTTTCAAGCAATTCCAGATGCATGAATGAATTCCCACCATCAAGAGAAGATTACATGTCAAATTTCATGAAGATTGGAGCTTCAGACCAAAATACGATAGGGCCGTAATCTATATTGCAGTACCATATTTTCAGCAGCTACCGTAATATCAGAGCGCTGCCATAATTTAAGAAGTTTTCATCTAGAAAGTTTTTTAGAAATTACGGCACTACCGTAAGCAATTTCACGGGCCGTAATTTCAGTCTTTTTTTTCACCCGAGAGATTTCCCGATTATACGGCAGGGCTGTAATCATTTCCACGGTGTCATATTTTGGTGAATTTTCTGACTCGACAGATTTGGAGAAAATACGATATTGCTGTAAGTAATTTCATGGTACCGTAATTCTAGTCAAATCCTGTACAGAAGAACTTAAAGAAAATATGGCAGTGCCGTAACAGAAACCACGGCCGTAATTCTATTCTAAACACGCAATTTTCACGAACTTTTTGAAGCCATCACTTTGCGCGATCAATTGCGAACGATCCAGGCCATAATTCAAAGATCTGTAAGAAGGAAAAGAGGAGTTTACACTGAGGCGAACACACACAACCATGAAATGGAGTTACACGCCGCCGCCTTAGGTTTCACCGCCGGGAAGCGTACAGTGCATCTCCGGCCATGAAATTTGAGGGGAAGCTTCACCAGGAAGAGGAGAACATACCCAGAAGTTTTAGAGTGAAAGGAGATCGATCGGAGGAGAAATCGACAAAAGCACGCCGCCGGCACTGTTCACGCGCGGAAATTACGACTATAATTTCCATTACAGCCGTGTGGTTATTTGGTTTTCCCCTTTTTCTTTGATTTCTTACACTTTGACACTATGGGATATTATAATTTTTCTACCATGCTAGCTTAAACTTGTAATGGGACATGGGGGAGTAATTCCCTTTGATTTCTTAATGACTAGATAAATTTTCCATTATTTCGTCATGTGTAACTTTAGCGTGATAATTCTACTTATGTGACGATTATCTATAATTCTCCATAGTTTTCTCATTATCATGCATGTTTTTAGAGTTTTCGTAATATGGACTGAAAAGTGATTTGCCTGAGAACTTGGAACCCTAAAATTGAATATTAGGAACTCACCGAAAGAAATTAGGTTAGTTCTTATTTCTTGATTTTAGAAGAATAATTGCCATGTTTGAAAATTTGAATCTAGGATTGAGTTCTTTTGTTAAACGTGAAGATCTTGTACGAAAGTGAGGATCGGAACGTTGGAGAACCTTAAGTAGAACCTGTGTTGGGATAGATCCTGTGCGAAAGTGAAGATCGGTCCCCTATATGATTGTCTGCACGAAAGTGAGATAATCCCTTGTCCTAGATTCTCTCTCTAATATTTTCGTGTAGCCTTCGATAGTTTACTTGCATATTTCGATTGCCTAGCTAATAAGAAATTAATTATTCAGTACTTAAGAAACGACGTCTCTGTGGTTCGATATCTTTTTTATTACTTCGAGTATCCGTGCACTTGCGGACACAACAAGTTTTTGGCGCCGTTGCCGGGGACCATGGTTTTTGTCAATATTGAAGACATTGAAAGTATTGCTAGACTAGGTTTTGTTTATTTCTTGCTTATGTTCTATTTTTTTTATTCTTTTCTATTTACTTGAGTTATTTGATCCATCTACATTAGTGTGCACAGGAAACTTAGATCTGGTGACAGACAAAAGATTGCTTAGGGACTATGCAACCCCTAACCCTCAATAGATACATCTTAGCATTGCTAGACCAGCTATTGAGGCCAATAATTTCGAGATCAAGCATGCTTTCGTGTCTATGATCCAGAAGAATAAATTTGGAGGATCACAAATTGAAGATCCCTATAGCTCGGATTCATCAGCACCAATGGGCCTGATGAGATGGAAGAATATTATTAGAGCCAAACTTCATTTTTGGCAGGTTGACCCGTATTTGACCATGGTTGGCCACATTTGGATTAGGGTTGCATTGGATTGGATCCAATTGCTAAATCAACCCATGTAATGAAGTTTGGGCTAGCTCATTACCCAATGAGGCCCAATAACAAGTTGTCATGAAGAGGCAATAGGCTAAAAGGGTACTGGGGAGAAACCCAACCCCATTGGCGCCTAAGGGGCATAATGGGGTTTGGGTGGCAAAAATTGCTTCATTAAGAAGGAATTTGCGCCATGCCCTTCTCCTTTGATGGTATGAATGCCTTTAAGGCATGTCTTGGGCTGATATGGTACTTGGGCAATTTATGGATAGGTTGAATGAGGTTTATGGTAAAGTCTTAGAGGCTTTCATTGCCTCAAAACCCCTCATCCTAGCCATACACTTGTCCTGATCCTAACCCTTGCCCAAACTGCCTCTTGCCCTATAAAAGAGACCCTAGCCGCCCCCTCTCATGTGTTCTACTCCTTGGAGGCGTGATGATACATTGAAGGGTGAGTGCAAGGGCCTTGGCGCAACAAGTTCTTCCATCAAACCCTAGCCGCAAGCTTCATCTCTTCTTCTCTTCCTATTGGCGAGAGTAAGAGAACACCTTGGCGGCATCTCCTTCTTCCTCCTTCCTTTTGGCGCTTCTTCCTTTGAAGGTAGCGCAAGTGGTGTAGAAGGAGCACAAGGCTTGGATCTTCTTCCCAAGGCTAGCACCGGGAGTGGAAGAAGAGGACTCGAGGCATCCGTGTGTGTGAGACTGCAGAGGGTGCACGATTGGGCGCCTATCACGACATCGGCCTCATCTTGCTCCTAAGGTATTTTCTAACTCATCATGTCGACTCACTCGCATGTGATCTTCACTAGGTTTTTGGGAGTGGCTCGTTTTGGGGATATTGCTTCCGTTGTGCAATGTATTTGTGTAATCTCTATCGCTTAAAATTGTAAAATAACCCTAGGGTTTCCCAACAGTGGTATCAGAGCACTTGCGAGACTTGAACGATGTAATTTCATGCTTTTCCATGCTCACATGCCATATCTCAATTTTTGAAAATTGCATGATCACATGGCAAACGATTTTTCTAAGTAGGAAAAATTAGGGTTTCTTGTTCCTATCATCTTATCAATCACTTTTGGATTTTTGGGTTATTTTTCTTGCTTGATTCAAAGATCAAAAGCACACGTAGTTTTGTCAAGTAAGACGGCCATTATGTCTTCGGACTGGCCGGGTTTCTTGATCTAACAAGATTGCTAGCCGAAAGGATCTATGAAATCATCATGAAAAATCAATCGCAAATAACCAAAAGATTTGTGATAAGAAGATGAGGAAAAGAGAATTGTTCTATGAAAAAGTAAAATTTCATATTTTATGTTTTTCATGAGCATGTAGAATTACATGAGTAAATACCTTGGTTGTGCATAATGTTGTGGTCATGAGTAAGCCCCTTTGCATGCCTGTGATTATCCTTGTGAGGCCTGCGTTTTCTTTTTGCTTTTAATTAAGAAGAAGATTATCGTAGCGCTTGTATTCGGAGATTGGCGCATGCTTGAAGCTTGCGCACCTTGCTTGGTGGCGCAATAAGCTTCTTCAAAGATGGCGCATCCTTGCATGCGGGTGCAAGTTAGGGTTTGGCCGAGCCTTGTGCTTGTGTGCTATCCCTCTTGTGGCTTGCTTGATGGCGCACCTTCCCTGGAGGAAGACCACGGCGTTGGCCGAACCTTGGGGGTGCACCCCTAGGGTTTGAGAGCTAAACCATGGAGAGAAGGACCTTGGAGCCAACCTTGAAGATCAAGCTAGAGGTCAGCTAGGTTAGGTCTTGTCTTTGGGGCTTGAGTCCTAGGTCAAGAGTTGAACCTCCTTTTGGCATGGGTTGGTTCAATGTCTTGAATAGGCTATGATCACATCATTCTTTTACTACTTTCCTTATCTATTAAAGCATGCTTGTGATGTTTTATCGTTATGTTAGCACTATATGATTGCATGCCTGTATTGTTAGACATAAGATAAAACTGATGAGACCTCAAAAAAGCTCATTCAAAATATCAAGTCTAGTAGCCTTCTAACGCATAGCCCTCACTAAGCTATCAATTAGTGGTGTTGTGAACTATTTTCCACCCTCGTGGGACACACCCACTTATCTTTAGAAAGTGCGTGGTGGCAATGGTTTCCCTAGTCCAGTTTCAAACTGGGCGTGTCTTCACAAGGATACCCATTGGCCCTAGGTATAACGGTTAGGAATGGACTTGATTAGATTTTCATATGTGCTGGGCACATGATGAAACTCTAGAGGCATCGTTGAGAGGTTAGGGTTTCATGCTGTATCCAGCCCTCGCTGGACATGAAATGCCTAGACTGTCTCAACAAGGGGAGTTGCTTGGAGCAACCGGCCTGCCCGCCCACCTTAATAAGCATGGGTGACTTTGTGTATCTCATCCCACCCTCGTGGGACACGAAGCCTCATGTAGAATAAGGATCCCATCTCACTAGGAAATCTTAAATTTCCAGATTGACTTTGTGGGTTGTCAAATCGATTAAAATAGTTGGAGTCATGATCATTTAAAACAAGTCCAGTTTAAATGATTCGAAGTAGTACTAATATGTTGTTTCTTGGTTGTTGTAGAACAATGGCTACGAACACTAGCGAATTGACACCACGATACGATCCCATTTAGATAAGGATAAGTTGGTAGGAACCAACTTTATGGACTAACATCGGAACTTGAAGATAGCCCTCAAGCTCGAGAAAAAGCTGTATGTCCTTGAATAGCCTCTTCATGCGGCTCCACCGCCTAATGCCCAGACGGTAGATAGGGATGCTTTTAGAAAGCATCAGGATGACTCTTTGGAGGTTGCATGTCTCATGCTAGCCATTATGGCACCTGAACTTCAGGTTCAATATGAAGAACTAACCGCTTTTCAGATAATCACTCACTAGAAACAGATGTTCGAGGCTCAGGCTGAAACTGAAAGATATGACACTGCCAAAGAAGTTTTTCGGTGCAAGTTGTCTGAAGGTGCACCAGTGAGACCCTACATTCTCAAGCTGATTGGGAATGTGGATCATCTCAGGAGACTGGGGCATACCATAGACTACGAGTTGGTTGAGGATCTTATTCTGCAGTCCCTGCCCCCTAGTTTCAGTCCATTTATCATAAATTTTAACTTGAACCGGATTGATTACACAAGGGAGGAACTACTTAATATGCTCCAAACAGCCGAGTGTGAGACGGGTAAGACCAAACCTGATGTAGGGATGTCTCCAAGGATCTCCAAGGATTTAATTATGTTTGATGTTATTTTGAAAACTTGTTGCATTTTGATATTTTTGGATTATATGTTGCAACATTATTTTAAAGTTCCGCACTTGTTGCTATTGTAGTTAGGACCTAGCCTAGGGTTTATTTTGAAGTCTTTATTTTCCTTTTGTAGTCAATGTAATAGGTTGTTTAGCCTAGGATATTTGGCACATGTGATGCACTTACAAGGCACCTCCAACCCCCTCAACTACAAATCAGCCCTCAATATTGAAGAAGTCAAAGGTCAACATCAACATCTTCAAGTCAACATCTAGCTCAAAGTCAACATCTTCAAGCCAACATCTAACATGGTCAACGACCATACCCAATTTTAATCAACTCCCAATGTCAATCATCAAGCTGCAGCCACTATCAGCAAAGTCAAGTCAAAGGCAAGGACTAGTCAACATGCAATGCTCCAAACGGCTCCAACAACTCCAGCATACGCTGCCACCATTCAAAGCATCACAAGCCACCTCAAATTCGGCCAATCAGCTTCAGCCTCCACCAAGCATGCGCATTGAAGAAGCCAACCACTCAAGATCAGCCGAATGACTCCCAAGCTACTTTAATTACCAATAAGATCCATCCATACCACTAATTCAAACCATCTCCAAATCCAGCCATTGACTAAGGATACACGTTGGGCCATCTTGTAATTCCACTTAATGTAACCGTTGAGGGAGAAAGGGGTTTAAAGCTCTTGTAAGTTACACTTTGCACTAAGTCGATTTGTATTGGAAAACTTGTGTTCGCGTGGTTTGTTTGTGCCGAGAGTGGAGCTTGCTCCTCTTGTGTACCTAGGGTTGAGCTTGCTTCTCTCTTATCCTTCTCTTCCTCCTTGCTTGCTAAGTTATGGGTTCTCTTCTACTTCTCTTCTACCAATCTCTCCTCTTCTCGTCAAGACTTTCAATCTTCTCTTCTATTATTCCTCTTCATCCTCTTGCTGCCACAACCACGATCGTATCACCAATCGCAACATCCTTCCACACCACATTACATACACATCGTCACTGTTCCATTGGTTTGCTGAAGCTTGCGGTGGTTGTCTGCGTTGGAGAAGCTTAGAACTTGAAGGTGCAGCAACACAACACTTAGAGGACATTCGGCTAAGGTCCTACTGCAAGCATCAGAAGGGGGTCAGCCCCCTTCCTTCAAGGGGGCCTCAGGTGCCATCTTTCCCTCTCAACTTTAGAATCGCATGTTAAACACCCCATGTTAGAACTTGCTTACACTGTTACATTAGAAGAGCACCATACCTAAGGTGATCTAGGGCATTAGGATTCCATCCTTCATCAGTGGTATCAAAGCAACCCTTAGGTGCTCTTTGTTTGATGCAAAATAGTTTCTGAAATTTTCTGCTGTTTGTGTTCTTGTTTTTCCTGAAATTTTGTGCTCTCTGTCTCCTGGAAAATTCTAAAATTTTATGCACCTACTTGCGTGACTGGCCTCTGAATTGTAGCTTCTCAGGTTGGTTTATTGATCACGGTTTTCTGGGTTTATTCTCTCTGACCATTGCTGCAACCAAATTTTACTGAAAACTGTATTAGGCATTTCTGCACGATCACTGTTCGCTGATATTCCTCTGTCCTGGTTCTTGCATCTTGCTGTCCGGTTTGGGTTTTCTTACTACCCTGTATGTGCTTGATGCCTACTGACATCTATCTCTGGATTGCTGAATCGAATGTTAAGCTTTTTCGATGAGTTAGGAGATATCCAGCTACTGATTTCCTATTTCGAAAACTCTGATATTACACTGTAGCTTACCGTTTGTATTTTCTGGTATTTGTTGATTGGGTGTCGTGTAGCTACCGTGAACTGAGTCTTCTACATACTATTGTAATAGCTTCTTGTCGTGAGTAAATCCCGCCATTTGTTGCTGCTGCTGTACCATTTAACCTTCACCTGAGCGCTAATCTCTGTGATCTTAAAAAGCTCTACACATTGCAGAAATTTCTGAAATCTGATAGCTTTGTTTGCTGAAATTCCGGACTGGATTGTGTTTTTGGACTGAGCTTCGTTTGTCCCTCTGAAATTCTGGTTTGTGAGATTTCTTAGCATAGATTAGATCTTTCTTTACCGATTTCCTGTGCAAACAGATTTCTTAACATTTCTGCATATATGTTCTGAATGAAATTGTTGATCTTGTTGCTGAAGCTGCATTCGCTAGTTGAATTTTATTCTGAACTAAGAACGCAAATTGGGTGTGGGACATCTCAACATTGGGTGGACCACCACATTCAACTTGCTAAACTTGCACACTTGTCTAATTTCCTGGTTTTTTCAGCTAGAAGCACTGTTACTTACCATTTGCATTGAGATACCTGCGTAGTTGCATTTACATTCTGTTGAATATTACTCTTGCTGGAATTAATGATAAACAAGCTGAGTTTAGTATCTTCTACGTTCAACACTTATTGTTACCAACTGCAATTGCTGAATTTGTTAGCGCATCCACATCTTATAATGCTAAACCTTACAATTGCTGCTATAGTCATGCAAAACATTGAATTTAACATCTGGTATTGCTGAAAACTGCTTCCACACTTACTGTCACTCCTATTTACATCCACCTGATAGCACTTATCAGAACATTTACAATCTGAAATTCTGAACTCTGCATGTTAAGCTGAAAACCTGCATAACTCACTGTCACATTTTATACATGTACTGCATTGCTGACTGTTGTTATAAAACTGCCGAACCTATGTAAGCTTGCTAAACATTACTGCTACCTATCCATACACACTCTACTGTAGATTAAACTCATATGTTGAACATTGATAGTTCTGATATTCATACCTATCTGTGCTGGAATTTATATAGATTTACATTAAATTCCTGCAATCTTTGCTAACATTTCATACCTGCATTATCAATTGTTTATTCAAGCTGCTCCTGCTCTATATTTTGAAAATCTTCAGCATGGCATCTAGTTTCAATAAAGAACTCAATGATCTAATTAAGTCCATGTATCAAACGATAGATGAGTGCAATAATCACTACATGGATGGGCTTCCAACCTATAGAATCACCCTTAGATCTGATTACTTTCATACTTATACTAAAATTGATGATAAGGTGTGTAAGATTGCCATTGATGAATGCATAGGGTTCAACTTCATAACCCCCATAGCAATTGATAAGTTCCAATTGACCACTGAACTTAACCCAAACCCTTATACCATTACTTGGGAAGATGGAACCCGAACCTTAGTGGACCTTAGCTGCCTTGTTCCTATCAAGTTAGCCACCCACGAACAAGAGGTTTGGTGTGATGTCCTGCCTTTAAAGGGCACTTATCATGTCCACCTAGGTCAGCCTTGGGTAGATAACATGGATGGATACTACCATAGAGGAAAAGATAGCTATGTCTTGCGGGTCTTCAAGCCACAGCTACACATTAGGAGGCCCAAGCCTATAACCCCCAAGGTAGACACCTTACCTAAGGAAACCATAGAGCCTAGTCTACCTAAACCATCCCCTGTTAACATACCCCTAATTGAGCCTAATGAACATATCATCGAAGACCAACAGCCCACTCTAGGATCCACTAGGCTGCCATCAATATTAGGAGACAAATCTGAACCTAGACCCAAACATGAACTAGAAAGTGAACAAATTCCACTCTCTAAACCTCCCCAGCCCAAACCTGAGCATAGTATTGAGTCCAATCATGAGAATATTAGTGGGGCACAACTTCAAGAAGCTTCTACCCCTGAGTTTGAAGTGGACACCCTTGTCATTGATCATGTCAAATTTTCCCAACCAAGTAAGACTAGTGGGCTGAACCATAGGGTGACTCCTTTCGGACCTATAACATGTCATCGGTATCCACTGAGATCATCTTTAATGCCATCTCTTTTAGGGCCTGGACCTGAGTACCCACTCTCCCCATCTTTAGAAAATTCTTAGCCACCTACTAAACCTGACCCAATTAGAACTCTTGGGAAAATCATAGAGGATGAGTTAGATCAAGCTGAACTTAAATCGCCTCTTACTCAAATGAGCCCTCTAGTGACATATCCTTAGAACCTTCACTCTTGGAATTAAATACTGAACCTCAATTGACAACACCCTTGGCTCTATCCCAACCCGGCTCTAAGCTTGAGGAGATTAAGAAGACTACATTATTGGCATTAGCGGTTATTGATAAGGATCCTTACAATCTGAACCAAAGGGCAACCATAGAAGTTCATGAAGAAGTGTTTGATCGAATAATATTCCTAGCACCATACCTGGATCCATTTTTACACATGCCACCACTTGCAATAAGCCCATTCCTAGGTGACTTTCTTACTAGAGCTAGAGACTACACACTAAACCCCACACCCCTTAGTCAAATTGGACTCTTGACTCCATGCTCTCTCTTAGGAAGATCCCAGGTCATACATTTCGCTCCTACGCTAACTGAAATTTTTAGGAATGAAACTAGGAAGCAATTACATGACACCTCTCAATGCTTGACCCGTTACTAGGATGATTTAAAATTTGAACCTTGCTTTGATAAAACCATGACCATACATATGCTCCACATGGAATCATCCTTTGCTCTAAATGAAAGGTTACATGGTAAGGTTGTTCATAAGGCTAAAGTTGATTTCATTATTCCTAGTGACCGTGGCTACCCATTGACCCAATACAATAAATATTTGACATGGTATTATCTTACTGGGAGGTCCCATGATATCATTTTAGTTGCTTCAATCTATGCTCCAAAAATGCCTTTGCTTTGTGAGGACATGTATCTTAATGATTTGATTATTCCACAAGAATATTTGAGTAAATTAGATCTTTGCTTGCAATATGATTTTATCTTTGATGCAGCCACAGTTCCAATAGAGTACCCACCTAAGAATGGTATGAAAATATCTCTTTGTACTCTCTCATTTAAAGCTTATACATCTACCCTTACATTTTCTTATCATATTTTCAAATCATATATGCCCCATACACACAAGAAAACATGTACTTTCAAATATTTGTATTTTAATTACAGGGTTGAAGATGCTACAAACGCTGATGACAACTTGCAAACATTGGGATGGCCACCGGAACCACAATGGAGCTTCAACTTTAATTCTCCGGAGGAGAATTCTACAACCCCCCGGAAAACTGATCTAGGGATCGGGAACCGAGACGATCTCCACACCCTTGGCTTACCACCGGAACCTCCACATGTTTCACTTTTATTTCTCCGGAGGAGAATTCTCAAAGGCGGAGATAGCTGATGTAGGGACGTCTCCAAGGATCTCCAAGGATTTAATTATGTTTGATGTTATTTTGAAAACTTATTGCATTTTGATATTTGGGATTATATGTTGCAACATTATTTTTAAGTTCCGCACTTGTTGCTGTTGTAGTTATGACCTAGCCTAGGGTTTATTTTGAAGTCTTTATTTTCCTTTTGTAGTGAATGTAATAGGTTGTTTAGCCTAGCATATTTGGCACATGTAATGCACTTACAAGGCACCTCCAACCCCCTCAACTACAAATCAGCCCTCAAAATTGAAGAAGTTAAAGGTCAACATCAACATCTTCAAGTCAACATCTAGCTCAAAGTCAACATCTTCAAGCCAACATCTAACATGGTCAACGACCATACCCAATTTTAATCAACTCCCAATGTCAATCATCAAGTTGCAGCCACTATTAGCAAAGTCAAGTCAAAGGCAAGGACTAGTCAACATGCAATGCTCCAAATGGCTCCAACAACTCCAGCATATGCTGCCACCATTCAAAGCATCACAAGCCACCTCAAATTCAGCCAATCAGCTTCAGCCTCGACCAAGCATGCGCATTGAAGAAGCCAACAACTCAAGATCAGCCGAATGACTCCCAAGCTACATTAATTACCAACCAGATCCATCCATACCACTAATTCAAACCATCTCCAAATCCAGCCGTTGACTAAGGATACACTTTGGGCCATCTTGTAATTCCACTTCATGTAACCGTTGAGGGAGAAAGGGGATTAAAGCCCTTGTAATTTACACTTTGCACTAAGTCGATTTGTTTTGGAAAACTTGTGTTCGCGTGGTTTGTTTGTGCCGAGAGTGGAGCTTGCTCCTTTTGTGTACCGACGGTTGAGCTTGCTCCTCTCTTATCCTTCTCTTCCCCCTTGCTTGCTAAGTTAAGGGTTCTCTTCTAATTCTCTTCTACCAATCTCTCCTCTTCTCATCAAGACTTTCAATCTTCTCTTCTATTATTCCTCTTCATCCTCTTGCTGCCGCAACCACCATCATATCACCAATCGCAACATCCTTCCACGCCAAATTACATACACATTGTCACTGTTCCTTTGGTTTGCTGAAGTTTGCGGTGGTTGTTTGCATTGGAGAAGCTTAGAACTTGAAGGTGCAGCAACACAACACTTGGAGGACATTCGGCTAAGGTCCTGCTGCAAGCATCAGAAGGGGGTCAGCCCCCTTCCTTCAAGGGGGCCTCAGGTGCCTTCTTTCCCTCTCAACTTTAGAATCGCATGTTAAACACCCCATGTTAGAACTTGCTTACACTGTTACATTTGAAGAGCTCCATACCTAAGGTGATATAGGGCATTAGGATTCCATCCTTCATCAAAACCCAATTCTGTTCTTTTGGTCCCTACGACCAAGAAGATAATGAAGAAGGGTAAGGCACATGCTAAGGGCAGTGCCAGAGGTCTTACTAAGGCACTGAAGAAAAAGGCGAAGAAGTCAAAGGAGTAGAGGTGTTTCCATTATGGCGAGCAGGGTCACTAGAGGAGGGACTACAAGCAACTTCAGAATGAGGAGAAGAAAGGCTTTGCCTTAGCTAATAGCTCAGGTATTTATGTTACAGAAGTCAACTTTTCTACTTTTATGTCATGGGTATTGGATACCGCATGTGGAGCTCATATTTGTACAAATATGTAGGGGCTCAAGAAAAGTAGATCGGTGCAGGCTGGAGAGATTAACCTACGAGTTAGAAACGGGGCACAGGTTGCTGCTGTTGCTGTAGGAGTTTTGACTCTCTCTCCCTGCCCTCTGGACTTCAATTAGAGTTAGATAATTGCTATTATATACCTTCGCTTACTAAGAACATTGTATCCATTGCTTACTTGACAAAGAAGGGATTTAAGTTTGAAATAAATAAGAACTCTTGTTCATTTTCATTTGCAAATATGTTCTATGGGAAGGGAACTTTGTGCAATGGTCTATATGTGTTGGACATGGATAACTCTATTTGTAACATAAATAGTAGAAGGACCAAACTGAGTGGTTCAATTGGTGCTTTCCTATGGCATTATCGATTAGCCCATGTAAACAAGAATCGCATCCAACAACTCCATGCAAATGGGTTGTTAGATTCAAGTTCCTTGGAGGAATTTGATACTTGTGAACCTTGTTTATTAGGGAAGATGACAAAGGTGCCCTTCACCAAGATGTTGGTGTATATGCCCTAGGACCTAGTTTTGGTCCATTATTGTACTACATGACGTTTGATATATATCATTCTGGCATTGTCATTATCTATATTTGCTTACATCTGCGATTATGTACTTAGAGACAGATTGAATCTATGCTCGAATGATCGTCCCCAGTCGATGTACCAGAATGGATATGGGACAACTCTGGTACTTGTGAGACTAGTATATGGGCACATTAGGCATGAGGTGCTAACGCAGACATATGGGTATATCAGTAGTGGATATACTGGACCGACCCGCTGTGAGGCAATGACTTGGTGTCACGAGTTATCCTCACAAGTGATAGGAGATGCATTGATCCCTTGACTTGAGGTCATTGGCCATTCTATATGGTTAGGGATATGCTTATGATACTTGAGTCACACACCTTGATACTTGAGTTCTCGTATTGATCGGGAAGCCTTATGATTGAGTTATTAGATAACTCGAATCTATTCTGGAGATTTCATCAGTGCCAATGGGCCTGATGAATTGTAAGAAACTTATTGGAGCCAACTTCCAATTTTGGCAAACTGGCCAAATTAACCATGGTTAGCCTCATTTGACCTTGGGTCACATTGGATTGGATCCAATAGCTTGGTTAACATGGGTAATGATCTTTGGGCTAGGCCCATTGCTTAGTTTGGCTCACTAATAAGTTGTCATGAAGAGGAAGTCGCCTAAGGGGTATAATGGGGAGAGAACCAACCCCATTGGCACCTAAGGGGTATAATGGGGTGAAGTGGGCAAATTTGTTTCATTATGGAAGCAAATTGTGTCTAGCCCTAACCCTAACTACCCCTTGCTCTATATAAGGGGCCCTAGATGCCCCCTCTCAGGTATTCTACTCCTTGGAGGCATGAGAACACAGAGAGAGGCGAGAGCAAGGGCAAGAGGCATAACTGATATCTTCCATCAAACCCTAGCTGCAAGCCTTGATCTTCCTTTCCTCTTGGTGCAAGGAATTTGGTGCTTGGCGGCTTCCCTCTCCTTCATACTTCTTCCATTGGCGCACATACCTTGGAGGTTGCGCTAGGCTTGAAGAAGGTGAACAAAAAGGCTTGGATCTTCTTCCCGAGGCTAGCACCGAGCGTGGAAGAAGAGGACTCAAGGGATCCGTGTGTGTGAGACTGCAGAGGGTGCACACTTGGGCCCCTATCACGACATTGGCATCGTCTTGCTTTGAGGTATCTTCTATCTCATCGTGTCGACTCCCTTGCTTGCGATCTTCACTAGGTTTTTGGGATTGGCTCATTTCGGGGATATTAGTTCCGCTGTGCATTATATTTGTGTCATTGTGACTCTAAAAAATTATAAAATATCCCCGGGGTTTCCCAACAGTGGTATCAGAGCGATTTGCGAGACTCGAACGATGTAATTTCATGCTTTTCCATGCTCACATGCCATATCTCAATTTTCGCAAATTGCATGATCACATGGCGAATGATTTTTCTAAGTTGGAAAAATTAGGGTTTCTTGTTTCTATCATCTTTTCAATCTCCTTTGGATTTTTGGGTTATTTTTCTTGTATGATTTAAGGATCAAAGACGCACGTTGTTTTGTCAAGTAGGATGGGCATTGTGTCTTCATACTGGCCGGGTCTCTTGATCTGACAAAATTACTAGCCGAGAGGATCTTTGAAATCATCATGAAAATTAATTGCGAATAACTAAAAGATTTGTGAGAAGAATATGAGGAAAATAAACTGGATTTATGAAAAAGTAAAATTTCAAATTTTATGTTTTTCATGAGCATGTAGAATTGCATGTGTAGATACCTTACTTGTGTATAATGTTGTGATCATGAGTCAAGCCCCTATGCATGCTTGTGATGTACTCTGGTGAGGCCTGCGTGCCGCTTTTCTTTTTGCTTTTAAATAAGATGAAGATTAGGGTGGCGCATATCACTTGGAGATTGGCACAAGCATGCTTGCTTGCGCACCTTGCATGGTGGCGCAAGAAGCACCCTTCATTAATGGCGCATGGTGAGTGGCGCAAGTTTGACTTGGCCGAGCCTTAGGGCTTGTGTGCTATGTCTCTTGGCCCTTACATGGTGGCACATCACCCTTGGAGGAAGACCATGGCATTGGCCGAACCTTGGGGGTGTACCCCTAGGGTTTGGGTGCTAAACCATGAGAGAAGGACCTTGGAGCCAACCTTGAAGATAGAGATAGAGGTCGGCTAGGTTAGGTCTTGTCTTTGGGGCTTGAGTCCAAGGTCAAGAGTTGAACCTCCTTTTGGCATGGGTTCGTTCAATGTCTTGAATAGACTATGATCACATCAATCATTTATTGCTTTCGATATTTGCTAAAGCAAGCCTGTTTTATCGTTATGTTATCACTATAGGTGAAAGACCCCTAAATCTAGGGGGGCCGAAACCCTAAGGGTGGCGCAAAAGAAAGTTTTTGCATGGGAAGCTAGGGTTTCAACAATAATCGCATATATGTTTATATGATCAACCTCTTATAGTTAGGAATCATACCATAGCCATTTCGATTGGATGGCGTCAAGGAAGAAGAGATTCGAATGAAACTCCTCCAAAAGGTGCGCACACAAGGTGATGCCGCCTACTCCTTGAGATCCTTGTGCTAGCAAGGTTCTTCAAGGGTCTTTGATCGAATCAAAGGGATGAGATGTCTTCTCCCACTTGGCCGAGACCTCTCCAAGACGTGAAGGAAGCTTTTCACCCGTGAGAGAGCGTCGAGAGCAAGAGTCAAAACGTATTGGCGTTCTCGAGAGGTGGCGCATGAAGACTTACTAAAAATAGCAAGCCATGAAGAGCATGCGCCCACTTCTTCATAACCGACAATAACGCTTCAAAGATTGAACCATGCGTTCATTCTCTTGAACCGGTTTAATCTAATTGACCCAACTCAATTTGGTTCAAAGACCAAATCAAAACAGCCCAAGCCATTTGGTCTAGATCATCTTAAACCCTAAGGCTCCTGATCTAACCGTTCATCTCGTGATGCTTTTGATCTCACCGATCTAGCATCAATTCTCTCGATCGAAGCTTACCGATCTCAAGCCCTAATCAATCAAACATGATCAGACCAGATCTCACTTACAATCAGAGTCTAAATCCCTTTAAACTGAACTTAATCAATTCAGTCCACACGATCTGACTTAAGTAAGCCATATCATCAAATTGTGCGACCCTGAGGGTTTCCTTTAAATGTCGGTAACGATAACTCACATTATCACGATCAGTGAGGGGTATCTAGCAACACATCACTGTCTCCCGATATAAAGGAAAGAGTCTTCCAAGACTACACCCAAACCACAGCACAAGTGTGAGTCCATTTCACAAGGCATACAAGTTTCCTTTGCCACTGGATGTTCTTATTGGACAAGCGTGTCAAGCCTGTAACTCCAATATGATGAGCATGATTAGATTAGATGAACATAGTCACCTGGGTATGGCCATACACTTTCTCAATCATCTCATCCAGGGGGGGCCCCTTTAGAACATCACACTCCAATTAAGGAGACGGCAATCCTATATCTATCACTAGTGCCCTAACCTGACTCATGATCATAATCCAAGATAATCTATAATCATTATGTTTCAAATGATATTGAACTACCTCAAAACAATGACAATCATCATTTAGAAACACAAGTGATCTCAAGTCAGAGGACATGTGCCACTTGATGCAAAACAAGGATTATTCACATTGTGACAAGCAATTGAATATCCTAGTAGGGTCTGTCCAGTACATCCAATGTACCCATGAGTCTACATCTTATTCCATGCTCGAAGCATCCTAAAAGATTAGAACACACATTAGTCTTAACCATATCAAGGCTGTCTCATGTTCACCAAGATATCTCGACTAAGGACATATAGCATGTCAGCCTAGCTGAACAGCATTGAGACATTATTCAGAAGCACAGTTATTGCAGCAGACAATGTAACAAACTGAATAATAACCATTGCCTTTATAAACATAAGAGTTTATACATGATACTGATAGTATCCCAAGGCCTCAAACATTAGCCTTAAGGGCATACCCCAACAATCTCCCACTTGCACTTAATCTAATGGTTGAGAAATCTCAAACCCATGTTATTACAGTGCTTCTCATGCTTCTGCTACGCCAGAGGCTTGGTAAGCAGGTCAGCCAGATTGTCATCTGTATGAACCTTGCAGACTTTGATCTCGCCTCGATCAATGATCTCCCGGATCAAGTGAAACCGTCTCTGTATGTGCTTGGACTTCTGGTGCGACCGTGGTTCCTTTGCTTGTGCGATCGCTCCAGTGTTATCACAGAAGATAACCAAAGGATCTGCACTCGAAGGAACAATACCAAGTTCCTGAATGAACTTACGAATCCAAACTGCCTCCTTAGATGCTTCCGAGGCTGCAACATACTCGGCTTCTGTTGTGGAATCAGCAACAATAGACTGTTTGAAACTTTTCCACACCACTGCTCCTCCATTCAAGCTAAAAACATAGCCTGATTGCGATCGAAAATCATCCTGGTCAGATTGGAACGAAGCGTCAGTATATCCTTCAATACTGAGTTCTTCCTGACCTCCATATATCAAGAACATATCTTTGGTCCTCCGAAGATATTTTAAAATGTTCTTGACTGCAATCCAGTGCGCCATACCTGGATTACTTTGGAACCGACTGGTCACGCTTAACCCGTAAGCGACGTCTGGGCGAGTACACAACATCGCATACATAATGGATCCAATAGCCGAAGCATAAGGCGTATTGTCCATTTCATCTTTCTCAGTCTGTGTTTGTGGACACTGACTCTTTGAAAGATTCAGACCATGTCTGACTGGAAGATATCCTCTTTTAGAATTCTCTAAATGGAATCTCTCCAGGACTTTATCGATGTAAGTACTCTGGCACAGCCCGAGAAGCCTCTTAGATCTATCCCTGTAGATCTTCACACCTAATACATAGGCTGCTTCTCCTAAATCTTTCATCTGGAAACATTTCCTTAGCCATGCTTTAACAGCATGCATTTCAGGAATATCGTTTCCAATGATTAAGATATCATCGACGTAGAGGACTAGGAAAGTAATCACGCTCCCACTAAACCTCTTATATACACACGGGTCATCCTCATTCTTGATGAAACCAAATTCACTGATTGATTCATCAAAACGAATATTCCAGCTTCTTGATGCTTGTTTAAGTCCATAAATGGACTTCTTTAACTTGCATATTTTATGACGATCTGATGGATTAGTGAAACCTTCAGGTTGTGTCATATACACATCCTCCTCCAGTTTTCCATTAAGGAAAGCCGTCTTCACATCCATCTGCCAGATCTCATAATGATGGGGGCAAAGACAACCGGCCACGAAGGTACAAGTGGAGTTTAAGAGTACCCTAGTCAAAGGCCTGGAGGTTCCTCTAATAAGCTAGCAAGCTCAATCAACAAAGCTAGCTCAATAAATAACCACTTCAAAAGGGCCCATGCGAAGCCCACTTATCAGGAATAATTTGCCACAAAAATGCCCAAGACTATTCCATGCGATCAACCAGCAATAAAATCAAGATGCAACTATTCTCATCACACAAATCTCAGCCAACGCTCATCTCAGCACTTCATCTGGCGCACGCACGCTACAAACAAGGAAACTCTACAACGTTCACATCCAGCCAGCAAAGGAAACATCAACGTCTCCCTCGCTCAGCCCACAAGGAAACTACAACGTTCACCTAGCAAACGTCCGCCTGCAATGTTTGCCGAAGTTTCACCTATATGTATCACTCGCTTGCATCCTTGTAACAGCAGAATTTTTGAATGAATTGATGGAAATAGTTTCCTTCCTCTATCGGATGTCTTCCTCCCCCCTTCTCTAGGTGCATGTGTCACCAAGTCTTCTTCTCCTTTCCCTCTAATCTCCTCTTCTCCCTCAAACTCTCTACATCGCTGCAAACACCCGCACACGACAACCACACCCAATTTCGAAACTTCGAAAGCTCGCCGCCGACGATCCACCGGCCGGATCTCCACGAGACTTCGGCCACCACTCCCCCTCCCCAAGACGAAGCCACAGTCACCGGAATCCATCCATCCGACTCTCCGATCACCGGAATCGAACTTCCGTCGAATCCCCTGTTCTCGCCAGCCTTCCATCCCCACTTCCGCCTTTCATCGTCGTCCGCCTCCGACCGGCCACCGCACGCCCCTTAACTCCGGCCACGTCATCACCACAACCATACCAACCTCCAGTAGTAGCAGTTTTGGATTTGGTCAACCACTGGCCGGCCGGCAACAAATCCTTCTCTAGCGCGACATCCCCTGTTTCTGGCCTGCCGCGACCTAGCTCTGCCCTTCCGCATCGTGCTCCTCCGACCAGCCACCTCCCGTCACCAAACTCCGGCCACCTCTTCGCCATAGTCAGAGGGACCTCCCATCGTAACAGGTCCGGCGATCGTCAGCCACCGGACGAACGCCGACCAACTCCGCTCGGCGCTCGTGTTTTCCCCTGTTTCGCCAGATTCCGCCCCAGATCTGCTCCTCATCATGGTTCTCCTCCGGCCAGCCACCGCCTGTCTCCTAACTCTGGCCAACTCTTCTCCATGAACATATGGACCCCCAGTCGTAACAGGTCCGGCGAGCGTGCACCACCGGACGATCGCCGACCAGCCCTGCTCCAGACTCGCCAACTTCCCCTGTTCTGTTCGAACAGCCGCCTCTCTTTGTAGTTTTCCTTGTTCCGCCTGAACAGTCATCTCTCTGCCTCTGCCAGTGCTCCGACGCCGCCATCACCACCACCACCTACTGTATCAGAGTCGTAGACGAACCCCTAGCTCCGGCACCATTGAATAGCGCAAACCATCCTCGCATGTTTCCAGACTCTCCTCTTGCTGTTGTTTTTGTTTTGCTCTTTCATAATAATCTAACTATCCTTATTGGCGCAGGTTTTTGGCATGATCGGACAAGCCTCTAGCTCTGATCCTTGGAGCCAATAGAAAGACCAGGACATCTTTTATCATTCCAATCAGTTCCGACGAATCCAGATGGACCAGAACATGCTACAAGACATAGCAACGTTTGCTGAATGATTTAACTCCTGCATTCGTTTTCACAACTAATCTGAATAGTGTTATTTATGCAGGTGCTCTAAGCAATTGGTGCAACAAGTATCTTGAACTTTGGTCAGATAATGAAGCACACATCTTGTACTTTCATTTGGGATAGTTGACGCGAGCCCGGGTTCAACGGTTCAATCTAACAAGCATTGCAAAATTTGCAATCTGAAATATTTCTGTGCAGTTTTAACTTACCGATCTGACTAGCTATATTGGTTGCACTAAATCTATATGCTCGAGTAGGAGTCTACTCTCCATTTTGATACGCATGCAAAGAACTAATTTAGTTTTACAACGCAGTTCATTTAGTTTGAATATTGAATGATTGGAACCCCCTCTATGACATTTTCCACATTTGCTAAATAATAATTTTCTGAACTCCTGGAATTCTAGCTGCTTTCATGAATATGCTGTTTTCTGAAAATTCAAAAAATAAATAATTGAATTTAAATTTAGTCGTTTGTTGTCACACTCTTCCCCCCTACATCAGTTTGGTATCAGAGCAGGTTCGTTGGCAACTCTTGTCTGCCTACACGATCCTTGCTTCTCTCTCTGCACAAAAAAAAAAAAATAAAAAAATAAAAAAAAAAATTCTTCATGTTTATTTATATTTAGTTTTGCATTCTAGTTTCATGTTTCATTGATAAATTGATTGAGAAAAAAAAAAAATTTGATTGCTTTCATGTTTCATTGTTCATATCATTTAGTTTGCATATTTTGCTATTTGATAAAAAAAAAAATTATTATGTGCTTATTGTTTGCATGCTAGTTTGTTTATTCTGAGATAAGTTTTTCATACTAGCTGAAATCATTTTTGACATCTTAGGGAGCTCTATTTTCAAAGGATTATATTGTGTTTTCAAAACATCCCATGGCCACTAGACTCCAACCCCCTACCTTTAGTGGTTCTCTTAACCCTAAGGATTTTAGTGATTGGATAACAAAACTTAAGCATTATTTTTATTCAACTGCCATGCCTGAACATTGCAAAGTTAGGTTCACCCGAAGTCTCCTAGAAGGCACAGCTAAATTATACTGGACCAGTGTAGAAAGAAACCTAGAAATGTTTAGACGCCCCCCTATTGAAAAATGGGATGAGATGCTTTATAAACTAGAAGAAAAATATGATTCTCCATTTCTCCATAAAACTTTTTGTGACCAATTTATTAGCCTCACACAAAAAAATATGACAGTGCATGAATATATATTCAACTTTAATGATCTCCGCTATAGGAGTAGAATTAGAGAAACTCCTAGGGTTATACTTAATAGGTTTATGAATGGTCTGTTGGGGTATGCCCTTAAGGCTAATGTTTGAGGCCTGTGGGAATGTATCTGTATCATGTAATAAACTGTTATGTTTATAAAGGCATGGTTATTATTCGGTTGTTTACATTGTCTGCTGCAATATATGTTCTTCTGAATAATGTCTCAAAGCTGTTCAGCTGGGCTGACATGCTATTATGTCCTTAGTCGATGTATCTTGGTGAACATGAGACAGCCTTGATATGGTTAAGACTAATATGTGTTCTAATCTTATAGGATGCTTCGAGCATGGAATAAGATGTAGACTCATGGGTACATTGGATGTACTGGACAGACCCTACTAGGATGTTCAATTGTTTGTCGCAATGTGAATATTCCTTGAGTAAGACAAGTGGCACATTTCCTCTGACTTGAGATCACTTGTGTTTTCTAAATGATGATTGTCATTGTTTTGAGATGGTTCAATATCATTTGAAACATAATGATTATAGACTATCTTGGATGGTGAGCTTGAGTCAGGTTAGAGCACTAGTGATAGACATAGGATTGCCGTCTCCTTGTTGAAGGAGTGTGATGTTCTAAAGGGGCCCCCTGGATGAGATGATTGAGAAAGTGTATGGCCATACCCAGGTGACAGTGTTCATCTGTTCTAATCATGCTCATCATATTGGAGTTACGAGCTTGACAGGCTTGTCCAATAAGAACATCCAGTGGTAAAGGAAATATGCATGCCTTGTGAATTGATTCACACTTGTGCTGTTTTTGGGTGTAGTCTTGGAAGACTCTTTCCTTGATATCGGGAGACAGTGATGTGTTGCTAGATACCCCTCGCTGATCGTGATAATGTGAATTATCGTTACCGACGTTTTAAGGAAACCCTCAGGGTCGCACAATTGATGATATGGCTTACTTAAGTCAGATCGTGTGGACTGAATTGTTCAGGTTCAGTTTAAAGGGATTTAATCTCTGATTGTAAGTGAGATCTAGTCTGATCATGTTTGATTGATTAGGGCTTGAGATCGGTAAGCTTCGATCGAGAGAATGGATGCTAGATCGGTCAGATCAGGAGCATCAAAGAGATCAACGGTTAGATCTGGAACCTTAGGGTTTTAATGTGATCTAGGCCATGTCGATTGGTTTATTTGGTTATTGAACCAAAATTAAATTGAACCAAAATGGTTCAAGACTAGGCGACAAGTTCACTTAGCGTGAACATGTTGGGCGGTGAGTGGTGCTATTTTTAGCAACCATGACTCTCACGTTCGAATAGAGAGGGTTCTCTATTCTCGCCTCTTGAACGCATATTCCTCTCCTTCTTTTGGGTGACGGCGCCTTGGAGCTTGAGGAGAATTCGGCAAAGAGAAAAGATCTCCTTCCCTTTCCATTTCGATCAAAGACTTCTTTGGATCTTGCTAGCACAAGAATCGCAAAGAGGAGTAGGCGACATCAACTGTGTGCGTCACCTCTGGAGAAGATCTGCTTTGATCTTTGCTTCCTAGACGCCATCTTGAAATGGCTATGGTATGAGTTTTATCTCTTCTATGCAATCGAATTTTTATGGTTGATCATATCACATGAAGCCGATCCATGAAACCCTAATCCGCTGCCTAAATGTTTATAATGCGCCATGCTGGGTTTCGCCTCCCTCTAGAAAGGGGTTCTTTCAATTGGTATCAGAGCGAGGTTTCATGCTTGTTTATGATTGCCATGATATGTCATATGATCCATGTATGCGCAAGTTGATAGATCTATAGGTTACATGCGATGTCTTATGCTGATAGTTGTAAGATGGCGAAAGTTATTTTCTCCTTTGCGCATGTTGTTGTTTGCGCATGTTCTTGTAAGTTTTCTTAAAACCTTGATCACATGCGCGATTCACCTAGATCTAATGCGCCTACATAAAACCCTTAGATGGGTTATTAGGGTTGAAGTCATCCCCTAGGTCGGATCCAAACAGTCTGATCAGACCATCTGACAGCCTAGATGGGTTGACCAGATAGCACCTTGGCGCATGCTAAAGGTGGCTATAGGTCGACTGCATCAAAGGCGTGTAGCGATGTCTGATTGAGACAACTTGTGAACACACCTGAGTTAGGCCCGGGGTCACGCCCGTTTGCCAGACCTCAGTGTGGTTGTTCAGCCTTGGCGCATGCATGGTTGACCTTATGGTCGACTCAAGTCAGTTAGGACTTGGTGCATGCAAGGGCAGTGGATCTGACTAGGTTGGATGAGTGGATCCCTAGTAATGGACCATTGTAAGGTTGTAGAGCAAATAAGGAAAAATTAAAATTGATCCCAAGGGGTTTTCGAAAATTTTAATTTTTATGGATCACATGGTTCTTGATTGATGCATATGTTTGTTTATTTAGTCTTATGTGGGCTGCCCGTTATTAATGTGTGCTGTGCTGGGGCCTGCGTGCCTGTATTAAAAATTGTAAATTAATTATTGTGATCTGCGTATCACTGTGTTTTAATTTATAAATGTAAGTGACCTGCGTGTCACTCTTGTCTAGATAGTTAAATTTGTAATTTAATTAGACAAGAGCACAGAGCACACTTGGCAAAGGCGCTTGCAGCAGAGGCTTGACCAGGTGGGAGGTCCAGGGTTCGACTCTGGGACCAGGCGCATATTCCCTGGTAGGCGCACCAGAGCTGCAGATGGCGCTTTGGCCCTGGTTTGGGCCAGATGGGCAGCTAAAGACCCATGAAGAGCAAATGAAGACTTAAGTTAGGTTAAGGTCTTCTAGGGCTATGGGCTTTTACCACATAAGATTCATGCTTTCTTTTATTGCTTAATATTAGAATTGCATGATTAAATTATCTTCTGCTATCACCATAGGAATTGCATGATAGGCAAGAAGATAATAGACCGTTAAAATCCAACGCTGAAATATCAAGCTCGTAAGCCTTCTGACGCGAAACCTCACTGTTCTGATTATCGTTGGAGCCGTGTTGTACCCACTCAGTGGGCACGTCCATCTATCTTCAGACGGTGCGGGATTACACCTGCGTGTTACAGAGTAGGGATTTATCCCTTCTCGTTGCTCAGCATAGCACGTGGTGGTCCAGGGAGTAGGTCGGGTAAGCTTGACCGTGTAGGCTACATATGTGGCGCATATGGTAGCACATGGAGGCAGCCATCTGTGGGATCAGAGACTGTGTTGTACCAACTCAGTTGGCACAGTCTGCTGGATTGCCCAGATGAAGGGGAATCGCACGGGTTGGCGATCGGCAGGGACTGCCTACCAGAAACTAGTGCTTGTACTCTCTGTGTATCTTATCTCGCCTGAGCGGGACGCGGAGACCAAGTATGAAATCTGGATCCCATCTCACTAAAAGAGTTCTACTCTTTCGGGCTGTTTTGCTGGATTTTTCACTCCTGATAAAATAGTGAGAAAAAGGGAATCTTTCTTAAGTCCTGATCGATTCTTATACATTGATACTGACCTTGCTGTTCTTGCATTGTTGTAGATACCTGCAGCAACGAACACCATGAACTTCAATGTGCGATCCCTACTGGAAAGGGAGAAGTTTGCTGGGCCGAACTTCTCTGACTGGTTTGGACACCTTAAGATCGTTCTTAAGGCAGAGAGGAAACTGTATGTCCTCGAGACGGCGATACCGCCGCAGCCCGCTCCGAACGCCGCAAGGGCGGTTCGGGAAGCCTATGAAAAGCACGTCAATGATAGCATTGATGTCGCTTGCCTGATGCTAGCGTCTATGACGCCACCGCTGCAGCGTCAGCATGAGGATATGTCAGCTATACAGATTATAGCAAACCTCAAGATGTTGTATGCTGCACAGGCGAGGACTGAACGCTATAATTTGACTAAGCTCTTCTTTCAGAGCAAACTGGCTGAAGGGAGCCCAGTGGGAGCTCACGTGCTCAAGATGATTGGGCACAAGGAGGCTCTAGAGAAACTGGGGCATACCATTAACCAGGAGCTTGCTGTGGACATTATTCTGCAGTCTCTCCCGCCATCATTCGACGCGTTCATTATTAATTTTAATATGAACAAAATCGATTGTACTCCGGCAGAGCTGCTGAATATGCTCTTGACCACTGAGGAGACTCTGAAGGGTAAGCCTTCGACCTCTGTCTTGATGGTTCCTTCAAGGAACAAGAAGAAGGGGAAGAAGGGCAAGGCCCCGGTCAAGAATTACAGCAAGGCTCTGAAGCAGAAGGTGAAGCGGTCCAAGGAATACAGGTGTTTCCACTGTGGCCAGCTGGGTCACTGGAAAAAGGACTGTAAAGCGCTCCAAGGAGATAAGAGGGGAAGCTTTGCTTCTGGCTCAGGTATATTCGTGACTGAGGTCATGTTTTCTTCTTCTATATCATGGGTGTTGGACACTGCATGTGGAGTTCACATTTGTTCAAATGTACAGGAACTCAAGAGAAGAAGGCAGGTGGGACAGCATGAGGTGGACCTACGAGTTGGAAACGGGGCACGGGTTGCTGCTGTTGCTGTAGGAGACTATTTCATTTCTTTACCATCTGGACTTGTATTGGAACTAGACAATTGTTACTTTGTTCCCAGTATAACTAAAAATATTATCTCCATTCCTGCTCTTGTCAGGAAGGGATTTTCCTTTGAATGCAATATTTCAAAGTGTATTTTGTCTTTTGATAATATTGTTTATGCAACTGGTTCAATTAACAATGGGTTATACATGTTGGACATGGAATGTTCGATACAGCAAATTGATATTAAGAAAGCCAAGTATGCTGATGACAGCACCTTGCTATGGCATAGTCGTTTAGGCCATATTAACGAGAAACGCATTAAGCGGTTGCATGATCATGGACTGCTGGGATCATTCTCCTATAAGGAGATTGATACATGCAAAGCTTGTTTGATGGGTAAAATGACGAAGTCACCTTTTCCTCACAAAGGTCAAAGGGCTTCAGGTTTACTTGACCTTATACACAGTGATGTGTGTGGGCCATTTGGTAAACATGCCAGAGGTGGCTATCAGTACTTCATTACCTTTACTGATGATTTCAGTAGATACGGGTATGTCTATCTGATGAGACATAAGAGTGAATCTTTTGACAAGTTCAAAGAGTTCAAGAATGAAGTACAGAATCAGCTAGGCCGAAATATCAAGGCACTTCGCTCAGATCGAGGTGGTGAATACCTAAGTCATACGTTTACTGACTATCTGAAGGAGTGTGGGATCATCTCACAGCTCACTCCGCCAGGAACACAGCAATGGAATGGTGTGTCCGAGAGGAGAAATAGAACGCTACTTGATATGGTTCGTTCTATGATGAGTCAGGCTACTCTTCCATACTCCTTTTGGGGTTTTGCGCTGGAAACAGCTGCAAAGGTACTAAACCGAGTGCCATCCAAGGCAGTTTCAAAGACGCCATATGAGTTATGGTATGGGAAACAGCCGAGCTTGACATTTATCAGGATCTGGGGCTGCGAGGCTTATGTCAAAAAGCTCGCCTCTGGGAAACTAGAGAGCAGATCTGACAAATGTATCTTTGTCGGTTACCCTAAGGAAACTAAGGGTTATTATTTCTACGATCCCAAGGAGAACAAGGTTTTTGTTGCTCGGACGGCCATATTTCTTGAGAAGGAGTTTCTTCTGCAAGAGGCCAGTGGGAGAGAAATAAAGCTGGATGAGAATCCAGAAGAAGGACAAAGTGACCAAGCACAGTTGGATGAGCCTGAGCCGGTAGAACAGGTTATTGAACAACCTGAGGCTCAGATATCACGGGAACCGCGAAGATCGGGTAGGATCCGTCGACAGCCTGAGCGCTATGACGGAGTCTACATCATTGATAATGATGAACCCCTCACTTATGCGGATGCGGTCAGTGGACCGGAGTCAGCAAGATGGCTTGAGGCTATGCGCGCCGAGATGGACTCCATGTCAGATAACCAAGTCTGGGATTTGGTTGATCCGCCTTCGGGAGTTATCCCTATAGGCTGTAAATGGATCTTCAAGAAGAAGATTGACATGGATGGTAACGTGGTTACCTATAAAGGCAGGCTAGTTGCGAAAGGTTTCAAACAAATCTACGGGATAGATTATGATGAAACTTTCTCACCTGTAGCCATGTTTAAGTCTATTCGGATTCTTTTCGCGATAGCTGCATATTATGATTATGAGATTTGGCAGATGGATGTGAAAACAGCTTTCCTGAATGGAAATCTGGATGAGGATGTGTACATGACACAACCAGAGGGTTTCACTAATCCATCAGATCGTCATAAGATATGCAAGTTAAAGAAGTCCATTTATGGACTTAAACAAGCATCGAGAAGCTGGAATATTCGTTTTGATGAATCAGTCACTGAATTTGGTTTCATCAAGAACGAGGATGACCCGTGTGTATATAAGAGGTTTAGTGGGAGCGTGATTACTTTCCTAGTCCTCTACGTCGATGACATCTTGATCATTGGAAATGACATTCCTGAAATGCATGCTGTTAAAGCATGGCTGAGGAAGTGTTTCCAGATGAAAGATTTAGGAGAAGCAGCCTATGTGTTAGGTGTGAAGATCTACAGGGATAGATCTAAGAGGCTTCTCGGGCTGTGCCAGAGTACTTACATCGATAAGGTCCTGGAGAGATTTCATTTAGAGAATTCTAAACGTGGATATCTTCCAGTCAGACATGGTCTGAATCTTTCGAAGAGTCAGTGTCCACAAACACAGACTGAGAAAGATGAAATGGACAATACGCCTTATGCTTCGGCTATTGGTTCCATTATGTATGCGATGTTGTGTACTCGCCCAGACGTCGCTTACGGGTTAAGCGTAACCAGTCGTTACCAGAGTAATCCAGGTATGGCGCACTGGATTGCAGTCAAGAACATCTTAAAATATCTGCGGAGGACCAAAGATATGTTCTTGATATATGGTGGTCAGGAAGAACTCAGTATTGAAGGATATACTGACGCTTCGTTCCAGTCTGACCAGGATGATTTCCGATCGCAATCAGGCTATGTTTTTAGCTTGAATGGAGGAGCAGTGGTGTGGAAAAGTTTCAAACAGTCAACTGTTGCTGATTCCACAACAGAAGCCGAGTATGTTGCAACCTCGGAAGCATCCAAGGAGGCAGTGTGGATTCGTAAGTTCGTGAGAGAACTTGGTGTTGTTCCTTCGAGTGCAGATCCTTTGGTTATCTTCTGTGATAACACTGGAGCAATCGCACAAGCAAAGGAACCACGGTCGCACCAGAAGTCCAAGCACATACAGAGACGGTTTCATTTGATCAGGGAGATCATAGATCGTGGCGAGATCAAAGTATGCAAGGTTCATACAGATGACAATCTGGCAGACCCGCTTACCAAGCCTCTGGCGCAGCAGAAGCATGAGAAGCACTGTAATAATATGGGTTTGAGATTTCTCAACCATTAGATTAAGTGCAAGTGGGAGATTGTTGGGGTATGCCCTTAAGGCTAATGTTTGAGGCCTGTGGGAATGTATCTGTATCATGTAATAAACTGTTATGTTTATAAAGGCATGGTTATTATTCGGTTGTTTACATTGTCTGCTGCAATATATGTTCTTCTGAATAATGTCTCAAAGCTGTTCAGCTGGGCTGACATGCTATTATGTCCTTAGTCGATGTATCTTGGTGAACATGAGACAGCCTTGATATGGTTAAGACTAATATGTGTTCTAATCTTATAGGATGCTTCGAGCATGGAATAAGATGTAGACTCATGGGTACATTGGATGTACTGGACAGACCCTACTAGGATGTTCAATTGTTTGTCGCAATGTGAATATTCCTTGAGTAAGACAAGTGGCACATTTCCTCTGACTTGAGATCACTTGTGTTTTCTAAATGATGATTGTCATTGTTTTGAGATGGTTCAATATCATTTGAAACATAATGATTATAGACTATCTTGGATGGTGAGCTTGAGTCAGGTTAGAGCACTAGTGATAGACATAGGATTGCCGTCTCCTTGTTGAAGGAGTGTGATGTTCTAAAGGGGCCCCCTGGATGAGATGATTGAGAAAGTGTATGGCCATACCCAGGTGACAGTGTTCATCTGTTCTAATCATGCTCATCATATTGGAGTTACGAGCTTGACAGGCTTGTCCAATAAGAACATCCAGTGGTAAAGGAAATATGCATGCCTTGTGAATTGATTCACACTTGTGCTGTTTTTGGGTGTAGTCTTGGAAGACTCTTTCCTTGATATCGGGAGACAGTGATGTGTTGCTAGATACCCCTCGCTGATCGTGATAATGTGAATTATCGTTACCGACGTTTTAAGGAAACCCTCAGGGTCGCACAATTGATGATATGGCTTACTTAAGTCAGATCGTGTGGACTGAATTGTTCAGGTTCAGTTTAAAGGGATTTAATCTCTGATTGTAAGTGAGATCTAGTCTGATCATGTTTGATTGATTAGGGCTTGAGATCGGTAAGCTTCGATCGAGAGAATGGATGCTAGATCGGTCAGATCAGGAGCATCAAAGAGATCAACGGTTAGATCTGGAACCTTAGGGTTTTAATGTGATCTAGGCCATGTCGATTGGTTTATTTGGTTATTGAACCAAAATTAAATTGAACCAAAATGGTTCAAGACTAGGCGACAAGTTCACTTAGCGTGAACATGTTGGGCGGTGAGTGGTGCTATTTTTAGCAACCATGACTCTCACGTTCGAATAGAGAGGGTTCTCTATTCTCGCCTCTTGAACGCATATTCCTCTCCTTCTTTTGGGTGACGGCGCCTTGGAGCTTGAGGAGAATTCGGCAAAGAGAAAAGATCTCCTTCCCTTTCCATTTCGATCAAAGACTTCTTTGGATCTTGCTAGCACAAGAATCGCAAAGAGGAGTAGGCGACATCAACTGTGTGCGTCACCTCTGGAGAAGATCTGCTTTGATCTTTGCTTCCTAGACGCCATCTTGAAATGGCTATGGTATGAGTTTTATCTCTTCTATGCAATCGAATTTTTATGGTTGATCATATCACATGAAGCCGATCCATGAAACCCTAATCCGCTGCCTAAATGTTTATAATGCGCCATGCTGGGTTTCGCCCCCCTCTAGAAAGGGGTTCTTTCATGGTCTTAGATTTGATATTTGGAAAGGTCTCACCTACTACCCCATACACACTTTAGAAGAAGCTTTCAAAATAGCTACTGAGGTAGAGCAGAATCTTAAAAGGAAACTTGACCTACCTACAACCATTCTAAACATACCCCTAGATGAGTGTAAATCCAATACTAGGGAACCTTTAGTTGACTTATCTGATAGTCAACCTAACCCTAAGTCACCTTTAGAGACCCCTTTAGAACTTGAACAAACTTTGGAGCCTACTTTAGAACCTAACTCATGTCTTGATGAAACTAGTGAAATTGAAGAAGTAAGACATGAAGAACCAAACCTTCCAGTAGAACCAGTACCTTCACCTTCAATTTTAGGGCCAAAACTTTTACCCTCAATTTTAGGGCCCATACTCACAGGTTCTCAGCTTGACCTTAGCACTACCCCTAGTGAACCTAAAGATGACTTGCCTAAAAATCCAGTTGAACCCAAACCCATAGGTCTTCATGAACCATGTCTTGAACCTAAGTTAGAACTATTTGAGCTTGACCTGGATCCTAATCCTCACCCCTTAGGTCAACCCCTAGATTTAGAAAATCTCTTCCAGGACCCTATGATGCTTGAATCTTGTCTTTTAGGTCCTTCTACCCATACCCTTAAGCCACCCTTGGAACTAACAAAACACAATGAACTCAAACATGCTTTGCACGCTGCACTTATTGAAGTTGAATATATTGATTTTGTCATTCCTTGTTCTTTGCTAAATCCTATGATTTTCTATGACAACTTTACTAATGAGTATGGCCGAGAAAGGGAATCCAATGCAGGTACCCTTGATATGCAACTAGGACCATGGACAAGGACCAACAAGATAGGATGCTGTGATGCTAACAACACTTGGAAGTTTCGGACCCTTAAGGAGCAACTGACACCCACCCCTCCCGAACTTCTCCACCTACACAAGAACAATTCTTCGGGGAAGAATTTTTTTCACCCGGGGAGAAATGATGGGGGCAAAGACCACCGGCCACGAAGGTACAAGTGGAGTTTAAGAGTACCCTAGTCAAAGGCCTGGAGGTTCCTCTAATAAGCTAGCAAGCTCAATCAACAAAGCTAGCTCAATAAATAACCACTTCAAAAGGGCCCATGCGAAGCCCACTTATCAGGAATAATTTGCCACAAAAATGCCCAAGACTATTCCATGCGATCAACCAGCAATAAAATCAAGATGCAACTATTCTCATCACACAAATCTCAGCCAACGCTCATCTCAGCACTTCATCTGGCGCACGCACGCTACAAACAAGGAAACGCTACAACGTTCACATGCAGCCAGCAAAGGAAACATCAACGTCTCCCTCGCTCAGCCCACAAGGAAACTACAACGTTCACCTAGCAAACGTCCGCCTGCAATGTTTGCCGAAGTTTCACCTATATGTATCACTCGCTTGCATCCTTGTAACAGCAGAATTTTTGAATGAATTGATGGAAATAGTTTCCTTCCTCTATCGGATGTCTTCCTCCCCCCTTCTCTAGGTGCATGTGTCACCAAGTCTTCTTCTCCTTTCCCTCTAATCTCCTCTTCTCCCTCAAACTCTCTACTTCGCTGCAAACACCCACACACGACAACCACACCCAATTTCGAAACTTCGAAAGCTCGCCGCCGACGATCCACCGGCCGGATCTCCACGAGACTTCGGCCACCACTCCCCCTCCCCAAGACGAAGCCACAGCCACCGGAATCCATCCATCCGACTCTCCGATCACCGGAATCGAACTTCCGTCGAATCCCCTATTCTCGCCAGCCTTCCGTCCCCACTTCCGCCTTTCATCGTCGTCCGCCTCCGACCGGCCACCGCACGCCCCTTAACTCCGGCCACGTCGTCACCACAACCATACCAACCTCCTGTAGTAGCAGTTTTGGATTTGGTCAACCACTGGCCGGCCGGCAATAAATCCTTCTCCAGCGCGACATCCCCTGTTTCTGGCCTGCCGCGACCTAGCTCTGCCCTTCCGCATCGTGCTCCTCTGACCAGCCACCTCCCGTCACCAAACTCCGGCCACCTCTTCGCCATAGTCAGAGGGACCTCCCATCGTAACAGGTCCGGCGATCGTCAGCCACCGGACGAACGCCGACCAACTCCGCTCGGCGCTCATGTTTTCCCCTGTTTCGCCAGATTCCGCCCCAGATCTGCTCCTCATCATGGTTCTCCTCCGGCCAGCCACCGCCTGTCTCCTAACTCTGGCCAACTCTTCTCCATGAACATATGGACCCCCAGTGGTAACAGGTCCGGCGAGCGTGCACCACCGGACGATCGCCGACCCGCCCTGCTCCAGACTCGCCAACTTCCCCTGTTCTGTTCGAACAGCCGCCTCTCTTTGTAGTTTTCCCTGTTCCGCCTGAACAGTCATCTCTCCGCCTCTGCCAGTGCTCCGACGCTGCCATCACCACCACCACCTACTGTATCAGAGTCGTAGACGAACCCCTAGCTCCGGCACCATTGAATAGCGCAAACCATCCTCGCCTGTTTCCAGACTCTCCTCTTGCTGTTGTTTTTGTTTTGCTCTTTCATAATAATCTAACTATCCTTATTGGCGCAGGTTTTTGGCATGATCGGACAAGCCTCTAGCTCTGATCCTTGGAGCCAATAGAAAGACCAGGACATCTTTTATCATTCCAATTAGTTCCGACGAATCCAGATGGACCAGAACATGCTACAAGACATAGCAACGTTTGCTGAATGATTTAACTCCTGCATTCGTTTTCACAACTAATCTGAATAGTGTTATTTATGCAGGTGCTCTAAGCAATTGGTGCAACAAGTATCTTGAACTTTGGTCAGATAATGAAGCACACATCTTGTACTTTCATTTGGGATAGTTGACGCGAGCCCGGGTTCAACGGTTCAATCTAACAAGCATTGCAAAATTTGCAATCTGAAATATTTCTGTGTAGTTTTAACTTACCGATCTGACTAGCTATATTGGTTGCACTAAATCTATATGCTCGAGTAGGAGTCTACTCTCCATTTTGATACGCATGCAAAGAACTAATTTAGTTTTACAACGCAGTTCATTTAGTTTGAATATTGAATGATTGGAACCCCCTCTATGACATTTGCCACATTTGCTAAATAATAATTTTCTGAACTCCTGGAATTCTAGCTGCTTTCATGAATATGCTGTTTTCTGAAAATTCAAAAAATAAATAATTGAATTTAAATTTAGTCGTTTGTTGTCACACTCTTCCCCCCTACATCACATAATCATAATATGCAGCTATCGCGAAAAGAATCCGAATAGACTTAAACATAGCTACAGGTGAGAAAGTTTCATCATAATCTATCCCGTAGATTTGTTTGAAACCTTTCGCTACTAGCCTGCCTTTATAGGTAACCACGTTACCATCCATGTCAATCTTCTTCTTGAAGATCCATTTACAGCCTATAGGGATTACTCCCGGAGGCGGATCAACCAAATCCCAGACTTGGTTATCTGACATGGAGTCCATCTCGGCTCGCATAGCTTCAAGCCATCTAGCTGACTCCGGTCCACTGACCGCATCCGCATAAGTGAGGGGTTCATCATTATCAATGATGTAGACTCCGTCAAAGCGCTCAGGCTGACGACGGATCCTTCCCGATCTTCGCGGTTCCCGTGATATCTGAGCCTCAGGTTGTTCAATAACCTGATCAACTGGCTCAGGCTCATCCAACTGAGCTTGACTACTTTGTCCTTCCTCTGGATTCTCATCCAGCTTTATTTCTCTCCCACTGGCCTCTTGCAGAAGAAACTCCTTCTCAAGAAATATTGCCATCCGAGCAATAAATACTTTGTTCTCTTTGGGATCGTAGAAATAATAACCCTTAGTTTCCTTAGGGTAACCGACAAAGATGCATTTCTCAGATCTGCTCTCCAGTTTCCCAGAGGCAAGTTTTTTAACATAAGCCTCGCAACCCCAGATCCTGATAAATGTCAAGCTCGGCTGTTTCCCATACCATAATTCATATGGAGCCTTTGAAACTGCCTTGGATGGCACTCGGTTTAGTACCTTTGCAGCTGTTTCCAGTGCAAATCCCCAAAAGGAGTAAGGTAGAGTAGCATGACTCATCATAGAACGAACCATGTCTAGTAACGTTCTATTTCTCCTCTCGGACACACCATTCCATTGCGGTGTTCCTGGCGGAGTGAGCTGTGAGATAATCCCACACTCTTTTAGATAGTCAGTAAACGCATGACTCAAGTATTCTCCACCTCGATCAGAACGAAGTGCCTTGATATTTCGGCCTAGCTGATTTTGTACTTCATTTTTGAACTCTTTGAACTTGTCAAAAGATTCACTCTTATGTCTCATAAGATAGACATAACCATATCTACTGAAATCATCAGTAAAGGTAATGAAGTACTGATAGCCACCTCTGGCATGTTTACTAAATGGCCCACACACATCACTGTGTATAAGGTCAAGTAAACCTGAAGCCCTTTGACCTTTGTTAGGAAAAGGAGACTTCGTCATTTTACCCATTAAACAAGCTTTGCATGTATCAATCTCCTCATAGGAGAATGATCCCAGCAGTCCATGATTATGCAACCGCTTAATGCGCTTCTTGTTAATATGGCCTAAACGACTATGCCATAGCAAGGTGCTGTCATCAGCATACTTGGCTTTCTTATTATCAATGTTTTGTATAGAATATTCCATGTCCAACATGAATAACCCATTGTTAATTGAACCAGTAGCATAAACAATATTATCAAGAGTAAGATAACACTTTGAAATCTTGCATTCAAAGGAAAACCCTTTCCTGACAAGAGCAGGAATAGAGATAATATTTTTGGTAATACTGGGTACAAAGTAACAATTGTTTAATTCTAATACAATGCCAGATGGTAATGAGATGTAATAATCCCCTACAGCAACAGCAGCAACCCGTGCCCCGTTTCCAACTCGTAGGTCCACCTCATGCTGTCCCACCTGTCTTCTTCTCTTGAGTTCCTGTACATTTGAACAAATGTGAACTCCACATGCAGTGTCCAACACCCATGAAATAGAAGAAGAGGATATCATGACTTCAGTCACAAATATACCTGAGCCAGAAGCGATGCTTCCCTTCTTGTCTCCTTGGAGCGCTTTACAGTCCTTTTTCCAGTGACCCAGCTGGCCACAGTGGAAACATCTGTATTCCTTTGACCGCTTAACCTTCTGTTTCAGCGCCTTGTTGTAGTTCTTGACTGGGGCTTTGCCCTTCTTCCCCTTCTTCTTGTTCCTGGAAGGAACCATTAAGACAGAGGTTGAAGGCTTTCCCTTCAGAGTTTCCTCAGTAGTCAAGAGCATATTCAGCAACTCTGCCGGAGTACAATCGATTTTGTTCATATTAAAGTTAATAATGAACGCATCGAAAGAAGGCGGGAGAGACTGCAGAATAATGTCTACAGCAAGCTCCTGATTGATGGTATGCCCCAGTTTCTCCAGAGCCTCCTTGTGCCCAATCATCTTGAGCACGTGAGCTCCCACTGGGCTCCCTTCAGCCAGTTTGCTCTGAAAGAAAAGCTTGGTCAAATTATAGCGTTCAGTCCTCACCTGTGCAGCATACAACATCTTGAGGTTTGCTATAATTTCTATAGCAGACATATCCTCATGCTGACGCTGCAGCGGTGGCGTCATAGACGCTAGCATAAGGCAAGCGACATCAATGCTATCATTGACATGCTTTTCATAGGCTTCACGAACCGCCCTTGCGGCGTTCGCAACGGGTTGAGGCGGCATAGCCGTCTCGAGGACATACAGTTTCCTCTCTGCCTTAAGAACAATCTTAAGGTGTCCGTACCAGTCTGAGAAGTTTGGCCCAGCAAACTTCTCCCTTTCCAGTAGGGATCGCACATTGAAGCTCATGGTGTTCGTTGCTGCAGGAATCTACAACAATGCAAGAACAGCAAGGTCAGTATCAATGTTTAGAATCAATCCAGGACTTAAGAAAGATTCTTTTCTCACTATTTTATCTGACTGAAAAATCCATTAAAACAGTCCGAAAGAGTAACACTCTTTTAGTGAGATGGGATCCAGATTTTATACTTGGTCTCCGCGTCCCGCTCAGGCGAGATAAGATGCACAGAGAGTACAAGTACTAATCTCTGGTAGGCAGTCCCTGCCAATCGCCAACCCGTGCGATTCCCCTTCATCTGGGCAATCCAGCAGACTGTGCCAACTGAGTTGGTACAACACAGTCTCTGATCCCACAGATGGCTGCCTCCATATGGCTAACATATGCCCCATATGTAGCCTACATGGTCAAGCTGACCTGACCTACTCCCTGGACCACCACGTGCTATGCTGAGCAACGAGAAGCGATAAATCCCTTCCCTGTAACACGCAGGTGAAATCACACACCGTCTGAAGATAGATGGGCGTGCCCACTGAGTGGGTACAACACGGCCCCAACGATAGTCAGAACAGTGAGGTTTCGCGCCAGAAGGCATTACGTGCTTGATATTTTAGCGTTGGATTTTAACGGTCTTTTATCTTCTTACTATGAGGCAAAACCTATGGCTATAGCAGAAGATAAATAACTCATGCAATTCTAATTATTTAAACAATAAAAGAATGCAAACTGATCTTATGTGGTAAAAGCCCATTAAGCCTAGGTAAGACCTTAATTCACTTAAGTCTTCACTTGCTTTTCTTCATGGGACTTTTGCTTCTCATCTGGTCCAGCCCAGGGCCCTAGCGCCCATTGCAGCTCAGGTGCATTCACCAAGTGAATGCGCATGTCCTAGGGTCGAACCCTAGACCTCCCACCTGGTCAAGCCATTAGCTGCATGCGCCTCTGCCAAGTGTGCTCAATGCTCTTGTCTGATTAAATTACATTTCAATCTATCTAGACAAGATTGACTCGCAGGTCAATTACATCTTATAAATTTAATACAATGTGATTCGTAGATCACAAATAAATATTAATTTATAATTAACCAGGCACGCAGGCCCCAGCACAGCACACATTAAAGGGCAACCCACATAAGATGAAATAAACAAGCATATGGCATCAATCAACATGTGATCCATTACAAAGAAAATAAAATTTTGAAAACCCATTGGCATCAATTTTACTTTTCTTATGTGCCCTACAACCTTACAACGGTCCATTGATAGGGATCCACTCATCATGTCTAGTTAGATCCATGCCCTTGCATGCACCAAGTCTTAACTGACTTGCGTTGACCTAATGGTCAACCATGCATGCGGCAAGGGCTGAACAACCAACATGAGTTCTGGCAAGCGGGTGTGACCCCGGGCCTAACTCATGTGTGTTCACTGGTTGTCTCAACCAGACCTCACTACACGCCTGTGATGCAGTCGACCTATAGCCACCTCATGCTTGCGCAGAGGTGCCATCTGGTCGACCCATCTAGGCTGTTAGATGGTCTGATCAGACTATTTGGATCCAACCTAGAGGATGATTTCAACCCCATCAACCCGTCTAAGGGTTTACAGTAGGCGCTTAGATCTAAGTGAAGCGCGCAAGATGATATAATTTTTGACAAACAAAAACCTAACAAGCGCCAACACAATATAACATGCACATCACACATGCGCCAACATCTAATAGCATAGTATGTATTTTCGCATGTGATAAAGTAGATCTAAGCAACGCAAACAAGGATCACACAACATGAAGTAATCATATAGACATATAACAACCGCGAGCTCTGATACCAATTGAAAGACCCCTAAATCTAGGGGGGCCGAAACCCTAAGGGTGGTGCAAAAGAAAGTTTTCGCATGGGAAGCTAGGGTTTCAACAATAATCGCATATATGTTTATATGATCAACCTCTTATAGTTAGGAATCATACCATAGCCATTTCGATTGGATGGCGTCAAGGAAGAAGAGATTCGAATGAAACTCCTCCAAAAGGTGCGCACACAAGGTGATGCCGCCTACTCCTTGAGATCCTTGTGCTAGCAAGGTTCTTCAAGGGTCTTTGATCGAATCAAAGGGATGAGATGTCTTCTCCCACTTGGCCGAGACCTCTCCAAGACGTGAAGGAAGCTTTTCACCCGTGAGAGAGCGTCGAGAGCAAGAGTCAAAACGTATTGGCGTTCTCGAGAGGTGGCGCATGAAGACTTACTAAAAATAGCAAGCCATGAAGAGCATGCGCCCACTTCTTCATAACCGACAATAACGCTTCAAAGATTGAACCATGTGTTCATTCTCTTGAACCGGTTTAATCTAATTGACCCAACTCAATTTGGTTCAAAGACCAAATCAAAACAGCCCAAGCCATTTGGTCTAGATCATCTTAAACCCTAAGTCTCCTGATCTAACCGTTCATCTCGTGATGCTTTTGATCTCACCGATCTAGCATCAATTCTCTCGATCAAAGCTTACCGATCTCAAGCCCTAATCAATCAAACATGATCAGACCAGATCTCACTTACAATCAGAGTCTAAATCCCTTTAAACTGAACTTAATCAATTCAGTCCACACGATCTGACTTAAGTAAGCCATATCATCAAATTGTGCGACCCTGAGGGTTTCCTTTAAATGTTGGTAACGATAACTCACATTATCACGATCAGTGAGGGGTATCTAGCAACACATCACTGTCTCCCGATATAAAGGAAAGAGTCTTCCAAGACTACACCCAAACCACAGCACAAGTGTGAATCCATTTCACAAGGCATACAAGTTTCCTTTGCCACTGGATGTTCTTATTGGACAAGCGTGTCAAGCCTGTAACTCCAATATGATGAGCATGATTAGATCAGATGAACATAGTCACCTGGGTATGGCCATACACTTTCTCAATCATCTCATCCAGGGGGGCCCCTTTAGAACATCACACTCCAATTAAGGAGACGGCAATCCTATATCTATCACTAGTGCCCTAACTTGACTCATGATCATAATCCAAGATAGTCTATAATCATTATGTTTCAAATGATATTGAACTACCTCAAAACAATGACAATCATCATTTAGAAACACAAGTGATCTCAAGTCAGAGGACATGTGCCACTTGATGCAAAACAAGGATTATTCACATTGTGACAAGCAATTGAATATCCTAGTAGGGTCTGTCCAGTACATCCAATGTACCCATGAGTCTACATCTTATTCCATGCTCGAAGCATCCTATAAGATTAGAACACACATTAGTCTTAACCATATCAAGGCTTGTTCACCAAGATATCTCGACTAAGGACATATAGCATGTCAGCCTAACTGAACAGCATTGAGACATTATTCAGAAGCACAGTTATTGCAGCAGACAATGTAACAAACTGAATAATAACCATTGCCTTTATAAACATAAGAGTTTATACATGATACTGATAGTATCCCAAGGCCTCAAACATTAGCCTTAAGGGCATACCCCAACAATAGGATTGCATGCCTGTAATGTTAGACATAAGATAAAACTAATGAGACCGCAAAATCCCTCATAAATAAATATCAAGTCTAGTAGCCTACTAACGCGTAACCCTCACTAAGCTATCGATCAGTGGTGTTGTGAACTGTTTCCCACCCTCGTGGGACACACCCACTTATCTTTAGAAAGTGTGTGGTGGCAATGGTTTCCCCAGTCTGTTTTAATCGGGTGCGCCTTCGCAAGGAAACTCGTTGGCCCTAGGCATAACGGTTAGGAATGGACTTGAGTAGATTTTCACATGTGCTGGGCATATGGTTGAACTCTAGAGGCATCGTTGAGAGGGGAGGGTTTCATGCTGTATCCAGCCCTCGCTGGACATGAAATGCCTAGATTGTCTCAATAAGGGGAATTGCTTAGAGCAATCGGTTAGCGTGCCCACCTTAGGAAGCATGGGTTACTTTGTTCATCTCATCCCACCCTCGTGGGACGCGAAGCCTCATGTGGAATAAGGATCTTATCTCACTAGGAAGTCATAAACTTCCCGATTGACTTTGTGGGTTATCAATTCGATTAAAATAGTGAGAGCCATAATCATTTAAAACAAGTCCAGTTTAAATGATTTGAGGTAGTACTAAGTATGTCCTAGAGCAGGCTCCTTCTGCGCCTCCTCCGCCTAATGCTCGAGTGGCAGATAGGGATGCTTTTAGAAAGCATCAGGATGACTCTATGGAGGTATCATGTCTCATGTTGGCCACTATGGCACCTGAACTTCAGGTGCAATATGAGGCACAGAATGCTTTTCAGATGATCACTCATTTGAAACAGATGTTCGAGGCTCAGGCTAGAACTGAGAGATTTGACACCGCCAAAGCAGTCTTTCGGTGTAAGTTATCTGCAGTGAGACCCCATGTTCTCAAACTGATTGGGAATGTGGATCATCTCAGGAGGCTGGGACACGCCATAGATAACGAGCTGGTTGTAGATCTTATTCTGCATTCCCTGCCCCCTAGCTTCAGTCCGTTTGTCATAAATTTCAACATGAACCGGATTGAGTGCACACGGGAGGAACTAATGAATATGCTCCAGACAGCCAAGCGTGAGATGGTAAAGACCAAACCTAATTCTGTTCTTTTGGTCGCTACGGCTAAGAAGATGAAGAAAAAGGGTAAGGCACATACCAAGGGCGGTGCCAAGGGTCCTACCAAGGAACTAAAGAAAAAGGGGAAGAAGTCAAAGGACCAGAGGTCCTTCCACTGTGGCGAGCAGGGTCACTGGAGGAGGGACTGCAAGCAACTTCAGAATGAGGAGAAGAAAGGCTTGGCCTTAGCTTATAGCTCAGGTATTTATGTTACATAAGTCAACCTTTCTACTTCTATGTCATGGGTATTGGATACCGCATGTGGAGCTCATATTTGTACAAATATGCAGAGGCTCAAGAAAAGTAGATCGGTCCGGCCTGGAGAGATTGACCTACGCGTTGGAAATGGGGCACAGGTTGCTGCTGTTGCTGTAGGAGTTTTGACTCTCTCCCTACCATCTGGACATCAGTTAGAGTTAGATAATTGCTATTATATACCTTCGCTTACTAAGAACATTGTATCCATTCATTGCTTGGCAAATAAGGGATTTAAGTTTAAAATAAATAAGAACTCTTGTTCTTTTTCATTTGCAAATATGTTATATGGGAAGGGTACTGTGTGCAATGGTCTATATGTGTTAGACTTGGATAACTCTATTTGTAACATAAATAATAAAAGGACCAAACTGAGTGGTTCAGTTGCTGCTTTCCTATGGCATTGTCACTTAGCCCATATAAACAAGAATCGCATTCAACAACTCCATGCAAATGGGTTGTTAGATTCAAGTTCCTTGGAGGAATTTGATACATGTGAGCCTTGTTTGTTAGGGAAAATGACAAAGGCGCCCTTCACCAATATTGGTGAGAGGGCAGGAGGTTTATTGGATCTCATACATAGCGATGTGTGTGGGCCATTCAATAAGCAAGCCAGAGGAGGACACAGCTACCTCATTACCTTTACTGATGATTTCAGTAGATATGGTTATGTCTACTTGATGAGACATAAATCTGAATCCTTTGAGAAATTCGAGGAGTTCAAGAATGAAATAGATAACTAGCTTGGTAGATCCATTAAGGCTCTTCGATCAGATCGTGGTGGAGAGTAACTGAGCGGTGAGTTCCTTGACTATCTAAAAGAGTGTGGGATTCTGTCCCAACTCACTCCTCCTGGAACACCCCAATGGAATGGTGTGTCTGAAAGGAGAAATCGAACTTTGTTGGACATGGTTCGATGTATGATGAGTCATGCAACTCTACCTCCCTCATTATGGGAAAACGCACTTGAAACAGCTTCTCTAATACTGAATAATGTTCCATCTAAAAGTGTCTCCAAAATACCATATGAGGTATGGAGTGGGATACGCCCTAATCTCACTTTTATCAGGATCTAGGGATGTGAGGCTTATGTCAAACGTCAGGATTCTAGCAAGCTAGAACCTAGGTCTGATAAATGTGTATTTTTGGGGTACCCTAAGGAAACTAAGGGTTACTACTTCTATGTTCCCGCCGAGAACAAAGTTTTTGTTGCTCGGGGTGCTGTCTTTCTAGAGAAAGAATTTCTCATGAAAGAAGTTAGTGGGAGGATGTTTGACTAGGATGAGGTCCAAGAGCAACCACAAAATGTAGAGATGGAATCTGAGCCACCTGCACCGGTTGATGGGCAACCTGAGGCTCAGACACAGGCCCCACGTAGGTCTGGGAGGATTCGTCGTGTACCTAAGAGGTATGGGTCGCTGCCGACCCAACACGATGGGATATTCATCATTGAGGATGAAGCCAAAACATATGAAGAGGCGGTCAGTGGACCAGACTCCGAGAGATGGCTTGACGCCATGAGATCCAAAATGGATTCCATGTTAGCTAACCAAGTTTGGGAGTTGGTTGAGTTACCTGATGGGGTAAAACCCAAAGGGTGTAAATGGGTCTTCAAGAGGAAGACAGACATGGATGACAACGTAGTTACCTATAAAGGTAGACAAGTGGCTAAGGGATTTAAACAAGTTCACGAGGTGGACTATGATGAAACCTTTTCGCCAGTTGCTATGTTCAAATCCATTAGGATTCTGCTTACGATAGCTGCATATCATGACTATGAGATATGGCAGATGGATGTAAAGACAACGTTCCTTAACGGGAAGCTAACTGAGGATGTGTATATGACACAACCTGATGGC